>JAQOWZ010000008.1:1780944-4180944 GCA_035578165.1 Stenolophus ochropezus | reverse complement strand
AGGTGCTACAGAGACACAATAAAGAAAACCGTAAATAATAATAATATTACTGATCCTACTGAAGGTAGAAGGATAACTGATTATGATATATAATATTAATAGTAATAATAATAATATGCAAACACTATGTAACAAAGTACCATACAAATAAAATATACATACAAGAAACTATATATTATATAACCATAAAACAGTATAAAGCATATATAGCAATTGCATTCCCCAGTATTTCTGTTATACGAAAATTAACTTAATGCCTGCTGTCATGACTACAAAAAAATTTTCAATTCCAAAATTTTAATAAATAATCCACTGAAAATATTGGTTATAAATTAAAAATTTTGTTAATAAATATAAAATGTTTTCATCCATGTCCACAGTTTCAAAAAAATATTTTTTAAATTTATTTAGAAGATTGTTTTATTCGTTTTTACATTTGTAAACATAAAAATATTATATAATATATATTTATTTATATTTCACCGTTTTTTATATATCTACCTATTCATTTAGTAAATATAATGCATTATATTCATCTATTTTTATATTTAAAAACTTGTAACTTGTATTAATATTAATAATAACAATAAAAACTTATATTTCAATAAATTTAAAATGGAATAAAAAAAATATTTTTATTTGCCGTTTACTTAAATTTACCGCATAGTCAGCCAAGAGGCGGAGTTTCCATGTGCTAGAAAGTCTGACATGTAACAGAACATACATAGATATATATATACTTATCATTTATGAATGCGAAATATAAATATACATTTTGTTAAATATCCCGCTGAGCCACCGAATATTTTTGTGAAAAATAAGAAAGGGGCGCCAGCAGCGGTCAGTAGCTAACTATTATTAGTTAGCTACTGACCGCTACTTGCTGTGGCGCCACTTCCTTATTTTTCACAAAAATGCTTACCGCAACTGCTTAGAAAATTAATATCTTTTATATTAAAACGTATATATTATTCATATATTCCTAACGAATGTATAACAATATACAGTATGGAATGCAGATAACGTTTCCATCGTAAATATTCACATTATTGAGAAATAAAATGAAAAAAACATTTTTTTTCCTTTACTTGGAATCTAGAAGTTCAATTTACGTAATTTTTTTATATGACATGTATAATAATATTCTTTAGAACATACATAAGTTTAAATCAAATATTAGGTCTAGTACTGGAGAAAAAAATAAAACATATGAAAATTCTATGTTTTTCATATGTTTTTTGACTTTTGAGAAGGTCGTTATTTTTCATTTTTGTAGGGGTTTGTTTACGCGTTGGTTTAGGAAAATAAGTGGACTGTATTCATTGACTTGACTGTTCTGTTTTTTACAATGGTAACTTAAAAATTATATATTTACATATATTCTGGCTGTAACATTGCCCCCAGCCTTGAAGATATTATAGCTTCAACATTTACAATAAATTGACATAATAAGTATATAATACAAAAATGTTTAAAACAATTACTTACTATAGTTTAATATTTACAATAACACTTTTTCACACAACTGACTCTGATATATTTTCACTACACATCACTCTATGAAGAAGGTAATGGACACACTTTAGTGATAGATCGTCTTGTGCATTGTCCATTAGGTAATCGTAACGTTACGACTCTAGTGATGCCGTCAGCTCCAGGATGTAGTTGTTCAACTCGGGCAAGAATCCAAAATAATGGTGGAAGGTTGTCATCTTTTACAAGAACAACAGTATCAACTTGTAGATTGCGTTGAATTGTTTTCCATTTCTGTCGTTGTTGCAGTTCGGAAATGTACTCTGAAGACCAACGTCGCCAGAAATGTTGTACAAGTTTTTGTAGTCGCTCATAGCAGGATAATCTATTTTCTTGAATTAATTGTAAATTTGAATCTGGAATTGTAGTTAAAGGTCTTCCTACTAAAAAATGAGCAGGAGTTAAAGGGTTATGATCATTAGGATTACTTGAAAGAGGAGAAATAGGACGTGAATTTAAAATGGATTCAATTTGGGTCATGACAGTATAAAATTCTTCAAAAGTTAAAGCTGCATTCCCAATAATCCTTCTCATGTGATATTTCGCACTCTTGATTCCACTTTCCCATAAACCACCATGATGAGGTGAATTAGGTGGTATAAAATTCCAATTAATTGACTCATTTACACAAGTATCAATCAAATCTGTTTGATAAGTTATTAAAAATTTTGCCATTTCGCGTAATTTATTATTTGCTCCGACAAAATTGGTTCCATTATCGGAATAAATACGATTAGGTTTACCTCTTCGTGCAACAAATCGTCTTAAAGTCATAATAAAGGCTTCTGTTGTTAATTCAGATACTACTTCTAAATGAATGGCTTTCGTAACAAAACAGATAAATAAACAGATATAACATTTTAATTGTTTTGCATTGCGACCTTTCTTTTCTTTTAATAAAAAAGGTCCTGCATAGTCAACTCCAGTAATTATAAAAGGATAATTAGGTGTCACTCGATCTGATGGTAAGTTTCCTATAAGAGTTTCTAGAGATTTTGGATTAACCTTGAAGCACTTTACACAATTTTTTACGATTGATCTGGCAAGGTTTCGTCCTTTAATAGGCCAGTATTTTTCTCTGATATAATTCAGTAATAGTTGTGGTCCGGCATGCAGCAATATTTCATTTGCTTCTTGGAACAATAATATTGTAAATAAATTATTTCCATCAAGTATGATTGGATGCTTCTTTTCATATTCAAAATTAGAATTTTCCAATCTACCTCCTACTCTCAGTATATTTCTTTCATCAAGATAAGGAAACAATTTTGATAATTTTGATTTATTTGGCAATTGATTCTTTTTTTGTAAAGAAAAGATTTCATCTGGAAATGATTGCATTTGAGACAATTTGACTAATTTAATGACTGCATCATTCAATTCGTCTAAAGTAAGTGAACTTGTGTTTTTCAATATTTTATTAGTTTTTGGATTTATATTTGTTAAAAATCGCAATATATAAGCCATTATTCTTTTTAATTTATTTAATTTAGAATATTTACTAAATATATCAAATGAAATATTAATTACATGAGATATTTGTACTTGTGGTTTTAATTCAGGTAGGTCATTATTATCATTAAAATAAGTTTTTGGCCATTGTAATTCGTCTTTAACTAACCATGGGGGTCCATGCCACCACAATGTGGAATTGGGTAAGTTAATACCGTATGATCCTCGTGACGCAAGATCGGCAGGATTGTCCATTGTAGATACATGTCTCCAATCAGTAATTTTTGTATGAGACTGAATATCTGCAATTCTATTGGCTACAAAACTTTTCAATAGATGTGAAGAAGTGTTAATCCATCCAAGAGCAACTGTTGCATCAGTCCAATAAATTGTACGAAATATTGATAATTTTAGTGCTTGTCTAGTTTTGTTCATTAATTTGACCAAGAGCAATGCGCCACATAATTCCAATCGTGGGATTGTAAGTAATTTCAGTGGTGCTACTTTTGTTTTCGAACATATAAGTTGGGTTTTTACACAATTATTTTCATTTGTTGCTCATATATATATGCACGCCGCATATGCCTTTGTAGATGCATCACAAAATCCATGTATTTCTATAATACTATTTTGAGTAGAAAAAATAAATCTAGGAATTTTGATTTTATCAATTTGTTTTGCGCTGTGTAAAAAATTACGCCATTCGGTGTAAGAATTTTTATCTAATGGGTCATCCCAATCTAGTTTTGCTTGCCAAAGTTTTTGCATAAATAATTTTGCTATAATTATTATCGGGCTTACTAATCCTAATGGATCGAAGATTTGGGAAATGACAGATAGAACAATTCTTTTGGTTGTTATTATTGAATTATCATTAATATTTACTGTATATTCAAACACATCTTCCTGTGAATTCCATTGGATTCCTAATGTTTTTAATGAAGCATTCTCACAAACATATACAAAATTACTTTCTGATTCAAATGAATTATTAATTTTATGTAATAATGATTTACTATTACTGCTCCATTTTCGTAAAGTCATTTTTGCTGTTGCTAAAATTTTACTTAAATGTTCATATAATTCATATGCTTCATCTTCAGTTTCAGCACCTGCTAATAAATCATCCACATAAAATGAATTTTCAATTATGTCACATGCCTTTGGATATTCAGTTTTATTGTCAATAGCTAATTGTACAAGCGATCTTATAGCTAGAAATGGTGATGCAGCTTGCCCGTAAGTAATTGTATTTAATTGGTAATGTGATATAGGTTCATTTGGATCAGATCTCCAAACAATACGTTGTAAATGACGTTGTGATTTATCAATTAAAATCTGTCGATACATTTTTTCTACATCTGCTATCAGGGCTACAGCATATGTTCGAAATTTTATTAAAATTGAAAATAGATCATTTTGTATTGTTGGACCTATTTTCTGTAATTGATTGATGGAATATCCATCTGGTGGTTGTGCAGAACCATCAAATACTACTCGAATTTTAGTAGTTAGACTTTCTAGTTTTACAACAGGATGGTGTGATAAATAATAGGCAAAATTATTTTCATTATAAAGAACTTGAGTCATGTGTCCAAGTTTCTCATATTCAGTCATAAACTCTTGATATTTAATTTTAAGTTTTGCATCTTTTTGAAATCTTTTCTCAACTGCGAATAATCTTTTTTGAGCCATCTCTAATGTACTACCTAACATATTTTCCTTGTCTCGAAGAGGCATTTTTACTACAATTCTTCCACTAAGGTCTCTGGTAGTGTTTGCTTTATAATGTTCTAAACATTCTTCTTCTTCTTTAGAATATTTATTTGAAACTGGAGATTCCTCTAACTCCCAAAATTTTTGAAGTTGATGTTGTATATCCAATTGTTTATGATTAACGCAAAGTAACGATTTAGTTATATTTAATGCAGGCAAACAAATATCACCACCTACAACCCATCCTAGTTGAGTATTTTGTAGATGAAGTCCTTTGTTTAACTGTATTTTGCCATTTGTAAAAATTTCAAAAACCATACTGACATTTAACAATATGTCAATTGTGCTCGTCATGTTAAAAGTTTCATCGGCTAATATCTTGTTTGATGGAATGTTAAATTTAGATATATCAAGAGCTGGCATTGGTAATTCTGATGTGATGTGATCAACAACGATACAGGAAATATTTCTTGAATAATTGTTATGCCTTGAATGAATATATAAATTAGTTTTAAAATTTGTTTTAGAAATAGTATGGTTAAATCCCGAAATATTCATTGTTGATTTGATCATTTTTAATTTTAGTTTATTGCACAGTTCAGTAGTAATAAAATTGGACTGAGATCCGCAATCTAACAATGTTTTTACTATATATGTTGAATTTTTGTTATCATATACTTTTACTAAGGCAGTAGGTAAAAGCACTTGTAATTCTGTTGAACTGCAAGCATACATTCCAACATTTTGCGACGATTCTTTCTTGATTGGTTCCTTTGAATTTTCTTCCATATGCAATAAGCTATTATGTTTTCTATTACATATTAAACAATTTTTTCCATTGCAGTTTGCAGTATTATGTCCCGTTCGTAAACAGTTGTTACACAAATTTAATCGTTTAGCTTCTTCTATTCGAGCTTGTATAGGCAAAGATAAAAATTTAAAACATTTATAAATTTGATGTTTTGGTTTTTTGCACATCACACAATTATTTTGGTTCACTGTTGCTGACAGTGTTACATGTTTTCTAGTTGTATTAATTTTAATTGTATCTGATTTATAATAGTTTTTAGTCATTGCTTCAGATATTTCTAAAGTCTGGCATCGTTTTGATAAATATTTAATAAAATCTTTAAATAATGGTTGTATTTCATCATCGCTATGATTTTCCCAATCCTTTTTTGTTTTATTGTCTAGTTTAGAGGACAAAAGATAAATTAATATTGTGTCCCAGGAATCAGTAGGCTCATTTAAAGATTTTAAAGCGCGAACATGCATTTGAAATGTGTCAATAAGTTGACTTAAATTTGAATACGTTTCTTTATTAAGCGATTGCATATCAAATAAAGCCTTTAAATGTGTATGAATAATATTTTTTTTTTTTCATATCTTTCGTTTAATAATGACCATGCAATATCATAATTATCATTTGTCGTTTCGAGAAAAATAAGTAAATATGATGCATCACCAGTTAAAAGACTGCGTAAATGTCTAAGTTTTTCAATATTCGTTAAAGAATCATTAAAATGTATTGCAGATTGATACGAATCTTTAAATGTTAACCATTTTGAATATTCACCATTGAATTTAGGTAAGGTTAACGTAGGCAATTGAATTTTTGATTGTTTGACACCTGTCAATGATGATTCATTGCAAGATGTATTTTTTAAAACAGTGCGTGCTTCAAGTATGTCTCTAGCTCTAGAAACTGTAGTAAAGTATGTTTCTTCAAAATCAACTCTAACTTGAGATGATTCTGTGTCATCCTCTTTCCTTTGATCTTCTATTTTATGTTGAACGGCATCAAAATTTTGCCAAGTATCTTCTATTTTTTCTAATCTTAATTTTAAATTTGAAACACTTCCTGTTTCAATATCAAAATTTGTAACAAATTTTTCAAAATTTGTTAACGTTGTTATTAATGTACAACGTTTTCGTTTTAATGACTCCATTTTAATAGATTATTGGAAAGATCTCCCCTGTTTGTCGAGTTGAAGTCAAATTGCTGGACTAAATATTCCGGCCTTACCACAAGATGAAGCACCTTCTTGTCGGAACTTGAAGTTGTAGATTTCACAATGAGTGTGACTTGCTTGAAGCTGTTTACTTTAATTGATTATATATCACACTCTGATTGAAACTGTAGTTTCTTTCTTCAATGATTTGAAGCTGTTGCTTCTCTTTTTAGTAACTGTTGTTACAAAACCACTGACACATCCGGCTCGAAGGACCAAAAAATGTAGGGGTTTGTTTACGCGTTGGTTTAGGAAAATAAGTGGACTGTATTCATTGACTTGACATAAATATATTATATTTTTTATATTCTGTTTTTTACAATGGTAACTTAAAAATTATATATTTACATATATTCTGGCTGTAACAATTTTTACATATATGATACAGTATCATAATTGAAATATATCCTGAAATTTTCAACAAATTATTAGGTCTTCGATTGGAGATATTTTGAAAATTATATTTAAAAAAATGTTTTGGGTGTATAAATAATAAATAATATCATTTAAATAATATTATTTCAATAGCGAATTGATGTCTACTTATTTACATATACAGGGTGAGTCTGGGAAGACGCCCCCCCCTTTAACTTTTTTATTATAAGTAATAGAAAAAAATGGCCCTTATAAAAGTTTTATTATTTTACATATACTAGTTGATGGCAGATGTAGATATTTTTTATAAAGTCAGGTTTACAAGATACGACTATCAACTTTTATTTTTCAAATGGCAACCTATAATTATTTTAATAAAATAGAAACCGCCATTTTTTTCTCTTTTCAACGATGTATTAACTTTTATTAATGTATTTGAAAAATTTCGAGAAAAATGAGATATTTAAAAATATTTGAAATAATTACTAAATAAATATTATAGGTGGCTATATGAAAATAAACAAAACGTAACAATGAAAAACAATTAAATTAATGTCAAAAATGTATACATTTGTTTGTTACTTACTGAGAAGGATGTTTACCCGATTTCGAGAAACATAGCCACCTATGATATTTGTTTAAAATTTACTTCTGACATTTCTAAATGATCTCATTTTTCTCGAAATTTTTCAAATACATTAATAAAAGTTAATACATAGTTGAAAAGAGAAAAAAATGGCGGTTTCTATTTTATTAAAATAATTATAGGTTGTCATTTGAAAAATAAAAGTTGATAGTCGTATCTTGTAAACTTGACTTTATAAAAAATATCTACATCTGCCATCAAATAGTATATGTAAAATTATAAAACTTTTATATGAGCCATTTTTTTCTATTACTTATAATAAAAAAGTTAAGAGGGGAGGCGTCTTCCCAGACTCACCCTGTATAAGAAAAACTTGTTACATTAAACAATTTTTAATAAAAAATTAAAAACTTAAATACTGGTTTTAAATTTCCCGCGCTGGGGTATCATTTCACCTTAAATACATCGCAACAGCTAAGAATCGCCCCGTCCGCTACATCCCGTGATTCACACCCGCCGAGAGAACACCGACCGGAAGGTAACAACTACAACCATGCGATCAAAGAACTACTCCTATTAGTGTGAGTGAATATTTATTATTAATTGTCTTTTGTAAGTAAATCAATTGTTTAACAAACATGGTTGATACTCAGGAAAATATTTTCGAAAAATTAAACAACGACATTATTAAAATGTTCGATTTAGCACCCACATTTGATGGAGATGTAAAAACACTCTCTAACTTTATAAACACTATTGACGATATGCACTCGTTAATACAACAAACAAATCCATCAGAAATAACAAAGAAAATTGTAATGTTAACTTTGAAAAACCAAATTCGCGGAATAGCCGCACAAAATTTAAATATGTCTAGTTTTAAAAAATGGTGAGAACTTCGTGAACATTTAAAACAACATTTTTCTGACACATGCTCCGAGCATACAATTATGTACGAAGCTAGCCATTATAGGTAAACAAAAGAGAGCATATTCGATTACTATAATAAATTTAATGCAATGGAATACTTCGTAAAAAGTTTTATAAACAACTACAGAGAACCCTTTAGAAGTCAGTTAGCAGACCGTAATCCCAAAGATCTCACTGACATTCTTAATCTAAATACAAATGATCTCCAGTATATCCACACCCAACAACAACTTCAACAAAACCAACAAAATTCCCTCAGACAACCACCAAAGCATCAAATTCATTTCAATCAACCTAGATATCAATCACCCACGCATAAATTTCTTGTCCCTTTTTCAAGTAGTCACTGTGCAACACCACCAACGACCATTTTCTCCGCAAGCAAACTTCCGCAATGCCTCATACAGAAATCCCACACTTTTGCGTATTCAAACTAGACAAGTCAAATAAGAATTATATAATAAAAATTTGGAAAAACTGACGAAACATCTATGGAAACAGAAGTCGTAGATAATGAACAACAAATTTTTGAAAACGAACAAGAATACATTGACAATAACAATATCGTTGAACACAATTTTCCATACTCGAGTCACAAGAACTTAATCCTTGACTAACAACTTCGGCCAGCTACCCTTCATCTAAATTTCAGACTACAAAATCCTTTTAGATACTGGCTCATCTCAAAATTACATTTACCCAAAATTGATAAAACTAAATACGACCACATTTCCCGACCATTTTACAATACACACGTGAAATGGTAAATCAATCAACTGGATGTGAATTCACCTTCTTTCAATTTAAAAATTTACACATAAAAAGTTACATATTCGATTTTCATAAAGATTTTGACGTATTAATTGGCATTCTTGGCATTAAACAATTACAATCAAAATTCGATTTTGTTTAAGAAGAAGTAATTTTTCCTAATAAATTTAAATACAAATTTCAATATTTTAATCAAAGTCATTTTAACAACCTAAACATTGAGATAAACAAGCAAGTAATACGAGACGAACATTTAAATGATAAAGAAAAACACGCGCTATCAATTACACTGAGGAAATACAAAGACTTGTTACTAGGCGAGAATGAGAAATTATCATTCACTAGTAAAATAAAACATCATATTAAAACCGTAGATGACATACCTGTACATGCGAAACAATACAAATATCCGGAGATTTATAAAGAAGAAGTGCAGAATCAAATACACAAAATGTTAGGAGATTACATTCAACATTCGTATTCACTCTGGTCGTCACCCATATGAGTGGTACCAAAGAAGGCTGACACCTCCGGACAGCAAAAATTCCTTGTTGTGATCAATTACCGCAAATTAAATGAAAAGGCCGTGGACGACAAGTTTCCCATCCTTGACATCACAGACATCCTTGATAAACTTGGAAAATCCAATTTTACCACCATAGATCTCTCATCCGGTTTCCGTCAGATTGAAGTCAATCCCGATGACATGATATATTTATATAATATTGCGTAATTATATATTCGTTTTAATGTTATATGTTATGTAAAGTTAAAAAATATATTTCATGAAATAATGTCTTTGTGTGTGATTACAAACCTTATATTTACCTTTTTTTCTTTTAATCGTTTAACAATACATATAATTTTCATCTGAAAAAAATAAAAGTACTACGGGTAAAGTATAAAAAAACAACTTAACGATATCAAAATTTTATTTTGAATCATATATAAATACAATATTATTATCATATAACTTGAAAATATTCTTAATACAAAAAATAAAGAAAGGCAATATTTATAATTAGAATGGATCATCTTCTTGTTTTCTTGTCAGCCAAGCATTAAGTGTGAATACATTTCGAAGTGCACAAGCAGGAAATATATTTCTTCTTGTTGAAAGAGCTTTATGAGAAAAACAAGAAATATTTGAAGTATACTTGTTCTCCATGCGTAGAGACGGCGGCATTTCATCATATTCACATATATTTTCACCAAAATCAACTATGGTGCACATTTCCTTTCAAATATACCCTGCATTCACATGACAATATGTTCTTTATTATATTTTGAGCTGTATAGTAATCTATATATCCATCATTCCACGAAAGCCCGTGATAATTGCGTTCAAGCCAACATATTTGTTTTCATAATGAAAAACTGACGTCACTACAAAAACAAGGCGGACGTACGTATAAGTGCTGTAACTGCGTATTATTTTTTGGTAAGATTGCCACTTCTTTTAAAATAAAGCGGTCATTACTGAGTCTATATCCTTGGATATCAATAATAAAATCTCTCATTTTTATAAACTTCAAAACCAAACAACACTTTCTTAATAATTAAACAAACAAATTTTTATTTTGTTTATAAGCAGTGTGAAGTGGTCTGTTGAAGATTTACTTGAGAATTGATTAGTATTTACTTACAAAACCTTTTTAACAAGCCATCATATTTGTATTCGTAATGAAAAACTGACGTCACTCCAAAAACAAGGCGGACCTACGTATAAGTGCTGTAACTGCGTATTATTTTTTGTTAAGATTGCCACTTCTTTTAAAATAAAGTGGTCATTACTGAGTCCTTATCCTTGGATATCAATAATAAAATCTTTCATTTTTATAAACTTCAAAACCAACACAACACTTTCTTAATAATTAAACAAACAAATTTTTATTTTGTTTATAAGCAGTGTAAAGTGGTCTGTTGAAGAATTACTTGAGAACTGATTAGTATTTACTTACAAAACCTTTTTAACAATATTCGTTAATGGATTATATTCTATGAGACGGTCGTGCATTATTATGCAATATGCAGATGTGTTATTCGGAATTGGAGTTTTTGATTCGAATTCTAATCGAATATCTACAGTTGATGTTTTTATAGATTCGTTTTGTCTTGAACAATCAATTACCAAAATTGGTGCTATGTTTTTAAATTCTTGAACCCTAAATAATGGTTCACCGTAACCACTTCGACCATAATACGATGACTGAAATCTTTTATACATGTCATACATTAATGCACATTTATTGTTGTCAATATCTAAATTCATATTGTCATAAGGAAAACATTCAGAATTTAAATACAGCGTCACATTAGTAATATTACAATGATCAAACGAAGACGTATCTTTCTCCAATGAGTTTTTTCATCAGTTTAAAATACTAGTAACATAGGAAACTCATATGTTGACCAACTCCGAAAATTTACAACAGGTTTACCTTGTTCAACTATATTCAACAAAGTAAACGTTCGGGATTGGCTACGTATACGTACGGTACTCGCCACTGGATTTTATTAAGTTTTACAGATATATTATTTACATTGTCTGCTTGTGTACACAGTAAAGCGTCATTATCAGACTTAAGCGCGTTTTAGACGATCATAAGTTTACATCAATTTCTACAACTTCGTATTGTTCAATGTGATTCTGACACTTTACACGTTCAAAGAAATTTGACTGTTCATAGTTCATATGCTATGACATAGAAATTCTCACTTAGAGCATGTCCTAAATTTCAAGGTCGTTTACTTCAAATTTTAGTTAATTCTAGGGATTATGTTGTTATCAAATGTCAAAAGTGAAAAATAAACAAATATGAAATCATATATCATTGTGATCAACCTATATTTTTCTTTTCTTTATTGATACTCCTACTTTATAAGGGAAAATAGTTCAAAAATTTTGAACGTGTAAAGCGGAGCCATTTGATCAAAGAATATGATGTAAAAATATGACATAAAATAGTTCAAATTCTTTGATCGTGTAAAGCCACCTTTAGACCGCACCAGTATTAATTCTTGACGTGCATTCAAAATACTTCATTTGGTGTGAATGAGGTATATCCTTTGACAGTAGATGTTATACCCAATGTTTTCGTGCGATCAATTTCGATTCCATTCAGTTCATATCGTATTTCATCAAACAAGTAGACAATTCCATTGTTGATGAACTTAATTTCTGCTTGTGGACCTTGCTGACCAGCTTCAATTTTACCTTCTATGTAAAGAAAACTGTGTGATGGTAGTGTGTATATATCTTGTTGTTGAATTGGAATAGGAATCTCGTCATTATTATTGAAAGTGGTTGTCACGTATGGCTGATGTGTATGCCACTCTATGCGGGTAATAGACTCGTCGAACTTATTATCTTCGTCCACTGATAACATATCATCAGTGATGTATGTTGTTGTTGCACTGCTCATATTTTAACTTATAGCCAAGAGCTCTCAGGATGTTTTGACTGTATGTTGTTAACTTCGGAACGGAAGAATTGGTTCTGATACTGTTTTGAAATTAACATTTGTATTTATGAATACCAGATTTTCCTCTTCTTCTTCTTTTTTGTGAAATCACTAAAGGATAACCATAACGTAGTAAATTTTTATTTTGTTTCTTCTGTAACAACATTGTATTAAAGTTGTTTGATGTGTACTCTTACTGTGTTGGCTTCTCCACGAAAATTGAATAAATTGTTATCTTGGTCGAGTATTTTAAGTGTTATATTATCAATTGTATTTACTCGAAGTGGCAGATAGATTACATTGCTAGGATTTTCTATTATTTTATATCCAGGTGGTACCAATGGTATAAATTCATGAATTGTATATTAATTTCTCATTTATATAAGATCCTGTTGTAATGTTACATTCTATGGGTATATTAGACACTTTAATAATCAGTACATGTATGTCCGATTCATGCCATTTATTTGGCTTGAGAATTCGTTCTGTAAATCCCAAAAGAGATCCAAAACTATTTGGTTTATTGAAATAAATCCATTCACTGCACTTTATTTCACTCTTTAATGTATTATTATTGGCTCTCAGTTCAAAATTAATTTCACTAGGTAATTGTGTTTTAACATATTCATTTATGTCTTTAATTTCGTAAGATCCTTCTGGAAGATATATATATATATATATATATATATATATATATATATATATATATATATCACCAATAAAAATCTACTATTTTTTTCTTCTATATTCGGTATAGAATTGTATGTTTGAAAAAGCGCTAAACCCAATTCGTAATTGGTATCTTTTTTTAATTCAATTGCCGGAAAAAAATCGCATTTAATATAGAACTATTACTTTGTAACGTTAATGTTAAAGACATTATTATGTTTACGTTCTAAATAGTATCACCGAAATGATTCTCTTGTGTTACTGTCCACTAGTTTTATTCATAAGAAATTTTAAACAAAGATGACCACATACTACTGTACTAGGCTCTTGTTCTTGATTGTAATAATAGAAAATTTTGCAATTACCGAGATACCTTATTATTTCTTTTGGAGGTGGTAAGTTGCCTATGCTGTCAAAGTAAATTACATTATAACCACGTTTTTTGTAAGCTATCCAATGTGTTCCTTTTCCATCAAAATCATCCAAATTGACTATAGCAGATTCATTCATTCTTGGATTGTTTGGCAAATTATTACGCATATATACCCCTCGAAAGAATGGTATTTTGTAGTGACGAGCATAGTTTTCTTAATCTATATTAGTTAGCGGTACTCTCGGGAATTTTAATGGTTTTTTGAAAACGGGGTTAGATAAAATCCGAATCCTTTAGATGTAGGGGCTACTTGTATGCCTTTTCCTATAGCTATAGCTTCCATATTACGGTTATAATGCTTATTTTCCTCCAACTCCTTTCTAGCATTCTTAGCAGAAATTATTGTTTTTGCTTCCCCCTGCTGCCCCACCAGTAAGAGCTCCCAGTGCAGATAATCCAGCAAAAATATGTATTAATGGAAGAATACCACCAGTCTTCGGTAATGGGATTATTATTTCTTTATTTATAGTAAGAATAGATGGTTTGTGATTACTAACTTCTCGTTTAGCTGCTTTCAATGCTGTTTTTATAATTCCTTTTGCTGTTAAATCATCCATAAGTTTGCTTGATTTTCCTTTCGATTTAATGGCTAACTTTGCTATTATCTTTATTGTATTAAAAGTTGGTTTTTTATTTGCCCGTTTTTAAATTTTATTTCTGCCACCCGTTTTCATTCCCATTCCTAGTTTCCGTTTAACTTTCATGGTGTTGGCTATACTCCACGCTGCAGCTTTCTCACCCAATGAAGAATCTGAGGCTAATACTCTTGACCAGGCCTTATCTTCTAGAACTTTATCTGCATCGTGGCGAGCAGTCAAATTTTCTTTATTTCGAGAATATGCTATGTCGTGTTCCTTACACGCTTTGTCTAACTCATTTATTCCGGGGTCGCGCCGTTCTAAACGTTTCTGAAGTTTAGTACCGGGACCACAATACTATGATAACCAGGCACGTGCAGTTCGAATGGAAGACGATTGATTAATGAGTTCACTAAACCACTGCCTGTATGTATATAACGAGATCTAAACATGGCAACGACTTTTTATGTACTAATATTTTAAATAATATCATTGCATATTTATATTAACTGTAAATGATATATAAATTTAAATGCATGTGAAATTTGTCAGTGTATAAAATGAAGTTGATTAAGCAACCCCTGTCAATAACGATTCAAAATTTAGATAATATTACATCCGAATTTAATAAAACACAGTCACCTAGACATAGTTCTTTGTTACCAAATACAATCAGATGTATTATAAGTGGTCCCAGCAACTGTGGTAAAACTAACTTAATGTTAAGGTTAATTATGGATCCAAATGGTTAAAAATTTGAAAATATTTACTTGTATACAAAAACTCCGAATTAACCTAAATATCAGTTACTGCAAAATATATTAAAACGCGTTCCAGATGTGAGATATTTTCTGTTTAATAGTACTGAAAATATAGAACCACATAATGCTAAAGCGAATTCTCTTTTCATATTCGATGACGTTATTTGTGACAAACAAAAAACTATGAGTGAATATTTTAGTATGGGTCGCCACAGTCTAGTTGACTGTTTTTATTTGTGTCAAACCTATACTCACATTCCGAAACATTTAATTCGAGACAATGTTAACTTACTAGTACTCTTTAAACAAGATGATATGAATTTAAATCATATTTATAAAGATCACGTTAACACATATATGAATTTCGCACAATTTAAGGATTTATGTTCACTATGCTGGAATGAAACAAAGAAAGCAAGTATGGTTTCTTAGTAATTAATAAAGATAAAGAATTAAATAATGGACGGTATCGTATAAGTTTTGATTCATACATAAAGGTCGATACGTAAATTTTTCAAGTAGTACAAACTGAACTGTTGAACAAGTATGTCATTGTTAAGTTCAGAGATAATGAGTAAAAAATATAAGTCGAAAAATAAACCACTATCAAGTAATAATATTATTATTGATATTGAAAAAACAGCTGACAATATACGACGTAAATATAGAAGTATTATAAACCGAGAAAGTAGTAGAAAAGATTTTTATGCAAAACAATACGAGCCCATTATGAAACCGCTCACAAGTGCACTTGGTAGGCTATCTATTCCGTCAATAACAGATATACATACGATAAAAGACGAAAATATTAAACAGGAGTCTAAAAAATTAATTGCAGATCAAATAGATTTTGACACATTACTTAAAACACATACAAGGCAAATAACACGTAAATATATTAAACAATTATTATTTCGTGTTGGACAAAACAAAATTACAGATAAGCAGTATGGTGTTAGACGCATAGATAATAACTTTAAAATTGGAGATTCACACTTGTTTATGACAAGTGAAGATGATATTATTATAAACAATAAACAATATAAAGTAACTCGAGGTTTGGCTCAGTTACTCTTTCTTAGTTCACCTAATAAAACAGAGTATACAGAGGAAGATTTGCAAAACTATAAAACTATTCTTCTCGATACAAACGCCCATAAGAATTTTTTTTTACCATTGGAACCGACTAAAAAGAATAATTCATATAAATATAAAAATATTATAAAATACATTGAATCTCAGCCAGTGACTGGAAAGGGTGACACAAATTTAATAGAAGTTTCTAAAAAACCAATTGATTTCAAATATTGGAACGATCCTAATGAATTAGTAGAACGACTTTATTTACTACATTCGTCATAGCATCAATAGAAGAAGAGTTAAGAGAAGAGGACATCATTGTATAAAGTCAGTTTCATCATGTCAATCGACAAATTCGGACGATACTTGGATCCATTTTATATTACGTCGGGTGGTAAACATTCCTCTCCTTCGTCATATAAAACTCAACATCAGTTTCCATTAACAAGCGAAGGTGATATCAATTTCAAGAATAAACAACTAATATCCGTTTTCCACGCAATCTTCACGACGCTGCATCAATAAAATACGTAGACGAGAGTGTCAGTTCTTTCACAAATAGTATACAACACGATTTAAAAGTTGTAAGAGACAGTGTATCATTGCTCGTAAATAAACTAAATCAGGATACACAAAATATACTACATAATATCAGTCTCATTGAACACACTCAAAATATTACATTTAGAGAAGAAATATCACGTATTAATGACTCAGTTCTTGATTTAAACAAGGATTTACAAAGTGTAAAGAGTGTGGCTACAGACGTAGCACTTCCCAAGCAACAGATGAGTTTATTTATTCAACCCGAAGGAAAATAATAATGAGTAATATAAAGCGTTTACTAACAAGTGAACTATATAAACCGGCTCGTCGAAATTTTAGTAGACGCAAAGTTATATTGCAAGGTTTCGATGACTTATGGCAAGCAGATTTGGTGGATATGTCAACGTACGCCAGTGAAAATAATAATGTCAAGTTCATGCTTACTGTTATTGACACGTACTCAAAGTTTGCATGGGCAGTTCCAGTCGCCACAAAATCGGCAAAAAATGTAACGGCAGCTACGAAAATAATTCTTTCAAGTGGACGAGTACCAAGAAACCTACAAACAGATGACGGCAAAGAGTTTTTTAACAAAGATTTTAAGAAACTAATGGAAGATCATCACATGAATCACTATTCGACTTTTTCACATTTAAAAGCTAGCATAGCTGAACGCTGGAAACCAAATGTGGAAAGAATTTAGTTATAAAGGCTCCTATAAGTGGATAAATATTCTCAATAATTTGGTTGAAGAATATAATAACTCCAAACATCGTACAATACAAATGAAACCGGCAGAAGTTAAACAAGATACATACATTCCAGCCTATCGTAATAAAAGACATCATTTGTTTAAACCAGCGTTATTTGAAGTGGGTGATCATGTCAGAATTAGTAAGCATAAACATGTGTTTGAAAAAGGATATACTCCAAATTGGACGACAGAAGTGTTTAGAATAGCTGAAGTAAAACATACAATACCTGTAACATTTATATTAGAAGATTTGGAAGGGAATCGCATTAAAGGTGGATTTTATCAAGAAGAATTACAGAAGACAAAATATCCTGATACGTATTTAGTTGAAAAAATTTTACAAAGAAGAGGAAATAAATATTTTGTAAAGTGGTTAGGATTCGACGGTATATAATATAATTCATGGATTTCAAAAGATAGTTTAGTGTAGCTTTGATAAATAAATGTGTAAAACATGTTATTAAAATAAAATAAATTTATATTATGTCTATTTTATTTTATTTTTAATCCGGTTTCATAGAATATTTAATTCCACATCGCGGATTCCTACATCGCGGGATCCTGAATCGCGGGACCCTTCATAGCGGGAACATGCACCCCACGATCCTATATCATACATACACCATACTCACTTTCACATCATACAACTCACACATGCGCTAACTTCCCACAAAACACCGCTCCTTCTCTCCATTTCACATTAGGCCAAACCATCACTACATCATACCTCATTCGCACACATTGATCAGCTAGCTAGATCGATTCAATACTATAGCTATCTCTCTCTTACTCATTACCATCCGGGCCAGATCGCATTCTTACTACTTAAATATTAACGCGGTGCTCCAAACTCATAACAATAACGGCAGTTACAAACTTTTATCATGTAAAATCATAAATAATGATATATAAAGTAAAGAATAACAGCAGCTTACTGTACGAAACTACCACGAAGGTAAAACCATTCATAGAGGAATTACAGAGACCTATAATAAATTAAAATCATCTTTTTATTGGCCTAACATGTTAAAAGACATTCAAAATTATGTTAATAAATGTCATGTATGTTTTAGCAGAAAATACGAACGCAAACCTATACAAATTCTACCCATTTTAACGCCAATAGCTGAAAAACCCTTCGAAATATTACACATCGATCTACTATCTTTGGAACAAGTCAAAATTCACTATTATAGACTCCTTTACTAAATTTGTTATGGCTTACGTAGTTAAAGGCAAAAATTCGGTAACCATATTAAACAAATTAATATAATATTTCGTTCATTTTATAATCCCTAAAGAAATTGTGTCTGATAGTGTCCTTGAATTCAATAACACGATAATTCAGAATTACCTAACCCTAAGAAAAATAAATATTCATTATGTTTCGATAGATAATCCAAATAGCAATGGAATCGCCGAGAGTTTCATTCTTCTCTTATAATCCACTCCTCAAGTCAATGAAATTAAAAGAAAGACTAACTTATGCTTTACTGGCATACAGTAATAGTATCCATACGACTACTAAGCGCACCTCTTTAGAATTAATTTACGGTCATAATTTCGAATCAAATTTGCAACCCGAAGAAATTTTGGTAGAAGAATATATTCACAAACACACCGAAGTACTAAAAAATATACACGGACAAATTAAACATAACATAGAGAAAAGTAAACAAAAATAAGCTCAACCCTAAGAGAAAAAGATACACCTACCCGACCAAACACACGTTAAAATCCACTCAAGAAAAATTGAAAAGCCAAAATTTAAGCAAGTCAATGTTAAGAAAGCGATAAACGAAAGAGCTCAAATACGACCGAAAAAAAACTCAAATATTCACAATTAAAAAAGCCTCGTATTGTTACACGCTAATTCTTTATGGAATTACACAAATTATCCGCAATGAGAAAAATGCGGGCATCAATAACATCGAACTTAGAACCCTTAACATTTCCGTCGAAAAACTATTTGAACAATATTATAATCTAAAAGCTAATACAGTAAAATTACTTCAAAAAATAGGTACATTTGCGTCGAGAAAAGAAATCAAAATATTTTAAATAATCTAATGAATCATATTAAATGAAACTATTAAACAGACAAAGATCAAAACGCGTAATTGTCAACGGTTTGGGTTCAATTACAAAGAGTATTACAAGAAATCTCGACCAAGAAGATAAAGAACGATATGAAGAAATTATAGATAAACTCGAGAGTAATCAAAAATTAATTTTAAATAAAGTAAATACTATTATCACCATTAATTACAATATTACTACGCAGCAGAGTTCCATTGTATCATATTGATTTTTTTTAAATCATTGATTTAAATCACTTTTTCAGTAATTGTTATCCTAGTTAGAAAATACATGGAGAAAATGGCGTGTTGGTGGTGTTGACATCTGGCTACTTGTTCAACGGCTGCTGTTGAGAGCATATTTTCAAAATTTGGCTTAACGCACAGCTCGCTCAGAAATAAATTAGGGGTGGAAAAAGCAGCCAACTTGGTATTCATTAACCAAAGTCTATATTCTAATCAGGGCATGTAACCGGTTAAAAAAACCGGTTAGTAAAAACCGGTAACCGATATTTTACGTTTAAGTATACTATATTAAATTTTATTTAAAAAAAATCAAAAAAATCTTATTTAAATCAAAAAAATCGGATTTAAATAAAAAAAATCGGATTTTTTATTTTTTTTTAAATCGGATTTTTATGCAACCCTGCTGCCCAGTTCAACGAAAAAATTAAAGTAATAAATTATAATAATAATTTATTGAACGAAACTTTAAATAATCTATCCAAAGATATTGGTCGTTAAAGTTCAAAATATTATCAATGGATTAATTCAAATAGGACAAGACATATACCTTTCATTAATTCAATTAGAAGAAACCTTGACATTCTGTAAGTTACATACTCTACACTTTGGCATTATTAACTACGAACAACTTTTAGTCGAAATTAGTAAAGTAGACGATAAATTCCTACCATCTATTCTAGAAAATAATATACTTAACATTGACATAATAAAAATATATTGTTCATATAAAAATCCTAACCTAACAATCCTCATAGAAATTCCTTCCAACACACGCCAAGAAGTTTTGTTACAAATAACATCGATAACCACCAAACTGCACGGAACTTATGAAACTTTAAATATAATAAATGGCTTATACTCTAAGAACAATTGTAAAATTAAATTATTAGACAAATGTATTTATTTAAGTAACAATGAATATTACTGTTTGTTGCAAACAAAAGACTATGATAAATGTTTAGAAAACGGTGTAAGTTTCAAAGATTTTCAATTACTCAAACAAATTCGATCATAAAAATAAAAACTTCTAAATTAAGTTACTTATATTCTTTCCAAATAAAAAGGAAACCAAGTATATTTGCAATAATAATATAGAAATCCAAGATCTTCAAGGTATATATCATACAGAAAATTGCATAGTTTCAAATCAAAATTTTGTAAATTTGATAGGCCTTACTAACAATTTAACAAACTCAGGAATTACGCATCTTGGAAATCAATCAAAAATATTACAGAATTTAAAATCAATAAGGTAACCGAATTAACCCTGAATTCTATAAATTTACAAAACTCAAACAGTTATATTCATTATTCAATTATTTATGTAATACTAATTATATTAATTGTAAAAATAATTATTAATAGCATTAAGAAACGCAAAGATTATCTCAATATGTAGGTTTTTTATTTTAATGAACAAACCGTCCAAGTACGAAAAAAGTCATGTTAAACTTCTACAAAATAACACTATTTTGAGACAATAGTTGAACAGCCTTAAATATTTGTAAGTCGCACTGTATATGTAAAAGATTTTATTCTTGAGAAGAGCTCGGGGAGAAGTGTTAGTAGAGACATCGGCCCTAAATAATCCCACAACTCATCATGTTTAGTCGTGGTACGCTGTAAGAACATATAGTGGCTCACAGAATTATTCGTACACCGAAGTTTTCTATTTAAAAAGTGATAAATAGAGTACGTTCTCATAGAAATATGAGGAGATAATCTTTGTAGTAACTATATACGAGTATAAGTTTAAAAATTGTATTATATTATTCTCAGCACTACTGTAAATACGTCTGGTTGTTCAAATAAATCTGTTTTAAAAAGTAATTTTCCGATTTATCAAATGTAATTTATATTTATATATCAATACATAATAAATATTTTGAAATTTCTTAAAAATTATTAATCTAACTATGTACTTATTAATACTAATTTACATTTTTTATATTATCATTTGATGTTCAATTATCAATTTAAACAATATAAAATGTTTTTACCTTTAAAAGTAAAAACTTTTATTTTAGCGCGGTTTGAATCGTCGGAATTTGAAACAAGAAGTAAATATTATTTATTTATTTCTTAGCTATGATACATTAATTTATGTTAATAGCAGGTCATGTAACATACAATTTTTATTACAGTAAAAAAATACAGTCTCAGTTTACATAGCCAGTGAGTGCGAATGTGTATTTATCACAATAACATTAAAATTTATAGTTTAAATATTCATTATGAGTATAGAATGCATTTGTTGTGAGTATATGTTTAATTTTACATTTAAAATTGTTTAAATTTAAATTTTTAATTAGAGGAGGTAAAATATTACAGAATTGAAATTGCAGGGAATTCATAAGAGTCTTTTCTAGTCAAGTGTGGTTTTCTAATTAGATTTGCTGGTCTGGTATGGTGCGTGTGTAAATCTCCATTTGTTGCATATTTACGTTTATTTTTGTGAATCTCTAGTAGAGTGTAGTAGATAAAGATACAGGGAACTGTCATGATTTTCAGATTTATAAATGTTTATCTACAGTGATCTCTGTAACCTAGTCCTGCTATGATTCTTACTGCGGTCTTTTGAAGTCTAAAGATTTTAATAATATTTGGTGAATTACCTCATATTAAATTTCTATATGTGACAACAGAGTGAAATAAGGAAAAGTAGACATTTTTAAAAATGTTATTATCAATAATTATTTTCAATCGTCTCATAACAAATATAACACCTGATAATTTTTTGCTAATAGCTGTAATATGTGCTTTCCCATTTAGAGCCTAAAATTACAACATGATTATTTGTGTTATAATCTTTATTTGTAGAGACAATCATATTTTGTGTTTTATTTTCATTTAGTAATAAATTATTTGCTGTGAACTTTATATAGCTTCACAATTAATATACCTACATTTGTTCTACTGTTTTGTGTTTAGTAATTAGAATCGTGTCATCCGCAAAAAGTGTAGTATCGCTGGGCTTCATAAAATCACTAAAATCATTGGGATATAAAATAAAAAATAGAGGACCTAAAATGGACCGCTGTAGTTCACCATGTTCAAGTAATTTGAATTGGGAAATTGTGTCATGAGCCAGTATACACTAGTTACGGTTTGTGAGGTATGATTTCAAGAGATTCAACACTGTACCACTTATTCCATAGAATTCCAGTTTTTTAACAGGATTTCGTGTGACACACAGTCGAAGGCCTTGGTTAGGTCACAAAGGGTAACGTTAACATGTTGTCTCTCTTCAATTCAAGGTAGATCTTCATTGGCAAAAATCAAACTGATTATCGTTAATCAGTTGGTTTTCTTCAACACACTGAGCTAAAGTCTAGCTTTTAAAATTTTCTCAAAAACTTTTGATAGTGTTGTTATTATGGATATAAGTTTGTCGCTATCAGGTTTATTAGGGTCTCCTTTTTTAAAAATTGGAATAACTTTGATCTTTTTGAAAGTGTCTGGATAAATGCCTTGATTTACACATTTGTTAAATAAAACTTAAGGGTTCAACATTAAAGTCAATAATACTTTCTAGCAGATTATTACTGATATTATATATATATATATATATATATATATATATATATATATACATATATATATATATATATATATATATATATATATATATATATATACATATCATATACTAATATAACAAAATAACTGAGAAAAATGCATGTTAGATTTATATGTATTTTATTTATATCTGGCTGAAACAAGAGTGCTATGGAGAGAAAACATTGACATATTGTTCTGTCTAACATTGTTTGATTATTTTTTGTTAAATTTTATGTTCTTAAACTGTCAGCTTTAAGAAGAAAATGAATTGTTTTCTATCCAAAGCACTCTTGTTTCAGCCAGATATAAATAAAATACATATACCTAAATCTAACATGCATTTTTCTCAATTATACTGTTATATTATTGTATGATATGTTTATATCTTTGAATTCAGAAAAAAAATACTCTATCGAATAACCTAAAAATAAACATACCGAGTGTCCCAGTTCGACCGACACATGGGAGTTTTACATGGGAAATCAGTTAATTATGAATAGTATCTCCCCAGTGCAAGATATTAACTTGAAATTTTGTATGCTTATTGGGGAATATTATTTCTATGGATTACAGTTATTTGAAATATGCAATTTCGTCTGCGGGGCGAGATTTACTAAATTTAAAATCTAACATTTTCGTTCAAAATCAGTCAGCCATGGAAATAAAAGAAAATATCTATGTGACAGTTCTGACAGTCAATGACATGTCATTGTAGATATTTATATTTTTGTAATATTGGTATAGTATTTACCAAAAAGAAACTAAATTCAACTTAAATAATATTAAAATACAGGGAATAAGTATTAAAATCAGTGATACTTCACTAAACTGTCAGATAAATATTTTCTTTTATTTCCATGGCTGTCTGATTTTGAACGAAAATATTAGATTTTAAATTTAATAAATCTCGCCCTGCAAACGAAATTGCATATTTCAAGTAAGTGTGATCCATAGAATTAATATTCTCTGATAAGTATACAAAATTTCAAATTAATATCTTGCACTGGGGAGATACTATTCATAATTAACTGATTTCCCATGTAAAACTCCCATGTGTCGGTCGAGCTGGGACACCCGGTATGTTCCCATTTAAAATAAGAAAGTTGTGTCCCGTATTTTGAGAACCACTGGTCGAAAAATAATTTTTTTTTGCTCATTGTATTAGTTTTGTAAAATGGTGGTTCTTTGCTAATTTAACCAACCTCGTAGCTCTTATAGTTCTCGAGATAGCAATGGTGGCACGCTTAAATGGAACACCCTGTATATATATATATATATATATATATATATATATATATATATATATATATATATATATATATATCCATACAATTTAAGCTTTTTAAGGATAAAACTGTGTGGTACACTTCTACTACATAAGTTTGTTCCAGCACAAAGTTATAGTTATGAATGTTTTTAACACTATTTAAAATATCTTCAGCCTTACAATGAGAGCTTGACATGCTTTTAATGATGTTGGTCGCAATTGCTGTGAAATAATCATTAAAATCATTAGATGATATATTAGGAAAAAATCTTATGTTGAATAATAACATTTCTTTAGAAATTTACTAATTTCAAACAATTCTTCCCTAAATTGTCAGATTCAGCTAATAAGTTGTTATAAGCTAAAGATTTATATTTATATCCGCTCTGTATTTTTTTATTTTCATTTTATACATTTTATAAATGTCTTTATTCTTCGAACTATTACAGCATGTTTTTATAATTTCCAATTCTTCTCTTTTATGTTTTAGTGTTGAGTTGTACCATTTAACTGGTTGATTTTTTACTTTAGATCTGATTTTTTTGGCGGAAAATAAGTTTTAATTAACTGAGTAAGACAAATAGTTAATAAATGAGCATGTTCAGCAGCTTGAAAACATTGTGGAAGCTCATCTCATTTAAGGAATACCTGAATATTTCAATATTTTTTGTGTTAAAATTTCTTGTAACATTGTTATCTTTACCTTTACTTGAGGTGTAGTTTTTTAGAAAAATGTATTGACCAGAATGAAATAAAAGACATGGTTTGAGTGTAGGAGTGGTATAATTTTGAACATTTACATTAGTTAGGATATTGTCCAGACAACTGCTTTTGTTTATAATGATTCTCGTAAGCTCATTGATAGTAGCCCGAAGTCCGTATGAAGTTATTACATTATTGAAATCTACAATGTCAAGACTCGGGTTGTTTTGATATAGTTTCAAATTAATATCACCAAGAAAGACAAAATATTTATACGTACTATATATATCCGAAAATAACCTCTCGAAATTGTCAATGAAAATTTTGACATTTCCCAGACTAGATCTGTAGACAGCCACTACTAGAGTATTCTGATAATGTGATAAATACTCACATTTGCATTGCTAAAAGTTATTGCACTATTAGTTTGATTTGTTGAGTCTGGTTCACTACTTGAGATAGGGGTTAAGAATCTTCTATCGTTGTTTGGCGCCTTTGGAAAAACGGCTTTACATGTATTCCACTTGGCCAGAAGTCTGGATTTAATACCTCTTCCTTCTTTTCTTAGTGGGTGCTGACTTTAAAAGATGAATATAGGTTAGGGTTTCTTGATTTTAGCTGCTCCACCTGTGCGTGATTTACAGATGTTTTTTATTTCCTCCTCCCTAGTTTTCGAGTTTACTCTGTAGACATGAAGTGTGTACAATTTATGAACTGCTTTGAGAGATGTATTTGATGATAAGTTCTCAATTATCGTACTGTTTTTGTTTTTATTCCTGTGTTTATTATATCGCTCACCATGAACATTCATATTCTTTGGTGAACTGGTAATGTTACAAGCATTGTCTTTATTTGTACTATTATGTGATATACTTAAGTTTTTTGTAGTCTCCTTTTTAACACGGTTTAACTCTGGATTTTGGTTTATGTTTACCATCTTCGTTGCGGCACCATTTTGTTTACAATCGGTAAGGTCGGCAATAGAAGTCTAGGTGGGTAATACTGGTATGTGTTTGTTCAAAATCTTTGCTTTTTTGTTTTTGAAGCACATGTTCATTAAGAAAATTAATTGTGAATTACTGAGTTGATATTAAACAATCTTCGTCTTTTATTGTATTCTTTAGGTATGATATTTTACATTTTAAAACCTAGATGAGGTTTATGTCCATTTCGTTACTGATACTGGCGAAAGACAAATCAGTTTCTTCATCTTCTTCCCCGACTATGGAGAGTTTTAAAATATTTGCACAACTCGCGTGAGTATTAGCACTGCAAATGATGCACTAAGGCCCCGATTGAGCGGTTTTATGGCACCTTTTACACACTAATTTCTCATTATTAACATTCATCACATCTGCACTGGTTGCCATCTTTTGGTATAATACTATATCATTGCTTCACACAAGTTATATGGAAATCTTATTAAAATTATTTTTATACGGACTATGGTCTATTTATATAAAAATATTAAAGTTATTAATCTGTGTTTGATACTATGTGGATAATATGCATGTTTCGATGTATAAATAGAAATAAATAAATTAGACTAATTTTATATTCATTTTAATTAAAACATTTATTTTTGACATTAATAATTTATAGAAAGTAGTGACAAAACTTGAATAGATATATTTACTAATCGTAAGTTTATCATATTCACCTCATCACATCATAAATAAATTTACTTTAGTGTTTCTTTTTTTATCTAAAGAATTATTACAATCATTATAATTAAAATAATCAACAAAAAATATTCTTGAAATTACTGCAACCAAAGAAATGATTTGATTACTCTTAAAGGTGTTTTTCTAGAATAAAAATAATTTAAAATTTAATTGCCTTTGTAATAAACAATTGTAATTATTGATGCAAGAAAATTTTGATTTCGTTTGTAGAATCGTGGATCACATTTAGCTTATCCTCAATATTTTAGGTAATTTAAGTTATTTTTTTATGTACAGTATTGTTATAAACCAGTTGATATTGTTTATTTTAATCAAATAAATTATTTGATTACTTTTAGGTTCTTTCCAAAATAATAAATTAAAATCTTATTGACATTGCAATAATCAACTGGAATTATTGATACAACAATATTTTGATTACAAGTGATTTTTAAAAATGATTTGGAATTAACATTATGTTTGTAGAATTTAGCTCATAATCAATTAGTTAATTTGACTGTTATTTTTACATAAAGAATTGTTACAATCAAAGTAGTTGACATAAACAAATAAAAATTTATAATAATCAAATATATAATTTCATTAGTTTTAAAAGTTTTTTCTACACTAATAATAAATTAAAATCTTATTGACATTGCAATAATCGACAGCAATTATTGGTGCAACAAGATTTTGATCACTATTAGTTATTTTGATACATGGTGTGCAATTAACATAAAAAATAATAAATTGGAAAGGTCATCGGAAATTGGATATGTAGGTAGAAAAATAAAAAAATATTACATCTCCTCTTGCAAAATCTTATTTTTTTGCTTTTCAAGTAAAGTCATGAAATAATTAATTAGTGTGTGACTGTACTTTGCACCCTGACTTAAGTGGCTACTTACCGTGACATCCGACGATAAACCTGCACCGCAGCTAAAGGGGTTGCCTACTCGAGGGCGTAGCCAATTCGCAAAAGATAAATGATAAACGTAGTGTGACAGACATATGCAAGCGTAACTATGTTTTTCAGCACATTCAATTTGTAGTTTTATAATTAATTTGTTATTGCAATTCAGAATATTTTTAATTCATCTTATACCTAAAATTTCCTTCATAAAATTTATATGACCAAAAAACAGCTATTTTTGGCGTTAATAAAACCGGAACCGAACTTACCTTGGGTACACGCATACAAATATATTCCTTATATATTTCTTCCACCTATTTAAATTTTACAATAAAACTATTTCAAATTTTCTTATTTTATCATTTAAACTTACTTACCTTAAATTTGACATAATATGTCAAATTTTGTGAAGATATAAATAACTCATCTGTTTTATAGAAATTTCTCAGCCTGAACGATATGTAAAATTATTTTAATTTGTATATTTTTTCTGTTTAGCTAGAAGTTATGTACTATGCAGATCGGTAGAAAATTAATAAAATAACATATATAAAAGATAACGTGACGACCTTGGCAAAGAAAAAGGATTTGAATAAGGAAAAGTTAAAAAGAAAAGATAGAAACGACAAGATTAAAATAGGAAGTTGGAATGTAGGAGAAACATTTGAAGAAGGAAAAATTATGCATATAGTGAACGAAATAAAGAAATATATATTTGATATAATAGCAATAAAAGAAACTAAACAATTGGGGCAAACTCTAACAGAAATTGAAGATTATGTATTCCTTAATAGTGGAGGAAAAGATAAAAGGTTAGGCACTGGTTTCATTACTAACAAAATGTTTAAAAAATCAATTGTATCTTTCAATTCAATATTCAATTTCCATGCACCAATAGAATAAAAATATATAAAAGAAAAAGAGTAATTTTACAATGAGTTAGATCAACTTTATGAAACGATACCACAACACAATATAAAAAAATGTTGGTTGACGGTAGACAGGAGGTATTAAAACCAACAATAGAACAACATAGTAAACACGAAACGAAAATGGTATATTTCCAAATTGCAATAGATTTTGCAAAAGGAAAGTACATATTTTCAAACGAAAAATATCTAAAAAGGAATATACGGTTACCTGATGAGAAAACAATAAATCATATTTACCACATATTAATTGAAAAACCGGAAGAAAAAAGCAATTAAAAATATAAGGAAGTACAGAGGACCCGATGGAGATACCGAACATTTCACGGTAGGAATTGTGATGACGCAAATATTGTCAATTGTTAAAAATGAACTTAAAATAACAAAAAAGTAATTAGAGTGGAAACTAAAGACGAGCAAAGAAAATAGAATGAAACTATAGAATAAGAATTACAGAATATTGGAAAGTAAGACAACATATATGAAAAATGGAATGAGATTAGGAGAGAATAAACATGAACGCTAAAAGTTGCAGCAAAAAAGAAAAGCAAGAAAAGAAACAATGTTTGATGAAGAATGTAGAAAAAAGTTGGAAGGAAGATTAAAAATGAGAATGAAAATGCTAAGAGAGAAAACTGACGAAGCAAAACCAAAATAAGAAACGCAAAGAAGTAAAACTAAGAAGGTACCAAGGGAGAAAAAAAGGAAACTTAATGAAAAATTGGTAGAAAAAATAGAGCAGAATTACAAAAATAAACAAGTGAAAAATTTATACCAAAGAATAAAACGAGAACAAAAATGGTATCAAGCTAAGACGGTTTTTTGTAAGGATGAGAATGGACAAATTATTGCGGGAAAAGATGAAATCTTAAAGAAATGGAAACAATAGTTTGATCAACTACTCAACGGAGATCATGAGAATTCAAATGAAACTAAACAGAATGATAATCAACAGAATCAGCATAACGATGACGAAATGCCTCTAAGTAAGGGACAAATAGAGGAAATAATAAGAAAATTAAAAACTTACAAAACTTCAGGAGGTGATAGCAGCATAACTTTTTAAATATGGAGGTCAAAATTTAATAAAACAGATACAAAAATTAATAGTAGAAATATGGAAAAAGGAAAGGATGCCAAGAGAATGGCCACCAGCAAAATTTGTGCTCTATATACAAAAAAGGAGATAAATGTGAATTAAACAACTCCAGGGATATATCCCTCCTAAATTTAGCCTATAAAATATTGGCAACGTGTATGAAACATAAATTAGTCGAGAAAACTGAAACTGTTATAGGGGAATACCAAAATTTTTATGCTACGGGAATTGCAAGCAGAAAGTAACGAGTACGGTATGACAAGATAAAAAAAAGTTATCTTTATGAAGCGTTAAAAGATATGGGGCTAAGTGAAAAAGTGCAAAAAATAATTAAAATAACATTACAAGAAAAGAAGGGTATGATGAAAGTAAATAATAAAAAGAAGAATTTGAAATTAATGAGGGAGTTAGAAAAGGAGACCCACTGTCATCTATACATTTTAGTATAATGTCGAAAAGATTTGACATCTTGAAAGTATGTATGATGCTTCTTCTGCGGATATTTGGGAGTTTTTAAAACGTATATACAGGATGAGTAATCGAAATGCCCGTCTTCGATATCTTCGTTGTCGTTAAAAATACAGCATAAATTTATTAACAGAATTTATTCATCAGTTCAAGGAGCATAACGTAAAATTATTTTCACATATACAGGGTGTTGCATATTTTTTACATTTTTTTAATCGTATTTTGTTCTCCTGTACGGACATATGACTTTTGTTTCAGTTGTCCGCGGCGTTGCCAAGTTATTCTGTTAAAAGACCAAATACACGCATTGCTTTATAAAGACATACTGTAGTTATTTTATAGTAAAAATTAAGAATTTTTTTTTCTATACAGTTGTAACTGTACTCTATGTCCTCACATATTTTTTTAAATGTAATTATACAGGGTGTTCAATAAGGCGAATCAAATTTACTCAATTTCAAATGAGTATAACTCGCCATTTTCAAATGGAATACCCTATATTTTATAATTCAGTTGGGTGTATTTTTGTATTATCGTCATGTTATTAAGGGTAGGAGAACATAGAGTAAAGTTACAGCTGTAAAAAAAAATCCTAATTTTTACTATTAAAATAACTACAGTATGTTTTTATAAATCAATGCATGTATTTGGTCTTTTTTAGAGAATAAATAGAATAACTTGGCAACGCCGCGGAAAACTAAAACAAAATTCATATGTCCGTATAGGAGAATAAAATACAATTAAAAATATATAAAAACATATAGGATGTTCCATTTAAAAAAGGCAAACAATTCTCGCCGTGCCTTAATGCAACACCCTGTATATATGAAAATGAAATAATTTTATGTTATGCTCCTTGAGTGGACGAATAAATACTGTTAATAAATTTATGCTATACAGGGTGTTCCATTTAAGCGTGCCACCCTTGCTATCTCGAGAACTATAAGAGCTACGAGGTTGGTTAAATTAGCAAAGAACAACCATTTTACAATGAGCAAAAAAAAATTGTCCTGTGGTTCTCAAAATACGAAACACAACTTTCTTATTTTAAATGGGAACATATGTTTATTTTTAAGTTATTCGATAGAGTAATTTTTTCTGAATTCAGCGATATAAACATATCATATACTAATATAACAAAGTAATTGCGAAAAATGTATGTCAGATTTATATGTATTTTATTTATATCTGGCTGAAAAAAGAGTGCTATGATAAGAAAACATAGACATAGTTCTGTCTAACATTGTTTGATTATTTTTTGTTAAATTTTATGTTCTTAAACTGTCAGTTTTAAGAAGAAAATGAATTGTTTTCTATTCAAAGCACTCTACTTTCAGCTAGATATAAATAAAATACATATAAATCTAACATGCATTTTTCTCAGTTATTTTGTTATATTAGTATATGATATGTTTATATCGTTGAATTCAGAAAAAAATACTTTATCGAATAACCTAAAAATAAAAATATGTTCCCATTTAAATTAAGAAAGTTGGGTCCCGTATTTTGAGAACCACTGGTCATTGTATTAGTCTTGTAAAATGGTGGTTCTTTGCTAATTTAACCAACCTCGTAGCTTAGTTCTCGAGATAGCAATGGTGGCACGCTTAAATGGAACAACCTGTATACGACAACGGAGATATCGAAGACGGGCATTTCGATGACTCACCTGTATATAAAAAATTGTCAAAAGTATGTCGTGTTTGGTATCAAATAAAAGGTCTGGATGAGGGCTGGCATGCAAAATTGACAAATCTTATTGTTCATCGGCTATTGTTTTATGCGAAAAGTTGTCGGAAGAATGTCGTTTTTGGTCTCAAATAAAAGCATTCGGCAAGGGCTGGCGTGCAGAAATGACAAAATATTTCATGTCTACCGGGTTTTGTTTATTGCAAAAAATGGTCTTAAATGAACGAACTCGGGAAGGGATAACGTGCAGAATTGACATTATGTTGATCGGATTTCGTTTTATGCTAAAAGTTGTCAGAAGAATGTCGTGTTTGGTCACATATGAAAGATCTCCTTGAGGACTGGCGTGCAGAATTGACAAAAAATGCCATATCGATCGGTTTTTGTTTTCTGCAGTAAGTTGTCAGAAATATATCGTGTTTGGTATTAAATGAAAGAATTTGATAATAGCTGGCTTGCAGATATGAAATTAGCCATCAGATATACATGTTTCACTGACACCGGAGGCCTAGGGAATACTCGGCGAAGCCAGAGGCCATATGTAAATTTAAAAGGAACCATTCATCATCCGTCACTGACCCTTGACAAAGGTTTTACAAATATCTTAAGTTAATAATACAACACTTTAATTATTTTGACGTTTCGAATTACATGTCAGTGTTGCCAAATGTGTAATGACGTATCTAAACAAAAAAGAAATATCCCTAAATGTATTTCACTGAAGACAGTGGTGGCTGTTATATTAGGATTGCCAATAATTATTTATAAATTTAAAAATGAACTACAATTTTATTCCATAGTGTTGCCAAATGAATTATGAAGTAACTAAATGAAAATCAAATATTTCTAAATAAAATTAATTCAACACTTTGTTGTGTATGGTATCAAAAGAAAGCAATCGATAAGGTCAGGCATTTAAAAATGTACCATGTCGATCAGCATTTGTTTTTCTCAAAAGTTGTCAGAAGTACATGTTTGATATTAAATGAAAGGACTCATTAAGAGCTGGCGTGCAGAAATGTCAAAAATGTTCCATGTCGATCGGCTTTTGTTTTCTGAAAAAGTTGTGAGCAGTATGTGGTGTTTGATATCAAATGAAAAGTCTCGATGAGGACTGGCGTGCAGAATTGACAAATATGATCCATGTCGATTGGCTTTTGTTCATTGTAAGAAGTTCTCAGAAGTATATTGTGTTTGATCTCAAATGAAGGTCTCGTTGAAGGCTGGCGATCAGAATGGACAAAAACGTTCCTTGTTGGTCGGCTTTTGTTTTTTGTAAAAAAGTAGTCTGAAATAAGTAGTGGTTGGTATCATATGAAACGTCTCGATGAAGCCTGGCGTACAGAATTGACAAAAATGATCCATTTTGATTGGCTTTTGTTTTCTGAAAAAGTTGTGAGCAGTATGTGGTGTTTGGTATCAAATGAAAAGTCTCGACGAGGACTGGCGTGCAGAATTGTCAAATATGATCCATGTCGATTATGCAAAAAGTTGACTGAAGTATGTCGTGTGTGGTCTTAAATGAAAGTACTTGAGTAGGTATAATTGGCGGTTTCTGGCCCACTTCCGCTTAGTAACTTAGCATGCAATGAGTGCACGGCACGCAACGCACATGCGCGTATGCGCAGCGCAGTAGCGCTGTTGTCCCTGAATTTTATGCAACCCACATGCATTGATTGTATTGCAAATAAATAATAGACTTCTCTCTTGCCCTTTACCTCTCCCTTTCTCTCCCTCTCCCTCTCTCTGCGGTGTATGAAATTAGATTTCTATATATATATATATATATATATATATATATATATATATATATATATATATATATATATATATATATATATATATATATATATAGTTGAAATTAATTAATGAAATTAATTTTAAATATCACATCATCTATGAACTAGAAACAACCAAATCTCAAACAGTAAACACTTATTTAATAAAATAATTTAAACGCCCGCCATTTTATTTTTTAGTAACATAACATACTACTTATTTACCACTATTGTAAACAAAATTTTGTGTACTTTTCAAAAATATAAAACAAAGTAATACGTGCCATTTGAAATTTCAAAGTTGATATCAGATACTCCGGAACGGAAAGTAATAGAATACTTTTAACTACCGCATCTTATAGCCCATGTTATCTATAGTAAATTAGCTTATAGGAAGATAATCGCTATCTCCCTTAATAACAAAGATAATAGCTGATTCATTCTCGCATGATCACCTGTATATATATATATATATATATATATATATATATATATATATATATATATATATATATATATATATATATATATATATATATATATATATATATATTGAACTCTGTACTCTGATGTTCTCCCAATAACATCAGCATGTTTTTTTGTCCGTTCGGTACAAAATATCTAGTTGTTTTTATTTACTGAATTATTGTCATTATTTTTTTAACTGAATGGTTGAGCCGATTAATGCGTAGACATACACATTAATAATAACCTGGTATTGAAATCAATTATACCTACTTACTTGGTAAGGCCTAACATGCAAAACTGACAAAAATGGTTAATGTTGATCGGCTTTTTTATGCCAAAATTTGTCACATGTATGTTTTATTTGGTCTCAAATGAAAGGTCTCAAAGTCGGCTTGTAGAAATGACAGAAAATGCCATATCAATCGGCTTTTATTTTCTGCAGTATGCTTCTGCAGTAAGTTGTCAAAATATTTCGTGTTTGGTATTAAATGAAAGCAGTCGACAATATCTGACTTACAGAAATAAAATAAGCTATTAGATATGTATGTTTTACTGACGCCGGAGGCCTAGGGAATATTCAACGAAGCCGAGAATTCGTTAGTCATATATTATTTTGTTCGATTTTGTTTGATTCACTTTCATTCAGGGCATGTAACCGGTTAAAAAAACCGGTTAATAAAAACCGGTAACCGATATTTTGAACGAAAATTGCGAACTTTAACCGTAATTTTAATCGATATTTTTAAGGTTGAAAATACCGGTAACCGTTAAATAAAAAAAAACCGATTTTTTTTTATATTTTTTTCCTGTGTTATCATTTATATTTGAATAAGCGTAAGGCCAGGTTTACAATTTCCATTTTATTGGAGAGTCATAAAAGTAGGTAGTCCTTAGAGGTAGGCTCTTTGCCAGCATTAGGCAAGTTTACAATTGAAAAATGATCTGCGTTTTTCTGAAGATATTACGGGAATTTTTGCGAATATTCGTTAATTAAATTGTCTTTTTTATTTGTTATATTTTTCAGATGGTAAATTTTTATTATTTTTTTAATTAATTAATTATTTTTTTTAATTAAATTTGTATAATAAGAACTCCACGAGGTCCGAACCGCACATCAGGTTAGAGCGAACCCGCCGTCCGAACCAGTAGCCGCCGACCGCTGCAAACAACTTCAGGAGACTGAACGACATCTCCAACAGTCTGCCGGATTCCTAAAGAGCCGCCGAGAAATACTTTGGCGAAAGCACATGGCATGAAACATAACCTCAAGACCACGTGGGGCAAAACTTTCACAAATGTTTCACCTACAAACACAGCACTGAAGGAAACAATAATAAAAACTTGTTAACACTTACCACTCTTACTTTTCCTTTTTTTTCTTTTTATTTTCACAGTTTCCAAAGTTTTCACAAAAACACATGTCTGCTGAGCCAGCTCGTGCGCACGGCCGCAGTTCCGCCAACCTCGAACACAACAGTTCGGGAGACCGAATTCCCATGCTACATTTTTTTTAAAAAATATGTAAATCAGATTACATCAAATACAAAACTATGTAAAGCCAAGGGAAGTAATTTTGCGAATTTTTAAAATAAAATTTAATTTATTGAACGAAAACAACAATACAAAAAATCAGTCTTTCTCACTTTAAAACCAGTAGCTGCAGGTTTAATTAAATTTCGGGTATAAATACGACCTCCGGGGCCGTATTTCTTTAGTCTACGACGACTCAGTCTACAACGACTCAGTCTACGACGACTCAGTCTATGACGACTCAGTCTACGACGACTATAACGTCTAACAGCTAGCCGAGGAGAGTAGCAGTCCGTATTCGCACCGTACCGTACCGAATCGAGTCTTTTTCGTAAGTTGCTTGTTTATTTTTGTATTTTCTTGAATTCCGCTGCTATCAGAGGATACAGGCCGGTGGCTTCCATCGCCGTTCCTCAGAGCCTTCAGCTCGCTGCATTCCGCGCCTGAGGGGAAGTTCCGTGGGTGGTTTCCACCGCGTGCTTCTACGGCTGCAGGGCAGATCCGCTTGTTGACTTAGTAGTTTTTTTCACTGCTCTACATTCTGTAGTTGCCGAGGAAACCCCGTTGGTGGCTCCCACCGCGAACTCCGTCAACGGCTGGGTAGGACCGCGGTTAGTTTGTCATTTTTCTCACTTCCTACGGCTCAGTACAACTAGGTGTAGTAATTTTTAGTACAATAAAATATTTAACTTACTTTTGTCTGTCTGTGCTAAACCTTGGCCCGACCAACCTAGAGCTCCCGTGGCACACGTCACTTTTCTCACAGGATCCGCAGATTGGCGCCCGAGAAGAACCCGACATCCTGTAAGAGACCCACGACATCACGGACCGACAACATCACGCAGCGGCCCAAGTGATCGTCGCGCCGTTAACCAGTATTTTTTTCGGTTACATGCCCTGCTTTCATTACATAAATTAATTGTATTGATAACTTATTTAATTCTTACAAGTGACGACAGTGTACCGAAGAATCTACAGACAGATAATGAAAAAGATTTCTTTAACCGTGATTTCAAGAAATTAATGACAAATTATCATATAAATCATTATTCAACATTTTCACATTTAAAAGCTAGTACTATTGAACGTTGGAATCGAACGTTGAAAGGTAAAATGTGGAAAGAATTCAGTTATCAAGGATCACACAAGTGCTTAAATATCTTGTTAAAGAATGTAATAATTCCAAACATCGTACCATACAAATGAAACCATCAGATGTTAAACTCAATAACAACATATCATCATACCGAAATAATAACACGCATCGTACACTAAAACAAGCATTATTTAAATGGATAATCAAGTACAAATAAGTAAGCATAGGCATGTACTTGAAAAAGGATACACTCCAAACTGGACAACAGAAGTCTTCAAGATATCAGAAGTAAGAAACACAATACCTGTAACATATGTATAAGAAGATTGAAAAGAAACGCGAATCAAAGAAGGATTTTATCAAGAAGAATTGCAAAATACAAAATATTTTGATACATTTCTTCTTGAGAAAATAATAAATCGAAGAGGAAATAATTACTTTGTAAAATGAATAGGTATCCATGATAAACACAATTCGTTATAGCTTGATGTATTGTATTGTATGTTTATTATGTAAGTACGTTTCTGGGCTCATATATATATATATATATATATATATATATATATATATATATATATATATATATACAGGGTGGGTCATCGAAGTGCCCGTCTTCGATATCTCCGATGTCGTTAAAAAGACAGCATATATTTATTAACAGAATTTATTCGTTCACTCAAGGAGTCTTTTCTTAAATGGAACACCCTATATATTTTCATATTTTTTCAATTGTATTTTAATGTTCTATACGTACATAAGAATTTTGTTTTAGTTTTCTGTGGCGATGCCAAGTTATTCCGTTTATTTTCTAAAAAAATCAAATACACGCATTGCTTTATAAAGACATACTGAAATTATTTGAATAGTAAAAATTAACATATTTTTTTTTTGTACAATTGTAAATTGTAACTATACTCTATGTTCTCACATATATTTTTGAATGTAATTATACAGGGTGTTCAATAAAGCGAATCAAATGTATTATATTTTAAATGACTATAACACGTCATTTTCAAATGGAACACCCTATATTTTATAATACAGTTGGGTGTGTTTTTGTATTATTTTCATATATTATTAAGGGTATCCTATGCTTAAAATAAACAATTTTGGAGAGTGGAGTGGAAATAAAATGGAAATAATTTCCACTTTCTCATCTTTGGTGTACACCATGGTCAAAGAAATAAAAATAATAATAGTAACTAACAATGGATAACAATCTTACACAAACTTTGAAATAAATTATTAGATATCATTGTTTTCCACTCTGTTCGTCTTATAAAAAAACATTAAAATATTATAAACTATTGTTTCTAACTTTAAAACAGTTTATTCAAATATCAATTTATTAACAGCATTTTTCAAGGGCTTTCATTTGTTGTGCCACAAAGGGTATAATTGCCATTTAAGGTTTAAAAGATGGGGGTAGTGGTGGCGAGATGGCTGAATTAAAAAAGAAACAAAAATGTTTGTAAAAAGTGGCCCACTGGATGTCAAAATAAATGGCGTAAACCGGGTATACCCACACAATCCGTTTCAAAGTTATTAAGGGTTGATCGTCTTAAGCGCGCAACTCTGTATATATATTGTAATTGTGCTGTAGTAATCCCCTAATTCATTAGGATGATATTTATTCACAAAAATATCATTGTTACAAAGACGTTTCGGATGGTTTAAAACCCATCCAACATCAATTCTATAAAATTTAATTACAATAGTCATACAATTTCAACAAGTGTATATTATATACCTATTATGAAACATTGTTAAATTTTTCTTCAGTCCATCCTCTGGTCTAAAAAATGCATACTCACCGTTTTATTTTATTTTAATTTTTGAAACTAATAAAATCTGTAGGTATATATTCTATGCTACAGTTTCTTTGTAAATACTTTGCATTGTTAGATTGTTTGCTTTTAAATAAATTTAATACATTATTGTGACATATTAATGAAATTTGAGGCTGCACAGGCCAAGTTAGTTTCTAAAAAGTCAAAATATTTATATTAAAAGTAATATGAAAAGTTCTGTGATAGCTAAATCAATATTAAAAACCATTATTTTAATGAGTTTAAATAGCTCGTGCTTTTTAACTTTATATGCTCTCGGGCGACAATAGCTAAATCACGTCCTTTTTTGAAGGCGCATAAACAAGTTTATGTTCGAATGCATCATAATCACGTATTTTATGAACGCATTCAGTGTTCATAATCCGCCACTTTATAAATTAGACTAGTACTTTTTATTTTATTGGCCTCTACTCAACACAGAAAATTGTTAATGAAACTAATTTCTGGCGACGGCATGCTCAAGCGACTCCAAATATTAGAATTACCTGAAAAATGATATTTTATTATAAAAGTTAAAATTAAACCAATATATACAAACATTATTTACCAAATGCTCGTTATTTTCAGCCCTACATTTTCTTTGCTCATCGTAGATATCTTGGACGAATATTGTTCCACTTTCCGTTTTAGATACGGTATCGTTGTCGGAAATTTATATATGTGGACGCCTTCATTCTGATTTATCGTTGATCATAACATAGAATACCATAACGAGGTGCTTTCAACATTCCTCAATTCACTGTTAAAATAAGCCTAAATACTGTCTTCAGTAGTTTTGGATATTTGGTATTTCTTATACACCATTTGCAATAAGACGGTACATATTTTCATATAAATGTTTTGGTATCCCTGGAAATAATGATTTATCTGGCACTTTTTTACATTTTTTTTTAATTATCCATTTTTAATAATAAATTATTTATTTTAATAATTTTGAAACACTTTTTTACCAACCTTGACCTTTATATAAACATATGCAGCATTGAATAGCTCACTAAATTGTACCGAATTTTTATACATGTAGAGAAATATAAATTAATTTTAGAAGGTATCCAGCTCCTCTAGAACAGTCGTATATGCTTGGAATGTAATTCTTACATGAACAAATTATATAGACTCGCCATTTTTATTTGACTAGCTTACTTCACCCGCTTATCCATAAACGCAGGCTCGTCCAGTAAAGTTCTACATTATGTATTAATAACATAAATAGTTATTATGATTTCAATTCTCATTCTGTATCACAATCGGTAGATCAGAGCTCGCAGCGTACCTTGGTAGATAAATAATAATTTATAATTCCTATAGATTATATACCGGGTGCTTTTTAACTGACAATAATGGTTATGGTATCAATAGGGTGATAAAAAAATCAAATTACACTAAACACATATAACAAATAAAATGATGAATACTGTTTCAATTAATATAAAGTAATTACAGACTGTTACACATTACTTTATACTTACCTTGACTAAATTTAAAAGACATTTTTTACAATAACTGGTATTATTATATATCCATTAGCTGACCTTTATGAAAATTTTGTTTCTACTAGTTATCATGGACTTTTCATTTTAATTTAAAAATAATTGAAAATATTTTCGAGGTGAAGGTATCAGATCATAAGATAATACTCACATATAATTAGAACATTTTAAATTGCTTACACAGTAATACAGACAACTCGTGTTGTACGGTGTAGTTATATTAATATAAAGTTACTACGTAAGTTTATTCTCATTATTTTACATTAATTTTTATAGAATTAGAAATACTAAGTGTATGAAAAGGGATATTATTTTTTACAAGAGAAATAAATTTATTTTATATGTCAATAAAATTAACGTAGGTACATATATACATACATGTTTCTTAAGAGTCATCTATATATTTGTAAAGTAACATAATATATATATATATATATATATATATATATATATATATATATATATAATCATTTGAATATGATTTAGCAAAGAGATTATTAACTGTAATTTTGAATTGAGTAAAAATAGTGCATCTTTATATTCTCGTTCGTTAATTTGTTCTATTAATAGTTGAATTTGGTCGAAAAGCTATTTTTCATTAATATTTTCTTTGTGAATTTGTTTATAAAATGTTAAGTAAAATCTTCCACATAGCGCATGTAAATTTTTTTTCTCTATGTATATTTTGTTCATTTTTTATAATTTGTTTAAATAATTGTTCATAATGTTCTGCGTCATTTTGATCTAGATTTCCGGAGATACATTTTAAGCCTGCACCTAATCCATTTATTTATCCGTGTTTATTTCTTATGAATCTTTAATTTGTTGATTTGATTGTATGTATTTTCATAAATCATAAATTCATTACATTAAATGCGTCGAGATTTAGTTTTGGCAATGGTTTAGAATTATTTTTTATTATGTCAGTAATAGTATGAAAATTTTAGAATAAGGGTTGTAATTTATAGTTAAAATAGGCGTAGATATCATATTCATTAATATGAGTTTTACCTAATTCTAGTAATTTGTCAATTTTTGCTTTTCTTTTATGAACTTTATGATTATCAATATTTTCTTTTCTAACAGTAGTTTTTTGAATTTTGTTATCAATCTAGGATTTTGTTTAATATAAGCGTGAGAGGCGATAGTTTAAGTTTTTCGTTCGCAATTTTATTTTATAATTTATCATGTTCGTTTTTTTTAATATTTCTATTTGTTGTTCGTCTGTTAAGGTCGTTCTTGATCGAATGTGTGAATTAATGGAATGTATGGTGTCATTGAAAGCTAGTATAGTTATTGTCATTATTTCATCTACATTTTTGTTTGGATATTTTTGGAATAAAATTCGCAATTGTTCTATTAGCGAGGAATGTAGTTTTCTATTGCGTTTGATTTTGAATTAATAACGGATGTAATATATAATTTATTGGGTTATTATGACAGAAAGTTTTGAACGCTATATTATCGAATTATTTCCCAGAGTCGCAAATGATTGTTTGTGGTTGTAATCTTTCTCTAATGAAATTTGAAACTATATTTATGATATTGTTACAAGATTTATTTTTTTAAAAATATATTTAAGCATATTTTGAAAATTGGTCAAATGTTAATATATCTAAATCATATTTGCATTTCGCATTTATTTATGAATGTTTGTTTTAATTTGTTGTAAGTTTCTAATATGGTTTGTTTTTCCGTGATGGTAATTAAATATTATTTCGTCCTGTTTATTCGTGTTTTCTATATCTTATATTATTGCTGTCAAACTTTTCAAATGTATATTAACAATTGTTTTATTTTCTGTTTCTTCCATAGCACTCTTTGAATAGTCATATTTAAATAAAAATGATACATACATAATTTTACATTTTTCTCAAAAATTTTGTTATGTAAGGGTATTACATATGGATATGGTTGAATTCAGAAAAAAATACTGAATCGAATAAGCAAATGAAAAAAGTATGTTCCTATTTGAAATAAGAAAGTTGTACCCCTTATTTTGATAACCACTGGTCGAAAAAAAAATTGTTTCGCTCATTAAAGTAGTCTTATAAAATTGAAATTTTTTGCTAATTTAACCGACCTCGTAGCTCTTATAGTTCCCGAGATAGTACCACTTAAAATGGACACCCTGTATATATATATATATATATATATATATATATATATATATATATATATATATATATACAGGGTGAATACTGAAAACCTTGACATAGGGAAATAACATGGGAAAACAGTTTTTTGCTGTTTCCATCTGTCCCGCTAAATAAAATCGGGTATATATGGTATCGTTAGTTAGATTACTTAATTTTGCATCTAATAAAACCAAATGTTGTGTAATATGGCCTTTTCTAACTGAAATATTTGATAAAATAAATTGTATTTTGAAGGTTATCCTTCATATTTTCGAATAAGAAACGTCTAAAACAAAATGCTCCATAGCCGAGTGGATAAGAGGGTGGATTCATAATATAAATAATCTACAAGACCTGGTTCGAGACCACCTCGGCCTTACTTTTTTTTAACCATATACACCCGATTTTATTTACCGGGACAGATGGAAACAGCAAAAAACTGTTTTCCCATACAGGTGTGAAGTTAGCAACGATATTTTAGCAACGGAAACGATTCCGATCACTATTTCATGAAGGCGGCATACACGTTATTCTAATGGATTTTCAGAGTTTTTGAGCCATGTTTTCGTTAAAAGATTAGTATGTTAGATGTGCTAGTACTAATATTACACGAAAATAATACCAGAAAAAGAAGTGTAAAGTAGAAAAAAATTGTTGTCGTTTAAGATCAAATACTTTTCAAGAAAAATATACATAAAACCAAAAGAGGTTTTTAAACCACTTTGGAGCTTAGAGGGTATAATGCTGAGACTGTTAGCACTAGTATTACATAAAAATAATTCCAAAAAATAGAGGTGTATTGAAGCAAAAAATATTTTTTTCATTTACAAACATACACTTTTCAAGAAAAAAAAATTATACAACCCAAAGGGCTTTTTGAGCCACTTTGTCGCTGAGGGTGTATCATGCCGATACTGTTAGCGCTAGTATTAGACAAAAATAATTCCAAAAAATAGGGGTGTAAGAAAGCAAAAAATATTTTTTTCATTTACAAACACACACTTTTCAAGAAATAGTTATTTATGATATAAGTGTTAAAAGTGACATTTTATGAGTGAGTGGGGAAGTTTGAAACGAGGCGAAGCCCACGAACGAAATATGTATACAACCCAAAGGGCTTTTTGAGCCACTTTGTCGCTTAAGGGATATAATTCTGAGAGTGTATTACATAAAAATAATACAAAAAAAGGGGTGCAGGGAAACAAAAATTTTTTTTTTTTTTTCATTTAAAATCGTACACTTTTCAAGAAAAATATTTATAAAACCCAATGTCTTTTTGAGCCACTTTGTCGCTTAGGGGGTATAATGCTGAGACTGCTAGCACTAGTATTACACAAAAATAATTCCAAAAAATAGGGGTGTAAGGAAGCAAAAGATATTTTTTTCATTTACAAACACACACTTTTCAAGAAAAATATTTATAAATCCCAGAGGTTTTTGAGCCACTTTTCCGCTTAGAGGGTATCATGCTGAGACTTTTAGCACTAATAATACACAAAAATAATTCCAAAAAATAGGGGTATAAGGAAGCAAAAAATATTTTTTTCATTTACAAACACACACTTTTCAAGAAAAATATGTTTTACAAAATAAATAATTTCAAAAGAGTAAAATTGCAATAATATTATCAAAATTAGAAAAAATCTTGTATGTAACACGTTAGAAAATGCAATTTTGTGTAACTTGCGCGATTTTGCGGGGTCTCGCTTCGCTGGCCCCGCAAATATCCCACCGTTACACAAAATAAGTCATTTTCTAACTGGTTACATAAATAGCTATTTTCATTTACAACCACACACTTTTCAAGAAAAATATTTATACAACCCAAAGGGCATTTTGAGCCACTTTGTCGCTTAGGGGTATAATGCTGAGACTATATAGGCCAAAGCGCGTGAAATGTAGCCCTTTTAAGTAGGTAACATAAACACTTTTCACGTACTGGTAGCATTTTTATCATTTGTTTGGTTACTTTTGAAATTATTTTTTTTATTAATATTTCGGTTGTAGGACAAATTTTATATACAACCAGTGAGTATTTAATTACTTATACAGGGTGAACACGAACCTAATGTCATAAATTTAAGGGTATATAGTATTTAATATGTAGATTACGAAACAGAAAGAATTTTTTGAAAATTCGCCTATTTAAGGGTAGTTTTCATGAAGCTCACATTTTTGGTACCACTGGATCACTGGCAACACATAATATTTTATAAATAAAAACACAATTAAATACTTAAAACTAATTTACGTAATGTTGAAGGGTAATCAAAACTTCATTATTTTTAATAATATTTATTTATTTATTTAAGAGTTCATTGCCCCAAAAAACGGTAAATATTAACATTTCACTGGCTTATTTTTATTAAAAAAAGAACGAAGAAAAACAGAAAGGATTAAATATTAAACTAATAAATAGTAGTAATACTAGTAACTTACATTTTCTTGTATCAAAACAAAGAATAAATACAAAAATTCATAAATATTGTTCAAAATTATCACCTCTCACAGCTACACACAGTGCACTACGTTGAATTAGTGACACACTACATGGCAAGTGCATATGATTTTGTTGTTGAATAATTTGTACACTATTTTGGATCCGTATCCTCAATTCTTCAATATTTTCTGGCGGGCTTTGATTATCATAAACTAGGGACTTTAAATGACCCAATAGATAGAAGTCCAAGGGATTGAGATAAGTTGATCTTGGTGGCCACTGCACAGGACCTCCACGGCCAATCCACCTGTTTCCGTAGATATTATTTAAATGATGACGCACATTTCTCGCAAAATGAGGAGGAGCACCATCATGCAGAAACCATGATTTTGGACGAACATTTAATGGAACATTTTTAAATAATACTGGAAGGATATTTTTAAAAAAATCCAAATACTGGTTACCATTTAATCTGTGGGGGAGTATGTACGGGCCAAGTAAATTACCATTTAAGATTCCACCCCAAACATTTAAAGAAAATTTATGTTGCAAACTATTTCTCACAACAACATGTGGATTTCCTTGGGCCCATTAATGCGAGTTGTGGAAATTATAAACACAGGCACGTGTGAAAATTGCTTTATAACTAAATAATATTGAAGAGGTAAAATTCACATTTGTAGCATTTTGTCCGAAAATCCATTGACAAAATGTCATTCTAGTGTGGTGATCAGTAGGCATTAACCCTTGGATTTGTTGAAAATGATATATGGATGATAATCATTTTTATGCAAAATGTTTTCAACAGCCGCCTGAGATATTTCTCCCACAACACGAGATATTTTTCTGGTACTAATTGTTGTGTCGGCATGCACTAGGTCTAGGACTTCATCCTCCATGTCGTGGCGTAATCTGCGACCGCCGCCACGTCCAGAATTCCTTTTTAAATTTCCCGTGTCGCGAAGACGTTGTGTCACAGTGATAAACATCCTGCGATCAGGATGGCGTCTTCGAGGATATCGTTTGGCATACAATTCTGCTGCTAATACCGCGTTTTGTTTCACTTCACCATAAATTAACAACATATCCACTAATTCAGAATTAGAATACATTTTTTTAAGAACAAGAACACTGCCTAAATGTACTTTTGTTAACCATATTTTTAATGAAATAATAATTAAAACAGCAGTAAAAAAAAGTTTTGCTAAGAAAAGACGAATTTTCATTTTTCGAATTTTCAAAAAATTCTTTCTGTTTCGTAATCTACACATTAAATACTATATACCCTTAAATTTATGACATTAGGTTCGTGTTCACCCTGTAGAGGAATAATGCCCGTGTTGAAAAGTGTAATCGTTCGAGAACTTTGTACACCAGATAGCACCACCGACAAAAAATAGTTCTAAACTTTGTTCGACAGATGGTACTGTATTTTATTGCGCCATCTATGAAAGAAAAGCGAAATTAAAATCTAAATTTCCACGAACCCACTATGGGGCTAGTTTTTCTACCTGCGATTAAAGTTCCGGAATTGCTGACAGCCTGATGAATTTTATAAAGGACAGATAAATGTGTGCGGTAAAATTTAAAAAGAGATCAAGGAATAAATAAAAATGTAAATTTTTACTATAAAATATATATTTTTGCATATATTACATACTGTAGAAATTATTTATTACAGTAAGTAGTAGTACAATACTAACAAAAAATAAAAACAACAAAAATGAAATTGATAAATAAACGAAAATATTTATAACAATAAATAAAATAATCATGTATTTAATTATGTTTAACTATTTTTAATTTCCAATGAGGCTTACTTGTACTCTTTGCAGATCTTGATAGTGTATTGTACAATTTAGATATATGAAACAATTTTGTCCTTAATAATTGTTGAATTAAATGTAGCCTGTGTTGTTCGCATTCTGGGGTAGTATTTATCCAAGTAGATACTCGTTCTTCATTTAAAATTGTTGTAATACAAAAATTTTTGATTGCATATATGTAACCATTATTCTCAAATATTCTATGAAATATATTTAAACAAATAGTAGTAATGTATATGGTACGTTGTGTTGGTCGCTTCAATGAACATGACTTATTGAAATTTGCCGAATAATCTTTATTTAATAAAAAAAAAATTATATTCGTCATACATTTCCTCATTATTTTTTAACAAATTTTTGCAAGAACAAAATATTTTTGCAAAAGGTGGTATATCAAATATCCCGAGAAATATACTATTGAACAGGTTTGCAATGTTGGATGATTATTAATTGATGTTTCATGGGATCTATTGCAGTCACTATCTGAAGAATTTTCTTTATTACCAGTACATTCTATTAGAGGTAGCATTATATTTTCATTGTTTCTATTCCCATTAACAGATTCCAACATATTGCATAAATATTCATCATGATCATTTTCATAGCTAGATTTCTGCGTTGCCATTTGGAAACTAGAACCCATGATTACTTGTAGTGCCAAACGAAAATGCTTTGCTGAAGGATTTGGATCGTAACCTCTTCTTTGGCGAATTTTAGAAAATAAATGTTCAATAGAATCCTGGTATAACCTGTTTGTTACTAGAAATGAGTAGGTTGGTGATATATCACTGAATAAATTTAAAATATTGTTAACTGTTAATAATAATCCTTCAAAAAAAAAGTGTAGTTTTCGTTGCATGCCATGATTTTATCCATGGAATATTTTCACGAAGAGTGTTCAAAACTAAATTATTATTGTAACACAGAGCTGAACTGTATGGATTGGAACTATGTAAAACTTTTGAATTTAAACAGTCAAATAAATCGTTCCAAAAATTTTCCTGTTTTTGATTTTAGTAGAAAATATAGCAGCAAGCAAAGATTTACTAAAAATTTTAACCGCTCTTTTCACGCTCATTTTTTCAAATGCATTAGGACTAATATATTGTGGAGTAATTTTTGGTAATGCTCTACAAAATGAACTTTTCAAATCGATTTCATATGTTGCTTTAATATCTTTCCAAGAAATTTAAAATCTTTAATGAAAGTGACTATTCAGAAATTTAAAACGATCCTACCAACCATTTTCAAATCAAAATAGTGAAAGTACTTAAAGATTGTTCAACAGGGTTCGATATAAAATATAAATATCGATTAAAATTCTTGAATCTTGGACTGTGAAGCTGGCACAGCTACAATGGCACAATTTGAAAAAAACTATCCTCTTATTTAGTAATAATTGAAACTAATTATTTATAAATTGTTAATTATTGAGATTGATATCAGTTGAAAGAGTCTGCAACCATAAACTTTAATTTAGCAACAATATATTTTTTAAGTTATTTATTCGATATGCTTAACAATGATAAATTGTTGAAAACACTATTTAGCATATACAGGGTGAGTCTGGGAAGACGCCACCCCCTTTAACTTTTTTATTGTAAGTAATAGGAAAAAAATGCTCATATAAAATTTTTATCATTTTACATATACTATTTGACGGCAGATGTAGATATTTTTTATAAAGTCTGGTTTACAAGATAGGACTATCAACTTTTATTTTTTAAATGGCATCCTATAATTATTTTAATAAAATAGAAACCGCCATTTTTTTCTCTTTTCAACGATGTATTAACTTTTATTAATGTATTTAAAAAATTTAGAGAAAATTGAGATAATTTAGAAATAAATTTTAAACAAATATATAGGTGGCTATGATTCTCGAAATCGGGTACAAATACTTCTCAGTGTTCTTAAAGTCTTTTGTCAACGTCTAAGAAACCGCTCCCGGTAAATTATATTTGCTCTTCTTATGATGCAAGTCAATTAACCAATTATTAGAATCATATCAATTAATTCATTCTTTGTGAACTATTCAAAACGTTTTTTTTTCTTGTTTACAAAATAAGTTAAATTAAGTAACAAACAAATGTATACATTTTTGACATTAATTTAATTGTTTTACATTGTTAGGTTTTGTTTATTTTCACATAGCCACCTATAATATTTATTTAAAAATTATTTCTAAATTATCTCAATTTTCTCAAAAATTTTTTAATACATTAATTATAATTATTACATCGTTGAAAAGAGAAAAAAATGGCGGTTTCTATTTTATTATAATAATTATAGGTTGTCATTTGAAAAATAAAAGTTGATAGTCGTATCTTGTAAACCTGACTTTATAAAAAATATCTACATCTGAAATCAAATAGCATATGTAAAATAATAAAACATTTATAAGAGCCATTTTTTTTCTATTACTTATAAAAAAAAAGTTAAAGGGGGTGGCGTCTTCCCAGATTCACCCTGTATATTGCGCTGGAAAAATAAATTGTTAATTATTGTTTAAAGAACGATTTCTTTAAAAAAAAATAATTTTTCATTAAATTTAATTTCATTTGACATACATGAATATTTTTTTTCTTAAAACATCCTATAATATAAATTATAACAAAATACTCTGTTGTTCGTAACCATTCCGTTATTATTAATAATTTAAATGTAAAACATTTGGGCAAAAATATTTTAAAGATAGATATTATAATCTTTGCAAATCTGATTTCTATGAATCATTTCATATCTGAAGACCGTCAATGAAAAGAAAATTCTTATGAACGAATTTGCCCTAGTCAAATGTTTGTTGATCTCTCCGCTTTAATCCTTTTTAGTCTTTCCTACAATTATACAGCCTGTTAATATTTTGTTTCTTCTGTATTTTTCCTTCTATGTATTTATACAAACAATCTATTAAAATAAATAATTTACTTATCTTTAGTCTAAAAAAAAAAATTCTAACTAATTCATATAACCAGGGTAATTTTTGTCTAGAAGATATAAAGAAAACAAATAGAAGCAAGTTCTCAATGTCTCCGTAAGTTCAATTCACATCTGGTTTCATAATTTACCCCAATGCGAAACATTTCCAAGAAACGCAGGTACTCTAAGGGACCCCAAGTTATTGCTCTTGTGAGCTTCCAAAATCTAGCTATTGACTCATAGGTGGCATCACTTCCTGCCTACATTTATTCGTAGGGGAACGTCAGAAACTTATTACAAATGGCTCATAAGCATTATCTCTCTATATGTTATTTACTCAATGATACAACTCATGTGTAACATTGTTTTTTTTATCAAGTCCTATGATTTCCGCATTCGGTTGCGCATCATGCTGGCACTTGACTAAAAAACACTTACCTACTTTACATATTCGTTGCATAAATAACTATGTCCCACAACCGGGCATAAAGTACAACTTTATGCCCTCATTTGAGTGTGTAAAGAGTCACTATTGCGAGAAAAGTATTTACGTTGCCTATTGCCTAGCAACAGCTACGTTGCCTATTATATTTATCAATAATTGTTTTGTTAACTTTGTAATGAATTTTTATTAATATTTCGGTTGTAGGAAAAATGTTGTATGCATCACGTGTGTAACGTAGTGATTTTTTATCTCGTGCTATTGTTTCCGCATTCGACTACGCCTCAGGCGTTAAACAGCACTCGAATAAGAAACACTTACTTTACACACTAGTTGTATAAATAATTATTTTATTAATGAATGATGAAATGTGTATTTTTATTTAATTATTTACGAAACGTGAGATGTTTTCAAACGTCAGTCAGTTTTTAAAAATGGAAGTTAAATGTTACTATAAGTAGAAAAAAAATCAAATAAAAGAATTGTACCAAAATTAGAAAAAACTTGTATGAGATACGATAAAAAATGCAATATATAAGTGATGTGATTTTGTGGGGTCTTGCTTCGCTCGCTCCACAAATATCCGACCACTTAACATCAATTTTGCAAAATTCGCTCGAACCCGTCAATTTTAGTATAAAGGGGGATACTAGAATGAATTAGTACCAATGGCATAACTTCAACCCTAAAATGGGGGTGGACTGCACCTCAAAAATTTTAAATGGAAAAGGGTGTCAAACATGACACAGTTCGAAAGGCTTTTCAATACTCTTTTCAACAGTTTTTTTTATTTTTGAAATTAAATTTAACTTAAATTTTAGTTCGTTTTGTTCTTTTGCCAATTTTAAATGGTCATCTAGATGAGTTATTTTTTTATGTTTGGCGTTTTGGAAAACGAAATAAGCTAATACTTGTAGAAATAAATACAATAAAAAAATATTCGCTGGGCTTTCAGGTTTCACTACCAAAATACAACAAATAATTTTCAGTGGACTTCCACTATGTACTGAAATACAATCATGTTCACCGAATAAAAATTAATACAAGCAGTTTAATATGAATAGTCAGTATTAAAAAATACAAAAAATAACATACATAAAAAAATAAACACAAATAGGTAGTTGTTCTCTAAACTTCCACTAAGTAATGAAAAAATATAAAAAAAGAATATTCACTTAATAAAAATAAATACAAAATGAAATAAAAATAAATACAAATTAATAATCGATCGTCGGACTTCTTAAATACAATAAATTTTATTACAAAGTGGTGGTGATGAACCCTCCCACTTGCTGCTTTTACCGCGAAAAGTTCAGGCAATTGTCCATTTCAATACTGTTTACTTTTAAGCAAAGTTACATAGGTAGCACAATTGGCTGACTATATTATCACGCCAAACCTCTGAACTAAATTGGCAATATTAGCTAAACAACTAAATGTTCAGTGCACATTGCTTCTCTTCCAAAAAGTTAATTTTACTGTATTAAAAACCGAAAAAATACCCTTTAAGAAAAGTTTAGATAATGACAATTTGCGAATAAAGAGAATTCAGGAATTGCCACAATTAAGTAATTTAACTTTAATGCCATGCAGAATAAACAAAAATCACTGGTGTTTGGCAGCTGCAGATTTCAACAAATTTCACTTTTACTTCATTGATCCATCTGGTGCATCTAAGAAGAATATTGATAAATATTTTGCAAATTTTATTTCATTCTTGCAAATTTACAATGAGTCACTTCAGGATAATATAATAATAGATGAATGGGTTCCAATATACAACGTAAAACATCCAAGGCAAATGGACAGATTTAATTGCGGAGTATTTGTAATTCAGTTCGCTGAACAAATGTTAAAAGGTGAAGAACTTAAGGACATCAAAATTGGACCGAATGAATACAGAACAAAATTAAAATTTCTTTTATTAGAAAATTCTGACCCCATGACGGAACTATGCTTATACTGCGGAAATGCTGATTTAGATAAAACATTAAATAATTACGTTATTTGTGATTCTTGTGATAGATGTATTCATTATGAATGTACTTTACCAGAAAACAATAATATACAATACTTAAAAATTGAAGGAAGTTATTTTTGTGATTTATGTAAACAATATTTTGACGTAAACTGTATGTAGATAACAAAATTTCATACAATTATAATTAAGTAAAATAAATAGGTATGTAATTAATGTTTCAATTTATTCTATACAAGGACACATAGATAAATAAATACATACAAATATAAAAGATTTTCTTTATTCCATTAAAACCTATACACGATAAACAGGTAATAGTAGCACGTTTAAATAATCTCCAAGAACTTTACGGTAAATATATTCTTACATTCTTATACTAATACCAGCAGTCTCAGCATGACACCATCTTAGCGACAAAGAGAGTTAACAACTCTTTCGGGTTTTATAAATATTTGTCTTGAAACGTGGGCGATTTTAAATATATAAAAATATTTTCTACTTCCTTACACCCCTATTTGTTTATATTATTTTTGTGTATTACTAGTGCTAAAGTTTCAATATGATACAGTCTAAACGACAAAGTGGCTCAAAAAGCCCTTTGGGGTTTATAAATATTTTTCTTGAAAACTGTGTGATTTTAAAAGAAAAATATAATTTTGCTTCATTACACCCCTATTTTTTGGAATTATTTTTGTGTAATACTAGTGCTAACAGTATCGGCATGATACCCTCTAAGCGACAAAGTGGCTCAAAAAGCCTTTTGGGTTTTATAAATATTTTCCTTGAAAAGTGTATGATTGAAAATGAAAACAATATTTTTTGCTTCCTTGCACCCCTATTTTTTGGAATTATTTTTGTGTATTATTAGTGCTAAAAGTCTCCGCATGATGCCCTCTAAGCGACAAAGTGGCTCAAAAATCCCTTTGGGTATTATAAATATTTTTCTTGAAAAGTGTGTGATTGTAAGTGAAAAATTATTTTTTCCTTCTTTACCTCTTTTTTTTGGTATTATTTTCGTGTAATACTAGTATTAGCACATCTAACATACTAATCTTTTAACGAAAACATGGCTCAAGAACCCTGAAAATTCCATTACAATAACGTGTATGCCGCCTTAATGAAATAGTGATCGGAATCGTTTCCGTTGCTAAAAAATCGTTGCTAACTTCACACTGGTCGCGGAAAGGACCATTTGAAATGCCAATATACAGAGTGAATACTAGAAACTTTGACATGGGGATTTAACATGTGAAAACAGTTGCAATCAAAATAGTTGAGATAATCAACAAAAAATATGACAATTTGCTGTAATGTGATTACTATTAGTGATATTGATAAAAGGTGTGGAATTAACATAAACTATGATCCGTGTATTTGAGTTCAACGTATCCACCGTAATCCGTAATTGTCTCTTTGAGATCTATTCAACAATTTAAATTATATATTTCAGATCATAATAAAGTGGGATATTTATAATAGTATTACAGTATGAAATACAAAAACGTTATAGTTAATCTTTTTTATTTTATAATGTAGTAATTAAATATATGTCCAGTTAATGAAATATGAACGTTAAAAATCAGAAAAAATTAATTACTACATTAAAAAATAAAAAAGATGAACTTTAACGTTTATGTTCCATGCAAAACGAATTTAATAAAAAAAATATTGGAAAAAAATGATTACAACCATACTGCAATGAATGCTTCACGTTTGCGTGTAATCAAAATCTTTCTGTTTAATATTTTTATGTTAAAACGACCTAATTTGATGGTATCACTTATATATAAAGAATAAATACATTTGTGTATCATATTTAATGTTTTTTATTGTACTTACTTCTAAACTTTTATGCCTCTTGTTTCTGCTACATTAAAATATTCTGATAATGTAAAAAACTCAGTCATCATATCCACTGTGACTTTTGGCAGATTGTCTGATTGAGCTTTCACATACTCATTTTTACTCATTTTGTGAGTGTCTTGTTTGTCTAGTATATATATATATATATATATATATATATATATATATATATATATATATAGTTATATATATATATATATATATATATATTTATATATTTATTCAATATACCTTATCAATTATGTAATATATATTTGCCGCTACTTCGACGAATAAATGAATGAAATGGATGATAATCGTCCTTTCAAATAGGTAATACTTACTTTTGTTAATGGTATATATTCCAATAATTTACAATTTATTTGTCCACCACAATCTTTATTTATAAAAATTACCGTTGTAAGAATATAGTTTTTGATTAAAAACTCATAGAAAATCTATCTTTCAACGGAAATCGTTCGCTGAACAATAATTAACAATTGATTACTTTCGCACAATCTCTTCTAAACAGATTATATTAACAATTACTATTAGGTATATATATATATATATATATATATATATATATATAAAAATATAAATTAATTAATTAATTGTTTGCACTTCGGAAGTATGAAATATTAAATTTAATATTTTCGTTAAAATCAGTCAGCCATGGAAATGAAAGAAAATATCTATCTGTAAGTTTAGAGAAGTATCACTGATTATAATTCTTTTTGTCTGTATTTTAATATTATTTGAGTAGAAATTTTTTTCTTTAATAATATATCATATAACAAAAATATTAGAACTCTAACTTTAAAAAAATATTAAGTACATCAAATAAAATAATTTTTAATATATTTACGGACGATACATTTATTTTTAAACTATTTTTTCGCTATAACATTATTTTTATAATAAATATCGAATTACATTATCTATAATAACATGTCATTAACTCTCACAACCGACACATAGATATTTTCATTTATTTCCATGGCTCTCTGATTTTGAACGAAAATTTTACATTCCATATTTAATAAACCTCGAACTGATGACGTGCCGTGGCATTTTGTTTTGTTGATGATATTACTATATTACTTATCCTAACTAGTGACAATGTTTGCACTCTTTGTGCTGTAGCTGATGCTACTAAGCACCAATTAGAATGTGAGTAACTTCAATTTTAAAGAAATAAGTCGTTCGCGAATTTTTGCCCAATTAAGAATGTTTCTGTACACCAAATTAAGTTGTATTTTGGCTTTGATGGTTTGTTTCTAAAAACTCCTTTAAAGAAACGACTGATCGAAGGATCACTGCCTAAATCTATTTTACTTTTTAAATTAATAGTAGGTTTCTCAGAATTCAGTGTACCATATGATTCATTTTGTATGATACAAATGGTAAAGTATTTTAGGAACCGATAGGCATGTAGTTGTAGTTGATCTCTGTTGACACTCCTACAATAGCACCACCAGTTCTTACGAGCTCAATGATATTGTTCTATAGTATACTCTGTTCGTGAAAGATTTAAAATTTCCACTGCTTCTTCTGGTACTGAGTTCGGTTGATATGAGCGCCTGAATGTCTCTTTGCAACCAGAAAAACATATTTCACCAGCTTATGGCTCAATGACCAGCAGGTAGATAACAATAAATCTGATCAAGGAGGAAAAAATAAAGTAAGATTTAAAAAAAGAAATCCAAGTCTATGTAGGCCAATGAGGAACAGAAAATATTCCCTGAACGTTATCTATTTTTTGTAAAACCTTAACCGTACAGTAAAGGGTGGAAAAACGAGAAAAATTTTACTCCTTTTTATTGTAATGCGCTTATGTTTGTAGCCTGTGGATCTCGCTTCCAATGACAAAAACGTTTATTTTTAGTATTATTCTATTTTTCCTTGGTGCAATTAATTAATATCTGGTAAGTTCCATTTATCTATTAATATTTGGAGAAATCAATTTTCTAATTCCCATTGTGTCTATATTAATTTTTGTAGAATGTAGGATGCCCATTTGTTGATGTGTCTACTCAGTTTATTATATTCTATTGCATTAGGCGTCCCTACCAGTGAGCGAGGCATCAGAGAAATTTTCTAATTTATATTTCAATGATCTAATTGGATTTTTTGATGAGAAAAAACTACTCAGCCACCAATTGAGTTTTTTTTATCTATGTATCTTGTTATCGAATTTCTGGTCTCCCGAATAGCATTATTTAATTTTAATTTCTTTTTGTCCAGTAGAGACATTGTCATATCGCTAGTTTTAAAATGATACATCGTAATAATTTGATTTAACATTTGAGATTTAATATAAATCTTTTAGATCGGTCATTTGAGGAGAATTAAATATGGCGATAAGAAAAAATCCACTACCGCTTAATATTCAACTACTGTCCCAATAGATAAGCTCTGGGATTGTGATGGACAGGTGTAGAAAAGAATTTTGTATCCTTTTACAGAATTTAGGACAAAAGCCTCATTCAGACTCCCTGCTGATGACCTCACCTTGTAGTATACTTTTTCTTCTCTGAATTCGTTGACCGGTGAGTCTTGTTGATTGATTTAGAGATATTTCTGTACGAGCTCTTGCTTCTGTACCAATTTATTTGGGGATGTCTTAGCTGATAGAATTTCGTAATGTCCCCTAGCTTGCCTGTTTAAGTGCGTTCTTATAAGTTTTGCATAGTTTTTCCCAACAAGGGAAGTTGTGGTAAAACTGGAACACTTGATTTGTTTACCAATCTTTTCTATCGATTTTGGCTTGTCAAGTCTCATTCGTATTGAGTACCTGATGTTTTGTAATTTTAAAAAGATATAACATTTTGTAAAATCACGTCCACATCTTCCACATTGAAAATATGATCCATATTTGCAAGAAAATATTTTTGACATAAAACCAAAAGAACATCAATAACACTAGTAGTTATTGCCTCCTTTGTGCAAAGGTCACTAGCCTGAACACTAGTCAAATCTTATTCATATTGAGTACTTGACATCTTATCATTGTTTAAATGATATAACTATCATTTTGTATTTGTGTCTTTTTAATTTACCTCTCTTTTTCGCTTTTCGTAGCCGCTTGTTGTTACCATACTCTTCCTCCCTGTCTCTATGACGTTATGAAAATAGTTGAGGAGAATTAAAAAAAAAATTAAGAACAAAGATTGGAAATATTGAATACCACAACAGTCAAAACGGTGAAACAATTTGGCAACATTATAAAAATGCAATAATATCGACGGCTGAAGAAACAATTGGAAAACAAAGTAAGTTGATAAATCTTGGATAACGAAAGATACAAACGAGAAAATCAAACGAGGGATGAAAACAAAAAAAAATTTTAGAATTGACTTACCAAAAAATAAATAAAAAAATAAATAAAAAGTGTACAAGAAACGACAAAAGGTAGTACATAGAAAATCTTACAGGAAGCAGAACAAGCAGCAATTAATAGTAATAGCAAACAACACTATGAAATAACAAGAAAGATCACGGGGAAGACCAAAACTAGCACGGAAACTAAGATTGAGTAATGACGACATATGTGGAACGGGAACAGAAATGAAAAGAAGATGGGTTGAATATTTTGGCAACAACTGCCGTCATGTTGATAGATTATTAGCACTTGTTAGTGTTGGAATACACAACACGGTGTGTGTATACCAGGGTTGAAAAACCTAACGTAACGATATCCGATTACCGTGTTTTACCGACAAAATAGCAATATCGTTAGAAATGAATATAGTTACGGAAGTGTTATTGCTTTCCAAGCATCAAATTTGTAAGCAACTAGTACGTGTAACTAAAGTAACAACATCTTTTTAGTAAAAATTTGTTGAACTAGAGCAAATACATGTTTTTTTTTAGTAATAAATTGTCGATTGAACTAGAGAAATTGAACCGCAAAGTATGTTTAAACCGAAAAATTGCAGCATGGTTCATTAGATTATAGTTACCGGAGTGTTATAGCTCTCAAAGCATTAAATTACTATGCAACTATTAGTATTAGTGAAACTAAAGTACTAACATTTCTTTTTTGATAAGAATTTGTCGGTTGAGATAGAGCAACTAAATCACAAGTATGTTTAAATTGAAAAAAAAACAGTGTCGTTCGTTATATTATAGTTAAGGAAGTGTTATTGCTTTCAAAGCATAAAATTCATAAGCAGCTATTAGTTTTGGTGTAACTATAGTACTAAAATATCATTTTTATTAAGAATCTGTCTGTTGATTTAGAGCAATTAAATCGCAAATTATATTTAAACCGAAAAATAGTAGCATAGTTCATTAGATGGTAGTTACCGAAGTGTTATTTCTTTCGAAGTATCAGAGTACTGAGCAATTATTAGTATTAGTGAAACTGAAGTAGTAACAGGTCTTTTTTAATAAGAATTTGTCGATTGGATTAGTGCAATTAAATCACAAATTATGTTTTTAAACCGACAAATAGCAGTGTCATTCATTCCCTGTACTGCCTTTTAATACTTAGTTTGCATATTTATATACCTTAAAACAATCAATGTTAAAATAAACTATTTAGAAGAGGTGCAGGAGTAACCAGTTGTTAAATATTATTTGCGAACGATTACTGTTGAGTAGCTGTTTTTCTATAAATTTTTAATCTGAAACTACATTTTGACACGGTAATTTTTATAAATTAAGATTATAAATACACTTACCGACAATACTTGTTGGAATAAACAATTTAGAAGAAATTGTACTGAAGTAATAAATTGCAAATTATTGTTTAAAGATCGATTAGGCGCGTTGGCTCGAAATAAATTACAATTATATATTGCTAAACATTTTGTTGTTCATAACCAGTCCGTTGGAATGAATAATTTAAATGTCAAACATTTATGGAAAAACGGATTATAGACGGATGTCTTAGACTCCTTGGAAATGCAAAGATCCCTCAATGAAAAGAAAATGAGCAAATTGATTTAGTCTAATCTCCGTTGATCTCTCCGCTTTAAACCATTTTCGTTTTTCTTTCATTAATACAGCTTCATAATACTTAGTTTATATATATATATATATATATATATATATATATATATATATATATATATATATATATATATATGTATAAGTATACATGGATCATTGTCCTGTACAATGTGGTGACTTAGTTGTTAGCCGGACAGTTTTTATTTACCAAAAACTGTTTTCTTATGTTATATGCCTATGACAAAACTTTTTTGGAAAAACGGTAGAATCGCCTTCGCTTGCAGGCGACAGTAGAATTCTACCGTGCGTGCTCCCACCACTGTTTTTTAATAAACATTTCCCTGGCTACGTGCCTGCGAGAAACATTAGTGATGTTTAGAAATTCCATATTTTGCGCATCGAAAAGTATGAAGAAATATTATGCTTATTTGACAGTTGTAGGAAAAATAATTATACCTTGAAACGGCTACCATATTTATATCCGTTTCTCGTGACCTTTGTCTGTTTTAATTAGTTTTAAAATATAATTATTGAATGTTCCTATGTAACAATATTGAAATTTTAGGATGCTGAATAGTTGGGTTTTAAGTGGCATTATAATGTTGCTTATTTATACCTACATAAAGCGGACGTACTCATACTGGCAACGACATGGGCTCTTACAAGCGCCTGCAAGTTTCCCGTTCGGCAACCTGCGTGGTTTGCTACTGCGACAACAGACCTTTGGCGGAACATTCCAAGCGCTACACGACTTCTTTCGAGATAAAAACTGTCCTCTTGGTGGCTGGTATTTCTTGCTACAGCCAGCAGTTATTGCAGTTGACCCAGAAATAATCCGTTGTGTTTTAACCAAGGATTTTCATCATTTTACAGACAGAGGTATAAATTACTATTTTTAATATTTTTAATTTTATTGTCATTGTAGAACTATAACATCAACATAGCATTTTTTTTTCAATATTAATAGTAGGTATCATAATGTTAAATATCAAGTGTTAAACATCATTAAAAAAATATTTTTCTTTATTATTATACATTATAGCAAGCACAATAAAATGTAAAGAATGGTATTTTTTCACAACTAGCCTAGACACCCACTATTATTAACCTTTGTTTGACATGAGAAATTGTTTTCCTTCAAAAGTGTAGTTGTTATAAATTTTGCCACACGCCGCCAATCATCTCGCGAACAAATAACCGCGCCGAATTACCATCCTTTCTAAAAGTTCCCTCACCTTAGAAGCCGTGAAGGATTGTAGATTTGTGGGCGCTCAGGAATTTAGGCAATATTTACATATCCGTATGCAAGGCAAAAAAAAAAACTAGCTTGACTGATAAAAAAAATGAAGTACTTGTACCATACATATAAATTAATAATTCTTGACTAATTAAAACTAATACTTGCTAAATAACTTTGATTCTATAAAAATAAACAGACATTTTAAAATTAGATGTAAAAAACTAATAATTAAAAAAATATGAGTTAACGATGAATTTGTTTACTGAACTCGTCTGTTCCATTCCTTAGCAAATTTATTAATTGCACAAATTGCGACGATTTTCATACTCATTTTAAAAATTACCAATGAAGGAAGTCTTTCTTGTCTGGCATATCTGTTGATAAAATGTATGCCTAACTGAGACAATACGAAAAAGAATATATTTATTTTTCTTACAGCATTTTTAGTTTTGGTTACACATTGTTAATTTTTTTTATGTTTCTAATTTTTGCGCTCAACACTATTTTGGGGGCGCTCGAGCGCCCTCAAACAAGGTTCTAGCTACGCCACTGAGGCCGTGTCGGCAAAGTAGGACCATTTAACTATTTTATTAAAAACAATTTAAATATTTTCATTTCAGAGTACGAACAGTTACTTTTTGTTATAAAATAATATAACAAATTTATCTATTCATGACTTTGTTCTCATTACTGGGTATGCTAATCAGCTTTCTTATTATTATCAGATTATAATTATAATTATTATTATAGACCACAAATTTACTATTGTATAGAAATGATCTAAAAATTGTATTATATTATTTATTAGTTATACTGTATAAATTTTTTGTAACGTCAATTAAAATTCTGATATTTTGAAACTGTCACTACAACTGTGACGTTATTGTTGTGTTAACATTATTAAAAATATATTTTCGAACAGAGTATAAATAATATTTTTTTTACAAAAAATTGTAAAATTCTATTATTATTTAAGAAAAATTATTAAATCAAAATAATTTATTTACCATTTTTTCAGTCATCCTTCTCCCCTCAGGTTAAGGATGTATACATTTTTGCTTATTCTTAATTTTTATTCTACTTGCTTCTTGCATTGGAATGTTTCTTTTCGTTATTATCTTCTTTATTGAGTTATCCCCTGGGTCCTTTGGTCTTCTCCTTCCCCTTTTCGCTGAAACGTTGGTCACTTAAACTTTTCGTATCGGTTTTCTTTCGTTCATTCGCATCATGTGTCCCCACCAGGCTAGTTGTCTTGTTTCTATGATATCTAGTATAAGTTTGCATTGAAGTTTTTCCCTTATGGATTCATTCCTTATTCTACCTAACATTTTTCTATCATGAACTCTTCTTAGATATTTCATTTCTCTCACCTGTATATTACTTTTCATTCTATTTGATAATATCCATTATTTAAACCCATATATCAGTATTGTTCTATATATTGTGTTGAATATAGTAATTTTTGTTTTATTACTTATTTCTTTTTGCCCTATAAAACTATATTTCGTTGCGTGATATATTTTTGTCGTTTTAATTATACTCTCCTTTATGTCCACATTCTGTGTGCCGTTACTATCTATTGTTATGTCTAAATATTGGAATTTATTAACTTGTTAAGTTGATTCTCTCTTTCCAGATATATTAGCTTTTGTTGATTTATTAGGGATTACCATAATTTTAGTTTTAGTCGCATTTATTTTCATATTGAATTTTTGATCGCACTCCTTTATTATCTCAACCATAAATACCGTAAATAAAACTGGGCTCATTACTCCTCTTTGTCCCAAACCGTTCTTTGCTTCAAAGATCTCACTTTTTCTATTTTCTAATTACGTAGTGCGTGTGTTTGTTGTGGTCCTTTTATAGCATTTAGAAAATTGGTGATTATACCTTTAATTTTTAGAATTTTCCACATTATCTCTCTTTGTACTCTATCAAACGCTTTTTCTAAATCTATGAGTCCTGTATGTTTTTGTGTTAGTGGTCATAATCTTATGAATTACCTTCTTAACTGTGAATATATGCTGTTGGCTACTACGCCCTTTCCTAAATCCACTTTGTGCTTCGGACATTGTTAATTCTGTTTTGTTTCTCAACCATTTTTCTAATATTCTTTCAAATACTTTGCATTCAGTACCGATATACCTCTGTAGTTGTTGCAGTCTTTGGTATCACCTTTCTTGTGTATGTTTAGTACTTTATCTCCATTTCAAATTTTGTTGAAAATTGCTAACAATATTTCTATGCCGTAATGCCGTTTTACCCATGTATATTTCTAACGTAACTTTGACATGCCTTTTGAGTATTTGTAGCGCTTTTTTATTTCCCCTGTTTGTATTTCTTGCATTTCCTCTTCATTCGTATTTTCTGTATGATCTATTAGAATTTGTTCATCTGGTTCTATCTGATTATCTTCATCTGTGAATACAAGTTCTTGGAAATGTTTCGTCCATCTGTTCATGATATTTTGTTCTTCCGTTAATATTGTCCCTTCTTTAGAATTGACTGTATTTGCTACTTTCGCCTTCTCATTTCTTAATGATTTCTGTGTTTTATAAAATAATTTCGGACTTTCTTTGCTGCTTTCTTTCGCTTGTGGTACCAATTCTTTAACCTTATGTCTTCGTTGTTTATATTGATCGTAGGTTTCATTTGTTCTGTTTCTAAGATACTTTACCTTTTTTTTATTTTTTTACTTTTTTTTATTTCATTTTTTTATTAGCTCTCTTTTTACTACTCTTTGGTGATTGTGTTATTATTATTTTTTAAATATTCCATGTTTCTTCTATATCCTTGTCCTTATTTTTAATAAGCTCTGTCAATTATTCTAATTTTTTCTTGTACATATTTTGTCGCTTTTATTACATCTGTAAGTTTGTATATTTTTATTGTCTCATATTCATTAATCCTTGTCTCTTCAGTTCTCATCTTTATTCATTTTCTTTATTTTTCCTTGTACGAGAAAATGATCGCCGAAGATTTCGGGACCACGAGTGTTATTAATCTATCTTCTCCTGTTGGCCTTTGTCTTGTATATTTATGTTCATTTTTGTGTTGAAAAAATGTATTATAGCTTGTCTAAAATAGATATTAGGATATCATTTAATATGCAGTAGACTATCAGATTTCTCCCTTTTTTTTTTTTTCTCCATATATCCATATCGTATGCCTTCTGTTCCATTAAAATCTCCGATTACAAAAATTTCCCCTTTACTATTCTCTCTAACTAGATTTAATTCTTCCCAAAATTTGTTTTTTATATCAACTAACTTATCTTCTTCCGGTCCATATATTATCATTATTGTTTTCTTACTTTCTTTCTCTATTTTCATTTCAATTTTTAGGATTCTCTCGCTACATCTCTCCCAGGATTGTACGTAATTTATAAGCTTTTTATTTATTAGACAAGCAACTCTTGTTGCTGCTCCGTTTTATTTCTGCACTCCACTGTAAATTAACATATGCCTATTCTATATAATTGTTTCTCCCATATCTTTCTTTTTTATTTCTGTTACTCCTATCTATCTATATTTAATTTATAAAATTCATCGTATAGTTCATGTTTTTTTTCGTTCATGCTTCTACTATTTCACGTTGCTAGTTTCCAAATATTTTTTTACTCTGTCTATTCATGTCTATCATTGACTACAAAAAGTTGTTCTTCATTCTTATTTATTTTCTTATATTTTTTGGATCGTAATTCGGTTCTATTTCTGTTTTTTTTTTTCAATTTATTACTATTCTTATTCAATATAAATTTTTCTCTATCTATGATTAGATGTTGGTTTTTAATTTTTACTTGTTTTTTGGATTGCTTCTCGTTGTATGCTATGTTTTAGTAAGTAGGTTTTTTGTATGTCCTGTTCCCTTTTCATCAAATCTTTATTTATATAAACTTTATTGAGTAGGCCGCTTTTTAATTTTGCCTTGTTTTTAAAGATTTCGATCTTTTTTTGCAAGCTTTCTATTTCTGTCATAACTATGTAATCCTTGATTTTTACTACTTTCGTTTCCTTCGCATTTACCTCTATCTGCAAGAAAAAAGGGTTCTAGTTTTTTTATAATCTCTTTTTCATTATTTCTGACCATTTTTAACTAACTTATTGTTATATTTTTTCTTCTGTTTGCTTTGTCCATCCTCTCTAGCTTATTGTTCATTTGGTCTAGATTATCCATCCGTTTTTTAAGATTCTCTATTTTCCTCTTCATAACAATATTTTCTTCCATAATCTTACTTATTGCATCTTTGCCGGATATTGTGAAACTGATTTGAGAAATTTGTTTTTTGTAAAATTGCTACCTACTTCTAAATACTGATTCCTAGGTAAATGTTAAGATAATCTCAAATTTTTGAAAGTATTTTTTTAAGGTTAAATTTTTGATGTATTCAAAAGAAGAGGAATGTTCGGCCTTAGAAACACTTGTGTAATTAAACGTTAAGTTTATTTATTACATTAGATGTTTTATAACTGGACGATTCGGATATAATATTTTCTCCATTAACAGTTGCGACATAAATAAAATGTACAGATAACAGTAATTAATATGAAATTAGTACCAAATTTACAATTTGTTGTTTACATGATATTAACAGTTTTCATTGGTTTTAAGATTTGTAGTACATAGTATTGAGTTAAATCAGATCGACATTAGACAACATACCAATTTACATGGAAGTCGGCGTTAATCCGACGGAAATGTATGAAACATATAAGATGGAAGCACAGTGCCAACAACATATATAGGCAAAAACTATGTTTTAATGAATTAGTATAATTTAATTATTTGTAATTTTGAGTGAAATTGTTCATATATTTTAAATTATTTTTACTGTGAGTCTGAGAGTTTAAATTGAATTATTTATTTTAATTAATATGAAAAGTCTATTTAACAAATCTATTATTATAATATATTTTTGTATCTTGATATTTGAATTTGTGTCCAGTTTCAACAGTATGCTTTGTTCTAACATTATGTTTGGGAGTTCACTTTTTTGAATGGTATTAATGCTAGTAGACTTCCTTTTTAGTGGATTTTGATCTTTTTCCAACATAAGGTTTATTGCATGAACCGCATTCGTTCCTGTAAACAGAGCCGTCGTGAGGGGTGGGCCAGAGAGGCTACTGTTATTTTTACATTTGAATTTTTATTTCAAATGATGATGAAGTCAATATTATCTTCGAAACGTCCAATTATGTCACACCTAATGTAATAAATTAACTCATAGTTTTATTACGAAGGATTTCTAAGGTCGAACATTCTTCTTTCTTAATGTGTTTTTTAATATAAATTGGAATCATTATAAGTACTTAGGAAAAACGAATAAACAAAACAAATGAAATAGGATATTAAAATTTTGTAGTCGTAACATAAAGATATGATATTTTTTCACAATATTACAAATACAATATGAAAGGTAAAAGTATCCAACTTCAGTCAACAGGGTTACCATAATTCACATAAATCCCTAGATTATTTTTATAATGCGAGCAGTTTTTATAGTAGCATTGTTATAAAAAACATCTAGTATGACTCTCTAATTTATAAAATTCTGAATAAAAATTATTTTTAAAATAATAAAATAATTAATGTTCTTATATTTATGTCATACAATAAATAAATATGAAAAACGTCTTAATATTTTTAGAGTGTTTGCGCATTTTGAATAAAATTCGCGCAGGTTTGTCTACTATGACAGTTTTATTTACTTTACGAAAGGTATATACGCCAACCTAACATCGATGTAAGAGACATCTAGCGGCCATTTTCGTAAATTAATTTGTATTCATTTACTGTTGATAATGTTGATTGAATCAATAATAAAAAAAATAATTAAAATAGAAGTGTTCACCTTTTAGTATCAGAAGGGAGAAAAATGCTTCGTATTTATTAACAGGAATATTAACAAAATCTTTTGGGGAATAGAGGATAAAATTGTACATGTCAATATTAAGCACGTATAATCATATTTGTACCTGGGTAAAATTATTTCTCTTTAAATGAATTTTATCGTTTTCATTAAATTCGAGAGATGGAACTAAAGTAACTTATTCATCAGTATTTACAATACGGGTTTTCTCGCATATATAAGGGCATTTAATTTCCGAAAATTTAAATTTGTCACCGTTGTTAATGATACAATATACAGTAAGTTCAACTTTTCGTACAATGCAGTTGATTAATTTCCGAAATTCAGATCGGGCAACTCCCTTTTAATTTAAGATCTTAGTGCATAGCAGTATAAGAAAAAGCTTTATATTTTTCTTTCAAAAAAATTTCTGCCAGCACTTCAATATTTCCGACCATTATCTTAATCCGGTGTGCTCAGTAACTAGCGGTGATTCAGACAATTTGGTCTTTATACCATAAATACGTTCCTGATTGACCAACAGATTTTAATGCAATTTTAAGTCACTGCTTTTCATCTACACTTAAATTTTCACGAAAACTTTTATTTTTTTGTGCAGTTATTCGAAATTGACAATTTCATTTTTATAGAGTGATTTCTTCATTATCGTAGATACAGATATAAAAATACCATAATTAATAAAGGCATCTGGAATGTAAAAGGGATAAATGGAAAAGAAGAGGAAATAATTCAGGAAATGAAAAAATGAATATTAAAATTTTAGGAATAACTGAAGCCAAACAGAAAGGTATAGGACTACAAACACTAACAGATGGGTATTAAATGGGATGGATAGGAATAGAAGAGACGACACATGCACAAGCTGGAGTAGCAATAATGATAGATAAAGACAAAGATAATAATATAATAGATATAAGGTACATAAATGAGGAAATTCTTACTCTGGAAATATTAATCGATACAGAAAAATTGTATTTCATATTAGGATACACACCAAGTGAAAATAGGAGAATTGACGTAAAAGAAAATTTTTATGATGAGATACAAAAATAAATAGACAGAACAAATAATAATAATATAGTAATAATGGGAAACCTAACTGGGAGAGTGGGGTCTGAAAATGAAAGGCTAGAAAGACGGCCTGGAAGGAAAGGAGAAGTGACGAGGAACGACAATGGATGTAGAATTTTGCAATGATGATCTAATAATTTCGAATATTAAATTTGAGCATAAATAAGATTATACATAAATACACCAAGGAAGAATCAAATAAATATAAGAGATCAATAATAGACTATTTCTTAGCCAATTCTACAATTAGGTACTATTGGTTATACGATTTAACTTAAGTATGTTGTGAGAAAAAAGTTCAAAATCTTACATTAACTAAATCAAAATATATTTAAAACCGATATATGTTCATTATTGAATGCATAATATTTTAAATAAATTATATGTCTTAGTGTAATAGTGTAAAATAAGTGACTATTTCAAACTAAAACTCAATAGAAAAACACGATGTTAAGTGCGTGCGCATTTAACCTTGTATTCAAACCCTCCGTCAGCGGCGCGAAATCAGTGTTGCCAACTGTATTATAAACAAATATAAAACAAATTAAACTTCTTCAATTAAAAAAATCATCTTATTTTAACATACTTACAAGCAATACTACTGTTGTCACAACTGAGAATACAACTGTCACTACGATAAATACAACAAGTATTTTTCCGTCGCCTATAACTACACCAAATCTATATGCGTTAACTCAGAACTGCGATACAACATCCGCTATTTCGATCCCACCATCAAAAAGAAATAGTAATGTTTCATTAATTTAAATCCTAAATACACCAAATCTTTATTACTCTCCAAGAGATACACCTGAAACCAATCAAGCTTTACTTGAAAATTTTTCGTGGAAAAAAAAAACTAAAAAGAAAAGAGAGAGAGAGAGAGAGAGAGAGAAGATTTAACAAATTTAGAACATATCAACAAAAGACAAATCAAATAAAAAAATGAGATAAACGTACTAACTTCCAACAGGTATTCCATTCTAAACAATGATATCTCTACACATCAAAGTCAGCAAGACGAAAATAACGAAAAAAGCACAACAATTAAAGAACATAAACCTCCACCAATATATATCCAAGATGTGGAAAATTACCCCTCAATGATTTCTAGCCTGAAAACAGTAATCCAAGAAGAAAAAAAATGTAGTGAAAGTAAATACTACGACATTAGAAGCATATAGAAAAATAGTCGAACTATCGAGACAACATAAAATTGCTTTCCATACATATCAGCCAAGACAAAAAAGATCATTTCGAGTTATTATAAGAAAACTTCACCATTCAGTCGCTCCCTACAAAATTCAAGAATTAGAAAACAATGGATTTACCATTTGACATGTAACTAACATAAGCAGCTGCAAAACAAAAACACTACTACCTATGTTTTTTGTCGACCAGGAGCCAAAAGACAATAACAAAAAAATATACGAACTGACAAATCTGCTAGGAAATAAAATTACGGTAGAACAACCTCGCAAGAGAAAAGAAATACTGCAGTGTATGAGATGCCAACAATATGGACACACCAAATCTTACTGCACGAAACCCTTTCATTGTGTTAAATGCACAGGAAACCACCCCACATTTAATTATCAACAACAGAGACTAGCCATTGCTAAATGTATACTCTGCGACGGCCCCCATCTAGCAAACTATAAGGGATGCACGATGTATAGAGAACTATAAAAATCTAGAGAAAAAATCAACAAGAACAATCTAAGAAAAAAACAAGAATATTAAGATTACATAGTAAATTATAACGAATTTCCAAATTTAAGTCAACGAACACATAACATTTCCTATTCCCAAGCAACACCAAATGAAAATATAAATATGCCGACGCAAATTCAAAATAACGCTACTCTCGAAAATATTGTAACCAAAATAGAAACATTATTTTCTCAACTACTGACACAAAATGGAGTTATTATAAATCTGCTCAACTCGTTAATAAACAAAACCAAAAATGACTAATACAATAAAAATTGCATTATGGAAAGCGAATGGATTAAAACAACACAGACAATATATAGAATACTTTCTAAATGAACAAAAAATCGATATTTTATTAATTAGTTAAACACACTTTACAAAAAGAAATTATTTAAATATAGAAAAATATAAAGTTTATTGCACAAATCACTCTGATGACATTGCACATGGGGGAACAGCCGTTATAATCTCGCACCATAAAACGGAAGAAATAGAGAAAAATTCTATTCAAGCAACTAGCGTGAAAATAAATGAAAAGAATGGTTCGTTTACAGTAGCTGTAATAAATTGCCCACCGAAATTCGCAATTAACAAAGAAACATTCGAAGTCTTAAGAAATCGATTTATAGCGAGAGGCGATTACAATGCGAAACATCTCAGATGGGGTTCCAGCTTAATAAACCCAAAAGGCAGGCAGCTACAAGCTGCTATGCTCAACAAAGGGTACGAACATGTTAGCACAGGAAAACCAACTATATTAAATAAAGAAACAAAACCTACAATAACAAAAAAACAAATTGGAAAATGTTTCAAAAATATCTCATCAACCTCGAAAACACAAATATCCATTGAAGACAAACGAAGACATAGATAATGCCATAAATGATCTAACGAAAAATATACAATGCGCAGTCTGGATATCTACACCTGAAAATGTACCTAACAACAGTAACATTATTAACTACGTAAAACATATCACAGACAAAATTGTCGCAAAAAGGAGAATCCCAAAATGCTGGAAACTACATAGACTACCAAGACCAATTAAATAAATTAACAAAAGTTAAAACATTAATAAAGGAATTTAAAAATGAATCATTTCAAAATTATTTAAACAATTTATCACCATATGCAAAAGACGACTACACGCTGTGGAAAGCCACAAGTAACATAAAACGAATAAAAAATATATATACCCGCCATTAGAAAACCTGACCGCACATGGGCTAGATCAGACAAAGAAAAAACAGAGATATTTGCTGAACATTTATCAAATATTTGTAAACTAAATTATTGATGAAGAAAAAAACATTCTTTCATTCTTGGATATACCGCAGCATGGAAGAAATATCTGGGGACAAATCTTGAAGACTATGACAAGTACAAAAATAAAAGGATACAATTGTGAAACACTTAGTGAAAGATTGTAAACAACGATTGTAGTCAGTATTTGGAGAGAAAATGGAAAAATCACATAAAAGACAAAAAAGGACAAATAATAACAGAAAAAAGGTGTTGATTAAATAATTTACAGCGCTTTTCAGATCTAGTAAGAAATTTATTTTTGATTATATAGAGATATCATATTGATTGATTTGTGAAAACTTGTGTTTTGTGATATGTAATGTTTATTTCCATTTTTGATTTGTAATTGTAATTCAATATACAGTTATTAATTGAATTATAATAGTTTATTATGATTACTGGATATAATATAAGCCTCCCCCAGACCTTACTTCCACCTCGTTTAGTTACAAATTGGAAAAGTTTAAGCTCAACAAAAAGAAAATTATGGAGCGGTGGAAAAAGTATTATGAAGAACTCTTAAAGGAGAATATGGATAGAAATATTATAAACACAATGACATTTTTGACACAACGAGAAATAAATGAAGAATTAAAAATAACTCAAGAAAAATTAGACGAAAAAAATAACAATAGAAAAAGCAGCAGTCCATGATGAAATATCACCGGAATTGATAAAAATTTTGAATAACGAAGGGAAACATAAATTTCTGTAGATAACTGTACAAATGTACAGCATTTTAACTTACTTTCGGCTTATTATTGCTTTGTCGAGAAAACCTAATCTTTCATATAAAGCCTACTTAACAGGGATATGCACCCAAACCGGAGTGTAAATTTTTAATAATATTCCTTTCTCTTAAGAATTCTAGTCTTATTCTTAACCACACATTTTGGCATTCTTTTACTGAAAATTACAATTAAAAATATTATATGTATACGAGCCTAACCACTATATGTTCGGACACCCATTGATTTATTTTAAATAGCTCATTATATTATTAATGTGATTATTAAGTATAAATTATTATTACATATACCTAAAGATTGGTATACAATAACTATTTTAGAGAGAAAATTATAAAATTAACAACACAACGAACTTATAATCTAATTAGTACAAAAAATCTTTAAAACTAACTGACAACTAAATGTTCGGACACTATTAGTTTTCAATAATTTAATAAAAAGTAACATCTCCTTTTGCTTTTATCACTGCCTGAATCCTTAAAGGCATGGTGAAAACAAGCTTCTGACATTAATATAAACTGAAAATTTCTCCCATATATCTTGCAGTTTTACTTTGAGATCTGGAATTGTGCGCTGTGGATCGTTCCTCAGGCACCGTTTCATAGTGTTAGGGCTCGTATTAATAGTTCTAGTTATAGTACAGGACAAGATATTTGGTTAATCCCTTAAGCTTGGTAATAGACGCGGCTAACCCTCACAACGGGTGATGAGTCTTAAATAAGTAGGGGCGGTATTAATAAAAATTTCACATTCTTATAACTGTGATGAGGATCAAAAATGGAAAGAAAATTAACTATTCCACATTAGGCTGGATTAGTTTTTACATAAATAAAATAAAAATTTGTTTGTTTTAGTACGTATGAACCAAACATTTTTACCTGGATTATATATACCTATTTAAAAATTTGAAATCAGTCTCTGCATTTCTGTACCATAAATTTGGGGATAATCCCATGTTTACGGTATGCTAGTTGGGGGTGATGTAATCCAATTCTCAATTATGTTGTCCAGCACTATACCAATTAAATTTTAAATTCTCAGTCCCAGCTATTGTCAAACAGGAATTTTCGACAGCTTTTATATCTTTGTGCATTATATGTTTAACGTTCCAAATGTATGGAAATTTTTCAATGCATTTAATCAATTTAAAATCCAATTCGCATATTGAAAATTTCACTTCATAAAAACCACTTTTATAACTCGCAAAATCTTCAAATGAAATACAAATTGCACCACAACATAATTTTAAGTTATATTTAAGGCAATATGGACATATAAAAGACATGCGCACTTGTCATTTCGTCATTATCATAGTCACAGAATTAAAATTAAACCAATGTTATGCTTATAACTATCCAACCGGAGGGGGGGGGGGAGATGTTTAAAGCTCAAACATCTACTATTCAGAGGCTTTGGATTCATAAGGCATGGTTCTGTGTTTCTTTTGTTCATCTTATCCAGTCATAATGTATTTCAGTAAAGATGACATAACATACAGTAATAAATAAATTGTAACCATTGTGTTTTTCGAATTTGTTTTTTTGCTAAATATTTGAGTGGAGCAAAAATTATCACATCGTGGCAAAATTATTGTTCTACTGAGTAAACCTCGAAAAATCAACTCGGAGGCTTGCAATTTGCGAGTAGAAAAATATTTTTTGCGAGCAAGATAATATGTGGGAAACATTACATTATAACTTTTAATTTTATTATTTGTTATAATATTATATCTTATTAAATTCTTTTATTTATTATAAATTAATACTTACTCTATGTTAACTTTTTTGATGTGCCGTAAACCTGGAAAAGATGTGACGCCGATTTTGACTTCCTTGTTCGAAGTAAAAGAAGTATTGTAATCGTGAAATAAATCTTTTTTCAAATTTCAACGGAAATATCCATTTTGACTATCTCTGAAACCATTTTAACTAGTTTCGGCGTGACGTCTGTACATATCTATTTCGCATAACTCAAAAAGATTAGCCATAAAATTTTGAAATTTTGTATACGAGACTACTGTAACATCTACTGTTTTTCATTGCAATCGGCAGTGCGAAAAGGGCACATTACTCTTATTGTTTTTTTTTTAAATTTTTTGCATAACTCAAAAATATTTCACCGTAAAATGTTGAAATTTTATATATGTAGTTACTATAGCATCTAGATATGCACTTCCATTAATGGTTCCAATCGGTCTTGTCAAGAGCAGTTTACTTTTGGCAGAAACATAATGAAAATAATAATTTAGTTGGCTTTTAATTTTTGTAGGAAACATTTGATAATAAATTGATATTGACAACTGTCAAAATATATTTCGTGGGAAATATGTACGAAATAAATGAAAACCATATTTGTTTCTTTACAAGTTTTGGGACGATTAAAGAAATTTTGTATAATGAATAGTAATAAATATATAAATAAAATTTTCAAAAGATGATCTATTTCGAGGGGAAGTTTAAAGGTATGAAACTAAAAGAAGTTGAGGTATGATTAGCCGTAGAATTATTTCACTGAAATTTCAAGTGAAATAAATTTAAATGAAGTGCAGCAAAAATGTGTATAATTTAACCTACAAGGAAGTCATGTGGTGTCCACATCAGATTTTTTTATTTAGTTAATTTAGGCTTTAAATTACAGAATTATATAACGCATTAATTCAAACAGCCTTTTTCCAACACTCTTCGACGTGCCGCGAGTTATTATAGCGAATTTCGAGAGACTAACTTACAGTTTTTGAGGGTTGATACTGAGTGTTGCATAAATATATGTGTACACTTCTTTAGTCATATTGCATGTTGATTCCTTCGAAAGGAAGAACACCGTTACATTTCTTTCAAATACCAAGAAAATATTATTAACATGGAATAACAAAATTTTACTGTACAATAATTATTAATGTAATCTGTAGTTTTGTAAAAAATATTTAAATTCTATAATTTTAGGAATATATTTCGATGAAAAAAGTGACCCACTATCTGCCCATTTGTTCGCACTTCCGGGGCCAAAATGGCGTCAGTTGCGAATTAAATTAACACCAACCTTTACATCAGGAAAAATGAAAATGATGTTCCAGACGGTATCCTCTTGTGGACAAGACCTAACACAACTGTTGGACGAAATAGCTTCTTTAGAAAGATCCATAGATATCAAGGATATTATATCAAGATTCACCATAGACGTAATTGGCTCTTGTGCATTTGGAATCGAATGTGATAGTTTAAAAAGACCAGAAAATGAATTTAGAAGAAATAGCAGTCAAATAATAGAGGTAGAAGGACTCGATGTTCTCAGGCAAATATTTGCAGTAGCTTTACCAAATGTTATAAAGCTCTTAGGAATACCAGGAGTTAATCCTCAGGCAACTAATTTCTTTTTAAATGTGGTACGCCAAACAGTAAATTATAGAGAATGTAACTCAATAAAAAGAAACGATTTCTTGCATCTTTTAATAAAACTAAAGAAAACTGGGGACCTGACAGTGGAACAAATTGCTGCACAGTGCTTCGTATTCTTTTTAGCTGGTTATGAAACGTCGTCAGCAACTATGGCATTTTGTTTGTTTGAGTTAGCTCAGAATGATGAACTACAAAATAAACTTAGAAACGAAATTAATGATGCCATTAGGAAGAATAATAATGAGTTATCTTATGAAACTTTAAAGAACATGCCTTTTTTGGACCAGTGTATATATGGTAAGTATACCTAGGTATTAATTAATCTAACCAATGGAAATATTTAACGGAACAGATGACAATAGCAAAATACTATTTTATTGTTCAAAAATTATAAAAGTGACATATTTTATCTAGATTCATATAGTCAAGTCAAATTAGACAAAAATTCATCAAGTAGCAGAAAAAAAAAGTTTTGAAATTGGGGGTGGGGAGTGAACTTTAAAGGGGGATTCACTTGAAGATCCACTTTCTCAAACTTCTGTGCTTGCCACACAAAGTACTCACTTTCTTTTAAAACACAATATTTTTTACGCAATAATAGTAACTGTCAAGCCAAGCTCCCCAGTCAATTCTTCATATCAGCAAAAAATCTATTAGGAATCTACATATAGTTTACAATAAAGTGGTAATTATCATTACATTACAATTAATAATTGCATTTAAATTACCAATAATTAAATTCCATTTTTTCAATTCCCTCCTCTATTTGTCGAATCTTCCCCATTCAAACTCTTATTGCCATTTCATCAATCAGACAATATGTAGCGTTTTTACTTTTTCCTTCTTTCGTCTCTTTTTCAATTCAGACTTAGATTTTGGAATGTGTCTTCTTCTCTGATGTATAGTCTGAATCGCTTATCTTCCGCTGATAGTCTGTACATATTGCTTCTTTTTTCGTTTATATATGGAAATCTAGTGATTGTTTTCACATCTGCTTCTCTTAATTGATATTGCAATATTATGTTGTTTGTCTATCTTTATATTTTTTATATAGTTCTTTCCTTTTAAGTTTCACTGCCAGTCCAATTTATATTTTGTGATCTTGATCTCAACGTTTCAAGGTACTAAAAACAATGAATTTTTGTACCTATATCTAGTATTTCACACGAAAACAATTCTTGTTTTCTTCGTTATTTCTTGGCTTGCCTTCAAAAGCAAGATAAGAAATTCCAGAATGTATTACATTTTATTACTTTTGTATATAAAAATCTCTATTCGCAAATGACCTTGGACATATAATTATCTTTATAAAAAATGTACATTTTTTAAAAGATTTTATCAACGTAAATTATCAAATATATACACAAGGTGTTTCAAAAGCATAAAGTATAAAGTTTGATGTACTAATTGTAGTGCAAAATTTTTTTTTTAATTTTGGGGCACTGGACTGATAAATTTAGATTTAAAATAAACTTTTTTTCTATAGCAGATGTTAAAGTGTAATTTTATCAACTCAAAATAGTGGATAAAGTAGCACTTTAACCGCAAGGGTAGATAAAGTAACACTTTAACAGCAAGGGTAGATAAAGTACTTTAACTTTTGTTTATTAGAAGTACATTTCCATAACAATGTACACTACTGACATTTTAAAATTGTTCTTAAATAATAATTTAATTTTTCTAATACTTTTCTCTTCAAAACCTGCTATAGAAAAAAATAGAATTTTATACACGACGATAAAATTAAATTATCGACTCGCGAAAAATAATTCACTCGCGATTGTATCGCTCGTGAATTGACACTTTCCGCTTGTCGATAAAATTTTATTTTATCGTCTTGTATAAAAAATAACTATTATTTCATTGAAAATTAAACGTATTTACATTTTTAGATTTTTACAAAAAATAATTACACTTCACAGAAAATCACTAGTTATGTACTACAAGAACTGTTCAAAATTTTCACCATTTACAGCTATACATAACGCAGCGCGCTACATCAACAAAATACCACATACTTGATGGAACACATCCCTGCATCTTCAATTTGCAATTGTAGTTCTTCTAGTGTTTCAAAGGCGTTTTGATTACACTGCTCGACAAAATAAAACTTTTTTCTATCATCAAAAGTGAAAATCCATTTTTTTAGATTCACTTTTCATGCTGATTCTAAATACATTTTCAGTTTTGTTACATCACGTCTGGTTTTTGAAGTAGGGCTATAAGTTGGGTTTAATAGATTTGACACATATTTGAGAACTTAGGACGGAATCATTCTGAAGTTATTTACTTTATTGTTACAACTTATTTTATAAATTTTTATCGTCATTTTAATCAACTTGCATGTAGAATATACAAAACACCATAGAATAAAAAATAATTTTTAAAAATGCCAGAAGAAAACTTAGCAAAACAAGTATGGAACATGAGATAATAAAAAAAAGAGAGAAAGATCAATAAAAACCATAGGAGAACATCGTAGAAGAAATATTAAATGAAAACAATATTGGCTGCCACAGAGGAAAAAGAATAGCAAAGAACAGAAAAAAATGGAAAGAACTGATAAAAAATGTAAACTAAAATAAGAATTTAACTAATCTCGACACCCGAAAAAATACTGACGAATAAAAATAAATAATAAAATAAATATATTATATCACATTTGCAAAGTAAATATCAAAATCGTTGTGAATATAAAATTTTTGTACATCTTATCTGGCTGAAAAACCAATAGTATTAACGCTATAAAAGCAGCAATCACTATGGTGATTTTTTGACTTTCTTCATATCATAGGTATTACAAATGGAAGAGAACTATTCCGTTTGTGAAGCCTAACCTAACCCACTGACGCCCATGCTTTATTCTGATCTCCTAGTGGGCAATTGAAGTACAATTTGTAGATATTCACGAGATCTTTAGTAGTATTACGTCGCTGAGCTGAAGTTGTAAATAAACCATATACGTAGCAACATGTTGGGGTGATTTTTACAATTTATAGACATAATAAGCAAATTAATATTAACTAAAATCAAATCAAAAATGAAAATTAATATGATTTCGGTTTAAAAAAAATCACAAATAGTACTGAAACAGAATGCATTTAATCACAAAAACTAGACGTGCTACAAAAAAACAACTAAAAACATATTTGAAATCGGCATTTAAAAATCTATCTAATCCATCTAAAATCATGCCTGATGAAAACAGTTTGTTGACCAATGTTATCGTAGACTAGCAGTTTTAAATGTCCCCAAAAATACATATCTAAGAGGTTTATGTCAGGAGGTCTATCTCCATAATAGTTATTTGTGATATAAGTGTTAACAGTCACAATTTATGAGTGAGTGGGGAAGTTTGAAACTTTTAACACATATATCATACACTTTTTTTCCTACGACCCTAGTTATGTATTAGTAAATAAAAACTAAGCATTATAGAATGACATTTTTGACAGGTAACTAGATTTAGTTCCTTTTTAACACAAGTGTTAAAAGTAAATTTGTTTTTTACTTTTAATTCGTTGTCAATGACAACGATTTAAAAGTATTCACTGTGTTATAAACTGTTATTTTTAACTTGTTAAGCAACCGTTAAAAAGACTATTTTTAACAGTGGTCGTAGGAAAACATTATTTAAATATTGTCACACATTAAGGACAAAATAGAAAGATGCACCGTCATGTTGATACCATTCCTGTTGACGAATATTGAGAGGAATATCTTCTAATAATTCTGTTAAATTATCATCAGTTCTTAAACCTGCTGGAAACAAAAGGCTTCATAATTATTGTGTCTTAAAATCCTTCAAACATTGAAATGTGGAACATGCAATTTTCGAGATATTCTTCGGGTACTAGCAGCAGGGTCTCGGTATATAGACATAATCCTCAGTATTATTTCTTTAATATTTTCTACGATATTTCTCTCTCCTACCGCGTAAAATCCCAGTTTCTCGAAGACGTTACGTAATTCATATAATCATATGTTGACTAGGAGGATAACGTTCTGCCTAAATTCTTTGAGCGTGAGATGAACTATATCCTCATTCTCCGTAAACTATAAGAGTTTGCCATTGTCAGTAAATAAAGAACAAGAATAATCCTAAATCAAATAAAGGTAAAAGAAACATTACACAATTTATTTAAATCAAATTAATTTCAATGTTTAGTAATTTGTATTCGTATTCGTAACCATGAGTACAGAGGCTGAAAAATAGAAGTTCTAAGGACTGTGCGATTATTTTTGCGAATTTTGAAATCTTTTTGCACTACAATCAGTACGTCAAATTGTATATACTTTAATTTTTTTGTAGAAACCTTTATATACGGAATTTGAGTATCAAAATTAGCAGATAATGTAAAACATAAAGAAATCCTATCAAAATTAGAAAATGGCTTCAAGTTGAATAACGAAGTTTCGGTATCACTATCTGAATTAGAATAACCCTCCTGAACTCTGAAACGCTATTTATTCAAATGAAATCAGATACATTAACACACAGTTATGTGGCGGACACGAATTTTACCGTAAGAATGCTTATCTATTCGTATATTTCTCAATCAACGTTAATGTTTATCGTAATACGCTCATTGAATAATATAATACTTGTTATGAAGCATTCTATGAGTAAATTTTATTATCAAATTTGAAAAATGGATCATATTTTTCAAAGAAGTGAAACATGTATTAGAATTTTGCTATTTTTCAGAATGTACACAGCTACGAGTAAATAAATAAATTTTATGTTATTTTCAAATAACAATACATTGAATAAAACAAATCTAAATATTTTAGAGACTTTACGAAAATACCCGCCTCTGCCATTCCTGATACGCGAGGTAAGCACGGATTGGCACGTACCTGGAACCAGCTGCACATTGCGTCGGGGTACTCCGCTGATAGTGTCCTTACAAGGCCTTCACTTCGACTCGCGCTACTACCCGCAACCGTACGAGTATCAACCTGAGCGTTTTAGCCCAAGTGAATGGGCCAAACGTCCACCGTACACCTACTTGCCTTTCGGCCAAGGACCACGAGTATGCATTGGTAATATAAACTATATTATTTTTAGTATACTTCCGGGTTAAACTGTCTTAAATATATATCAACGTAAATAAATTTAGATGAGTTGGGAGAAAGTAGGTAGGTCTTTATTTTTCAAGCTTTCTGAATAAATTTATCACGGTTGTTATGATTTAAATAAATTGTTTTAAATTAAGAAAATAATAGATATTTAAATCAAATAATCTTTTTTTTTATTGAAATTAAGTACAAACTGTTTTCCAGTCACATTAACATACAAATTCACAACAAATTTCAAATGAACATAAAATAAAAAAAAACAAATTAGAATAATCGATGATACCGCAGAATATTCTCCTACTATGGTCCTTTCTTTAGTACAATGGGATAAAAATTGATATTCTTTACTCGAACTGGGATTGTTTTATCGGTTTTGAGCAAAGTTTTCCCAATCCACTGCCAGTTTTGGCGTCATCATTTTTAGGATAGAGCATGACAATGTTCTCCTCACAGAAACTATCTTCTAACTGTGCTTCCACGATCGATTTACTTGGTACTAGGAGGATTATATCTTTCGTTATCAATACTCGTATGGCATTGTCATCTCATGGATTTAACACCAGTTCTTCGTCATTACCATCATCACTTCATTCTGCAGGTTTTAATACATGCTTTTTCATTATGCCAATATCGATAATGAATTCATCTTTTACGTTAGCTTCCAGCACATGACGTTTAATGCACGTGTTTTCAACAGTGATGGTCAAATGTATTTCTCCAGATGCGGTAGCTTGTTCTCCTGTGGTTGTGCGTATGTGCCACTTGAGTGAAAGTAGATGTTTTCTGTCTATTTTTCTTGCTAATTCATTTAACATTTTAAGCGGCCTTCTGTCGATAGACCCAACTATGTAGACGCTGTTAGCTTGAAACAGTTCGGAAATGACTCGTCTTATTTTATCTTCTAGGTCTTCAGAGTCGTCGATCCTCTCAGCATCGATTTATTGCACACGCGATTGGTTACGTGAAGCTTGTTTAGCAACTACATGATCTAAAGCATATGATAGGGTGTGCAAGACGAATCAAAGGAAACTTTCCTGATATTTTTCTTTAGTGCCCCAAGCAATTAGTTTTTTACACTTTCATAATGATTTTTTTTCCAATGACAATTTTTTTTAATAGTTATAGAGTTTTGTCAGCATGATATTTTAGCGTTTTTATATGTACGCTTTTAATTTTTTTTTGGTTAACATGTTTTTTTAGATATATGTCGTTAACAGATTTTTATAGTGTAAGCACTTGCTTGGGTCTACGATATTTTAGCTCTGATTCTTCGTCGTAGTTCTCGATGCAGTCTAATGCTGTTGTTGCTGTGGGAGTCGTAAACTCCTCCATTGTCTCCTGTTCGAGGTCTCGGTGTATTTGGACGTTTCGGACGAATCACGGCGCGTCGGTTATCATTCTGCAAAACTTGTTCTTAACAACCTGGAGTCTTCTGGTGACGGTATTTCCTCGGTATCTCCACACCGGTACTGCATAATTGAGGATTGGTCTCACCATGGACTTGTACGGCAGTAGTTTGTTGTTCAGTCACAACCTTCTGCGTGTGTTGGCCACCACATGTGGCTGATGGCGAGTTGGCTCGAGCGACTGCATTCGATGTATGTTGACACTAGTTGAGCTTCAAGTCGATCGTGACTCCCAGGTACTTCGTGGTGGGTACCCATCGAATCGGCTCTTCTGGCTCCTTGTTCCTCTTTTGCGTCTTAGTAAACTGCAGCGCTCCACTTGGAGAACCACTCCTTTATGGACTCCGTGGCGGCTTGAAGGCATTTGTGAACTAGCTCGGGCCTCACGTACTTGGCTAGCACATCAGTGTCGTCCGCGTACTGTGCAAGCAGCGTGTGAAATCGCTGGTGTACAATGAGAACAGGAGCGGTGACAGCTGGCCTCCCTGCGGTGTGCCGGCTGTGACGAGCTTAGTGTTCGATCTGTCCTAGTTCAGCTTCACTTGGAGCTGCTTGTTGCTGAAGTAACTGGCAACGATGCGCACCAGCCAGCGAGGGACTTTCATGTGCAGTATCTTGAACAGTAGGCCCTCGTGCTACACCTTGTCAAATGCTTTTGAGATGTCCAGGAAGGGTGCTCCTGTAACCAACATTTGCTCGACTTCATCCTCGACCTCCTCGACGTCATCCAGGTCGCAGTGCTTGAAGCTGGGGTTGCACTGCAACCCCAGCTGGTCCGTGAACACCTCAGTTTTATCTTTGTTACTGTATACCAGGTCAGTCGCCCCGTGAAACGGTGGGACATTAGACTTCTTTCTTCGGAGAACTTTGGTAATTTTCCAGAGAGAGTTGTCCTCGGTGTCGAGCGTCTCCACCTTCTCATTCCAACGCTTATTACGGTGGTCTTTGAATGTTTTCCGAACTTCTTGCGATAGGCTGTTCATTGTCCTTCGGGCAGCTATATCGTCGTGCCCTTCTTGTTCAATTCTTCTCCCTGATCAGCTGCTTGATCTCTGCCGGGAACTCGTACGCTGCCATGGGTTTGCTACTTCTTTTCGTAGCAGCTTGTAGTGCTGCTTGAATGGTGTTGGTGAACACGTCAACTGCTAGCTCCAGGTCTGTCGTATTCCGTATTCTCTGAGAGCAAGGTACGGTGCTTTTCATCAACTCTGCGAACCGAGGCCAGCATACTCTCGATGTGTAGTACATCGCTGTCTTCTTCTCCGTTGATCTGGGACAGCAACCAGTTCAATGTTGTGCCGAACTTCTTTTGCGACTAAGATGTCCAACACGTTGCGCGGATGTCCAGATCTATGGTAGAATGTTGGTTGCTGTGAACCATAAACAGCGATGTTGCGTCTGCTGGCGTTAGCATTCTGACTAGCGTTGAGGTGCGTCTCGTTGACCAGCAGAATATTAATCTCGTCTCGAGTCATCATGGAAAATGTTGATGGCAGTTGTGATTAATATGTTGATTTTTTCCCATGATGACTCGGCAGTGATGAGCTTCTGGGCGGCTTCGGTGATCTCGTGAAGAATCTTCTCCATGTTAAAGGCTGCTAGAAGTGGCAGCAGTGTGGTGGCGGATGCTGTCGCTGGTTGGAAGCTGCTTCCGAGTCAGATGCCTCTACGTCAGCGTCATCGCTTTGATTTGCTAGGATTGCTAATTTATTTCTGCAAAGCACTTTTAATTGCCTGGGTGGCAGGCAATATGTTGGACGTAGTTGCACTGTGTGTTGCGGACTGGGCGGGGATTTTGGGGAGACGGCACTTGTTGTTCCTGGTTTGCTTACCAGTATTTGGCTTGACAAAGTTCTGAGCAGTACTGATAGATGCTTACTTGGTAGCAGGTCGACAACACTCGTAGAGTAGTAAACTCAGGGCCCTTTTAAGGGTCACAGTCACAGTTTCGGTCCTTTTAAGGACTATAACGCGAGCGTCTTAGAATACGCAGGTAGAACACTGCAGCTCTACCCCTAAGTGGGGGCTCGATAGCGGCTCCTGGAGGCTACGCTATCTCTTGGACAGTGCAGGTAATACTCAGCGGGGTTCTTAACTGTTTGGCTTGTGAGAGTGAATTTCGTAATCAGAATGTTAACAGTGGTAGAATCAGACGAACCAAACTAGCTATGTCGGCTTCAAATTCTTGCAGGTTCTCTTTAGAACTCTGATACCGGATCCTCATTTGCCTATAGTACGTTTGTTACAGATGCGCATTGCCATATCCCATATCCAATCGCTTAACAAGTTGGTCGAACTCTTCTTGTTCATCCTCTTTTAGCGACTGTAGGATATCGAAGGCTACTCCACGCAGCGAAACTGTCTGAGGTGTAGCCTTTCTTTGGAAGTCCAGCTATTCGCTTTAGAAGCGGCTTGAAATTATTTTACATAATTCGATGATTTACCGTTGAATACTGATGTTTTAAGAGCATTTTTCAATTATTTTCTTCTTCTATTGTTTTATATTCTTGAATTATTTCTGCCTTAGCTACATCAGAAATTGACATCGCTAACGTAATTTTTTTTTCTGTAATTTTTCAATTTTTATATCGTATTCTGCTTTTAAATTTTTCAAAAGCTCTTCCAATTTTTCTTGCAAAACTTTAAAATTTTCTAATAATTGTTTTTTAAACTTTTTTTCAGTCTTTCTAGAATTTTTCATTAATTCTTCTTTCGTTATTCTAGAACTTTCTTCAAACTTTCTACAATTTTTCATTATCTTTTATTTTAATAAGCTGGAACTTCTACAACTTTTTTCTGATTTATTTTTCAATGTTTTAGAATTTTTTGTTTATTTGAAAGAATATACTTTTATTCACTTCTAAGCAAATAAAAAATAGGTTCACATTTAAAATAAAAAAGTTGGGACCCGTATTTTGAGAACCACTGGTTTTAAAATAGTTTTGTTTGTTTCATGTTAATAGTGTTGTAAAATAGAAATTGTTTGCTAAGTTAACCGACCTCGTATATATATATATATATATATATATATATATATATATATATATATATATATATATATATATATATATACATTGTGACGTATGCCAGAAATTTAAAAATAATGTTTAAAAAATTACCGTGATTTCTCTTCGAGAAATCACGCGTCACACACTTACCTCGACAGCTCAGAATTGGTCGTGGTATCGCTAGGTCGTGGGTCACTAAGATATTTGTAATAACAATAATAGGGATGGGCGCCAGTTGTGCCGAAAGGAAAATGGTGGACACAACAACACCGAAAATAACAAATTGAAAATGAAACTAATTTTATTTACGGCTAGTAAATACAATAGAGAAGTTAACGGGGACAATTATTGCCTATTACAAAAAAATAATAAAATACCTTTTGTGGGGTAACAAAATATCGATGAGTCTGGAATGGCTAGGTCGTTGGAGTGAGTCCCTGGACGTCTTGGTACCGAGGTTCGGCTTGTCGACGGAATATGTACTGTTCGTGTTAGTATTAAGCAGCACCGCAGGATGTCGGACACAAGCAGTGTAGCAGCGTAAAGCAGGATAGCAGGATAATGCGTGGTGTCACCGGACTAAGCGTGTCTGGCGGTTGCGTGAGTTGTTCGTGTGTAACTGCAAACTGCTGTTTTTTGTGCGTGATGCCTGAGTACTGTGTGTAAGTTGGTACTGTGTACGTGTGCACGTGTCGCAGTACTATTCAGCTGGGATTGGAACTCCACACTCCACTACCAACAAACCTCGACCATCCAGGACCAGGAGGAAATATAAAACATAAAAATTTTTAGCAGATAATTGATCCCAAAAAATAACTTGCCGTGGCAAAAATACAAAAAAAATCTATATAATAAAAAGTGAACAAATAATTTATTTAACAATAAATAAATGCAAAAATTATTATTTACAAAAAATTTGGGCACAAAAAAATACTACAAATACTTTTATAAAAACTATCAGCTGGCCAGGCTGTAAAAGACCAGAAAATAAGAGAAAGAAAGAATATAATAAGACTAAGAAAGGTTTTCAAAAACTAACGTTTTAACTGCGGGACTGGTAAAATTTATTACTTACTTTTTGGCTGCCAAAAAAAATAATTAACGATAAAAAGGTAACTAATGGCATCCAAAAACAAAGAGAAAAATAAAAATGGAACGATACAAATTCTACTTACGACAGTAAATCAGCGTGAGCTCTGTCTAAATCCCACAGTATAAAAAATAACCTAAATCGTAGTCAAAAAAAATATTAAGCAAACTAATAAAAAAAGAATCTTTCCTGTGAAAGATACACGAGAAATTTTGAATATAAGATCAATCAAAGAAGAAAAAAAAAAGTTGAGGAGGTTTCCTCGCAAGCTTTGACAACACGTGGTTATCTAAATATTTATTTAAAACAAAAGGTTCGAATAAAATAAAAAATATCACTTTACTCACCAAAGTCAGTGAAATAAAAAATCCGGAATAAGAATATTTTAAATAAAATTTTGAAGATTTTAAAAATAACTTTAGATAAAAATTTTTAGAACAAACAAAATGCTATCAACATACGTCCGTTGTCTCAGCTTGCAGAAACTCAACTCCCTGTACAGACCGCGCTCGCCTCTCAAGCAGTCAGCAGCACTAGAGATGTCGTATGTTTAATTAAAATATAAAAAGATTTAAATAAAAAACCGCGAAACGAATGAAATCGTTTCAACATATAAAAATTCTAAAATCACAATACTGTGAGGAAACACTATTTGAAAACTTAATAGTGTATAATTTATTATAGTTACTTATCCCGATGATTATTATATTTCTTTTAAGATACAACAAATGGTAATATCTGCCAAGTAACTTTTAGTTACTTACACCCTTTCACCCTTTTGCACGCGCAACAAAATATAATTGAATCTTAAAATTATGTTCTCATTTATTTTTAATTAATTATTTATCATCAAACTTTTGTGACGTCATAAGTGAGTTATACGCTTACTTGGAAGGGATGGTGTGACCTGTCTTTTTGAACGTAGGTCATAGGTTGAGGCAACACTCCCTATTGGCATGGGAACTTTTGTAGCGTATTATTTTAGAAAACTTAATTTTTGGACAAATCTTGACATCTTTGAGTGACATATAATACAGAATATCGCTTTTGAAGTCAATATTAATAAAATAAAAAAAAAACACACTTTTCTTTACTACCGAAAACTGTTACGTACCATTTTTCCTACCTAACTCGACGTTTATTATTAACTTCTCTTGCAGAACTACTGTCAGTTATTCATAATTTAATAGTGTTTTTCAAAACTTTAAAATTTTTCAACAAATTTTATTAAAACTTTTTTAATTGAACTTAACGAATTTCACAATTAGTAAGACAACAAAATTTTGACATTTTAATATAATACAATTTTAAAACCAATTTTAAAAAATGCATTGAATCTGTTCCTTTCCGAATTACGAGCCCTAAACACTTGTCTGTAGGTTAATCCGACCCTGCTTACTGCTCGTGAAACATTCATTTTAACAGCTTTTATAAAAAATAACTATAATATTGCGTAGTATCTAATTTATTAAATAAAAATATATTTTATATTTTGTTTTAGGTGCACGGTTTGGATTAATGCTAACAAAAGTTGGTTTAGTCAAGATTATAAGAAAGTTTCAGTGCAAATTGAGTGAAGAGATGAAAACGCCATTAACTATGTCAACTAAAACATTCATTACGGCATCCGAAGATAAAATATTATTAAGATTAAAAAAAATATTGTAAAACCTTGTATAACTTCTACTATCAATATGTCATGACCTCCGTGAACCCCCGTGGATCCGCTACTGAATAGATATTGTGCTATTGCCTAGAATTTGCATTCTAATGAAGCTACTGCACAAGGCCAGTGTGCGAGTCTAGTACTGGCAGAATAACATCGCTTTTGATTTGTTTACATTGTTTTTTTTTTAAGTTGTTCCACAAACCAACGCTCCGATTTTGTTGATTTGAACACCATGAGATTCAAGAAAATATTCTACGTGCCAAACATATCGTAGTAGGTTTTGTTTATAATGGAGTTTGAAAAACATAACTATTGAACATGTGTTTGCTTCGTAATCAAATCACTCATTTTGGTAATTTGTAAGTATTTTATAACTGTTGATTGTATTACTTAAATGTTATTTATTTATTGTCTATATCTTGTATTTGTTCTGTAAATATGTTCTCCTCTGATGATGGGCACGAATGGAGGGGTGAAAATTATAAAAGTTCGGTTGTTGACCCACTCGGGGCCTTTTTTGAATAAATTTTTGACCATAATATAGACGTAACAAATAAAAGTTGTAAAGCGGAATTTTCTATTTGAATTATTTTCATTTGTTTTCCTGTCCTTCTACTGGTGAACGTAAGATAGGTGGAAGTAAAGTATTCATGGAAAAGTTGTTGACTCACTCGGGGCCTTTTTTTGAGTAAGTTTTTGACGATAATATAGACGTAACAAATAAAAGTTGTGAAGCGGAATTTTTTACTTGAATATAATATTTTTCTACTGGTGAAGGTAAGATAGGTGGAAATGAAGTATTCATGGACAAGTTCGGTTAGGGTTTTGCCGTTTTCACTCCCTTCTGTGCGCAAAACGTGTGTATGAGAAAGTCGTTCATTTTCCACCCTGAGCACGATATGAGTGGAAGTGGCAATAGATTGTACATTGCTATTACTAGAGGCGGAGAAGAACTAGTAATCGTGTTACCACTATCGAGATAATTTTGGATGAAGTTCAATGTGGAAAGTATCTTCGAATCTGGGTGTCTCTATTTTGCTTCGTGAGCCGTGGAATAGGATTAGGATTAACCATCATCCACCCCAGGACTAATCAAGGATAGTTCAGCTGAATTGGGTTTTGCGTTCGTTTGCATCTAACCCTTGCAAAGCGCGCGCGCGTTTGTATGTGTGTGCGTATGTGAGCGAGCAACGCAGGTTGTAAGAATAACTGATTTTTATCCGAAATTTATCTTTTTTTACGTTTTGTCATTGTCTATTTTGGGAAGTCGTTCTGTGATACTGTGTCGAAGCGAGGGAACGCAACCGAAGTTCGATTCCGTACCTTGGATATTTTTCTCCATTGAGGTATCCGTGGCCATCATCAATGGAAACTTGCGAGTTAGACGTCTCTACCGTAACATAGAGTGACGTCCAAGATCTAGAAACGAATAATAAAAATTATAATTATAATAATATGTCGTTATTTCTGTTGGCATGTATACAGTCACGCGTAGAAAAAGTCAAAAAATAATACAATAAAATACAATGAATTATTAATATATAATCTTTAGTCCTATAACGTTATGACTTTGGCTATTGGCCTAGCATGTAGAATTATTTATTTCTAGTATCAATCGTGTGAACGTTTTTGTTTTATTTCTAAATATAAAGACATAATTCAAAAATATGTAAATCAGTTAATGCCATTATTTTATAAGTAGAGAAAAGATTTTCACGCGAGTTAGTATTATCTACTGACACCAGCAATAAATTGCAAGGCCTGTTTTTGAGCAATGAAAACGTAGGAAGCCCATCATGAAGCAACCCATAGGTTTATTGCGTATCTCAGACGAGATTCTATAAGTGCAAAGTATACTATTCTTCTTGACCGAGATCAAAACTGTTTTAGATACCGTAATTGATAACAGGATCGGTTTACGTATGAAATAATTCTTTCATATTTGGGAAGCCACGAGCTAAATTCGTTGAGTGTAACCCCGAAGAACTTAGTTTTATTATATTTATTTACAAGTTGTCCATTGACCTGAATATCGAAATTTATAACATAGTGTTTTGATACTTTCTGAATTGCATAATCATAGTTTTGCACAGTTAAGATAAATGTTATTTGAATTAAATTACTGTGAAATTGAAATCATATTGGCTTTAAAGCAACGCTTAACCACATCTAGATTACTGCCTGAAATAATCAAGGATGTATCGTCGGCGTATTGTATAATTGTGGTATACTGTATTTTGTGGCGCTCCAATGTCCATTGCTAAAATATTTGAAATTGTATCGGGATAAAAATTGTTTTCATTTTTGAATTTTTGAGATACAAAGTGCGCGCGTTTCTTTAGAAAGCTGTTAATCGAGTTGTATGTCGAGCCACGAATGCTATAAGAATTTGGTTTAACTAAGAGCTTTGCATGATTATACCTACGATGTTTGTTTTTCTTTAATTTTAGAGACAATTTTATCAAATAGATCTTGAATAGCATTTCTTGTTGAAATATTAGGTCTGACACCGTACTGATTCCCATTTAAGATGTTATATTTACAGTTGATCTTTTCTAAATTTTGTAACAAGCAATATTCAAATATCTCTGATAATACGGACGTTTAGGCCACCGGTCTGTAGATATTTATGTTATGTATTTTATATCAATGATTAAAATGTGTTGGATAAAATGTTGTATGGCACACGTGTGTTAATTACCTAAGTCACTTGAAAAAATACCACACTCGGCCTAACGGCCTCGTGAGCTAAGTTTTTCCTACGTGACTTATCTGTAATGTAACACACTTGTACCATAAATAACTATAAATATGCATGTAACCAACTCTTATTTGAAAATGGCTGCAGATGTTTGGTAATTGTAGATCCTCTAACAGTGATATAAATATTTTCTTAGGAGAACTGCATAATTTGTTTAATAATTTTCTAAACTATACTCACTCAATTTTTTTGTGTGGAGATTTTAACATTAACTTTGCGTCTGATATAGAATCTGCTGAATTATGTAGCCTTCTCCTGTCGTTTAGTTTATCCCCTCCTTTTTATGGTTTTCCTTTGTTAAGAAGTACCTCTGGACGTCGTGTTGACAATCTTTTTATTAATATTGACTTATGTGATACTGATTTCGTTGTTATGAATCCCTGTTTGTCAGATCATTCTGCCCAAGTGTGGCGTTTTCAATTAAATTTTCCCAAATTTAATTCTAAACAAGTAACCATTTTGACAAGAGTTTTCAGTACTGCGAATAAAAATTATTTCAAATACTTGCTCTCTAAACAAACGTGGAATGATATTTACATATTGTGAAAACTTTAACACCAAAATGGAATTATTCTTAGAGACAGTCCTCTTTCTCTTTAATATAGCCTTTCTACTTATTCGCAAAACTAAATATATACAACCCACTTTGTCACAAATGTAAATGGTACACTCCGGAGTTAAAACAAATTTCTAAATATTTAAATTATTGTCTAATATCTATACCATCACTAAAGATCCTGCTATTTTGGCAGAGTATAAGAAGTTTAGAACTGAATATAAGAAACATATTTCACTGAGTAAAAAAATATTTTATAATAATATGTTGTTGAAATCTGATAACATCTCTAAAACAACCTGGAATTTAATTAAAAACAAAACATCAAACCCATCTCATTCCCTTCCTTTACCCATGCAGCACAAATCAAACGAATATTCGAATCCTGATCTTATCCCTAACATATTTAGTAATTTTTTCTCTAACCCTTTTCAACGTCCATCACAGAACTCCTTTAATAACGCTACTCCTGCTTTTTGTGATCTAACTATTTTTTTTAAAACCTGTCACTGAAATTGAAATCTACGATATCTTAAGAGATATTGGGAAAAAACACTCTGCCGGCACAGATGAGATTCCATGTTCTCTTCTATTACGGGTTGCTGACGAAATTGTTAATCCTTTTACTTATCTTATTAATCAATCATTATTGAACGGTATTTTTCCCGACAATTTCAAAATTGCAAAGGTCATTCCTGTCCACAAAAAGGTAATAAACATGAAATAGAGAATTATAGACCTATTTCTATTCTTCCGGCATTTTTAAAATGTTTTGAAAAAGCCTTGTATTCTCGCATTATTAATTTCATTAACGCCCATAATATCATATCGCCTAATCAATTTGGATTCTGCAAAAATAAAACTACTGAACATGCTCAATATTTTAGTTTCTGTAGCATTCTTAAAGACCTTGACAGTAAACAATGCACTGCTGGAGTTCGATTTAGCTAAGGCTTTCGATACCATAAGTCATGATATTCTCATTAAAAAATTATATCAATGTGGTATTCGTGGAATTACTCTTCAGTGGATAATGTCTTACTTATGTAACAGAATTCATGTTGACTACATAAATCTTGATGGACATACCTACAATCTGATAGAAAACCAATAACATCGGGAGTTCCGCAGGGTAGTGTACTTGGTCCTTTACTCTATCTCATTTATTTTAATGACCTATTTTTTCCCGTCAGGATGATGTTTGCCTTTTTGCAGATGATACTTTCCTTGTAGTTGCTGCTCCGTCTAATGATATTCTCAACTCTAAACTACAAAACTGTATTGATATTATGGAAAATTGGTGCATCATAAATGTGTTGTACTTAATGCTAACAAGACCCAATTACTTCAATTTATGTTGAGAGGACATGGTTTCAGTTTATCAGTATCCCTTAATAACACAGTTATTGCTCCAGTTACCTTTACTAACGTTCTGGGTTTGCATTGTAACTTTAATTTTTCTTGGACTCAACATAGCCAGTATCTCATTATCGATTGCATGTTATGTAATAAGACATTAAAAAAAAATAGTCAATATAAACATCATTAAACTGTACTACTATGCACATGTCTGCAGTAGATTGTCATATTGTATTATTTGCTGGGGTAACTCATTGCAATTACAGTCGGTATTTAAAGCTCAGAAAATGATAGAGCAATAGTGGGCGTTAGTTCAAAAATCAAATCTTTTTCCTATCAATAAACAGGCTCACGGTTTGTATGAAACTCGTAATGTGGATAAACTACATATTCCTAAACACCGCACACAAAACACAAAAAAATTTAATAGATTGCCTAGCAATATATATATTTTTTTTTATATTTATTATTCAGGAGAGTAGACGTATATTCTTTGCTCTGCGTATTTATTGTTTTTTTTTTTGTGGTTTATTTTGTGATCTTCACCTAATTGTGGTATCAAATTCAAGAGTAAGTTATTGGCTCTCTGTGTATTAGTGTATTGTTGAGACACATATTACAAGGGGTGAGTTTTCTTCAGTTTTTTATTACTTTTTGCTTTAAAAAAGGCGTGGTTGATAGTTTTGTTTATTCTTGTCTACCATACAAGTTCATTAACCTGTTCGTTGCTACCTGTCTCAGGTGTAACAGTATACAGGGTGTTCCATCCAAATACTGTATACAGGGTGTTATTTTTTATTTTATTTTTTTTTATTATTTTTGTTTTATCTCGTTCATTATGGCCATTCAATGCCATTGTTGCATGAAAGATGTTGAACCTCACAGATTTGTAACTTGTTCCGTCTGTAAAAACAACTTTAACATAGACTGTGTTGATGTTCATGCGTCTATTGCTCGATCTATAAACAATGCAAAATCAGGTTTAAAATGGAATTGCTCTAATTGTCAAACTGTCGGTAATGATATAGACAGTCTCAAATTAACAATAATTAACCTGCAAAAAAATCTGGATGAAATGAAGAAATCAATAAATGACCTGCATGTTCCTCAATCCATTCCTTTATTGACGGAAAGTATCATTCAAGAAGTTTTTGAGCGACAGAAGTGTTCCTGCAACATCATGATATATGGATCACCAGAGGATAGTTCTCTAAATAAAGAGCAATCGCTTGCACAAGATTCTGTGATGATTAACAGTATAGTTTCTGATATAGGTGCAAAATATCCCATAGTAAAATTTTCACGTGTCGGTCGCTTTGACAGTTCAAAACCTATATCTCGTCCTTTAAAAGTGCAGCTATCTTCTTCTGATGAAGTCATTCAGGTCATGAAAAAATCAAAAACTCTAAAAACTATTGATAAATGGAAACACATATCTATTTCTCATGATCGAACTAAAATGCAAAGAGATTATTTTAAAACTATTAAGCAGGAACTAAACAATCGTATTGCTGCTGGTGAGAGTAACTTAACTATTAAATATGTTAGTAATATTCCAAAAGTTGTGTCTTCTTTAAACTAATTCCGCCCAACAGTTCACCAATCTCTCTTAACATTTACTATCAAAACACTAGGGGTTTAAATTCTAAATGTGATATATTTTATGTTAATTGTTGTTCTTCGTTTCATGATATGATTGTTGTATCGGAAACTTGGTTGAATGAATCTGTTCTTAATTCTGAAATGTTTCCATCTAATTACAATGTTATTCGTGATGATAGATTATTTTCTCTTACCGGACGTTCTAAGGGTGGTGGTGTGTTAATTGCTCTAAAAGACTCTATCAGTTTCAAAACAATTGATACTAAGTATTTAAAAAATTCTGTTCCACTGATTGATCTCGTAGCCTGCAAGTGTTTTTTCACTAATCACACATTCATATTATGTGCTGTCTACATACCACCTGATTTACACGTAAATGAAATAGAAACATTTACTGATGCTCTTTCACTTTTATTCCTTAATGAAAAAATTATTTTGGTAGGGGACTTCAATCTTCCCAATTTTTATAGTACTACTGCCACATGTGTTAAATCAGCTTCTTTCCGTAATTTCTGTGAGGTATTAAATCTGAAACAATATAATTCTGTAATTAATAAATATAACAATATGTTGGACCTTGTTTTTGCTAATTTTTTACCTATAAATACGGTGAAATTTGACTCTCCATTGGTGCCTGAAGATAAATATCACCCTGCCTTAAAAATTAACTGCGATCTCGTCACTGCTGAACGACATATAAATTTTCCTACAGCCAATAACTATCGTTATAACTTTAAAAAAGCGGATTTCAATAATTTATATGAGTATATATGCAATGTTGACTGGTCTCATATAAACAATTTTGTTCAAGTTGATGAAGCGCTAAATGAATTCTACCGCATTCTATATGAAGCCTTAGACAAATTTGTCCCAACTTCTAGGTGCTGTACATCCAATTTTCCACCTTGGTTCACATTCGAGATTAAAGGTAATCTTAAAACAAAAGAGTACTTCAGGAAAAAATTGATAAAAACAAGGCAACTTACGTATTATAATGAATTCAAAAGATTGCGAACATTAATTAAAAATAAAATCAAAGTAGCCTACGAAGAGTATATCAATAAAGTAGAGAACAACATCAAATCTAATCCGAGTGAATTTTGGAAATATGTTAACTTGAAACAAGGTTACTCTCGTATTCCAGGTACAGTTATTGCCAATGATGTCATCTACAACAAACCACAAGATATAGTTAATGCTTTTGCCACTGTTTTTTCTGGTTTTTTTACTGACAGCTCAATTTTTGACATTAATAACGACAAGTTGCATAATAATCACCCTTCATTTTCCATGGGCTACATCACTGAAAATGATTTAATTTCTTTAATATCTAAATTACATAATAAAAACAATTGTGGAGTAGATAAGATACCTGATTTTTTTATTAAAGACTGTCGTTTCATCCTTGCCGCTCCTTTATCCATAATTATTAATTTAGCTATTAAAACGTCTACATTTCCGTTGCTTTGGAAACAAACACGAATTATTCCAGTCCACAAGAAAGGTGATAAATCTAACGTCTGCAACTATAGGCCTATATCTATCCTAAATAACTTTAGCAAACTTTTTGAGATGGTTATCTATAATACTCTACTTACACACACTAGATCCTTCATCTCCAATGATCAACATGGCTACATGAAAGGACGCTCAACGGTAACCAATCTTGCTTGCTTCTCGCAATTTGTTTTTGAAGTTATAGATCATCGCGGACAAGTGGATGCTGTTTACAGTGATCTCTCCAGAGCATTTGATTCCATCGATCATGGTCTATTACTAGATAAAATTGGGTCTTTTGGTGCTGCTCCTGCCGTACTTCTACTTTTATCTTCGTACCTTTCGGACAGATATTGCTTTGTTTTTTATAATGGATTTTCTTCTTCCAAATTCATTGCTACCTCTGGAGTTCCCCAAGGTTCTAACCTGGGTCCGTTACTATTCATCCTCTTTATCAATGAATTACTATTATCTTTTAGTTGTCACGTTCTGGCTTACGCTGATGACATTAAGCTTTTTCATTCTATCTCATCCTCTTCTGATGCTTTGGTACTTCAAGATAATATTGACAAATTAATAGCCTGGTGTAAAGATAATAAGTTAGTAATTAATACTAACAAGTGTTTTATTATTACCTACACACGTAAAAATAACTATGTGCTTCATGATTACACTGTTAATAATTCTATACTTACACGTTCATTTTCTATACGAGATTTAGGCGTTCTATTTACTTCTAATTTCAACTTTAATGAGCATATTATCAATATTTGTTCCTCTGCCAATAGGACATTGAGCTTTATAATCCGAATTTGCAGACCGTTTCATGACATACATGCTTTAAAATCTTTGTATTATGCTTTTGTAGTCAGTAAATTGGAATACGCCAGTCTAATCTGGTATCCGTATTACGATAGCCAAGCTCTACATCTTGATCGTGTCCAGCGCAGGTTCCTAAAATATGCGTCCTTTAAATTAGACAATACTTACCCCGAAAGAGATGTAGATACACAGTCACTTTTACAGCGTCATGACATTCCGTCCCTAGCTTCCAGGCGAATCATCTCCAGTGCGAGGTTCATGTGGATGCTGATTCACAACAAAATTGATGCTCCATTCATTTTAGATAGAATCCCGTTCCATGTACCAAGGTTGTCATCCAGGCAATGCAGGACATTCCATCTCCCTACCGCACGGACTGATGTGTATCTGCGCTCACCGGTCTACATCATGTGTCAGAATGCAGAAAAAGTCTCTAATGATGTCTTCATGTCCCACGTATCTGCGTACCACTGCGTCCATTACTGTCCTGACGTATAATTCTGTTGTATGTTTTCTATATATATATTGTTTAAAATCATATATGTAATTATTTTGTCTTATTATTTAATTATATTTATTGTATATTGATATTTATACATTTATACTTTTGTATATTACCCTGTAATTGGTGATCTGTTGGGTAATTAAAGATTATTATTATTATTATTATTATTATTATATAAAAGCATTGCAGAATATAAATTGCTTTAAAAGTGAGCTCAAGAATTATTTAATTCATCATTGTTTTTCTTCAATTGATGAATTTTTTGACAACTCTTAAATAATTTATTTAGAAGTATTTTAACTTTTTACGACTTCCTTTTATGTTTCCTAAATTTCTTTTACTTTTGTATTTGTATTACCATTTTTTTTTAAGTATTGCTTTGAGTGGCCATTTTTTCAATATTAATTGTATTTTTTGTGGCTAATAAATAATAATTATTATTATTATATTTTGTATTTGAAATTCCTTTGTACAAGTATTTGTAATAGATTTTTATTTGAAACACATAATACATACATTTATATTTGAAATGTATATTAGTTTTTAAGATATTAACATTTGTTTGCATTTCAAATGCAAACCGTCGTGTGTTATAAGGCCACGTAAATTGTACACTGAAGAGCTTAGTTTCTATGTATTATGGCTACAAGTAAAATACGAAGAATCTTTTTATATAATGACCTCATTTCCAATTGTGGAAATCAAGGCTACACCAATGAAGAACTGGACAAAATGATGGGCTTTGAAAAACAACATAAAAATAATTATTATAGCAACAGTATTCTATATATCATATTTTTCATTGTCTTGTAAACATAACTGTACAATATTAATGTGATTCATATAAGTTAAAACACGTAATCTCAGATTAGTTAAAAAAATTAATTTTATTTATTAACTACGATTACAACAATGTTTTATACAATTATTTAATATGTGTTTACAAGTACAAACGGCAACTAGATCTAACTTAGAATACGAAACTACACTATTTATATTATTTTAAAAGAGATGAGCTTGCAAGTAGGAAAACTACTGCAGTCTCTTCTCACGGGAAGAAATATGATGCAATTTGGGGTGGTGTCCTCATATAATTTATATTAGAAATAAAAGTTTTAATTTGTTGTTTGTTTATTATGAACTACGTGTCATGTCTCTAAAAATCTATAGTAAACTCCGTGAAAATGTAATATAATTAATCTTATGAGATTTAATAAGAAATATTTAAAATACTCAAAAGTATTTGAATTACTTTAAATATATGAAATAGTTTATAATATTTGAAATACAATATCAGGTATTTTATATTTTGAAAAACTAAATATTTCAAATACAAAAAATATAAAGTTTATTATTACAGACTTGTAATACTTTTGTTTAGAATGTACTTAGGCCTGACGGCCCATTGTACTACTTGAGTAGACACAGAGTTCTCTAACAGAGTCCCGCCACTTTAATGAAGTTAGCTAGCTTATAGCAAGGGATACCCTGGTTGTCACATAGCTGTAAAAATAGAGCCTGTTAGTGCCTGGTTCTGGTGGCCGTCAGAATCATATATTAACAGCATATGTTCCGTCGTTTCCGTAATTTAGTGAATCTTCGTTTTCCATGCCTATCGTCTTCAGATGATTCCTGATGAAATATAATCACACAGAAATATAGACTATATAGACTAAGAGGATAAAGATATTTGATTGTCTAAAGCTCTGTAGAGATAAACAGTATTTGTAGTATTCACGTGCCACCCAATCCCTGCTCGCTCTCTTTGTTGTATTTCTGGGGATTTCGAATGCTGGTTCTGGCTTGACTGGTACCCTGTCAGAGCCCTCATGAGCCAAGGAATCAGCTCCTTTTTTCCCATAATGCCCTGGTACCCACACAAGCTTAACAAAATGTGCTTGACGAGAATGTTCAGTATTTTTCTACACTGAAAAGCTAGCTTTGAGTCTAATTTGACGTTGTCGAGAGCATTGAGAGCCGCTTGACTATCCAAGCAGATATAGATGTGCCTACTTCGACAGGCTCTGTCGGTATTCTCTTGACAGCAGGTTAAAATTGCGAAAATCTCAGCCTGAAAGATATAAGAATTTGAACTTAATGGGAAGGAAATCTTTTCCCTGGGTGACCTTCGTTGACATTTGCTCCTGCACTCCTCGCCGTCAGAGACCCATAATTCCCTAGAAAATGGTAATATGGACTCTCAGAGTTGAGAATGGGATAGTATTCTGTCAAAGTGTACAGAATCTTGTCATGGCCTTCTGTTACTGAATTTCCACTGGCTAGTGTATATTAATATTAAGGCAGCTGCCATTGCTTCTTTTTCTACAAGGTGAAGTGGTGGAAGATTTAGCAGGGCCTCCATTGGTGTTGTTTTTTATTGCCCCAGTGATACCTAGATAAGCAATTATTTGGATGACCTGATTCTTAAAACAGAAGTTCTAGGCCACCAAACCAAAGCCGAGTAGGTTACTACAGGTATAACTAACGCACAGTATAGCCAGTAGGCTATATGCGGTTTTATTCTCCATGCCTTACCTAAGGTACGTCTGCACGACCACCAGATGGCGCACGATTTCCTTGCGATAGCTTCTACATCCTCTTCCCATGTTACTTTAGGATTTATTATTATACCTTAATACTTCACTGTCTGTGAGAGTTGTAGCGGTTGTTCGAAGAGGCTGTGGTTTGGACCAACAATATTCTCTTGATCGTGAACCGAATTAGCGCTGTCTTATCAGGATTAACAGACAATCCATTCTGTCGACACCAGTTTTATAAAATATACTGTGTGAGCTCGTAAACTGTATTAATGAACTTACCAAGCACGAAAATCGATAAATCATCAGCATATCCTTACGTATGTTATCGTTACTCGTTGGGACTGGTGGTGATGCTATCAATGAATAGGCATCACAGTAGAGGAGACCGTACCCCTTCTTTTGGCATTCTCTATTGACATCAATCTCAATCCTAGTATCTCTCAAGGTTGCTGTCGCTTTGCGTCTCGCGAGCATGTAGAGTATCCATTCCACAGGATTTATTATCTAATGCACCCTCGATATCCAGAAACGTTCCCAAACACAGTTCTCTATCCTTGAGCGCATTCTGCACTCCTATACCAAGGGATGAAGGGCTGTTTTAGTAGGTTTACCGGTCTGGTACGCGGACTGATTACTGTGAAACGGTGCTCCTTATAGGACCCCATCACGTAAAGTCTGTCAATCAGTCTCTTCAAAGTGATTGAATGAAAATATTTCGCTTATTCGTACTTAGTACGTCCTGGTTTCAGTATAAATATGACTTTGACGTCCCTCCAAGACATTGGGACATATCTGTGAGCCAGACAAAATATACATATCTTGCATAAAGGTGCTACAATCGTTGTTAGTACTTACCACTTCTGGCGCAATCCTCCAGTCCTCTCGCGAAACTCTCAGTTGAGCCAGGGAAGTGAGTTTGAAACAGGACCTTCAAATTTCATCGAAGTAGTATAGTCGCCATTTGGCAACTGCACGTAGTCCAATTTTTCCGTAGGATCTTTTGAAAGAGACATTTGAAGAGCCGCTCGTGGCATAGATTTCATGTCAGAGCAGAATTATCTCCAAGAGTCCCTTTTCAAGTCCCTGATAATTTTCTTGTATTTCTCATACCCTTATTGAAAAGAATATGTGTCTTCTTGCGAAGTTGCGTGAGCTGGGTATTCCACCACAATACTCTGTTTGACCTTTGTCTTGTTTTAAGGGAACAGTTGTCCTCGTAGGATGCTAAAATAGCCCTTTGGAGGTTATTCAGAGCCATTTCAAGGTCTTCTCTGGTTTTCGGTGACACAAGGACTGTACGCATCCTCCCTGATAGATCTTCTCTAAAAGAGTCTTAATAGCGGGTTCCTGGCTTCGCTACCTGCAATCTGAAACAAATCTATGTCTGTGTTATGCTGATAAAGCATATGGTGATATCCATGGTTTCTCTCCTTTTCATTGTGACGAAGGTAGGTCGATTTCTACGATTTACAATTTTTAAATATATTGTTGATAGATATTTGAGAAGGACCTATCTTCTCGGGTTTATGTCCGTACTCCCTCAAATTGTAAAGTGCATTTTTTTTGCACTTTTTTTCAAAAAGACTAGGAAATTAGTCACGCACGTGAGCCGGTATTTTAAAACAGAACGTCATAACTTATTAACTTTATTTTACTGCAGCTATTTTTGTATAAAAGTAGGTTATATTCACCTCATCATTAATAAATTAATTTGAGTATTATATTTAGATAAAGAATTGTTATCAGTAGCACTACCACTAAACATAAACCAATTTGCTTAACAGCATCAACAACTATGGCTCTCCATAGTCTTATCAATAAAATAGAAAAAACCGAATTAAGGAATCCATAGGCGCCTGCTCCACAATTTTGCAAGCTGACATTTATGTGATAAATCCCTGTCTTTACCTAAGTCTAGAGAAAGGTCTAAAATAAGCAACAATCAATGTAATGGCAAAGAGCCAGGCAGCTTTAAAGACACTAAATACCTTCACTTGTAAATCAAAGCTAATATGGAACTGCAGGGGCACTCTGCAATTGCTATTCAATGCAAACTACGTCACCCTATGGTGGGTACCAGGGTACGAGAAAATCCTAGGAAACGAGAAAGCTGATGAAATTGCAAGAAGCTAAACTTTCATACTACGGACCGGAACCTTCAAGTGGTCTTCCACAAGCCACTACACTATAAGAAGGTGATCAAAAACTGGGAGAAATCTACCATATGTAGATAAGCAATATAGCCCGCTTTGTCCAATTGGATGGGTTACCGCACAACGGCTCGGTGTGTGCTGACTTTGCAGAAACTGTAGGTTGACAACCTGCATCACTCACATGCAAGTAAAACCTGTCACGAAACAAATACTTGTAATTGAGGTCTTGTTCCACATAGGCATGTTGTGCCATAGATGGATGGAATCTGTTATATCCTCATTTTGGAAAAGCACTTCAGTGGTGGAACTCTGCTCTCTAGCGTAGCGATAGTATGACGTAAAAATGACGTAGAATCCATCGCTTCAGTTCGTTTCCCTTACCCCTTCAAAAGCGACAGTTTCGTAGCGAGCGCAGTATGCGCTATCCTTTACAATCTAAGGTTAACAAACATTCATGGAGCACATGTACCAACAAACCGGCATTTAAAAATTCCAAACAAATGTGAACGAGATTGTGAACTGAAAACAACGCTAACAACCAAAGGTAAGTAAATAATACGTATTTGATATTGCCAAGGCATATTTTTAATAAATAAATGTAAAGTACTAAAACAAAATTAATTTTGAATTTAATGTTCTTGATTATTTTATAAATTCTGTATTATGTATAAGCTACAGAATAGAGGTTATATTTATATTAACAAACCGCTTGAAACTAAAGAATTAAAAGAGAAAAACATGTATGAAAGTGTAAAATTATTTAAAATGTTTGATAGTACATTATATTTTTTTTATTTATTGTTTTAGATGAAAATAAACAAGCATTTAAGATTAGTCATGATAGACTTCATAGAAAAACACCCGCAGATAGCAACGGGAAAATTTGAAGGAATAAACGGACGAGAAAAATTGAATACACTTTGGCAGCAATTATTTTCCCAAATTTGACACTTTTTCCACTAACAATATCAGCGACAACTTCAAACTAACAAGAAAAATCCCCAAAACTATAGCTTTATGACGAAAATACACGAAGTGGATTGTGGCTGTTGAGCAGAGTAAGAAAATTCAAGCTCTTCGCTTGACGTCATACTATCGTATCGCAATATAGCAGAGTTCCTCCACTGGCCTCAGTCAAGCGGGAAAATTCATTTTTTCAGCTACGATAAATGACAAGGAGCTACTAGCTCTCAACAAAAAGGACTTTAAAATAATAGCAGGTGTCCTCAGCAGCCATTGTCCTTTAAAATATTATTTGTACAATATTATTACACCAGTCGATTCTGTGAAGGGGACGAAGAATCGTCGGAACTCATACTGTGTGAATGCCCAGTCATAACGAAACAGAGACTCAATAAACTAGGTAATAGGTATCTTACGGTAGATGAGACCAAGAACTTTGACTCTTGGAGGTATAATTGACTTCATCAGAAAACTGTCACTGTTTCCTGAAAAGTAAGTAAGAGCTGTGTCACAATAGATCTTCTAGGTCACGGTGACAAAAGCAATAAAATGCTTAAACCATTGTTTACATGTAATACAATATAATGATCCCTGAACCACCGCCAACTTTAAGTCGCAGTTAATAGCCTGTGCGTAATTCCAAGGTTTTAAGTCTGAGACTTTAGGCCTTTTCATTACCTTCTTGGATCTTGGTGGTGTTTTCCCTACAGGAAGTGGCCGTTTTCCTCCGTTGAAGCCCTTCCACCATCGAATGATCTTGGCTACGTGCAGCGACGGGTCCCTGCTGCAGAGACTCCTCTGCTGTAGTATTGGCCTTGCGCAGGCGCCCTTTCTCTATTCACAACCTGTTCCTCCTGTCGGAAGCCCTAGCCAGTTGCAGTGTTGTGCTCTCACCCGCGAGAATCGGATTTGGGACAGTATTAGTGTTGTTGTTGTATTGAGGATGTACCGTGGTATTTCCACGAGTAGCTAAGAAAGAATGGTTTACCTCCGCAGTGCTATACAGTATGGAGATAAGGCTAGTTACGTTGGGAGTTCGCTCGGTATCCCAACGGCATCGTTCGAGGCACATTGACAACTGTGCCTTTCAGCCCTCACGATAGCCCCACCTTGACTTTGGGTAGTTTATTGACCTACATGTGTAAATCCACCAAATTTAGTTTAAACAGGGGTGGAGGAAGCAAACCCAAGGACGGTCTTAGCATCGCCCAACGATTTAGCCCTGAACACTTCCCTCTACAGCGTTAAGATTCCTTGTCCCCTTCATATAAATATGGTTCTATGTTTACGCGAAGAGTAAACTTCATCCTTCTTCTCATACAAACTAATTCTATGGTGGCGCCAGGAATAAAGAACAACCTTCCTTATATAAATGTCAATATTACCGGTTACCCAAGATTTAATTCGGACAAGCTAGATACATGTTTAGTATTGTTCTATGAAGGATCACAAATACTTCCCATTTAACACTGACGAGTGTATTATGAGTTTACTTTGTACCCCGTATATTTTAAGATAATAAAATAATATTTATGATCGTTACAATAACATCATATTTTTATTAAATATAACCGAGTGTAAGCCCATCATCATGTAATCCCAAACGCCCCCAGGAACAAAATATACTCTGATCCAACAAATACTGACTTCCAGTATCAATTTTGGTAGCAATCACTCAATTTTACCTTAAATGGTTATAATATTATAGTGGGAAGACCCTTTATGAGTGTGATCTGTACCTTTATATAATATAAATGTCAATTAACAGGCGACATTCTCAATTAGGTATAGTTGTCTGTCTTTAGGAGTGAATATCATTCTTATATATTATAAAATATAAGCCCCGATTTCCCCATATTTAATATCTATTCTGTATTACGCCAATGATTAACATCAATTTCTATATTCAATTTAGGAAACTAATTTATACTTATTTAGTAATGTAGATATAAGATTAATTTTATGAATTTAAAATAATTGTCAATTGTGCGCATATCAGCATATATGTATATAAATAGTTAAAATATTAATTGTCTGATTGCTTTAAATAAATACGAGACTGCGTGAACAAAATATACGTACATATGTAGCTATTCAATAATCACGCTATATTGTCTGCATGCATATTATTGACTAATTCCACATTAGTTTAGTTGAACTAAAATGCAGTTACCGTGGGTCGAGTGCATCTTGACTATTTTCCACAATTATTGCAATACTTCATCATTGCACAGTTGGAAATATTTAATTGAAAAAAAAAGATGTATTCTTGAACGGTAATTATAATTACTTATTAATAGAGAAAATAAATACTAACAATTTATTAAATGGTGGGATGTCATATATATATATATATATATATATATATATATATATATATATATATATATATATATATATATACAGGGTGTTCCATTTAAGTGTGCCACCATTGCTATCTCAAAAACTATAAGAGCTACGAGGTTGGTTAAATTAGCGAAGAACCTAGAAGACTATTAAAATAAGCTAAACAAATATTTTTTTAAACCAGTGGTTCTCAAGATATGGAGCCCAACTTTCTTATTTTAAATGAAACACCCTAATAATTTTTACATATTTGAATTCTACATAAAATTACAAATCCAATGATATGTTTGAAGTTAAATAATAAAATCCCTATATTAGCATTTATTTTGCATACATTTACCTAAAAATTGTAGTTATCATGAATAAATAGAAAACAAACGTTAAATTCTGCGTTCTTATCACGCTAATTCTACCTTTAAATTAAAAAACTGCTATTTTTACGTAAAAGTATGCAAAATAAATGCAAATATAGGGAATTTATTATTTAACCAAAATTCAACTTCAAACATATCAATAGATTTGTAATTTTATGTAGATTCTAAATATAAAAAAGTAAAAGTATATAGAATGTTCCATTTAAAATAAGAAAGTTGGGCCCCATATCTTGAGAACCACTAGTTTAAAATTTTTTTTTTGCTCATTGTGTTAGTCTTGTAAAATGATCGTTCTTTGCTAATTTAACCATATACCTACTATCTTGTTTTAGCCTACTTAATGGCAATTTTGAACACCTGACAAAATTTGTTTTAAACGATATTTCTCTGGAAGTAATGATCGGATTTGAAAAATAAAAAAAAACTGTTGAAAAGAGAAATGAAACGCCTGTCGAACTGTCATGTTTGACACCCTTTTCCATTTAAAATTTTTGAGGTGTAGTCCACACCCATTTTAGGGTTGAAGGTATGCCATTGATACTAATCCATTTAGGTGTCCCCCTTTATGGGGCCAAAAATTGCTCTGATAATTTTCACTGGGCCACCCTGTACATAACGTTATTTTACTTTGAAATATAAGTTATTATTTATATCATTATAATAATAGCCTTATTTTTATATGTCTGATGAAAATCTCTGTTTTACATTTCCATATAAAAGTTATTAAAATTATATGATTTTTTATTTTTAGGTTATTTTGGTATGCAGTACAAATTACTGCAATTTCATCTGCAATTTACTTGTTTTACATTATTTCCGAAAATTTTTGGATTGCTCCCACCATAATTACTTTAGATAACGGTAGCTATGACGTAAAAAACGTACCTTTTCCTGCTGTTGCTATTTGTGATATCAATAGAATAAGTAAGAGGAAGGCTGTACAATTCGCAAAAGAACGGTAAGTACTTAATTATAATCTAAATTATTAGTTAATTCTAGGATTAACAATTTATATGTAAAATATTCTATTATACAATAATACAATAGAGAGCAAAGGTCCCTTTTAAACCTTTATCGAAATAAATTAAATTATATTATGTAACTTTCTAAAAGATAAATACAGGTTCTTTTATTTTCCTCGTAAAAATCAATTTCAAAGTTTAAGGTTCTAATTAAGAGTTTATATTACTCGCATATTTATAATAAAATATTTAATGGATCTCTTTATTTTTAGAAAAATAAATGTATTCTTTATTTTACTGATCTTGCGCTGAGTCTTGCCTTATTTTGGTTTCTTTTATCCATATTAATTGTGCTTATAACGTTTAGTTATTTTATAAAGCATATGTGTTTATTCAACAGCGAACATATTGTTTTGTTTTAGTGCTTTAATGTACAACATAAGTTGGGAGAAAATGTTAAGTTTTACTAAGTATCTAGGCAGATTGTATGATTATGATGAAGAAAATTTAGAGGTTTTAAATGAGTTTAATAACATCTTGGATAGAGCGAAGAGTAATATTCAATTTAACTATATGAAATTTATAGACACTATGTTGAACGTATGTATTTTTTAAAATTTATGATCCACTAGCAAATGAAGCAAATTCTATTATTAAAAACTTGTTTTTTTTTACAACAAAAAAGACGTTATAAGAACGCATTTTATTTGAAATAATTTTACCAGATAAAATAAATTGTCTATTGTACCTACCTACGAATTTCCAGTGGCGTCGCTAGTTATTACTGATACAGCATAACAACAACCTTTGAAATATTTCTGTCTTTTCGCCTGCAAAATTTGTATTTTATTATTAAATTCGAAATTAATTTTTATAGTATGTGTACACAAAAGATAAATATTGTGAAGTACAAAATCCCACTAACTTAGAAAAAATCCCACTACATGTCAATTTATTTTTATCAAATAACTAAATGAATGAAAACTGAAATTCTATATACCGAACTTAAGACAAATGTTTGTCGCTATTTAAATTCTATAGTTCTATAATAATTTTTTACGAAATAAATAATTAGCTATATACTTAATGCGTAAATATAGTATTTGTATACTTAGCAATAAATAAAATAAACTAAACTTTAAACACATAAAAGTTAGAACGCTAAGACACTACCTACTATTAATTTTAATATGCGCTAGGTACTTGCTCTAGTAATAAATATTACTCATAGGTACATACGATTACTCTTTTAGCATCTAGGTGGTTTTTTAAATAGCTTGTCCAAACGCGATCGCACATACGACAAAAATAATACTCATCTAATAACGACAAAACAAATTGTTCCATAATGAAAATTATTTATAATTTTAAAATTTAGAAACGCATTTTTTTAATGAATAATATAATGTAAATTAAAAGTATTTTTAATATTTCATTTATAATTACTAAAACTTCTACAGTTGCTCGAATCACTCTAAAAACAGCCTGACTGAATTTCTTTTAAGTTTGTGTAATACAATAATTTTTTAATTTTTTACTATAAATGTCAAATAAACTTGACATTTCTTCATTGTTTTCGATGCACAAAACATATAAATAATAAATTTGGAACTCAAATTTAAGTTTTTAAAAAATTTATTTTAAAACACAATGAAATCTTACATTAACAGTAGCTAAACAAGGAATGTCTTATCTTCCTAAGTACATCTTATATATACAAGGATCGTCTTCTTTTAAGAGATCTCAAGTTAAAAGTGCTGAATTTATGAGAAAGAGAATGATGCAATTTATAGTTGCATTACGCAAATAAGGGTGGTGTCTCTATATAATTCCTCCCTCCTCAAGAGTGGAAGTTACAATTTTGGAACTTTTACTAGTTTCTTTTAATTCTAATTGGTTTGAATTTTTAAATTTGTTACGAAGACAATCTTTGTACTTACAAATTAATATTATAATAATAATTAACGTAATTAAAGTATAAATCAAAATATAATGATAATTTTTAATGCTTACATCATATGGATAATCTAGCCGAATACTACTTTCTATATCGTGTTTAATTAGTGATATATTTTTTATTTCGTCTTTTAATTTTTTGATATAGGTATTAGTAGAATTTATTTGGATATCTACTAATTCTCCGAAGTTATCTTTTATCTTAATGTGATCGTTAAATTTGCAGTTATTTGTATAATATATGCCTTTTAAATCTTTAATATGCAACGTGTTGTTACAATAAAATTTTACTTGTTTTTTATACGGAAAATATATATATTTTAAATTAGAATTTTTTATTTCAATGATTGAGTTGATTAATGATATTTTATGATAACTACAATATTGGAAATCTTTATAGCATATTACGTTTTCTAAACATTTTTCATATTCGTTGTGTTGAGATAGACAGTAGTATTCTTTGTTACTTATTCTAAGACATTTATTTACGGGTTTTATTTTACAATTATTTTTCGTGTATAGGCCATTTAGTACATTTACAGTTTTGTATGTTTCGTGTTGGTATGTTGGAATTGAGGTGACTTGTAAGAGTTCTTCTTTAAGGACATTTGATGGGATTTCTTTCAGGATTATAAGGTTCTCGTCTTTTATAGAACAATACGTTTTTAAAAGATTGTTATTATGAATATTGTTAATTAAAATTGTTTTTATAAAATTGTTTTCAATCTTATTGATTTCGTTTATTAGTTCGTTGTAATTTATTATTCCGAAATCTAAAGTATTTAATTGGCAGAAAGTTATAGTTTCTTCTAACAGTATTAGAGAGAAATAAAGTTCTTGTCCTATTTGTATTAATTCGTTTAGAATGTTTTGAGTTCTTACAATGTCTATTTCGTCAATAATTTTTCCTAATACTTTTTCTAAAGTGTCTAGTTTTTTATTAAAAATGTTGTTATTTTCATTAATTATTTCAATTTTATCGTTAAATTGGGCGGTGATATTGTTGTTGATTTTTACCATTGTATTGATTTTATCGGTTAATTTATTTTCATTGAATTTTATATTTTCTATTATTTGATCGTATCGTTCTTTATCTGTATCATCCAGGTTACCTGTTATACTTTTGATTATTGAGCCTAGCCCGTTAATTAAACCGCGTTTATTTCTTTTAGTATTTAAGAGTTGTACTTTATCTCTTAAATGTAATATGATATTATTTAATATATTTTTGTTGTTTGTGATATTATCTTGAAATTTATATTTTTGTAGTTTTTGATATAGGGTGTTAGTGTTGGATTCTAAGATATGGTATTGTTGGAGGATATTAGATATGGGGACTTGGAATGATATTATTTGGGTGTTTACCTGTATGTAGGCTGTCCCTAAGTCAAGTATGTTAAGTCCAGTATTAGTGTCATCTTGTATGATTTGGGATATTCCGAAAGGAATTAGTCTGCAACAAGTCGAGGAGTTTTAAGATTTGATATTTTATGTTTTTTATCGTTTTCGTCTACAATTTGTCCTCTTGCCGGACGTATTGTCTTTACACCTAGAATTTTAAATTTTGGTTTTTTTTTCCGGAATTTCTCTTATTTATTTTTACATAAGCTTAGTTTGGTATTTCATATTGTTTTTCGGTTTTTCCTGAATATTTTGCTTTATATTTTTCTATGTTAGATTTTACATGTTCGTTTACTTGTTTGAGAATTTCGGAGTGTTTTTGTAAATATTCGTCGACTTGTACTTCTTCTGGTTTCAAATTTGGCTCAGAGATGCGTCCGAAAATAATTTCTAAGGGAGTTCTTTTAGTAATTGAGTGAATGCTATTGTTGTAAGCTATTAGTGCATAGTTCAATCTTTCTTTGAGTTGTAAAGTTTTTATTATCGGATTTTGGTTAATAATTCTCATATGTTCTATGAGGGAAGAATGGAATCTTTCTACTATGCCATTACTCTTGAGATTATTAATAGAAATATAATGGATATTTATTTGTCTGAGAGCCAGATAATTTTGAATTGTTTTGTTATTAAATTCTAGGCCGTTATCAGATACTATTTCTTTTGGTATTGGGAAATGTGTAAAATATTTAATTAATTTGTTTAAAATTGTTATTGCATTTTTATCTTTAATTACATATGCTACAGCGAATTTTGAAAAAGAGTCTACTATGGTTAATATTTTAATTTGTTCTAACGATAAGAGATCAATATGAATTTTTTCGAAAGATTTGTCTGCTGTGGGTGTTTTGATGTTAGGTATTTGAATAGGGTTTCTTTCATATTTTGTGGCTAAGCAAACATTGCATTTATTAATGTAATTTTGAATATCTTTCAGCATATTAGGCCAGTAATATGATTGTTTTAGCTTGTTGTAAGTTTCCGTTATACCTCTGTGGTTAGTCTTTCCCTCGTGATAGTTTTTTATTGTGAATTGCTGGTCTTCTTTATTTTCAATATCATTACTTATTGAGCTGCATGCTACTAATTTATAGCTATTCGCGTCGAAGTAGGTTTGCAGTACGGCGTTGAAGTTAGTTTTGAATTTGTCAGGGATCAAGCAATAGTATGTTTTTCCAGGTTGTAGGAGTTCTTTAATGAATTTCAGGATTGTTTTATTACTGTCAATTTTGTTTAAATAAAGGTAAATGCAGGGGCGGATTTAGGCATGGGCTTTATGGGCTGCAGCCCAGGGCCCCGCGATACAAGGGGCCCCCTTCTTCGGACAATAAGAATAACCCCACAGACATTAGCATTCTCTGCATGGATGCTTAAATAAATTTCGAAGTCACTTTCTTTTTAATCTAATCCTAGTATCTATCTTTTTGTATAACAGTGAATATTAAATTTTAAATACCTGAATAAAATAGAATTCTCTAATCAAAAATTGAAGATTAGTTCTATCATTTTTATGAATTTGCCCATATATGTATTTAAATTATTATTATTTATAAGAGTAAATGTTCTTTTTACCTTCCGCCTATCAATATATAGATAAGGGAGGTATTGTTTTTGGTCAGATTTCTCGAGTATGAGTTTTCAACATATGAACACGAATTAGGGTCCCTACAATACGATTTTACTATTTTTAACGTGATGTCTGTATGTCCGTGTGTGTGTGCGCGCGCGTGTGTGTGTGTGTGTGACGATTTTTCGTCCACGATAACTATAATACGAGACATGTAAAAATATAATATTTGGTATTTAAGACTTATATTCAGATATGATGAACTGATTAGATTTTGACTACAATTGATTAAACGGAAGTAGTACTTTACTTGAAACTTTAAACCGTTTTTCCTAAAAAATACCTCAAACCCCATTTTTTCACAAATTACGTTATTATTAAATATAAAGATTTTTTAATTTTCTACCGATCTGCATAATTACATTTATACATAACTTTTAGCTAGATAGAAAAAAATATATAAATTATAATAATTTTACATATCGTTTAGGCTGAGGAATTTCGATAAAACAGATGAGTTATTCATATGTTTACAAAATTTGACATGTGATGTCAAATTTGATGTAAGTAAATGTAAAAGATAAAATAAGTAAAAATGAAGTAATTTTATTGTAAAATTTAAAAAGATGGAATAAATGTATTAGGAATGTATTTGCATGCTTGAATCAAAGTAAGTTCGGTTTCATATTGGTCATACAAATTTTAAGAAGGAAATTTTAGGTATGAAATGAATTAAAAATATTCTCTTAACTGCAATAATACACTAATTTTAAAACTACAAATTAAATGTATTGAAAAACATATAGAATAAATTATTACAGTAACGGGAGGTATTGTGTTGGACACATCAGATTTTTTGTTTTTTGTTAATGTTAATTTAGAATATAAAACGCCCGTTACCTTACATATTTTTTTATTAAAAAAACTTAAGGTGGGGCCCCCAAACAGTATAAGCCCAGGGCCCCCAAAGTTCACGGTCCGCCGCTGGGTAAATGCGTAGAATATTATTATTAAAAAGCTTGCTTATTTTTATGTCGTTTTTACCATTAGTTTCTTTTACAACTATCTGGTTTTTGCATGTATTTATAGGTGTTTCTAAATATATTAAGCCATTTACTGGGTGCTCGTTATCAGAGTGAGCTGTATCAGTTGAATCTTTTTCGCTACCTGTTTCTACGATTACAGAATCTGTGTCCGAATTTAAGTTTAATTCTTCGTCATTAGGTTGTTCATAAACATTAATTTTGATATTAGAATTTAGAAATATTACTTTTATTATGTCTTCTATTTCATTCCAATTTTTTCCATCATGGCCGGAACAAATTTTTGGCATGTCAATTTCGTTTATTTCGTTCTGAATGCAGTAATCTAATAATTTTTCTAGGCATATTTTTATATTTCTAATTGAAGGCTTATTGTGGTATTTATCTTTTGTAATTAAATGACAAATTAATCGTGGGTCGTTTTGTATAAGAATTTTGTTGTCAATGTTATAATAAATTTCACTAGGGTAATTTTGTTTTACTTGATATGCAAAACCTTTACTCATTTTTGTGTCGCTAGAAATACAATGGACGAGTGGTTTGTCAGATTCGAAAATATTTGATTTTTTGTATTCTATTTTAAAATCTGGTCTGATTCGGGACAGGGCATCGGCTACGACATTTTGGCATCCTTTCTTGTATTCTACTGTATAATCAAATTCTTCTAATTTGAGGCGCCATCTTATTAATTTGGAATTTGGTTCTTTAAGTGAATTAAGCCAAACTAAAGGTCTATGATCTGTAACAATTTTGAATTGGTGTCCTAATAAATATGGCCGAAATTGTTTTGTTGCCCATATGATAGCCAAGAGTTCTTTTTCGACAACTGAATAATTTATTTCGTGATTATTGAGGGTTCGTGAAATGTAGGCTATGGGGAGATCTTTATTATTTTCGTTCTTTTGCGATAAAACTGCTCCGATCGCGTAATTGCTCGCGTCGGTTGTTAGGATAAATGTTTTTGAGAAATTTGGATATTGTAAAATGGGGCTGTTAGAGAGAAGTGTTTTGCATTTTTCGAAACATTTGATGTATTCCGGATCTTTTATGTCAATTTTTTGACCCTTTTTTAGACAGTTGGTTAAGGGTTTAGTGATTTTTGAAAAGCTGTCGATAAATCTTCTATAATAGCCCAGGAGTCCGAGAAATGATTTTATTTCTTTACTTGTTTTAGGAATAGGGAAATTTTTTATTGCGAGAATTTTGTCCGGGTTGGGTTTGATTCCTTTCGTAGTAATAACGTGACCGAGATAAGCGACTTCTTTGCGGAGAAATTCGCATTTATCTAGCTGGATTTTTAAGTTGGCTTCCTCTAATTTTTGGAATACTTTTTCGATATTGTTTAAGTGATCTTCGAGGGATGTGCCTAGTATAATTATGTCGTCGAGATAGACAAAGCATATTTTATTAATCAGATCTTTGAGAACGAAGTTCATAAGTCTTTGAAATGTCGACGGTGCATTTTTTAAGCCGAAAGGCATTCTTTTAAACTCGTAATGTCCGAAATTTGTTGAAAATGCTGTTTTTGGGATGTCGTCTGGGTCAACTTCTATTTGGTGAAAGCCCGATGTCAAGTCGATGGTTGTGAAATAGTTTGACTTGCCTAACTTGTCTAAGATGTCAGTGATGTCTGGTATAGGGAATTTGTCAGTGATTGTCTTGTCGTTTAATTTTCTGTAGTCAATTACGACGCGAAATTTTTGTTTACCGGAAGCGTCCATTTTCTTTGGGACGACCCAAATAGGGGCGGACCAAGGGGAGTAAGAGTGTTGTATAATGTCGTCGTGTAACATTTTGTCAATCTGTGTTTGTACTTCTTGTTTGTACGTCTCTGGATATTTGTATTGTTTGGTATGGATAGGAACGCTGTCAGTAGTTTTAATTTGATGTTTGATTTTGTTAGTGAAAGTGAGTTTTTCATTTTCTTGTAATATTAAAGATTTGTATTTGTTTATTACTTTGTTTAAGCCTTTTTTTCTTCGGGATTTAAGTGTTCGTTTCGAATAGTTTGATTTTTTATTTCTATGTTGAAATTTTCGTTTTTATTTGAGTTAAAATATTGTAATTTATATTTAAATTTATTTAAAAATGTTATTTCTTCTTTTATAAAATCAAATTTTGTTTTAAGTAATTTTATTCCTGGTAGGCCTAATAAAATGTCAAAATCTTTATGAAAATTAAAAATATAACTTTTTATATTATTATTTTTAAATTTGAAAAATGTGAATTCTTTCCCTGAAGATTTGCCGTTGCAAGTATGTACTGTGAATAATTCGGGAGATTTAGTGAAATTTGGTTTAATTAAATTTGGATTAATATAATTTTGGGTAGAGCCAGTATCTAATAAAATTTTTAAATTTGACACTTTGATGAATGGTAGTTTACTGAAATTGTTAGTTAAGGATTCGATTCTTGTTGGTATTGGTCTATGTCTAAAAAATTATTTTCCTCATTAATTTCATTTTCTTGCTCAGTTTCCAAAGATTCTGGGTATTCTACTGGTGTATTATCTGCACTTTCGATATCTTGAGTAAATAATTGTTCTGATCGTGGTTGGACAGGGCGTCTGGAGAATTGAGAGGTTTGGATGCTCATGGGTGTGGTAACTCTTTGTTGTGCATTACGAATATTTGCACTAGGGGCAAAGGATTTAGATGGTTGTTGTTGTGGTTGTTGAGGATATTTATGCATTGGAGATTGGTATTTTGGTGGGTTGAATTGCAATTGATTCTTTGGTGGAGGTGCTTTTTGTGTTTGTGTGTGTTGGTTGTGTATGTATTGGAGGTCGTTAGTGATAAGATTTAATATTTCACTTAAATTTTGCGGGTTTCTGGCAGAGAGTTGGGATCTAAATGGATCTCTGCAATTGTTTATAAAGCATTGTGTAAAGTATTTTATGGAGTATTCTAATATTATTTTGCTGATTACACTATTGTATTTGCATTCTACTTTACTCTTATATATTAGATAAATGTCATTAAATTTATTGAAGAATTCAATTATATTATCCTTTGTTTGCTTAAGTTGTAGGTAATTTCGTACATTAAAGTGTGCTCTGATCTAGTATCGGAATAATTTTGTAATAAATGCTCTTTTAAATCCTTCCAGGAGTTTATGGTTGTGATGCTGAGGCATTGCGCAGCACTTCCTTTAATTTTGTTTTTTAAAGTGAGGATAACAATTTTTTTTGTAATCTCTGATGAGTTTGATTGATTGACTAAACTTATTATGTCGTCTACGGTGTTTATGAAATTTGGTAGAGTTTTTACATCTCCATCAAAGCATGGTATTAGGTCTAATAATTTTATAATTTCATTGTTTAAGTTATCGAGTACATTGGTTGGTGCAGGGGGAGTCATATTGATACTTAGGTTATTAAGTGTGTTTAGTAGTTCGTCCAGTTTGTATGAGAATATAAAGTATACTTACAGTAAAATTATAATTTCTTTAAACATGGGGGTTGGGGGTCGATGTCGGCTCGATGGAGGGTGACGGTGGATGATGGCACGGTCAGCTGTCGATCGATGTCCGCTCGATGTGGAATGGGAATGGGTGGTGACTGGTTGCCTCTCGATCGATGTTCGTTCGATGCGTAGAGTCCGAGTCCGTGTGGTTTACTTCCCGGGTCCTTTGGATCAGGAACTGCCGTAGAAGGATTCCTCGTCACGTAAGATGGGATGAGTTCCGTATTTTTTCACTTGAGTATCGCTGATGATTGCAGGATTGACTCGTTGATTCGTGATTGGCAGAATTTAACGATAAAAATCGACGAATTTGTGAATTTGATCGAATTGAACACTTGGTTTTCGATTCACAAATACTTGTTTGCCAATCCTACCGACTGCGCCAATAATAAATTTGGAACTCAAATTTAAGTTTTTAAAAAAATTATTTTAAAACACAATGAAATCTTACATTAACAGTAGCTAAACAAGGAATGTCTTATCTTACTAAGTACATCTTATATATACAAGGATCGTCTTCTTTTAAGAGATCTCAAGTTAAAAGTGCTGAATTTATGAGAAAGAGAATGATGCAATTTATAGTTGCATTACGCAAATAAGGGTGGTGTCTCTATATAATTTATATTTTCTAAACAACGCTAATGTTTCCCGGGCAACGTGCGGCAAATTATTTTGCTCCCTAAGATTACAAACCTTTAATTTACTGTCACAAGATTAAATAATGTTATTATAAAAATTTACCCAAAAGTGATCCGTTGTAAATTAAATGTAAACAAACGCACAACTGCAACTGATATTTTGTTGACTATACCCAAAAGTGATCCATTGTAAATTAAATGTAAACAACCGCACAACTGAAACTGATATTTTGTTGACTATCGCCATTTACTATTAGTTTCTACACATAAAATTTTGAAAGTAAAATGTATGTTTATGGTCGTGCGACAATGTAGTATTTTGCACCCTTGGTACACAAATAAGTATTGTGTCATGTATGTGAAAACAGTGATCGAGAAAATAGACAGTACAATACTATAAACTACTGATGCGGATTTTTTTTCAATTGACCTTTAATTTTTTTACATAATGCTTTGCGATGAACACAAGAAAGAATTAGCACTGTGAGCATACAGATACAGTGTGCTGCATGTACTTTTCGACACAGCACGCGCACGGAAGTAAAACAACACTTCTGCACCACTCGACGGTTGTAGACCAACTGGAGCTAAAAATAATTTGAAAAAAATATAACTATTTATTACTTACTTAAAATCCATATTCCAGCACAATAAAAATCAAACATAAACGAGAAATAAATAAGCAATAAGAAAACAAAGAAATAAAAAAAATTCCTTCCAACAGAGGTAAGCCATAGACTAAATTAAATCAAGAAAAGCACCCGTGTATGACCTTGTAAAATGGGAAATATTAAGACACTATAAATAAGTATCATGTAACTCACTAATAGCAGTGAGTATAAAGCTATATTGTTTAAGCCTACTTGATTGCAGTTTTGCACACCTGATGAAATTTGTTATAAACGATATTTCTCTGAAACTAATGATCGGATTTGAAAAATAAAAAAACTGTTGAAAAGAGAATTAAAAGGCCTTTCGAACTGTGTCATGTTTGACACCCTTCTCCATTTAAAATTTTTGAGGTGCAGTCCACCCCTATTTTAGAGTTGAAGTTATGACATTGGTACTAATCCATTCAGGTGTCCCCTTTTATACTAAAATTGACGTGTTCGAGCGTTTTTTGCAAAATTGATGTTAAATGGCCAAAAATTGCGCTGATAATTTTCGTTGGGCCACCCTGTATATATATATATATATATATATATATATATATATATATATATTTGTTGTATATTTCATTCAATTTTAAATAAATTAAAATTTATTTTCCACTTTAAAAAACGATTATTAAACAAAAATTGTTTTTAATGAAAGACAAATCCTTACATTGTAAAAGTTATATGTAATAACGTATTTGCCTAAATTTAAATAGAATTGTTTCATGTATGCTAGTGTATTATGTAATAAATCCTTACAAATATTTCAGTGTGATATTTTACAGCTTACTCCATCGCTGCCCGAAATACTTTTAGCATGTGTATGGAAGTCGTACGTTGTCAATTGCAGTGACATTTTCAGTTTCCGAAGAACAATGGATGGGTTTTGTGCAACATTCAACTATATCAAACCACCTGATCATGTTTTTATAAAAACTGCGTAATTAAAACTATTTATAATTAAATACTCGTAACACTTACTAGAGCCGTTTACAAAGTTTATAGTTAATTTGTTGTTACACATTTCATATCATCCTATTTATCAGTAGCCACGCCATATCATTAAATTTCTCTTAACTTAGTGAGACATTTTGCAATACAGATCTATGTAATTTTCTAAACAAGAAACGAACTCTTATACCTTCACTCATATATCATTATGCAAAATGTTGTTCGGAAATACAGTATATTTGTATTGTTATAATATAGAATATATTATTATATAATATAGAATATATTTGTTTTAGCGCGAATTTACGTCCTCCTCTAGCAAATAACAGATACTTAGATGCTTCTGGAATAACGATGGGTCTTAGTCTTATTGTGCGATCTGATGTTGACGATTATTATTATCCATTGACACAAATGGAAGGACTAAAGGTAATTTCTATATAGAATTAGTTAAATAAAAGCGAATATTGCCAGAATAAAAATTTTAGTATCTTTGTTTGTGGAATCTTATATACTAAAAGACATATCCTAGTTATATAAATAGCTTTTTTTTCAACGTCGATCGCCAAAATTTAAGAAAAGCAGAAGATCCCAGTGGAAGAATTTTGCTGTCATTTATTACCGTTGTGTTGTGTTTAAACTTTTAACATTAATAAGTCTTCAATGAGCATACATAACAATAATCTCAAAACATTGTTTTAAATGAAAAGAATGAGCAAATATTCTACTTTATATTTAAATATGTACCAAATGTATTTAAAAAAATATACTAATGACATTTCAAATTTATTAACATTAATGCCCCGTTGAATAATCAAGACTTAAATTTTAAGCAACACTTAAACAAAAAAATGCTAGTCGAAATTAGGAAAGCAATGTTAAATAATTTATTTATCATTTTATTCCGATTTGATATTGCCCATTTCATGGAAACTTAAAATTTAAATAATATTGATGCAACCGGTCATCAATGCTGCATAATGTGTTATGAAGAAAATAAATAACAATATGTTCCTAAATAAAATAATCTAAATTTCGTTCAGTAATTTGCGGGTTGCCAATATTAATTTGTAATTTAAAATATTATTAGAATTACGTGACATTCACTGTTGCGAAATATGTTTATGAATTAACTCAATCAATCCAAACATTTGTAAGTAAAATAAATTGCAGTAATATTAGGATTGTCAATAACAATTCATAAATTTAAAAAATAAATACTATTTAATTCAAATCAGTGTTGTTAAAAGAATTCTCATATTAATTATCTTTTCTTAACACTTCTTTAGAAATATATCGTGTTTTATTATTAATATTGACATTTTAAATTACTCTATGTAACCAAATGTGTTATGAAGTAACTAAATAAAACTAAACACTCCTACATAACCTAAAATGGTGGTAACAATGTTTCATGCCAGCGCTACTTTTATTTAAGATGTATAGATGGCAAGTCTATAGCTTCCGAGTGTGACACAAAAGTAGCTGTGTTTTTATATTTTACGACAAAACACACGTTGTCGATCACCGGGACTTAAACCTACGTTCTCAAGTTCGAATGACGTCACAGCGAGTTAGAGATATGCGCTAGCTTGCTCAGCCATCCCGCAGATCTATATTTTAATAGTATTATATTTTTGCAGTTTATTTTAGCACTACCTAAAATAACAAACATATTTATTGTGTTTGTATATTGGCAAGAGTGTAAAATTGAAATATGGTGAGCAACAGTGTGTTCTCTTCCCGCATAATTACTACCGTTAAGCGTATATACGAGAGAACACTTGTGCCTTTGGCTGAAGTTAAGATTTTCATCTTCTCATTTGCGAAGAAACAATAAAATCGAAAATATACTGTACACCAATATAAGTGTTTTACCATTATTAACGGAAATTAGACACGTGCTGCGAAAAAAAAGAACAATACAACAACTACTAGTGGAGAAACCAGTTTAAGTACTGCAACTACGCTCCAAATTGTATTTTCCGTAGAAACATTTAAAAATACAAAATTCCAATGGAACCTTTATTTATTATATTAATTTTCAATTTAAGTCATGTCATACTATATATTTTTTTAGGAATGTGATTTATGAATATATGAATATATGAATATATATATATATATATATATATATATATATATATATATATATATATATATATATACAGGGTGTCCCAAACTGAATGGGTCACCATTGGGATCTCGGAAACTATAAGAGCTAAAATTCCGAACAGTTTGAAAGTTATTAAAAAAAAACTGAAAATCGAGATTTTTAAAAATGTTAAATCTATAGTAAATTAGCTTATAAGAAGATAATCGCTATCTCCCTTAATAACGGAGATAATAGCTGGTTCATTCTCGCATGATCACCCTGTATATATATATTCAGGGTAGTGACTCGAACACCCGAACACAGGGATTTAACATGTTAAATCATATTTTCCTAATTTCCGGCTTCCCTAATTACTTTAGGTAAAAATGCTTCAAATAACATTTGTAGAGCATAAAATTCTGCATTTGAATCAATAAGCAAAATTAATTTTACCTGCCTTGTAACATCAGAAATTAGGTATGAAATGACGAAAATCACGCAAAAAATAGCGGTAGCTATGAAATTAAAACAAAAAATAACAAATGTTTAACCGTTTATCTGTCAAGTTACGCTGCGTTCGTTTATTTATATTATATTTGTAATTACTGTGGAAGTACATAAAATTAAATATTTTAATTTTTAATTTAAAAAAATAATAAATAAAATAAAATTACTATATTTTTTTGTATTTTTTTTTTTACTGATAATAATGTAATTATTTTTTTTAAGAAAAGTGTTATTATAAATAATAAAGAAAATAAACTAACGCAGCACAACTTGACAGATAAACCGTTAAACATTTGTTAATTTTTATTTCAATTCCATGGCTGCTGCCATTTTTGGAGTGATTTACGTCATTTTCATACCTAATTTCTGAGCTTATAAAGCTAGTAAAATTAATTTTACTTATTGATTTAGATGCAGAATTTTATAATCTACAATTGTTATTTAAAGCTTTTTTACCTAAAATAATTAGGGAAGCAGGAAATTAGGAAAATATGATTTTACATGTTAAATCCCTATGTTTGGGTGTTTGAGTCTACACCCAGTATATACAGGTGACCCAAACTGAATGGGTCACCATTGGGATCTCGGAAACTATAAGAGCTACGAGGTCGGTTAAATGGGCAATGTTGTGCAGTTTTTAGTGCTAATTTAAATTCTGTTGAAAAATATTTAAAATTCCGAACAGTTTGAAAGTTATTCAAAAAAAACTGAAAATCGTGATTTTTTAAAATGTTAAATAACTCCTTTATTATAAAAGATACAAAAAAATGTTTCTTATAAAAGTTACATGATTTAATGCGAGAAACTCAAAAATGATGTCTGAACAAAATTCAAGATGGCGGTTTTCAAGATAATAATACTAACTTTCTTATTTTAAATGGGATATTGGATTTTTACATGGTTTAATAGCTTATTTTTTTCTCTTTTAAAGATATTTAATATTTTAATTTTAAATTAAATCAAGGAGGCTCAAAAATAAATGCAGGTGAATAACCAGGTAACAATAAAACAAAATTTATTTTAACAGCGAACTGTTATAATAAAATTAGTTTTGGAGGGTTATTCTAATTCAGATAGCGGTAGCGAAGCTTCGCTATTCGACTTGAAGCCATCTATGGGTCTTGAAAGGAACATAGCATATGACGTCATAGTTTAGCGAGATGTCGCTAGGCATAGCGAAAGCCACAGAGGTCCCGCTACGAGCATAACGCTTCGCTATCGGCCATTTTTGTGATTTTATGATATTATGCGGAAGTGAGAGTATGCGATTTAATTAATTTTATAAACAGTAATTTAATGATAAGAATTGTTTATGATACTATATCTTTTATTTCATAATTATTTTAGATTATAGCTCATCATTTCGATGCTGTATTTGGCCGTATAGATGCTTGAAGAAGAAGAAAAACTAGAAGGAAATCGATAATAATCGATATTATCGATTTGCAAACGGTATACAAACTATTCTTATCATTAAACTACTGTTTATAAAATTAATTAAATAGTAAACTCTCAATTCCGTATAAATATAAAAATTAAAAATTAGCTTCTGCCAAAACATGTTCAAAACAATACAATAAAATCACAAAAATGAAAGATAGCGAAGCGTTATGCTCATAGCGGGACTTCTGTCGCTTTCGCTATGTCTAGCGACATCCCGCTAATCTATGACGACATATTCGATGTTCCTTTCAAGACCAATAGATGGCTTCAAGTCGAATAGCGAAGCTTCGCTACCGCTATCTGAATTTGAATAACCCCCTCTAGTGTTAAGACTATTAGTTACTATTGTTTATTTGTTGAATTTAAGTAGTGAAATTTACTACTACTACTACTACTCATTATTATTTAAATTTAGAAAATGCCGAATTTTCCAATACTAGAACAATATGATATATTTTGTACATACATAAAATGTATACATGCATATATATGCATACATATTACTGCAAAAACTTATTCGGACAATTATCCTGAAAGAAGGCAACCCAATTATAAAATATTTAGAAGATTTGATAGTAATATGCAACAATATGGAAGTTTAAGACAAACCAATCGTAACAATTTGATAGCGATAGATGATAAAGATGAAGTTGGGGATGAAGAGTTGAGTTGGGCACGTGTGGCAGCTAATCCCAATATTTCAACTCGCGAAATAGAAAGGCAAGTAAATGTATCGAAAAGAAAAGCATCAAAAATACTCAAAAAACACAAGTTTCATCCGTACAAATTACATATACTGCTCAGGTTTTACGACCCAATGATAATATGCGGAGATCAATATTTTGTAGATGGGTTATTAATTAAACCACACAAAACAATAATTTTATTAATTGCATTCTATGGACTGACGAAACTTATTTTTTAAATTGTGGCATATTCAATCGAAAAAACGAACATTTTTGGGCACAGGAAAATCCACATGTGTCTATTCCACGGCGAAACCAAGTTCGATTTGGTTTTAATGTTTTTTTGTGGCATATCGGTTAGTTGGACCCATAATATTTTATGGTAATTTAACCGCACAGAGATATTTGGAAATGCTTCAAACATCATTAGAAGATTTGCTTGATGATATACCTTTGGCACAAAATATTAGAATAAGGTACCAGCAAGACGGCGCTCCAGCACATAATGCTCAAAATGTTGTTAATTATTTAAATCAACGTTTCAACAATAGAATTATATCTACTAATACAATTCAATAATGAAGCAGTTGTAAATACGTTTAATAGTATTAATAGAAATACTTTGCGAACAGTAACTGGCAGTATTGTTAAACGGTGTCGATTATGTTTAGCTAATAATGGCCAGTATTTTGAGCATTTATTATAATTTATTGTTTAATTTTAGATGTTTTGTTTCTGTTGATTTATTTGCAGAATAAAATTCACCTGCATTTGTTTTTGAGCCTCCTTGATTTGATTTAAAATTAAAATATTGAATATCTTTAATAAATTTTAATTCAAATACACGTTGTAATACATCGTTGAAAAGAGAAAAAAAAATCTATTAAATCATGTAAAAATCTAATATGGCGCCCATTTAAAATAAGAAAGTTAGTATTATTCTTTTGGAAACCGCCATCTTGAATTTTGTTAAGACATCATTTTTGAGTTTCTCGCATTAAATCATGTAACTTTTATAAGAAACATTTTTTTAATTTAATTTTATTATAACAGTTCGCTGTTAAAATAAATTTTGTTTTATTGTTACCTGGTTATTCACCTGCATTTATTTTTGAGCCTCCTTGATTTAATTTAAAATTAAAATATTAAATATCTTTAAAAGAGAAAAAAATAAGCTATTAAACCATGTAAAAATCCAATATCCCATTTAAAATAAGAAAGTTAGTATTATTATCTTGAAAACCGCCATCTTGAATTTTGTTCAGACATCATTTTTGAGTTTCTCGCATTAAATCATGTAACTTTTATAAGAAACATTTTTTTGTATCTTTTATAATAACGGAGTTATTTAACATTTTTAAAAATCACGATTTTCAGTTTTTTTTGAATAACTTTCAAACTGTTCGGAATTTTAAATATTTTTCAACAGAATTTAAATTAGCACTAAAAACTGCACAATATTGCCCATTTAACCGACCTCTTAGCTCTTATAGTTTCCGAGATCCCAAAGGTCACCCTGTATACGCTTTATTAGTGTGACGTAGCTCATTGCGCAAACAGGTTGATAGAGCTTTTTTTTTCTCTACAAAGTTATAGCACATATTATTAGTGAAATTTTTACTGATATATGTGAAGCAACGTTAATTTTACCTGAATAAGTACTATCCAGGGCGTTTTAGTGAGTATTAATTTTTTTAAATCGTAAATAAGAATGTATACATAACCTAACTTTTCATGTTTTTATCAATTAAGTGTATATTATTATAATAGAAATTATTTTCGGATAATATTGTTGTAGTTTTCAATTATAATATATTGTACATGACAATCATGCAATTTTTATTGTTGAATATGTAGGTTTATGAAAAATAATCATATCTTATAGAACTGTAGAAACCAGGGTTTTCGTTTTGTTGTGGCCGCATTCCTATTGTGCTAAATAAATAAGGATAAATTTTAAATAAACGCAAAATGGTGATGTGTTGGGCTCCAGATTGTAAACATTACAATGTGAGAGAAAAATGTAAATTTTTTAGATTACCAACTGCACGAAAAGAAAGACAACAGTGGAAACGTTTGCTTATGTAAAATTTTATTTTAAATTTATATATTTATATTCATGTAATTAATGTTACGAGAGATGTTGAACCTGGTCCTGGTGCGTTTGTCTGCAGTTGCCATTTCCGAAATGAAGAAAAGAAAAATGGTCCAGAATTTTTTTTACATAATGTGAAAAAAAGATTTCAAGTAGAAATGCCTTCCAAAAAGAAACGTAAAAGTGCCATCATCTGCTGTTTCTTCTTTAAATAACCACTGGTGTAAGCATTTTCTCCTCTTTCCAAAAAACGATTGCCATCTCCAAAATATTTTGCAATAAAATTAAATTTTATAACATGCTTCTCAGTCACTAGAATAATTTTGTTAATAACAAAATTATTAGATTTATTATTTTCTACGTACTGTTTTCGGTGCAAATATTTTTCGGGTAGAGAAGAATTGTAGCCTGGGATTCGTGGGTTCTACAATTTTGTAAGATACAATTATTTTTCATAAACCTACATATTCAACAAAAAAAATCTCATGATTGTCATGTACAATAAATTATAATTGAAAACTACAACAATATTATCCGAAAATAATTTCTAATATAATAATATACACTTAATTGATAAAAAAATGAAAAGTTAGGTTATGTATACATTCTTATTTACGATTTAAAAAAATTAATACTCACTAAAATGCCGTGGATAGTACTTATTCAGGTAAAGTTAACTTTCCTTCACATATATCAGTAAAAATTTCACTAATAATACGTGCTATAAGTCTGTAGAGAAAAAAAAAGTTCTATCAACCTGCAGCTAAACGCTTTGTTTAGATACAAGACCCTGACCTTGCGCAATGAGCTACGTCATCACTAATAGCGCTTATATACAGGGTGTTGACTCAAACACCCAAACATAGGGATTTAACATGTAAAATCATATTTTCCTAATTTCCTGCTTCCCTAATTATTTTAGGTAAAAGAGCTTTAAATAACAATTGTAGATTATAAAATTCTGCATCTAAATCAATAAGAAAAATTAATTTTACTAGCTTTATAAGCTCAGAAATTAGGTATGAAAATGACGTAAATCACTCCAAAAATAGCAGTAGCCATGGAATTGAAATAAAAATTAACAAATGTTTAACGGTTTATCTGTCAAGTTGTGCTGCGTTAGTTCTTTCTTTATTATTTATAATAACACTTTTCTTAAAAAAAATAATTACATTATTATCAGTAACAAAAAATACAAAAAAATATTGTAATTTTATTTTATTTATTATTTTTTAAATTCAAAATTAAGTCATTTAATTTTATTTACTTCAACAGTAATTACAAATATAATATAAATAAACGAACGCAGCGCAACTTGACAGATAAACGGTTAAACATTTATTATTTTTTGTTTCAATTTCATAGCTACCGCTATTTTTTGCGTGATATATATACATATATATATATATATATATATATATATATATATATTATATATATATTATATATATATATATATATATATATATATATATATATATATTTGACTTGGTTCGAGACCACCTCGGCCCTATTTTTTTTTAAATTAAATTATACTTAAAATATCATGTTTCGAAACATGAAATACAAAATTATACACCAAAAACTAAATTGGAATTAATTGTTAAGTTTGACAGACAGCAAATAATAATTCTATTAAATATTTGGATTTTTTTTATTTATAAAAATATGAATATTGCTATTTTATTAAAATAGTCTAATATAACAAAGATATTTCAAGCATAATTTAATTTAAAAAAAGTAGGGCTGAGGTGGTCTCGAACCAGGTCTTGTAGATTATTTATATTATGAATCAGCCCTCGTATCCACTCGGCTATGGAGCATTTTGTTTTTGACGTTTCTTATTCGAAAATATGAAGGATAACCTTCAAAATACAATTTATTTTATCAGATATTTCAGTTAGAAAAGGCCTTATTACACAACATTTAGTTTTATTAGATGCAAAATTAAGTAATCTAACTAACGATACCATATACACCCGATTTTATTTAACGGGACAGATGGAAACAGCAAAAAACTGTTTTCCCATGTTATTTCCCTATGTCAAGGTTTTCAGTATTCACCCTGTATATATATATATATATATATATATATATATATATATATATATATATATATATATATATATATATATATATATTGTTCTAGTAAAATGAAATTATGCCAATTGTTTTTTAGATATTTTTATATAATAACCACGATTATCCAGATCTTACTAGTGGCGGATTAGTGGAAAATTTGATACCTTTGGGTTATGAAGTCTTTCTTCAAATTGATCCGGTTACCGTAAAAGCGGTCGATGTTTTACGGACATACCCTGTCAGTCAAGTAAGTAAACTTATGATTTGCTAATTTCACACTTCTACTTCTGTTTACAAAGATAAAGTAGGTACAAAAACGATGAAAAAATTATACATAACGGTTTGTCATACTTCGCACTAATTTTCTTGAAGTTTGGGAGTCAATTTTACTCCATTCTTTTACCATAAATATAGTAGTTCTTTTAGATCCTTTGGGGTCATTATCTTGTTGAAAGATTTAAGAATTCCTTAAACTCAATTTTTCGGTAATTCTCTTTTAAAATATTTAAATAACCTACTTTCTCATTAATAAAAATGTTCCCACTCTTTCTGCACTCATATATCCCTATTCAAGCACAGATCCTCCTACGTATTTCACTGTTGGGCATATTTTTTTTTTGTTTTGAATTGTTTATTCTTTCTTTTCCAAACAATAATTCGTCCGTCTGATCCAAAAAGATTTATTTTGGTTTATTTGAAACAATTACTGAGTTCCAGAAGGTTTCTGGGTGTTTTATATATTTCAAAAACAAACATAATTATTTTTGACAGGAGTAAATACGAATAATCATTAGTATATATTATAATTAATATACTTATGTAAATACTTTTTTGATTTCGATTTCCTTAGAATAGGAGAAGAATGTAGTTAATACAATACTTTATTTTATTGTCTAATAAATAGTTTTTTTTACTCATATTACGAGTAGTAATCATATTTATTTATCTTTTCAGCGTGACTGCCTTTTCAGTGATGAAAAAACCACAGCATTTGATTCGTCACGCTATAGCCGCAGTGATTGTTTAACTGAATGTAGAATGAAAAGCATGTTGTCTTTGTGCGAATGTGTTCCATTTTATATGGCAATTTCTACAAAGTTGCCTTATGCTACTCAGTTGTGCACGCTTGCAGATGTTTCATGCCTCAGCAAATATAGAGGTATGTTCACCAAACTATACAAGATACCCAATGGTCTTTTGCGATATTCTTGCATGGTATTGGATACAGTAACATTACTGAGATATTAACTATATTCTAGTATATTCAATTTTTGTACGTTTATTAATCATAATGTATGTCTTGTCTGGATGTGTAGTTAACACAAAAGTATCCTGATCAATATAGATATAGTAGGCCCAACGAATAACAGTTATCGGTTAAATTATTTTATTCACAACCACTATTGTAATATGTCAATTCCTAACCTGTCAAAGGTTGGAAACGTATGTCATTTTTAACTGCAATGACATTCTCACGGGTGGAATAGCTATTTATGTATTAAGGGCGAAATGATATAGATTTTGGCCCGCGGTGCAAATCTGAAGCCCGACGCGCAGCGGAGGGTTATAATGCACCTAGGGCCAAAATATATTTCGCTCGTAATACATACAATATTTTTTGCACATCCGAAGTAGTATTACTTCATCACCGCGATCAAAGTAAAACGATGTTCAAATCAAATTCAGATCATAGTAGTCTATTTGACATATGTACGTTGTCATGGATAACAATGAAAACAAGCAAGTAGTAAGTAAACAAAGTAGCAAAAAAGCGGTGACACGTCAAAAATTTATTATAAAAATTATCTTAACTGGACACAAAAAGTTCTAGGGCGAAAATGACTACTTTTTCGCCCGAGGGCGAAAAAGAGTGTCATTTCGCCCTTAAAACAATGTTATTTGTCCGACTTTTACGCCCGGATGTGCAAAAAATACTTTAAAATCCCTTGGGAGGGAAGTGTTTACTATGGTTGCCTAGTAATACTGTCATAAGTCATAAATCTCTAAAAGTAAGGTGATCAGTGCTGTCAAACATATTAAAATAAATTTAAACATTTGTTTTCATAGACTACTACCGTACATTAATTTAGTTTATTGGAATAAGGAGATATACGAGTAGAAGTTAATTTGGATAATTGTGAATAAAATAGTATACATAGTTCGGTGGGAGCTTCATTACAGCCTTGCGCTATATCTGAGCCTCGAGGCTTCACCTCTCGGTCATATAATAAGCCCTCGGCTGTAATGAAACATTTCCCACCTCATGTAATAGTTATTTACATGCGAGGTGGGAAATGTTTCATTTCAGTCGAAGGCCTATATACATATATTACCGAGGGGCGAAGCCTCGAGGTGAGATATAGCGCGAGGCGAAATGAAACCCCCACCGAGGTATGTATACTATTTTATTCACATCATCCTTTTTTTAATAAATAAATAAGGTACAGTATTTTTTGACAACTATTAAAATTTGTTTTAACCTATTTTTTTGTAGAGATTTATGACAATGTTACTAGGCAACCTCTACATAAATACTTCCAACCCAAGATATGGAAGTGCAATTTGTTACTTCCAACCCAAGAGATTTGTCAATACAGTTAGGAATGACTAACTTCCAAACCTCCAAAAAGATAGGAATCGGCATATTACTATAATGATTTCTGATTTTTAAATAGTTGGGAAGTTAATTGTTGTTAACCTCATTTTCCAAGAGGTTGGGAAGTATAGCCTGAGTAAAGCTAGGGTTGGGAAGTAGACACTTTCCAACCTCAGCTATGCTCACTTCACACTTTTCAATCTCAATAAAATCAATATTTCAGGTTAGAAATGACAGTTTATGTTTAACACCAATCCAAAATATTCGTTTATTAATGTGAATTTATTAATTTCTGATTGGGAATAATAGCATATTGTAATACAAATGCGGCGTGACTGTCATTGCAAAACGAATATGAATATTGAAGTACGAGCGTAGCGAATGCTTCAGTCATATGAATTTTGCCAATATTTATTAAAGTCATTTCTTCTTAACAGTGTAATTATGACAATCTGACATTTATCATCTATAGTTACAAAAGAAGTGAAAAATCAAGATATTGTCCCGAAGTAGTTGTCATAGAGAGAACAAAATTAGTTTATTTCAAAATTCGAAAGGACATCTCAAACAAACCGTTTTACGTTTTCGTTAACGTAAATGAAGAAAAATATGGATTTCTAAGAATGATATTGTCTCAGAAATCATGGTAGTTCTATTCTAATATATTAATGAATTGCTTTCCACTTCGGTTACTAATATTCTATTGTATATATTGATTTGAAATTACCGGTAATTTTGAAAAGAAAAATACTTCCCGGTTATATATCAATATAATTTATTTTTACTTGTGTATATTTCTTTTTATTTTAATGTAATCGATGTTTTGTATATTGATAAATAATGATAGAAGATTTAATTAAAATTAAGTATCATGATCTATAGCATTGCAAACTAATTAAATTTACTAGAAGTATTCGCTGTGCCAAAAATATCTGAATGTTTTTCAGAAGAAATGTTGTCGTTAGTACTTGTTAAAATACTTGTGATTGATGGAGAATGTGGTAATTTAGGTGATTATTTACAATTTTTAATAATAAGGTTACTCATTCTTGTTACATTTAATATGCAACAGTAAGCACAAAATTACACTATATATACCATGATGATTCAATTGTAAGCCAGTAGGGCAATATTGTCAGTAAGGTAATAATATGACAGTTAACTTTTGTCAATGTTGTTAGAGATGAAAATAAAAGTTGATCCTGTTCTGCAAAAATTTATTATAAACCCAAAATACAGAAGACATATATATATATATATATATATATATATATATATATATATATATATATATATATAATCAATGTGGCAGGGACTGTCAGCAGGGCAGATAACACCTAGGATAGGTTTAAAAATCAAGCTCCTGAAAAGAAAGAATCTATGAGTAAATAAACTCAGTGAGTGGTTTACCTGAAAATAAAACATTATTACACGATATTTATTTCGCATCCGTTAGGGGCTTAAATAAGCATAATAGATAAATAATTTCCATCGATAACCCCGAAACATACTCAGAAAGATTCAACTGCTAACGACTCGAAGATACACTCACAACGAGTTAATACGTATCGGTAACCCCGAGACACACTCAAGAGGCTTCATATATCACGCAACCCCGAGACACACTCAATAGGCTCCATCTGCAACGGATTCAAACGCACCGGTAACCCCGAGACACACTCAAGAGGCTCCGTATATCAGGCAACCCCGAGACACACTCAAGAGGCTCCATCCACGGCGGATTCAAACGCACCGGGAAACCCGAGACACACTCAAGAGGCTCCGTATATCAGGCAACCCCGAGACACACTCAAGAGGCTCCATCCGCGACGGATTCAAACGCACCGGTAACCCCGAGACACACTCAAGAGGCTCCGTAAATCAGGCAACCCCGAGACACACTCAAGAGGCTCCAACCGCGACGGATTTAAACGCACCGGTAATCCCTAGACACACTCAAGAGGCTCCGTATATCAGGTAACCCCGAGACACACTCAAGAGGCTCCGTATAACGGGCAACCCCGAGACACACTCAAGAGGCTCCATCCGCGGTTCTACAACCCGGTGACACATTCACGACGGGTTCTACGTATCGGTAACCCCGAGACACACTCAAGAGGCTCCATATTCAGGCAACCCCGAGACACACTCAAGTGGCTCCATCCGGGACGGATTAAAACGCACCGGTAACCCCGAGACACACTCAAGAGGCTCCGTATATCAGGCAACCCCGAGACACACTCAAGAGGCTCCATCCGCGACGGATTCAAACGCACCGGTAACCCCGAGACACACTCAAGAGGCTCCGTATATCATACAACCCCGAGACACACTCAAGAGGCTCCGTATATCAGGCAACCCCGAGACACACTCAAGAGGCTCCATCCGCGACGGATGCGAACGCACCGGTAACCCCGAGACACACTCAAGAGGCTCCGTATATCAGGCAACCCCGAGACACACTCAAGAGGCTCCATCCGCGACGGATTCAAACGCACCGGTAACCCCGAGACACACTCAAGAGGCTCCGTATATCAGGCAACCCCGAGACACACTCAAGAGGCTCCGTATATCAGGCAACCCCGAGACACACTCAAGAGGCTCCATGTTCAGGCAACCCCGAGACACACTCCAGAGGCTCCATCCGCGGTTCTACAACCCGGAGACACATTCACGACGGGTTCTACGTATCGGTAACCCCGAGACACACTCAAGAGGCTCCATGTTCAGGCAACCCCGAGACACACTCAAGAGGCTCCATCCGGGACAGATTTAAACGCACCGGTAACCCCGAGACACACTCAAGAGGCTCCGTATATCAGGCAACCCCGAGACACACTCAAGAGGCTCTATCCGCGACGGATGCGAACGCACCGGTAACCTCGAGACACACTCAAGAGGCTCCGTATATCAGGCAACTCCGAGACACACTCGAGAGGCTCCATCCGCGACGGATTCAAACGCACCGGTAACCCCGAGACACACTCAAGAGGCTTCGTATATCAGGCAACCCCGAGACACACTCAAGAGGCTCCATCCGCGACGGATTCAAACGCACCGGTAACCCCGAGATACACTCAAGAGGCTCCGTATATCAGGCAACCCCGAGACACACTCAAGAGGCTCCGTATATCAGGCAACCCCGAGACATACTCAAGAGGCTCCATCCGCGACGGATTCAAACGCACCGGTAACCCCGAGACACACTCAAGAGGCTCCGTATATCATACAACCCCGAGACACACTCAAGAGGCTCCGTATATCAGGCAACCCCGAGACACACTCAAGAGGCTCCATCCGCGACGGATGCGAACGCACCGGTAACCCCGAGACACACTCAAGAGGCTCCGTATATAAGGCAACCCCGAGACACACTCAAGAGGCTCCATCCGCGACGGATTCAAACGCACCGGTAACCCCGAGACACACTCAAGAGGCTCCGTATATCAGGCAACCCCGAGACACACTCAAAAGGCTCCGTATATCAGGCAACCCCGAGACACACTCAAGAGGCTCTATCCGCGACGGATGCGAACGCACCGGTAACCTCGAGACACACTCAAGAGGCTCCGTATATCAGGCAACTCCGAGACACACTCGAGAGGCTCCATCCGCGACGGATTCAAACGCACCGGTAACCCCGAGACACACTCAAGAGGCTTCGTATATCAGGCAACCCCGAGACACACTCAAGAGGCTCCATCCGCGACGGATTCAAACGCACCGGTAACCCCGAGACACACTCAAGAGGCTCCGTATATCAGGCAACCCCGAGACACACTCAAGAGGCTCCGTATATCAGGCAACCCCTAGACACACTCAAGAGGCTCCATCCGCGACGGATTCAAACGCACCGGTAACCCCGAGACACACTCAAGAGGCTCCGTAAATCAGGCAACCCCGAGACACACTCAAGAGGCACCGCGACAGATTTAAACGCACCGGTAATCCCTAGACACACTCAAGAGGCTCCGTATATCAGGTAACCCCGAGACACACTCAAGAGGCTCCGTATAACGGGCAACCCCGAGACACACTCAAGAGGCTCCATCCGCGGTTCTACAACCCGGTGACACATTCACGACGGGTTCTACGTATCGGTAACCCCGAGACACACTCAAGAGGCTCCATGTTCAGGCAACCCCGAGACACACTCAAGTGGCTCCATCCGGGACGGATTAAAACGCACCGGTAACCCCGAGACACACTCAAGAGGCTCCGTATATCAGGCAACCCCGAGACACACTCAAGAGGCTCCATCCGCGACGGATTCAAACGCACCGGTAACCCCGAGACACACTCAAGAGGCTCCGTATATCATACAACCCCGAGACACACTCAAGAGGCTCCGTATATCAGGCAACCCCGAGACACACTCAAGAGGCTCCATCCGCGACGGATGCGAACGCACCGGTAACCCCGAGACACACTCAAGAGGCTCCGTATATCAGGCAACCCCGAGACACACTCAAGAGGCTCCATCCGCGACGGATTCAAACGCACCGGTAACCCCGAGACACTCAAGAGGCTCCGTATATCAGGCAACCCCGAGACACACTCAAGAGGCTCCGTATATCAGGCAACCCCGAGACACACTCAAGAGGCTCCATGTTCAGGCAACCCCGAGACACACTCAAGAGGCTCCATCCGCGGTTCTACAACCCGGAGACACATTCACGACGGGTTCTACGTATCGGTAACCCCGAGACACACTCAAGAGGCTCCATGTTCAGGCAACCCCGAGACACACTCAAGAGGCTCCATCCGGGACGGATTTAAACGCACCGGTAACCCCGAGACACACTCAAGAGGCTCCGTATATCAGGCAACCCCGAGACACACTCAAGAGGCTCTATCCGCGACGGATGCGAACGCACCGGTAACCTCGAGACACACTCAAGAGGCTCCGTATATCAGGCAACTCCGAGACACACTCGAGAGGCTCCATCCGCGACGGATTCAAACGCACTGGTAACCCCGAGACACACTCAAGAGGCTTCGTATATCAGGCAACCCCGAGACACACTCAAGAGGCTCCATCCGCGACGGATTCAAACGCACCGGTAACCCCGAGACACACTCAAGAGGCTCCGTATATCAGGCAACCCCGAGACACACTCAAGAGGCTCCGTATATCAGGCAACCCCGAGACACACTCAAGAGGCTCCATCCGCGACGGATTCAAACGCACCGGTAACCCCGAGACACACTCAAGAGGCTCCGTATATCAGGCAACCCCGGGACACACTCAAGAGGTTCCATCCGCGCCAAACGTATCAGACACTATATCGCTCTACGAGTTGACCGTCGAATAAAGCATCTCAAACCGAGCGTTAACCCACAAATATACTATCTTCCATTATACGTTAACGATTAAATAAACTATTCCATACTACGCATTAACCATTAAATAAAATATCTCACAATACGCTTTAAACATAAAAGAAAACCGCTCACACTACGTGTTAAGTATAAGATAAAAACCCTCTCACCTGTTGTCACAACACGCTCTCTTAATAAGAATTCACAAAAAAATCACTTTTGTATACAATACTTAAATATAAATTTTATCTAAATGAATTATGGTTGTAATGACTATACCAGCATATAAAAATTTTATTAGATGTTAATAAAATTCTTTTTTTTTTTAGAGAAATGGAACACTTTATTAATAATTCAACGTGGAGAAGTTTATGACAAGGAATTAGCGGCTGATGTGCATAATTCTATTGAATGTTCTCATTGCTTGTCAGATTGTTCATTTACTAAATACCGAGTATTTAATGATTATGTACCATTATCTCTCACAAATGATGTGTTGTAAGTTAAAATTCACATGTCAATTTTATTTTTTTAAACTTATTACTATAATTCCACATGACCTTTTGAACTACTTTCGGAAATTTAGGTTGATAAATTTAAATATTACTAAAAATAAAATAAAAATCTAATCTTTGTCGATTTACACAGTGGGGCTGTAATTGAGTTTCAAAAATAATTATAATATTAAACTACGTTGACATTACCCACGCTAAATACCCAAAATATTGATTTCCTGATGTAGTTAAGTAAAGAAAATTTCGTACATATGCTTGCATGGTAACATCTATATCATGTTGATTTGCCAAAATAAATAAATAATTTTTATGTGACATTTCTACAAACAAAATGCATGCTGATTGAATTCATAAAGTTTATTTTTGTAAATTTATATGGAGATGATAATATTTTTTTATTTGCAGAAATAATTATAATCTCAGTGAAATCAGTATGGTTCATATATACTTTGATACTGATACATCATATCTATACAAAACAGATTTGTTGTACTATTGGTATGATATTGTAAGTAAGTATGAATTAAACTTAGTAGTTGACAATTACTTATTTTAAATAATAAATAAAAAAATATTTTCGGTTTCTACTAATTTCGAAACCACAAATTAAAATTTTCGTCAATGCTGATTCCTGTAATGTATGTGTGTTTATCGAATTTATTATTTACAGCTCATAAGAAAAAAATACAATCTATATAGATATATGAACTCAGATTACGCTATAAAATTTTTGATTATATTGTAAATCGTTTGTATGAATTAAATTTTTTTTTTTGCAGGCAACTTCGGAGGAATGTGTGGAGTTTTCATAGGGTTCAGTATAATAACATCTATAGAGTTTCTCTATTATTTTACATTTCGATTGATTATGATAAGCATTAAAGAAGTGTTTAAAAAAGGCAAATGAAATTTACATTGACAAAAGCACAAATTGCACGTGTTTCCTGTTTCATATTCACTAAAGTATTTTTTCTACAATTATGTGGAAAAGTCACAGTATCAACATTAAAAAGAATATTGAAAACATCACTTAGCAACACTTAATGCCACACTCTCAAAGAAATATGTTTGAAATAATGTGTTATATTAAAAATACAAGAGTAAAAAGTATTTATTTATTTATTACTGTACTTACAATAGTTATCATAGATTATAGTATTTACATATAAACAGTGATTATAGGGCGGGGCACAATAACTTTCCTACTTCCAATAAGTTATTGTGAAGGGAGGGTATGTCGTAAAAGTGTGAGGATGATCGCAAAATGAGCAGATGGACGTGAAGTTATGTTTATAATTCGTTTTAATCGTAAATGTGGCGTGATTAAAAAAACAGTGCACTTTTGCTGTCAAAACTTACTTTTCGAAAAACTATTGAATCACTGCGGTGCAGCGTGCGTTCCGTGCTCGCTACCAAATCCCCCCTCGGGGTTTAGTTGCCGACCGAAAATTAGTTCTGTTGGGAGTTGACAGTGTCAAAGAAATAGAAAGTGTGTCTATAAAAATAGATTGGTGACAGCGGACCTCTCGAACACCGAAGAATTGGTTCTCACTTTTTTATGAAGGAAATCGCGCGGTACCGTGAATTCTATTCGGTATGTCTCCATGATCCAAGAGTTTTTGCGCTAGCTCTTGAAGAATTTAATGGAGGAAATGTCTAGTTCCAACAGGATTGTCTGAACATCAGCCCGAAAGTTAATGATAATTTTGAGCAAGGTGTACCCCCCGCCAACTGACCTCTGTAAGAAGCGACATTTCGTTGCCCTACGCTCACCGGATTTAAAGACCTGTGACTATTTCTTGTGGGGGGTATCTAAAAACTGAAGTGTTTAAGCATCATCCCAGCACCCTACAAACCCTGGAGAATGAAATCCGCTTGGAAATATCGTTCATATGAAAATATATGCTTCATAGAGCTATGTACAATCCTAGAATCCGCCTGCAGGAGTATATTGACAACAACGGCCACCACTTGCAAGATATTATTTTTAAAACTAGGTGATATAAAACTTCTCGTGCTGTAGTTGAAGAATCTTGAAATAAATATATATATATATATATATATATATATATATATATATATATATATATACAGGGTGGTCATGCGAGAAGGAACCAGCTATTATCTCCGTTATTAAGGGAGATAGCGAGTATTTTCTTATAAGCTAATTTACTATAGATAACATGGGCTATAAGATGCGGTAGTTAAAAGTATTCTATTACTTCCGGTTCCGGAGTATCTGATATCAACTTTAAAATTTCAAATGGCACATACTACTTTGTTTTATATTTTTGAAAAGTACACAAAATTTTATTTGCAATACTGTTAAATAATTAGTATGTTATGTTAATAAAAATTAAAATGGCGGGAGTATAAAATATTTTATTAAATTAGTGTTTACTGTTTGAGATTTGATTGTTTCTAGTTCATGGATGATGTGATATTTAAAATTAATTTCATTTATTTAGCGTTACCAGGGCAACAAAATAAATAAAACAAACAAATTTGTGTTTCTTGCAATTTGAAGTTATCAAGTAAAATGCCTAATTATTTGTTTACTAATTCTGAAAAAGTAGATATGCTTGATTTCTATTTTCGGTGTCATAAAAATAAAACAGAAGCAGCTCTTTTACATCGCCATGAATATCCTATTCTTATTCAACCAAGTATATCCATATTTAGAAGAATTTAACGCTAAATAAATTAAATTAATTTTAAATATCACATCATCCGTGAACTAGAAACACTAATTTATAGTTATTTTTTATACAAGACGATAAAATAATATTTTATCGACAAGCGGAAAGTGTTAATTCACGAGCGATATAATCGCGAGTGAATTATTTCTCGCGAGTCGATAATTTAATTTTATCGTCGTGTATAAAATTCTATTTTTTTCTATAGCAGGTTTTGAAGAGAAAAGAATTAGAAAAATTAAATTATTATTTAAGAACAATTTTAAAATGTCAGTAGTGTACGTTGTTATGGAAATGTACTTCTAATAAACAAAAGTTAAAGTACTTTATCTACCTTTGCTGTTAAAGTGTTACTTTATCTACCCTTGCGGTTAAAGTGCTACTTTATCCACTATTTTGAGTTGATAAAAATGCACTTTAACATCTGCCATAGAAAAAATAAAATATTTTAAACGCCCGCCATTTTATTTTTTAGTAACATAACATACTACTTATTTACCACCATTATAAACAAAATTTTGTGTACTTTTCAAAAATATAAAACAAAGTAGTATGTGCCATTTGAAATTTCGAAGTTGATATCAGATACTCCGGAACCGGAAGTAATAGAATACTTTTAACTACCGCATCTTATAGCCCATGTTATCTATAGTAAATTAGCTTATAAGAAGATACTCGCTATCTCACTTAATAACAGAGATAATAGCTGGTTCATTCTCGCATGATCATCCTGTATATACAGTCTGTGCAAAGAAATGCGGAACATAGGACTTTAACATGGGATTTCAATAAAGTGCGGATGTTCTCTCTCCTGATAGATTTAGAGCAAAACTACAAAAATACAAATTTGTTTAGAATTAAATTCTACATCAGATAAGATCATAACTAATGCAACAGCACATCTACAGTATGAAATATATTAAATATAAAATGTAACATTTTCGTTCAAAATCAGATAGCCATGGAAATAAAAGAAAATATCTAACTGTCAGTTGTGAAAGTTTACTATTGTTTTCATATTATTAGGTTAATGTAATTTGATAATATTATTCATTTTTATACAATTAGTTCAAAAATGGATGCATACAGTACCGAAGAAAAAATTTTATTTGTAAAATTATATTTTAGTGGCAATAGTTACGAACAAATCCGCGCATTATTTAGTGGTTATTATCCAGATCGCCAGATTCCTAGTAAGTCAACAATATTTAGAGTTGTTGATCAATTTAACAAAACTGGAAGTGTATTAACACGTTGTAAATGTAAAAAACAAAGTGAAATTGGGGAAAATAGGCAAACAAAGAAAATAAATGTATTAGCAGCAATAAATTCCAACGAAAATTTGAGTTTACGACGAATGGAATCTCAAATTGGTGTTCCATTTAGTAGTGTAAGACAGTATTTAAAAGAAGAAAACTATAAATCTTACAAATACAGCAAACACCAAGAACTGAAAGAGGAAGATAAATATCGAAGAGCAATATTTTGCCAATTGATGATAGAAAAAGCCAATGCAGATAGTCATTTTATCGAAAATATTTGTTTTTCTGACGAATGTACATTTACATTAAACCATGAATCAAATGTTCAGAATTATCGATATTGGAGTACAAATAATAAACATGAATATGTTACACCTCATACACAATATCCCCAGAAAGTTAACGTATGGATAGGCATTTTGAAAAATAATATAATTGGACCATTTTTTATTAATGGGTCTTTAAATGCCCAAAAATATTACGACATGTTAGTCAACGATGTTGGACCAGAAATCGATTCTGACAATGAAATATGGTTTCAACAAGACGGCTGTCCATCACATAACAGTCTAGTTGTAAGACAATATTTAAACGATTCATTTCCCAATACATGGATTGGAACAAACGGGCCAATAAACTGGCCCGCAAGATCTCCGGACTTAGCGCCGAATGACTTCTTTCTATGGGGATATTTAAAATCAAAACTATAAAGCAAATTAAAATATAATGATATAGAAACATTAAAAAATAGCATTATTTTAGAATGTAATAAAATTTCATGTTATCAACTAGCGAATGTTAGACGTTGTTTTTATGATAGATTAGGTTATTGTTTGGCTACAAATGGAGACATATTTGAACATTTGTTATAACCTATAACTTTTCTCTTTTGTATGAAAATATAATAAAAATTTGTTTTATCTACAACTATTGAAATATGGGTACATTATACGTGTGATACTACATATAATATATTACTCATATTACACAAGTGTAATATGAAATGTTATATTACACGCTACACTTTTCTGTAATAAATAGAGCATATAATTTAACACATAACATTTTAATAAACTGTTAACTTATTAATAATATATTTTTTATTATAAATATCAATATAAATGATTATAAAAGTATAATAAATACAATTTGAATAGTTATTTTGACATTTAAGTGCTACTGTGGCGCCATCTGTTAAGCTATATGTGAACTACTCACATCTAACTGAATATTTAACAAATAATATCAGATTTTTTTATATGGTTGTTAGTTGTAGATAAAGTATAGTATTTGACTCCCATAATATGGCTACATTACACTCGGATGATTAAATATACTCGCTACCGCTCGTATTTTTAATGACATCCTCGTGTAATATAGCCTACATATTATGCTTGTTAAATAATATACTATTATTTGATGTATCTACTTTTTATTTAATATGAATTTACTTCAACATTTTTTGTAATATTGGTACATTATTAAAAAAAATAATCTAAATTCAATTAATAAACAAATAAAGATAATAAGAATATCATCAGTATACTGATTTGATGTTTGGTATTTATTGCTGCTAATACATTTATTTTCTTTAATTGCTTATCTTCTCGAATGTACATTTGTTTTCTACACATTTACAATGTTTAATACATTTCCAGTTTTGTTAAACTGATCAATAGATCTAAGTATTTTGTTCCACATGGGATTTTTCGATCAGGATAACAACTACTAAATAATATGCGGATTTATTCATAACTATTACCACTAAAATATAATTTTATAAATTTTTTTTTTCCCTCGGTACTGTATGCATAGATTTTTAAACTAATTGTATATTATAACAAAAATGATAATTATTATCAAATTACATTAACCTAATAATATGAAAACAATAGTAAACTGTCACAGCTGACAGTTAGATATTGTCTTTTATTTCCATGGCTGTCTGATTTTGAACGAAAATGTTACATTTTATATTTAATATATCTCATACTGTAGATGTGCAGTTGCATTAGTTATGATCTTATCTGATGTAGAATTTAATTCTGAACAAATTTGTATTCTTGTAGTTTTGCTCTAAACCTATCAGGAGAGAGAATATCCGCACTTTATTGAAATCCCATATTAAAGTCCTATGTTCCGCATTTCTTTGCACACACTGTATATACAGGGTGAATACTGAAAACCTTGACATAGGGAAATAACATGGGAAAACAGTTTTTTGCTGTTTCCATCTGTCCCGCTAAATAAAATCGGGTGTATATGGTATCGTTAGTTAGATTACTTAATTTTGCATCTAATAAAACCAAATGTTGTGTAATATGGCCTTTTCTAACTGAAATATTTGATAAAATAAATTGTATTTTGAAGGTTATCCTTCATATTTTCGAATGGGTTATAAAATTATAAAAATATACGAGATATGGCAATATGAAGTGATAATGTACAACCGAGATACTGGGATTCGTAATTTATTTGTGGGGAATGTAAATAGTTTTTTTTTTTAAATGAAGCAGGAAGCTTGTGGCTATCTTGTAGAATATGCTTAGACCATTTGAGTATATGGTGTTATAAAATGAACGAAGATGTTTCATTATATTCCTCTCAGATTGAAAAAAATGCTGGAAAAATTTCTATAGCTAAACTAATGCTGAATTCTTTGAGTTCGACTGTAGTTCGAAAAATATGTTCCCTTTCCTTCGCGATGTACAGAAGTCGCAACCCAACGTGTTCCATGTAGTATGTTTGCATATAGCATAGTCACAGAATAGTTATATACAGATGCGACACTCCGTATCGGTACCTTTCATGTTCCCCTATTCAGTTCTATGACCTTGAAGCATTGGGTAGACCTTTAAATTTGTACTCTTCCCCAATCTCTCTCTAAGATGTGAGGAAACTTTCCGATTTTAAACAATGAGCCCTTTAAATTTGTGCACATTCCCCATATCTCTCTAATTCTCGTTTCTCTGTCTTACTATCGCTTCTGTATAAACCAATTCTGTGGTATAGTGCTTAGTATAGCATCACTATAAAGGCACATGGAAAATTAACATATCTGGATAGTCTATTGATCGCATAAATGCCATAGTGACCTGAATTTTAAAAATATTTTCGAAATATAGGTAAAATAAATAAAGCGTATATTTCCAATAAGCAACGCCTACCTAATAATGAAGGAATATATATATATATATATATATATATATATATATATATATATAAATATTAAAATACATTCTATAATTTCAATTTAATGTCTTGCAGTGGGAACTTCATTATCATCATTATTTGCAGACATTTATATGGATCATATATCATATAGAAAAATATATAGCACAAAATTCTAAATTTGAAAAATCCATCAATTATTGACAAAGCTATGTATATTATATTATATTATATTATATATATATATATATATATATATATATATATATATATATATATATATAAATTTCTTTCGCGGTTTTTATTTTAAACTTAAATGCTTATTACTAAAAATTATTCCCGACATCTCTTGCGGCGAGTTCCGGCTGGAGCTGAAGGTCGGTGCGAAGTGAGACGGTGAGGAGACTTGGTTCAGACTCGGTGCTGATAAGGTGTGTTTCTAAATTTTGTTTCAAAATTTATTATCTTTTGTCATCCACGGTTTGATACATTTATTTTCGAGTTAGTGTTGTTTGTTGATATAATTTACTATTTTTTTATGGTGAGTTATAATAATTTTTTTATCGTTTCAATTTTTTTACTTTATTAATGGCGGAAGCCACATGCTTCTCAGCACCCAGTGTGAGTACCAGTTCATATTTTTGATTACTTTATTTCTTGTCTCGATTCTCTCCATGTAGTTTTTTTTTAATTTTACTTCGTTTAGCCTCTCTGTCTGATAGAATTTTGATTTAGCCTTATGCTAATTTAATAGTCACTGTAGAATTTATTTTTGAATATTTATTTCTTATCGTTATATTTTTTTGGAGATCGCTTTATTACCGTTTGATTTATCTTTAGTCGATTGCCAGAAAAAACTAATAAATTCTTACATTCAATTCTATCATTGAAACTTTTGTTTCCGGTTTAAAACGAACAATTTTCATTTCTTTCTTGTTATCCTTATTCTATCTTTTTATTATTCTTTTAGTACTAAATCTTTATTCTTTGTTAACGTTAATATTAATGTTATATTTGTGTTTATCAACGAACCATTGTTTGAAAATTTATTTTATAATTATCTGCAGTACAATTTGTTGCTTAAATTTTTTTAAGTTATTTAGTCCACCTGGTCCTGGTTTGGTCGCGGGATATTTGGGTTCGGAGACTAAAATTTGGCCACGGTACTACACCACACACTACACTAAACACCACGACAGAGCCACAGTGTTGCCGTCACTACACGAGCCTACCAAAAGACATTCAGCGGCTGCAGCCACTAACATCCACGCCTACACTGTACACAACGGCACTGTCCACAATCAAAACACACGGCTACTGCTTCCTGCGGGGCTGTAACGACGTTGGGAGTCACATAGCTGGTGCTTGCCACTACCCCAATACTACCCGACCATCTTCAGCTTGCTCTCCAGTCCGAGTACCCGTAAGGCCAATTCCAGGGCCCAACAAATTGTTATCCCAAAAAAAGATAAGATTTTTTTGTAAAGGCAATTTAATTGTTTCTTTGATTATACGCTGCAATAAAAATAAATTCTAACCTTCATAGTGTGTTATGTCCACTATTTTTCATTTCGACATAACTGGCGCCCATTTCACTCCTACCACTACCTCCTATCCCACACAAACTTACGGCCCAGCACTACCACTACCAAATCTGAGCTGCCGAGGTAAGTGTGTGACATATAATTTATTTTTGAATTTTTTATCGTTCCGTCACATATATATATATATATATATATATATATATATATATATATATATATTGAAGCAGTACTGCTAGCATGTATCATTTTGTTAATAATATTTAAAATAATCTTTATTTAGATAAAATAATTTTTTGAACAATTTATTTTATGAACATCTGTTTGCAGTTTACATTAGTCACAGTCGACCGAAATTTCGGAGTTGTTTTAGCAGGTACTAGAAAGGCATGTGTACAAGTGCAAGGGATACAGGTCAGGTCAGAAAACACTTGTCACATGCGGAAATATATATTCCACTATTTGTATCTGGGAGCATAGGCGTAGATTTCACAAATTTCTATACGGTTTACATAAGTCCATGGAATATTATATAAATTATATCGTTGTTTCAATATTTTCATATGTGCTCATCAAGTATTTTAGATCACAGTAAATTTATTCCAAAAACCATATGTTGTTCAGTTTTAATAACGTTCACAACATATAGTTGATAATTGTTTTGTATTAAAAATCATTTGTAAAAATCTCTAAAATATAGTGTCATTACCACACAGATCACTCATAACTATTCTATCGTAAAATACGACGATATAAATAATATACCAGACTATCAATGTACCTACGTCACGCTAGGACAGGTGACACCATATAATATATGCAGATGTTATTGTTAATTGAAATTAATATGTAACATAGCAGCGAATATAATGTTTTTGTTAAATATTTCGAAATGCACCAAAGTACTCGAGGGATCATCCGCACGCCCATGTACTCCATGTCCTGGCACCCAAGCCAGACGGCAAAAAACATTGAAAAGGATCAGATTTCGAGACGCTGTGCCCACATGTGCATTTTTAATATGCATTTTGCTACAAGCTTCGACGATCACGAGGTAGGAGAGTGGACCACCCCCGAAACGCCCTCGATCTGGCGGAGAGGAGAGGGATATTTTTGTATATAACCCGAGTCCAAATCTGTACTCGAGGGAGTCGGTTCCAGGACTCCGCTTATGTTTGGCTTGTCCGAAGTAAGTCTTCCTGGTCTCCTGACTCCAATCCTTTTCCTAACTTTGATCTATGGTTGTACCAGGATCGGGTTAACTCTTTTCCTAACTTTGATCTATGGTTGTACCAGGATCGGGTTAACTCTTTCTCTTGACTTTGATCTATGGTTGTACCAGGATCGGGTTAACTCTTCTCTTGACTTTGATCTATGGTTGTACCAGGATCGGGTTAACTCTTCTCTTGACTTTGATCTATGGTTGTACCAGGATCGGGTTAACTATCTTCCTAACTTTGATCTATGGTTGTACCAGGATCGGGTTAAATCTTTTTCTAACTTGAATAACTGTCGCTATAAACATTTATACCCCAGACTTAACTCGGACAAGCTAGGTATGTGTCTGTTATTTTCTCTATATAAATATCTCTAAATGTTTTATAGTTGTCACAATGATATCATATTTTTATTAAATATAACCGCTCTAATATTGGTTGTCTAACATTTGTAATTTGCGAGACTTTGTGCTCTGTACAAACTCTCAAGCTCAAGAATGTGCCGTATCAGCACGAACGAACGTTCACTTGGGTATAAATAAACAATACACAACCGTAGTGCGGCACCGGCACTACGAGGAGCGTGCGACCACTCAGTGGTAATCGCTTTAGACTCGCCAGCTCAGCTGGGTGTCTACCCCAAAAACACTGGCCCTCAGACAATGTCGAGCGCCCCCAGAAACAAAAGATATCAGAGCAACGGCATGCCGACTCTGAACCAATTAATAAAAACCCACGCAAACCAACACGCACACACTTACAATTGTCAATGACTTCCAATATCAGTTTGGTTGCAATAACTCAATTTTGCCATAAATGATTGTAATAAATTATTGGGACAACTCTTTATGAATTGAATGCAATATTTTTATATGATTGTTAACTGTTCAAAATTGTCTCTCTACCTGAGGTTTTAGCTGTGGTTTCCCTCAGGTTCATAAGGTGAATACCAGAGAGCGTACTATTCCACAGCACTTTCCGATTTTATTTAATTATAATAAATGCACAAGTCAGATATTTTGTCTGTCTTTTGGAGTGAATATCATTCTTTTATTTTATCAAATACCTGTCCAAAATCCTCCACTTTTAACAGCTACTCTGTATTACGACGATGAAGGTTTATTTATTTAAATAAACACAACGTAGGGTAAGTTAAACCTTCCACTAGATGATCTTTGGCCAAATTATAATTGTATGTACGGAGGAGGTGGGTACGTACTGTTACAAAAATGGTGCCGTGACCAGGATACAGAGTCTTAAAAGCTGTTAATTGGGGGAGAGGACGGAATATTTGATAGAAGAGTGATATTCATTAATTAACAAATTCAGCGCGTTGTGTGAAATCTTAAATTTCGGAATCGGTTCGGCGCGCCAGATGGTATGTTTCAGGGTATAAGGGATTGACCGAGACATTTCAAGTTGTAATATAATTACCAAATATTTAGAAGCAAATTGCAAATAATGGAATAAGTCAAAATCATTAAATAATAACAAAAGAGAAAAAAATTGATAAACTGATAGTGAGGATTTAATATTATTTGATGCTGTTTATAAACTATTTACAACTTATTATCCGTTTCAAAACTAAATTTGAACTCAATTATTCAAATTGAGGAGAGTGTGTGATCTATGGTTCAAACCCCAGTATCACCAATCTGTAGTCAAATAAAAATAGATTGTTGTATCGAAGTGGTTCGAACCACTGAACGGTAATAATTATGTTGAGACGGTGGTCTATTAAACGACAAGTAAAACTTGTTACGAAAGTGTGAGACTTTTGATTGGAATAAAAAAAAAATGTGTCTTAAAATATATAAAAAAAAACCCGGAGAATTAAACATATACTTTCGTATAGATTTGAAACAAATGAAAAAAAATGAATAATAATTATAACAATAGTTATTTTGGTGAAAATAAAAATTTATCTGGTTAAAATCATATGTTTGTTTATAAAAAGAGATTCTATTTTCTTTCCTGTATTTGGAAAAAAAAAATTATTTATATAAAACTAAATGTTACAAACAAATTAAAATTATGCTTGTAATCAACAATGAAATAAAATTAACATTAGTAACGCAGATGCATTCCCTTATATCGTGAAGCAATCCATAACACTTGAAAAGGTCTTTTGACCTGCGTTAAGAAATACTGTTAAAAATATTCCAAGTTTTGTGAAACATCTGGAATGTATTACGACGGGTTGAAGTGTCAGTGATGATACGGTATTTAAAATGTGGTGTCTTCAATAAAAAAGGAAGGAGCATATTGTCCAGCTAGGAAGAAATGTCACTCAGAAAAAAAACAAGACGTGTGCCAAACAATAGAGATCGAATTACCGAGAGCGGCTAGGAAATTTTACTTCGGGGGAGGGTAAAATCCCAACACATCTGCAGTTACAAAAGGAAAAATAATAATTGCATCTTAAAGAATATTATCAAAATCAGCAAAAAGGTAAACAAATCCAAGGATATAACACCATGGAGATTGTCCGTCACATCAGAAAAAAAAACCGAATTTTTTAAAAAAGGATAGGATTAGAAGAACTCCAAAACAATTTGAGTATGTATCGCAAACGTAAACAACCTGTTATTCTGACCCTAATAAGTGACGAATCGAAGGCTTTTACTAATATACAAATAACTAAGAATTCGAAACTATAACAATTGTGAAGACGGATGGATCATAGCAAATGTGAAGAATATTATAATCCAACTTAAAACAGTGTATAATTTAAGCTGATATTAGGACAGGATATTTTATATCATTGTCTTAATATTTAGCAAAGGTATGGTAAGTAATGATGATTTACTACAGTGCTGCGAAATGAGATATACTGTGTTAAAATGGTGCAGTGTAGTGTCTATGAAATATAATGAAATATAGTTATGTGCAGTGTAGTGTCTATGAAGTATAATGAAATATAATTATGTGCAGTGTATAGAAAATTAAATTAATCAACAAAAATACTGTGAGGACACGATGGGACATACAAGGATCGAAAATTTTACTAGCTAAGGAAAGGAAGTCGAGTATTGGAGAAGAGGATTGAACAATAGAAATAACAGGGTTATAAATCAATATCCCAAATGAAAAGGAAACCCAGCACTGGATGTGTTCATCTCTTGTCATGCATTGGGAATTGCAAGGGTAAAAAAAGGGCTAATGGTCAGCTTCAGCATAAGAGTGGGGATACGTAAGATATTTATAAACAAGAAGTCACAAGAGTAAAAAAGCTTAGTGTAGCTTAAAATAGTGACCATGGCTACAAGACCACCAACCCCTGGAGGGTCCATCGACTGGGATGCTCTCGAGAAGGAAAAAGTAAAAATCCTTGCTAAGGTAATCATCAAGCACGCAACCAGGCCAGATCTATGCAGGCCTAAGAAGACGGGACCGACCATCAGACCGGTAAATATGATATTTAAAAAACCGAACAATCCGACGCCAGTGCCTAGCTCAGCGGCCCCAGTGCCAACGCCACCACCGACGCCACCGCCGACGCCAACACCTGAGACTGCAATGTCCACTACCCGCCTGCCGGACGTACCGGCAAAACCAATCACCACAGCAGCAACAACCAAGAAGAAACGTCACTATCGCGGTAATAACGCCCGTAAGAATTATGCCCGACGACGAGATCTGTGGCGTCAGAATAAAGTTTACAAAGGACTGTTCTAAGTGCATCTATAGTGTTGTTTAGTGTTAGTAATAAGATTTATTAATAATAAGTTAATGAAAGAAATTTGTATGAGGATAAGTAACGTTAGTTATTATAAAATGTAAGAGATTGTATGTAAAAGGAAAAATATATTGACAATAAAATTATATGGGCAGCCACTTAAGTTTTTTTAAAAGAAAATCCCATCATAACTCGTGCTTGTTTCCCGGTATGAATTAGGCATGAAAAGTCTTGACCGTAGCGAATGCACCTCAGGTAGTATGTAGATAGAAGTAAATAATTTGAAAATTAGCTAATATATATATATATATATAGTACAAACTAACAAAATAATAATGCATGAGATATTTACTGTATTCGCTCATCTGATTGCTGGCTAATACAATTAAATATCTGGGGGAGTTTGAAGCAGTACTGCTAGCATGTATCATTTTATTAATAATATTTAAAATAATCTTTATTTAGATAAAATAATTTTTTGAACAATTTATTTTATGAACATCTGTTTGCAGTTTACATTAGTCACAGTCGACCGAAATTTCGGAGTTGTTTTAGCAGGTACTAGAAAGGCATGTGTACAAGTGCAAGGGATACAGGTCAGGTCAGAAAACACTTGTCACATGCGGAAATATATATTCCACTATTTGTATCTGGGAGCATAGGCGTAGATTTCACAAATTTCTATACGGTTTACATAAGTCCATGGAATATTATATAAATTATATCGTTGTTTCAATATTTTCATATGTGCTCATCAAGTATTTTAGATCACAGTAAATTTATTCCAAAAACCATATGTTGTTCAGTTTTAATAACGTTCACAACATATAGTTGATAATTGTTTTGTATTAAAAATCATTTGTAAAAATCTCTAAAATATAGTGTCATTACCACACAGATCACTCATAACTATTCTATCGTAAAATACGACGATATAAATAATATACCAGACTATCAATGTACCTACGTCACGCTAGGACAGGTGACACCATATAATATATGCAGATGTTATTGTTAATTGAAATTAATATGTAACATAGCAGCGAATATAATGTTTTTGTTAAATATTTCGAAATGCACCAAAGTACTCGAGGGATCATCCGCACGCCCATGTACTCCATGTCCTGGCACCCAAGCCAGACGGCAAAAAACATTGAAAAGGATCAGATTTCGAGACGCTGTGCCCACATGTGCATTTTTAATATGCATTTTGCTACAAGCTTCGACGATCACGAGGTAGGAGATTGGACCTCCCCCGAAACGCCCTCGATCTGGCGGAGAGGAGAGGGATATTTTTGTATATAACCCGAGTCCAAATCTGTACTCGAGGGAGTCGGTTCCAGGACTCCGCTTATGTTTGGCTTGTCCGAAGTAAGTCTTCCTGGTCTCCTGACTCCAATCCTTTTCCTAACTTTGATCTATGGTTGTACCAGGATCGGGTTAACTCTTTTCCTAACTTTGATCTATGGTTGTACCAGGATCGGGTTAACTCTTTCTCTTGACTTTGATCTATGGTTGTACCAGGATCGGGTTAACTCTTCTCTTGACTTTGATCTATGGTTGTACCAGGATCGGGTTAACTCTTCTCTTGACTTTGATCTATGGTTGTACCAGGATCGGGTTAACTATCTTCCTAACTTTGATCTATGGTTGTACCAGGATCGGGTTAAATCTTTTTCTAACTTGAATAACTGTCGCTATAAACATTTATACCCCAGACTTAACTCGGACAAGCTAGGTATGTGTCTGTTATTTTCTCTATATAAATATCTCTAAATGTTTTATAGTTGTCACAATGATATCATATTTTTATTAAATATAACCGCTCTAATATTGGTTGTCTAACATTTGTAATTTGCGAGACTTTGTGCTCTGTACAAACTCTCAAGCTCAAGAATGTGCCGTATCAGCACGAACGAACGTTCACTTGGGTATAAATAAACAATACACAACCGTAGTGCGGCACCGGCACTACGAGGAGCGTGCGACCACTCAGTGGTAATCGCTTTAGACTCGCCAGCTCAGCTGGGTGTCTACCCCAAAAACACTGGCCCTCAGACAATGTCGAGCGCCCCCAGAAACAAAAGATATCAGAGCAACGGCATGCCGACTCTGAACCAATTAATAAAAACCCACGCAAACCAACACGCACACACTTACAATTGTCAATGACTTCCAATATCAGTTTGGTTGCAATAACTCAATTTTGCCATAAATGATTGTAATAAATTATTGGGACAACTCTTTATGAATTGAATGCAATATTTTTATATGATTGTTAAATGTTCAAAATTGTCTCTCTACCTGAGGTTTTAGCTGTGGTTTCCATCAGGTTCATAAGGTGAATACCAGAGAGCGTACTATTCCACAGCACTTTCCGATTTTATTTAATTATAATAAATGCACAAGTCAGATATTTTGTCTGTCTTTTGGAGTGAATATCATTCTTTTATTTTATCAAATACCCGTCCAAAATCCTCCACTTTTAACAGCTACTCTGTATTACGACGATGAAGGTTTATTTATTTAAATAAACACAACGTAGAGTAAGTTAAACCTTCCACTAGATGATCTTTGGCCAAATTATAATTGTATGTACGGAGGAGGTGGGTATGTACTGTTACAATATATATATTGTAACACGGTCGCTTGGCGGCTGTGTATTTTTGTAAAATTTTGATAGTGCAGTACTCCAAATGTTACGAAATGGACAGATTTATGGTTAAGGACGCTCTTTTTGCGCCTTGAAGCTTGTTTTCAAAAGACATAACTGTCCGTTTCCGTAAGTGATGCCCTCGGTGGACATCAATAGTTGGGTCATTTTCAGCATAGTTCGTACTTAGGGGATGAGAAGAGCCGGATAAACATAGGTTGAGAACTTCTGGATTTTTACTATTAAATAGTGTTTAGAAGTTCGAAATCTCTCTCTCTTGTTGTACTCGTCGATTGTTGTGGATGTCTTGACTGAATTGTCAGACATACCTTGGTATTTCTTAGTGAAATAACCAATTAGTTGTTTTACTGTGTGTAAAGGCTCTCTCATCGTGGTGTAAATTTGTAAGTAGTTTTTATTATATTCTGTGTGGATTATTATTGATTTGTAGATCGATGTAAAAAGGTTTTCAAAATTGTTTGTAAATAGAAAAGTAAGAATTTAGAGTTTATATAGAATCAAGTTACGCGTTGTAGTTTATTTGAATTATATAAATGTTTTTGATCGCGGTTGATTATTAAAATTTATATAATTTTGTTATTGTTGGAATATCGTGTTTGATTCAGCCCATCCTATTCCAACCCCTGTCTTTGTGACGTGGTAGCACAACGCGTAGGTAAAAACTCTATTGTTCTAAAATTACTATCCTGCACTAATTTGACCATATAGTAAACCGCGTCTGTTATCATTATTATCATTCCTTTGTCTGCTTCTATCACGGCAGACTTTTAAATAAATAAATAAAGTGATAGTGGTGGCAGCGACTATCGTTACCCTTGTTTCGTGTAAAAGTTGTTCATTAATATAATTCGTGGATTACTTTTGATGCAAGTAAAACTCATAAATTAAAACCCTTTTATGTCAGGTACTAGATTTCGTCTTAGGCGGCCGTACTTGTTACATTTAATTGGTGGCAAAGCGCTGGGATCTAAATATTTTCTAAAACTAAACCCACTCAAACCAGTAAAGTCTTTAATTGTGGTCAAATTTGAATAACTCTAATAATTTACTTTGTGTTGTTGTAACGAGTGCAGGTAGTTTTTGGGTCACAAAAAGCGGGAAAGTTTCTAACGGTATTTTTTGTGTATGTTCACCCTCGTAGTGTCGTTAACCCTGAAGCAGGTACTCGAAAAGAAAATTTGTAAGAGAGATAATAAAATAGTTTTTGTACTTATTACGCGTTCATTGAAAATAAAATAATTTAAATATTTAAATATGGCATTAAAATTAGAAACGGTTAGTAGTTTAGCTGGAGCGGTAAATAAAATTCCAGAATTTAGCGGCAATTCAGATATTAGCGTAGAAGAGTTTATTGATAAAGTCGAGATATTTTTCAAAATTAGTAGCCAACCGGAGAACAGACAAGTAGCAATTGCAAAATTATGTTTGGGTAAAGATGCTTTGGTATTTGTCAGGAATAATAGTATAATTAAAAATACAAATGATTGGTCAGTTTTCAAAAAGGAATTGTTAAATAGATACGTTCAGAAACAGCATTTTCTTACAGTAGAGAAAGAATTTGTAAATTGTCATCAATTAGAGACAGAAAGTGTAATTGAATATGAAATAAAATTAAGATCACTAGCTTATAAATTAGTAAATAATACTGAAGATGAGACAGAACATGAATTTAATTGTAAATATGTAGAGAAACGGTTATATAATCAATTTTTAATAGGTCTGTTACCGCGGTTGCAACGCGATGTTATATTAAAAGATCCAAAAACATTAGTAGAAGCGATAGAAATAGCAAAAAGAGTAGAGACTGTAGATAAATTAATGGAGAGTAGCTCAAGTTTAGATCGTAATTCAATATGTAATAAAAATTCCGAAAATTCTCCAGAAAAAGGCGACCTGTGTATTTTAAGTAAAAGTAATGAATATAGTAAAGTACATGAATTAATAAATAAAGTAACGGAACTTCTACGTGAAGCCGGGCAAAATAGATCTACGTGTAAATACGCAATTAGTGATAGCGAAGATTCGGGTGTAGAAAGTGAAGATGAGACAATAGGACATATAACATATAAAAATAGGTATCATAGTAAATTGTGCTTCCGTTGTCAGAGATTTGGGCATATTTCAAAATTTTGTAAACAAGCGAAAAATAAAGTAAAGTACAAAATTTGTTATAATTGTCGTGAATATGGGCATATCGCGAGTAGTTGTTCACTTAGTGTGAAAAGTAAAATTAGAGAAAACAATACACACGAGAGAGATGCTAGACAACAGTGCGAGAGAAATATCCCAGAACATACGGTCAGTTATGATAGTATGCGCGGGAAAAATAAGGCGCGAACGACCGTATGGACGAGAAGGCTTCATCAGGGAGAAGATGTCCGCCAAAAGCTTAGTTCAGGGGCTGAGCTGAGCAACGCAGATGCTGGACGAGCCGACACCACAAAACGTATTCAGAAGAAGGTGCGTTTTGTCGGTGTGGAGGAACCCGAAGACTTGGATGCGATTTCTGTGGTGAAATCAGAGGAAGAAGACCAGCGCGCACACGACATCTTTGTGAACCGTGACAAGACGGTAGGTATGTGCACTGGTAATAAATTTTACAAGGGTTTTGGTTCTGGGATAGGTAGCAACAGAAGACGCAAGGAATATCGAGAGGAGCGAGCTGAAGTACCTGAAGACGTCAGGAAGAGCAAGCCGACATCATCCAAGGAGGAAGTGGAACAATGGCGGCCGCAATCGCAACCAGCAGGTATCCTAGCGGACTTCAAGAGAGCAGAGCTAGTCGAGTGGACGAGGAACAGCAAGGTTTAGGCGCGAACTTCGTGCAACGAAAAGCGTCGAGGAATAAAATTCCAGGTAGCTCTTTAAATATATACTTAGTGTGAATGAGTAAAATTAAGAAATTAAATTGAGAAAAATAAGAGTAATAAAGTTGAGTTCTTTGTGATTTCGAAAATTAAATGCAAGTTGTAAGAATGGTTGAAATCGATTACTTAGTGTTTCGATAAATCAAAATTATTATAAATATATTGTGAATTTGGCTGGAATGAAAGTACTGAGTGTACTATTGAGTAGCGTAGCTTGTTGGGACACATATCTGCCGGAGACATTTTGTTATAGTTGTTCTTTTTGAACACTCCTATGCTGCTGGATGGCGGATACGTGGACGCGGGAAGGCTGGCGTCACCTCCAGGTCGAGTCACGACGGGCTAGGAGTTGAGGTGGAGTTCCAACAAGATCCCCATTGGACATTGGACATTCCAACTCAAAGAAGTGGAGTCATCGTCCAGCGCGGAAGTTAATAAATTATATTTCCTTCAGAAATGTAATTTATTTTAAGGGGAAAGGGAAAGTTGTAACACGGTCGCTTGGCGGCTGTGTATTTTTGTAAAATTTTGATAGTGCAGTACTCCAAATGTTACGAAATGGACAGATTTATGGTTAAGGACGCTCTTTTTGCGCCTTGAAGCTTGTTTTCAAAAGACATAACTGTCCGTTTCCGTAAGTGATGCCCTCGGTGGACATCAATAGTTGGGTCATTTTCAGCATAGTTCGTACTTAGGGGATGAGAAGAGCCGGATAAACATAGGTTGAGAACTTCTGGATTTTTACTATTAAATAGTGTTTAGAAGTTCGAAATCTCTCTCTCTTGTTGTACTCGTCGATTGTTGTGGATGTCTTGACTGAATTGTCAGACATACCTTGGTATTTCTTAGTGAAATAACCAATTAGTTGTTTTACTGTGTGTAAAGGCTCTCTCATCGTGGTGTAAATTTGTAAGTAGTTTTTATTATATTCTGTGTGGATTATTATTGATTTGTAGATCGATGTAAAAAGGTTTTCAAAATTGTTTGTAAATAGAAAAGTAAGAATTTAGAGTTTATATAGAATCAAGTTACGCGTTGTAGTTTATTTGAATTATATAAATGTTTTTGATCGCGGTTGATTATTAAAATTTATATAATTTTGTTATTGTTGGAATATCGTGTTTGATTCAGCCCATCCTATTCCAACCCCTGTCTTTGTGACGTGGTAGCACAACGCGTAGGTAAAAACTCTATTGTTCTAAAATTACTATCCTGCACTAATTTGACCATATAGTAAACCGCGTCTGTTATCATTATTATCATTCCTTTGTCTGCTTCTATCACGGCAGACTTTTAAATAAATAAATAAAGTGATAGTGGTGGCAGCGACTATCGTTACCCTTGTTTCGTGTAAAAGTTGTTCATTAATATAATTCGTGGATTACTTTTGATGCAAGTAAAACTCATAAATTAAAACCCTTTTATGTCAGGTACTAGATTTCGTCTTAGGCGACCGTACCTGTTACAATATATATATATATATATATATATATATATATATATATATATATATACATGTCATAACAACTTTGTACTCTTGCATTTTTGCACTAAATATGTCAGGAGAGAGCTTACTATATCGACTTGAAACCGTATTTTTAAACCTAGAAAACTATTATTATTATTAACATGAATTAACAATAATTTGAAAGTCGTGGTAAACAACGGCTACACTAAAAACAGTTAACAAATTACATAAAACCATAAAACACAAATTAAACAATAAAATAAAAATAAAAGACTGCTTCAAATACCGACAATAAACAATATTGCTGTAAAATAACTTAAGTCGGAAAAACCACTAATCTCATAACTAAATTATTTAAAGCGTAACAAAAATAACATACAAAATGGAAGATAATTTTAAAAACCATATTAACAATAACATCGAAAGTAAAAACAAACGTAATAAAATCGGTATATATAAATTAAAATGCGTTACATGTAACTTAAATATATCGGTCATTAAATTGATCTTTTTATTAAACCATATTCTGTATACTGTATTGAATACAATACTCATGGATGAGTTCATAAGTGAAACGATTATTATATTTATTATAGCTGTCACTATGAACGAGATTCAGATTTCATAAACTTTTTATTGCTCTTAACAGTTGTACTCCTACTCTTCTTGTAATATTTTCCCAATTTGTTCTTTTTTTTTACTTTGTCGAACGCTTTTTCCAAATCTGTGAAGCACATGTACATTCCATTTTGGTGTTCTTTCATTTCCTCTATTAGATTTCTCAACGTGAATATATGATCAGTAACACAATGACCCGTCCTGAAGTCGCTCTGTGTTGGTTCAAGTGTAGGTTCCATAATTCTTCGTAACCTGTTTTCTAATATGGTTTCTTTAATTTTCTCTGTTGTACATAAAAGCGTAATTTAATCAAATCCTATTATCTCCCTTCTTCTATATAGGTAGAATAATTTCTGTTTGCCAGTCTTTTGATATTATACCTTCCTTCTATATTTTATTATATATATCTTCCATAAGTTCAACTACTTTTTGAGATAGATACTTCAGTTGTTCATTTATTATGTTGTCTATGCCAGTAGCCTTTCCAATTTTAGTTTTTTTAATATTGCTTTAATTTATTCCGTTGTAATTGGATTACCATACTCCGTCTTCTTAGGTTTTATTCTTGACTGCGGTTCATTTCTTTTTTCGTCACTGTTCGTTTGTGTTCCCTGTGCTTCTTATAATAATGTTTGAAAATATTCTTTCCACCTATGGATTCTCGTTTGTCATTTTATATAATCTTTGTCTTTTACCTGTTGGAGTTGTATATCTTTATTCTTTTTGTTTGATTTTATTACTTTATAAAAAAGTTTTTGGTTTTGTTTGTAGTTATTTTCCCTTCTATTTCCGAATGCTTCCTCTGATATAATGTTTACTTGTTTTATTATCATTTTTACTTTTGATCTTTGTTTTTATATTTAACGTAAATCTGTTTACTTCTTACCTTGTAGATATTTTCTTCAGTGTCTTTTTCTTTTTTGTTTCCAATCTTCGTCCCACCAATTCGTATGTTTTATGTTTTAATTGCTTTCATAAAAACATTATGCTATTTCTGATGTTTCTATTATTATTTGTTTGAAATCTGATTAATGTTCTTGTATGTTTGTTTTATGAGATATTTTTCTTTCTTCTATTGTTTGGTCTATGATTGTTCGACATTAATTGTTATATTTTCCAATTTTATTTTTGCTGTTACTTGAAAGTGGCCGATGCCTATTTAAAAACCTCGAAATACTCTTACATCTGTTATTTTAGTTTTATATTCATAGTTTGTTAATATGTACTCTATGATTAAATTTTCGATTTTGCTTTCTTCTAGTCTTGCATATTTCTAAATGTTTATATTTTGTATTCAATGTTACTAGGTCATTTATTAAGCAATAAGTTATTAATCTATCCCCATTTTTATTTTTTGTATATTCACCATATTTACATATTATTCTTTCTATGATTTTGTTACTTTTCCTTACACTTGCGTTTATATCTCCTATGATATATAGGTTTTCTGCATGGAATTCATTTGAAATTTTTGACGCCACTCTGGATATGGGGAAGTCACTAGGTGGTCCTGTTGGAAGTTGTCCCGTCTGTCTCTCAACGGTTTTCCTCGGGCGCCATCAGCAGCGTTGTCTGGAAGACGACATGCCACGGATTGCTCTAGGTCGGTGGGCCAGGGGTAACACTAAAATTCAGAGTTACTAAAAACAATTTTTTATTCAGATTCTGATGATACGTTGACGCGGGGAAGTCAGTGCTATTGTGGCGGTCAGAATCTATCGTTGTCAATGGGAGAGTGCAGCCAAACTGGACGGCAGCTTGAGACTGTAGGAGCGATCTAAGTCATGAAGACGAGTGCAGCCAAACTGGGTGACAGCTTTAGGCGGTATTGTCGGGGCGGTCTACGGGCAAGCCAGCTTAAAGTTTTACTCGTCGAGTTAGTAGTCAGGTCTTTCCTACGAAATGTCGGTCTGTGGATCGGTGTGTCTCGGAAACAATTCGCAATCGGTCGTTAGACAGCACAGGTCAAGTTGAATTGTTAATTAAACTCGTTTAAACAATTTGCAAGACGAAGATGGAGATATTTTTTGTTATTGTTATTTTTGTTCAATAAAGAAATTTTATTCTAAACTTCGCTTTTTGACATCCCAGCGTTTCACAATTTTATATTTTACATTTCAGAGTATTTTACATTTTTTTGTGTAATTGTATTTGCATTTTTTTGGTTGTACTCGGTCATTGGCGGCCATGCGCAATTGTGGCTTGGCCGTCCGCGTGCTGTCAAAGATGTTATTCGACTGTAAAAAAATATACAAATTACACAGGAAATGTACACGGTAAATAAAAATTTGGACGCAGGATGGTATTATCTCAGCGTGATGTTATAGGGAAGTCTGTGGTTGTCAGATGTCTGTCCATGCGGTCTCGGTGCTAGATTAAGCCACGTGCTTGTGGTAAACACGTGCTGGAAATGACTTTCACGGTCTTCTGGCGGATTTAGATGATGATTACCCGTAGAGTGACTGCTCGGTGCTTTTAGAGTAAGCTGGGGAGCACATAGTCGGGAAATAGAAATGCCGGTAGGGTTGCTCTTCTTTAGCAATAATAACTGTAGCTACTTTAAATTAAACTTATATATGAAAATTCGAATTGCATGGCATGAACAAACGCTAACCTATTTGTAAACATAATCTCTCTCTTGTAAACTAAAGCTTGTATTTTATAATATTTATTATGACAAGTACCTATATTTTTATATTATGTTAGAAAAACATTAATTATTTACAATGCATATTATATCGTAGATATTTTATAATAACAAGATGCAGTAGTCGCTCGTGTTCTAGTGATGTGGTGTAAAACATATAAATGTGATGACAGACTACATTCTCTCCACTCTACAGCAGACAATTCAGACAGGGATTTACATTCTGAAGAAATAAATTTGAGTTAGTTAGATTAGCAAAATATTGCTACTTGCTTACAGAAATTAGATATAGAGCAAAACTACAACAATACAAATTTGTTCAGAATTAAATTCTACATCAGATAAAATCATAACTAATGCAATAGCACATCTACAGTATGAGATATATTAAATATAAAATGTAACATTTTCGTTCAAAATCAGACAGCCATGGAAATAAAAGACAATATCTAACTGTCAGTTGTGAAAGTTTACTATTGTTTTCATATTATTAGGTTAATGTAATTTAATAATAATTATTCATTTTTATAAAATTAGTTCAAAAATGGATGCATACAGTACCGAAGAAAAAAATTTATTTGTAAAATTATATTTTAGTGGTAATAGTTACGAACAAATCCGCGCATTATTTAGTGGTTATTATCCAGATCGCCAGATTCCTAGTAAGTCAACAATATTTAGAGTTGTTGATCAATTTAACAAAACTGGAAGTGTATTAACACGTTGCAAATGTAAAAAACAAAGTGAAATTGGGGACAATAGGCAAACAAAGAAAATAAATGTGTTAGCAGCAATAAATTCCAACGAAAATTTGAGTTACGACAAATGGAATCTCAAATTAGTGTTCCATTTAGTAGTGTAAGACAGTATTTAAAAGAAGAAAAATATAACTATTACAAATTCAGCCAACACCGAGAACTGAAAGAGAAAGATAAGTATCGAAGAGCAAAATTTTGCCAATTGATGATAGGAAAAGCCAATGTAGATAGACATTTTATCGATAGTATGTTTTTCTGACGAATGTACATTAAATCATGAACCAAATGTTCAAAATTATCGATATTGGAGTACAAATAATAAACATGAATATGTTACACCTCATACACAATATCCCCAGAAAGTTAACGTATGGATAGGCATTTTGAAAAATAATATAATTGGACCATTTTTTTTACTAATGGGTCTTTAAGGCTGTAATGTAGTAATCCCAAACCATCTAAGGTTTTGCAAATGTAAGGGGTGAGGTAGCTAGGGGGTTGGACCGTAACTATTCCCCCACTCAAAGTGTAAAAGCGAAATGAGAGAGATAACATGTTTCGTGAACGAATGAAAATATTTTTATACTTTTTAATCATTCATTCCCTTTTCTAATTCTTCGAAATTAATACCCCTACTCGGTCTACGAATATAAAGGGGTGGCGATGCAGGCATCGACTGCGTCTAGCGGCATCTCTTATGAAAAAGTAGAACTAAATTTATTAATTTAATATTTCGAATTATTAGTTTACTGAAGTAAGGTAATAAATTTTCTTTGGGGCAAACGATTCTTTACTTCATTCATCACACTGTAACAGAGAGAAAATTCTTAAAATGTTTAGTCAATTCAATATAACATACGTATAATATAAGGCAAATTTGGCACTTTTACCATTTAATTATTCAAATTCTATTAACAATTTTACATTTATCTCTGTGTAGCAGTGTTGAAGTACTATTCAAGAATTTATTTTTAAAATATCAATGTACAAGCTTAAATAATAGAGGCAAGAAACGAAATATTGTAACACCGTTTTTCGCGCTGAATGGGACACCTACAGTAGCGCCTTAAATGCCCAAAAATATTACGACATGTTAGTCAACGATATTGGACCAGAAATCGATTCTGACAATGAAATATGGTTTCAACAAGACGGCTGTCCATCACATAACAGTCTAGTTGTAAGACAATATTTAAACGAAACATTTCCCAATACATGGATTGGAACAAACGGGCCAATAGACTGGCCCGCAAGATCTCCGGATTAAGCGCCGAATGACTTCTTTGTATGGGGATATTTAAAATTAAAATTATACAGTAAATCAAAATATCTATCATTTTAGAATATAATACAATTTCGTGTTATCAACTAGCGAATGTTAGACGTTGTTTTTATGATAGATTAGGTTATTGTTTAGCTACAAATGGAGACATATTTGAACATTTGTTATAATTACTTTTTATTTAATATGTATTTACTTCAACATTTTTTGTAATATTGGTATATTATTAAAAAAAAATAATCTAAACTCAACTTAATTAATAAACTAATAAAGATAATAAGAATATCATCAGTAAAGAGCGGATTCTATGCAATTGCATGTGTTGTTTATATTAGGCATATTAACAAACTGTTTTCATATGTTCACGTTTCATCAAAAATTAATGCCAAATATATTATATTATATAATTATATTTAATTTCTCATCAGAACAAAAAAAAGTGTTTCTATCAGTGTTTTAGAAATGCTTAGAACTTAAGTAATTCTTATTTTGTAAGTAAGGTAAGTAAATAATATCTGTCACTGAAATTCGTATGTTTGGAACTATAACAACAATTAGTAATGCCGAATAAAATGTATTAAAAATATGAGCAACATATAGCAACTTTCTTGTTAAAGATGACTTTTTTTGGTTTTTGTTTCAAAAAAGAGCTTTTATAAATTTTAATATGAATATAAATTCGAGATTTTTTTAATTTTGTTAGAATTACCTAAATATTTATTGTCTTTATACATTTCATGAAAGGTTCCAAATAAAACACTGCATGTAAAAATAGAAATAAGAAAATGATTTCAATAAAACGAGCCTGATGACATTATTTTTTTGCATATTTTTATTGTAAAGTGCATATTTATAACTTTTTTGCATATATCATGCATACTTTGATGATTTTTTAATGCATATTGCATGCATATTTTGATACTTTTTTAGTGCATATAATCCGCCCTTTAATCATCAGTATACTGATTTGATGTTTGGTATTTATTGCTGCTAATACATTTATTTTCTTTATTTGCTTATCTTCTCCAATGTAAATTTGTTTTCTACACATTTACAATGTTTAATAAATAATAATAAAATCAATAGATCTCAGTATTTTGTTCCACATGGTACTTTTCGATCAGGATAACAACTACTAAATAATGCGCGGATTTGTTCATAACCATTACCACTAAAATATAATTTTTTAAATATTTTTTTCCTCGGTACTGTATGCAATGTAAACAATAGTAAACTTTCACAACTGACAGTTAGATATTGTCTTTTATTTCCATGGCTGTCTGATTTTGAACGAAAATATTACATTTTATATTTAATATATCTTATACTGTAGATGTGCTGTTGCATTAGTTATGATCTTATCTGATGTAGAATTTAATTCTGAACAAATTTGTATCCGCACTTTATTGAAATCTCATGTTAAATTCCTATGTTCCGCATTTCTTTGCACACACTGTATGTTAAGTTAATTATTTCTAATAAATATATACCATAATCATTGCAATTTTTTATTTCATTTATTTTATACGAAATAAACATAAATTACTATAATCTGCTATAATATGTCCAGCTTATTGATAATTAGCTGGAATCAGAAGGCTATTACCTACATGCAACGTGCTTGAGCTAATTTTCATAAAATTAGAAGATATTTATGAAAGACCAAAATATATTCTGCCTGATTTTTTTTTGCATTTTTTATCATTTTTATAACCTAAGTTAACCAATTAAATAGTTAAACAGATGTCAACAATTGTCATTTACCTATCAATGTCATGAGGTAAGTGATAAGTGTCCTAGGGCACCAATATATTTCATCTTGGACTAAATCAACGTTGTTTTGTTCATTTTTTTGTAAAATTAAGTACTAGTTTCGAAATATGGTCTCCACTTCTTCATAGTCCAGTGAGTTGAAACGTCTTGGAAGAAATATTACATATTCCCTCATTTCAAGTAATATTAAACATCTATACTTTGTAGGTGCATATCGTGCACTTGTTATAAAATATGCTTTCAGTTCTTCTAAATCATATATTTTCATTGTTTTTTGTATTGAGATTTACCAAGGCAATTTAGTTTATCCATTATTTCTAATAAAAGAAAAGCAAATATTAATTCATCATACATTGTTTTTTAATAAAATGCAAATAATTTTGAAATATAACATTAACAAAGAGCAAAAAAAATATATTAATATGCAACAATAATAAAATTTTAAAAATACAATAATACAATCTTTTGTTGAATTGTATTTATATGTTTATTCTAACACAGCATATTTATTTGTAAATAGATTTCGTGTATTTATACACATAAATTAACCGGCACTACGTATTTTTTTCAAAAATTTATTCCCTTTTCTATGGGCCTCAGTGATTTCAAATTTTAATACTTATGTTATATTTCAAGCCGTAAAACGACAGGAGGGGTACGGGGGTTAATTTTAATTTATTTTTTCGTAGTTCCTCATAGTTTCAGAGATTTTGGACACTATGTATTTTTTTTCAAATATATTACGCATTATGTATTTTTTTTTTCGTTTATTTCGATTTCTATGGGCCTTAACGATTTAAAGTACGGGGGTTAATTTTAATTTATTTTCTCGAAATTCCTCATAATTTCAGAGATTTTGGACAGTTGCTACGCTCCAAGTGGACTATTCTGTGTAAGCAGCTGTCGAACGTCAGCGAGCTCAATGAAGAGGGGAGTAGGTTCTCCGGATATAAAAAAAAAAAAATACTTGGGGCACCAGTCGATCAGAACTCAGGTTTAACGATGACAAAATACACTAGCGGTCGTTGAAAACGCAACACCAAAAAATAATGGGAATAATCACACAAAATTCAGCACAGAAGTTTCTTATTTTTAGAAGAATAAATGATTAAAATTTAGAATCGCTAAACACATATGTTCAGAAAATATGCAGGTTTAATCTTAATTATGCAGCAGATTTATTTATTTGATATTTCTTCAATATGATTCAAATTCAGTTAAAATTTGATTGTTATCAAGTTAACATGCCTCGTAGAAGACAGCAACGTACATTTGAGCAAGTGGGTGATTTTGAAAGGGGCCGTATAGTACGTATACGCGAAAGCGGGTTGTCACTGCGTGATATAGCGACTCGTTTAACCCGCAATATAAGTACAATTTCACGTATATGGTGACAGTGGATACAAACATCAGCGAGAGAGGACCGTCTCCTTATTTGGCTATCCTTACAAGGCCGATTTCAAAGTGCACCAACTCTAGCACGCAGTGGTAGACAATGACAAGATACCCACTATCTGTAAGACGTATTCGTTATCGTTTATCAGAATTTGGGCTGCATGCGCGTCGTGTATTAATGTGACTTCCACTGACCGCGCAGCATAGATTATTGCATCTTGATTGGCGGTTGTGGAATAATGAATGAAATGAAATTGTCTTTTCTGACGAATCGCGATTTTGTTAGTTCCAAAATGACGGTCGGGAACTTGTGAGATGACGCCAGGATGAAAGAGGGAATATGACCTGCATTCGTACGCGTCATACGGCGCCTATGCAAGGAATTATGGTGTGGGGAGCAATTTCATACAATTGGAAATCTCGCCTAATTCGTTTACCCGGCACTTTGAACAGTCAGCGATCAATGTTCCCTCTAATTTTTTCGCTGACTGCGCGGTGCAAAATATATAGGAGCAAAAATTTTCAAAAATTATGTAAAAGTGTGCAAGTGGGATGTCGAATTTTGTGCCATTTTTTTCTGAAACCAGTGATTATGATAAAACATAATTTTAAAATTAATAATTAAATCAGATTTTTACGAAAGCGTAGAAGGACCACCGTTGTATTTTATTTTATAATTCAGACTTTGGAACTCTGCATTTAGACTTTGAAACTCTGAATTCAATAATTCAAACTTTATAACTCTGAATTTCATAATTTAGACTTCAAATCTCTAAATTCAGACTTTGCAACTCCGAATTCAGACTTTTAAACTCTGAATTCAGACTTCAAAACTCTAAATTCAGACCTTGAAACTCTGAATTCAGACATTAAAACTCTGAATTCAGACTTTGAAACTCTGAATTCAAACTTTGAAACTCTGAATTCAGACTTTGAAACTCTGAATTCAGATTTTTAAACTCTGAATTCAGAGTTTCAAACTCAGAGTTTCGAAGTCTAAATTCAGAGTTTCAAAGTCTGAATTCAGAGTTTCAAAGTCTGAATTCAAAATTAATAAGTCTGACCTTTTGAATTCAGAGTTTAGAAGTATGAAATTAGAGTTTCGAAGTCTGAATTCAAAGTTTCAAAGTCTGAATTCAGAGTTTCAAAGTCTGAATTCAGAGTTCCAAAGTCTGAATTATAAAATAAAATACAACGATGGCCCTTCTACGCTTTCGTAGATTTTCTAGTAGTAACGGTCAGTTTATCAGTTTTGCAGTTTTATTACGTGCGCTTATATTAATTTGCAATGAATTGGGAAACTAATCACAGCGACGAGGTTCCTGTGGTCATAAAATAAGCGACAGCGATATTATTTTATTTTGAAGTTAATCTCATTTTATTATATGTGAGGGTTACAAACCACGTGTTTGCAACCACGCTCGCTATGCTGCGTACAAATCGCACATAGACACAACAACGGACTCCCATTTCTTAACATAAAGCAAACCAAGCAACGCTGGATGACGTGTCGACGTTTAAATGTCAAAGGCCGATTTCAAAAATTTTGTTGACCCTCTGAATTTTACTTTTTTTGTGGAATTTGAAATGTTGTCATTTTTAGATACAATTCTTTTATAAAATGAAATATAAAAAATGGTGCGCAGAATACAAAAATGACTGCGCAACTTTAGAAAAATTAGTGCGCGGCCGCGCACCCGCGCAGCTTACAGGGAACACTGTCAGCGATACATTGACGAGATTCTAATACCGGAAGTTGCTCCACATATTCAAGACAACCTAGCAGCCATATTTCAGCAGGATAACGCAAGACCTTATGTCGCGAGAAGAGTATTAACCTTCTTTGACCAGCACAGAATACCATTGCTTCCATGGCCGGCCCGTTCTTCAGATTTGTCGCCTATTGAAAATCTGTGGGAGGTCCAAGGAAGAGCAGTGCGACGTATTTAGACACCAATACAAAATATGGAAGAACTATGGGCTGTAGTCGAAAGGGCATAGAATGAAATACCGCAAAATGCTATTCTCAACCTTATTCAATCCATGCCTCGATGAGTAGAAGCGGTAACAAGAGCGCGTGGTGGACACAGTTCTTATTGAATTTTTCATTTTCAGTTTATTTAATGTATGTGAAATTTTAATCATTTGTTTATCTAATAATGAACAACCTTTGTGCTAAATTTTGTCCGTTAATTCCAATTATTTTTTGGCCGCTAGTGTATTTAGATAGACCGATACACTGAATATCTGAAAAGGCCAAAAGAAGAGTGGGCTTCACAATAAAACTCAGTGATTTTAAAACAATGACTATGATAGGTTTTAATGCGGTTGTTGTAGTCATATTAACTAACCTACTATATACAACAGCAAATAGCTCAATGAGTACTGACTAAAGAGTAAACGTTCCAAACTTGAAAAAAATAGGCTTATCTGGCAAATTCCAACAGGATTCTGATGGTTGAAGATAGTAACTCGCCCGAATTCGGAACACCATCAGATCTTCAGTCAGGATTCGATCATTTAATTATAGAACTAGCTTCTTGCGTCGGAAATCGGAAGGTCAACGTTTCCCCAAACGATTAGCGACCAACCGTGATGAAAAAAAGTAACAAAGGCCTAAAATACATCGTAAGTGAGCGACAAGCAAATCCAGGTTTATGCTACTGAATTTAACGGTCAGTGCAAAAATTTACAGACAAAATTTACTTAAAGTAATTCAAATTTAATAATTACCAAAATGGATAGATTTGAATTAATTTAAATTGTTAAAATTGTATTACTTAAGATGGATTATAAATACTTGAAAGTGTTTATGTAGGTCATTTTGGCAGTGTTCTTGTTCTTAAAAAATGTATTCTAATTCTGAGTTAGTGGATATGTTGTTAATTTATGGTGAAGTGAGACAAAACGCGGTATTAGCAGCAGAATTGTATGCCGAACGGTATCCTCGAAGACGCCACCCTGATCGCAGGATGTTTATCACTGTGACACAACGTCTTCGCGACACGGTAAATTTAAAAAGGAATTCTGGACGTGATGGCGGTGGTCGCAGATTACGCCACGACATGGAGGATGAAATCCTAGACTTGTTCTCTTGTTGTGAGAGAAATATCTCAGGCGACTGTTGTAAACATTTTGCATAAAAATGATTATCATCCATATTATTTTCAACGAGTCCAAGGGTTAATGCCTGCTGATCACCACGCTAGAATGACATTATGTCAATGGATTCTTGGATAAAATGCTATAAATGTGAATTTTACTTCTTCAATATTATTTAGTCATGAAGCAATTTTCACACGTGCCAGTGTTTATAATTTCCACAACTCGCATTATTTGGCCCAAGGAAATCCACATGTTGTTGTGAGAAATAGTTTGCAACATAAATTTTCTTTAAATGTTTGGCTGGAATCTTAAATGGTAATTTACTTGGCCCGTACATAGTCCCCCACACATTAAATGGTAACCAGTATTTGGATATTTTGCAAAATATCCTTCCAGTATTATTGGAAGATATTCCATTAAATGTTCGTCAAAATTCAGCATGATTGTTCTCCTCCTCATTTTGCGAGAATGTGCGTCAGCATTTAAATAATATCTACGGAAACAGGTGGATTGGCCGTGGAGGTCTTGTGCAGTGGCCACCAAGATCACCTGATCTCAATCCCTTGGACTTCTATCTATGGGGTCATTTAAAGTCCCTAGTTTATGATAATCAAAGCCCGCCAGAAAATATTGAAGAATTGAGGATACGGATCCAAAATAGCGTACAAATTATTCGACAACAAAATCATATGCACTTGGCATGTAGTGTGTCTGTGTCACTAATTCAACGTAGTGCACTGTGTGTGGTTGTGAGAGGTGATAATTTTGAACAATATTTATGAATTTTTGTATTTATTCTTTGTTTTGATACAAGAAAATGTAAGTTACTAGTATTATTACTATTTATTAGTTTCATATTCAATCCTTCCTGTTCTTCTTTGTTCTTTTTTTAATTAAAAATAAGCCAGCGAAATGTTAATATTTATCGTTTTTTGGGGCAATGAACTCATAAAATAAATATTATTAAAAATAACGAAGTTTTGATTACCCTTCAACATTACGTAAATTAGTTTTAAGTATTTAATTATGTTTTTATTTATAAAATAATATGTGTTGCCAGTGATCCAGTGGTACAAAAAATGTGAGCTTCATGAAAACTACCTTAAATAGGCGAATTTTCAAAAAAAAATTCTTTCTGTTTCCTAATCTACACATTAAATACTATATACCCTTAAATTTATGACAATAGATTCGTGTTCACCCTGTATATATATATATATATATATATATATATATATATATATATATATATATATAATATATACATAGCTTTGTCAATAATTGATAGATTTTTCAAATTTAGTATTTTGTACTATATATTTTTCTATATGATCCATCTGAATGATAGTTAATCGGTAGAGTGACGGTTATCGTATCCATGAAGCCATACCGTATGTTGTGACGGCAGCGTTGTAAGATTTGAAATTAACAACAATTTTAAAAAATATTTTGTTTCTTCCAAACACAACATATTTCATTTGACCTATTATTTTAAGAAAAAAATAAATCTGAGAATGTGGGATGACCCTATTATAGTAATTTTTCAGAAAAAACTATAGTATATATACGAGAAAGAAGTTTAAAAAATAATATATGTACTTAACTGAACAGAAATTCTGGATCTTCAATCTGATAATGAATGCCAGATATAAGCAGATGAACTAGCACTAGAAAATAAAGCAATGTAAGTCATGCATAGGAAAATGGAACATATTATTACACATAACAAACAGACTAAATTAGAAACACTGAACTATGAAGAATAACAAACACAACTGATGCTCTACAATTATCCTAAAGAATAAAATAGAGATGAGCAGGACATACAGCCAGAATGTCAAACTATAAATTATAAATAGACAAAAAAGGATAGAAGGGATATTTCCTGTGGCCTATATAAATAAGTAAATATATACATCATTTTTTATGTACCTATGATATTTATTTTAATGCAAATATTTTTACAAATAGGTACTATTTTATTACATTACAATCTTGCAAGAGACATATATACAGCTGGTACAAAAGGAATATATTTGTTAGCGATGCTTTTAGTTACTGCATAAATTCCATACGAAAGTAAACTATGAACCTGTGTTGTAGTCTGCATTTTTATAATTTTATTATTGTAGGCTGGTGTTACAGTGTATTTGATGAGGGATGGTGGTAGAATATTTAAATTATAAAGAGTATTGGATGGAAAAATAACGTTTTCGTCATCATTTCTGAATTTACCGATGATTGTTATTTCAGTAAACACTTTCGAATTTACCGGATTAGTAACTCGTTCTCCACATGTTTCTATTGCTTCATTCCTGCACGCTACCAGGCCACAAATTTGAATATCATCATCTTCAACATCAAAGCGCCTAGTGCCTTCATATACTACCATTCTAAAAAGAAAAAATAATTATTTTATTAATATTTTACATATAAGTTAGATCATCCATTTTCATAGGAACTGCTGATCCGAACAAGATCCCTTTGCAGTATTTTTCCACTGATATCAAATTTCGTAATTATAAGCATTTTTACTTATTTCATTTTTTGTATTATTTTAGTTAGTTATCGTTGAGGGACTAAAGTATAAACTGAAATATAATTATTGTATCTAATTTATCGATGTAATTCAAATATTTTTTTTTTCAATCGTCGATCCCGATTATTTAATTGGTGCAGTCGGAAGGATTCCAAAACGCGATTACTAAAGAAAATATTGTTTGTGTTTCGTTTCAACGATTTGTGGCAAATCCTGAACTAAAACAGAAACTTCGTCGTGACCCAGAGGTCTCCTGAGGCCCTGCTGAACACAGAGCTCCAGATATCGACACCCGTCCACAAGGAACAAGAGGAAACCATGGACAAACTATCATATATCAGTAACAATTCAGATACAAATTCGGACACTGATTCAGTTACTTCCTGTTATTCACCACTATCTTTTTTAGAAAATTTAGACAAAATATAATAGAAAAAATATCTACCACACCAAGAATCCAGAAAGAATACTTAGATATGATCTCCGATTTTTACGGAGATCCAAAATTATTAGCTAGATTCACCATAATGTGTGAAAAGGTTGTAAATGTTTTTTTTTTAATACAAGACAGCCAGAAGATTTTCAAAATGAATTTCTTAAGACATCTATACTTGCTAAAATAAAATGTGATGCAGTCAATTAGTTAGCGAGTACGACTGTAACATCCTGGGCCAACATAAAAAATACCCTTATAAACTCATGTTCAAACACAAGAAATTGCTATACACTTTGTATAGAACTCGCCGAAATAAAACAAGGCAATGAATCCCTTTTTGATTATTATAACAAAATTTAATGTCTCCTAAATTTACAAATCTCGTACGTTAACTTGAATAAACCCGCCAGAGCAACCGTGTTAGGTTCATATTTGAGAGAGTATACCCCGCGAGTATTTTTACGACGTTTTAAAAAACAACTAAGCACGCTACTGCGGACAAAGAATCCAGCCGATATGAACTCAGCTTTAATCATGCTGTCAAATGACTTTCAGATAGTAAGTAGTACGCGCACTTATAAAAAACGCGCTAATAATACTCTAACCAGACCAAAACAATATAACCTACAAATAAATAATACACAATTTAAATATCCATTGTCGCAATTACATATGAAACATTCACTGCTAACACCACAAATAAAACAACCATACACTCCACAATTAACATACAGACAAGACTTATATCCCAAGATATTAACTTGAAATTTTGTATGCTTATTGGGGAATATTATTTCTATGGATTACAGTTATTTGAAATATGTAATTTCGTCTGTAAGATGAGATCTGTTAAGTTATAAAATCTAACATTTTCGTTCAAAATCAGTCAGCCATGGAAATAAAAGAAAATATCTATGTGACAGTTCTGACAGTTAATGACATGTCATTGTAGATATTTATATTTTTGTAATATTGGTATATTATTTAACAAAAAGAAACTAAATCCCAAGTATCACCAATAAAAACCCTCCAACCACGTATAAACATCCGATCAAAACGCGTTCAAATCAAATCGAAATGCAAAACTTCCTATTTAAACAGACTCCAATTCAGGCTACAATAATTTACCTCAACAATTCACACCCAGACAGTACACTCAAACTACACTTAAATTTATGTTTGATGAATTATATAACAAAGAAGAGAATGACTATAATGTCGAATATTATTATGACAATGACACGATGTTACCATACGTCGCAGAACCCTACGAACAAATAATCGATTGTGAACATACCAATTAATAAATCATTTTTTAGAAATCCCAGTCTCGGAAACCAATTCGAACTAATGTTTATAACTCAAAATCAGAGTGAATTACCATTATAATTTATCCAGAACATAATTTAAAAGTAATTATCGTTATCGGTAGCACCTGTTCCTTCATAAAACCCAAAATCGCACAAAAATTTTATAATGATAAAATTCAATATGATCCATTTAAAATTATCACGGATAACGGTAAATCATTAGAAAATTATAGTTTAAATTTACCTTGTTTCCGTCTGTTACATTTTTCAAAAATATAAATAAGTACAGTTACAGGGATCTCACTTCCTACAGTTTAGTCACAAGTTTTTAAATAACATTTTTATGTTGTTTGAGAGGGATGCAAATTTTTGTTTCCAAATAAGTACACTCATATTTATAAAACAGTATTATGTGATATCTTGCACCATTGTATGTTGAAATGGTTCTAAACTTTTGGTATCCAAAGGCGCAGAAGCCAGGAAAATAATATCCAATGAAATAACTAGGAATACAATAAAATGCGAAGAAAAAAATGATATTGAATTATTAGACTCTGATAGCTAATTAAAAGAAAATTCCGCAACATATGATTTTATCCCTGCTTGTGTTATTATAAAACGGACATCCTCTATATCTTTACCTGTATCTATAATCTACATTTTCCATGGGAAGGAATTTAACGGTAAATAGACAGCAGAATTCTCCGTAGCACACAGTTGAATTTTCCACATTGGTGTTATTCACTAGTACTGTAGTGTAAAATGTTATATTTTCTTTTTTCAACCACATTTGCTTGTCTGATCTTGTAATTTCATTTGTGTCTGGTGTATCCTGCAAAATAATTATTTCGTTTATAAATGTTTCACTAGTAAACAAATAACTTAAATGAAGCTAGCTTATAGTGTTACTATTGGTGGATTTTTCTTGAATACATTAAAACTTCAGACATTTTTTCATGTTACAAGTACTCTAGACTTTAAACATATTTAAGTAATTAGAGAGTAAATTTATAGCCATTATACTTACGCAAATTTTCTAAAACCTGCACAAGTATTACAATTTGGAACGTTACTTCGATTTTTGTTTTTAAAATTTTCACATGTATTTTGTGATTATTTTCAGTTTTTTCTTTAATTTTGGTATATTTTTACAAAATTTTTTTGTTAATATTTTAATTTTGGAAAAAATTAAATTCGTCATTTTTTTTATTTTGCAATTGGTTGTTTAGTATAACACAAAAAAGTAGTAATGAAAAAAGTAAGTGAACAAATCAAATGGCATTACATTTCGTATTTGTATTATAATTTAATAAGAAAAGGTGATTGTGGCTCAGGATCATAAAACAATAAATTTTGAAAAAATTTATTATTGTTTATTATTTTGATAAATGGACGTTTCGACGCTTATAACAGCCGTCATCATCAGCATAAATATAAAAAATAATAAGAAAATAGTTACATGTTACATATTACATCTGCATTGTAAGAAGTTAGATTGTTAGTTTTAACTTCTTACAATGCAGATGTAATATGTAACATGTAACTATTTTCTTATTATTTTTTATATTTATGCTGATGATGACGGCTGTTATAAGCGTCGAAACGTCCATTTATCAAAATAATAAACAATAATAATTTTTTTCAAAATTTATTGTTTTATGATCCTGAGCCACAATCACCTTTTCTTACTACATTTCTGGATCACCACTGTTCCTCACTCATATTATAATTTAAGAAATAAGTACCTACTATCGGAGAACTAATTATAGTCAGTCGGAAATAAACATGAATACCTTTAACAGTATGCGTTCAAATTTATAAAATTCATAAATCACATTAAAGATTAAATATTCCTCTTTAATATGTATAAAACATACAGCTTTTTTCTCACATACTTATTAAACTTGATATTGCTCTTAAATTATGAGACAAAAAAAATATTTTTACATATATTATTATTTATATATTATACTTATAGAGAATACATTTATAATTGTTTATTTGACATAATTATAAATAATGTGTATTCGGGTTTTACTTGAAATTACAATATTTTATATAAAACATCATATCAAAGAATATTTTATTAATTTCTCAAAAGTAAACGAAACTGTTTTAAAAATATTACTAATTATTTAATGATAAATCTATTTCCCTCCGCTTGATGTTTACTACAGACTTTCAATGCTACGAAGCGACGCAAGAGCACAGAATAGTTAAATAAAATAATTTATGATCTTTCATAATACAGACATTTGGTTTAATAAAAATGTTTATAAAATATAATTATGTAGTTATTTTTCATCTCATTTGCTTTTATTATATTGATAAATTTATAATTTTACTACTTTCACACCCCAAAAATTCTTTTATCATTCAAACAAAAAATTAAATTTCGAGCGTTAGTCAGCCAAAAAATTAAAGGTCCACAATGCTCCAAGGTCATAGGGCAACATCAAAGGTACTTACACGGAGTCACAGAATAGTTGTATTGTAGACCTTTAAATTTGTTGGCTGATTTACTCTCGAAATTTAAATTTTTGTTAGAATGATTTACCGATTTTTTTTTATGGATTATTATAGAAAATATTCACGTTCAAAGTGAACTAACTATAATTATTTCTCCGATAGTAATATACTTTTATGTTTTAATTTTTACCTTGATTTGTATAATCATTATTTATACATCAAGTAAGTTAATAGTATATTACAATAAATGAGAAGGAATAGGGAGAATTGTCCACCTATGTGTCAGTTTTGATCACGAGGTGCTAGCCAAGTGCGTGAAGACACAATGAGTGCATTCGTTTCTTTACGAGTGTTGTATAGCGTTTTGTTAATTCTGCTATTAAAATATTACAAAAAAAAATAGATATAAAGATATCCACCAAAACGCGGAACATAGGACTGTAATACGGTATTTCTAAGAAGTGTGGGTACTCTCGCCCCTGATAGATGTAGAAGAAAAATACAACAGCTCAAACTTGTTCAAAATTAAATTCTACATCAGATAAGACCATAAACAATCATGGAAATAAAAGAAAACACGACAAAGATTACAATAAAAGAGAACGTTTAACTTCATTTAAATAATGATTAAGATTAACTTTACCTATAGATTTCGTCAGTTTGTAATCTAATATACGAGTATTACTCAATATAGATCCTGCACCGTAACTTGACGCTTGACGTTCGTTTGCGAAGTAAACTGGCAGGTAATTGCTCGAAATCTTGTGTTATATCATATCACTCATCGTTATTAAGTTATAACACACGCAACTTATTCATTTTGACTCTAACATAATACGAACAATTTAAAAATATGCTCAAAATATGAACTGTTGTTACCAATAATCTAATTATCTAATTTAAATAATTCACACCTTGTACGGAGATGTCATAGTAGTAGGTGAAGAGAGTTCTGAGCTTGTACCTGGAGGATGTCTTCGTTTTATCTTCGGCATACGTTGAACAAGGAGCTGCGAACCTCTAGTAGCAGGCATTGTATAGTGCACATCACCATATGCACTATACAAACCGCTACCTCCACTACCGATTGATGGTTCATTGTATCCAGAGGCCAGGAGGTTAACACCATTCGATCGTGCCCATCCGGACTGTGTCTGCACAGCTGAAATTTAATCAATATTTTTTACTCGCTAAAATTATCAAAAAAAAATTTGCTTTTACAGTACCGATATTATATATAATAATATATACATAACAATTGTGACGCAGCGTCACGAAGCAGTTTTAATTTAAAAGTGTTTTTGAACGTAAATTTGTAGTCAAATTTACCGAAGCTCTACCTTCCAAATATTTTAATACTATTGCCTAAAATTTTGCATTCGAATCAAGCTACCGCGCAAGGCCAGTGCGCGCATGTCTAGTTATGGCAGAATAAAATGGAGTTTTATTTGTTTACATTGTGTTTTTTTGAAGTTGTTCTGCAAATCACCAATCTGATTTTCTTGATTCGAACACCATGAGATGCAAGACAATGTTCTACGTAGTATAGTATACATCGCAGCTGTTTTTGTGAAAGTGGAATTTTGAAAAACATAACCATCGAACATGTGTTTGGATTGAAGTTAAATTGCTCGTTTGGTTAATTTTATGTGGCGAAATTAACTCGTTTAGTGATTTAAGGCAACATGTTTTTATTACTGTTTGTATTGTATTGAAATGTTATTTATTTATTTTGTGACTATGTTTACCTCCGATTATAGTTACGGAGGGAAGGGGGGTGAACATTTATAAAAGCGCGGTCGTTGACCAACTCGTGGCTTTTTTTAGAGAGTTTTTGGCCATATAAAGACATAAGGTAGGTGGAAGTGAAGTATTTATGAGAAAATTCAAATAGTGTTTTAGCGTTTTTCACACCCTTGTGTAAACAAAACCTGTGTATGTATATTTTCATCCCATGCACAAGTTGTGCGTAAGTTGCGATAGTTTGTGAATTCCGATTACTAGGGGCGGAGAAGAAGTAGTGATTACGTTACCACTATCGAGATAATTTTGGATGAATTTCGGCGTGAAAAGAATCCTCGAATCCGGGTGTAGTCATTTTGCTTCGTGAGCCGCGGAACAGGATTCGGCTTGTCCATCGGCCACCGCGAGGACTAATCAAGGATAATTTTTCTGAATTTTGCGTTTTTTTTTTACCTCGTCCTCGCATCGCGTGCCCTTAGGTGAGTGAGCAACGCAGGTTGTAAGAATAACCGATTTTTATCCGAAATTTAATTATGCTTTTATTTACGTCTTTTTACTGTCTTTTTTGGAAAGTCGTTCAGTGACATTGTGTCCAAGCGAGCGACCACAACCAATGTTGGAATCCGTACCTTGGAAATTTTTCTCCATTGAGTTATCCGTGGCCGTCGTCACTGGAAGTCTGCGAGTTAGACATCTCTACCATTACGTAGAATGGCACACGAGATTTGGCAAAGAATAATGCGACAGCGTTTGTCTATTTTATTATATCGTACCTGTCGACTAATTATAGTGCTTTTGCACGAGTTACTGTTTTGTAGGCTGTGACGACGTATTTTACATTGTGTGTCGCGAAGGTAACGCCGTAGTTCGGCACACGTTTTCGAAAACGATAGGGATTGGCGACGTAACGACGTCACACAATATAATTTTTCTACTCCTGCTTTGAAAATACAATTTTCTGGTTTGTTTTTCATGCTGAAAGTGACTCTTTGCAGCACTAATAAATGTTTGTTGCATTGTTGCTACCATGGATACGCATCACTTGCGCATCACAAATACAAAATTTGCAATAAATGTCAAATTATGCTTAAAAATTCATTTTTTATTTCCTTCTTTTTTATCTTGCAGTAGTAGAAAAAATAGTGTGTATAACACGTGTTGAAAGTCCTTTGTCGAACACAAACGCTCAGGCTGCAACTTTCATTTTAGTTCGACAAAGATAGACTTTCAACACTAGATATACAAATAACTATTGTGAAACAACATGTCTAGAGAGAACATGGCTTTGAAGTACCTACGGTAGTTATTCGTGACAATATTTACTTTTTTTCGTAGTGAAAAAACATCAGTCTACAACAGCCTTTTCAAGGTACCATAAATTGTACTGAATATTTTTATTTTATTATTAGTTCATTCAGTTAGTTCGACTTAGAGCGCAGTAATCAAGTAAACACATACAACCTTAGATGATAAAAAATAGATTTACATTCATATAATTTTTATTCACACATTCATATTCAAGTACACTTTATTACTGCCTACACTTGAAAATATTTTTTAAATACATTTATAATTGATATTCCACGTCCTACGTGACATACGTAATACCTAAATAGGCATGCCATTTTCTTCACATAATCGACTTTGTTATGTAAGTGACCCAGACCGTTAGATCTGCACTCTTTTTCTTTTAAATAATACATTGTTTCTCATCTATTGCAACATATTTTATACGCCCATAAGATTTTAAAATCGATCTAAGTCTCTTTGATTGATATACTCCAGTATGTATTTTTAATAGTACTAAAGTAAGAATTACATTTAAAATAATTAGTTAATAGTATAATTACACCAGTACCATGAACCCTCATCCTCATTACAAGTACAACTAATAATCACAGTTTTAAAAATTGTACACGCCAACAATTAAATCAATATATATCAGCATTATTAATGTATATTTAAAAATGATAACTAATATAAAAACCACGTTTAAACTTATAAAACAAGTCGCCAAAAATTTTGCGAAAATTTGTCTAAAATATATCGTATTTGGAATTAAATGAAAGCACTCGACAATGACTACCTAGCATAAATGATAAAAAAATGTCCATGTCAATCGGCTTTTGTTTTTAGCTAAAAGTTGTTAGAAGTATATCGTGTTTGGTATCAAATGAAAGAACATGATAAAATGACAAAAATTTGCCACGTACATCGGCTTTTGTTTTTTGCAAAAAGTTGTCAGAAATATATTGTGTTTGGTGTCAAATGAAAGCATTCGACAAGACCTGGCTTGCAGGAATGAAATTAGCTATCAAATGTAAATGCTTCACTGACAGCGGAGCTCTAGGGATTACTCGGCACTACACTAAACGATTAGATTCACTATCTCACTATCTTTTACAGATTCAGCACGACAAAGCGCAATTTTGGTAAAGAGCTACAGCCTGAACCATGCAACTAATTATTGTATTTTTTTTTTAATTTTTGGGTACTGATGTCATCTATTTCTTTTTGGGGGTCTTAAATTTTTACTGTGTGTAATTTTCATATGAAAAAATGAAAACTATAATTTTGGTACATTGAAACAATGGATCCCAGAGGCCATGTCTAAATTTAAGAAGAATCACGCAATCATCCATCAATTTTGTCAATCAGTCTATAAACTTCAAACGATTGTATCTTCGTATTGAACACCGATATTAAAAATTTGAAAACAATGTAATGAATAATAGACTTGAACAAATTTTTGACAAGTCCTTAAAGTTTATAGCAAAACGTATTTAATTATAATGAATTTTTAAGTTTCAAAAAACATAAATCAATGTTGCCAAATGTGTGATGAAGTAACTAAATAAAAACCAAATATTCCTAAATAAACTTCTATGAAGACAGTGGCTGTTCACGCCTACTCACACCTTTTCTATTATAATTTTATGAATTTTGTTACTATAGTTATGATTATGTATTTTTTGAAAATGTCAGAATAAAAACATTAATTTTGTCTTGCAAATTCATTTTAAAGATAAGTTAATACAGTCCGTTAAATCGAATTTTATTCGTGGTCCTTCGAGCCGGATACTTGAAAGCAAGTATTTGAATCATATAATTGTGAAAAATAGTGCAGTGAATCAACGCCGGGGTACAAGGTACTTCGCAGCACAGATCCAGGCATTATACAGAAGTCTTGGAAGTCAACGGAAGAGTCAGGCAGTGCAGTGGTTCAACGCCGGAGTACGAGGTATTTCGCAGCACAGATCCAGGCATTGATTGACATTGGACGGCACAAGCTATCGCATTTAGGTAAAGCAGGTATCGTCCATAAGGGGTGAGTACGTGATCGAATTCTGCTTATTCTATATATTAAGCTAATTATTTCAAGAAGCGTATAGATAAAAATTAATTTTAATAAAATGGCATTATCTCAAAATCTTTTTCGAAAACGCGGTTCAATAAAAGCAAAGTTAACGTCATTTTCAAAATATACAAGTCTACTTGAAAATAAATTAAATAAATCAGAGAAACTCACTCAAACTGACATAATTACGTTAGAGAATAGAATAGATCGAATAAATAAACTCATTGATGAATTTGAAGACATTCAGACATAAATTGAAGTTACAAGTAGTACTGAAGATCTTGACAAAGAATATCAAGAACGAGAAGATTTTGATAATTTATATTACAGTGAACTGGCAAAGGCACAACACATAATGAAAGAAGAAAATACTGCAGAATTAAATCAGTACAAAAGCAATAGTTATTTGAACAATGTTAAATTACCGACAATTCATTTACCAAGGTTCGATGGTGCATATCAACATTGGTTAGAATATAAAGACACTTTTCAATCATTGATACATGACAACAATAACATTAGTGATATCCAAAAATATCATTATTTACGTTCATCCTTAGAAGATGGTGCAGCGCAAGTGATCAAATCTATTGAACTTTCATCAAAGAATTATAAAATTGCATGGGATACGCTTTGTGAACGCTTTGACAATACAACACTTCTGACACACAATCATATCAAAGCGTTATTCAATTTAGAAGTCATCCATAAAGAATCATCTGACAAGATAAGAAAACTAGTTGATGACGTATCCAAAAATATACGTTCACTAGAACAATTAAATCAACTCTCATGGGAGACATTAATTATGTACTTAATTTCCACAAAACTTGATACCTCTACAATTAGAGAATGGGAAAAATTCAAGATTGAGAAGAGAGATCCTACATTAAATGATTTAAAATCATTCTTAAGATCAAAGGCTAATATGTTAGAAACATTGGAAAGCAATAGCAATGAAAGAAAATATCTTCGACCACATATAAATACAAAGACATTCTTGTCTAATAATATACAATGCAACAATTGCAAGAAAGATCATTATATATCCAACTGTAGCGAATTTCTGAAATTAACACCACAAGAAAGAGCTGTTAGAGTAAAAGAGTTAAAATTATGCTTAAATTGTTTAAGAGTTGGGCACTTTAGTAATATATGCCGTATGGGAAATTGTAAAAAATGTAATGCGAAGCATCATACATTACTACATATGGAAAGGAAACAACATGAAGAAGCCAAAGAAGTAAGTTCTGAAACTAAAAATAATTCTAATAAAGAAGTAAATTATTCTCTGTCATTCCACAATGAGACCAAACATGTTTTATTATCAACAACTCTTGTACATATTTTAGACAAGAATAATAAAATATGGACAGCCAGGGCACTTTTAGATTCTGGCTCACAATCTAACTTTATAACAACTGATCTCTGTAAAAAATTAAAATTAAATACATCTGATATAAATCTATCAGTCGCTGGATTGAATTTTACAAATTCTAAAATTAATCAACAGTGTGAAACTACCATTCAGTCGATACATACAGAATATAATATTCGCATGAAATTATTGGTGGTATCTGGGATATCTGATAATTTACCTAGTACAAAAATTAATATTGATTTTCTAATTCCTAATAACATAAAATTGGCAGATCCTTCATTTTATAAACCTGAAAAAATTGACATACTTATAGGAGCAGAATTATTTTGGCATCTCATATGTGTAGGACAACATTCTCTGGGTCCAAATAAGCCAATATTACAAAAGACACGTTTTGGTTGGATAATATCTGGTCCTATAAATAATCAGATAATAAAAACAAAAACACATTGCAATTTTACACAAAATACAGATATTCAAGAACAATTAAGCAATTTTTGGGAGATTGAAGAATTGAAAACCACCAAATTACTGTCAAAAGAAGAAATTGATTGCGAAAATCACTATCAAAAACATACGATGCGCGACGAAAACGGACGATTTATAGTAATTTTACCATTCAAAGAATCCTTAGAGAATTTAGGAGACTCTTTTGAACAGGCAAAAAGAAGATTTGAATCGTTAGAAAAGCGATTTGAAAAGAACAAGAAATTGAAAGAAATGTATTTGGACTTTCTGCTTGAATATGAAAAGTTAGGTCATATGAATATAGTAGATAAAGAAAATTGTGATAAACTTGTTTATTATATGCCACACCATGGCGTTTTGCGCGAAGATAGTTTAACTACAAAATTACGGGTTGTTTTCGACGCATCTGCACCAACTACATATGGATATTCACTTAATAATTTACAAATGACAGGACCTACAATTTAACAAGACCTATTTTCAATTTTACTTCGATTCAGAAAGCACCATTTTGTTATTGCAGGGGATGTGGAAAAAATGTACCGACAGATATTAGTAAACCCAAATCAAAGAGCATTACAAAGGATTCTGTGGAGATATGATCCATCAGACACATTGCAAGTTTACAACTTGAATACAGTTACATACGGTACCAGATCAGCTCCATTTTTGGCAATTAGAAGTCTCATACAATTAGGTAAAGAAAATGAATCTAAGTTTCCCGAAGCAGCAAAAATTATACAAGAAGATTTCTACGTAGATGATTTACTTACCGGCGCAAATACATTAGAAGAAGCTACTCGAATTGTTACTGAAGTTACGCAGATCCTGAAAGGTGGTGGATTTGATTTACGAAAATTTTATTCTAACGATACTCAAATTTTGAAGCATATACAAGAAGATAATTCATCAAAAGTTCTTCAATTTGGAGAAAATGAAAATGCGAAGACTCTTGGACTCATATGGTGTCCAACTACAGATAAACTATTATACAAAATAAATGAAATGGCTGACAAAGAAAGAATTACAAAGCGTACAATTTTATCCAATATTTCTCAAATTTTTGATCCGTTAGGATTAGTAAGTCCGTGCATTATTGTAGCAAAAAGTATGTTACAAAAACTGTGGTTGGAAAAGTTGTCATGGGATGAAAGTTTACCACAAAATCTTCACAAAAAATGGTTAGAATTTAGAAATGAATTATCAGTTCTAAATGATTTACGAATTGAACGGAACACAGTTTGTATAAATCCAGTACGAGTTGAAATACACGGATTTTCGGATGCCTCGGAAAGCGCTTATGGTGCCTGTATATACATTCGCAGTACAGATGCATCCAATAATACTTCTACCTCCTTATTATGTTCTAAAACGAAAGTAGCACCTTTAAAAACAATTAGTATGCCACGTTTAGAATTATGTGGTGCATTTCTAGCCAAATTAATTTACAGAATAACCAAATTCATAAATATGAAGTTTGATGATTGTATTTTATGGACAGATTCAATTATAGTTTTATGTTGGCTAAAAACATCTCCCAGTTCTCTAAAATCATTTGTAGCCAATCGAGTTTCCGAAATACAACAACTTACCAGTTCTTATCAATGGCGACATGTACCAAGTATTGACAATCCAGCAGACTTGGCATCTCGAGGAATTTCTCCTTCAAAAATTTTACATGCGAAACTTTGGTGGGAAGGTCCAAAATGGCTTGTAGAAGATCATTCGAAATGGCCAAATACAGCGAAGCAAGTTAAAGAAATGCCTGAAATGCGAAAAAATCTTCACACGTTAACGATTGTACACGAAGAAGAAAGTTTTCCATTCCATCGATATTCAAATTTAACACGACTAAATCGAATTATTGCCTACATGATTAGATTCCAGAATAATTGTCAAAGGAGAAATGAAGAAAGGCTCAAAAATATTTTGACATTGCGTGAAATAAATGAAGCATTTAACATATTAATAAAAATTGCACAGAAGGAATCTTTTTCAGAAGAAATATCAAGTCTTAATAAAGGAAAGTTTGTGAAAAAGAAGAGTAAATTATCAATTTTAAATCCATTTCTGGATAATGCAGGGATTTTACGTGTTGGAGGACGTATAAATAATTCTGAATTTCCTTACGACAAAAAACATTCTATTGTTTTATCTGGAAATCATTATTTAACAGTTCTAATTTTTGAAGATGAACACTTACGATTATTACACGCTGGACCCCAACTATTGCTTGCTTCATTAAGACAGAAATTTTGGCCAATTCGATGACGAAGTTTAGCAAGAAAAATCGTTCAAAAATGCATAAAATGTTTCCGATTCAATCCAAAAACCCTTCAAAGAACAATGGGAAATTTACCTCCAGAACGCTTAGAAGCAAAATTTCCATTCAACGTTGATTATGCTGGTCCATTTGCGATTAAGGACAGAAAAGGTCGTGGTTCTAAGATTTCTAAATGTTATGTCTGTTTGTTCGTATGTTTTTCTGTCAAAGCCGTTCATTTAGAATTAGTAACAGATTTAACAAAAGAATCATTCATTTTATCTTTGAAACGTTTTATTTCGCGTCGGGGTAAACCGGTTAAAATATTTTCAGATAATGGAACTAATTTTATTGCAACAAATAATGAATTAAAATATTTAGGAGAATTTTTATCATCTAATTCTCAAACACTAATTCAATATTTTAGTAACGAAAAAATCAATTGGGAATTTATTCCACCTCTGTCACCGCATTTCGGAGGTTTGTGGGAAGCAGGGATAAAAAGTTTTAAACATCATTTAAAACGTGTGGTAGGGTTATCAATTTTTCCTTTTGAAGAATTCTATTCGCTTCTTGTTCAAGTTGAAGCTATTCTTAATTCACGTCCTCTGTCACCTTTATCTTCTGATCCAAGCGATCTATATCCATTAACACCTGCTCACTTCTTGATTGGAAGACCTCTTACCTCAGTGCAAGAAGAAAATTACACAAATATATCTGAAAATCGTTTATTTTACTATCAACATATTCAAGCTGTACAACAGCATTTTTGGGAAAGATGGAACAAAGAATACATTTCTGAGCTACAAATTCGGTATAAGTGGAAACAAAATAAATACCAAATAAAGACAGGTGATTTAGTACTAATTAAAGAAGATAATTTACCACCTATGAAATGGAAATTGGGACGCGTAGAACAACTATTCCCAGGCAAAGATGGAATCAACCGAGTGGCAGTATTGAAGACACAAACTGGTTTAATGAAAAGATCTTTTCCGAAAATCTGCCCACTTCCGTTAAATAGTTGAAGACCATTGGTCTTGCAAGGTGGGGGGCATGTTCACGCCTACTCACACCTTTTCTATTATAATTTTATGAATTTTGTTACTATAGTTATGATTATGTATTTTTTGAGAATGTCAGAATAAAAACATTAATTTTGTCTTGCAAATTCATTCTAATAATTCATTTTAAAGATAAGTCAATACAGTCCGTTAAATCGAATTTTATTCAGTGGCTGTTATATGAGGATTGCCAATGATAAATAAAATATTAACTATTATTTCATTCCAAACAAAATGGTCCATGTCGATCGGCTCTTGCTTTTGCAAAAAGTTGCCAAGAGATATGTCTTCTTTAATATCAAATGAAAGGTCTCGATTAAGACTGCTGTTCAGAATTGAAAAAATAGTTCATGTCGATCGATTTTTGTTTTTTGAAATATGTTGTCAGAAGTGTATCGTGTTTAGCATCTAATGAAAGTATTCGACAAGAGCCGGCTTGCAAAAATGAAATTAGCTCCTAAACGTGAATGTTTTACTGACGCCGAAGGCCTAGGGAGTCTCACAGATATTTATTTTTACAGCAGTCAGTAGGTCCGTCAAAAAATTTATAACTTAAAATTAAATGTCAATTACGTTCCGTATATTTTATTTTAATTGAGACATGCAAATACACATTGCTCTCAATCAATTATCAATTCGTAACCATAGATATGATAAATTCCATGTTTTACATTAAAAAAGAAACTCACGGTTCATATAATTCATTCCTGCCAAGGAGATGTAACAACCTTACCTCACATATATATTTATATAAAACCACTAAAAACTATGAACCATCATAAATTCTAAGATAAGCCTCAGCAACCTACAACGCTTAAGCCGCGTCCACACTCTTCCCGTTTTATGCAAATTCCAAACCTCTACTAACTTTAGGCATGTTTTTGGGAAACAAACGTCGCCATCCACACGTTTGCGAGCGCGTTAGTGTGTTATGAACAGGCAAGCATGACGGACGTTGAGCTTGTATCGGCCATAACATTTGACTTAAGTTATTTTTATTACAAAAACAAGAAAATAAGCAAAAGGAAACGAAAAATACGATAAAGAAGGTGCATCAGCTATTTTTTTTTATCCTTGTGATTAGTATTTCCCGGGTCCCAAATGCATGGTTCTACCTGCTAATGTTCTAGGAAGCTCAAGACATCCTCACTGGACCAGTCACTCATTTTGTCACTCACTTAAAAAATGCACGTCTATTAATCACTAATGCTCGAACGAAAATGAATGCGGCACAAACGTATGGATGCACCCCAAGCGCTTGCAGAAAAATCCTTTGATTTGTGTCACTCGATCAGGTTGACCACAAGCGCTTGCAAATCTACGCACACCAAGTCAAACGAACCATTCAAACATTTGAATTTGTGAAGGTTTGTTGAGGTTTGGCAAGCGTGTGGATGCGGCTTTAGATTGCAATATTGTTGATACAAACCAGTTTCATACCTGATAAGAAAGGAAGTTCGGAGAACCAAGCAGTTGGATAAACTATGTCTGTAACTCGCTCATTATGCAGAAGAAGTAGTGTAGCTGGGTCCGCGAAGAGAATGTCGAAGCAAATGAACGTGCCAAAGGTAACACCAAAGTCAGTTTCAAAGCTTACTTCTTCTGGAATATGTGTCCTGTTAAATCCTGGCTCTCCAAATAAATTATATTTGCGATATCTACCAAACAAATAAACAATAGTAGTTTTAAGATTTTGCTTGACGAGAAATAATTTGAAATTTGAAAGGAAAAGCAAATGTATATTTCATATCATATTTTGAATTAATTTAGAATATCATTTAAAAAAAGGAAATTATTTTGTTTCTGTACACAGACGGTCTATAACTGAGGACCGAAATTATATATATAAAAGCCGAAAATAATGGAGATGGATTATCTACCAAAGACGTAAACAATTATCGTAAAGTGAATTTACTGAATAACAGCAACTCCTGTAGGCAGATTTCACTATTTGTTAGATATGTGGAATGAAAGTTTATGATCAAATGTGTCTTCAAAAACATGCAGGCTGCATAAAATTTTAAAATTAAAGTGTAGAGGTAAGTAATGGGTTTAGTTTATTTAAAAAATTACAAGACATTGTATTTCTCAATATTAAGAACAAGATTATTGTTTACACAGCAGTGATTAACCACGTTTAAATTATCTTGCAGCACTTCACAGACAGCCAAAATATTAATCGTACACAATAATTTAAGATCGTCAGCATACAGTACGTTAATACATTTTGTTAAATCGTCTATAAATATATTAAAGAGAAGTGGCCCAAGCACTGAACCCTGAAGAACTTCGGATTTTTGATGAAATATTTCAGATTTGAAACCATTATAATAAACATATTGGTATCTCTCGTGTAAATATGATAAATTAGATTTGTAAGTGAGGTAGATATACTGTAATGTTCTAATTTCCGTATCAGTAACTCATGGTCTAGCTTGTCGAAGGCTTTGGAAAAATCAGTGTAGAAATATGATTTTTTAAAATGAATGGTATTGCACATACTTTTTGTCATCCAAATTATACCCCTAGTTTGGCAGAAACCTCAGTTACATATTTTAAAAGTAAATTCATAAAGATAATAATGAGGATGAAGATAGGCATCGTGTTATGGTAACCTTAGGAAGAAATTTGCTAACCCGATTAGATTTGTTTAGACCAGATATAAGGAGTACACTTTATAAGAATCCGGAAAGACAAGTTGTAAATTCGAGGGGAAATGAAATACGAGAGTTAAAGTTGTATCAAGAGATATTAGTTAGACATAACCGTGATGCAAATAAATTTAAAGTAGCAAAAGTCACTCAGAAATTAGATCCAATAAATAAACAAAAAAATTTTAAAACCCAACTATACAAAAGAACTGTTTGTTGATTGGGTTTCTAAGTAAGGGAGTAAGTTATGTTTACAAATTTCTGATTAGTAATTGATTCTTACAGACCAGGGAATCGATAAGTATAAATAATAACTTACAAGACATTAAGTAATTAAAAAATCATAGTTATTTCTTACCTAGCAACAACGGCACCTGTTCTGTCAAATACTACATTAGTATTATAAAAGATTGCGTCGCTGTCGGAATCACTTGCATCGAATTTATATTTCTCCGGTAAATTAACTACCACGTATATTTGATTTTCTTTGGCACTGCAGGATAATCGTTTAATAGTCTGAAATATTGAAATAATATGCACAATATTATTATAGGATAAAAGATAAAATACAAATTTATTGCTCTATTCTAAACAAATATGTGTGACACATCTGTAAATCTATAAATAATGAACAAAATCGCAACGAAGCAGCCACTCTTATGTATAATTTTATATTAATTAACATAAATGAATACTGTTGTCATTTTTTTTACAAATTTCCAAATCTGTGTCGTTATCGTATGTTGTGCGTAGTACTTACATCTGTCCAAGAACCATTATTACATGGAATAACTTCATGATTGGGTACTTCAGAAGTATATTGCATTAATTTTTCTCTATTAAAATGAGGAAAATGAAGTGACGTAATTCCACATTCTGGAAATACTATTATATCTGCGTTCTGAAAAGCAATTAAATTTATTGAATACATTGTCTAGTAGTATAAGTATGCGAGTAGCAAGTTTGTCATAGCGATAAGCAAGTGGCTAACATTTGATTATCTCATGTCTAATAGGAATTTACTCATTATATGTGGTTACCTTTAGTCACCTGCTATATTTTTAAACAAGCCTATGAGGTTGATTAAGAGATGACTAAATATGGTCGCCATAAGTCACACATGCATATTAAGATTATCGATCAAAGAAATCAGTATTGCATATGAGGAAGAAATAATCAGTTTAATCCTCTTTTATTATCAAACACTGAATTTAATACAAGGTACATATGAAACTAAATTTGATATTAATGGAATTGATCAGATTAACTGCAATAATTGTAATGCCATATATATTGGACAAAGTGGCCGAAGTTTTAAATCGAGAATGAAAGAACATCTCAATTCCATTGATAAGCAAATTTGCTCAACGGGTTTTTCTGAACACTGTGTCACCAATAACCATAGTTTTAATGGGAATTTCAAAATTAAACATTTAGCTGAAAAAGGTAGTAGAATGAACCTTCTCGAAAATTTAGAAATAAGGAAAGCCATTAATTCGGGGAAAAACATCTGTAACAACCAAGTAGAAGTAAGCCATTCACCCCTTCTTAATATGTAATCCCTAATAAGATATAAATACCTGTGTATAACTTTCTCTGTACATTCATGTCTGATGATGACTGTAAAGTCGAAACAATTGTAACGTTTAAGTTTAAATTAAATTTTGTGGAAAATCAAGAAAAGTGTTTATTATTTTTTAACTAATTATTAAATAATAGAACGCATTTATAATATTTGGAATTTGGGCAGCTCGGACGTTTCTAGAATTATTTTCAATTTTATTCTTTAATTCCCCATTTTGCAATACTAATTGTCACTCTATGATATTGAAAATATACTAATGCGCTCTAGCAAGTAACTCATTGCTTATGTTAATCGACGTAGGTTAATTTTAACTATCGACTATGATATTTGTATATCTGCGATTGGTTTGACGTTTCTGTTGTCAAATCGATTGTAAAAAGCAGGGTCTAGTAAATTAAATGTGGGACACTTGACTAATTTTTCCCTGCTATCTCCTGGTTGCACCCCGGAAGCTTAATAAAAATAATAATTTACTTGGATATTTATAATTTTTTGTAATAAATTGAGTATGATTGATAAAATTAACAGCTATCAGAATATATTTCAGCAAAAATAAGTAGCAAATAAAATAATAATTATATATTTTGTGCAAGTTTTTCAGCGATTAAAATAATTCTTTAATAGAATGAAGAACAGTGATAAATATTTCAATAAAATTTTGCAAAAATTATTCATATGGAAGTTCGAATATGTGTTACAAAGATTTATAACCAAACATTTAAATATTTCTCGATAAATAATCCGATAGATAAAATCCAAAAAATTGGAGAAATTGTATAGGCATATAATGCAACTTTCCTTTTTAAAAAACAAATGTGACTTTATTGCGATTATATTAGACTATTTATTGAATGCAAGGTACAAAATTATGAAGAAGAAAGAAGAAAATGTGATAAATTTGTATTTTCCATTTTGACATTAAAAGAATGTCTTTAAAATTTTGGATATAGTTCGTATCTTTAAATATTAACAAATAAACAAGTATTGTTACCTATGCTCGCTTAAATATTTAATACAGTGATAAGATTTTATTACCAGTATCTTTACAAACGTTTAACAACGGCGATTAATATAAGCGATGTGTTACATGATAGAACCGAACACCAATATACCCTAATATAGGCCTGAAACTGGGAGACTCCTTAGTACCACTACTCTTCAATAAAGTCCTTGAAATGACTTTCAGACAAGCAGAAGTAAATGTAAATTGATCAATAATAAATAGACCTCTCGTTGTATTAGAATATTCAGATGACCTTATAATATTAAAGGAAAGACAAACAGATTTGGAGGAAGCAAATACCAGAATAAAGCTAGCAGCAAAAAAACTTTGGATTCCATGTTATCACAAGTAAAACAAAAGCGATGAAGTAGGCAGACAAAATAATATAAATGATGAAAACAGAAATATACAAATAGATAATGAACCGGCATAACATTAAGCTCATCGATTAACTCCAATAATAGCATAAGCCAGGATATAAAGAAAATAATTCTTATTGGAAACAAATCCAATTATAGCCTGAGAAGTATCCTGAAGTCCAAAAACGCTATCAGATTAACCAAAAAATCAATATTGAAAATTATTATTAATAGTAGGTAATTCTATGTTGTAGTTGTTTTATTGAGAGGAGTGTTTAGTAAACTATTGAAATGAACGAAATAAGCTATACATCTTCATATGATTTAAGATTGTTTAAATGCTTGGGTATAATAATATCTGTATTTGTTGGTGTTCTAAATCAATTAAATTTTGTTGTATATTACGTGTTATGATAAGATTTAAGAAATTAATAGGTTTATTATTTTCTATTTCATATGTATATTGAACTGTACCTAGATTATTAATATGTTATTTAAAGATACAAGATCTGCATCTGTACTATTGAAAACAAGGAGAGTATCATCTATGTTTTTGTGGAAATAATATTTTTGTATTCCTAATATTTAATTTATTTGATAAGTGTTCTGATTGTAATTTTTATTCCAAAAGTTATTTACATTAACCACAGTTCTCCATTTTGTTCTGGTGATTCAGCGTTTTACGTTTCGTAATATTTCGAGTTCTAAATAGAAATTATAATTTCATTCTTAGATTTACCATGTATTATATTGCTGTTCAATGTTTTTGAGTTGTTTTATAATCTGACTGTAAGTTTCTACCTCAAAGTACATTTTTTTTGTAACCTTTATAACTTGTATATTTTTTACTCAAGATAATTTGTATATCTTTTAGTGGGCTGAAGACGGGCATTATTTTGTAACCGGTTCGCAAATAATTAATATGTTTTTACTGTATTTCATAGTTTCCACATTTACTGTATAAAAGTCTAATAGGCAGAGTGAGATAGATGTGGAAAGATGGTGTGGAGGAAGATATAAAGAAGTTGAAAGCAATAAACTAGAGCAAACAGTCAAATAAAGAGAAGCAATAAGGGAGAAGTATATATTACTAGCATAATATAGCCAAACAAGAAAATCAAGTTCAACCAGAAGTTAAACTTTAAAAAAATAATCATTTCTTGCAACAACGCTTAAGGAATGGAGTTAATAATTAACATTAATGAGTTTTAAAAAAATAATAAAAATGAGACTTTCTAAACAGGCTATCAATAATTTTTAACTTTTAAATATAAGTACATGGAAAATAGCTAATCAAATAAATTTGACTATTAGGACAGGACACCCACTCTGTTTATCAAAAACTTGGCATGTGATGTTTAGAATGAATCAAATACGCGAGGTAGTCTAAACGACATTTTACTCATTTTTAAATTTTGACGAAGTTTATGGCAGTCCCAAAAGTAACATTTGTAGACATTCTGAAGATCCCACATATTCCTTTCGTTTATTTATATATACTAGTTGCTAATTTTTACCTGTTCCTTAGCTCTTTGAATAAACGCTACATATTCATCTACATTTCTTCTCAAATTTTCTTCAGCACTGGCCAGAATATTAAAGTACGGTGCGTATTCCACAACAGCTCCTATATAATAATTGTCCTGTGCCTGAAAATAATATAAAAGATTAGTGCGTTCGAAAAAAAAATTAAGTACGATTCTAAATTTTATAAACACCAACTTCATTTAACATTTGAAAGGGGGTAAATGGTGCCGCAAGAGCGATAAAGGCCGGAAAACGTTGTAACTATAAATGTGTTGAACATTTCTTCCCGGGAGTGTTATCGTATCACGTTTTGTTTAATTCTGCTATCAAAATATTACAATCTGTATACAGTAAAGGCAATAAAAGTTGTAAACGATGTCACGGAAAGAAATATTCAACTTTTCGAAAATTACAACAGTCATCTTACAAAAATGAAGAACATATGCAATACATCGTTCATCTGGTAAAAGCATAAAGATATAAGTTTCCTTCTGAGAATAACACTGATATCGAGAAACCATTTCAAATGTTCAAATTGGTCACCTTTTAATTGTAAAGTATTATTATCATGTATTATTAAAGTCTAAATGATAAACATAATCCATAGTTCCTGTCATTTTAAACGAAAAACCTTAGCTTAGATTTAGTTAAAATGAATGTTAAGATATGATTACTATTAGAAAAATTCTAAATGGATTTCCAAATGTGTTATTATATAGAGAGAACCACGCAGAGTAGGTATAGAATGGATATATACTACGTATAACACAATATAATAATAAATAAATATAAATAAATATAGAAGCCATGAACTTGTGAAAATATACGAATAGTTGTTTAGATCACGACAGTGAATCAATTTAGTAAGGCAACAATAATATTATAAGGGCACCGTTAACAATATTATTTACCAAAAAAATATCAAACAAGTTCTCGAGTAATCTCCCATTCTGTAATGTATGAAAGTAAATATCCAATATATTACAGAAATACCGTATTGCTGAGGACAGGCTATTAAAACTTCAATTTAGCGCTCTAGTTCATTTAGACATCGACACGACATACTTTAATATTTATATTGTATTTATATATTACATATATATTTCTAGTTCCAATGTTTTGTTATAGTTCCATTATACTGAAAAATATTCTGATTAATGTTTTTGTTATTCGTGGTTTTTTAATGAGCTCATGCTTAAAACCCAACAAAGACAATCATATATTACGGTATATAAATCACTTACTGATATTTAAATGTCACATGAAAAATTGGATGTATATGCTTTTTCATCATTTTAATTAGAATTTTAACATTCTTAAAAGTAATAATTTACTTATTAGTTTTCATTTATTATTTAATAACTAATAACAATTCAGTCAAAAATTCCGCTACTTTTTGGAGAATTTCTTCCACAGCCGCTACTCCGCAATTTTGGTAAAATTCCGTCATCGGTAGCGGAATTCAGACACTGACTACATGGTGCAGTTAGTCATAAAGTGATAATATTTTCTAATAGCCAAAGTTACGCTTCTGGATTGAGCATATGTAAGTCTATTAAAGGGCCGTAGTAGTGTGTTATTGGGCATTCCAATAGCTGATGATGGATAAATGACAAGATACAAAATGAAACGTCCAAATTGTACTCTTGTTTTGTAATAAATAGAACACATGAGCCCAAGAACATCATATCATTTACCCAATTACAAGTTCCCAATATTTTTAATCCAATTTGCAAAAATATTAATGCATAAAAAAATATATTTTATGTACATGTTTATACCAGTTAAAAAAAATGAATTATATAAAAGAACATATTGGAATACATTTAACATACTGTCGACAACACTTCATCAAATCGGATTGTAAAACGTCATTCTAAACAATAGTAATTTACAAGTCCGGTAAATGTACGGTACGAGGAGTAAATATTTTATTTGTTGCGATTATTTTTAGATTTTCATTGTGACCTGCTTGTAGTGAAAAAGTATTTATATCCTGGATTATAAATTGATTTAAATATCGTTTTTCTTCTTATCTGAGTCTGTATACAGGGTGTTTGGCGAAAGGCCGGTACCCAGAATATTTCCTTTATTATGAGAGATACAGAAGAATGTTACGAAACAAAATTAAACTAGTCAAAGGGACTCATAAAATGATCTTAGTAAGAATTTGTGTTACTTCCGGTTTTAGCGGAAGTGTGTACAACTTTGATTCTAGCATAGGGAATCGGTATTATTATTTTTTTTTTAGAAATGTACATAAAATTAGCTCTACAATGATATCAAAATATCATAGCTTTACTTCAACCATTTCAAAATGGCGACAATTTTTACGTGAACTCTGAATCGGCCTTTCCCGCAAAATCTCATTTACCAGACTACTTTACAATTTTAAACAGCGCTCAAAATCAAAGTACAAAAACGCATTGAGAGCAGTGCGTAGGTGACTTTGTTTTCACACCTTGTACTAGAAGATCCGATAAATTGTTGGTCCACAACAATGGCAGTGATATCTCTTGTATAAATTTACAGAATATTATACGTGCAATTAAATATTCAATTTTTCGATTTATGTCTGCGTTTTATAGGAAATGTGACACCGTGCTGTGCTACAAAATGTGCTAAAAAACGCAAGTATTTAAAATATAGATGAATAGATGGTGTTGGTCATGAAGTTGGGAAGTTTGTGATTTGTGTTTGTGGTGATTTCCAGTTCCTACAGTTTATTTCTCTTAAGTCTGAGTCAAGTGGTCATTGCAGTAAATGGGTGTAAGAGATTTATTATTCTGGTAGAGGAAGGGCCTGCTTTCAGAATACATTATATTTTTCATTATGATATGGAAACAGCAATAAAAATTTAATAATTTTTATCCAACACCGTGTAATTATAACGATATAAGTATGCCGTTTTCAGATAAATAAAGTAGGTCATAAGTCACTAGTGAGCTAAATATATTAGCTCACTGTTTTTTGGTTCGTATCATAGTAACTACTTTATAAAACCTTCTGTACACTATTTTGTTCCTAAATGTCATTTCGAAATTCCATCTGTCAAAAATCTTATATGTATTTAATATCAATGATTAAAATGTGTTGGATAAAATGTTGTATGGCACACGTGTGTTAATTACCTAAGTCACTTGAAAAAAAACCACACTCGGCCTAACGGCCTCGTGAGCTAAACTTTTCCTACGTGACTTATCTGTAATGTAACACACTTGTACCATAAATAACTATAAAATTTGTATATAGTTTTAGGTTTTAACTTATTTTTGTATTAAAAACTACCTGTAAAAAAGTTCAAATGTAGGGAAATTTTTTATTTGATTTTAGAGAAACCCGGCAATACTGGCTCATTTATATCTATCTATTTTCTCTTGCCTTGATATAAATATCTCGAGAAAATAATGTGATAAATTAAAGGGAAATTTCTTCTTTATTTTCACTGAAATAAATTGACACTATTTGAGTAATCGAGGATATTTGTACTGTTGTACTCTGAGGTTACCCCAGCCCTATTGCGCAGGCAATCTTCCTGCATCCTCGTATTTTGGTCGTTGGAACGTATTTGGATTTCATTCCAATCTGACGATGATTAATTAAGGCGGTCAGCCAGCTCCGGCTCGAGAAGAGATTCTTTAAGAGTTTTGCTTTTCGGTTCTGAACTTTTTTTTGTAGCAAGGTTGTTAGAACCACGTGTGAATAAATTTACGTTTTTTTGATATTGTATTTTATCCTCGCTGATGGAGTTGTTGTTCTGTGGTTCACCGGCATGATTGTTATGTTCCTCTGGAATTACCGGGATATAATTCACACCTTACTCAAAAGCAGAAGGACGTCTGTGTCTTCAGCCGTACACCACCTTAGGTATGATTTTCTGGTGCCACTAAATTATCTTTTGCGTCTTCAAACGCAGTTTCTTAATCGTTATATTTTTTAGGCTTCTAATTGTATTTACATTAAAGGTTTTTGCCTTAATAATCATTCCGTTTTGTGAAGAGAGTCCTGCTTCAAAAGCCGCACATCATCAGAGGTGAGATTTTAGAATTGCTATTCCGGGTTATGGTATATCTCTTGGCTCAGGTGCTAATAGCGTTTCGTTCCTTTTAGGCTTTTAATTTCTGTTTCGTATTAATATCTTTATTACACGTTGTCGTGTTTTATTCGACTTTCTCTCGTCGCGGTTCCGATCCAATTACCGTTACGTTTCGGATCTACTTCGACGTTTGTGGTGGTATTATTTTTGGAGCACAAGCGAATGCAAGGTGTACCTGTTCCACCTCGTTCCTTTTGGTTCGTCTGCGTTCGCAAGGATCTATCTGGAGGAGAAATCCTGGTTCCGGTGTGTACTCCAGCGCAGCGGCCTTAGAGCGGATTCAAACGTTGCCCAGGTAAACCCTATTAATGTTTTATTTATTTTTTCTTGCATAAGCATTTACTAATTTTCATGTCGTTCTTGTACGGAACAAATAGTTAGCAAGTACCATTTCGAGGAGATTTGTTATTTGCTTTTGTAAAGATTTAGTGTATCTCCGCTTATATTGATCGCGGATATTCGCTCGATATTTCGCATTGGCCAATGTATCTACTGGCGATTTTCGTTTTTATTTAGACGCTTTAGCGTGTGTTAGTTTTTTTGTATTTCCCACAAATCGCTCCCGTTTTCTGCGTACAATAAATTCCTTATATCTTTTAATTCGTGTATTGTTCCTTTATGCTTCCCCTTACTCGCCCTTTCCCAATAGGATTGAGCTGTGCCTGACCGGCTGGCGCCCTAAATTTATATTTTTTTGGCTCAACCCTTACTCGTCTTCACTGAGCCTAGCCGCAGCTCAAGCCGTTGCTTAAACGGATCCTTCCATCTTGTTGTAGCAGTACTTGTGTTTTACGTTAGTACAACCAACACATCACGTTTGTAATTATTCTCGAATGGTCTTTACTTTTGATAAAATATGTCACTACTATCCGATAATATTAAATAGATGATGAGGGACATGTAATGGTGTTTGGCCACAAGAAGGCGTCATGTAGTTTTTTGTATCTTGTTAATTTTGTCTTTGTGATACTTAAATATACAGAGTTCCTATATAAGCACACTAGAAATGTTATTTATTAAGACCTTTGTTCCATCTAGCTAGGAAATAATACAGAACATAATACAAACAATAAAAGGGAACTAACCAAACCATTGTTAATTGTAATTACACTTGATTAATTATCACAGATCACTTGCTAACCTCAAATATTTAAACGTTAATTGTTCCACTTCCCTAATTTGTAACCATTATAACTTAGTTTCATTTCTTATTCTATTCTTTTATACTAGTTATTATTTATGCTGATAATATATCACACGAATCTGACTAACCTAAAACTTTTTTACCATATACAGATCCTACTTTACTCTAGTTGGATTTCTCATTTATATCATATTTTTTTTATGGTTTATATCAATAATATTGATGTTAGTAGACATAGTTGGTAGGTACAAGTTTTCTTTGTTTTCATTTTCCTAAATATTTCTCTTACAGGTGGCTTGGCTATCAATTCTTCAATATAAATACGTTATATATTATTTTCTTTGTCTAAATACGATTTGGACTAGCGCCCAACTTATTTATTTGCACGAGTTACAAATCTTAATTATATTGATTGATTTCATTGCATGAGTAATGAATGTACGTTCACTCAATTGCAAAAATTACACATTGGTACAATAATGTTTTATTACTGTCACTTATTAAGTTGGTACATTTAACTAAAATTCGTCCACTAACAAAATATCTATATCAGAAAGTGAATAACGAAAAGACAGGTAGGTGTCAATGATAATAGAATATAGACGAAGTGTAATGTTAAGCTGTATATTACCCGAAAAACTTTGAAACATAATGGGTTGTTCTTTTATAAGTTAGGCTAGGCGCGCACTACGTTGTTTCGCCGCGCGGCAAAATGCCGTGCGGTGAATTGTCGTACGACAGAAAAACGCAGAGAAATTGAAACGCGCGGACTACAGCTGTTTTTCAGAAATTTTTAACTATGGATCTCGTGAAAACAGCGTGTATAAGTATTTTAATAATGAGAAATCGCGAAAAGAAACGAAAAAGAACTAACCGTTTTTGGGTACACCCCCTTACTAGTGAAAGACTGAACAAAGGACAATTTTCTAAAATATTTAAGGAATGTCCACAATTTTTGTTTTATATTCCTGTCTTTATACGACTTCAAAAATGTATTATATAATATAGGCCTTTTCTCAATTAATATTATTAATTTTTCCACATTAATTTGTAAAGGGTCTGCATCATTTATTATTATTATTATTATTATTATTATTTAATACTGTACCCAACAGGCTAAAGCCCAATTAAAGGGTAAGAGAAAAAAAAGAAAGAGAAAAAAAAAATTCAATAAGAATAGATACAGCCTTTAAGTTCACTAATAGTGCAGTTAAAAATGTCAACAAGATATTGGATTTGACGATACGATTGTATCATATAATATACTGGGGAATTTGCAAGTACATTAGTTCTTGTACGAGGCAAGTAAAATGTACATTGAAACCTGGAGGACAGTCTGGGTACATGAATTTGAATTTTATTAATAATAATTATACAGTCTATTTTATTATTTATTAATTTCCATAAGATAATGGTAGCGTGCATATTCCGTCGTTGATAAAGGTATTGCAAATTAAAGGATTCAAGTAGTATGGGTTGAGGGATGCCTCTGGGGGGATATACACCCTCTAAAATAAATTTAGCTGCTTTAATAAACTTTCTTTGAACACTCTCAATAAGTTCAATCATAATACTAGTAGTAGGACTCCAAATAACTGAGCAATATTCGAGATGCGGTCTTACCAGCGATGTAAAAAGCATTTTAAATATTGTTATATTGTTGAACATTTGACCATTTCTTATGATGAAACCTAAACATTTAAATGCTGCAACAACCTTCATTTCAATGTGTTTATTAAATGTTAACTTAGGATCAAAAGTAATTCCTAGGTCGCAGATGTAATCTGGTTTCATTAAGGATTGATTTCTAAGAGTGTAATTAAAATGTATTGGATATTTTTTCTGAGAGTAAGTCATAATTAAGCACTTATTAATATTGAGATTCAGTTCATTTTGATCACACCAGTCGCTAATAAAATTCAAATTAGTTTGTAATTCTACACAGTTATCAACATTTTTAATTTTGCAAAATACTTTGATATCATCGGCGTATATAAGATAGTCAACTGTGATACCAGATGTAATATCGTTGATAAAAATGTTAAATAGTAACGGTCCAAGCACAGAACCCTGTGGCACGCCCGAATTTTGAGTAAAATTATTTGATTTGAAGCCATGTTTGCTGACATATTGATATCTGTTACTGAGATAAGATGTGAATAGTCGGACGAGAGAGGGAGAAAAACCAAAAGATTGAAGTTTACATATGAGTATGGAGTGACTTAATTTGTCGAAAGCCTTTGAGAAGTCGGTGTATATAACATCAACTTGACAATTTTCATTTATCGCCTCACTAATATATTGAGTTATACATAATAAATTTGTAGTAGTTGATCTACCTTTAACAAAACCGTGCTGGTTAGAAGCTAATTGATTTGACACGTGATTGTATAATTTGTCATGGATAACTGTTTCAAACACTTTACTAAAATTGGATATCAATGCAACTGGCCGATAGTTACTAACATCATTTTTATCACCTTTTTTGAAAACGGGATTTATTCTCGACAATTTCCAAGTTTCCGGGAAAACGGAATGTTTAATTATTAAATTAAAAATTATTGTAAGTGGTTTTACAAATACAGAGGAGCAGTCTTTAATTATAAAAGAAGGTACTGAATCTGGACCCATTGTTAATTTGGGCTTAAGTTTATTGACAGCTTTGATGACGTCCTCTTCACTTACAGAATTTAAAGTACAACAGCCGGAATCCGTATCGTTGAGCGGGGAAATAGTGCTATTGATATTATTATTATTGTAAGAACTAGAAAAATATTCGGCGAATGCATCAACAATAGATTGTGGGTCTTCCAGAGTTTTATTATTGTATGTAAGTACAGTAGGCATTGAAGCAGTGTTCCTCTTGTTATTGACGAAAGACCAAAATCGCTTGGGCTCATCTACAATGCTATGCATAATGTCGTTGCAGTAATTTAAATACGCCTGTTTGGTTTCAAGTTTAATTTGAGATCTTAAACGACTGAAACTATTAACATCATCTGGAGAACGGAATTTTTTTATCTTCGTCCATAATTTATGTTTCGCTTTTATTTTATGGATAATGGATCCATTGAACCAAGGTGGATAGCTCTTAGAAGACTTTTTCTTGAAAGGAACGTTGTTATGCAGGACTGGATTTAGAAGATTATAGAATTCACGGACAACATCATCTACATTATCAAAATCATTTAGTGGACTCCAGTTAATAGTGGATAATTCATGATAGAGCGAAACAAAGTTTGCTTTCTTAAAATTTAATCCTAAATTGGAAACAGATTTAGGTCTGACATTAGAGTCGTGATGCAATTCAATAGTTAAAGATGGATGATATTTATCTTCATTAAGGATATTATATATTGAACGAGTTACTATGCAGTTATTATTACTGATGACAAAATCTAAAATTCTGTCATCATTATTTTTTACAAAATTGTACTGCGACCAATTGAAAAAATTTAGGAAATTCAATAGAGAGTTATAAATGGGAGAAGTGGCAGCATTATTATGACAGTTTAAATAAACAGGTATATTAAAGTCACCGAATATTATTACTTCAGAATTATATAAAAATTTAAGGGTAGATATCGATTCAAATAAAGAGTTATAATCATTAACAGTGCATGAAGGGGGAATATATAAGACCATAGCATATAGGGGTTTGTGATTGAGGAAAATTTTTATAAGTAAAATATCAATATGAGGTAGATCTTTAAATGTATTACAATGTTGATGAATGTCAATTTTAATTGCTTTATATTTATTTTGTATGGCGAATAGTACACCACCACCCCGTTTTGTTCTAGTAAGCTCAAAATTGCGATCAGTTCTAAAGACTGTGAAATTGTTTTGGTCGAAAAGTTCATTATTTGTAATATGTTCATGACACCAAGTTTCTGTAAACGCATATAGTTGAAAGTAAGTTTGAGTTAGTGTGTTTAAATACAATTCAGCTGATTTACCTCCTAATCCCCTTACGTTTTGGTAGTAGCAAAAAAAGTTTTTGTTGTCAGTATTTATGTCACTGATATTAGTACAATTAATTGAATTTTGGCCGGATTCGTAAGATATCTTTAATTGCTATGAGTCTCCTAAAATAGAAGATCTAAATCTTTTTAAATTTTCGTTAAAAATGTGACAATTGTGATCCCAAACTGCATGATCTGTTGAAATGTTTGGTTTAAGTGCTTTTGCTTGCGTGCAATTGATACATTTTAGGGAAATGGATTTGCAGTCTTTTAAAGAGTGCGAATCTGCACATTTTGGACATGTTGGCGTTTTTTTTGTGCAATTTTTTGAGGTATGGTGAAATCCGCAACAGTTGAAACATCGACGTAATTCAACTGCATCATAAACTGAGCAAGAATCGTAACCAATAAGAATGTTACCGGAGTTAAGGATCGAATGATATGTATTGTGATCGACTTGTAAGATGGCTTGGTAAACATGTTTATTTTTCTTTAATGGTTTAATAGTCACAACTTCACAAGTACTGCCACTCGAAAAATGAACTTTATTTTGATATTTTAGGGAACTTATTAAGACATCAGGTTCAATATTATCAGTCAATCCTACTATTTTAATTCTGGGATGTAGCATACTTAATTGTTTGACATCATATTTATCTTTAAGTTTCTCGGAGGCCAGTTGTTTAAATTTTACAACGTTCTCGTTATTGTCGCAACGGATTACAAGACTACCATCTCGATTATTTTTTACGTTAACAATATTTATTTCAGAATCGATAGGGTTAATGGACTGTAACATATCAGATTTAGTAACACTTGGTCTTTGTTTACCAGACTTAGGTTTAACAATAATTGGTGGCTCTATGGGTTTATTTTTATTTTGTAAAATATTAGCGTAAGTTTTAGATGCGGAAGACTGTGGGCAGACATTATCGGATATATATTTGAGATGATCGTTGATGCTTTTTTCTACTTGGCATTTCAGTAGTTCAAATTTTTTTTCAAAGTCGTTTTGCATTGTGTTAAAAAGTGAACTGAAAGTATCTAATGCATTTTTATCTATAATTTTGGACAAATTCTCATTTATATTCTTGATTGTACCGACGAGTTCAACCGAATCAGATTTATTAATTATTTCGCAGGTTCGTTTACAATCATCACACAGAAAAAATAAATTATTATTTTTATTTATTATTTCATACTCTTTATCACTAATACCAACGCATGCTATATGGAACGATTTGCCACATGAACCTTCACAATTAATGATTGATTGATCAGGTCTTTTATAGCGACATTTGCCACATGCAGACATTTTGCATTATCAAAAAATTGAATATAAATATAAAAAATAAGGTTTAAATAATTAATAATTACTAACAAAAAAAATGTGTATGAATGAGACACAATGGATACAAGAAAGGAGAGGGAAGCGCCAGTGCGGTCCGTCACGGCTAAGGTTAGTACGTACTGGAATGGACCACGGGAGGGTAAACACAACAGAAAGGTAGTTACTGATTATGAGGAAGACGGATGACCGGAAGAAATGCCTAACAACGAGAAAATAAAACTAAATATCTAGAACCAATGTGAATGCTTATCTACCATGTGCTGATCTACTTAAAAACTATAACGGCTAAATCAGCATACGAGACATGAAAATGTAGATCTAAATGAGACAATTTGAGTGCTAACAAGACAAATTCAATGGTGTAATCAAATTTAGAGAAAAAAAAAACTATTGTTAAAGTATAAAAACTTAGAAATTCTAATGTAGCACGTGTTGCTCTATTTACAAACTAGGATAACCAGATCAACATGAGATACATCAAAAGATGCGTAATAACAAGACAAATTCAATGGTGTAATCAAATTTACAAAAAACTCTTGTTAAAGTATGAAAAACTTAGAAATTCCGACGCAGCACGTGTTGCTCTACTTAAAAACCAGAGCAGATAAAAGGTTCGCGACTTCACTAATCGTGGGCTAAAATAAAACTATTTAAGACTAACAAATGTCGCAATAATCGCATTATCCGTATACCCAGAAATGGAGTATGAAAGTGTGAATAACCAAAAACTGAAATACTCACAATTTCATCAAAAATGGAGCAATAAAACCAGAACAAAAACACATAACACTTATCACAGCACCTAATACACGTGATTGCACTAAAATTTTGATGTTTGATGCACTTCTATAGCACAACTTGGATAAAAACTTGCGGAGCGATCATCGACCATAACATCTGCATATGACATACACATATAACATTTACAGGACTTGCCGGTGATCCAGGAGACGACATCTTTCTTTAAAAACAAGTTTTCACTGCGGTGAATTGCCGTAGTGCGCGCTGTTCTATATAATTCTACATGTCACAAAGACAAACTTGCGTCGCCGCACCGCATTAAAAATGGGACATGCTGCATTTTTTTTGCCGCTGCGGCGATCAAGACGCAAGTGCGCGCTTCCCATTTCCCAATATAAAAGCCAGTGTTACAAAAATGCGGCGCGACGAAATGCCGCGCGGCGATTTAGCCGCACGGCAAAAAGTCGTAGTGCGCGCCTAGCCTTACCGTTTAAACCCAAATCAGTAAAATTACTTTTAACTAGTTAAAACTTAAGATTACCAAGTGTTCATTTGGAAACTAGTAATAACTAGTTGAAACGCGTATTTGTTAACACTTTTGTAAAAACCAGAATAATTTTGGTTTTGTACACACTTCAGGTGTTAACAGAAAAAAAGTAAGAACTAGTTTTTATAAACTGGTTATTTGAAAGAACTACTTTTAACTAATATGTGTCGGCAAAAAAACAAATTAATACATTGCTTGATTATAACACTTCCGGGTAAACATGATACCATGACATAACCTATAACAACTTATGTGAGTAGCTTATGCAAAGTGCCAATTAAATAATATATAATATGACAAATTAGAAGGAACATTTTAACACATGTCTTATACATATGAAAGACTTGTGTTTTTAATTCACTTCTACAAGAGGTTACAGTTCCCTGCAGAAGTGTACCAAAAGATGCAATCACTTAAAAATGCGGCTTTATCATCAAATGGATTTGTACAGAGATTCGTACATTGCACCTGCAAGAAGATATTTGCAAATAATTGTAAATTGACCCTAATTTTTGTATGTTTTATAATGGGGTATGTGATTAAATTTAAATTTTTACATATATGATACTAGGCAAAAAAATAAAATACCTGTTTTGAAATTTATTCATTATTCGTAGTTTTCGAGAAAATAAATAAAATTATGGGGGACGGGATATTGTAATGTCAACGTGGTATAATCGTGAAGGAAGACAGATAGATTCGGAGCGAAAGAGCCTCTCTGACTGTTTTCTTTCATAAACCAGAGATGTATTCGTATTTATCCATAGAATATGCTTTTAATTATGTATTTTCATCTCAGCAAAACTATATTTTAAGTTTGTTGTAATAACTATGAATATTTTTTTAAACCAATCTGCTATTTATGTTTAAGCAGGGGTATCAATCAAGGAGTGCATTAATTCGGTTTTTTACTGACACATAATACTTACAACCAGTTCTTTCAAATGAATAATTAATAAAAACTAATTCGTTTTATTATTTTCCCCAATAGAAGTAAACAACAAAAATTATTCTGGTTTTTACGCACAAATGTATCGTAATTCTTTATTTGCAATTTGGTTACCATGGTAATATGTTTTATTTTACGCCCTTGGGCAGAAAAGTAGAGAAAAACGGACGCAGACGGCAAAGAAAATGTCAAAAACATTTACACAAAATTTGTAATACCCTGTATTCGACTTCATACCTATCCTTTGATTTACCAGGACATTAATCAACTAAAGTTTTATTAGCTTCTACCAACATTTAGTAAAGAATTTTCGAATGGAATTTCATATGATTGATACTTGATATTTTCTTGACATTTTTATTTATTTTCAATTTACTTACGTTGATATGATTTTGGAATGGTATCTTTAAATTAAATATTGCATATCATTTGACAGCAGTAAAACTTTGTACATACCTCGGGTCGACACAAATTCGTCCATAGACGAATAAAAGCCCTCCGTTACATGTCAAATTTCAGCCCTCTATACGTAAATAACTATTACAAAAGCGTTTAATATAGTTAATTTTTCGTATAGTATGCTTCAAGTTATCAAATCATATTCTTATGAATCAAATTAGTAGTAGGAAAAGAAGTGATTCTAAAACAGGCACGAAAGTGAGAGATGTAAGGTTTGTACCAAGTTGATATTCCCGACGGTTTGTGCTTAGTTCATGTATGGTGGTTTACGCATGCGTAGACTATAGATAGTTCCGGACCTTGTTTTTGTTGAAACAAATTGCGAACTCATTCTAAACCGTCAATGTCACTATTGTCAATTAGAAGGTTAATTAAAATATATTGTTAGAAATTGTGACTAATAGTACTTGCTCTGATCTATATATACTTTTAACAATACAATATGTCCACGATTCGAGTTGGAAAGAGTGAAAACATTTTTATTTTTTTATTTTCCGAGAAAAATGTATTCTTGATAATAGTATATTGTGTTATTAAGAGTAAAAGTGATACTTTGTGTGGCGAGCATGGATGTTTGCACGACGAGCGAAGCGAGTCGGGCAATTGCATGCGAGTTAGTAAAAAAGGGATACACTAATTAATCAAACGCTTAACTTACTTAAAGGGTTCAAACATCAGTAGATATATTACTTGTTATTTCTAGGTTTGAAAGACAATGACGTGAAGCCTACCACACGAAAAAATCGCGTTTGAACTAGTCAAAACTAGTTTCCATAAGTGCACTTGGTAATTTCGAGTTTCAACTAGGTGATCCTCGTTTTTACTGATTTCGGGTTTAAACGGTAACATACACAAATAATTGGGCACCAGTGTTATGTGTCGTAACAACAGGTATTTTTTGATGTGCAATAGTTATTTGTCAAACTAGAGAGGAAAGCGTATCTTTTTACCACTCGAGCTCGTGTGTGACTCACGAGCGCAGCGAGTGAGGCATTCGAGTGAGAGTGGAAAAAGTGCTTTCCTTTCGTGTTAGACACAACATTTTTTTCACGACATATTTCAAAAATCCATTTAATTGAATGAATAAGCGCAGTAATATGATAAGTTAAGTTATAACTGTACTGTAAACTTTGACGTTTACGAATGCAGTTGTTTATTTCCAATATGTCAATTTAAGTTGTTAAATTGCGAAATAATGTGAAAAAAGAAAAGAACAAGACATAATTGCCGTAATATCATTATTAAATAAAAAAATTAATATAACTATGAATTTTTCCAATATTACGTACTATACTGTTGGTAACACTGTACATTTTCCTCTCTAGAGAGGGAAAAGTAACTTTCCTCTCTATATCGCGAGAAGAAAGTAGAGCTTTCTATGCATGTCGTGAAAAAAAGAAATTTGATGGGGTTAACAGGAAAGATATGTATGTAGAACATAGCGTAGAATAAATTATAATATATGCTATATACATACCTGACAACCCAGTGTTATTAAAACGGAACAAACTAGCAGAAGAATAATTGAAGCCATTTCGATTATACAGCTCCTAAACAAAAATATGTAAAATTAATATTTTTTCTTAAATTTGAAAGAAAAATTAGAATTTTCAATTATCAAGTTACCAACATTAAGATGTAGAAAATAGTAATAATTACAGAGGCTCATTTATACGATATAAATATTATGGTAAAATATAATTAAATGTACATTCCCATAATTAAACATTATTTTATTTTTAACAGAGTAATAAATGTTTATTACTTTTATTTCAAAAGTAAACATAATACGACAAAACTATATAATATAATATAACCCAATGTTATTATTATCGGAACAGTAAAATTATTTTCATTGTATGAATTAGGAGTCTTGTGCTAGCAGTCGTGGCGAGCGGACGTGTGACGAGCGCCAGTGCTGTATACATAGTGTGATTACGATTCTACTAATTACTAACTAATTAATTAATCAAATTAATATTCAACAACGTTGTTAAATAATATAATTTATTAACACCTTAATACAAAAAGAGGCAAAATGCCTGAAACAAGTGGTGGCTCACCATATTCACTAACTGGAAGTACAACCGTAATAACAACCACGACAACTGTACTTTCATACACCAACACCACAAACATTTTTACTACCCCTATTATTTCACCAACCCACTACCTTCAATCACCAAATAGTGATACACTATCTGCAACCAGTACCCCAAGAACTAGAAGACATAGTGATGCATCGCTATTATCAGTGCCAAAAACACCCTCTCCATACTACATATCTAATACTCCTCAAATATTTTCACCTATACCATCGGAAACTTACACCCGATCTGCAACTACTTCAGCACAAATACAATCCCTCTCATGGCAAAACATTAAAAGGAAAAGAAATAAAGAAGATAAAACAAACGAACTCCATTCTAACAAAAAAACTAATTCTAGACAAAATAATGACATACTAACACAAAACAGATATTCAATATTAAGTACCGAATCAAACCAACCAGAAACAATAACTAATAATGACACAACTAATGCGAAACAAGAAGAATTTAAACCTCCACCTATCTACATACCAGACGTCGAAAACTACCCTTTAATGATTTCTAGCTTAAAAACAACTATAGCCGAAAATGAGTTCATATGTAAAACACTATCGAACAACGTCGTAAAAATCAATCACTACAGCAACAGCCTATAGGAACTTAATAACCTATCTAAAAACTAACAATGTAGCACACCACTCATATCAACCCCGACAAGAGCGGGCATATAGAGTGGTTATTAAAAACCTACATCACTCAGTAGCACCTGATGAACTCAAAGAAGCATTAGAAAACAAAGGTTTCATCATACGAAATGTAACTAATATCCGTAGCTGGAAAACTAAAATACCACTTCCAATGTTCTTTGTAGATCAAGAACCGAATGCTAACAATAAAAAGATCTATGAACTACAACATATATTAGGAACAAAAATATCAATTGAAGAACCGCGAAGAAAAAAAGAAATCCCACAATGTATGCGGTGCCAAGAGTACGGACATACTAGGTCGTACTGTATGAAACCATACAATTGTGTTAAATGCGCAGGGAACCATCCCACGTATAATTGTTTACAAAAAAGGACAGATACTCCTAAGTGCGTACTATGTAATGGCCCCCACCCAGCGAATTACAAAGGCTGCACAACATATCGTGATCTACAAAAACTAAGAAGTATTAATAATAATACCTATTACCGAAGAAGCACCCTAGGAACACGAAAAGAACACTATGCCGCAGAAATAGAAAAAACATCATTTCCTCCTCTAAATCAAAACATAGAAAGCTTCAGCAATATACAAACGGAACAAAATAGACCCAGAATAAAATATTCGAAAATCGTACAGAATAACAGAAACAACACTTACATACAAGGTAATAATGACACCATATTTAACAATTTTCTAATAAAATTCGAAACAATGATATCACAGTTAATGAACCAATATGGTATGATAATTAACTTACTCACCGCAATAGTAAACCAAACCAAAAATGGCTAACTTCATCAGAATTGCTCTCTGGAATGCTAACGGATTAAAACAGCATAGACACGAAATTGAATACTTCCTTACTGAACAAAAAATAGATATAATGCTGATCGCGGAAACTCATTTTACTGACAGAAACTATTTCACCATAAAGAAATATAAAACATATTGTACTAATCACCCCGACAACACAGTTCACGGCGGTACAGCTGTCATTATTCGGGAAAATATTAAACATCACGAAATAGAAAAAATCGAGGAGAATTACCTACAACCAACAAATATACTTGTTAAGGAAGCTAAAGAAACATTAATAGTATCCGCTATATACTGTCCACCAAGGCATTCTATACATGCAGATATGTTTGAGAAATCTCTTGATGCACTAGGAAATCGATTCATTGCAGGGGGCGACTTTAATGCGAAGCACCCTAAATGGGGATCTAGGCTGATAAATCCCAAAGGTAAACAGCTCTATACAGCAATGACAAACAATGGATATAATGAAGCAAGCACTGGTAAACCAACATACTGGCCTTCCGATCCAGCCAAGATTCCAGACGCATTAGACTTTTTTATTACGAACGGAATCTCATCAAATTATATTAAAATCGAGGAACATCTTGACCTTATGTCAGACCACTCAGCAGTCATTCTCACACTAAACTCAACAATAATCATAAAAGATAACAGACCTACACTGAGTAACAAAAAAACAAATTGGAAAATATTTCAGAAACATCTAACGGAAAACTTAAAAATCAGCATACCACTAAAAACAGAAGAAGATATTGATGAAGCCGTAGACATATTAACAAAAAACATACAGGATGCAGCATGGAAATCAACACCAGTGCAAAAATCTCCTAACAATGAAATGGCTAATTATCCCAAACATATCAAAGATAAAATAGCAGAGAAAAGAAGAGTAAGAAAAAAGTGGCATCTGTACAGATTACCTAGCGATAAAATGCTTTTAAACAAACTAAGTACGGAAGTAAAAACAGACATATATAAATTAAAAAACGAATCATTTGATCATTATATTAGTACTCTATCACCATACGCTCAAAATGACTATACTCTGTGGAAAGTTACTAAGAACCTTAAAAGACCCAACCAATCTATACCTCCTATACGCAGAGCTGACAACTCATGGGCCAGACCTGATGAAGAAAAAGCAGAACTATTTGCCAAGCACTTATCAAATATATTCACACCAAACGAATCACAAATTTCTGACGAAGAAGAAAGGGAAATCTTGACTTATCTAGATGCTCCATTACAGCTCTCTCCACCAACCAAAAAGATTAAAATAGAGGAGGTAGAGACGGAAATAAAATTTCTTAACAATAAGAAAGCACCCGGACATGATCTCATTACCCCGACTATACTAAAAAATCTACCAAAAAAGCCCTTATCTATATAACTCAGCTTTTTAACGCCATATTGAGAGTACATTATTACCCAATACTATGGAAATTTTCCCATGTAATATTAATTTTAAAACCAGGTAAAATAGAATTCGAACCCACGTCATATAGACCTATCTCCCTGCTGCCATGTCTACCAAAAGTGTTTGAAAAATTAATACTGAAAAGACTTCACTGGGAAATTGAAGACAACGACTTGATTCCAGAACACCAGTTTGGCTTCAGAGAACAGCACTCTACATTAGAACAAATTCACAGAGTAACTAACGAAATAGAAAACTGTCTTGAAAAACAAAAATTCTGCTCAGCAGCGTTTTTTGACATTAGCCAAGCCTTCGATAGGGTATGGCACACAGGACTACTCTATAAAATCAAACAAAAATTGCCATACCAATACTATCTGCTTATGAAATCTTACTTAACTGATAGGAACTATCAAGTTGTTTATGCCAACGTCTCTTCTCAAATATACCCAATAAAAGCAGGTGTACCACAGGGCAGCGTTCTAGGTCCCATTCTTTATTTACTATTCACATCTGACTTACCTAGTGACGAGCAAGTAACAATAGCTACTTTTGCAGACGATACCGCAATACTAGCAACAAATAAAGATTCTGCTGTAGCATCTAAACTTCTGCAAAACTCGCTAGACGATATACAAGAATGGGCAAACAAATGGCGCATAAAAATCAACGAAGAAAAGTCAGCACATATAACTTTCACAATGAAAAGGTCAACATGCCCAAGAGTAAAATTAAATAATAAAGATCTTCCCGAAAAAAATTGCGTTAAATACCTAGGTATGCATCTTGAGAAAAGAATGACGTGGAAAACACATATAGACGCAAAGAAAAAAAAACCGAAATTAAAATAAAAAAACTCTACTGACTGATAGGACGCAAATCCAAATTATCTCTAAATAACAAAATACTACTCTATAAAACGATACTAGTTCCTATTTGGTCGTATGGGATACAGCTATGGGGATGCGCTAAGCAATCACATATTAACAAAATACAGCGAATACAAAATAAAACTTTGCGAATTATCACCAACGCACCCTGGTTTGTTAGAAACGATACACTTCACAACGACCTAAAAATCAAAACCGTTCAAGAACAAATCAAACTATACTCAGATAAATACGAAAATCGATTAAATAACCACCCAAACAACCTGGCCATCAACCTATTGGACAACTCCGAACAATTAAGAAGACTGAAAAGGAGAAAACCTCTGGACTAAACTTAATATAGTAAAAGGAGCCATCACTGGATGGTGACTTTCTCAAATTATATGTATCTATGTAACTTGTAACATTTATAAAATTTGCTGGTTAGCCCTCTAGGGCTAGTTGAAAATAAAAGGAACAAATAAAAAAAAAATGTATGAATTGGTTTAATTGAAAATAAATATTGACAAATACTATATAGAAAGTTTCGCATATGTTTCCATACATTTACGTTACACATGAATTTGTATTTTATTATACTGACATTCATTCGCTAACGAAGGAGTCGAAATATTTTTTTCTACTCTCTAATGTATATTGGCAACATTCCTTCGTACTATTATGTAGAGATAAGTATCCACACCATGTTCAGATATGAAATTCACTGCCAACATCAAGTAATTATTGATGCATATAATTTTTATTTTTATTCTCATTACATAAAATAAACAAAGTAAAAATAAATCTTAAATAAAATTTAAAGACATTATTTATACTTGAAATAGTTATTTACATGCGAGGTGGGAAATGTTTCATTTCAGCCGAGGACATACCGGGTGTAGAAATGGAAAGTGGCGCATAGCGATTTCAATGTTATTTTTTTTTCAACTGCTGTATCTCTTTACCTAATCATTTTAGCGCAAAAAGCGTAAGAGTACAAGTTGTTCTAAAATTAAAAAGGTATCCTATAAAGTCAACTTACTTTCATAATTATTCATATTTAACGATTTATTAATAAAATAAAATTTAAAGTTGTTTAGAAAAAAAAATTAAGATTGCCTTGATAAATGAATAAAATTTTTGAATAAATTATTGACAGTGGCAGTCTTATTTTTTTTCTAAAAAACCTTAAATTTTATTTAATTAATAAATCGTTAAATATGAATAATTATGGAAGTAAGTTGACTTTATAGGATACCTTTTTAATTTTAGAACAACTTGTACTCTTACGCTTTTTGCGCTAAAATGATTAGGTAAAGAGATACAGCAGTTGAAAAAAAAATAACATTGAAATCGCTATGCGCCACTTTCCATTTCTACACCCGGTATATATTACCGAGAGGCGAAGCCTCGAGGTGAGATAAAGTGCGAGGCGAAATGAAACTCCCACCGAGGTATGTATACTATTTTATTCACAATCAAACGTACAGTTAATTGTTACATAAGGTACAGTATTTTTTGTCAACTATTATAATTTGTTTTAACCTATTTTATTGTAGAGATTTATGATAATGTTACTAAGCAACCTCTACATAAATACTTCCAACCCAAGAGATGGAAATGCAATTTGTTAATGATATGTCAATACAGTTAGCAATGACTACCTTCCAAACCTGCAAAAAATTAGGAATCGGCATATTACTATAATGATTGTGAATAAAGAGCAATTATTTATCTCCATTTCTACTTTATGTTGACAACATTCGATAAACGTCAAAAAATAATTGACATAACCCTAATATGTTACCGCGACGATAACGTTTAATATACTTTTTGTGCAACCGGATGCAAAATAAGCATTTCGCAGTCGCAATACAGGCCGCGAAATTAGATTTCGCGGCCGCTACAACGACAACGGCCGCGAAAATGGATAAACAATCACTTTAACACTTGAGAATTGAATTGTCAATTCCATAGCTACCTTGAAAACAAATTATCTATTTACAATGAAACTGTTTAAAATTAATAAAATTTGTAATTATATATATTTTACGGTTGCACAAAAAATATTGTGTACACCTTGTCCGCGAAATCCTTTAGCGTCCTCGAGATTGTCTTGCCTCGGCCGCAAGCTGGATCGGCGACAATTTTCCTCGCGGAACGCTAAAGAGCGATTTCGCAACCTTAGTACACACTCTATTATTTCCACCTTCTATATAATTATCACTTTACAGTCTTCTTAGTAGCTAAATAAAATTTTAAGATGCTCATAAAAAATAATAGAAAATAATGTTTTTTATGCTTTTTATTATAAATATTACAAACTTAATTTAATTAGGTTTATTTAAATAATTATACCACATTTATAGTACATTTTGATTCACTGGCGAAAGTCATTTGTAAATTTTCAAGATTTTTATTTTGATTGACAACGTCTAGCTACAAATTGTTCTACCACCGCCAACTACCTTTCTCATGATTGATTTAGAGCAGAACTGTAAGAGTACAAAGTTGTTCAATTAAATTCTACATCAGACAACAGCAACAGCCTCTACAGTACGAAATTAAATATAAAATATAACATTTTCGTTAAAAATCCGACAGCCATGGAAATAAAAGAAAATATCTATGTTGTGATAATTTCATTATAAATAATTTACTAGTTTTTTAATATTGATATATCACTTAATAACAATAATCTAAGTTCAACTTGAATAATATTAAAATACAGACAATAAGAACTAAGAAGGAATTTAAACGATGATTGACTGTAGGTGGAATTAGGTGGAAATAATAATCGAACTTGCAGTCAATTATATTTCCGTCCGACGTTTCGACAATACCATAGTCTTCATCCGTTCTGTACCATCTGCAGTTCCCTGATGAAGACTATGGTATAGTCGAAACGTCGGACAGAAATAAAAATTATAATTGACTGCAAGTTCGATTATTATTTCCACCTAATAAGAACTATAATCAGTGATACTTCACTATACTGTCACGTATATGTTTTCTTTTATTTTCATGACTGTCTGATTTTAAACGAAAATATTATATTTTATATTTAATAAAGCTGCTACTGTGGACCTATTGTTGCATCAATTATGATCTTATCTTAGGTAGAATTTAATTTTGAACAATTTTGTACTGTTATAGGTTTACTCCAAATCTATCAGGAGAGAGAGTATTCGCATTTTTTTGAAATCTTATGTTCCGTGTTTCGTTGCACAGCTTGTATACATATATAAACATGTATAAATTATATATTTATATTAAATTCTTATACAAGATTCACTTGAAAATATCACGTATTTAAGTGAAAATATATTTATTTTTTGTGAAACACGTTCACTCCGTAAGACACATTCGAGCTTATTGACGTGTACATTGTTAGCTAGTTTGTGTTACTAAATAACAATTTCTTGTTATTTTAAAGATAATTGTTCGGAACAAAACATAAAATGAGTACAATTGGCTCTTGAATCTGTTTGTAATTTTATAGTAATGTACTGATTTTAATTCATTTTGAGTATCGAAATAGACTAGTGACGTGTTTATCAACATAAACATGTGTTGTGTGCTGAAACAACTCGTTATTAAGTGAGATTTCGCTAAATTGATTTTAATTCTGGTGAGTTCGATTTCGAATTGTCATTTCTTCAACTGATTTACGCGCACCTGTCTTGCGCTGATCTCAACAAGTCGATTACTTAAATCATAAACTCCAGGTAATTCAGTCACCTGCTTATCGACGACCAGTCTTACACCAAAGTCATGCCTATTATCGGCTGCAAAAAATGTTCACTTGAACTAAGTCATGAGGATGCTTTTACGCTGTGATTTTTGCAAAGACCCATTACACCCATCAACTAAATGTTCTGGTCTATCAAGAAGTGACCTAAATAATTTAAAATTAAAAAAGCTTATTTATTATTGCAATGAGTGTTCATCTAAGGATAAGTCGGATAATGACATTATTTCTCTAATTGAAAATTACTGATAATCTTGAATTCGAAGATATTGTAGCAGAAGTTATCGAACGAGATAAAAGAAAAAATAATTTGATAATATACGGTCTGTCTGAATCATCCAAAAATGACAGTTTGGCCAGGGTTGAAGACGATAAAATATTAGTTACTGAAATTATTAATATAGCTAATGCAGAAATACAGATGTCGGATATAAAACCAATTCGTCTGGGTAAATATGATGCTAATAAGGCTCGGCCTATAAAAATCAGATTAAAAGATTCAGAATCTGTTCACAAGATAATTCATAAGAGTAGGGAAATTTCTTCTAATGCTAAGTTTACAACTGTGAGAGTTTCTCTTGATAGTCAAATTACCTATTATAAAAAAGTTAAATTTGAATTAGAGTTCAGGAAAAACAATGGGGAAGATAATCTATCAATCAAGTTCGTACAAAGCATCCCTAAAACATTGCCCAACTAACCCCCCCCCGTTCAGCTGCTACAGGATATCAGCATATTTTATCAAAATGTGCGAGGTCTCAATACTAAAACTAATTCTTTTTATTCATCCTCATCATAGTGTCTTTTCGACTTAGTGTGTATTACAGAAACTTGGCTCAAAACTAACATAAATAATTCTGAACTATTTCCCATGAATTATAATGTATTCCGCTGCGATAGACGTTTCGATAAAACTGGACTAGACAGAGGAGGTGGTGCACTATTAGCAGTTGACAATAATTTTTTCGCGGTTCAACTAAATTTAGACTTTCTAACTGAAGTGTACGACTCTATTGATATTGTTGGATGCTGTGTTAATACGAGTAATAATATAAATACATTTATGATTTTTGTATTTACACACCCCCTAACATAACTGCGAGCGATTTTGAATCTTTTCTCGAAGCTTTCAGCATGTCTGAGTTCCTGATAAGCAAGAAAGTAATAATTGTTGGTGATTTTAACATTCCAGCCTTAATAACGGATGATACAAGTGATAAAAAATATTGTGCCTTTAAAAATTTCTGTGAGTTTTTGAACATTCATCAACTGAACTCCATTACGAATTTTCAGAATAAAATATTAGATTTAATAGTTACAACTTACAAACTTAGAGTGTAGTGTCGAACGTTCTGACCTCAAATATGTAAATGAAGACCCTTACCATCCTTCATTGGAAATTTATATTAAACGTGATAATAACGGGCACAACAACTTTCCGGCTCTTAACCAGGATAGGCTGTATAACTTTAAAAAAGCCAACTTTCCTGAATTATACAATGCATTACTAAATGTCGACTGGTCGTTTGTACATCATTTTCATACGGTTGATGAAGCCTGTGATCAATTTTATAAAAAACTATATGAAATTTTCGATGTTCATGTTCCCTATTACGAAAATAAATTATCACGGAACAAATATCCACACTGGTATACCAAAGCAATAATTTCAGGTATACGCAAGAAGAACCGTGCGCATAAATTATACAAAAGAACTAAGTCTCAAACAAGCTACGATGCATTTAAATTATTAAGGAAAAGAATTAAGCACCAAATTGCTGAAGCATATACTTCTTTTGTTAAATCAGCCGAATCATCAATAAAAAGCGACTCAAACAATTTTTGGAATTTCATACAGTCAAAAAAATGCCAATCTCGAATACCAGGAAACATGTTTATAGACGACACTAAACTTAACAATGCACAGGATATTGTGAATGCATTTGCAACTTATTTCTCCAGCGTTTATCATCAGGACACCTCATCCAACAATTTCCAAAGTGCTCCTACTGCTGACTGGGATACAATATCGTTACTCACAGTCTCTGAGGATGATGTATTCACTTCGACCAAAAAATTGAAGAACAAGTCCACAGCCGGCACCGATCAGATTCCAGAATTCCTGATCAAAGACTATACATATCCTTTGTCAAATCCCCTAACATACATTTTCAATTTAGTACTGAACAACGAAAAATTTCCTGATTCATGGAAAATATCCAAAATTATTCCCATCCTGAAATCAGGTAATCCGTCAAATATTAAAAACTATCGGCCAATATCTCTTACAAATAATTTTTCTAAAATTTTTGAAATGTTTCTGCACTCTTGTATATACAGTAATATTAAAAATAAAATATTAAGTGCCCAACATGGTTTCATGGAGAAGCGATCAACGTTTACCAATTTGGCGGTCATCACCTTCTTTAAATTGGTTGTGGATTAGACCGGCTAAATTGGAATGACGTAAAACGGAAAATAGAGAATATATTTAAAGACACGGATATACAAGTTATAATTTAGACATTAGATGAAAATAACAATTTAGAAGATTCAATCTCTTCCTATTCGAATCAGACTATACATTCAGATAACGAAAACGAAGTAGCAGGAATAAAATATTTAGAAAACGAAAGAATAAACATAGCTCCTAATCAATTAATAATATCAAAACACAACAATGATACGGATATTCAGATTGAAAAACTTTTCCAAAAAACTAAACAACGAATAACGGTAAAACTTAAAGAAAACAATATCAATGAAGAAATCTTAATATTTATATAAAGCTTTATTGTACCAAAAGTTAGATATTTTGCAATTTTTAAAAAAATTTGGACAAAACTTTATCTAAAATAATAAAGGACAATTTCATGAAAGATTCTTTAAAAATTATTCAACAGTACAAGACGTCGAAAATGAAGACGAACAGTTTAATATTATACATGAATATCATCACGGTTTCACAAATCATAGAGGAATAGTAGCTACTTACCAAGCTTTAAAAGAAAAGTACTACTGGCCCAATTTAAATAAAGATATAATAGATTACATAAATAAGTGCGATATTTGCAAAGCAAATAAATATAACAGACAACCCATTCAACAAAATGACAATTTATCACCCACACCAGAAAACCCTTTCTATATAATAAATATAGACACTTTAACGCTAAATAATAGTATATTGTGTTATTAAGAGTAAAAGTGATACTTTGTGTGGCGAGCATGGAAGTTTGCATGACGAGCGAAGCGAGTCGGACAATTGCATGCGAGGCACATAAAGACACTTTTACTCTGAATAACACATTCTATTTTTTCTTCAAACTTAGAAATTTTAAAAAATAAACTACTATTTATTCATAATTTTTAGTAACTATATTCTTAGGTTATCTAGTTTTTATAGTGACATTTAGATCCATATTACAGATTTCTATTGTACAAGTACAAGTTACTTCTTATTGGCTGATTCTACATAGGGCGGCAAAGAAATTATACGGCGGCTAGAATAAAAAATTATATTACGTCGGCGTTGAAATTAAACTTCAACCTTGTCAATCACGTCACAGAATATATCACTTTTATGACGTTTGAAGAAAAGAGTATATATAACACATGCTATTTTTTCTTCAAACTTAGAAATTTTAAAAAATACACTACTATTTGACGTATAATATGTAGGTTACCTGTCAGTTATTCATAATTTTTAGTAACTTTATTCTTAGGTTATCTAGTTTTAGGGCGATATTACAGATTTCTATTGTACAAGTTACTTCTTATAGGCTGATTCTACATACGGCGGCGACAATATTATACGGCGGCTAGAATAAAAAATTATATTACGGAGGCATAGAAATTAAACTTCAACCTTGTTAATCACGTCACAGAAGATGTCACTTTTATGACGTTTGAAGATAAAAGTTATTATTTAACATTTTTTTATCAATTTTCTAAACATTGTCAAGTAGAACCTTTAGAGATTAAAAAAGCAAAATCCATCGCAAATAAATTAGTTAAATACTTTGAAACATATAAAATTACAAAGAAAATAATTTCCGATAATGGTAGAGAATTCAACAATATTTTAATAATCAATCTGCTAAAACGAAACAAATTCATTTCATTTACGTTAACAACCCCAAATCAAATGGCACAGAAAGGTTACATTCCACTATAATTGAATCCTTGAGAATTATGGAAAATAATAGTTATTTATGATATAAGTGTTAAAAGTGACATTTTATGAGTGAGTGGGGAAATTTGAAACGAGGCGAAGCCGAGTGTAGCAAACCCCACGAACGAAATAAAATCACTTTTAACACAAATATCATACACTATTTTTCCTACGACCCTAGTTATGTATTAGTAAATAAAAACTAAGCATTATTGAATGACATTTTTGACAGGTAACTAGATTTAGTTCCTTTTTAACACAAGTGTTAAAAGTAAATTTGTTTTTTACTTTTAATACGTTGTCAATGACAACGATTTAAAAGTATTCACTGTGTTATAAACTGTTATTTTTAACTTGCTAAGCAACCGTTAAAAAGACTATTTTTAACAGTGGTCTTAGGAAAAAATTATTTTTGTAATCTAATTTTAAATGACCAAATTTAATTTGTCGTTATCGGATATAATAACACAAAACATTCGGTAACCAAATTAACACCTAATGAAATTCTTTTTGGGCAAGATCACAATAATTTGCCGTATAACGAAAATAAAGAAAATATCATGAAACAAATTCAACAAAAATTAACAATGAAAAAGAATTAAGACATAAACCGAACATAAACCTTCAGAAACTTCCAAAAGAAGTTTGGTTAAAACAAAACCCAAGATTAATTTCTAAATAATAATAATAATAATAATTTATTCGGTTTAGAAACATTACATAAATGTATAACCTAGTCACAAAATATTAGTACAATTTAACACAATTTAAATTATACAAAATGATTACAAAGAAAAATATTCCTCAATTTTATATACAGTGGCTCACAGAATTATTCGTACACCTAAGTTTTCTATTTAAAAAGTGATAAATAGAGTACTTTTAAAAATAATATTGATATATTACTGACTGGATCATATTCTTTTATATTCCAGTAATAAAATTCAATAGCCAATTATGAAAAAAATATTATTTTTCTTATGTAAATTAAATAAAAACAAAATGCATACAAAAAACAGGTACACAAAATTATTCGTACACTTATGAAATCTTATATATAACGAGTCAATATTAATATTTATAAATATAAAACATCTGTGATTACATAATTATCATTTGTTTGAGTATTTTGTAAAAGGTTTTTTCAAAAATGGGTCGCAAAAACAAGAAATTACGGTAGTTGAAATACGAAACTATGTGAAATGACTTTGCCAGTGTAAATCTTTAAGGGAAGTTGTTAAAATTGTATGAATATTGCTCTCAATTGTTAACAACATTAGAAGTAAATATAAAAATGAGGAGTAGTTGAAAAATATTTGCCGTGGGGACCGTAAGAAAATTTTTAATCAGCAGAATGAACGATTTATTGAGCATTAAATGAAATTAAATACTAAAAACTCCTGAACAAATTAACAAAAAATATATCTGAAATTTTTGGAGGATATATTGAAACATAGACTATTCGAAGAACTCTAAGAAATTTTGATTTTAATGGCCATATAGTCATAAGGAGCTCCTACATATCCCCAAACTAATATGATCCTGCCGCCGTGTTTCACTGTACTACATAAATTGCAGTTATTAAGCTCAGAATTTGGATTTCTCCAATCAAAAGATTTGTCATTCCACTCAAATCCGCAAAATTACCAATTTCCAAAAAACACAATCCGTGGTAATGTACTATTTCCAAATGCGAGTCTCTTTATTTTATTTTGTTTGGAATTATAGGGCCCACTTTTTTCTATAAGACCATTAGAATCAAAATTTCTTAAAGTTCTTTGAATAGTCTATGTTCCAATAGTCCCTTAGAAAATTTAGTTATTCTTAATATTAATTTATTCAGGGGATTTTTAGGATTTGATTTCACTTAACGCTCAATATATATTTTATTCTGCTGACTTAAAAATAATTTAAGGCCTCCACGGTGAATATTTTTCTACTGGTTCTCATTTTTATATTTACTTATATGGTTCTCAACATTTAGTGCGATCTTCGTTTAATTTTGTCAACCTCCCTTAAAGATTTACATTGGCAAAGTAATTTCAAGCAGATTAACCTTTCAACTACCATAATTTCTTATTTTTGTGAAGTATTTTTTAAAAAATCTTATACAAAATACTCAGACAAATGATAATTATGCAATCACAGATGTTTCATGTTTATAAATATAAATATTGACTCGTTACATGTAAGATTTCATAAGTGTACGAATAATTTTGTGTACCTAGTTCTTGTACACATTTTGTTTTTATTTAATTAACATAAGAAAAATAATATTTTTTTCATAATTGGCTATTGCATTTTGTTTCTGAAAAATAAGAGAATCTGATCCCGTCAATAATACATCAATATTTTTTGAATGTAGTCCATTTTTCACTTTTTAAATATAAAACTTATGTGTACGAATAATTTTGTGAGCCACTGTAGGCAGTGTGATGTAAGAATGTTCTGAACAGTATTTTTAAACTTAACAATAGACAAATTTTTTACATCATTATTTAGCTTATTAAAAAACAGTGGACCCCAATAATCAACACAGTTTTTAGTTTTACTAAGCCTAACTAGTTTTGGTACAATATTATTCTTATTTCTTGTTTCATGATTATGTACTTGTGTATGTGTTATATATTTCTTGAGATTTAATTTGACATGGAACAAACAATGGTAAATATATATATATACATATATATATATATATATATATATATATATATATATATACATATATATATATACATATATATATATATATATATATATATATATATATATATATATATATATATATTGGGTAGTGACATTATTTTCATTGACTCAAAAAGTGGTTTGCAATGTTCCTTTGAATTATCTTTAGAAATTATACGGATTGCCTTTTTTTGAAGATTAAATACTCTTTTACATTTTGAGGAGGAACCCCATAGTAATATTCCATAACACAGATGTGAGTGAAAAAGAGCAAAGTATGCCGTTTTTAATGTATTAAACAAAGATATTGCAATTTTGCGTAGTGCAAATATCGCAGAAGACAGTTTTTTACAGAGCTGATTTATTTGTGGTAGCCAATCTAAATTACTGCTTAAATGTATACCAAGAAATTTAATATTGTTTGAATTATTGTCATTTTGTACATTTCTATTTGAAATTATCATGGTTTGCGTTTTATTGTTATTTAGTTTTTGTTTATTTGTTGTGAACCATTCTTTTGCTGTGTTTAAAATACTTGAAAACAAACTGTTAGCACATTCTATATCTTTAAAGTCAGTAAAGAATGTGGTATCATCTGCAAATAATATAGTATTGACATTTGTCATATTATGTGGTAGATCATTTATATAAATAATAAATAATAATGGCCCCAAAATTGATCCTTGCGGGACTCCGTGTTGTATTACTTGTAAATTAGAAGTTTCATTATTAACAAAGACTGATTGATACCGATCTTTCAAGTAAGAATTTAACAATTGTAGGGGAAGTCTTCTTGCACCATAATAATTAAGTTTATTCAATAAAATATCATGCAAAACACAGTCAAATGCTTTTCACAGATCACAGAAAGTGGCTGCTACATAATTTCCGTTATCAACAAAGTCAACAATCGTTTGAATAGCATTTTTTAGTGCGTTGCTGGTTGATTTACTCTGCCTGAAACCATATTGGCACTTTGCTAATAGTGACTTACTTTCGAAATATTTTATTAATCTTTTGTGAATTATAATTTCAAATATTTTAGAGATAATTGGTAGAAGAGAGATTGGCCTATAATTTGAAATATCTGCTTCTTCACCCTTTTTATAGACTGGGATTTCTTTGGCAATTTTTAACAATTTCGGAAAGATTCCCGTGTTAAAAGAAAGATTTATTATGTAGCTCAGTGGTTTAGAAATAATTTTTTTAACTTCTTTAATGACAGCAACATTGAAATTGTAAATGTCTCTACTCTTATTATTGTTTAGATTTTCAATCGTTGTTTCAACTTCATATTTTGTTGTGGGCTCCAGGTAGAAAGAATTACTGAAGTTAATGGGTACCTTAGAAATAAAATGTTCTACTGATTTACTTGAGGGTGGTAGAGAATTTACTACTTCACTGGAAACCTTTGCAGAGTATGAGTTAAAATCACTTGCTATATTGTTATTATTATTTTTATTTTTTGTGTTTTTATTTTGCAATTCATTGACCAGATTGACTTGCTGTGATTGGTGGAATTTACAATTAAGTTATTATTATAATTCATTTTAGATTTTTTTATTTTGGCCTTAAAATACTTTTTATAATTTTTATATACATATTGATATTCTTTGAAAATTCATATAAAAATGCAAGAGTTTCTTTAATATAAAATAATTCAGTTGTGAACCATTTTTTGTTTTTTATTTGTGTGATTTTATTGTTTTTAACCCTTTTATAGGGAAAACAAGTCTGAATAATACAAAATAATGTTTCGTGGAATATGTTATAACTTATAACAAAGTTCTGGATTATTATTTGAGTAAATGAAATTCCAATTTGTTTTTAATGTGCATTACAAATAACTGCAAACCATTTTTTGTTATTTCCTGAGTATAAGAGCTACAATTTTCATTTACTTTATTGCAAATGTACATTTACTGAAATACCATGGTGATCTGGTAAGTGAGGATTAATGACATTTGCTTTATACATTGAAGATTCGAAATTAACAAATAGATTATCTATACATGTTTTACTGTTCTTTGTTACTCTTGTATAGGTGTGAATGGTTTTATATAAACCAAACGATGTTATTAAATTCAAAAGGGTATTTGTATGTTCATTATTCTCAAGGAAATTAATATTGAAATCACCTGTTATGAGTATACGATATTTAGTGATATTTTTCAATTTATTCAAAATTGCTTCTAAATTACTTACAAAAATATTAAAATCTCCCTTAGGTGATCTAAGGTATAAACTAGTAATATAATATAATCAATACTGCCTAATTTTACTTTTATTCCAGCTAATTCACACTGAATGTCCACACAGTAGTCCTCGATCCAAAAAAGGTATTTTATATTCCAATTCTTGTTTAATTAGTACTAGTACACCTCCATGAATGTATGTTTTTCTGCAGAAGTGGTGTGCAATTTCATAGCCGGGAATAGTGTAAAAGTTTATTTCCTCCCTCTCCAACCAGTGTTCAGCAATACACACTACATCTATACTGTCGTTAAGAAAAATTTCAAGTTCATATGTTTTATTTCTTAATATAAAGCCCCGTTATACAAACGAATTAAAGTAGAAAATTATAATAGAAACTTGGGCAAAATAACAAGTGATAATAAATTTGGAAATTATAATGTAAAATTACACAAATTAAAAGTCTGATTTTTGTTTCAGACAATGCGTATTTGGACAACTACAGAATATGACAAACAACAATGGATTTCTTTTATTCGAACTCGGTGATACCAAAATTCAAATATCTCAGAGCATCCATTACTACAATTATAATATAACTCCTATATATGAGGAATATATCAAAATAACAAAATTTAAAAACTCCGTTATTGAGCAAACTAAAAATAACAAACATTTTGACACATTAATTAATATATTAAATTATTCTTATGACAACTTGAACGAACAAATTGGTAAATTGTTATCAAATCAATATCAGGAAATTTAGACAGGTCATATGGCCAAAGATATGATCATTTATTTGAACAAATAAAAATTAATGAAAATAAATTACAAAATCAAAACAAATAACTTTTGAAATATTCAAATGAAATGGTTACAAAATTTAATGAACAATTAAATAAAATCAAATTTAATGTAGATCAAATATTAAATCAAATTAATGTTATAAAAGATACTCTAAAGAAAAATTCTAATTGGCAAGGTTTAATAGTGGTAGAATCAAAATTTAACAAAATCATTCATATTACGAATAGATTAAATAATTTCTGTAAAATGATTGAACCAAGCCTTACGTTTTGTTCAATCTACAAATTACATAGTAGCATAATCGAATTACAAGATCTCCAAACAATTACCAATAATAAAGATATTTTTCAAATTAATGAATTCATAACGACTTATTGTCAGAAAACTAACGATCAAATTATATTCCTTATAGAAATTGCTATATTCTCCCAAAATTAATTTCCCATATATCAGTTTAATCCTATTCCATTTCTGGATACCAATAACAATGTAATAGTCTTGGAAAAAGAATCCTTGTTATATTTTAAAGATAAAGATAAGAAATATATTGTTATTAACTTTAAGAAAATAAACGATAAATACTTTAGTGTAACAAATTATGTTGTAGTAGATCAATGCATAGATAACCTTATTAAAGGAAATAGCAATAATTGTCACTTTCTGCAATTGACAAAAAGAAATGATTTATATCAAATAAGTAATACAAATAAATTAATAATTATTATTCCATTTCAACAAACCATTAAAATTAAATGTTAAAATAAAAATATTATAAAGAACATTCAAGGAATATTTATAATAGAGATAAATTCTAATTGTTAAATTAATGATTTAAAGTTTAACAATATTAATGACGATTTCAAAGAAATTCAGTTTGACGATTTTCAAATTACACAACACAACAAAATATTTAATAAAACAACTTATAAAGATTTACATTTAGGTATATCGAAACCAATTCTTGAAAAATTACAGCCAATAATTGATACAAAGAGTGACAATTATAATAATTATATAATATTTATTTTAATTTTTATTATTGTAATAATGTTAATTGTAAAATATGTTATAAAGGGAAATCTAATTCAAAAATGTAAAAGTATAAAAACTAGAAGACCTATTGAAGAGATTCATACTTTAAACTAATTGTTTTAATATCTTGAATTATTATTGTTCATATTAGAGAGGGAAGAATTATATAATTGAATTTCCCATATGAACAATAATAAATGTGCTGAGTTAGATTTCTTTTATCATGTAGTATCGTATTATTCTAGGATAATGTAACATGTATTTGATGTGATAGTAGTTTATTCTTGTTGTATCTTCCAAATGGAACATATTTATTTTATGTAACAGCTTATAAATGAATTAGTAATTTTCTTTATTAATAATTCAAAATCGAATTATCATCTAATTTGTATGTAAAAACTTTAAACAGGTATAGTTTGACAAGAGATCTCAAGTTGACGTTTAAATTGTTTTATGGTTGTGGTATCTATTCAAAGTTTTTCCCTGAATGCAAAAATTGAAAGAAATGTGACCTTTATGCATTCTGCTATGGGTATAGAATTGTACGAATTCCATTAGAATAAACTGTTTGTTCCAGGTACCCAGCTAAGCACTGGATTTGGTAATCGCAAAGTAACATTAGCATGCCTTACTTAATATAGATGGATTACTGTACAACATGGAAATAAATAGACAGGGATGTATTTAAAATTTTAATACCGTGTTTTATGAAAAATACTCTAATAATTGTCACAAGTTGTGGTAACGTTGATGTACACTTGGTAATAAAAACATTATGTTAGAGCAGTTTCGCTTTTCTGCAAAAAATTTTGGCAATTCCTCGAAAATAATGATTATTGCTAATAAATTAACGGTATTAAAATTTTAAATACATCCCTGTCTAGTTATTTCCATGTCGTACAGTAATCCATCTATATTAAGTTAGGCATGCTAAATTTCCAAATCCAGTGCTTAGCTGGGTACCTGGAGCAAAACTTTGAATAAATACCACAACTATAAAACAATTTAAACGTCAACTTGAGATCTCGTGTCGTACTATGATTGTCTCTAAACCTGAGGCAATTAATTCCTTAGAATCTCGCACAAATTCATTATTTTGCAAAATACTTTTAAGTTCGTATAATTTTAAATTGCAATGTGCAAATAATAACTTTGCAGATCTGTCGTCTGTTATTTTATTTCATTTTTTGTTAAGAACATTTCCAAAATATGTAATTTGTTAATTAATGGTAATTTAAATTAATAAATTACGGATAAATTATGGTAATTAATTTCGTAATTTACAGGTAAATTACGGCGAACATCTCTGGTTATGAGTATCATAACCGCCGCAGATGCCAATTGTATTCCGAGCTATGTGTGGGTTGACATGACAGTTTCATATCTAATTGTCCCGTTTGACTAATCTATACGGTAATATTATTACCCCACTGGCTTGTCAAAATTATATGGCATTAAATTATGAGTTAGTTACCCTGCTTACTTCTGTCTATGTAACCAAAAGGTTAATATCCTGAAACCGGTAAATACAGTGGCTCACAAAATTATTCGTACACCTAAGTTTCATATTTAAAAAGTGAAAAATAGGGGTACTTTCAAAAAAATATTGATGCATTTGTAACACGGTCGCTTGGCGGCTGTGCATTTTTGGTAAATTTTGGTATAGCAGTACTCCAGCTGTTACGAAATGGACAGATTTATGGTAGAGGACGCTCTTTTTGCGCCTTGAAGCTTGTTTTAAAAGACATAACTGTCCGTTTCCGATACGTGATGCCCTCGGTGGACATCAATAGTTGGGTTATTTTCAGCATAGTTTGTACTTAGGGGATGAGAAGAGCCGGACAAACATAGGTTGAGAACTTCTGGATTTTTACTATTAAATAGTGTTTAGAAGTTCGAAATCTCTCTCTCTTGTTGTAACATTCGATTGTTTTGGATGTCTTGACTGATTGTCTGACATACCTTGGTATTTCTTAGTGAAATAACCAATTAGTTGTTTTACTGTGTGTAAAGGCTCTCTCATCGTGGTGTAAATTTGTAAGTAGTTTTTATTATATTCTGTGTGGATTAATATTTATTTGTAGATCGATGTAAAAAGGTTTTCAAAATTGTTTGTAAATTAGAAAAGTAAGAATTTAGAGTTTATATAGAATCAAGTTACGCGTTGTAGTTTATTTGAATTATATAAATGTTTTTGATTGCGGTTGATTATTAAAATTTATATAATTTTGTTATTGTTGGAATATCGTGTTTGATTCAGCCCATCCTATTCAAACCCTTGTCTTTGTGACGTGGTAGCACAACGCGTAAGTAAATCTCTATTATTCTAAAATTACTACCCTGCACCAATTTGACCATAATTGTAGTAAACCGCGTCTGTTATCATTATTAATCATTTCCTTGTCTGCTTCTATCACGGCAGACTTTTAAATAAAGTGATAGTGGTGGCAGCGACTATCGTTACCCTTGACTACGTGTAAAAGTTGTTCATTAATATAATTCGTGGATTACTTTTGAGGCAAGTAAAACTCATAAATTAAAACCCTTTTATGTCAGGTACTTGATTTCGTCTTAGGCGGTCGTACTTGTTACACATTATTGACGGTATCAGATTCTCTTATTTTCCAGAAACAAAATACAATAGCCAGTTATGAAAAAAATATTATTTTTCTTATGTTAATTAAATAAAAACAAAATGTGTACAAAAAATAGATACACAAAATTATTCGTACACTTATGAAATCTTGCATAAATTTTATTTTAAAAACGAAGAAATGCGTTTTTAAAAAATTTATTTTATTTTACGAAAAGCGATTACAAGTTACAAAGTTAACATATGAACTATAACTAACGACAAAAACATTCTCGCGTACATTTTATACTAAGTAAACATGTCACCCTTGCAACTAAGCATCTTATGAATTATAAGATGATGTAATGTTCTTACTTATTACGAAATAAGGGTGGTTCTGCTATATAATTCCTCCCCTGTTAGATGAAGGTATCTCCTCCAAAGAGATGACTTCATTTTTTGGTCTAAATTTTATTTTATTCTTATAGGTGTCGTATTTACTTTTACATAATTTAAAAAGCTTAATTAATATAATGATTAATATAATTATTACAACTATTAGTGTACAAATATTGTTAATATTCGAATGCGAATAAGAATTATCTAATTTCACTGTGGCTTGATCATTTAAAGTAATTTTTTCCAAAGATTTTATGCTTATTGTTTTATTAATGATTTTTGTGGGTGACTTATTATCGAAGTTAAATTTAAGTATTTTGCCCACTGACTTGTGAAATTTGTAGTTATCATTATTGACTTTACAATTCTTTACGGAATATATTCCTTTTAATTTCTTCTGTAATACATCTTGTTCGCATTCAAGTTTTATGTCTTCTTCATTTGGTAAGTATAAATATTTTACATTCGTATTGGGAATCTGAAATATTTCGTTCTTATTGTGGACTTTAATATAATTACAATGTTTATTATCGTGATGACAATACAGGTTTGTTAAGCAAGTATCGATAACATTATTTTCTTTTTGACAGAAATGGGTTGACATATCGATTTTAATACATTCCTTTAATTTTCTAATTTGACAATTCTGTTCTTCGTAGTATCCAGGTATAATGTTTAGAGTATGGTAATTATCGGACAGAGAAGTGGGTATTGGAGTAAATTGGATTAGGTGACTTTTATATTCAGGAATTGGAATAATTATTATCATTCTTAGGCTCAAGTTGTCATATTGGCAATATGTTTTAATTAAATGGCTACTTTCCCAGTTATTTATAATGATTTTGTTTATTGGTTCTTTGATTTTATTCTGAATCATATTAATTATTTCTTCTCGCGATAAGAGCCCAAAATGGAGGGTGGTTAAGTTACAAAAGGTGAGTGTCTCTTCGATCTGAATTAGTGTGATGTATAGTTGATTCGCTATATGATTCAAACTCGTTAAAAAGATTTTTAACACGTTGAATTTCGTGGGCTTCTAATATAAATCCCAATTGTTTTTTTAATGACACTAAATTTTGCATAATATTAATATTATTCTGATTGATTAAATCTAATTGTTTATTAAATTGGTTTGTTAAATTTTTATTGTGCCAAATTAGAGAGTTTAGGCTATTTTTTAGAATTTCTTGATTGGTGGATAATTTATTTATTAAGTTATCGTATTTTTCCGCGTCTGAAGCGTCCAAATTACCGCTAATACTTTTTATGATAGAACCAAGACCATTAATAAGACCGCGTCTATGTCGTTTTGTGAATATATATTTTTTGGAGTCTATTTTACTGATTATATTTTCTAAGATGTTCATGCTGTTATTGAAAGTGCCGTTAGTGGATGATAGGGTTAGGGCAGCGTCGGACTGGCTATTGTGGCGATGTGGCGATCGCCACAGGCCCGGCCAACGAAAGGGCCCAGTGTAAACTTATGGAACTTGCTGTGACAAAAAGAGAAAAGTTACTTAGTTTATAGTGTAGAAGTATACATCCAGTTATATTTTTCTGTTCGAATTTCACACTACTATTATTTTGTAGTACAAAATATGTACAGCGTGTGGTCTACTTCATTTTATCATTTTTAAAGTATTACATCTGCAACCCGCATTTCGGCAAAGCCGCTAGTTTGGTTGCTACAGTAATAGTCACATGATCTGGGTAGTTCTCAAATTTTATTCCGTGGAGAAAAGTATTGGCAATTGCGATCATAGGCGAGCATTGTTATTATTTATTGTTCTGTCAATGTGAATACTTCATATATCCCTTACTTTGTTATTTGTTTTTTTCGCAAGATTATGAACTGGCAACATTTCGAACAGTTGTTATAAGTTGTTCAGTTATTATTTTAGATTATGTTGTATAAACTAAAACTTTACTATCAACTATCATTTTTCTATGAAGTGTAGTTTTGATGTCATTGACGAAAATTACCAGTTACTACCATTGGAGAATGATCACGCCTTATTTTTTACGCGTACGTCATGTAGGTAAATAAAATCAAATATTGGCATACTTCTATCATTATCTACAGCCCAAGCTAAAACTCAACCCGGTCGTTAGCAAATGTTTTTAGGTTATTTGTAATTTGATTTGACTCTGCTTGAATTTTCAAATAGGTAATAAATTTTCGGCATTTTATAGTCTTCAATCATTTCGTTATTATACTACATATTATTATAATTAATTTATCATAATAGCATCGCGATTTATTGTTTTTTTACGTGATTTGCGAATTCTCAGTGTAAATCGAACCGGAGAAATTAGTTAGCAAAACAAGTAGTGTTGCTAAGAAATGGATTAAAAGAGAAAAGGAAAATGAAAATGCGAAGAACATGCGCTTAACTTAATTTTTTCCTGTCATTGGTAAATGAAGCTAGATTATTATGGATTATACTGCGAATAAACTCAAGCTTCCTTAGATTACTTGGAATAGGTAGATCTGTGAGCGCTTGCCACACTTGGATAGGGATGGAAGACTTTTTAACTTTTTGAAAAAGCGATTTTTATCGACTAATCGAAAATCGTCAACTATTTAAAAAGTAGAAAAAAATGAAAAGTTGAAAAAGAAGAAGTCGGAAAAGTCAAAATAATGAAAATTAAAAATATCAGAAAAGTCGAAATATTAAGAAAGTTAAAATATCATAAAAGTCTGAAAAATCGAGTAGGAGTCGATATAGTCGTAAAAACGTAACAATTAAATAAATATTAATTTGTTAAATACGGTCCATTTCTTATCCTTCCTTCAAGTAATGAATTCAATTTCGAATAATTTATGATACTTTACCACTAAGCTAACATAGATTATGGTCATAATTATAGCAATCGCATTTAAATCCTTTGATCTTTATGTATATAGAAAAGGATTTATTTGAAAATATAGATAAAAAAATTATAATTGATAAAATAGGCACATCTTTCAATCTATTGTAAAGTAAGTTGATTATATAAATTTATTGAAAATGAGAATCCATGACGACGTGTTTAACATAGGTAAACAGTTTTCTACAAATATTGAAATATTGTCGTGATCACTTGAATATTTGCTTATGTTTATATTTATTAATGTATTTATAAAATATAACCTTTAAAAAAAACCATAAAAATTACTTCATTTAAAACCGTTATTGTTTCATTAAAAATATTTTTGTGTAGCCGAGAATAGGGGGCCCGGAAATCTGAACCGCCACACATGGAAATATGTGCCAGTCCGACACTGGGTTAGGGGTTGAAGTTCAATGTAAAGTTTATGTTTATTCTTTAGTAGATTATTTATTTGGTTTAATACGTTATCGAGATTTAGGTTAACAAAAATGTACTTTTCATGCGTTTGAACGTACGCATCGCCTAACATTAATATGTTTATGCCGGGGTTTCCGGTTTCATTTTTGAGCAACTCGGGATGTCCGATGGTTGTGTATCTGCAACAGCACGTGGTTTTTTAATTTGGTTTAGTTTATGTTTTTTATTTTTATTATCAATGATTTGACATCTTTCGGGAATTATTTTTTCTACGTTTATTATTTTAAATTTAGGTATTTCGCATTTACCGACATTTCTTTTATGTTGTTTTAAATATATTTGCTCGGGTAGGTCGATTGTATTCCCGAGTTCTTTAGAATATTTCTCTTTACTTATTTCAATATTTCTTTTAATTTGATTATAAACTTCCTGCATCATTTCTTTATGGTTTTGAATGTAGGAGTCTACGACTATTTCGTCGGTTTGATTAATATTATTTAAGTTTAAATGTCCGAATAAAACATTAAGGGGTGTTTGTTTAGTGACCGAATGTATAGAATTATTGTATGCGATTAATGCGTAATTTACTCTTTCTTTTAATTTTTGTTCTTTAAATATTTTATTTTGGTTAAGAATTCGAAGATGTTCGATTAAGGTACTATGAAATCTTTCGACGATTCCATTGGATTTAGGGTTGTCAATACTCGTAAAGTTGATTTTAATTTTCCTGATATTCAAATAATTAGTTAATATTTGATTGTTACATTCTTTGCCGTTATCAGCGATTATTTCTAATGGGATTCCATAGTGTGAGAAATATTTCATTAATTTATTGATAATAGTTATTGCATTTTGGTATTTTAATTCGTAGGCTTGAGCGAATTTAGAGAAACTGTCTACGATGGTCAGGAACTTTGTTTTTTCTAGAGATAGTAGATCTATGTGGATTTTTTTGAGGGGTTTATTTGCCGTGGGGGTTAAAATGTTAGGTATCTGAATCGGATTTGTTTCGTATTTATTTAGTAAGCACGTTTCGCATTGATTAATATAATTTTGTATGTCTTTTTGCATGTTTGGCCAATACATTGTTTGTTTTAACTTTTGATAGGTTTCTGTAATACCACGATGGTTTGTTTTTCCTTCATGATATTGGCTAATTTTTAGTACTTGTTCGTCCCTGTCTTGTATATCAGTTATTAAGTTTTTACAAGAGATTAGTTTATATGAATTTGATCTGAACATAATTTGGAGTACGGCATTAAAGGTTTTGATGAACTGTTCAGGTATTAGGCAGTAGTAATTTATTCCGGGCTGTAGGTATTGTTTTATGAATTCCATAATAGTTTTATTGCAATTAACTTTATTGAGGTATAGGTAAAATCTTTGAATTTTGTTGTTGAATAATTTTTCGATTTTTACGTGATTTTTGGTATTAACTTCTTTTACTACAATTTGATTTCTTCCTACATTCACGGGTGATTCGATATAAGTCAGTTCATTCAAAGGTTTCTCGTCGTCTGTTTGTGCTGTTTCTGTACTTGAGGAATTTTGATCGTCTACTTCAACAACGATTGAACTAGCGTAATTTTTAATTTTGATGTCTTTTGGTTCTTCAAAAACATTAAAAATTATTGAACTGTTTTGGAAAATATCTTCTATTAAGGATTTTATTTGGGGCCATTTTTTCTTATCTAATCCCGTACAGATTTTTGGTAAGTCTATTTCGTTTATGTCATTTTGTATTAAATAGTCCAATAACGTGTTTAAACAATGCCGGATATTTTGCATGGTGGGTTTTTCATGGTATTTATTCTTTGTTAGCAGATGAATTATCGTCCTGTTGTTATCAGGTTGTATTACAATTTTATCGTCTACACATGTAATTTTATCTATCTTGTCTTTTGTCTTGTACCGGTGGTTCACTTGGTCAGCAAAACCTTGAGACATTGCAAAGTCTCTTGATATGCAATGAACGAGTGGATTTTTACTTTCAAAAATATCGTCGTTTTTGTATTTAATTTCGAAACCAGGATTAATTCGTGACAAACAATCAGCTACATAATTTTGATTACCTTTCTGATATTCGATATAATAGTTAAATTCTTCCAATTTTAATTTCCACCTAATTAATTTTTGATTTGGTTCCTTTAGGGAATTTAGCCAAATAAGCGGTCTATGATCGGTAATAATTTTGAATTTCCTTCCTAGAAGGTATTGCCTGAAATGTTTCGTGGCCCAAACGATTGCCAAGAGCTCTTTCTCAACGGTACTATAATTTTGTTCGTGGTTGTTCAGAGTTCGCGATGCATAAGCGACAGGTAAATCTTTATTGTTATGTTTTTGTGACAAAACTGCTCCAAGAGCATAATTGCTGGCATCGGTGGTCAATATAAACTCTTTTTCAAAATCCGGATACTGCAGTATCGGATTACTGCTTAATAAATTTTTACAAATTTTGAAACTTTCCAAATAGTCTTTGTTATGAATATCAATTTTGCTTCCCTTTTTCAGACAGAGTGTGAATGGTTTCGTGATTTTAGAAAAGTTGTTTATGAATCTACGATAATATCCGAGAAGACCAAGAAAGGATTTTATTTTTTTTGGGGTTTTTGGAAGCGGGAAATTTTGAATTGTTTTAACTTTTTCAGGATTTGGTTTGATGCCTTGAGTAGTGATTATGTGTCCTAAGTAGCATACTTCTTTCCGGAAGAAGTCGCACTTGTCTGGCTGTATTTTTAAATTCGCTTCTCTAAGTTTTTGGAAAATTTTGACAATATTTTCAGAATGTTCTTGAATGCTAGTGCCTAATACGATGATGTCGTCTAGGTAGACAAAACAAATCTTATTAATATAATCACGGAGAACATAGTTCATGAGCCTTTGGAACGTAGAAGGGGCGTTTTTGAGCCCAAAAGGCATGCGGGTGAATTCGTAATGGCCACTGTTAGTGTTAAAGGCCGTTTTCTCAATATCCCTCGGGTCCATTTCGATTTGATGGAACCCGCTCATGAGATCGATTGTTGTGAAATAGCAACTTTTGCCTAGTTTGTCTAGAATATCGGTTGTGTCCGGGATGGGGAATTTGTCGTCTATAGTTTTCTCATTTAAACGGCGATAGTCTATTACCATTCTATATTTTTGTTGTCCCGAGGAATCACTTTTTTTGGGCACCACCCAGATCGGGGATGACCATGGGGAATACGATGGTTGGATTATATTATCTGACAGTAATTTAGAAATTTGATTTTCTACTTCCTCTTTATAAATCTCTGGATATTTGTAATTACGAGAATAGACAGGTGTTTCATCACTTGTTCTAATGCGATGCTTAATTTTACTTGTGAATGTTAATTTTTCATTATCTTTAGGTATTATGTCATTAAATTTATTTAATAATTTTATTACTTCTTTCTTTTCTTCGTCGTTTAAATACTCAATATTAATGTTTGTTCCGTTTATTGTTTCCATATTAAAAACCGTGTGTTTTGAATTTTGATCGAAATATTCGAATTTATGTTTGTATTTATTTAAAAATGTTATTACCTCTTTTTGTAAATTTATATGAGCGTTTAATATTTTTAAACCATTAAAACCGAGTAGAATGTGAAAACTGGAATGAAAATTATATAAGTAACATTTTAATTCTTTATCTTTATATTTTATAAACGTATACTCGTTTCCTTTAGATTTACCGTTCATTGTATTAATGGTGAAGGATTCTTTGAAAATTTTAAACTTGGATTTATTTTTATAGACGTAATCTTTACTGATGAAATTTTGTGAGGATCCGGTCTCAATTAAAATGTATAGGTCTTGCAGTTTTAGATATGGCAAATTGCTAATCATATTGATGGTCATTGATTCAAATTGAGATCGGCTATTTTCGGAAAATTTACGTTTTCGTTATCGTTCTGTTCGTCAACTAATTCAAGATATTCGAGGTCTTCGTAATTTTGCAAGTCTTGTTCTGAGTCAGGTTCGATTTCTGGGTTTTGTTCGACATTATATAACTCTTCGGCGACAAATGTAGGTCTGGATTGTGGTGTGAATTTATTATTTTGGTTGGGTCGGAACGAGCAAGTACTGATAGACATTGGAGTTGGTTTATACATGGGTTTCTGTTGTGGGGGTTGTCTTGGGAATTGAGGTTGTTGATTTGAGACTGATGGTTTATTAACGAATTGTTGTGTTGTTCGGAAGGCATTAGATGGGACTTGGTATGGTATTGGTTTGTGTACTGTCTGTACAGAGGGTTTAGGCTGGTTTTTAACGTACTGCAAATCATTTGTTATTAAATTTGCTATTTCAGTCAATGATGTTGGGTGTCTGGAACTCAGTTGAGATTTGTAAGGTTCTCGACAATTTTTAATAAAGCATTGGGTTGCATAAATTTGACCAAAAGCGATCATATTTTTTAATTCCTGTCCTACAAGTTTAATTTCTAATTTGCTCTTATAAATCAAATATAATTCGAATATTTTTTTATGATAGTCAAAAATGGATTCATTTAAATGTTTTAAATCACAAACTTCTATCAAAATAGTTGCTTCATTTCTTTTATCGCCGTAATTTTGTATTAAAAATGTTTTTAGTTCACCCCAAGAATTTGTTGCTGTGCCTGATAATAGTTCTCTTGCTTGGCCGGTAACTTTTTTCCTTATTGATAGCAATATTAGTTTTTAGTAATTTCTGAAGGGCTCGATTGATTAATAATATTAATAACCTCTTCAGTGGATGTAATGAAATCACTTAGAGTTTTACTGTTACCGTCAAAATTTGGGATTATGTCTAGGAACATAAGTATGTCCTTATTGAGATGTGTGAAAATGTTTGCTGTGTCTGGAGTTGGCGGTGGAGTCATTTTAAATTAATATAATAATTACAATATTTAAATAACAATTATAGTTTCAGCTTATGAGCTTGTTAAATATTAAATAGGTATAATAGTTCGAATAATGGGTTTGCGACTCACAGTAGAAGGACTATGGTGCTGATGGCAATCTTCATTTGCCCTGTTGTGGTTTCGGGGATGGAACGGACTTCGATGCTCTGATGTTCCCTCAGGCTGCTCGTTGTTCCTCGTCCTCGTAACTGGTGGCTAGTTCTGGCTCTGGCTCGGCGACGGCTCGGACTCTGGGCACCAGGAGTTGATAGTTCCCTTGTAGTTGTACTCGGATTGTTGGAGATGGATGCTGGCTCTGACTTGGCGACGGCACGGATCGTCTCGGCAACAATGCACTTTTCGCGAGATTCGGATTTGCAAACAAACGATTGAAATCGACGGCTTAACACAGGTTTTTTTTTATAAATTTACTCAGTGAAGCCGTTTGCAATCCTACCGACTGCGCCAATTTTATTTTAAAAACGAAGAAATGCGTTTTTAAAAAATTTAACATATGAACTATAACTAACTACAAAAACATTCTCACGTACATTTTATACTAAGTAAACATGACACCCTTGCAACTAAGCATCTTATGAATTATAAGATGATGTAATGTTCTTACTTATTACGAAATAAGGGTGGTTCTGCTATATAATTCATATAACGAGTCAATATTTATATTTATAAATTTGAAACATCTGTGATTGCATAATTATCATTTGTCTGAGTATTTTGTATAAGATTTTTTCAAAAATAGGTCACAAAAACAAAAAATTATGGTAATTGAAAGGCGAATCTGCTTGAAATTATTTTGCCAGTGTAAATCTTTAAGGGAGGTTGTCGAAATTAAACGAAGATCGCATTAAATGTTGAGAACCTTATAAGTAAATATAAAAATGAGAACCAGTAAAAAAATATTCCCCGTGGAGGCCTTAAATTATTTTTAAGTCAGCAGAATAAACTATATATTGAGCGTTAAGTGAAATCAAATCCTAAAAATTCCATGAATAAATTAACATTAAGAATAACTAAAATTTTTAAGGGTCTTTTGGAACATAGACTATTCAAAGAACTTTAAATTTTTTTGGTTCTAATGGTCTTATAGGAAAAAGTGGGTCCTACAATTCCAAACAAAATAAAATAAAGAGACTCGCCTTTGCAAATAGTAAATTAACACGCATTGTGTATTTTGGAAATTGGTAATTTTGCGGATTTGAGTAGAATGGCAAATCTTTTGATTGGAGAAATCCAAATTCTGAGTTTAATAACTGCAATTTATGTAGAATAGTGTAACACGGCGGCAGGATCATAATAGTTTGGGGATATGTAGGTGCTCCTTATGACTATACGGCCATTAAAATCAAAATTTCTTAGATTTCTTCGAATAGTCTATGTTTCAATATATCCTCCAAAAATTTCAGATATATTTTTTGTTAATTTATTCAGGAGTTTTTAGAATTTAATTTCATTTAATGTTCAATAAATCATTCATTCTGCTGATTTAAAATTTTCTTACGGCCCCCACGGCAAATATTTTTCAACTATTCCTCATTTTTATATTTACTTCTAATGTTCTTAACTATTGAGAGAAATATTCATACAATTTTGACAACCTCCCTTAAAGATTTACACTGGCAAAGTCATTTCAAATAGATTCGTCTTTCAACTACCGTAATTTCTTGTTTTGCGACCCATTTTTGAAAAAACCTTTTACAGAATACTCAAACAAATGATAATTACGTAATTACAGATGTTTTATATTTATAACTATTAATATTGACTCGTTATATATAAGATTTCATAAGTGTACGAATAATTTTCTGTCTATTTTTTGTATGCATTTTGTTTTTATTTAATTTACATAAGAAAAATAATATTTTTTTCATAATTGGCTATTGCATTTTATTTCTGGAATATGAGAGAATATGATCCCGTCAGTAATATGTCAATTTTATTTTTTAAAGTACTCTATTTATCACTTTTTAAATAGATAACTTAGGTGTACGAATAATTCTGTGAGCCACTGTATATTACTTTTATTAATTTAAACTCTCACTTTCTTACAACAGTGTTAAGATAATAGAAATTCATTACAAAATTATGTATACTGTAATGACTTTTTTTATAGCAATAGTAATAAAAAATTAATCTGTTAAATAATGAAAATTGGTTACCATGAATTTCGGTTTTTTTAATATCTTGTTAGTGTAACAAAGAGGATAAGTCTTAGATGACAGGAAAAATATACATAATATTGTCAAAATATTTAATTAGTACAATGTATTTTCTGAGAGTGACGATGAAGAAGAATTAATAGATTTTATTAAAGTAGTGAATATGTTGTAGAATGTCAATCAGATCATTTTAATTTTAAGAGTGACCACAATTCTTTCCAAAAATACTAGCAGGTAAATAAAGTTATGAGCAGCATGTAATATTTCCTAAATTTTATTTACAGAAATTATGCAATTATCCCATTGAAACGTCGTCGATCTAAACTATCAACCATTTACATTTTTAGTCAAAAGTAATAACACATTCGAAATTTTTATAAACTAACAGTTGTTTACATATTAATATTGGATATACAGACTGTCTACTAAACTCGGGCCACTTAAGGGAATTCCTAAACTAGAAGAGGTACGACTTCGGTTAAATTAGACAAAAGTTGCCTTATCAGGGGGCTATTCCCGTGATGTATTTGTTTTTCCAAAAATATGCATAGATCACTAGACAGAAGAAAAAATATGAAATTAGTGAAAATTAATAAATGGTTTTTATTCTTAAACGATGACAAATAGAGAAAAATGTTCCAGATAAAACTGTTAGAAGATAAAGTGCGCCATAAAGAGAAATAATTATAAAAAAATTTTAGCCAACTGTTTGCGAGATATGGCAAGAAAAAATATTTTTTTAAATGGTAATCATAGGTGGCTGTGGCATCGTTAAAAGTAGTATTTTTATATCTTTTCAACAGTATGTATTTTTATATCATTCATTTTATAAATTATTGTTTTATTTACATAAATCATAAAACACTTCTTTCTAATGGCATTTTTAAAGTAGGCTTTGGTACAAACAATTTAAAACAACTGATTTTTTTTGTATTTATTTATTTTTTAATCTAGGTTATGCCTTAATTACCTATATAAAACTTAACCATAATCTATTATAATTAATTGTAAACAAATTTACTTATTCCTAAGATAAGATTAATAACAAAAAATGAAACATAAGAAACACTAAATAAATTTTGTTAAACTAATGCAAATTTAGTTAATTAAACTGTAATTATAACAAATGTTGAAAATTTTGTCCATTTTGTTGTAAACATAATTCGGCTCTGCTTAAAACACTATGTAGAGTGTTTTCCAACATATTTTTAGAAATTAAATTACATGCCTCAATAATTTTATAAACATAAACAGAAAGCATATCTGTCTTTTCTTCGAAAGTGAATCTGTCTATAATTATTTTTAATTTAACAGTTTAACACAAAAAATTTTAACAATAAGACAGAAATATGATAAAATCAGTTGTTTTAAATTGTTTGTACCAAAGCTTACTTTAAAAATGCCATTAGAAAGAAGAGTTTTATGATTTATGTACATAAAACAATAATTTTTAAAATGAATGATATAAAAATACATACTGATGAAAAGAGATAAAAATACTACTTTTAACGATGCCATAGCCACCTATGATTACCATTTAAAAAAATATTTTTTCTTGCCATATCTCGCAAACAGTTGGCGAAATTTTTTTAATTATTATTTCTCTTTATGGCGCACTTTGTCTTCTAAAAGTTTTATCTGGAACATTTTTCTCTATTTGTCATCGTTTAAGAATAAAAAGGATTTATTAATTTTCACTAATTTCATATTTTTTCTTCTGTCTAGTGACCTATGCATATTTTTGGAAAAACAAATACATCACAGGAATAGCCCCCTGATAAGGCAACTTTTGTCTAATTTAACCGAAGTCGTACCTCTTCTAGTTTAGGAATTCCCTTAAGTGGCCCGAGTTCAGTAGACAGTCTGTATAAGTTAAAATGATTAACAACTTGACGGTTGACACTTAAATCTGGCTGTTACTTATCAACCCGATAAATACATATTGAAAAATGCGTTTTCATTACCATAGAGTGTAAAACCCAGATAAATTTAATCTGTTTGGTAGTACACAGGAACTTTGACAGACGATTGGAAAACCGGCCCATAATGACATGAGCTACGACGTATATTAGGAGAGATAATCACTTGCATTCATATTTTATTTAATATTTCTGATCGATAAAGATTAGCAATAAACTTAATTATTGTACCCTGAAGTATAGCGGGTAGCTCTAACAGAAAAATATCACAATAATTACATTAGATTAAATTTAAAATTAAAGACAATGTGCAGAATGGCTGACAGAAAAGCAAATATATAATAAAAGTTAAATTCCTTTTATAATATAACCAGATCTTTATAATATTAGTAAACAGTGGCGTGCGGTGGCAGTTTTTATAGGGAAGCGGGTTCCAAATAAATACACAAAAATTAATTTAAAAATCCATCAGAATTTTTTTTTGTAATTTTGAACATCACACAGAAATGTGAGGATATATTCTTAATACATTTGTTTGTTTTTACTATACTAGTAACACTTAATGTATTCCTTTCATTTTCACTTCAATTTCAGAAACTGATTTTTTTCTTAATTAAGTGTTCGATATAATAATTACAGTTCCATTATTCTTATCCATTATAAAAGGGTTTGAAATAAAGATAATATAAAAAAAAACAAAAAATAAATGATAAAATCAACCTATAAAATATAATAATAAAGTAATTAACTATATAGAATAAATCTCAATTTAATAAATCAACGCGCTCTCGGTTCGCTAAAGTAATAGCTTTCTACGTGGATGCGTTAATTCCATTATTTTATCTCCGCATTTCCGCTGCGTTTAAGGTTTTCTGTGACCGTCAGTTCCTACCGCGGTTGCGTTTTATATTCAACTACCTGGCCGCATCTCTAACGAATACTCCCGTAGTAAGAAAGCGTTCAGTGCATTTCATATATGAAACCAAGATAAACATTGTTAATGAAATACAAGCAATAGTCTTAGAAATTGATTAGTTTTAAATTAATAAAAGTTCATTTAAAACAATATTTTGAGTGAAAATTAATGTAAAGCTCTAAGGACAAAATACATTTTGTTAGTAAAATACAAGGGATGCGGGCTAACGCATCCATAGAGTGCACGCCACTGCTAGTAGAATATGAATTTCATTGTACAGTACACGTGATAAAACATCTGACAAAGTATTTCACAAAAAACAAATATAATAATCTCGCCCGCCGTCTAGTTCTACGTTATATTTGTTTACTTTGATTACATTTTTGAACTTTGAACATATGGTGTTATAGTCTAGTAGTAGTATTATTGTGATAAGAACAATACTTTCATTTTTAATCAGATTATTTTGTATGAAACTTTATGAATATTTTACAATCAGTCGACTATCTGGGGAACATCAGGTGATGACGGAAACTTCTTCAATCAAGTGCTATTTATAATATATCAATAATCACTTGCTTACGCACTATACATATTACAGTAGTCATGACCTTGCAGCTCAGAATATTTGATGTGAATTTTTATAATTCAGCATCGTTGTATCCGCGCCGCATTTGACTTTTTAAAGTAACCTAATGTTCATTTTTCTAGAGAGTGGTATTACATACAGTCTTCATAAAAATAATAACCTATTTAATTACTACATGTTAAAGAAAAGGGAAACACTTCTGATAATATATATACATATATATATATATATATATATATATATATATATATATATATATATATACAGGGTGTTCCATTTAAAAGTGCCACCATTACTATCTCGAGAACTATAAGAGCTACGAGGTTGGTTAAATGAGCAAAGAACCACCATTTTACAAGACTAATACAATGAGCAAAAAAAATTTTTTTTCAACCTGTGGTTTTCAAAATACGAGACACAACTTTCTTATTTTAAATGGAAACGTATGTTTATTTTTAGGTTATTTGATAGAGTATTTTTTTCTGAATTCAATGATATAAATATATCATATACTAATATGACAAAATAACTGAGAAAAATGCATGGAAGATTTATTTGTATTTTATTTATATCTGGCTGAAATAAGAGTGCTTTGGATAGAAAACAATAAATTTTCTTCTTAAAACTGTCAGTTCAAGCAAATAAAATTTAACAAAAAATAATCAAACAATGTTAGACAGAACATTATATCTATGTTTTCTAACCATAGCACTCTTGTTTCAGAGACAGATTTACTAAAAACTTGGTATATATGCGACAGATAAAAAAAACAGTTAATTTACCTTGCGAAGTTGTTCTTTTTTGTATTATTTAGCTTCTTTCTACTAATTTTTAAAATTTTTATGAGTTATATTACTTATAAATATGATGCAGTAATCAGAAACTTATCCATTATAAATATATAGATGGGAAACAATAAATTCAATAGGTATTTAATAAGAGGAAGTTACAAGATGATCATATATACTATTTTTTGAGATTAATTGTAAAAGAAATATATAGTACTTACCCAAGCGGTCTGTAGCTTGTTACTATTTTGCATTTTATTGAAGATCAGTAATTTATTGTGTGTCTCCACAACATTGCAAGATAAGATAATGGATACATATACAAGCCTAATATCATAATTTAATATATACATTATTATTTGGCATATACAGTATAACAAAATGAGTCATAAGTATAGATAGAATTTTAGGTAATAAATATTTGGAATTAAGTAATTTTAAGTGATAAATTTAATCTCTGTAAATGATTTAAAATTTAAACAATTATTAAAATTTGCATTCATTGTCGTGATTCAGTCGTATTTATTTTTATAACTATAATAAATTAATTTCCGAATATTTCGAATTGTATCGCTTATCTGTCTAAAGTGATAATGAATGTTCTATGTCGCAAGATGTTACGAGTGCGTTTTTAAAGTTGTTTGTATTCTTTGTATATAAATTTTCTGGCAATTCTATTTCCTCCCTTTGACTGAAGAATGAGTGTTACCCTTTCATCACATGAGGTATTTTTTCGAGCAATGTATTAAATATTTTCATAAACTCTACAACTGGAGTTACTATAGATTTTAGCTTTGTGATGTTTATTTTAAAATTATTGAAAATATAAAAATATTTGTAAATGAGTTAGAATTTAAAAATATGGTAAACTAGATCTTTTTTTTTTAAGAAAACTCGTTTTATAGGTAAAATCCTATTGGCTGGTATTCTGAGCTTTCGATTAAGCCGGACTTAAAACAAAGGACTAACACTTACTTATTATATATAGAAATAAACTTACACATTTATTCTGTAACTCGTAACATATATGTTCATAAATAATATAATTATGTTTTTTAACAGCAATGGTTCTATTAAAAAATAATATATATTATATTTTTTAAGTTTTATGTAAAATAATGATGAATGAAATTGAAAAAGTTCTCGAATGGGTGGTGGACGAAACAGAATGAAGGAAAAGGTTTTACCCAGGTTTTGTTTTTATATATCTAAAAGGATTCCATGACATTAATTGTCAAGTAGTATGAAAATCTATTAATATTTCTTTATGCATAATTTTTTTGAAACATTATGAATATTTTGCTATTAGTCTACTATATCTGGTGACTATCAGGTGAGGTGATGGCTGAAATTTGTTCAATCAATTTCTAGATATATCACTTGCTAACCCACTATACATATTACATTAGTCATGACCTTGCAGCTTAGAAAATTTAATGTTAATTTTTATAATTTAGTTTACACTCCTCTTGTATCCAGGGGAGGATTTGGGGCTAGGAAGACTAGGTAATTGCGTAGTGCCCGTAATTTTAGGGGCACGGAAAACGGCTCCAAAAAAAATAATTTATAAAATTTGTAAAAATATTCAACAAAAATCAGGTAAAATATACAATCTGTATATCCTAGTTTCCTACATTCGGAGAAATAATTATAATCAGTCAGAAATAAACATCAATAACTTTTACAGTAGGCGCTCGAATTTTAAAATTCATACATCACATTAAAACCTGAACATTCTTCATAACATGTGTAACAAAGGCATGTTATAGAGTGTAATTTTCAGTAACATAAATATATATTCAAAATGATCAGCATTTTATACCGTTCCTTTTCAGAAGATATGTATGCTACCCTTGAAATAGCATCTCTGTTCGTTCTTTTTCTTTTTAATTTTGATTGTAATGCAGGGTATACACACTGAGAAAAATGACTGGTTTTTAGCAAATAATTATTCATATTTGGAGGGTACTTCATTCAGCCAATTATTATACTCTTACAACAAATATAATATAATCTTTAATATGAAATCTATTTCATTCATTCAATTATATTATTTATTTGACTATGATTCATTTCACTTAAATTCGGTTTAATTTTCTCAAGTATTTATATTTCATATTCTAAATTGAGATTTTTAATAAATAAATATACAATTTTATGAACTATTTATTTATTTGTTATAAATATATAACTTTTTTGACATAATTTCATAGCATACTTCTGTAAATTACATATTTATTACGATGAAAAATAGTAAGTATTCTATTTGTTATGTGATGAATTCAAGTAACGTGTATGCACTTGTTCGTTAGTCGTTTCATCTTGTTCGTGGTGTAATTGTGATTTCTGCTGTGTTTGTTGCGTTAAAAAGTATAGAATATGGCTGATGAAAAAGTAAAAAATAAATTACTTGCGTGGAATTTAGAAGACTTGATTTATATTTTTCAAGGTAAGTATCTTTGTAGCCGAACATACATTTCTCAATTTTTAAGGTTAAGAGGTAATTACTGTTTACTTTTGTTAAGTTAATATAGCATTAAGAATCATGCTCCGAGTGTTAAATGAAAATTGTTTACTGTAATGCATGTAAAATACCTAAGTTTTTTTTACTTAAGTTTTAAAACAATGAAACATTATGTAGCAAACAAAATTAATGTATCAAATTTTATTTCAGACGAGGAAATTGATTTTGATGCGTTTATCGCATTAACACCAACCCATATTGAAAAATTAATACCAAAAATTGGCATGAGAGCAAAATTTCTAAATAAATATAACGCCTATATAATAGAAGTATGATTTATCACATATGTTACTTCATTTATATTAGTCATAAAGCGTATAATATACCTAACTTATATGGGTGATCAATAGCAAGTGATAGGCACGTGACCTGCGTAATTCTCAAATTTTAATCCGCGGAAATAAGTACAATATTAGCATTTCGAACTTTTTTTTAACATACGTGTATAATAAAATTACCAAAATAAAAATTCTTTATAAAAAAATTTGCAAGCCCATAAACTTAACTATCAATCTTTTTTCTATAAATATAGTTTTGAATGTCTTCAAAAAATTGCTGGTCACGTGACTATCACTTCATATTGACTACGTTTACTTTACACCGTGCGTACTATACTGGTACGCGTACCAAATATGTACTAAATTTTATTTTAATACGGTATGTTTACACAGGTGTATAAAAAATAAGACCAAATATTACTGATACACTGTTTGGTCTCATTGCCATCCTAACCTAAAATTATTTAATTATAAATTTTATTGAACTCGATTGATATAACCTCAGTAATATTATAAATATTATTTAAAATACTTCTCAGTAGCCTGACACTATCAAAAAAAGTTTTGTAATAAATGTTACTAAAATTAACCTAAATATTACTAGAAAAAAAAAAGTAGACGCAAAATCTCGTGGCCCTGCGCGCAACGCGAAATTCATCATTGTAGGCCGGCCACTGACTATTGTACAACACAAAAACATTGACTTGTAAAATTTCTCATTTATCTTGTAGCGTTCGTACGGTGCAGGTCTCTAGAGTTGTTGTTGATGTATTTTTTTTTAATTTTATTTTTGACAAGTTATTCAACTTAATAGATAAATAAAATAAAGAAAAATGAATTGTGGAAAAGTTGTTCACAGTCAAGGACGGCTAATTGTTTTTAATGTATTTCAATACATAAAAAATAATAATAATGAAAAATCAACGAAATATGTTACTCAAGAATGTACAAAAGCGACGGGTGTGTCGGAACGAACAATTCGACGCATAATCAAACAACAGAAAGACTCAAAACAGGGTAAAAGTTGTGAATTTTTAAATTTAATGCCCAAAATAATCACAAATATTTTAATTTATGTAGCTTCGGCTTTCACTTCAGGTACTTCATTTGTATCACCCAGAAAACATATTAAAAAAGTAGCAAGAAAATCAACACTAAATAACTTTGAGTGTGAAGTTATTAGAAAAACAGTACACAATTTTGCAGCCATGTACAAAAAGAGACCTTCAGCGTTGGCATTGTTTAATGTTTTAAAGGAAGAGAATAAGGAGATATTTTCTGGAAAATTATCTACGTTCAGAGGTATATTAAAAAAGTTGGGCTTCAGGTGGCAAAAAACGCAGATAATAAAAAGGTAATGACAGAAAAATATGACATACGATTGAAAAGAATTGAATATTTACGGAAAATAAAGAAATATAGGGATGAAGGGTATAATATTATTTATACCGACGAAACATATATACATAGTAATCACACATCACCAAAGTCCTGGGATAATGGCTCAAACAAAGGATTAAAAAGCCCAATTGGAAAAGGTCAAAGATTAATAATCCTCCATGCAGGAGGTAAACACGGTTTTGTTCCAAATGCTCTTTTGATGTTCAAATCAGGTAATAAAACAGGGGATTATCACGACGACATAAATTCTGAAAATTTTATACAGTGGTTGGAAAATAAACTAATTCCAAACTTAAAAGAAAAAACATTATTGTTTGTAGATAACGCAAGTTATCATAATGTAAGCAGTGAAAAAACCCCTACTTCATGTTCTAAAAAAATAGAAATGCAACAATGGTTAACTCAGAGAAATATCTTTTTTGAGGCCAAGGATACAAAACTAGAATTATACGTTAAAATAAAGAATAATAAGCCTCGTCACATACGTTATGTAATTGATTCTATTATGGCAGAACATGGCCATGCTGTATTACGTCTTCCGCCTTATCATCCAGAACTCAATCCCACTGAAAAAATTTGGGCTTTAGTTAAAAATTATGTAACTCAGAATAATGTCACATTTACAATGAAAGACGTCGTTACTTTAACAGAAAATAAATTTAAAGAAATTAATGTTGACGAATGGGTGAAAATTTGCGAACATGTCGAAAAAATAGAAGCACAATATATACAAGCAGAACATATAATGGACGAAGTTGATGAATTAATTATCCAAGTTAATAATGATTCATAAACCGAAGATATCGATGAGGAGGAAGAAAATGAAGATTTAGGGTGTGAACCTTTATTGTAAATATTGTATTTACTATTATTATGCATGGATTTTTTTATTTTTTGTTATTTAAAGTTTTGTTTTTCTATCATTAATTTCACGAAGGTAAATAAATTCTAATTTCTACTTTAATATCCTAAATTTTTTAGTGTTTCGTGTGCATATCAAAATCTTTGACCAACGTTTTTAAGTTAGTTAATAAAATATGCCTCCCACCACTTTTTCTATTTAAAATAACCCCGCCCATGCGCGGAGTTGTGCCACGAGATTTTGCGTTTACTCTACATAATTTTACTTCAATTGCCTATCACAGATGGCAGCATAATCGGTTAATATGTTTGCTGTTTACACCGTGTGTGAGTAGGGCCTGGTACATCTCCCTTGGAACGTATTAAGCCTAATTTATACATTGCATAGAATAGAATGGAATAGGCACAGAAATACGTAGCACCCATTTATACATTACATAGAACAGAATAGAATAACCTCACTTTGTCACTAAAATATCAAAACTCTGGTTAAACTAGAAGCTGGAATTTTATAAAAATTGTCCCATAAACAAGGAAAATTAATATTATATAAAAAAATAACTTTTTAAAATATTTCCTAATTATTGTTCACACATGTACATTATTATCATATGTATTTACCTGAAGTTCTTCTGCAATTAAAAATTATGCATCAAAATTCTTCTAAGTTCAACTTTTTTACTATTTTTGGTTACATTTTCTTATTATTACAAAAATAAATTTTCATGTTTTTTGCTTTAATTTTGAAAACGTTTGCAACAAATTTGTAAAACTGAATATATATAAATAAAATAGCTTTCTCAAACAAATGGTCACATAAATTTTTTTTATAGTTTATTATCATACAAAATGGGGTATTTTTCAATTAATAAAATTAATTTTATATCGTCTATACTCATAACCAAACACAACAACAAAACGCGTAATTTAGCAACAGACGTAACTCCACGAATATCCTCGGAGTAACACGAATGGAACAGGAATGGAATGGAACAGAATAGGAAATACAAATTATTCATTAAAGTTATGTACCAATTACGTACCAAAGGTTTGGTACGGAGTGTTTACACCGTCCATCGCCATCTTGTGACGTCATTTGGTAATGGGACCAAACGCTTGGTACGTACGGTGTAAACGTACTCATTGATCACCTGTGGAGATTAACATACATCGATCTTTAGATACCTCAAAACTGAACATTATATATATATATATATATATATATATATATATATATATATATATATATATATATGCTTTTAAAAATAACATTTACTACTATATTTATTTATTGCAGAATAGTTTTGTTGATACAAAAGTATCGAACACAATCAATTTCCTTAACTACACCATCAAGGCTTGAGAGTTCTTTTTATGCGTCATTAACGCCGACGCCAGTGCAACTATTTCAAGTAATACCTTCAACAAGTGAAGCTATAAAAAATCAAGATATAATATCTGATATGATACTTCACCAATTCTAAAGAAACAAATGAAAGAAAGTACAGTTTTAAGCCTAAATTTAAAACAATTGTTGGAAACGGCTTGCATAGGCAACGCTATACTAAATATATATAAATATAAAAAACCCTGGAACCAAAATATCAAAATTATTTGGTACACATTATCTGTGTGCATTTATTGACTCATTGAGATATATTTGGGTATTTTTTTTTGTTTATTAATAAGAAATATGTACATAGGTATAATTAATATTTTACATACATTTGACTAACGAATCGTTTGATGAATTAGCTGAGAAGATTATTGAACTTTTTTCTTTAGAACAATAGTGTTCATATTATATTCGCCCTATTAGACTTCGAGAAACAAAAACCTAATAACGGTGTTAAAAGAAAGCGGAACTATTCCTAAAAAAAGCCATCTATTGTCGAAAGCAGAGAAGGCATGGTAGTACAAGTTAAAGTACGTTATTCTGTTATGCAGTCAAATATGAATAAAATCATTTATAAACATATGTATTACAGATTCCAGGAGACCTTCAAACAGGTATTTGAAAAAAAAACGGGATGCTATGCATAAGCTCGGTTTAACTTTACAACCCTTTATAATTGTTGAAGCTCCTTCTATTACAATAATTAATGCTGTGTATGTTTGTATAGACTCTAATTTGTATGAAGTCAAAACAGTGTTGAAAGGAATCGACCTCTGCACGAAGGCAAATTTAGTATTGAATGCTTCGTATCCTCCGCAGTCGGAGCAGATATGGACACTAATCCAATGGGCCCTTTTCGACATTCATACGAAATATAATCCAAAAATACCGTACGTTTTAGATTTTTATAAAAATTTCAATTGTAACAATGTTGATTTTTTTATACAATTTACTTGATTGTAGTTTAATTTTGAAATGTTGGTTTTGCCGAAAGTAAAATTTTGAGTAGTGGCTGCCACCAGGATGTTTTTATAGAAAAACAACCAAAACTAATTTAGATAATGATAACTAATATTGGATGGTGCTTATGGGTAAAAACTACAAAAAGTAAAATAAATAACAATGTATTAAATAATTAAAAAGCGATTCTACATAATGGTAAACAAGAATTTATACGTTACAAATGTACGTTACCATAATTGACAAAAGACACAACGAATACAAAAATACGAAAACCAAGAATTATGAAAAAAACAAACAATACAATGGACAAAAGAAATTCGAGAACACAAGAATTACATACTCTACTTTGAAGTTACATAGTTACCAACGTGACGACTCGACTACCAGGACTCTATCACAACTGTCATGACAACTGTCAAGACTCACGACTGTCTCAACTCCAAGTCCAACTCTACCTCCAACTCTAGTCCATCTCCAACTCTATCTCCAACTCCAACTGTCTTTTGTCTTAAAAATTTGCTTATTTAAAGGTCGGACATACCCCCTCTAAGAGGTGGAATAAACTCATTTAGGTATGGAGAAAGTGACAACTAGAACTTTCCAAAATTGAAGGTTTTCTTCGAAAAGCCCAATGTCAACTTTCTCATTTTGCTAAAAGTACTCTAATCGGAATTTGAAAACTGTTACTTTCACAAATAATGCATTTTTAATAGCCAAATGGAAATTTTGGAACAACATTAAGTCAATTTATTCACTCTTTTAAAACTAATAAATAATATTATAAAATTATTGACATCGGTAAAACATTTTGTTACATCATCAAAATTAATAACTGTATAATATTTTCTTAATAAAATGTTTGCATGTAAGATTTGCAAGTACCATTATAAAAATTTGACGGCGTTCTTAAAACATGTAAAATTTATACATAAATTTAGTCTTAACTTTTCTTGCAGTTATTTTTTTGTAACAGAAATTTTACAACATATTTTTCACTTTATAAGCATATGCAAAAACACAAAGAATCAAGTTTTATTTCTAACACTAGTAGTACAAATTCTGAAGTATCACTAATATGTTCTCCAAATATACAGAATGTTACAAAATTTACTTCAAATGATATTGCTCCTCAAAGTCCTACACAAATTTCTAACTCAAACAATTCACTCACACCAGTGACATTTTTTCTGTCCAGATTATATAGTAATGATACTTTAACAAGAAGTAATATACAGCAAATCATAGACTTAGTAAGCGATTTATTTGATAATTACGTTTCCGATAATTTAATAAACAAACTTTTACCGTTAATCAGTAACAGTGTTTCAAATGATGAAAATAATCAAATCCATTGCATTATAAACATAATAGCAAATCCGTTTGAAGGTTTACAGACGGAGCATTTGAGATTTAAGTGGTTTGAAAAATCACACTATTTCATCAAACCAACTCCATTTAGTGTATGTGAATTACAAGGACCAATAAAACATACAAACAGCGTTAAACATGGAATAAATGTTACTGGTCAACTTATACCTCTTATATTAAAAAAATTCCTAGAAATGCCAGACGTTTTCAATTTTATCTTAGAATATATGAATAATGCACCAATGAAACAAAATAGCATAAATAATATTTTGCAAGGAAAATTATGGCAAAATGTAAAATTAAATTTTGGAAAAAAACTAGTAATGCCTATTTACTTATATTTTGATGAATTTGAGCCTGAAAATCCATTTGGTTGAAGAGCAGGATATCACAAACTTAGTTCTGTATTTTGTTACGGTTTATTTTTGCAATCTGCAATTTATTTAAAATCTAAATCATTTTATTTCCTTATTATCATTTTTGTTCGCAATTTATGGAACTCTTAGGCATTGCTGGTTGCTTATTGTCAGGAATATTAATTTTTATATTTTTATACATTTGGGCATGTGCAAGTTTGAGCTAACTCGCAGATTTGAGCGAAGTGATTCATTCTGTTCGTTGATCGTCGCTGTAGTCATATCTCAGTGTCTAGTTATTATTTATCATATTGTTTAGTTTATTGTTGGATAAATTTTAACGTGCCCGTTATTTGGGGATTATAACTGAGGAAAGTACTGGGGAAATATTTGTTCCCGCGGAAAATTGTTCCGGATTTATTGCACTGCGATCATTGAAAAACAACTTAGCCGCCCACCATCTCAGGTATTTACTTTTATTGTTGATTAGCCCAGTTGTAGTATCTATAAAGTATTTTGGTAATAATATTTTGATCATTGTTAATTTACAATCAGTAAAAGTAACTTTTAACTTAATCATCGACCTGGCAATGCTAATTGAGTTCTCCTTTCAGGCTTTTATTTTATTGTATTTACTTTTCTACCACTATCGATATTAATTCGATCTCGATCCGATTTATTGGATGCTTATGGTTGGATTGGGTTGTTGAGCCCTTATTTTTTGGTGGATACACATCTTGGTGGAGGATTTTTGGGGAGAATTGGATGACTGGTACCTCGTGTTTCAAGCGGAAATTGTTCGACGCCATTTTGGAACTCGTCACACACTACGTCACTACCGCACACTACGTCACTCCGACGTCATCAGCTCTCCAAACACATGCAGATAAGCTCTATTTTGATTTTTTTCTTGTTGTTATTTTTAAATATTTTTTGGATTGATTTTTTATGTTATTTAATTACATTTATTTACGCTTATGTTATTATTTTATATGTACTAGCTCACGCGAGTCTCAGAATTTTTTTATGAGAGATACTCATTTAGGGATTGTTTCGGTTTAGGAAGGGTTAGGACTGAATTTAACTTATTTCGACGCTTGTTACGCTCGCATTACCCTGATTGGTCGACCAACCACCCGTATTGCGCCTATTTTTGCGTATTATATTTAAAGTCTAAGCTATCTAAACATCCGAAGTCCTCGCTCGTTCGTGCGCCACGCATCCCCTATTTGGTACAGTTTATTCACTTATTAGTATTACCTTTCGTTTATATCTCGCATGAGTTATATAATTCATTCAGAAAATTTGTTAATATAAAGAATTTCGATTTCAAACTTTATTTACATAATGTAATACTACAAATATTTAATATATCCTACATTTCAATTTCAAACGGAGCTTTATTTGTTTTTTTTTGAGTTACCTACTATTATCTTGATTATCCTTCACAGATTCGTATTTTCGTGGTTGTATACTAGGTTTCCTTTTTTAACAACAACCACGTGGCGCCCTATTATAATTTATACTATTTCATTATTTGAACCACCCCCTTCTCCACTGTCTAAAAGCTGGCGGCCGCATTCACTGTTATCTTGAATGCGTAAGAGCTACAATAATACACGACTGTGTGGTGCACGTAGCAAATTTGGCGCCCAACGTGGGGCCCTTGCGTCAAAAAAAAAATAATAGAAGAGGGCCTTGTTTATTTCATTGTTGTGACCATTATCGTCACTATTGTTGCGTGGCGTGGGGTGGCCATTGTTGCCATTATTATTATACCCATTGTTGCCAGTATTTTGACACCACGGTTAATATTATTATTGTGGACATTGTTAACATTTTATTATAATTTTTTTGTTGTTGCTTTGGTAGAGGAGACGTCTCTCTTCGCACTGCTCTCGCTAGCATAGTGGTATAGTTTTTTTTGTTACTATCGCGGAGAAGGTCTAGCATTGTCGTTTTCTTGTGGCATATTTCTATTGTGTCATCATTGGGGTAGTTTTTATTTCCTTTATTATCCAATTGTTTTTTTTGTTATCGATTGGGGATGGAGTCCAAATTGGAAATTAACAGGTTAAGTAAGACCGAGCTGAGTTACGAATTGAAAATTCGAGGTGTTAGTGATGATAGCGATGTCTCGTCGATGCGGAAGTCATTGCGGTATCTACTTCGGTTAGAGAAAGACTCAAAACGTACATTGCCAGACTATCCTTTTACCTTTGAGGAGGATCATGAGGCATTAGAACAACAAATCGTTGAGATTAAAAATCTAATAGATTCGTTTAGCGGGACAAAATTCTCATCCGAATATAATAAGTTGATTACAAAAATTACGCATTCGTTAGGTCGAGCCAATCGGTGTGTCAGTAAGACTGCTGATGAGAAGAAGAAGAAATCCGAGCAATTTTCTCAGCTAGTCACGTTACAGTCTAAACTTAAAACCAAGGTTAGGAGTTTGAAACATTCGGCAACACTGTTGAGCAGTACTATATTGGAACAATCCATCTCGGGCGAATTAGCTGTTGTTTCGGATACTTCGACAGTCGAGTCTGATTCCGATATGGAAATTGAATCACCACGTATGGTACTCAAGTCAACCCCCGTGTCTCAATGGGACTTAAAATTCTCCGGGGATACCAAACACATGTCGGTCAATGCATTCTTAGAGCGAGTGGAAGAGCTTCGTCTGGCACGCAACGTATCGAGAGTACAATTATTGCGTACTGCCGTTGACTTGTTCAAGGGCACTGCACTTATCTGGTACCGGGCAAACCGTGAATTATTTAGGACATGGGCTGAACTTGTTGTTGCACTTCGGGATGAGTTCCAACCGGTTGATTACGAAGATAAATTACTTGACGAAATCAAACATCGGACTCAAGGGCCTAACGAGAGTATCGGAATTTACATCGCGGTCATGTCTTCTCTTTTTAGTAGACTTAAGGATAAGCTTTCAGAAGATGTTCGTGTGAATATATTATTGAAGAACATCGCTCCGTTCTACCAAACGCAGCTCGGTTTAGTAGATGTCAAAACTGTCTCCGAATTACTGAGGTTATGTCGACGATTAGAAGCCCGTAAAGTCTCTGTAGAAGCTTATGTTCCACCTCCGCGCCGTAGTCAGGCATATGAACCTGATTTAGCTTACGTTTATACTGATGGTCCACAGGCTTCTCAGCACAAATGTTATAATGTTGAAACGAGTGTTGCGGATCCTTCTAAGTCTCCTTCATTAGTTCAACCTCGCCAATCGTGCTGGAATTGCGGTAAGGCGGGTCATTTGTCCTCGCGTTGTCGTCAGCCTCGTAAGAAGCATTGTTTCCGGTGCGGCAAACCGGATGTTACCTGCCGAGACTGCCCTTCGTGTAGTGTCGCGGGAAACGGTCGTCGGATGCAGCGGTAAACCGGCCGTTGCATCGTTCTAGTGTGGAATCGGTATCTGTTAATTATGTTTTGGATTTCATTTTGTCGCATGCTAAGGACGACGAACGCCCTTATCTACAAGTTTATATTTTCGAAAAATGTTTTTTGGGTTTGTTAGATTCTGGTGCAACTTGCACTATTATGGGGAATCCGGGGTGGATTATGTTGCAAAATTTAAATTTATCGCTGAAGGAATCAGCATCGTTTTGTACGGTCGCGAATGGTCAGCGTTGTGCCTGTATCGGGAGTATTTCGGTGCCGATACGGTTGAGAGACCAAGTTAAAGTTATAGACATTCTTATTGTTCCCGAGTTATCGCATGGCTTAATTCTCGGTACGAATTTTTGGAAGACCATGGGTGTAGTTCCAGATCTCCGCCGAGGAGAATGGAAATTTTCTGGTTCGCCTGAAGTTTCAGTTGATGCTATCAGTCCGCGCAGTTGCCTTACACTTGATCAGGAACGACTGTTGAGCTCGCTTATCGACCGAATATTCAAGGACGTAGACGAGAGTGTTATCGGATGTACCTCGCGAGTCGAACATGAAATAGTTACCGACAGCGAACCAATCAAGCAGAGGTACTATCCTATCTCGCCCGCAATGCAAAAGCATGTGGATAAGGAACTTGAGCTTATGTTAACTCAAGGTATCATTGAAAGGTCGCAGAGTCCTTGGTCGTCGCCTATTCTGCTTGTGCCAAAAAAAGACGGGACTTTCCGGTTTTGCGTTGATTACCGCAAGCTGAATAAGGTTAGCCGTCGTGACGCTTACCCGTTGCCATATGTGTCGGATACTTTGGACAAGTTGCGAGATGCTAGGTACCTAACGTCACTCGACATAAAATCGGCCTATTGGCAAATACCGGTTGCGGAAAATTCGAGACAATATACCGCCTTTACAGTTCCGAATCGCGGTCTTTACCAATTTAAACGTATGCCGTTTGGTCTTCATAATGCTCCCGCGACGTGGCAGCGTTTTATAGATAGAGTCATCGGCGTCGACTTGGAACCGCATGTCTTCGTTTACCTCGACGACATCATTATTGTCACTCAAGACTTCGACAAACATTTAGAAATCCTTGAGGAAGTGTTAGTCCGTTTGACGAAAGCTGGCTTGACCCTGGGACGAGAGAAGTGCCAATTCTGCCGGGATGAATTGAAATATTTAGGCTACGTTGTTAATCGTCAAGGTTTGCACGTAGATCCCGATAAGGTTCGGGCTATTATTGAGATTCCGACACCTCGAAACGTATCGGAAGTACGTAGAGTAGTAGGCATGGCATCGTGGTACCGACGTTTCGTACCCCATTTTTCGTCCGTGATTTCACCATTAACCAATTTGCTTCGCAAGAGTGTAAAATTCGATTGGGATCAATCTTGTTCGGACGCTTGGTCAAAACTTAAAAGTCACTTGGTTTCGTCTCCTATTCTTTCGTGCCCAGACTTTCAAAAAGAATTCACGCTACAAACTGACGCGTCTAATTACGGTTTGGGTGCTGTATTGTCGCAGCAACATGATGACGGAGAAAAGGTCATATGTTATCTCTCTCGCTCTCTCACTCGTCAAGAACAAAAATTTTCTACGACCGAAAAAGAACTTTTAGCCCTTCTGTGGTCTGTCGAAAAACTCCGCCCGTATTTGGAAGGAACTCGCTTTACAGCCATTACCGACCACTATTCGCTCTTGTGGCTTAACAATCTTCAGAACCCTTCCGGACGTCTTGCGCGCTGGTCTGTGAGATTACAGCAGTACGACTTTAACATCGTACACCGGAAAGGGAAGGAACACGTAGTTCCTGACGCCCTGTCTCGTGCCGTCCCTGTCGTCGCTGATGTTAGTGTGGCCGAAGTTAACGATAAGTGGTACAATAAACTTTTAGAATCTGTTTCGCGTGATCCGGTACGTTACCCTGCTTTTCGTATAACTAACGGTGTACTGTACAAATTTGTAAAACATAAGTGGCCAGGTTTGGTCAACGAATGCGATCATTGGAAGAGAGTCATACCGAAAGATGAACGTGCGAAATGTATGATGCTGTGTCACGATATACCGACCAGTGGTCATCTTGGTGTCTTTAAAACCTTTCATCGTGCCGCCCAATCATATTATTGGCCGAAGATGAAGGCCGATATAGCGTCTTATGTACGAAGATGTGTAGTCTGCATTAAAGCAAAACCCAGTCAAAAAGCCCCCACAGGTCAAATGGGTGGCCATTCATTTATCTCTCGTCCATGGGAAGTTATTAGTACCGACTTAATCGGTCCCTTGCCGACTTCTTCCCAAGGAAATTCGTTTATTCTCGTTGTGACTGATTGTTTCAGTAAATTTACCGTTTGTTTTCCCCTTCGTAAAGGCACTGCCCCTAATATTGTCCGTCGTATGGAGAACGACGTCTTTTTACTATTCGGTGTACCTCGTGTTATCATTATGGATAATGGTAAGCAATTTCGATCGAAGGAATTCCTCAAATTATGCTCCACGTATAAAGTTAAACCTGCGTTTACTTCATTTTATCACCCCCAGGCAAACCCTACCGAACGAGTCAATAGGGTGTTGAAAACAATGCTCACTTCTTATGTAGCCGACTCGCAGAGATCCTGGGATAAAATCCTCCCTCAAATTTCTTGTGCACTCCGCACTGCGGTTCATGAAGCTACCGGACATAGCCCCTACTTCATTAATTTTGGGCGGGAGATGTTGTTGTCAGGTGATTGTCATAGGGTCCGATTGGACAGCCCTGAAACTGACACTTCCGATGGAAAGAAACTAGCCGACCGCTCTCATCATTTTACGAAGCTGTATGAGGATGTCCAATCACGCTTACAGAAGGCTTATACCAAGTCTAAAACTCGATATGATCTTCGTCGCCGTGTAGTCAATTATTCTCCTAATCAGCTTGTATGGCGAAAAAATTTTGTTCTGTCGGATGCCACGAAATATTTTTCGGCTAAATTAGCAGACAAGTACGTAGGTCCCTTTATGATACATAAGAAGGTAGCGCAAGATAATTATCAGCTGAAGAGCTTAGAAGGTGAAATACTCACTGGCACTTGGAGCAGCCAACACCTTAAGGAACATCCCGAAATCGACCCTGGTTAGAAATCATTAAAGAGTATTCTATCGGTCCCGTACTTTGTTCTGACCCTCGCATTAGATACGGCTTACGATCTATTGTTCTTTGGATATTTCCGTTTTCTTTCTTTTGTATCTCTCTCGTATCACTGGGAGCCATCTTCGGTGGTGAAGAGAATTGTCGGTTACATTCCTTATCAATTCCGAATAGGAAATTTTAGTTGCCACGAAAATTTCCTCGACAGGTAAGAGGGGGAATTGTTACGGTTTATTTTTGCAATCTGCAATTTATTTAAAATCTAAATCATTTTATTTCCTTATTATCATTTTTGTTCGCAATTTATGGAACTCTTAGGCATTGCTGGTTGCTTATTGTCAGGAATATTAATTTTTATATTTTTATACATTTGGGCATGTGCAAGTTTGAGCTAACTCGCAGATTTGAGCGAAGTGATTCATTCTGTTCGTTGATCGTCGCTGTAGTCATATCTCAGTGTCTAGTTATTATTTATCATATTGTTTAGTTTATTGTTGGATAAATTTTAACGTGCCCGTTATTTGGGGATTATAACTGAGGAAAGTACTGGGGAAATATTTGTTCCCGCGGAAAATTGTTCCGGATTTATTGCACTGCGATCATTGAAAAACAACTTAGCCGCCCACCATCTCAGGTATTTACTTTTATTGTTGATTAGCCCAGTTGTAGTATCTATAAAGTATTTTGGTAATAATATTTTGATCATTGTTAATTTACAATCAGTAAAAGTAACTTTTAACTTAATCATCGACCTGGCAATGCTAATTGAGTTCTCCTTTCAGGCTTTTATTTTATTGTATTTACTTTTCTACCACTATCGATATTAATTCGATCTCGATCCGATTTATTGGATGCTTATGGTTGGATTGGGTTGTTGAGCCCTTATTTTTTGGTGGATACACATCTTGGTGGAGGATTTTTGGGGAGAATTGGATGACTGGTACCTCGTGTTTCAAGCGGAAATTGTTCGACGCCATTTTGGAACTCGTCACACACTACGTCACTACCGCACACTACGTCACTCCGACGTCATCAGCTCTCCAAACACATGCAGATAAGCTCTATTTTGATTTTTTTCTTGTTGTTATTTTTAAATATTTTTTGGATTGATTTTTTATGTTATTTAATTACATTTATTTACGCTTATGTTATTATTTTATATGTACTAGCTCACGCGAGTCTCAGAATTTTTTATGAGAGATACTCATTTAGGGATTGTTTCGGTTTAGGAAGGGTTAGGACTGAATTTAACTTATTTCGACGCTTGTTACGCTCGCATTACCCTGATTGGTCGACCAACCACCCGTATTGCGCCTATTTTTGCGTATTATATTTAAAGTCTAAGCTATCTAAACATCCGAAGTCCTCGCTCGTTCGTGCGCCACGCATCCCCTATTTGGTACAGTTTATTCACTTATTAGTATTACCTTTCGTTTATATCTCGCATGAGTTATATAATTCATTCAGAAAATTTGTTAATATAAAGAATTTCGATTTCAAACTTTATTTACATAATGTAATACTACAAATATTTAATATATCCTACATTTCAATTTCAAACGGAGCTTTATTTGTTTTTTTTTGAGTTACCTACTATTATCTTGATTATCCTTCACAGATTCGTATTTTCGTGGTTGTATACTAGGTTTCCTTTTTTAACAACAACCACGTGGCGCCCTATTATAATTTATACTATTTCATTATTTGAACCACCCCCTTCTCCACTGTCTAAAAGCTGGCGGCCGCATTCACTGTTATCTTGAATGCGTAAGAGCTACAATAATACACGACTGTGTGGTGCACGTAGCAATTTATTTCACTGGTGTACCTCCTAAACATTCTTCATTGCTAGAAAACATATTTTTGGCAAAGATATTTGAAACCTGTAATAAAAATATTTATACTAATAAAGACGTATTTCATTTACTTATAGAGGAACTAAAATTTTTAGAAGATGAAGGAATTGTGGTAAATATTTGTGGGGAAGAGAATCGAATTTATTTTGTTTTAATTACGTTATTACGTGATAATTTAGGCTTAAATTATTTATTAGGTTTTAATGAAAGCTTTGTATCAAATTTTTTTTGTCGAATTTGTAAAGGAGACAAAATAACTAATCAATCGCTTACAGAAGAAGATCCAAATATTCTTCGCAACCCAGAAAACTATAAACATGATTTAGACAACAATGAAACTGGTGTGAAAAGTGAAAGTTTGTAGAATTCACTAAATAACTTTCATAATACATTAAATATTTCCTGTGACAAATTTGCACGATTTATTCGAGGGTGTTTGTAGATATGAAATGGGATCTATTGTTAATTATTTAACTGAAGAAAGAAAGTATTTTTCAATGTATCAACTTAATGAACGCATAACTCATTTTAATCATTGTGAACGTGCTGATGTTGGTAATTCCATCTCTGTAATAAAACTTGATCATGTTAGGAAAAGCTATATAACCATGTCTGCGGCTGAAATGCATTCTTTTGTAAATTATTTTGGTTTAATAGTAGGTGATATGGTTCCCGAAGACGACGAAGTATTGTATTTCTATTTACTTCTTTATGATGTTATTGAAATTTGTTTAAATAGAAAAATGAATACTGAATTATTATTACAACTTAAATTTTTAATAGCAGAACATCATAAATTATATATGAAATTATTTCAAACGGCATTAAAACCAAAACACCACTTTATGATACATTATCCAACTATAATTAACTTGTTGAACCAACCACCCAATATTATTCTTCTATAATATTCGAAGCATTTAACCAAATTTAAAAAAAAAATGCATGTATTGTTACTTCTAGTTACTTCTAGACTAAATATATCATATACTCTTGCTATAAAACATCAGTTGAAACTTTGTCACCGATTTTTAAGCAGTAAAGATTTCTGTGATAATCTTATGTTTGGCCCGCGAGTAATGTCTTCTGCAGATTTACTGCCAGTTGATATTTTTCATAATTTGAATTTTAATAATGGCATTTGCATATCTTGGTTTATTTACAACGGTATTAAATATAAAAATGGAGATATATTATTGTTAGATATTGGAAGGAATATTCGACTGTAGAAAATGATGAGGATTGTAATATTCGGGTATTCAGTCAAAAAATCTTTATTTTCTATAAAGCCAACGTTTCGACACCACTTGTGTCTTCTTCAGGGCTCTACACATATTTACGATAAGATGTTACAATTTTTTATTTTGTGTTGTAATAATGTGTACTTACAATAGATGTTGTTTTAATTGTTAATGTTGATATAAAATGTATATGAAAACAAAATAAATTCTGTTATTACAGAAAAGTCGTCAAAAAAATTTAAAATTTCGAAACACGCCAAAAATTCGCACATGTTACTTGGGCAAGCCGAAAAACAGATATAATGAGTAGGACCTAAACCTTCGTCAAGGATAACGTGTATATAGGGCACGAGAGCAGCACCGTCGGCTTTGCCCAAGCCTCTCATCTCATTTCACAACATTCCAGTGGCGGAAATTTAAATAAAAGTCAAAATATACTCTTCCAGCGAAAACAAGTTGTATTTATACAAATTTAATGGTCACTTACATTGTTATACTATTTTACGTTTAATAAATAATTTAAAACTTACTAATACAATTTGTTTTCGAATGTCGATATTGTCCATCTTATCTCACTTCAGACCATTCTATGATTGTCTCATTTCACATCATTCCATGATTGCCTTACTTCACACCAATCCAGGCGGAAGAGAAAAAGTGGCGGAAATTTAAATCGACGTCATTGGCTCACTCAACAACAATAAGCAAATCAACAAAAAACAAATACTGACACGAGAAACACTAAAAGAGCTCAATGGATTAACCACACATTGAGATCGCTGAATGGAATGAATACAATACTCGCCAATGACGTTGATTTAAATTTTCGCCATTTCTTCTCTTCCGCCTGGAATAGTGTGAACTGAGACAATCATAGAAAGATGTGAAATGAGCTGAGAGGCTTGGGCACAGGTCGACGGTGCTGCTCTCGTGCCCTATACAAGAAAATCCTGATTCCGTTCATCAAAAAATATGTCGACGATATAATCACAGCCGTCCCATTATAACATATTCCAACGACTCTCGTGAAATTTAACAGATACAACAAAAATCTTCAGTTTACGTTAGAGGCAGAACAAAATAAGACCATTGCTTTTCTAGATGTCCAATTAATCCACAAGGAAGACAATACTATCGCCTATAAATGGTATAGGAAACCAACGTCCTCCACGAGATACATCAGCTATCTTTCGAGACATCCTAGAAACCAGCTTATAAATGTTGCAAAAAATTTAAAACACCGTGCCCTCTTTCTAACATCACCTGAATACCAAAACGAAGCTTTACACACAGTAAAAGAATTATTAAAATCCAACAACTACCCCCAAAAAACAATAAATAAAATTATAAATTATAACCTAACTTCATCAAACCGCAATGACAACAACAACCTTGACGACGCGCCTGTACAAAATAAAACGTACATTTCAGTTCCATATGTAGAGGGAGTTTCATATAACTTAAAACGGGTATTGGAATCAAAATTAAATGTTAATGTAGCTCTGAAATCAGTTAAAACAATAAATATCCTTTACAGCAAGATAAAAGATCCAATAAATACTGGATTATAATCAGGAGTAGTATACAAAATTCCATAGAAAGACTGCAACAAATGTTACATTGGACAAACGAAACGCTATCTTAAAACCAGAACAAAAGAACACGAAAGAAACTCGACCAAGCTGACTACAACAACCACGAACACCTGTGCGTTAACACAACATTGTAGAGACCAAAAACATACTTTTGACTTCGAAAACACAAGAATAATTGACAGGCAAAATAATTTACATAAGAGACTGTTTTTAGAAATGCTACACATTCAAAAAGAAGAAAACTGGGTTAATTCCCGTAGCGACATACAGGATTTAAATAACGTATACCATAACATTTTAAAATTATATAAAACCTGAATTATTTTATTTATTTATATTTTACATATCTAGACTTCGCTAAATATTTTTTAGTTACATTATATTTTAAATCATAACATAATTCACAGACATCAGGATTTTCTTATATATACACGTTATCCTTGGCGAAGGTTTAGGTCCTACTCGTTATATCTGTTTTTCGGCTTGCCCAAGTAACATGTGCGAATTTTTGGCGTGTTCCGAAATTTTAAATTTTTTTGACAACTTTTCTGTAATAACAGAATTTATTTTGTTGTCATATACATTTCATATCAACATTAACAATTAAAACAACATCTATTGTAAGTACACATTATTACAACACAAAATAAGAAATTGTAACATCTTGTTGTAAATGTGTGTAGAGCCCTGAAGAAGACACAAGTGATGTCGAAACGTTGGCTTTATAGAAAATAAAGATTTTTTGACTGAATACCCGAATATTACAATCCTCATTATTGTTAGATTTTAACTATTCATACCTTGAAAATCCTATTTTTGGAGAAATAATGTATATTATTGTTGATGAAGGTAAGGTTACTCTAGTTTTTAAGATAATAAATACAGTAGAATATGAAAGGCACTATCAAGCCTACAAAATTGAGACTCATGTACAAACACAAGTAGTATTAAAAACATTAGAAAACTTATTTTGTAAGCAACCAAATAATATACATGTATCTGCAAATGGTTCAAAGTATATTTCTACTGTTAATTTGAAATGTAATTTGTAAGTCTCGAGTTAAAGAATTACAAATTTAATTAATTTGACTTTTTTTAATAGTATATATAGGATTTTCAAAGTATGAATAGTCAATATTCGTATGTTACTTTGGACAATTTGTATTGAAATAGGGATATAAGTTAATAAAATACATGAAGTAAAAAAAAAAAAATATTGTGGTTTTTATTTAAATAATTTCCTTCAATAATAGTTATTTATGATATAAGTGTTAAAAGTGACATTTTATGAGTGAGTGGGGAAGTTTGAAACGAGGCGAAGCCGAGTTTAACAAACCCCACGAACGAAATAAAATCACTTTTAACACAAATATCATACACTATTTTTCCTACGACCACAGTTATGTACCTATTAGTAAATAAAAACTAAGCATTAGAATGACATTTATGACAAGTCATGATGTATTTGTTAAATAGTATTTTTAACGGTTGCTTAGCAAGTTAAAAATAACAGTTTATAACACAGTAAATACTTTTAAAACGTTGCCATTGACAATGTATTAAAAGTAAAAAACAAATTTACTTTTAACACGTCTTATGTTCAGTTGTTCATAACAAATACATCATGACCTGTCATAAATGTCATTCTAATGCTTAGTTTTTATTTACTAATAGGTACATAACTGTGGTCGTAGGAAAAATAGTGTATGATATTTGTGTTAAAAGTGATTTTATTTCGTTTGTGGGGTTTGTTAAACTCGGCTTCGCCTCGTTTCAAACTTCCCCACTCACTCATAAAATGTCACTTTTAACACTTATATCATAAATAACTATTATTTGAATTCTCTTAGAATGGACAGGTTATGAGAAGTGGGTATATATTTTGATAAAATAAATGATTATATTTCTATTATTAAAGAAATATATTTAGTGCAATTAAAATAATATTTCATGTAATTAAATTCATAGTTCTCACCAGAAAGGAATATAATTCAGCTCAATGTATATTTATTTGAGATAAATAAATTCGATTGAATATATATTTGGACCTATTCAAGCGTAGGATTTATTTGTAACAAATGAATTTTTATTTCGCTTGATTATATCTTTTGCTCAGTGAGGTTTTCGCAAATCCGTAGCAGTTAATTTATTCCAGACAACATCTGTCATCATTTGTTTGAAACAAAGGTTTTTGATTTTGTTTCTAAAGTAAACTTCGCACCAAATTGAATAAAATCAATAATTCTCTAATTTCTTCTTTTATTTTCATTTTAGTGTACATGTATCAGAGCTCGGAATGAAACTTTTAAAAAATATCTAGATCCTTTTAAAAGATACTTACATAAATTTGTCAAAGATACTTAAGTATCTAGATACTTTTTATTCCAAGTACCTATCTTAAGATACAAATATTTATTAAAAATATTTAATATAACTACTTAAGATACACGAAAATATCTAAGATACTTTTAAATATTTTAGATACTTTAAAATATCTTAGATACTTTTAAATAGGTAGATACTTTGATAACTGTAAGCTAAAAAGTAAAAAAAAAATATTTAAAAATATTTCATAGGAAAAGAGGAAAGAATAAATAATAATAAACAGTTATAATATAATTATTATTCAAAATGCAAACTATATTCTTCTATATTTCAATTAATACGTTAACAAAAATTATGTATTCTGCCCATATTTAAATATTAATCAGTTCTTCAATAAATTTATATATTTTTTAACATATTTAAATCAGTTTCTGGATCTTGCAAATACTGCAGTAATTGTAATTCCACTTGCTTCCTTATACCTACTTTATTTTGATCATTTGCTGTGTCTGTTTCCATATTTATCTTTAATTTTGGTTTTGAAATTTCTTTTCCAGCAGCAGTAACATCTAATTTTTGTTTTGTAACTGAATAATTTCATTTAATATTAGTTCTTTAATATGATTCAAATTATTTTCAGTGTCTCTTATATTATTAAAAATTAAAAGCCATTTTGTCTTAAATAACGGATTTGTTAGTGCAAAAATTACGGAATTTACATCACTTAAATTTAATAATTCTGAAAATCTGGATTGTAGAGATTCTACACATTTATTAAGGACAAGCTTAATATATTTGTAATCGTTTTTTCTTTAATTTATTTAATTTTATACTTAAGCTTGCAATAGTCGGTAAAAAATATCCATAATGCATATATTCTTCATTTTGTAATATATCTAGTGCTAAATCTATTGATTTTAATAATTTGTAAAACTCTTCCAGATAATTAAAATCAACTTCTTTCAGATATTCAGGCCGTTTCTGTATCCATGTTACAAATTTGTTACTGCATAGAACGGTTACAATTAAATAACATTTATAGCAAGACTGGTAGTAACTTTGAACTATATGTCTATTCTGTAAAGCTTGTTACCAGCGAAGTTACTACTATTGTTACCGGTCAGTAACTGGTACAAAATATATAATGAAGGGAGGTGCATATCGCCTTTGCACATGCGCAAAGCGGTTACACGTTGAAAATTTGGAAGTTGCGAAGTTAGGTTTTTCGCTGGTAAAAAAATATATACTGATAGCATTGAGTAAGTAACATATTATGTAATTAAATACTCACTGCTGATAGTTAGCCCACAAGTAATTACTAAAACAACGAATGAACAATTAGATATATTGCTAAACTTTATTAACAAATACAGGAGCGGTTAAATCAGTTTCTGTTATAGGAAACTTTACATATCGTGGTTATAAAATATTTGCCAAAATTGTAGTTATTTCTTACTACTTTTACTTACTACTTACTTACATTACGTACTTACGTGCTTTTTTACTTTTATATGAATTGGTATAGCTGTCATTCTCTGTGATACTTCTACAAAAGGGTTTATTTCTTACAATAGTTGATTCAGCAAAACTGAAGCCTAAATAATTTCTGAAAATATTCATCCGGCAAAGTAAAAGGATCACCATAATCTCTCAATAATCGTTTTTTTTAACCTAACTGTACGCCTGAGAAACAAATTTTGTATATACGAGTATTAACTTCGCCAATTTCCCGTTCCTATTTTCGTTATTCCCCATAACACGAAAAAACTCAAATAAACCGTTTTGTATGTTATTCTACTCGTAATAACCAGATATTAGTTGTTTGTTATCATAGTAACAAATTTCAGTAACAAGTTATTATAAAAGTAACAACACCAGAATATCAATTTATACAATGTTATTATTTCTGTTATTGACCTTGTGTTCAGTAACTTTTTTAGTAATAAGATCGTAGTAACACAGTTACAGAATCGGGCTGAATGTTTCAAATTTTTCATATAAATCGGGTAAATTATCTTTGTTCTTTAATATTTCACTAATGGAATCAAATAAAGAATTGAATGGTCACATTGCTGTTTAAGAACTAAGTGTGTGTATATCTGCTCACAAAGAGCTTAAAGTTTCATAAAGATTTTGCTGAGTTGCCGTTCAGCAAACCGTATTCTGGGAAGATTCGTACTACCCAAGATAACTTGAACTTTGGTTTAATTTTTTTTTTATAATTTCTGCAGATTTCGGTCTTTGTGCTTTATTCCATAAAATGTTACATTTATTTATAACAAAATTGTATTCGTCTTCAACAATGGTTTCTATATTCAAATTTTCGTCGTCTATATATTCGTTTAAGTCATCATTCTGATTCTCGTTAATAGTATGCACTCCAAATATTTTAAAAGCCTTCATAAAATTTGAGTCATTCCCCCCTATTCTGTAACTCAGTGGTTAATTTTTAACCAGTTGTAAAATTTTTGAATTTAATTTAATACAACAATTTTTGGTTTAATATAGCGCGAAAAGAAAAAGTAGTGTATGAAATAAAATTTAATACATACTTTGGACGAAAAATGAGTTTAAGGTACTCGCATGTAATTAACGGAGTTTTCCATTTTTTTTTTTAATTTTGTGTATTAATTTTCAAAGAAAAAAAACTACTTAATAAATAATACACGAGAAATAAATTAATAAAGATTTATCGTGACGTCATTACCCGAACGATAGCTTAGAGAAAGGTAACTAGTGTTTTGTGTGAGACAGGAACTAAACAGAAGTAGAGATAGATTAATTTCAGTGAAGTTAGAATTCGTGGTCCGTTTGGGTTTCTACATCACAAGGGCACGCCCCCTTTTTTAATTTTCGAATTTCTCTTATAAATATTTAAAAAAATTTAATAACTTTTACATCATTACATTTTTTTTAAATTTAAATCTTCATTGGCAATATAAATTTCTTTGAAATACCATAAACCTTCTCTTTTCGTCCTTGATAAATAAATAACTATTTATGTATTACTTACGTTTAATGTTAAAATTACAATAATAACAATCTGACTCAATAAACAGCACAGACACTAAAACTAATTCATTCAGACAAAACTAAGAGAAACACGATGTAAGCAGCACGTTGACTAGTTTTAAGACGTTTCAATATTTTTCGGCTGTATTTTGTAAAGTATCTTAAATATAAGTAAATAAGATACTTTTTTTAAAACGAAAAATCCTTTTTGAAAATAAAAGATACATTTTAAAGATAAAAGATACTTATTATAATAAAAAATACAAATAAATCAGCCACTCTTTTCTGAACAATTTTTGTATATTAGATATTTGAGTAAACTCAGTCATTATAATTTTTATTATTAACAGTATATAAATAGAAATGGATTTACTCACTTATAGTATCATAAATCGAAGAGATTGTAAGTTCACCTAATTTCCAAGGCTTGCAAGAAGTTTTAAAAATACTATAATTGATATGTGTTCCTGTGTACAACTATCTGAGGTACAACTTAATATAAAAAAGTAAACTTTTGTATTTAAGGTTTGTTTATTAATATATTCAAACAAATTTTGATAAAAATCGTTTAACCAGACTTTGTATTTTATCAATTTAGTTAATTTTTTCTGTTATATCTAACTTTATTAAGTCTTGCTCTTAACAATGTATTCTGCCCTATGTAATAAATAAAAAATACCGATGTTCTATTACCTGTCACAATTATGATATTGGATATAAATAAATAAACATGGTTTATGTATATTATTATTTATTTAATACATTTTTTTTAAATATATGTTGCTCAAAAAAGTCATAAATATAATGTGTTCCTGTATCTCCTAAGCGGAGCATAGGGCAACCGAACACACCGAGCCGCAGTTCTAACTGCCGTACTGTCGGTTGTTTCATTTGCCAGTGCTACTTCTATTTAAGATGTATAGATGGCAAGTCTATAGCATCCGAGTGTGATACACAAGTAGCTGTGTTTTTTATTTTACGACAAATCACACGTTGTCGGTCGCTGGGACTTGAACTGAGGATCTCAGGTTCGTATGACGTCACAGCCTGCTAGAGATGTGCGCTAGCTCGCTCAGCCATCCAGCCGACCAAAAAAGTCATAGCTTTTATCAATTATTTCTAAACAAAAATCTTCGTCCAGTTCTACTTCTGTAATTTCAACTTCTTTAGTTAATTCAAAGTCAGGAACTGCTACGCATAACAATCCTTTTTTGTTGCATAAATACATTTGCAAATGTAATTATGTATATAGTTCTATCCTTTGTTAAATAATTAAGAATAGTTTTTTCTTTATTAGGGCATTTAACTTCAATGCAATATATATTGTTAATTGCATCAGGAGATGCTCCAAAAAATGTAAAGGAAAGATTTATAACACCACATTTTTCCATTTTTAAATTTAGTTTTTCTTTCACAACATCCAACACTCTGTCTTCCAATATTATACCCATCTTCATGGCTTCTGTTGGTTGTATTTTTTCAGCACTAAAAAATATTTACAGCGTGATGTGTGTGTGATGTAATACGGCTTTAACGAGCTTCATACCATGCACTACATTTATATTGTGTTTGGGTCAATTCTTGCACCTCTTTACTAATTTTATCGTTAATTCTTTCCATGCAATATTTTTTGAAGTCCTCAATGTTTGCTTTGGTACCTTGCAATGTATGTAAATATTCTATACCAAGACAGTTAGACAATTTAACAGCACTTTGTGTTTCAAGCTGTGCTAGTACACTTTTGCTGCTACACTGCTTTGCTTTCAGCATATAACAATTTTAAAAAATCGTCTTTTCTTTCCGATATAATTTGTACATTAACATTCAAAAATGACCGCAGTGGCTGAGCGGTTCAGTTCCAACCTTGGATAATTTAGATGCTCGCTAATAACATTGGACTGATGTTACGGAAGGATATTTACTTCTTTGATGTAACCAGAAGAGTAATGTTACGGCATGTTTGCACCCTCCTGTTAGGAACAATATAAAACAAATGTAGTACGCATTTCTTCACACATGGTTTATAATGAAAATAATTTGAGAATATGGCCGTATTTAATTGAGAAATTTTAATACAACCCCAAACTGATCCTAAACTCACCCGTGTTTTAAGCGGTAAATTTGAGTTATTTATTTAAGTTTTACGTTTTAAGCCATAAAAATAAAACTTCTGGTAGGTATAGAAAGAAAGCGTGTAAACAAAGATAGGAAACAAGTTCAACTCGAACAAAATAGCTGGGTGAGTTGGATCAGTTTGAGATCGTGATCGGTTCTGGGTTATTTGAAACCATTTAAAAGTACCAAGTATATAAGTCCCAAATAAATATGACCAAGAAAAAAAAACATTTTTTTAATATTTGTCAATATTAATTAATATTTTAATTTTAAAATAATTACCTAGTGATGCAACGCACTCTACACTTGCAGCTAATAATTTCTTCCTCCTCTCCATCCACAATTACTTCAACTTCATAATTTTTACACGTATTCTGTGTTCCGGTGTGACTTTGGCTATCACCGTACAGCACGGGGTACCTATTTCGCGTTTCAATTGAACTCGTCCTACTGCTTCATCACTATAGTTATGTCTAGCATTTCTAAAAACAATAAAATTAATAGATTTTAATTATAAACATGAACTGATATAAAGTAAATGTTTTGGTATATCTATATCATACATAAATTTCAGCAACTAAATATTTTTCATAAATAAGCTTTAAGAAGAGTACGAACTACACGTATCTAAATTTAATTCTTATTTAATTGTTGAAGTGTTCGCATGATACAATATTGCTATTTAATTACGTACCTTCTCGTTTTTATATTCTTGGTCGCCGCAGATACGTACAATGGATTTGAAGATAGAAAGTCTACAATGATTGTTAAATCAACTTGAGGCAGATTACCGGAGTCAGTTTTAATATATCCTGATTCCATTGTAGAATAAAATTACCTACAAATAACACATAAAATTAATATCGCAAAATACCATATTTTATTTATTTATTAATTTACAGGTACTTACGAAAGGAAAATCTTCTCAATAGTAATACAGCACTAATAGCTCTTCCTTGTCAATTTCCAAACAACTCACAAGTTCTGTTGTGTCAAAATGTTACGAAATGTTTTAATTACAAAAAATAAATTTAATGTAAGCCTAATATTATTTTTATTATTATTCTTTCATTCATATACATACAAATTTGTATATAAACATAGTTTAGCTACACAATTATGAAAATAACCAATACCCTCTACAACTAACAGTTTGTTCATCACTGACAAAGAGAGATGACGTCAGAGGTGACAATGATTACTTTAAAAATTCATATCTCACTTACCACGACATATTATTCAGTCGCGTTTTCACTGCTATGCTTATTTCGTTGTGTTTTTTAGAAAAAAATAAATCGTACAGGCCCCCATTTTTATGTTTTCGGGTGATTGTTGCGTAACTCTTGCGTAGTAATAAAAAAATATAATTTTTCTTCAAACGTCATAAAAGTGACATCTTCTGTGACGTGATTGACAAGGTTGAAGTTTAATTTCTATGCCTCCGTAATATAATTTTTTATTCTAGCCGCCGTATAATTTCTTCACCGCTGTATGTAGAATCAGCCAATAAGAAGTAACTTGTACAATAGAAATATGTAATATCGCCCTAAATGTCACTATAGAAACTAGATAACCTAAGAATAAAGTTACTAAAAATTATGAATAACTGACAGGTAACCTACATATTAAACGTCAAATAGTAGCTTATTTTTTAAAATTTCTAAGTTTGAAGAAAAAATAGCATGTGTTATTCAGAGTAAAAGTGTCTTTGTGTGCCTCGCAGGCAATTGTCCGACTCGCTTCGCTCGTCGTGCAAACTTCCGTGCTCGCCACACAAAGTATCACTTTTACTCTTAATAACACAATATACTATTTTCACTAAACTTTTATTGGCTTGCTCTGTAATAGATTTTTGCGAATCTTCTCTAAGCTTGTAGCAAAATAATTCTACGGTGATAATTTTTATAGTCCAAAATACACTTTTCAACGTTTTATGTTGTTCATATACCTTTTGAATTCTCAACATATTTAACAATTTTGAAATATTCGTTAATTTTACATATATATATATATATATATATATATATATATATATATATATATATATATATAATGTAATACTTTTTACATATCTCTTGAAAATGATTAAAACTTAATCGAAACGTCCAGGAATTGAGATTGTTTTCATTTTATTAAATTTCATTGTGTCCAATATCCGACTATCATATTTCAAAATTTACAACAATAGAACACGATCATTCATATATTTTTTTGTTAATAGAATGTGAAAAAGCCGAAAAAACTAATTAAAAATGGGCATATTTTCTAAAAACAATAAAAAAAGGCATTTTTGTCAAAATCCAGTTAAACTTAAATGATTCTAGAAGCTGCAAAAAATGGTAATAATCCCAATTACATGCCTACAACACGAGCAAATAGGCATTTTACCTAGAATCCGATCCCTATTCATAACGCAACATTTTACAAATCTGTTATACGTTAGACCAGTAGATTTTTATGGTAAACAATGTTTGCTTTTTTAATAATTTAGGCCGTAGTCTAAGAAATTTTTTCTGTAATGTCAGTAATTTTAGAGTAAAGAATGGAACAAATTAACAAAAAAAAAAAACAACTTTTTCTAAGGCAACTATAAATGCTAAATAAAACAGAATATTTTTTGAAGTTCTGAGCATTTGTAAATGATTTATATTTCTATTTTTTACATTTGGAGAAACAATAAAATATGTTATTCGAAGTAAATGTGATAGGTACTTTGTGTGCTGAGCACGTAAGTTTGTAAAATGAACGAAGCCAGTTGGGTATACATACGAAACACAAAGTCACATTTACTCCCAATAACACAATATCCTATTTCTTCAATTATGTACATCAGCCTTCTTACAATAAAATTTACTACTTCCCTGTTATAAAAATTTCGGTCTATACTATGTCGCTAAAACTAAGTTCGAATGTATATGATTATTAAACAGACTCCTTTATTTTCCTTTAATTTAATAAATATTATTTTTTCATGACCGGGGGAGAAATTAGTTTTCTATGAAACCAAAATCATGGTAGAAATTTCACAATTATCGTCTTAACTTTATTATTAAAAAGTAGAAAAATTTGCTTCATATGAAATTTTTATTATATTAAAAATTGAATATTGAAAATATTAATAATTGATGACATGCACAGAGAATATAATTAAAATCTGATTTACAGGCAACGACTACTGGTTGTGGTTCGGCAGAAATTCTCAAATGAATTCTGTCCTTTATGAATACAATGTGGACTGCACTGTTTTAATACATATATTTGAAACTGAACGATGTGTACAATGCTATGTCTGCATCTTGACTCTACAAAAATATTGCTAACAGCTAGGTTTACAATAATCTTAAGTTACTGGGATGATAAGAACAAAACAAAAAATGTGACGTGGTTTGGGGCAAGAAACACTTATCGCAGAGATACTCTGATTTTCTTGGAATTCACACATCTGGAATATAACACACGCGACTTGAAGAGCAATACGGAATCTTGATTATTTGATCTGTTGCCAAAGAAATTGTTAAATTAGAATTGTACTTATCTAGTGATAATTTGTTGAAAAATGATTGTGAAATGAAATTAGTTTGTGCACCGCTATCTAGTAATACGCGTGCAATATGTTTGTTATTGAATTTATCATAGACAAATACTTTCTTAGTAGCCAGCAAATCGCGACTATCATGCTGAGATAAAACACAATTTGTAGAGAAATCTACATTTGTTGAATGTGAAACTTGTGATTCTGAACGTTGATGTTCATTGTTTATTTGATCATTTTGATCTCGTTAAATATGTATAAGTGAATTATGTTTTTTTGAACAATATTTGCAACAAGATGATCTACAATCTTTTACTAAATAACGTCCACGTAAATAATTGAGGCATAATTTTGATTGTTTTGCAATTTGAATTCGATCTTCTACTGATTTGTTATGAAATTGTTTGCAAGAGAATATGAAATGATTCTGTTTGCACGCTGGACATGAAATATGTGTAGAAATAAGAATATTGACGCGAGGTTTTTGAGTTAACAACACCCATTTGATTATTTGTATTAGATCGATTCTCTTGAAATTGAGTACTTGTGCAGTGATATGTGTCTGCACGTTCTGATAAAAATGTAATGAATGATTTGTATGTAGGAATTTTATCTTTTGATAATGTAGTGTTGATATGTGTAGTTCACTCTATGTTGATTTGAGAGTTTAATTTTGATAAAAGAATTAGAATGATTATTGCGTCCCACTTAAAGATGGGAATCTATAATGATTGTAACATGTTGTTCAGTTTTGCTAATAAATTCTTTTATGTTTAAACTCTTTAATTTTAACAATACATTAACATGTAAATGAACGATCACGCGCTGATGTCAATATTTTTCCTTTTGCAGGTTGTATGCTATTAAATTACTATCAGAAGTTGTTTCTAACGCTGATATCGTATTAGCTGCTTCGCTTTTTATGAAAGAACGTAAATAATATAATTTTTGAACGTCGTCTAAATCTGGATTTGAATGTACTAGAGCGTTGAATGAATCTTCAAACGTGAACCATTTTGTGTATACACCCTCAAATTTGGGCATTTCAGTAGTTGGTAATTTAACATTTGCTGAGGAATTTGATAATGAAGATGTTGAATTTTGTCTATTTGCTATGTTTCTAGAGAATTTAAATACATTAACAATTGTCTTAGCTTGTGATTTAATTTTAAAATATTTTTGTTCGATAGAACATGCTTGATCTAAATTATTTTCATAATTTCCGTAATCAAATTTTTTCTTGAATTGATTCATTGTTATCAAATTTAGTGTCCAATTTTGTAAAACGTTCATTTAACTTTGTGATCATTGTTTTTGTATGCTCGTTAGGTAAAGAATTTAAATGATTTTCAAATTCATTAAGAAACGTTTAAATGCACTACGCTTGTTTATTAATGATTGCATTCCTGGCATGATGAATAATACTGAATTCACGCAAAGGAAAGGAACTGAATGATGTACTCAGTGAACTCGACTGTTTGTCACCTAATGATGTTCTTCAAGCTTGTTCCTCCGTGATGTCGGATGGCGGCGTCAGCTTCAAGATGTGTGAATTGTAGGAACTTCACTACACTAGCGATGATCCAAGATGTATGAAATTTTCGAAATTTCACTGCACTGTATATTGGAAACTTCACTACACTGGCGAAGATCCTGATGTATGAAAAATTGGAAACTTCACTATACTGGCGAAGATCCGCGATGAATGACCATTTGGTTTATCAAAGGTAATATTATAATTACTATGGCGGCTCAACCGAAAAGTGCGATAATTGCTGAACTTAATAAACTTAAAAAAAGTGAACTTATAGATTTACTAATCAACAATGAGTTACTAGTACAATACAGTGAAAATGAGATATTATTTTTTTTTATTAATAATAACTCCATGAACAGTGAGGACGGTAAAAGTTGTGTTTTCATTGATACAATTGATAACCTCAAATGTGACAACAAAGACTGTAAATACGAGTGAAAAGTGCTTGACACTTGAAAAGCTTAATTACCACTTAGAACAGAGAATTACAGATCAAACTTTAATCATAAAACTGTTGATAGTGATAATTCAACTAAGATTGAAACCGCAAAAAAATACAAACAAGCAGTGCCATCTAATGTACCTTCGCATAAGAAACCATAAAAGCACAATCATAGGTAGTGACACAAATGTTCATAACTCAATTATTAAAAGCGGCATTAAAAATGCTTGGCTGTACGTGGGTAACGTGCATTCTGACATTACTGAAACTCAAATGCAAACAAAAATGTCCTAGAAAAAATTTTGTTACAAAAATTTCGAAGGAAACATCAATTAATTCTTTCGGTGTTAAAGCAAAATATAGTTTACTTGACACTCTCAATAGTACTTCTTTTTGGCCATGCGGTTTGGTCATACGACGATACAAATTTTTTCGACAATGAGAGAACGCAACAGAAAAGACCTCACAAGCCTCTCAATAATAACATCCCTAGCTCCAGCACCCCATCTCTCAGCATTCTACACCAGAATATCCAGTGAATCAGGAATAAGATTAAAGAAATAGAAGTATTTCTGTCCACACAAACCTGTGACATTCTGTGTATCTCTAAACACTGGCTTTGTGAAGAGGAAAGATCATCCTATCTTATAAAAAATTTACTTTTAGCTAATGGTTTTTACAGACAATTTTACAAAAATGGTGGTGTAAGTATTTTTTGTAAAGACAATATTAATTACCAACCTATGAACTGAAAGAATTTAATATAGAATTTGTATTCGAGGCATGGGCTATACAATTTAAGCATTATGATTTGTTATTTCATGTAATAGTGATATATACAGGGTGTCCATTTTAAGTGGTACACTATTGCTATCTCGAGAACTATAAGAGCTACGAGGTCGGTTAAATTAACAAACAATTTCTATTTTACAAGGCTATTAAAATGAGATAAACAAATTTTGTTTTAAACCAGTGGTTCTCAAGATATGGGGCACAACTTTCTTATTATAAATAGAACACCATATATATTTTTACATATTTGGAATCTACATCAAATTATAAATCCAATGGTATGGTTGAAGTTAAATTTTAGTTAAAAAAAAATCCCTATGTAGGCAATAAGTTTCTATGCAGATAGTCATTTTAAATTTAATCGAATCTGATGTTAAAACTATTTCGTGTGGAGTCCCCCAAAAATCAATTCTTGGTCCTGTACTATTTATCGTTTACATCAACAATATTATGAATATATTAGCGCCATATGTTTTCGTAGCATATGCAGATGACATGTCATTTTTGATTCCTGGTGACGTCAATGCAGTTGATATTTCAAAGATAATGTCTGAGTTGACAGCGTGGTTAGCTTCACCGAATTTAACATTAAATGTGAATAAATCCACATTAATTGAATTTTCTAATAAAAATCGCTGCAAAAGTCTACTTATACGTTGCAATCAGCAGATTTTACCGCAAGTTAGTTGTAGTAAAGTACTAGGTATCAGCATACAGGAAAATTTGTTTTGGGACACCCAGGTTGATAATATTTGTCAACAATAGGCTCATCAACCATATTTTTTTAATTTTTTTTTATAAATCTGCGTAAAGAAAAATGTTGATAAGTGCAAATCCGGTTTGAAAATTCTTAGTATTAAGGGAGAAAATAATTATTTAATGTACAGCGCTGCAATGTTACGTCATCAGTACTAAATAGTGGTACTCAACCAGTAGGTTTTCATGTGATTTGCATTTCCTTCATTTTATATTTGATAAAAAATTAAACATGTATTAAATGTTATCTTTGTTCAATAATTTTCTCTAAAAAGATTAACAAATATATTTTTATGGAAAGTAGGTAAATATTGTTGTACATTTTGACAACTTTTTTCACTTTGACATTTCTGTGGCGCTAGTGGGTTTGAGTCATGTGTTTGAACTACGACAAACTTTAAAACTTCGTGTTGTATACTACAGTTTCGAGTTTTTGTAATTCGTTTTTTGATAAAATGGATCCAGGTTTTATTAAAGCCGATTCAGGCAATTTACCTGCTGTAGATTTATCTATGCTATTGAATTATTTATTTTAAAATTCAATGTATGTGTCTGCACAGACGAAAAATATAAAAACATTAAGGTATGTAAACACTTTATATTATTCTTATTACTTTATATGAAACTTGACATTATTTTAGAAATGCATATAAATTTTTATCCATTATGTTGCCTGCCTGAGTTAATGGCGAGCAGCGGGCTTTCATGTTTAGCCAATCAGAAGCTTCATTTTAAAACTAGTACTGATGACGCGATGAATTTTATAAACCTTAATATCTCAGAACTGAATAAATTTTTAATATTTTTTTTATTGTTAATCATACTTGCTAAATATATAAATATTATTTACAACACATATTTACCATAATTTGATTATGGTTGATGAGCCTATTAACTCCATTCTGCTACCTTTTGAAAAGGCTAAGACAGCTCACTGATGTTCATACAGCAAAAACGTTTTATTTTGGAAAATTTTATCCAATTCTTAGTTATGGTATCATACTCTAGAGCCTGTCGCCACCTGCAAAGCGTGTTTTTAAATTACAGGTGCGTGCAATCCGCCACATATTTCTTTTAAATTACAGATCTTTGTGCAAAGACACATTTAAAAATGAACAATTACTGAATTTTCCTTCAATTTATATTTATTAGGCAATCATTAATACTTTCAACAGTAAAGACAATTTGCTAACATTCGAAGATAACCATAACTACAAAACTCGCGGCAAAGAAATCCTTGTAATCCCAAAATTTAAATTAAATAAATCAACTTATAATCCGAACTACATGGGAATTAAACTATTTAATCATTTACCAACTAATTTGAAAAACATAAAAACGAATAACAAATTAAAGTCTGAATTTAAAACTTTCTTGATAACAAACAATTATTATAGCATCTCTAAATTTTTAAATAACAAATCCTCACAAACTGTCACTATTTGTACCGCTTATGACTGTATAATAAACTGTAACAAATCTGTATTAGTTTAAGTGTATTTTTATTATCATTCCTATGTATGGAATACGTACTTCATGTAATTGTGTAATAACAATACCAAATTTGTATTTTTTTATGATATTATCACTGTGTTTTCAAAGTATCTTTTATTTACAATCTTTGTATATTTGGATGATTCCTATACCTTGTATTTTTGGTCTCCAGGAAATAAACTATATTATTATTATTATTATTATTTCGTTTCTTATTTTACGTTTTGAAATTGTTTTATATCGTTACATTTTGTTAATTTGATATAACCGGCGAAAAATTAATTCCGTTATTTCTCAATTATCGTATTTTTCTCGTATTCATTCATGACAGCTAATACTTTATTGAAAAGACGAAAAATGCGGTTTTCCTTTTATGAAAATAATTCTAGGATCCCATTTAAACAATAGAAATTGCCTGTAATCAGACTTTATTAACTCTCTCTCTTTATTAAATTGTGAATTTAATAGACTACTGCCCGGTTGCAGAAAGGCTAATCAGCTTCTAATCAAAAAAATCACTGATTAATTTGACGTTGTTACCATGGCCACGTATTAAAAATACATTGCTGTCAAAAAATTAATCATTAATCAAAAATGATGAAGCTTTGTGCAACCCGGGCTACAACTTTTATACAATGAAAATTTTTCTATTGCTTTTTCCTTTTGCTTTAATTGTTAATTTTTTTAAATTCTTTTTTATTTTTTTGTAAAGCCCTGCCTTCGAAGGGTTGATTGGTCTGATAACAAAAACTTACGTCTCTTGATCATTTACCATTCATTCGCCAACAGTCACATCCGCTGTAAGTTAGACCTCGCTGATGAGCTCCAAGTAGAGCGAAACGCGTCTGCGGTTACCGACTGAATGCCGGCTTTTATTGTTAGCTGCTCTTTTTATAAACTTTATGGAACCTAATAGCCCATTTGTATTATGTTAAATATTTTCGAGTTAACATATATTTTTTTTAATAATTTTAGCAATATCAACATATTAAAAAAATAATACAATGAGACAGTTATATATTACATTTTAAAGACGCAAGAATAAGATAAAAAGTAACTTGTGGATGTAATAAACTAATAAATTATGGAGACCCCTAAATTAGTAATTAATTGATCAAATATGAACTGAAATTGATACTTAATAATTCATGACCTCATATATCACAAAGAAAATTATACTAGAAAATAATAAAATATTGAAAAATAAGTTAAATTGTGCACTTTTCTCACAATTATCAATTATGTTAATAATTATGTAAAGCGGTACGAAACCAACTCATTTATAAATTAATTATAACTATATATAAAGGAATCCACTATTTACGTTATTATCTACAAAAACTCATTTGTTCTAAACATGGCAGAAATACTACTGCTAGAAACAGTGGAGAAGATATGGAAGTTTCTGGGCTTTAACCTAAAGAGGCCTATGGGGTACCTCAATAACATTTACATAATACTAGCTTTCTTTATAATCCTAACTGTAGGGTCTCTTGGATTTATGATTATGTTTTCTAGTGACTTTGATCTTAATGCCTTGGCTGATGTATTTGAGTCTTGTGGGCCAAACTATCAGGTAAATATGTTTAACAACTATTTTTGTTTAACCCTTTTTTAACCGCACCGCCGGCTTTTCCCTGGCCTTACCTGATTTTCTTAAGTAATTTTATAACTTCTTGACAAAATAATACTAGATCTTTAGTCCCTTCTTAAAATTGGTAGTAAATAATACTAAACTATTTTTTGTGTGTTTGTATTAAATGGTCAATATTGGAAAATTTTTGAGATCCGTGCGATGTTATTGTACCTAGAGAATTAAATGCTCGTGAACATCATATTTTGTTTCGAAATTCTAGGTTTCATTTTTTTACAAGCTTCCCCATATAAAGTATGTTTTGGTTTTAACTTTGTATTATTATTAACAGCAATTGATAGCCTACACTTCTAGGAAATAAGTTTGTTATTTAAGTTCATAGACGGTAGAGTTTTTATTATAATGAAAACCTTTGGGAGATAAATTAACCAAATAATGACGTTAAATAAGACAAAATTTATTTTTGGAAATCACCAAGAATATATCGTAACACATTAAGTTATGAAAAAGACTGTTGTTAATAAAGTAATTAGGTAATGCAAGTAATAAGGACTGTTAAAATAAATAAATAACGTAATGGACATTTGAAGCATTGACAGCACAATGACAGAACAATAAATAATAACAACACACGCCTATGAACAAAAATACTAATACTTATTTCCGCGAAAAATATGAAAAATACCTAGGTCACGTGCCTATCACTCGTAAGTAATCAATCGGTATATATTAGCACGATAGATATTGGAGGCCCTGGGCTTGATGGCCATTTCTTTTTCTGTTACTACTTACTCCAATATATTTATAATAAACTATTATTTAAATAATATATTATTAAAACAAATAACACATCAAAGATGTTATATTGATAAGAAGTAATAAAAATTTATAAGCAAAGTGGCCAGTGAGGGAATTAAACTGTTTTTTGTATGTACTCGTATAACGACGGTTTAAATTGTAAAACTTTTAAAAGACTGTTTTTTTATTACCAATCGTGTCAATAATAGCAATTCAATAATATTTAAAAAAAAATTAATAAGAAAATATATTAATTTTTAGATTTATGTAACTACCAATTTTTTAAAATCCTAATTTATTATAATGTATGTACCATGAACATTCTAAAGATATTTTTGTCTGAGGATATTCCCATTAGAAATTATTTTATATGTCCCGTGGTGCTTTATGTCTTACTACATTTATTTACAATCTATTTAAAGAATTAGATTTCAAATTAATTGCAGTATTGGAATACTAGCACATTTCGATCTACTTCTGATGTTTGTTGGCATCATTCTTATATATGTATGCAGTATTTTTGTTTTTAATTCGCAACTCAAGAAATTGTAAATTCACTTCAGTACGAACTTGTAAAATTAATAAGCAATAAAAAGACATACAAATCGGGGGTATAGACAGGGAAGAGAAGGAATATGGGGATCAATTACTGTTAACACATCATTAGTATCAGTATCAGTCGCCTCTGAACCTTCGCAGTGAACGGACGTGCTAACTATTGTTTTTCCCGCATTTAGTTTTAACAGCAGACAAAGTGATTACATACCAACGTATGAATTATATAATATCAACTAAATAATTAAATATAAATAATCACAACCATAATAACGGGGAGATCTTCAAAAGAAAAAAAAAAAATAGAGAAAATTTCTTCTATCTATACAAGCAATCGGCCTTCAGAAGAAATAATAAACAACGTCAACAAAATATATCAGTACTCCATCCTAAAGCGTAGAAATACAATATCCTCAACTCCAATATAGCAGATCCTGATACAAGCCAGATAAACTCACCGAACAAAACCAAGATACCACTCATATTTCTAGCTGCAGCAGGGGAAAACAACACTACATAGAAATACAATGAGGCATTAAACAAAAAACAAAATATCAATTCACTACAAAAAAAAAATGGAGCTAATATGATTAAACAAAACCTAGCAACAAATGATGACTATGATCCCTAACAGCATACTAAACTATATACGAAATCAATTATTTCTTAATCATGTCACCGAACAATAACACATTTCAAGTAGTCCTAAGAAATGCACTCACCTTCATAATTGAGAAATAAATACTCGGTGAACTTCAAACCAACTATTCTGTCACAAGAGTAATAAGACCACTAAACAAATATAAGGACACAATCCCACTCTGCGTACTAAATATAAAGCTTACAACATCTGTAACTTGCATCGTAACTGTCGAACTACGCCAAAGCACTAATTGCCAAAACTTCGGCCATACAGAAAATTATTGTAAGATGGCACTAAGGTGCCACAAATACACAGAAAATCACTACCATACAAACGTAATAGCACTATAGCGCTATAAAGATCGTATCATAGATGTATGTATGTATCAAAATTTGGTCACATACCCTATTAAACAAAGAAAAAATAAGCGCGAAGACTGACAAAGAATACACAACAGAGTATATAAATATGATTTAAATGGATTTACACATTTAGTATATAAAGAATGACATAACAACAGCACCCACAATAATCCCTCTACTAAAAATTAATAATATCTGTTACCAAATTCGCCAATACATACCAGTGCCGTATATAGGGCAGGGCTATAGAGTCACTTGCCCAGGGCGCACACTCAGAGGGGCGCAAATTTAGACTCCACCATAAAAAGAAACAAACCAGTGTGCAGATAATTGAGCAGTAGCGACACTCTTTCGGTAACTGAGTGAGAAATGCAATACAACCTGTCATTTTAAGAATTTGATATTATTCTGAAATACTGCCAAAAGTTCTTTTCTGGTGACGCAATAATACCTCTCTGGTTTTGACAAGGTGTTACTAAAATAGGCAATAACCTTCTCTTGACCGTCTTGTATCTGGGAAAGGACGCCACCAATTCCAGCGTTGCTGGCATCTGTATCTAGAACAAATTTTCCTTCTGGTAAAGGATAACTTAGGACAGGTATGCTTCTCAAAGAATGTTTAAGTTTGAACGCGGCTTGAGAGTCCATCTCCCAGATAAATCTTCTGCTTTCTTCAGTAAGCCTTGACAATGGCTTCGCTATGTTGGCAAATCCAGGTATATAACGTCGGTAGTATGTACAGAGACTAAGGAAACTTCTCAATCCGTGTTTATCTTTCGGTTACCGGCCAGTCACTCACAGCCCTTATTTTCTCCGGGTCAACTGCAATTCCCTTACCAGAAACTTCGTGTCCAAGATAATGAATTTCTCTTTGAAATAAGTGACACTTCTTTGGACTGACCTTCAGGTTAGCCTTCCTCAATCTTTGGAAAACCTCTTCTAAGTTCTTCATGTGGTCCTCGAACGTTTTTCCTACCACAATAATATCGTCGAGGTAAACCAAACATGTTTTCCACGACAGTCCAGCTAACACGGTTTCCATAAGTCGTTCAAACGTTGCCGGGGCATTGCTGAGCCCAAATGGCATAACAGTAAATTGCCAAAGACCGGTACCGATGGTAAATGACGTCTTTTCTCTGTCTCTTGGGTCTAAATTCACTTGCCAGTATCCGCTGTTTAGATCAAGAGTAGAAAAGATCTTTGATCCTGCCAATGTGTCCAGTGTATCGTCTATTCGGGGTAGCGGGTAGCTATCCTTCTTCGTCACGTTGTTAAGTTGACGATAATCGACGCAAAATCTCGTAGAGCCATCCTTCTTCTTCACTAGCACTACTGGTGAAGCCCATGGACTGCTTAAAGGTTCAATCACACCTTCTGTTCTCATGTCCTTAATAATTTCTTCTGCTTCTTCTCGCTTTGCCAGTGGTAATCTTCTTGCTATTTGGCGGATGGGTCTTGCGTCTTCGGTGTCTATTTTATGATTGACTACATTGGTTTTTCCTTTGGAACACATCTTGAAAGTTCCCAATTAAGTTCTTAGCCTTGGTTTTCTGGTCGGCGGTCAAGTCTTGGAACAATGTTGATAGCTCCTTGATTAGAATATTCGAAACATTCACCTACTACGGTTCCTTTCTTTAATAGAACGGGATAAAAATAAATGTTAACTACTCGAACTGGGATTATCTTCTCGGTTTGGAGCAAGGCTTTTCCAATTACAACTCCATTCCCAGTTTTGGCATCATCATTTTTTGGTTGAAACATGACAATATTTCCCTCACAGAAGCTATCCTCTAGTTGTGCTTCCACGATTGATTCACTCCGTTGTGGGAGGGTTACATCTTCCGTTATTAATTCTCGCATGACATTGTCGTCTCGTGGATTTAATACTAGTTCTTCATCATTGACCATCATCACGCCATTCTTCAAGTATAGTTTAAATCTATGCTTTTTCATTATGTCCAAGCCGGGAATGAATTCATCTTCTACGTCAGCTACCATCAAACGATGTTTAATGTACGTTTTTCCAACAGTGATGCTCAAATCTATTTCTCCAGATGCGGTAGCTTGTTCTCCTGTGGCTGTGCGTATCTGCCACTTTGTTGGAAGTAGATGTTTTCTACATATTTCTCTTGCTACGTCGCGTCTGATTATTGTTTTTATAGCATCCGTGTCTAACAACATTTCCAGCGGCCTTCTGTCGATAAAGCCGTCTACATAGATGCAGTTAGCTTGATAATGAAGGGATGTGACATAACTAATGGATTTTAGGGCTACTGGATTACGGGTCGACAATTGCCCTTTTATTTGCCCGATTTAGTTTCCCGACTTCTTTTCTTCTTTTTTTGGTTCTGCTTTCCTCTGTTGTTTTCTGCAGAGCCTTTGCGGGTGACCTAATTCACCGCATTTCCAACAGCGGAGATTCTTTCTACCAGCAGCATGAATTTCAGACGTTATTCGTCTTATCTTGTCTTCTAGATCTTTGGTGTCTTCGGGCTTCTCAGCATCGATATTTCGCACTCGCGATTGGTTACGTGAAGCTTGTTTAGCTGCTTCATGATCTAAGGCATATGAAAGTGCGTCAACCAGAGTTTTCGGTCGATCTAATCGTAGTGCTTGCTGAATTTCATTGTCTCGGACCCCGTAGATAAATGTTTGAGTGGCTAGGCATTCTGAAATGCTGTCAGGGGCTGTAGGATGTGCAAAACGAACCAAACGAGCTACAACCGCTTAAAATTTTTGAAGGTTTTCTTTTGAACTCGGATATCGATTCCTCAGTTGCGTGTGGTACACCTGCTCCAGATGCGCAACTTTTATAAAATTTTATTAACACCACCCGAAGTTTCGAATAAGAAATCATCAGGATTTTCACCAGCTTCTTCTAAGGCTTGCCGTAAACGAAGTTTTAAAACAGACTTGGTTCCCGATGTCTCTAACTCTCCTTCTTTTAGCTCCCTCTTGAGATCGGCCACTTTTAATTCACTTCAATTTACTTTGTTCATCGCCATATTATTATTTTTTTTTTAATTTTCACGTCACAGCTTTTTTTAACCCCACACCTGACACCAATTGTAACGTTTATTTATTCATGTGAAGTGTAAAAAATGATTAAAACACTGATATTTATATAATTAAGTTTAATAAACGAAATATAAATTATAAAAGATAATTAAAAGAAGTAACACTATGCATAAACAAATATAAACACAAATTTAGAATTAATTATTATTAAGAAAGACTTTAGCACTACGAACATTTATTTAAACACTTAAAACTACGCAATTTTTATTTCTACAATATTTATATCACCAACTATTTATTTATATCACCAACGATCACTACACGTTTCACTATTAGACGGTCCCCGCGATCTCCTGCTCGGGGTATTTATAGTAAAACAATTAATTGCTAGAATGTTCTCCGTACCTCTCGTAAACAGAACAATGGGAAGCGAGCGGACCTGTTGTGACATGTCCGCTAGCGGCCGTCGCCAGCGGCGTAACCTTGGGATCGCTACAATACTTTTCTATGTTCCGCGTTATAAATAAGAATTATTTTTTGTTGCTGTTTATTTTATTATTTATTTTTTATAATATACATACCTTTTGTTATGAAATGTTTCTATGAAACAATTTTTTTTAACATGTTTTCTCAGATATTCCTATAATTCTAAAATTAATCTTTTTTTTTTGATAAGATATTATTTACATCCGGGATGACGGGAGGCGCAAAGAATTTAGTTTGTCTAGGGCGTAAAATTGCCTAGATACGGCACTGATACGTACGAAGAATTATTCACAATAAACAATAATAACCCCCAAAAAGAACTGGAAAACAACTACCAACCAATCCTCACAACCACTGATAATGAAAACAATAACACCAAAATACTTAAAAAGTCTAATAAATAATTGAATAAAAAGAAAATCCTCAGGCCACGGCGCAATTACGAATTATATCCTCAAAAATGTTCTTCCCTCACATCATCATCATCATAGGATATTTTCCGGACACGTAGAAACACGCGCAAGTAATAATTTTACAAACTTAGTACAAATAAAAATGACTCAATAGGCTATATGCCAATTAGCCTACTGCCAATATTCTCAAAACTAATTGAAAAAATAATAAGAGCAAGTTTGAATACCGTACGCTCAACCTCTAACACCGTACCTCCTTTCAAGTTTGGTTTTAGACAAAACCATTCAACAAACCATTAACTTTTAACGATTATATAACTAATCGTCAAGGAAAAAAAAAGCAATAGCTACATTCTTAGATCTACAACAAGCGTTCATAAAGAGTGCACGATTGACTGCTACAGCTACGTAAACTAATCCTTCTAAGTCAAAATCAATTATGACCTTTCTGAAATCAAAGAAATTAAAAGCGGGGTACCGTATGAGTCTAGTTCGTCTCAAATAGAAATTGACCTGTCAGTCAGTCTCGTGAATCTAATGGAACAAACAAGTTAAAGAACACGACAACATATATGTCATTTTATTACAATAGTATGCAATGGGTGGGACAGTATATACTCCAACCGTCGTGGACTCTTGTCTCGCCTACCAGTGTATAGTTACAGTAGCTATACATACCCAAATCAACGAAGTTCAAAACTGCACTGATTCAATAACTTAGGGGTATAAACCATAAATGGGAAAGCATTCTACTAGTGGCGTGGGATTATTTCAATAACAAGTGGAATCTTTGTAGGGGAATTTAATTTCAAGAAACTAAATACTAATTGTGTATTTTTACTATTTAAAAAAAGTAGTTTATAAATATTAATAAAATAAACAATTTTCTATTGTCACGGTCGTTTTGTCCTCTCGGATATGTCTGTGCATTGTTGTACAAATTAATACTATATCGTGAGTATTTTTGACGTGAAACGTGGGATTTATCATATCCATGGTTACGACTTGATATTTGATAGATAGCAAGGCATGCTTGTCTCATTTAAAATTAAACATAGGGAATGAATTTGACATTTGCTTTTTGGGTTATAAAATTCTCTGAGAGGTGTAGCCCAAATGCAAGAATAATTTTAAGAATCATGGATAACTTTAGAGAAAATGGTAATACAGTAGAATGTTCTGCTAGATCATTCGATCTTACACATCTAGATACTTTTTATTTGGTGACCTTTAAAATCAGAAGTTTGTACTAGTGGAAATTTTAAAAATTTAGATGAATTAAAAGTTCAAATTCATAACATTTTTCAAAATGTTACAATTGGTCAAATATCGCCTTATGTAATTCAAAAGTTTTATAGCAGTGAATGAACGGATTTTTGAAAAATTATTGTAATTATTGTTTAATTGTTCGTTATAATATGTATTTACTTGTTCTATAGCAGACCATTTTCTATTCTACCATTTCCTCTCAAGGTATTACTAATTCTTAAAATTGTTATTGCACTAGGTGTATGCCAGTCAAAAAAATTTATAAAGATAAAAGCAAATATCAAATTCGTTCCTTATGTTTTATTCTAAACATAACAAACAAAACATTAACATAGACAAGCAAATATACATTTCTGTCAATAGAGTTGTAACCATGGATATGATAAATCTCATGTTTCACGTTAAAAAATACTCGTAGTATCTACTATTTTTCAAATTAACTAAAAACATTGGTTGAAAAGTACTTTTCAATCAACGCTAAAAGAGAATGACTTAAATCGGCTTGGTCATTGACAGTATTTTTCTTTCAAATAACGACTTCTTTAATCTCTAGATTTACTGCCCAATTCATTGTTATCCTTTTTCTGCTACATGTTAAATTTTGAATCACAACTGCAATGCATGATTATTACCTGATAATACAACGGTCAGCAAATCCTGTATTGTTTTTGTTTATTGCATTTTCATGTTTCTTGAATCTATTTTTTTAAACTAATAGAATTTCACCGTATGAACTAGGAACTAAGTACACCACTGGTAAAAAACTCAACGGTAGGGTATTTTGTCTTATTGGTTGCTCAAAATATGTACGAAAATTATTTCTATGTGAGACGAATAACATATTAGCGTCAGTTCTTTTTAATATCTTTGTACATGATATAATATATCGTTAGCCGAAAATACCTGCTTAACAATTTTCGCGGACCTCATGCACAGCTATTTTAGGACAATATAAAAATCCAGAAATCAGGTACAATTAGCCTTAAATGAAATAACAGAATTGTTCGAACAATGGCATCTAAAACTAAACCCGAACAAATGTAAAGCAAGATTTTCACATTAAGAAGAGGCCAACACTCTCACTGATAAGGAAATTCTACGGAAAATAAATATATACGGCAATATTATGACCAACAGTGCCATATAGAAGCTCAATTTGGGGCGGAGCTTCGAAAAATTAATTGAAAAAATATAAAATAAATGATTACAAATAGGACTTAAAGCACCATGGCTTACAATATACGTGCAATTGCACAGAAAAATACCAACAGTAAGAAAATTATCATAAAAACAGCAAAACAATTGTTCAACAAAATAACATTTTCTGAGAGTGCCTAATTGAAAAAAAAGATCACCGCAAGATCTCCAACTTTTAATAATTTAAAAAAATTTAATATAAAAATGTAAATAAAATATGATAACAAACACATTTAGCGAAAAGGGGTTCTGCGAGTATTAGCTTTGTTAAACACAACAAATGTCATTTATGATCTGGTAACAAAAATTTTACTTATAAAAATGTCTGATAAGAAGTTATTGCAGGTTAGTATATATTTACAAAGTTATTGATCCCAAAAATCGTGCGGGATAGTTTAATGAACTAAAAGCAAACTAAGATTTTATAATAATAATTTTTAATAAATTATTACAAATAATAATTAAACTATCTAAATAAATAAAAAAAATAAACCATAACCCTTCATTAATTATATTTTATTTGATACAACACTGGGTTTTCTTCAGTAATTTTTTTAATTATGGGCTGGGATTCCTACTGTTCTGAATAATATACAGAACCTTATCAAAAAAATGGCTGACCAAAACACACGATAGTACTAAGGAAAAGTTGATTAGTAAAGTGATTGAGAAATGGGTTCATAATGAAATAAAAAAATGAAAAAAGAAAACAAATAGACTCAATGCCGCACAGAATTATCAAGAAGCCAGAGCATAACAATTACTGAAATCTTGTAACTTGTAACCATTCTTAAATAATATGTTTTCTCAATACTGTTGTTCAATATTTAGGTAATTATGTTTATTTATTTTATTTTTATTTTTTTGCAGCTATTAAGTAAGATTGTAATTAATGGACTGTCTGTTGGTCTGATCAGAAACTTGCTGAAGAACATGGAAGAAAAATTTTGGCCAATAAAAAAATTTGGGGAGCATCTACATAACAAATTATTGCAATATTTTAACTTCATTAGATTTGCATTTAAAATATACTGCTATGTCATGACATGTTGCGGAATAATTATATGCAGCAGACCCTTGTTCTTAGAGAAAAGGAGGTATCCCTTGGCTAGTTTTAACGTAGTTGATGTTAACAACACCCCTTACTATCTACTCATATATAGTTTTCACATATTTGACTTCGTTTACGGGGTTAGTATGTTCTTAGCAGTGGATGGATTATTTGCAGTTTTTGTTTTAAATATAATGTGTCAAGTTGTTATGATTAAATATGGATTTAAATCACTAAACATGAACGACAATAAAACAGAACAAGAGGAGGAAATATGTTATGAAAAAATTAAAGAATTTGTCAACCATCATAACATTATATTAGAGTAAGTATTAAACCGAAATCAACCAACTACTGCAAGCATATGTATAAGGAACGTATTATAGTCTTACAAATTGTGATGTACGAGTATATCTACAAATTATTTTTTTAACAATTTTTAGTCTAACCTCTGCGTCTGTCAGTCTAGTTGTACGTCTATTCGAGGACTCAAATAAATTAAATTCTATTCAATGTTTAAGTGGCGTTCGGTGACATTTGGTAATAGGGAAGCGATTTCCAAATAAACTCACAAAATTTCATTTAAAAATAAATATCGCCATCTGATTTTTTTGTAATTTTGTACATCGAAAATGCGAAGAAATATTCTCAATTTTGTTTTTGCTTTACTAGTAATATTTAATGTATCCTGTCGTTCTCACTACAACTTCTGAAACTGAAATTTTTCTTAAATAAATGTTCGATAATGCAATTACAGTTTCGTTATTAATATCCATTATAAAAGGGCTGTAAATAAAGAAAAAATGAATATGAAAACAAAAATTAAATGAAAAAATCAACAAGTAAAATATAATGTAATATAAAAGTAGTTAGCTATGTAGAATAAATGTCAATTAAACCAACGCGCTTTCGCTCTCGGATCACTAAAGTAATAGTTTTCTAGATAGAAGCGTTAATATCGTTCTTTGTGGCCGTCAGTTACTACCGCGGATTCGTTTTACCTTCATTCGAGTACCTGACCGCATCCCAAATGAATATTCTTAAGAAAGTGTTCAGTGTATTTCATGGATGAAATCTAATATAAATTTACTGTTAATGAAATGCAAACAATAACTTTAGATATTAATTAGTTTTAAATTAATAAAAGTTCATTTAAAATAATATTTTGAAAAAACCTTGATATAAAGCTATATTGACAAAATAAATTTTGTTAGTCGCATCCAACACATCCAGGGAGTATACGCCACTGCAATGTAGGGTTATGAAACTTTGTATAAGCTCAAGCAATCATTCAATTAAAATAAAGCACAGGACTGCAACCCGAGTGGGCCTCACAGGTGAGGGGGCGTCACTTGCTTCATTCTCCCCATTTTGTTTTTATATGACAACGATCATATTGAGTTACTTAACTTAGGGTTTCTTTTAATTTTAATAAATTCTCACATAAAATTACGTGCTCATGTGGGGTAGCTACACATCACACTAAAATAAAATTCTTGCTTAATGCAGACACTGCTTCGTGCTGCACCATATCATGCAAAACTTGCCATCGCTAAACACAGAATCATGCAGATCTCTAAAATGCATGACTTGCCTTGGTCAGAGGTTGTCATATTTAAATTTGCCGCGTTTTCTGTGAACACCAAATCATGCAAATCTCTAAAATGCATGACTTGTCTTGGTCCTGAGGTTGTCATATTTAAATTTGCCGCGTTTTCTGTGAACACCAAATCATGCAAATCTCTAAAATGCATATACTGCCTATACAAAAGTTGTATTTGATGTAAATTTTAAAAACACAGAATAATGCAGATCTATAAAATGCATGTTTTGCTTTTGTCACATCTCTAAAATGCTTGCTTTCTTCGAACTGCCATATTATTTTAGACTGATGTTGAAGCTTTCCATCAACAGATGGCATAGTATTGAAATAAAATTAATTCTTTCTGAAATGATGAAGTACTTCTGGTTTCTTGAAATATAGATATGTATGTGTATTTCTGTCAAAATTTTAAATGTCATTCAGTGATCAGTGATGATGATGAATAAAATTATGTATCCATTAATAAAGCATGGTGTAGTTTTTATAAAACATATTTATTTCAGGAATCCTTACATTTTTACAGATAAAAATAAAAAGAAAGATTAAAATTAATTTAAATATTTAAAACACATCAGACAGTGCATAAGGTTCAAGTACGTTTAACTCGTGCTCTGTAAATACAATTTTCTGGTTTATTTTTCATGCTGAAAGGGATTCTTTGCAACAATTCTGTGTTATTTTATTTTTAATTTGCAGGATTAGAAACATAGTGCGTGTAACACTTGTTTAAACTTATCAAACATAAACATTTATTTTGGATCGACAAATTTACACTTTCAGCAATATTCTGCACTGTGTATTGTACATAGTTACTAAAAACGATGTGTGTTCTATGACAGGTCTTTGTCTTTAATCTTTTTCTTGACGACGGAATTTTATATTTGTCTTACATTTCTACATTAAATTCTATGAGTAAATTTCGTTATTTACCTGACGTTTGTTTACAATTAATAATAATTCATAATTATTGAAATGAATGTTTTTATTTAACGTATGGTACATACAAAATAAATTACACAAATTATACATATAAAAGCAAGCATAAAACTCATATACTTTAAGATTGCATAATAATTTTTTCTTTTAAATTCTCATTATTGTCACTATGTATCTATTCTTAAATTACGAGTTCGAGTAATGTTACTTCGATGTTTAAATTGTAATATTAAATTAGAATACTTGTTTCAAGTTTGTCATTTATAATATGAACAATAAAAAATAAAGAACTCATAAATTGTTATAATTTACCAAACGTTACGTAACACCAATGTATTTCTACTTGTTTTACAATTTCTAAACATATGTGCATATACCTATTAGTAATATTACTAATAGGTATATGCATGTGTGAAAGTGAATGAATACTGTTTTAATACTTTGTAAATGTATAGTAATGAACTGAATTATATTATATCATATGATGTGACAAACAATAATAAACTAATTGTTCATTATGAAACAATGATTTATTTTCCTTCGTTGCTATAGTAAACTGATTGTTTTATACATAACAATGATTTTTTTTCATTTGTATATTTATATTTCATATTGTTGTAGTTTAATAGTTATAAATAATATAAGTTGCTGCACTCCGTATGTACAAACAAAGAAGTAAATTCGACTTTTGTTGCCTTTTTTCTGGCCAAAGAGCGGGAATTTTAAATAGATGTCATGGAGGAAAAATGTCAATATTTATTATAACAAGAAGTAAAGATACTTATAAAAGATACCTACATAAATTTGTTAAAGCTAGATACTTTTTATTCTAAGTATCTGAACATACAAATATTTCTTAAAAGTAGGAGATTAAACAATTACAGACATCTGCTGGAATTTCTGTGAATATTACAGAACACAAACAGATTATTCCTAGAATATCCAAATATTCCTTAGGAATATTCATTGTTCATATATAATTGTGCTATCTGGGGAAGTCAGCCAAACATAATTAATGTATCTCTTTGAATTGTACAAAAGACAACGAAAGGGAAAAGACATAGATTATTAAGCTCATTGGTGTTACGTAACGTTTGGTAAATTATAACAATTTATGAGTTCTTTATTTTTTATTGTTCATATTATAAATGACAAACTTGAAACAAGTATTCTAATTTAATATTACAATTTAAACATCGAAGTAACATTACTCGAACTCGTAATTTAAGAATAGATACATAGTGACAATAATGAGAATTTAAAAGAAAAAATTATTATGCAATCTTAAAGTATATGAGTTTTATGCTTGCTTTTATATGTATAATTTGTGTAATTTATTTTGTATGTACCATACGTTACATAAAAACATTCATTTCAATAATTATGAATTATTATTAATTGTAAACAAACGTCAGGTAAATAACGAAATTTACTCATAGAATTTAATGTAGAAATGTAAGACAAATATAAAATTCCGTCGTCAAGAAAAAGATTAAAGACAAAGACCTGTCATAGAACACACATCGTTTTTAGTAACTATGTACAATACACAGTGCAGAATATTGCTGAAAGTGTAAATTTGTCGATCCAAAATAAATGTTTATGTTTGATAAGTTTAAACAAGTGTTACACGCACTATGTTTCTAATCCTGCAAATTAAAAATAAAATAACACAGAATTGTTGCAAAGAATCCCTTTCAGCATGAAAAATAAACCAGAAAATTGTATTTACAGAGCACGAGTTAAACGTACTTGAACCTTATGCACTGTCTGATGTGTTTTAAATATTTAAATTAATTTTAATCTTTCTTTTTATTTTTATCTGTAAAAATGTAAGGATTCCTGAAATAAATATGTTTTATAAAAACTACACCATGCTTTATTAATGGATACATAATTTTATTCATCATCATCACTGATCACTGAATGACATTTAAAATTTTGACAGAAATACACATACATATCTATATTTCAAGAAACCAGAAGTACTTCATCATTTCAGAAAGAATTAATTTTATTTCAATACTATGCCATCTGTTGATGGAAAGCTTCAACATCAGTCTAAAATAATATGGCAGTTCGAAGAAAGCAAGCATTTTAGAGATGTGACAAAAGCAAAACATGCATTTTATAGATCTGCATTATTCTGTGTTTTTAAAATTTACATCAAATACAACTTTTGTATTAGGCAGTATATGCATTTTAGAGATTTGCATGATTTGGTGTTCACAGAAAACGCGGCAAATTTAAATATGACAACCTCTGACCAAGACAAGTCATGCATTTTAGAGATTTGCATGATTTGGTGTTCACAGAAAACGCGGCAAATTTAAATATGACAACCTCTGACCAAGGCAAGTCATGCATTTTAGAGATCTGCATGATTCTGTGTTTAGCGATGGCAAGTTTTGCATGATATGGTGCAGCACGAAGCAGTGTCTGCATTAAGCAATCATTTTATTTTATTGTGTTGCGTGCGTTCCCGCTCATGTTTATCATTTAAAATTGTCGAGGATTTTTTTTTTACTACAATTAGATGATTGTCGCTTCTGGAATACTACTGGCATTATACTGTGATATGACACTTGTTTACAGTTTGGGGTGACTAAACGGTCCCATTTCCTTTACCCTAATATCTCTTTTAAATAATAATTAAAAATAGTACGGAAATAACTCTTCAATTCTACAAATTTTATTTCTTGACACAAAAATTTTATAAATAAGGTCGCATAAATAATTTAATACGGTACTTAAATTTAATATTTGATATTTAAGTCATATTCAAATATGATAAATTGATTACATTTTGACTACATTTAACCGGAAGTAGTACTTTACTTGAATCTTTTAAACATATTTCCTTAAAAAATATCTCTATATTCCATTTTTTCGGAAATTACGTTATTATGAAACGTAAAGATATTTTAATTTTCTATCGTTCTACATATTTATACGTTGTACATAATTTCTAACTAAAGAGGAAAAATATTAATATTATTAATTTCATGTATAATTTAGACTGAGTAATTTGTGTAAAATATATGAGAATATGTTGCAATTCGTGAACAACTATTTACTACTACTATTTGTTTAAGCTTACTTGATTGCAATTTTGAACTCCTTATAAAATTTGTTTTAAACGATTTCTTTGGAACTAATGATCAGATTTGAAAAAATATAACTGCTGAAAAGAGAATTGAAAGGCCTTTCGAACTGTGTAATGTTGGACACCCTTTTTCATTTATAATTTTTGAGGTGCAGTCTACCCCCATTTTAGGGTTGAAGTTATGCCATTGGTATTAATTCATTCAGTTGTCCCCTTTATACTAAAATTAACGTGTTCGAGCGTTTTTTGCAAAATTGATATTAAGTAGCAAAAAATTGCGCTGATAATTTTCATTGGGCCACCATGTATGAGGAATATATTACTTCATAACTAATTAATTTTTGGCATACAAAAATTAATTACAAATTCGATGTAAAGAAATTTTCGTACGAATTGAATAAAAAGATATTCTGAGCAAAATAACTTTTAACTACATATTTTACGTGCTAACGAGAAAAATATTTATAAAATATATAACTATAGTAGCGGGATGTAATATATTGGACACATCAGATTTTTTTGTCTAGAAAAGTTTCAAAATAGAGAATTTGGAATGCTACTGCTAAAAGATGATACAATTTCTTGCATCCTTTAAAATGTTTCCCAGTTATGAAGAGGTTGACGGATTCACTTGCCAGTAAGCCAGTGTCACTCATGATGTTAGTAATTCCGCAGTTATCAATCAATTTTTCAATATCTTTAAAATACGTATTCATTTCATAAAACAATGCCACTTAAACAATAGCTATATCGTGTGTGATTTGCATGAATCCTTCGCCGCTTTCGTCATCTACTTTGTGACTAAAGCATGGTTTCGCAACAACAGAAACATTACATATTAAACTATGTCCGACTTATTTGTTATTGCATTGAGCCATGAACCCACCTCAATAGAGTAGATAGTTCCAGGATTCCACATACATAGGTGATTGGATTTGAAGTCTTCTTTTTTGCTACTCATATCATTTGAATTTTAAAGGGCTATTAAATATTTTGACATTAGATATAAATGTATATTAATATTCACGTGAAGGCATTTTATTTCTCTGTAAAATAATTTAAAAAAATTGTAGTAATTTAATTATTTAGAGAGTATATCAGTTTTGGTACTTTCTAGGAGCTATGAATAGAAATTCAAATTAGATATTTATAAAATTTAAAATGTCAAGATGCCATTTACAAAAACGATGTTTTCTGCATATACTGCAATTCGTCCGTAAAGAACAGGTAGGTGTGTCATCTTCTTTAAATTATGCATTTTAATTCTTATACTTCGTGCAGGTGTCTCTTCTGTTAAAAATTACTCTATTTAAGATTTTATTTTCAATATATTGACACACATACGCGTTGGCCGTTGCATACAATTCTCACTTGTTTTGCCGTTCACTTTTAGGTTTATTCGCAACCTTAGACCCTATTCGTTTGTTTCTGTACTTATTTTTACAATCAGTATGATTCAGAAGAACATTTTAATGTTCATTCTATGTTTAACTTCGGCAAGTATTTTAAATCGTTTAGAATAATTGCGTCTGTTGTTATAAGTTTTATTGTCTCTTTATTTGTGACAGCAAGTATTTCCCATTATCTGCTTGACTTATTTCGGACTTTATTGCAAAAGATACAGCAATCCTTTTGTACGCTAGATTTTTCTTCGACACTGCATTTTTTTTCTTTTGGAAACATGTTCTCTGGGTTGAATACATTCCTGCACAATTGAATCGTTACTGTGCTCTCCTAATTATTCTTCAATACCATCAAAAATAAAAGCCGGGACGGAAACCAGAGCGAAAGCAGAAACAAGAGCCGCAAAGAGAGCCATGCTATCTTGCACAGTAGGAATGTTACTTCAATCACCCGTTCCTTGTTCCGAAAAGTCTTTTGTGGAAGAGTATATAAATGTGTTGTATTACCGCTGATTCACCGGTATAGATTTGTCGATGAGGAAATATTTTCTACTGGAGCACTAGTTCCATTATCTGCCGCTGAAGTAGATGTTTTAATTAAGTATGATCAGCTTACCATTAGTACATGTTTTTTTCTCTTTTTTTACATCGACTAAACACATATTCGCCCTTTCAAAGATCTCCCCCCCCCCCTCCTCTGACGTGCAATATAATTTTAGAGAACTAGCTGATTAAAGTTATTTTAATTGTCTTTTTCTAAATAACAAATTCAAAAGATTTCAGTTTTATTAAAATAAAAAATAAAAAAAAACATCTACTTTGCAACAATCATAGCGCTCTAAATCCCAAGTGACTCCACGTAGTGAACTAGCTGACGGTCATAACACGCCTTCTATTAGCATAAACAACATATTTACAACAACAATTTACAAGAATAAGACAAGAGCTACAAATTTGAAACCAAGACAAGGCAAGATGTGCAATAATAGCAAGATTTTCTTCAATTCTTGTACTGTCGCAATTTTTTTGGTTAATTTTAAATACATAAGAACTTATCTATAAATAAATAAAAGTACAAAAATTTAGGTATTAAAAAAATAATTTTATTTTAACATTTGTATATAAATTTCATTTTCAAAAAATATGTAATAGTAATAATTATTGACTAAATAAAGTAATTATTCTTCGACATCATGTAAACAAGAAATAAGACACAAAATGCTTTTTTAAAACCAGGGATGCTTTGGAAAAAGCTTTTTTGTTTTTACAGATGTCGCTGTATTGCGAAAATATACGTATAGTATGTGCAGCTATAATAATATTTATTTTATAATAATATATAATTGTATTATAGCAAATATGTTTGGTAATTATCTAAATAAATAAATAAATAAAAATATGCAAAAAAATGACAATCAAGACAAGATTTTTATATACAAGGCAATAAATCTTGTCTTGTGAAACACTATACAAAATATTGACGTCATTAGCACGACCGTTGATTTTAGGGCGCTGGCTTTCGGACTATTATGTTGATTTTACCATAGCCACCTAAACATTATTTTGATCTTTATCAATTATCTTATTTTTCACGAAATTTTTTATACTCAATTATGACAACTAATCAGGGAACGTAACAGAAAAAAATACTGGTTAACGGTTAACCCTTATAGGGAACGTGATATTAATAAAGGTTTTAGTTCGAAAACCGGTTTTTTAAAATTATAAACCGGTTTAAACCGGTTAAAATATCAGTTAGTAAAATAAATGAAAAAAAAATTATGCAAAATTAATTATAAAAATATATAAAATATCACTATATGAAAAAATATAACAAATAAAAGAGTGCAATTTAATTAACGTATATTCCAGTAATACCTTTAGAAAAACGCAGGTTACTACCTACTTTTAATATTTTTCTATATAATATACATTGCAAAAACTGTCACGAGTCATCAAATATAACTAGATAACACAGATATAAATAATATTTCAAAAATTCGCGCTAAGTGATATTAAAATTAAAAGGTTAATGTTTACTAAAACTGGTTTATTCATTTTTTTTTTTTTGGTTAACGTTGCCAGTATTGTTGGCCTTAAAAATATCGGTTAAAATTACGGTTAAAATTCCTAATTTTCATTCGGTTTTTGTTAACATCAACTGATAGTGTGGCATGGAAAAAATGAAATACTGGTCCTGCGTTAATAAAATTATTGGTGTCTATATTACATTGATATTTTACTGGATATAATTTTAAGGTTTATGAAAAAATAAAACAAAATAATAAATTACTTTTTCAAAATAAATATTCATAAATGGCTTATAAGGATTATTCGATTTCCTGTAAACCTATTGTTATGATATTTTAATATTGTTATCATAATGGTCGGGTTTAAAATTCAAAGAAACTGTATGATTGCTACTTCGTCAAAAAAAGTTATATATTTAATAAATTATTAATTGATTAATACAATATACAATAATATTTATATATTATTTTAGATTTTGCGAAAAACTGAATGGATTATATTCTATTCAAATGTTTAATCAATTTTTGGGAAATACTGCATCCATTTGCATGGGAATTTATATTATGTCTGCTCCAAGGTAAATTACGTCAGAACTTTTTACATTAATCTAACTCTTGTTTTCTAGTGCCGAAATATCTTCGCAAATAAGATCTAGTTTTATTTTAGCGACATTCATTCTAGAAATGGCAATTTATTGTATTGGAGGCACAGTTCTAACTGAAATTGTAAGTATGTACGAAACGTATATACGTATACATATAATAGTATATAAGGTAAATTTATTTTTCTACTCCTGTATAAATATGTCCAAATTATTTAAATTTTTCATTTAATTATAGTAGTCATATATCTGAACAGTGAAATATGACTCATCGTTCACTTGTTTGGCAAATCACAAAACCAGAAATCAATTATTCACGTTTATTTTAAATCTGCCTAGGGTCGTTTGACAGCTGGCGGTATGTCATTTGTCATTCTGTATTTTTATGCTATCATTTTCTAAAATATTTATGCGTTTTTCCAAATTTACAGGACTAGAAAAATTATAATATAGGCTATGTAAGCAATGATACTAATGACATCTTGAGGCGTTTTGCTGCATTTTTTCCGGGAGTTGCGACGTAACAGCTCTATAGTTTAGCGGTTTAACAGAAAGAAATCGCGAAAAAATGAGTAATTCGGACGAAAAAAAAATCAAACAGTAATTGCAGTGTGGTAGGCTGCAGAAATACGCGGGGAATGCTCTGACTATTAAATTTTATTCATTTCTCAACAAACCCTGGGAAATTGAAGAAAAAAATAAATGGATCGCTGCAATTTGCCGACTAAAGCCAGTCATAAGCTGTCATGTTTTCTTATATTCGTTATACTTCTGGTGGTCGATTCCACAGCAAGAGTTCGTTATTAACCATTAAACCAAAAAAAAAAAAATGGGCCAATGGGTAATAACTAATGCAAAAGAACATCTCTAATATTACATTAAAATATTGCTTAAATGATTGTGATATATAATTTATTAATATATTTTTTTTGTATCATACAACATACTTTCTATGAAATTTATATCGTCTATTTGTATTTATATGTTGCAGTGTCTCCAAGTGGCGGATTCTATTTATATGTCAGGTTGGGAAAATACCAAGCGCAAAAGATTACGTTTCGCTGCTCTCATGATAATTATGCGCTCACAAAAAGTACAGAGTATACAAGCTGGAGGATTATTCCAAATTAATGTAGTTACTCTTGTGTCTGTAAGTCGAATTAAAAAAATAATAGAATTATTTGTGAAATGTAAATCATATCATATCATATTCGGTATTCTAAACTACAGTATAGGATTTCCCGATAGAAGTGGTTATTTATACGAATTCAAACAATCATTCAAGTCCCTGATTGTTAAAGTGATGATCCCATTATAAAACAGTTTATTTGGAAAATACATATATTAATTGCTCAGCTTCGTAAACCAGACATTAAATAATCTTCTGAAAAATATGTAAATACTATGTTTATTTCAAAAAATAATCGCAAAAAATGTTTTTATAATTCAACCAAATCTTCATTCATATTCATAATACATTGTCTTTGGTTTTTTTAAATTTAGAAAACCCTTTAATCCTTGCATCCCAAAGCATTTGTAAAGTACATCATAAACCATAATTATATAAGTTCTATTTTTTTCTAAAATACATTCTTATGTAAACACTATTGGACACAATAATAATATAGTAGGGCCACAATCGATGTACGTCATCATTCAAGTCCTAATTTTTTATAAAGAGTTCGGCAATCAGGTGAAACGATCCCATATTCAGACTAATCGGATGTTGCACAGAAAAAGCGCGATTTTCATTTCTCAGTGATAATCAGCGTTTTTAATTTTTGAAGAAAATATTCATGATATTCCAGCAATAGTTTTTCTTTCACTGCCTACTAGTCTAGGTACCTACCCACTATTGTTAACTTTAATTTTCCATGTCAAATAAAGGTTAATAATGGTGGCTAGTAGTGAAAATATATATACAGGCTGGTGTCCCGAATACTAGAACATAGAGATTTAACATGTAAAATAATATTTTCCTAGTTTTCTGCTTTTATTTAGTATTAATTTTTAAGTAAAAAGGCTTCGAATAACAATTGTAGAGCATAAAAGTCTGCATCGGAACTCAATAAGCAAAATTAATTTTTTATACCTTGTGGCTCAGAAATTAGAAAATGACTTCAATCACCCTTAAAATAACAGTAGCCATGGAATTGAGACAAAAATAACAAATATTCAACGGTTTACCTGTCAAGTTTTTTATATTAGTTTAGTTTTTTTATTATTTGTAATTACTGTCTTGTCAAGTAACGCAAAAAAATAAGCAATTTTATTTTGTTTTTATTTGTTATATATAAAATTCATTCTCTATACATATACATATATACTCAAAACCTTGAGATAGGGAATTAACACAAGGAAACAGTTATTTGCTGTTTCCATGTGTACCGCTAAATAAAATCGCGTTTCGATTTTTTTTTAATTTCATTTCATTTTATACCCTGTATATTAAGGTTCATTCACAAATCATAATTAGTGTTAGTTTTATGTTTTACGTTATATAACATTTAAGGTTCATTTCGTAACTCAAAATTAGAGTTAGTTTTATGTTGTACGTTTTATAGCATTTTAAGCACCATTCATAAGTCGTGTTTTAGTTGATGTTTTAGTAGAGACACCTACTGAAATATGAAAAACCATTTTAACGAAATCGGTAACACTGGAAACCATCAAAAATCGTGAACACATGTGACAAATAATAATAGATATATCGAATGTCCGTATTAAATCACTTCTTGCTCACAATGGACAGGGTAAGTGATGACGTCAATGTATTGCGGGTAGTTGGAATTTACTTCAAACCTTTCCAAACAACTGGTGAGTACATGTTATATTGCCATAAGAGTTTCTTTTGAATTTAATTACAATTATATTAGAAATAAATAAGAGGGGAAAGGGTTTACTTCACATTCTATATATGGAGTAGATTATTTCCTAATTTTGTGAAGCGTTGTATAACGTATTATAAACCTATAAAACGTTATTAACTTCTGTTTTCAGGTTATGTTTTATGTTTACATGGGTTATTTTGAAATTTGAGCTATATTTGCTTCTTAATAATTACTATAATACTAAAATCTATTAATAACAACATGGCTTCGAAATATGTAGTGAAATTATCAGCCATAAGGGGCCGTTCAAGTATTACGTAAGCACTATAGGGGGGTGGGGGGTCTTTGTTTTGCTTATTTTGGATGACATGGGGGGTAGGGGAGTCTAGATGATGATTACGTCATCGGTAGCTATTAACTTTTTAACCCAATGAATGGCAACCCTCACATTGGCTAAGTTCCGAATCGTGCAAAAATCGATGATAGCGCTCACGTTATCCGTCAAATCCATATAAATCATGAATCATGTAAGATGATAATATTTTGTCCCTTACTCTATCTTGAATACTGTATCAGTAAAATCTAATCTCCATTCTAAATCTATTTTCTTATTTTTAAAATTATAATTATAACATTTTAATTATAATATTAAAAAAAAACAGGGCATGTAACCGGTTAAAAAAAACCGGTTAATAAAAACCGGTTAATAAAAACCGGTAACCGATATTTTCAACGAAAATTGCGAACTTTAACCGTAATTTTAACCGATATTTTTCAGGCCGAAAATACCGGTAACCGTTAACCAAAAAAATAAATAAACCGGTTTTAGCGAACATTACCTTTATTTAATATCATTTAGCGAGAAAAAAAAAATATTTTTTTATATCTGTGTTTTCTATTTGTATTTGAACATGAGTCATGACAGTTTTTACAATTAACATTTAATTTGAGAGTCATAAATGTAGGTAGTCTCTTTGGCCGTTATGATTACTTAAAAAGGCCCAAATAAATACAGCCTTTGTCAACACAGGCAAGTTTAAAATTGAAAAGTGACCTGCGTTTTTCTGAAGATATACGAGAATTTTTGTGAATGTTCATTAATTGCTTTTTTTTAATTGTTATATTTTTCTTAGATTTTTTTGACACCCTTTTCCATTTAAAATTAGGTGCAACCCCGATTTTAGTGTTGAAATGTTAAATTACCTCAATTTGAGTCAAAAATTTTGATATTTTAAAAGTCTATATTGATATTCCACAATGTTAAACCCAATGAAACTGATTTAATTTATTCCAAAACAATTTGGGACAATGTGAAACCTTACACAACTGTCTGAAATTAATTCCAATTGACTTGGAACAGTGTTGACCCTTATATAACGATGTTAAACCCTAAATAATTATATTAACTTTGTCCCAAACAGTTTGAAACAATGTTAAACCTTCCACAACATTCTGAAATTAATCCCAAACAATGTGGAACAGTGTTAAACCTTATAGAACTATGTAGAACATTGTTAAATTAGTATAACCTTCTTAACTTAATCCCAATTAACTTGGGATTAAGTTAAGAAAGTTATATAACAATGTGAAACCCTAAATAATTATATTAACTTTGTCCGAAACAATTTGGAATTCTGAAATTAATCTCAAACAAATTGGAACAGTGTTGACCCTTATATAACAATGTTAAACCGTAAACAATTATCGTAACTTTGTCCCAAACAATTTGGAACAATGTTAAACCTTCCAAAACTGCCTGAAATTAATCTCATACAATTTGGGATAATATGTAACCTTGTAGAACTATCTAGAACATTGTTAAACCCTGTACAACTGTCTCATCTGAATTCCAATTATCTTGGAACAGTGTTGAACCTGATACATCTATGTTACACCCTAAACAAGTTTCTAACTTTGTCCCAAACAATTTGGAACAAAGTGAAACATAGTGCAACTGTTTCTACTTACTCTAGAACACTTGGAACATCTTTCTGCCTTCTACAACTGTCTTCTTAAGTCTTCCTAGTAATTTCCAATAATAGTTATACATTAAAACTTACAATTTATAGTTTTTCACTCTAAAATTTTTCATATACAGCCAAAAAAATCCAAAAAGACTCATTTTTAGGTCCAAAATTTTGATTTTTGAAATAATTCCAAATTGATAGTTGCCGATGCGCTGATTTCAAATTTTCAAACCGAATTCAATTATCTCTTTCCGTTCCTGAGATATTTGACCTCAAAGTTGCACCTCAAAAAAGTGGGTTTTTTGGATATATCTCTAAAACGGGTAGAGACCTAGATACACAATCTCAACGACTATACCAGTGGATTCTACAGGCAAAGTTACATAAAGAAATGTTTTCTCCGCATATACGTTCTTTGGAACGATTTTGTGAAAAATGAGGAAAACGAAAAAAACCGGAATTTCAGTTTTTCACTTGGAAACTTTTTGTCACCAAATCTTTTCATTTTCTATACTTAAGTAAATACTGATGCGCTGATTCCAAATTTTCAAACCGATTTCAATTATCTCTTACCGTTCTGGAGATATTTGCGTTCAAAGTCAGACCTGAAAAAAATTGTTTTTCAGGAATAGTCCTGAAATGGGTCGAGATACGACCTCGGCGACCTCACCAATCGATTCTGCGGGCAAAATTACATAAGTATACCAATTTTCAGATATTTATTCAGGCGGATACAATTTTTAGAGCGAAAAAACGAAAATCGCAAAAATTGAAAAATCGCCTGATGAACCCCTTACGATTTTTTCCGATTTTTGGCCATTTTCGTTTTTTCGCTGTAAAAATTGTATCCATTAGTATATAAATCTGAAAATTGGTACAAAAATGTAATTTTATCCGTAGAATCGATTGGTGAGGTCGCCGAGGTCGTATCTAAACCCATTTCAGGACTATTCCTGAAAAACTGAATTTTTCAGGTCCAACTTTGAACGCAAATATCTCGAGAACGGTAAGAGATAATTGAAATCGGTTTAAAAATTTGGAATCAGCACATTCTTCTTTACTTAAGTCCAGAATATAAAAAATTTTGGAGACAAAAAGTTTCCGAGCGAAAAACTGAAATTCCGGTTTTTTCGTTTTTCTCATTTTTCACCAAATCGTTCCAAAGAACGTATATGAGGAGAAAACATTTCTTTATGTAGAATCGACTGGTATAATCGTTGAGAATGTATCTCTACCCATTTTTGAGATATAGTCAAAAAACACCCTTTTTTGAGGTGCAACTTTGAGAGCAAATATCTCAGGAATGGAAAGAGATAATTGAATTCGGTTTGAAAATTTGAAATCAGCGCATCGACGACTACCAAGTTAGACTAATTCCAAAAATCAAAATTTTGGACCCAAAAATGGGCATTTTAAATTTTTTTTGGCTGTATATGAAAAATTTTAGAGTGAAAAACAAAAAATTGTAACTTTTCATGTATGTCTATTATTGGAAATTACTAGGAAGACTTAAAAAGAAAGTTTTAGAAGGCAGAAAGATGTTCCAAGTGTTCTGAAATAAGTAGAGAGACTTGCACTATGTTTCACTTTGTTCCAAATTGTTTGGGACAAAGTTAAGGCACTTGTTTAGGGTATAACATATGTAAATGTACTAGGTTCAACACTGTTCCAAGATAATTGGGAGTAAAATGAGACAGTTCTACAGGGTTTAACAATGTTCTAGATAGTTCAACAAGGTTTAACTTGTTTTCGGAAAGAAGGTGGTTATTCCTGTGTTTGTACTGCTAGTTTTACCGGTTCAAATTGTGACATAACTTTAACTAAAGACGCATGTAAAAGAGATATTTGTAAGAGTGGTTCAACTTGCACTCCCTTTAAAAAAGGAGGGTTTATTTGTGAAGACTGTTATCCCAATAATGGGTATGAACATTATACAGAATTATGTGAGTTTAAAAGTAGAAGCTTTGGAAAAAGCTCGTTTCTTACTTTTCCAAGTTTGAAACAGAGACATCGTCTACATTTGGCTAAGTACTAAACTAAAAGCTTTTTTGAATTTTTTTAATGGATGAGAAATCCATTAAAAAAGTAAGTTTTTTTTTATAAGACACATTTTTTATATTTTTACTTTAACTTGTACGGAACAGGTTTACCAAAATAAAACACTTCCAAATTAATAAAATTAAGTTTTATAAGCTTGTAACTCAAAAACTGTTAAAGATATAGTCTTAAAATCAGAGCATGTAACCAGTTAATAAAAACCGGTAACCGATATTTTCAACGAAAATTGCGAACTTTAACCGTAGTTTTAACCGATATTTTTCAGGCCGAAAATACCGGTAACCGTTAACGAAGAAAAAAAATAAACCGGTTTTAGCGAACTTTAACCTTTATTTTAATATCATTTAGCGACAAAAAATTTTAATATTTTTTTTTTATATTTCTATTTGTGTTTGAACATGAGTCATGACAGGTTTTACAATTAACATTTTATTGGAGAGTCATAAATGTAGGTAGTTTCTTTGGCCGTTAAGGTTACTTAAAAAGTCCCAAATATATACGGCCTTTGTCAACACAGACAAGTTTAAAATTGAAAAGTGACCTGCGTTTTTCTGAAGATATTACGGGAATTTTTGTGAATATTCATTAATTAATTTGCTTTTTTTTAATTGTTATATTTTTCTCAGATGGTATTTTTTTATTATTTTTTTAAATTAATTATTCTGTAATTTGTTTTAATCAAATTTTTATAATTAATTTCTTTTAATTAATTTAATTATTTTTTTAACCGATATATTAACCGGTTTAAACCGGTTTCTAATTTTCAAAAACCGGTTTTCGAACTAAAACCGTTATTAATATAACGTTCTCTATAAGGGTTAACCGTTAACCAGTATTTTTTTCGGTTACATGCCCTGAAAAAAATTTAATTGAAAAATGTTTACGTAAGCATGGGGGGAGGGGGTAAGAGCTTTGCTTACTTTTGCTGACAAGGGGGATGGGGGGGTAAATAATTGTAATAAATCTGCTTACGTAATATTTGAACGGCCCCTAATGTCATTTTTTGATGATGACAAAAAAAGTATAGGTCGTGGGGAAAATGCATTGGAATCTGGACATGTAATTAAAATGGCTTTTAATTCTGATTTATATATATTAATTCTATCCATTTTTTTCTTTTCTTGTTGATTAGTTGGGAAACAAAAAATTTACAAATCCTTTGTTTGCTGTAATGCTGACAGTATGGCGCAAAACACATAACCATCATGAAAAACTGAAAAAGAAATTATTTAATAAGAATTTTGAATAAACATAATCGATTATTATTTAAAAATACAAATTTGATTCATATGTATTTCATAATGACACATGTAAACATAAAACATAACCTGAAAACAGAAGTAGTTAATAACGTTTTATAGGTTTATAATAGGTTATACAATGCATCAAAAAATTGGGAAATAATCTACTCCATATATAGAATGTGAAATAAACCCTTTCCTTTCTTATTTATTTCTAATATAATTGTAATAAAATTCAAAAGAAACTCTTATGGCAAAATAACATGTACTCACCTGTTGTTTGGAAAGGTTTGAAATAAATTCCAACAACCCGCAATACACTGACGTCACACTTACCCTGTCCATTGCAGTTCCACACACCACACGCATCAGCTCCCACCACCCCTGGACCACACATAGCGGGTCTATCAGAGGCGTGCATAATTAAATTTACGCTACAGACAAATAATAAATAATATTGAAATACTAAAATGATTTTAGATGAATGTCGAAGAAATATTTATTTCTATGATAGAAAGTTACCAGTATTTATTTGTATAATAAAAGAAGTGATGATTGTAAAACTAGCAAAAAAATGAAACCTGGAAACAGATATACAAAAACTTTTATTTATCAATATATTCTTAAGTTGTCATTACCTGACACTTTTCTGTATCTAACATATATCTTTATTTCATAGTATGAAATAAAAAAGTAGCTATAAAATGATAAATAAAAATTATTTGGGTATCCATATTATTGTATGTAGGTATGCAATTCTCCTTACTTGCTAGTTTTGCTTGGTGATGTTCTATGTATCGTCAGTTCAGTTTGCGTTATCACCTTGCTTCGGACAATAACCTGATATATGACGCTGGCTCAAAATACTTCTTTGCAAAATGCAATTCTTGATAATGCTTTGCTGGCAATGTAGCTCTTATAAAAGAGTATATGTACATAACCTACAAACGGCTAATAATTTTTATTTGTTTTTTACTGTTTTATTTGACGATAATTATCTTTTCCTTTATATCTTCCTTTGGGATCTCTAATTAGTACCTTGCTTTCTTTGTCCTCGATATCTCTGTTTTTCATATATTTTTTAATTTCTTCACGGAGCACAAACTTTCACGTGTTGACACTACGACACACACACTACTATCCACTATTCAAATACATTTTAATTAATTTATTATCATTTCAAATTGTATTTATTAAATGAATAAATTTTATTTTAGTGTTGTAATTTTTTTATTTTATAGTTATTTTTTTGTTTTATAGTTACTTTTTTATTTCATACTGTGAAATAAAGATTTATGTTAGATACTGAAAAGTGTCAGATAGTGACAATTTAAGAATGTGTTGATAAATATAATTATTTATCTCGTTCTCCTATGGTTAACTGTGTAGATATCGTCACCTGAGTGCAGAACTATCCTAAGTCCATATTTTAGGATTTTGAGTTATTGGTAGAAAAAGTTTAATAAAGACAGATATTTTCAGTGCAGAACAAGCCTTAGTCTCTATCAATGTTTATTTCTGACTTATGATGTTTAGTGTCTAAATATGCTATGTTCGCAAGATATAATATTTTCATGAAGAACTATCCTATGTGTTCTAACCTGGAGATAGGATACTACTGATTTGATTTTTGCCGAGTTTTATTTGACAAATTGCGATATAGGCTATTGCTGTATGAGTTGTATGTACATATAAGTGTTATAAAACTATTTTTAAGAGAACAAAACTGGAAATATGACAAGCAGAGGAAAGAAAATTTTAGAACTAGTGATTCAGCACTTTACAAACAATGAAGTATTGACAGAATTGGAAGGTAGGAGAAATGATATTTTCTTAACTGCATTAGAAAAATAAGGTTATCTTTGCTAAAGATACACATATGAAAGATAAATAAGTTTTAATTACTATTAAAAATTAATGGGGTTAATTTTTTTTATTTGTAGATAATTCAAATAATAATATCAATAATGTGGACAATAAAGAAACGTTAGAGTTTCAAAATTATAATGTCGATCAAAGTTTAAATTTAATCGACGCTATAAACGCAGGTAAATTTACGTAAGAAACTATAATCGAACAACTAATATTAAAAATTTGTAATCTGTGGATGAAGGCAGTGGCGGACTGGGAAATTTAGTCAGCCCGGGAAATTTGACAGTGACCGGCCTCTTAAAAGCTAATATCACTTTTAGTTATTATGGAAAAATATTTCAAAATAAATCAAATGATGGAATAATATTAGAGTGTAAACATTTTACTAATGATATATGTATATAATTTTTTATATTATTTAGGAAACAAATAACTTGTAACATATTAATATGAAAAAATAAACGGGGCCTATTTTGTAATTCAATAGTTAATTTTTAACCAGTTGTTAAAATTTTTGAAAAATAAAAACAAACATTACAATTTATTTGTTGATATTTTCTCCAGTGTTATCTATTTTCATTTTTTTAACCAGTTGTTAAAATTTTTTAAAAATAAAAACAAACATTACAATTTATTTGTTGATATTTTCTCCAGTGCTATCTATTTTCATTGGAGAAAACATTTAGCAATTGGTTAAAAATTAACCACTGAGTTACAGAATAAGAAGGATTATTAGTAATTTGAAATAAATAAATAATTTAACATATTAATTACTTTTATAAAAACAATCGAAAATGAAAAACAAATAGCGATATTACATAGATACAAAAAAAATAGAATTCTATTTAAATATTGTAGCGAACCCAGGGTCGCGGTGCGGGCGGCGGCGCGGGCGGCGGGAGCTAGCGAACAGGTCACAACACGTCCGTCCGCTCCCCATTGTTCTGATTTTCAAGGAATCAAAGAATCTTCTAGAATGATGTATTTTAATATAAATACCCCGACCAAAAGATCGCGAGGACAGTCTTGTGTTAATACGTGTAGTGTACAGATGGTGATATAAATAAATAGACAGTGATATAAATAGTGTTGAAATAAATATTGCGTAGTTTTAATTGTTTAAATAAATTATCTTAGTGTTTAAGTCTTTAGTAATAATAATTAGTTCTTAAATTAGTGTTTATATTTGTTAATTCTTAGTGTTAGTTATTTTTATTTATTCTTTATAATTCATATTTCTTTAATTAAACCTAGTTATATAAATATTAGTGTTTCAATCAATTTTACACTTCACCTAAATAAATAAAACGTTACAATTGGTGTCAGGTGTGAGGGTTAATAAAAACTGTGAAGTGTAAAATAAAAATAAATAAAATGGCTACTAAACAAGTAAACTTAATAGAATTAAAAGTGGCTGATCTCAAGAGGGAGCTGGAAGAACGAGAGTTGGAGACATCGGGAACCAAGTCTGTTCTACAACATCGTCTTCGGCAAGCTCTTATAGAAGCTGGTGAAAATCCTAATGACTTTTTATTCGAAATTGATGATTTTGGTAGAAAATTAGAGGAAATTTCTAAAAAATCTGAAGAAAATTCTCGAACTTTAGAAGAAAAAATGATGGAAAATTCTAGAACTTTAGAAGAAAAAATGATGGAAAATTCTAGAACATTGAAAGAAGAATTAATAGAAAATTCTAAAAGTTTAGAACAAAAATTGGAAGAAAAATTAACTGAAAATTCTAGAACTTTAGAAGAGAAAGTAACAGAAAATTCTAGAATATTGAAAGAAGAGTTAATGGAAAATTCTAGAACTTTGGAAGAGAAACTAAACGAACAATTTAAAGAACAATTGAAAGAAAGTTCTGGAATATTAGAAGAAAGAATAGAAACTTATGAGAAGAAACTTGAAGAGTTACAGCAAAATTTCTCCAAAATTACGTCACCAGTGGTTTCAAATCCTGATATAGCTAAAACGGATGAAACTCAGGAAAAGAAACCAGAAAGTAGTTCTAGACTGCATATAAAAACACCAGAATTTGACGGCAAGACTTCGTGGCCGAATTATGCAAAACAGTTTGAAGCTGCTGCCAAAGCGAATGGCTGGACTTCCAAAGAAAAAACTACAGCGCTGACAGTTTCACTGCGTGGAGAAGCCATCGATATCCTACAGACGCTAAAAGAGGATGAACAGGAAGACTACGAACAACTTGTTAAGCGATTGGATATGCGATATGGCAATGCGCATTTGGAGCAGGTGTACCAGACGCAATTGAGGAACCGGTATCAAAATTATAAAGAGAACTTGCAAGAATTTGAAGCTGACATAGCTCGCCTGGTTCGTCTTGCACATCCTACAGCCCCTGACAGTGTTTTGGAATGCCTAGCCACTCAAGCATTTATCTATGGGGTCCGTGACAGTGAAACTCAACAAGCACTGCGATTGGCTCGACCAAAAACTCTGGTTGATGCACTTTCATATGCCTTAGATCATGAAGCTGCAAAACAAGCTTCACGCAACCAATCGCGAGTGCGAAATATCGATGCTGAGAGGTCCGAAGACACCGAACATCTAGAAGACAAGATAAGACGAATTACGTCTGAAATTAATACTGCTGGAAGAAAGAAACTCCGCTGTTGGAATTGCGGTGAATTAGGTCACCCGCAAAGGCTCTGCAGAAAACAGCAGAAGAAGGCAGAAAATTTATCTGGGAGATGGACTGTCAAGCTGCGTTCAAACAACTTAAATATTCCTTGACAAGCGCACCTGTCCTAAGTTATCCTTTACCAGAAGGAGAATTCGTTCTAGATACAGATGCCAGCAACGTTGGAATTGGTGGCGTTCTCTCCCAGATACAAGAAGGACAAGAGAAGGTTATTGCCTATTTTAGTAAGACCTTGTCAAAACCAGAGAGGAATTATTGCGTCACCAGAAAAGAACTTTTGGCTGTCGTGAAATCCGTGGAGCACTTCTACAAATATTTGTACGGTAGAAGATTTCTTATAAGAACTGACCACGCTGCTCTCAAATGGCTGCTACAATTTAAGAATCCTGAAGGTCAGGCAGCTAGATGGATTGAAAGATTGCAAGAATATAACTTTGTTATTGAGCATCGAGCAGGTACAAGCCATCGTAATGCTGACGCATTATCAAGAAGACCTTGCCAGGACGAATGCAAGCATTGCAGTCGTCTAGAAGAAAAACTCTCTACCATCGCCAGAACAACAGTAGTAAATGATAGTTGGCAAACGGAAGACCTTCGCAAGGACCAAGAGAATGACTCGGACTTGAAAATCATACTGGATTGGAAACGTGGCGATAGCAGACCAGTTTGGGAAGATGTTGCACGACACTCACAAGGTGTAAAATCGTATTGGGCGCAGTGGGATTCTATTATGGTTGAAGAGGGCCTCCTGAGACGTGTCATAGAGAATACTGAAGGTACTGAGAGTAAGACCCAGCTGATAATCCCTAGAAATAGAGTACCGGAAGTATTGCAAGCGATCCACGACGGATCTGGACATTTTGGAGTAAATAAAACCCTTGAGAGAGTGCGCGAACGATTTTACTGGGTAAATTGCAAAGAAGATGTTAAAGAGTGGTGCAAGAAATGTGTTTGCGCGGGAAGTAACGGGCCACATAGGAAAAGAAGAGCCCCCATGCGCCAATATAACGTTGGAAGTCCCTTTGAACGCATTGCGATTGACGTGGCCGGACCATTCCCAGAAACTGACGAGGGAAATAAATACATAGTGGTAGTAATGGACTACTTCACTAAGTGTTGAGGCCTACCCATTACCCAACCAGGAAGCCGTAACGGTCGCTGAAGTCTTGGTAAAAGAATGCATCTGCCGATTTGGAGTACCGCGAGAGATACATTCCGACCAAGGAAGGAATTTCGAGTCTGCTCTGTTCCAAAATATCTGTAAGATATTAGGAATAAAGAAAACCAGAACTACTGCATTACACCCGCAGTCTGATGGCATGGTTGAACGGATGAACAGAACAATAAATCGGTATTTGTCAAAGGTAGTCTCTAACCATCAACGAGACTGGGACCGACATCTTCATCTGTTCTTGTTGGCTTACCGTTCATCCGTGCATGAGACAACAGGGCAGACACCAGCAAACATCTTATTCGGGCGGGAGTTGCGCTTACCATGCGACCTGACATTTGGCAGTAAACCCGGTGAAGATCTTGCCGGGGAGGACTATGTGACGGACTTACGGAGAAGAATGAATGACATCCATGAACAAGTCCGTACAACCATTCAAGGTGCCAGCGATCGGATGAAGGACCAGTATGACGTCAAGGCTGAGAAAGGTGGTTATCAACCTGGAAATTTGGTGTGGCTCTATAATCCACAAAGACGTCGCGGCTTATCGCCCAAGCTGCAAAGAAATTGGGAAGGTCCTTACGAGATCATGAAAAGAATAAATGATGTGGTCTACAGAATTAGGAAAACACCTAATGGAAAGCCGAGGGTAGTCCACTTCAATCGGTTAGCCCCTTTTGCTGGTGATAACTTTGACGATCATCGTGAAGCGACGGTTCGCCGGGTTGTACCTGAGGAACCTACATTTGAAGATTTTATGGAAAGCCATTCCACTGGTCACAAAGCACGGTATGGCGTTACACGAGAAGAAGAACGAGATCTGTTCACCGTGTCCCCAGAATATTCCCTCGCTCACTGTGTAGCGAAAGACATTAAAATGTCCCGCGGCATCGCTTCAGTTTTTAAAAGAAAATTTGGACGAGTACAAGAACTGGCCAACCAACGTCCAACTGTCGGAAAAACGGTACAACTGAAGGATGAGAACGAGGAACGCAAACGGTACATTTACTATCTCGTTACGAAACAATACTCATATCAGAAGCCGTCATACCGCAATTTATGGGACTCGCTGTGCGATATGAAGGACCATCTGTTGCAGAACGACATCATGAAGCTGGCAGTACCGAAGATAGGCTGTGGACTAGATGGTTTGGATTGGAGGATTGTTAGAAACATGTTAGAAACAATCTTCCGCTTTACCGGAGTGGAAATTCTAGTCTGCAGCTTCAACTCTACCGGGCAAGAAGAGCTCAAACGGACCATCGACTGTTATTTCTTCAAGACTTCCAGATGCACCAAGGGTGATGCATGCAGATTTCGTCATAACGAACTGTTCCGGGACGAAACAGTCTTAAGGAGGGGGCAATGTAGCGAACCCAGGGTCGCGGTGCGGGCGGCGGCGCGGGCGGCGGGAGCTAGCGAACAGGTCACAACACGTCCGTCCGCTCCCCATTGTTCTGATTTTCAAGGAATCAAAGAATCTTCTAGAATGATGTATTTTAATATAAATACCCCGACCAAAAGATCGCGAGGACAGTCTTGTGTTAATACGTGTAGTGTACAGATGGTGATATAAATAAATAGACAGTGATATAAATAGTGTTGAAATAAATATTGCGTAGTTTTAATTGTTTAAATAAATTATCTTAGTGTTTAAGTCTTTAGTAATAATAATTAGTTCTTAAATTAGTGTTTATATTTGTTAATTCTTAGTGTTAGTTATTTTTATTTATTCTTTATAATTCATATTTCTTTAATTAAACCTAGTTATATAAATATTAGTGTTTCAATCAATTTTACACTTCACCTAAATAAATAAAACGTTACAATATATTAACATTATAATATTCATTAAATATGGGATAAAATTGATATTTATATCACAATAATTAAAGTATCGTTCTCTTATACATATCATAAATTATATATAAGTGTATTCTGTCAAATTTGAATAATTTAAGAACCCATTAAGTATTTTTTTTATTCCCGGAGCATTTTCGTTCACATCATTAATGTGATCATTATTTAAATTTACAAATATATCTTTTTCAATACTCATGAGCATTAAAGCTTCTAAATTATTTTGAGACAACGTGGTTCTCAATCTATTTTTTATTATCTTCAATTTTGAAAAGCTACGTTCACATGCAACTTGTGTGAACGACAGCATCAGAAGAAACTTATAGGCCATATATACGAGTATATTCCTATATACACTGCTGTATAAACTTTACTTTGATAATAAATTATAACAACAGTATATGCAATTTTTACAGCAGGTTTGGGTTGTCGCACAATTTATATCACTCCTGACAAATTCTGAATGTGATTCAATATCGCTTCTATTATCTACTTTGTATTAGGGCTGGCAAAAAAGTCAATATATATCTACTTAAGTCGACTTTTTAAAAAAGTCGATCGATCGATTTTGAAAAGCATAATATCGATTAATTGAATTTAGACTCTCGATAATATCAACATTTTATCGTCGACTTTTTTGATTAATTAGAAATCATCTTGAACGGAAATTTCAGGTGTACAGGTCATTTATTAGATGATAGAAAAAACTGCTTGCCTAAAGGATTCTTTACCAAAAGTTCTATAAAACTTTTCAGACTTTTATGTTTTACATTTTTAATATTTTGTTTCTTTTCGCTTTTTCTGATATTTTGACTCTTAATTATTGCGACTTTTTTGACTTCTCAATTTTTTCGACTTTTTAACTTGTATCGACTTCCGACTTTTAAATTTTTTCGACTTTTTTAAATAGTTGAAGATTTTTGATTAATCGATAAAATCGATTTTTCAAACAGTTGAAAATCGACTTTCAGTTTTTGAAATCTGCCAGCCCTACTCTGTATATATCTTGCATAGATATTTTCAAATTCTCCCATTTTGTTACTAAGTCCCTTAACTCTACTTTTAATGTAGCTGCAGATGCAGTATTACAATGCTTTAGTAGCAATGAACTTATAATTTCCAGGCTGTTTCTTGGACAACCAATCTCTTCAAAATTTTTAGGGTCCAATATTGATATATCAGCAAATAATTTTTTATTAGTTTGAAATTGTCTCTCAGTCGAATTTATATTTGTATCAAAAATTATATTATACACTTTCACCAGGAATTCTTCTCTGGCATTTACAAATACATAATCTTTACATTTTTCGTTATCTGGAAATATGAACTATGCGCTTTGTAATTCTAATTAGTCGCCGATCGCCGGCCGCCAGGCACTCTATCGTTCACGCACAGGTATAAGTATGTACATAAGACACATCATATTCGTCTTACTACGACGATAATACATTTTTATTCACTCATACATAAATCTATTTGTTAAAATTTACAACATAAAAAAATTCATTTATTATCATAATAAAAATATCTGATAATGTTGACCGGCCTCGGTACCTCCGGCCTACCGGGAAAGTTCCCGGACTCCCGGCGGCCCAGTCCGCCACTGGATGAAGGTGACAATATCAATAATACTGACGGTACAATGACACTTCTAAAATGTCATCCTTGTGCAACTGAACTTATCGTTAATAGTTTGGAACATTCTAGTTTTCCTGAAATACCTGATAACGTAGAAGGTATTTACTAAATAAATTTTATTAATATTGATAGATAACGTACGCAATAGGTAACAATCATTTAGTTGTAGAGAATTATGTAAACTTGTCCGAAAAAGAAATGATGGAATCTGAGCCCTTCATAATTCATCATTTAGAAAGCATTGCAAGTGATACAGTTTCCGAATTGCCTGATATCCTACAAGGTACCTATTAATAAATTATATTATATTGTTGGATTGTCAAATTATAATGTATTGGTAAATTCAATTTACTTTTACTGTAGATGAATATACAAATAACGAAGAAATGTTGGAAGAATCAGATCCCTATGCAACTGACAGTGACTCAGATTGTCACCCAGAAAATGATAAAAGATCTGCAGAAGATAATAATACTAGTTCTTCTGAAGAGGAGAACATACCATCTGTTGATACAGATATAGAAACTAATATACGCAGCCGTAAACGCAAGCGAAATGAGGATAAATGGCGAAGAAATAAAATTAAAACATTACGAAATCATGGAAAATCATACACAAGCTGGTCCAAAAAACCAGTGAAAGAGAGAAAGTTAAAAGATCCATGTGCATTAAAGTGTAAAATTAAGTGCAATTCAAAGTTCACAGAAGAAGAAAGGAAGAGAATTTTTTGTGATTATTGGAAGTTAGGCGACATAAATAGACAAATAGACTTTATTAAACGATTCGTAGAATTTAAAGTTAAAAAACGGTGTAGAAAACGAACTGTTGAATTGAGTAATAAAAATTTGGAGACAAGAAAGGAAGGTGAAGCTATAACTGATACGTTTGATGAAGAGGAAACTAAAAGTAGGCGAATTTATTCGTATATCTATTCATTACCTCAAAACGAAGATAAAGTTAGAGTTTGTCAAACATTTTTTTTTAATACGTTATGCATTTCTTCTCAAGTAGTAAAAACAGTTGCGAAAAAATCAATTGGGCGTACAACAGTTCAATCAGACAAAGGAGGAAAAGTTCAATGTAACTCCAAACTTCCCAAAAATATTAAAGATTCTGTACGGGATCACATAAAGAGTTTTGAAACTATTGAAAGTCACTACTGTCGAAAAAACTCATCAAAATTATATTTACCAGCAAATTTAAATGTTTCAAAAATGTACTACTTATATGTGAAGTATTGTGAGGATAACAATATTATAAACAAAGCGACACATGCAACATATAGAAATATATTTATGTCTGACTTTAATATGTCTTTCTTCAAACCCAAGAAGGATCAGTGCGACCTGTGCACTAAATATCAAAACTGTTCGGAAAATGAAAAAGCTGAAATGCAAGCCGTTATGGATAATCATTTGAAGAACAAAGAGTTGTCAAGGAAACAGAAAGATGAAGACAAAAAGAAAGGAAAAGAAAATTTACAGTTTTGTACAGCAGTGTTTGATCTGCAACAAATATTACAGTATCCAAAGGCTGAAGTTTCACAGCTATATTATAGAAGAAAGTTAAGTGCATATATTGTTAATAAAGGACTCCAGTTCAGAGTGCATTTTTATGGATGTAGGGTATGTAAATAAGCACACTGATTTTAAATTTTTTATTTAAATACTAACAGGCGATCGATTTCGGCGTTTATGCCATCCTCAGGCCACAGCTGAAACGTGTTATAAATAAATATGAGTTAAATATATATATATATATATATATATATATATATATATATATATATATAATAGTCGAATATTTTAAAAAATGTTATGAAGAGGTTAAGTGTTAAAATTATCAGAAAAATATATTATTTAGAACATGTGGTTTTTATATTTTAAGGTTATGAAAACAATATTAAAAACAAGAAGTATGATCTAATTTATGAAATTAAATAAATAGATAATTTATAAATTCACGTATGTATTATAAAATTAAAATTGTACTGACCGTCAAATTGTAGTTGAAGTAAAATTGGAAATTTTGGTTTAGTTTGAAATGTTGTCAATTTGGGGAGATGAGATGTACCTACTATAAATTGATGGAAGATTAATAGTGGGGAATTTTTTTATGTATTGGGGATATAATTAGTTATTTTATATTAAAATTATTGTTTATGAAATGGCGGGAGTTTTTTGAAAATATGTTGTTCTGGAAACGTTATATTTTCGTTTAATAGTTGCTGTCCGTTGTGTAAATGTTCTAAGATTTCGTACTTTTAGAGTAGTAGAAGTTTGTGTAAGTTTGTCTCAGAGTGTAGAAGTTCAATGTTATTAATTGTTGTATTGTGGTTATTGTTGTGAAGATGTGTTCCTAGAACAGATGGAGGAGTGTTTTTAAAATGTTCTTGGTATCTGGTTTTTATGTTTCGTCTAGTTAGTCCTATGTACGCGTTGTTGCAGTCATAGCAGTTAATTTTATATATACCACTTTTGTCTAAATTATTTAAATAAAGCAAATAAAAATTATTAGCCGTTTGTAGGTTATACACATACTCTTTCAAGAGAGTTACATTGCCAGCAAAGCATAATCAAGAATTGCATTTTGCAAAGTAGTGTTTTGAGCCAGCGGCAGATATCAGGTTACCGCCCGAATCAAGTAAGGTGATAACACAAACTGAACTGACGACGCATAGAACACCACCAAGCAAAACTAGCAAGCAACACTAGCAAGTAAAGAGAATTGCATACCTTCAGTTAATAAAATGGATGCTCAAATAATCCTAGATGCAATAGCCGATTTGAAAAAGGAATTAGCAAACATACAAAAAGAGATAAATACTAAATTCAATATCACAGCAGATAATTTAGAATACCTTACCAGTAAAATAGTGAAAATAGAAAAAAATTGGAAAGAACAGGAAAAAATAAATAGAGAAAAAAATCTTTTAATTTTTGGCCTAATAGAAGAAGAAAGAAATAAATATCAACTAGAAAATGCTTGCATAGATCTAATAAAAAACACAATAAAAATAGATATAAATAACAGAGATATTGATAATGTATATAGACTAGGAAAAAAGACAAATAAAACAAGACCGGTTCTAATAAAATTAACAACAAGAAGGAAATTAATAGAAATTTTGGCAAACCGAAAGTTTTTAAAAGGAACAAGAATAATAATATCAGAAGATTATCCAAAAGACATTGCAGAAGAAAGAAAAGTATTGATACCACTGATGAAAGACATAAGAAAAGAGGGTAAACATGCAGTTTTGAAATACAATCATTTATATGTTGATGGAATAAAAATAGATAACAATGAAGCAACAATATTAATAAAAGAAAAAAACGACAAAAAACGAATGCATTCTGAAGAAAAGGAACAAAAGAAAAGTTCAAAAACATATGAAGATAACGACAAAAACAAAAAAGAACAAGATGCAAAGAGACAAAAACAACAACCCAATAAAGCAGATATGCCAACAACTTCAAGTGTCAGACCTCAGTTCACAAGTAGACCTAGAACAAATAGCTACGATGAAAGACCAATAAGAAATAATCTATCAAAACAAATATAGCAACCAAACATAAATAAAGTAACAGGAAAACTGGTAACGAAAATGGCTAATACAAAGGAATTAGAAAATAAGTACAATGAAATGGCACCAACACACACACCCGCAATTCCAAGTCAAAGAAAGAAAATAAATAGAAAGAAAGGTAAAAAAACAAAAAATAATAATAAGATTAGAATTAGTACCTGGAATGTCAGAACTATGCTACAACCAGGAAAAACGCAAGAAATAGCTGCAGAAATGCTGAGGTATAAAATTAATATTGCTGCAATACAAGAAACTAGATGGAGTGGAGCAGGAGAAATTGTAAAAGACAATTATATTGTAAAATATTCAGGGGATATAAAACAAGGTCAGTACGGAGTGGCATTTATTATTTTAAATGAATTGAAAAACAATATAATAGATTTTAAACCAATAAACGAAAGAATGGCCTACTGTAGAATAGATACGACACCTTTCAAAATATCAATCTTAAATATATATGCTCCAACAGAGAATGCGAAATCGGAAGAAAAAGAAACGTTCTATGAAGTGTTAGAAGAAGAAATTGAAAAAATGTCAAAAGAAGATACAATAATTGTATTAGGAGACTTTAATGCCCAAATAGGGAAGGAAGATTATATACAGCAAGTAGCAGGAAGACACACAATACATGACAATACAAATGATAACGGACAAAGACTATGCAGACTAGCAACAAGAACAAATCTGATAATAAGCAGCACAAAATTTAAACACCGGAGAGAACATAAAATAACATGGATATCACCAGATCAACAAACGCAGACACAAATAGACCATATACTTATAACAAGAAGAAAACAATCATCAGTAACGGATATAAGAACCTACAGAGGAGCATGCGCAGATTCGGACCACTTTATGGTAGCAGCAACCCTAAGACAAAAAGTGAAAAGAACCTCAAAAAATAGTAGTAAAAAAATAAAATGGAATACAGAAAATCTGAATAATGAAAGTATAAGAGAGAAATATATACAAGAACTAGATAAAAATCTAAAAGAAGTAATAAATTATGAAGATGACATAGAAACAAAATGGAATGGTATAAAGACATGTATACAGGAAGCAAGTCAAAAATGGGTAGGAAAAGTAAAACAAGATAAAAGAAAATGCTGGTATAATGACGAATGTAAGAAAATGGCAGATAAAAAGAAAAATGCAAGAATAAAATGGCTACAAACAAAAAAAAATGAAGACAAACAAATATATGAAAAAATAAGAAACGAATGCAACAAAACTATACGAAAAAACAAGAGAGAATGGACAGAGAATCAGATTAAAGAAATAGAAGAAGAAAGGCAGAAAAGAAATACAAAAAGATTTTACAAACAAATTCAAGCACAAAATAAAATACAGAAAATCAAAGTACATGGCATAAAAAATATAAATGGTAGAATAGCAGAAAACGAACAAGAATATAAACAAATTTGGATTAACCACTTTAAAGATTTATTAACAGATACACAAGATGAAAATGAATTTGAAACCCAAAACAATGAACAAGATAGAATAGTAGAAGAGCCAACGCTAAAAGAAGTACAAGAAATAATAAAAAAATGTCACAATGGAAAAACACCAGGTAAAGATGGAATAAATATTGAATTAATAAAATATGGAGGGATAGTCTTGCAACAACAAATATACGAACTCATAAAGAAAATATGGAGAGATGAAAAGATGCCAAAAGAATGGGAATCTGGACAAATAGTGACAATTCATAAAAAAGGTGACCAGCAAGTATGTAAAAACTACAGAGGTATTACTATGTTGAATACGGTATATAAAATACTATCCACATTAATACAAAGAAGATTAGTAAATGCAGAAAATAACATAATTGGACAATATCAATGTGGATTCAGTAAAGGAAGATCAACAACAGACGCCATACATACAGTCAAACAAATAATTGAAAAATCAGTTGAATACAATCTGAATATAGAAATGCTATTTATTGATTTCCAGCAAGCCTTTGACTCCATTAAAAGAAAAAAGCTTATGACAGCACTTGAGGAGCTAAATATACCAGCAAAATTAAGAAGACTAATCTCGATGACAATGAGGAAAAATAAAATAAGCATTATAACACAAAAAGGGGAGACAGAAGAGATCGAGATAAATAAAGGGGTCAGACAAGGAGATGCGCTGTCGGCAACATTGTTCAACCTAGCTTTTGAATATATACTTAGAAAAATAAATAAAGGAACGCTTAGAACACGAGGAGGACAAATAATAGCATATGCCGACGACATAGTTATTGCAACGAAGAACAGGAATATAATGATAGAAATGCTGCAAGAAATAATGATCGAAGGAGATAAGATAGGATTAAAAATCAACGAAGCAAAAACCAAAATAATGCTGCTAGGAAAGAATGCTGAAAACAAAGGAATAAAAATCGGAGAACACACATTTGAACAAGTAGATACGTTTAAATATCTAGGAATTATGTTATCAAGTAAAGGAGAAAGAGAAACAGAGATTAAGGAAAAGATTATAGCAACAAGTAGAGCTTTTTACGCAAATAAAAAGATATTAAAAAGCAAACTATTAACAAAAAATACCAAAATCAGAATATACAAATCAATAATAAGACCAATAGCATTATACGCAGCTGAAACAATCACAATGACAAAAAAAGAAGAAGAAGATCTAAAAATAATGGAACGCAAAATAATACGAACAATTCTAGGACCAATCAAGGTATCAGAAAATGAATACAGAATAAGAATGAACCATGAAATAGAACAAGAATTAGAAGGAGATAATATAGTGAAAAAAATTAAACAACAAAGAATGAGATGGCTTGGCCATGTATGGAGAGCAGAAGAAAGGGATACAATAAGATCAATAGTCGAGTGGAGCCCAGGCGGAAGAAGAAGACGAGGCAGGCCCAGGTCAACATGGCTGAGAGAAGTGGAAGAAGATCTGAAAGCAGCTGGAATTAGCAACTGGAAGAATAAAACAAGAGATAGGGAGTTGTGGAGGAATATTATAAAGAACATCTAAGAAACAGGAATCGGAGATTGATCCACTCCAATAAAATTGGATCTAGAAAGCTTCGAAGGAAGCGGCGCAACCCCATGGGGGTGTTAAGCCACTATATATATATATAATAGTCGAATATTTTAAAAAATGTTATGAAGAGGTTAAGTGTTAAAATTATCAGAAAAATATATTATTTAGAACATGTGGTTTTTATATTTTAAGGTTATGAAAACAATATTAAAAACAAGAAGTATGATCTAATTTATGAAATTAAATAAATAGATAATTTATAAATTCACGTATGTATTATAAAATTAAAATTGTACTGACCGTCAAATTGTAGTTGAAGTAAAATTGGAAATTTTGGTTTAGTTTGAAATGTTGTCAATTTGGGGAGATGAGATGTACCTACTATAAATTGATGGAAGATTAATAGTGGGGAATTTTTTTATGTATTGGGGATATAATTAGTTATTTTATATTAAAATTATTGTTTATGAAATGGCGGGAGTTTTTTGAAAATATGTTGTTCTGGAAACGTTATATTTTCGTTTAATAGTTGCTGTCCGTTGTGTAAATGTTCTAAGATTTCGTACTTTTAGAGTAGTAGAAGTTTGTGTAAGTTTGTCTCAGAGTGTAGAAGTTCAATGTTATTAATTGTTGTATTGTGGTTATTGTTGTGAAGATGTGTTCCTAGAACAGATGGAGGAGTGTTTTTAAAATGTTCTTGGTATCTGGTTTTTATGTTTCGTCTAGTTAGTCCTATGTACGCGTTGTTGCAGTCATAGCAGTTAATTTTATATATACCACTTTTGTCTAAATTATTTATTGTGGGTGTATTGTTTTTTAGTTTATTGTATATATTGGGTTGTGATTTAGAAGTTAGAATTATATTGTATTTTTCAGTTATATGTTTTATGTTTGAGTGAGTTTCGATGTAAAAAGGAATTGAGATGAATTTTTTAGTTTGTTTTATGTGTGTATATATTTTATTATGAATTAAGTGTGAGTTTTTAATTTTGTTAAATTGTTTGATTATGTAATTTAAGGGGTAATTGTTATTTAATCCTATTGTGCAAATTGTGTTGTATTCGTTTTGAAAGTCTGTTTCGGAAAGTGGAGTGGTTAATAGTCTATGAAATAAGAAGTTGAATGCAGTTTGTTTTATTATCGGGTCGTGATATGAGTGGTATGGTATAATAATGTCAGTCGATGTAGGTTTTCTGTATATGTTGTAGTGAATAGTGTTGTCAATGTCTTTTCGTAAAGTGAGGTCTAGGAAATTTATTTTATTGTTTGTTTCTAATTCTATGGTGAATTTGATTTTAGATAAATTGTTTATCATGTTATGGAAGTTTTCTAATTCTGTAATTGTGCCTGTCCAAAGTATTAGTATGTCGTCTACATAACGTTTCCAGTATAGTATGTTTTTGCTTAGTGGTATTTTCATTATTTGTGATTCTATGTGATCCATATACAGGGTGTTTGGCGAAAGGCCGGCACCCAAAATATTTCGATTATTTTGAGAGATACAAGAAAATGTTAAGGAGTAAAGTTAAACTAGACAAAGGGACTCATAAAATGATCCTAGTACAAATTTTGTGTCACTTCCGGTTTTAGCGGAAATGGCTCCAACTTTAATTCTAGGTATTTTTATATTTTTTTACAGAATGTACATAAAATTAGCTTTGCAATGATACCAAAATATCATAGTTTTACTTCAACCATTTCAAAATGGCGCCAATTTATTTTCATATTTATGTACTTACAACTGTAGGTATAATTAACGAAAAAAAATATGTTTAAAATACCTTACAATAATCAATACAATACAAAAACCTTGTAAATATAACAAACAAAATTAAAATTAAAAATACTCAAAATGGCCGCCGTCATTTTCTGCACAATTTGTCACATATAACAAATTTTGCCATTACATCGCCAGGAAAGGTAGATCTAATATTTTTTGACATTATTTGTTTGGTTTCAGGTTGTTATTTTGGGCAGTAGAATTTAATATAGTCACTTTAATAAATATATTATTTATTATAAACTTGAAATTACAACGCAACTTATATTCTTAACATCTCACACTTTTTTATATAACAACTGAACATACATGTGTTGGTTACACCATATTGCCAACTTAAATATATGTCACTATACATATGACTTTTTGTTTCTAACACTCCTCCTCAAATTAGTCATATTTACAGTGATTGATATTAATATAAATATTATTCATGTTTAAGATTTATTGAGTTACAAAAGGATTCAAGTCTTTTACCATTTACACATTTAGTCAAAACATCAGCAATTTGATCATTAGTTTGAACATAGTTTAAGATTAACTGTTTGTTCTTTACTAGCATTTTAATAAAATTATATTTTATATTTACGTGTTTTAATCGTTTATGATCAATCTTTTCTGTTAATTTGATGCATGACTGATTGTCTTCAAAGCATTTAATTTTTATATTTTCTTCACCAAGTTCTTCAAGTAGTCCTTGAGTCCATACTCCTTCTGAAGCTGCAATCGCTAAAGCGATATATTCTGCCTCTGTCGAGCTTAAGGCTACTGTTGGTTGTTTTTTAGTATACCAAGATACAGCACAACCAAAAACTTTGTAAATAAAACCGGTAGTAGATTTGCCATCTATTACATCGCTTCCCCAACTAGCATCAACATAACACACTAGTCGATCATCTGTATTCACTGGAGACTTTTCATAAGTTAAGCAATGTTTAATAGTTCCTTTTATATATCTTAGGATTCTTTTAAGTCCTAACCACACTGTTTGCTTAACTGGTTTGTCTTGGTAGCGACTGTAATAATTTACAGTGGCGCTTAAATCAGGTCTGGTTCCCATTACTGCATATATTAAACACCCAATTAGTTCACGATAAGGAACTTGAAGGTTTTCTTCTTCATTTTTATTTATTTGAATTTCAAATTTATCACATGGAGTTCTTACACATTTACAGTCGATCATATTGAATCTTTCCAATATTCTCAACAAGTAAGCTGATTGATTTAATTTGACTTGGTTTTGTGTTCTTTCGATTTGAATACCTAAAAAATATGTTAATTTTCCTAAATTCTTCATTCGAAATTCAGTATTTAGTTTATTCTTGATTATTTCTAGTTGTTCAGAATTGTTCGTCGCAATTATTAAATCGTCAACATATAGTAGAATGTAAATCTTAAATTGTTTTTCTATCTTCAAATATAGGCAAGGATCGTATTGAGATGCTTCAAAATTATTTTTCTTCATGAAGCCATCAAAACGAGCATTCCAATAACAGGGTGACTGTTTTAAGCCATATAGGGTTTTGTTCAATTTGCACACCATGTATTTGTTATCAATATAACCACTAGGAGGGTTCATATAAATTTCATCATTTTCTGATAATTCTCCATGTAGAAAGGCTGACTTAACATCCATTTGTTCTGCAATTAAGTCATCTTTAAGAATAAACGTTAATAGTATTCTAAAAGTTGACAGACGTGCCACTGGAGCGTAAATTTCTGATAAACTAAAATCTCTCCTTTGCATGAAACCTTTGGCAACAACTCTTGCTTTATATTGCAAAATGTTTCCGTCTTTGTCTCTCTTAACTTTAAAGACCCATTTCGAATCTATTATTCTTTTGTTTTCGGGCCTTTTAACTAAGGTCCAGGTTTTATTTTCCTCTAATGAATTTATTTCATCTTTAATGGCTTTTAACCACTCTTCAGATTCTTCGCTTTTTCTTGCTTCTTCTACTGTTTTTGGTACTTCCTCTAATGTTTCCATACTTAGAGCCAAATGAGCAAAATCATTGTCTTCTAAATTGTAATCTTCTAAATATGTTGGCTTTCTTGTTATTCTGTTGCTCCTCCTTATTTCTACATTTTCATTTTTTCTGTCTTTATTTTCTTCTGTATTATTTAAATTTTCTGTCGCTACGTCTTCTTCAGAATCTTCATTATGTACAGTTAACTTTTTGTTTTTGATGGTTCCAATGTTTCTGTTTTCATCAAATATTACACTGTCACTGATTACAATTTTGTGTTTTTCAGGATTCCATAGTCTGTAACCATTGTCATTATAGCCGACCATAATTAGAAATTCTGTATTTGTATCTAGTTTATTTCGCATTTCTTTGGGTTTGTATGTATATGCTAGAGACCCAAATATTTTAATTTTGTCCATTTTAACTTTCTTCTGGTAAAACATTTCAGCGGGTATTCTATTGTTTTCCAATGCTGTTGTTGGACTTCTATTAATTAAGTAGGTAGCACATAATGCTGCTTCTCCCCATAAGGTTTTAGGTAGTTCCGAGTCTAGAAGTAGAGCTTTAATTTTTTCTATTAGAGTTCTATTAGCTCTTTCTGCCACACCGTTCAATTCTGGTGTGTATTTAATGGTATTTTGTATTTTTATACCCTTAGACTCACAAAAGAGTTTAAATTCTCGTGATGTATATTCACCTCCGTTGTCGCAACGTAAAATCTTTATTCTTCTTTCAAAGTGATTTGAAACCCATGTTTCGTACGCTTTGAAACAGTCTAAAGCTTCGCTTTTATTTTTGATTAAATAAATTATTATCATGTGAGTGTAATCGTCGATAAATGTAATTATGTACCTTTTATTATCATAAGTTTCTGGACTAATTGGTCCGCAAATATCCGTATGAATAAGTTCAAGCGGTTTACTGCTTCTTTGTTTTATATGCTTATATATCCGTAAAATTTATTTGATTTAGTACTACTTCAAAAACGACTTTGTACAGGTTTTGTGACTTATAACCAGTTGCAATAACTTTGTTCTCTTTTAATATTAAGGCTTTATCTTCGTTAAATTTTATGCGCAAACCAGCTTTAGTCAATTTTTGCACAGATAATAGATTATGACGTATATCTGGAACAAACAGAACGTTTTTTATTTCACCACAGCCATCCTTCAATTTAATATCAATATTGCCAACAGCTGATGCAACACATGATTGATTTGCCTTAGCAACACAGATATTTATGGGATTCTTAAGTTCAACTTGTTTCTTGAAAAACTTCTTAGTATTAATTAAGTGGTCTGTTGCACCGGAATCAAGAAACCATGACACGGTGTTTTTACTTTCCGTGGAGTCGTTTAGTTCTAATGCAGAAATAAATGCAATTTTATTTTCTTCAGTATCTTCCTTTGCTTCATTAAAATGTGCTTGTTTGTTAAAATTGTAGCTGTTAGTATTACTCTTGTTAAAACGGCATTCAGACTTTTTGTGTCCTTTTCGACCACAGTGATGACAGTTGAATTTAAAATATTCTGAGTCTTTTTTTGTATTCTGATTATTCTTATATGATTTCTGATCATATTTCTTATAAGACTTTCCTGTAAATGCAGCTGAAGTTGTTGGTACGTCTTCTGTGTCGTAATTCATTTTCTTTTTAATTTCTTGGTCCATCAACTTGGCTTTAACAAATTCTACCGTTAACTTGTCTTGTTCCATTGTTTCTAAAGCTGTTACTATGTTATCGTACGATTTTGGTAATGTCAAAAGCAAATGGCAAACTAAATCTGTTTCTTCTAATTTTGTACCAGTTCCTTTTAATTCACGAATGGTTTCATCAAATTTACCAAAATGTTTTTCTAATGATTCACCTTCTGTTAGTTTCAACGAAAGTAGTTTTCTTCGTAAATACAGTTGACTTGTAACACTCTTTCTCTCAAACTGTTTTTCAAGTGCTTTCCACATTTCGTAGGCTGTTTGTTTATCTTTTACGATTTCTAAGTGTGAATCTGATATACAACTTATTATTATTGCTTTACATTTCTTATCCTTCTTGATGAATTCTTGTGTTGCTTCATTCGTATTGTTTTCAATGCATATTTTAACATCTTATTGGTCTAACATGGAAGTTACTCTAAATTTCCAATTATTAAAGTTCTTTCCATCAAATTGTGTAATTCCATACTTTTCTGTTGTTGTAGCCATTTCCGTAATTTTTAGGTTAACCACTGGCTTACAAATTTTCTTTTCAAAGACTATACCTTTTTAATTTTAAGCTCTGGGCTTGTCTGGGCCCATAACCTGTTATTTTGGGCAGTAGAATTTAATATAGTCACTTTAATAAATATATTATTTATTATAAACTTGAAATTACAACGCAACTTATATTCTTAACATCTCACACTTTTTTATATAACAACTGAACATACATGTGTTGGTTACACCATATTGCCAACTTAAATATATGTCACTATACATATGACTTTTTGTTTCTAACACAGGTAACAAAATCTCAAATAGCTGGCTATGGTGTATTTTTTTATGAATTATTATTAAAAATATTTTAAAAATAAAGTGTCGCCATTTTCAAATGGTTGAAGTAAAACAATGATATTTTGGTATCATTATAAAGCTAATTTTATGTACATTTCGAAAAAATATATAAAAATACCGATTCCCTATGCTAGAATTAAAGTTGGACACATTTTCGCTAAAACCGGAAGTGACACAAAATTTTTACTACGGCCATTTTATGAGTCCCTTTGTCTAGTTTAACTTTGCTTCTTAACATTTTCTTGTATCTTTCAAAATGAACGAAATATTCTGGGTACCGGCCTTCCGCCAAACACCCTGTATATATTGACGAGTAACCCGCTGATAGGTCTGCCCATTGGTAAACCGTCTTCTAATTTATAAATCTTATCTTGGAATGTGAAAAAGTTTTGGTCAGTTACTATTTTAAATAAATTTATTAGGTTTTCTATATCTATATTTTCTAAATTGTAATTGTTAATAAAGTTTTGATTTTGTTGTAAAAAGTTTTTAAGTATGTTGAGTGTTTCTGTTATGGGAATGTTTGTGTATAGATTAATAATGTCAAATGAAATAAAAATATAGGATTTTTGATTATTTTCTAAAGTTGTATTAAGAGAGGTTATAAGTTCTTGTGAATTTTTTATAGAATATTTTGAATTATAATTAAATTTATTGGTAATTATATTATTTAGTTTTAGCTATTTTTTGTGCAGGTGAGTTTATGGATGAGGTAATTGGGCGTATGGATTTGTCTGTTTTATGTAGTTTAATAAGGCTGTATAGGACGGGGGTATGTGAATTTATTTGTATATTTTGGTATGTATTTGAATGGAATTTTGTTAGAGTGTTTGAGCTGTTGTTTATTGTTTGTTTTTAGTTTTTTGCTGTATGATGTGATAGGGTTTTTAGTTATTTGTTTAATATTATTTTCAGTAAAGAATTTTTCTGTTTTTTCTATGTAATCTTTAGTGTCCAAGATGACTAAACCAGAATTTTTGTCGGCTTTTGTTACTGTTAAATTGTTATCTGTTATTTTTTGTTTTATAGATTTAATATTACTATTGAATTTTAATTTTTCTTGTTTATTAATATTGTTTTCACTTACCTTATTATGTTTTTTGGAACTTTTTTGTAAGCAATGTGTTATATCTGTTGTTAATTTTTCTTTGTCTGGATGGTTGTATATTTGTGTTTCTATTTCTATGGAAATTTTGGGGATATGTGGTGGTGGTGGAGGTATAGCGAATTTATATCCAAAGTTGAGTAGTTCTATTTTGGTTTGGTGTTTTTGTTGTATGTTGTGTTGTTCCTTGTTCTTGATGTTTGTTAGTCGTTTTAGTTTCATGTGTCGTTTTTGGTCTGAGTCGTAGTTATTGTAGAAAATTCCTTCTTCTAATTGTGCACCTGCACAAAAAATAGCTAAAACACTAAATAATATAATTACCAATAAATTTCATTATAATTCAAAATATTCCATAAAAAATTCACAAGAACTTATAACCTATCTTAATACAACTTTAGAAAATAATCAAAAATCCTATATTTTTATTTCATTTGACATTATTAATCTATACACAAACATTCCCATAACAGAAACACTCAACATACTTAAAAACCTTTTACAACAAAATCAAAACTTTATTAACAATTACAATTTAGAAAATATAGATATAGAAAACCTAATAAATTTATTTAAAATAGTAACTGACCAAAACTTTTTCACATTCCAAGATAAGATTTATAAATTAGAAGACGGTTTACCAATGGGCAGCCCTATCAGCGGGTTACTCGCCAATATATATATGGATCACATAGAATCACAAATAATGAAAATACCACTAAGCAAAAACATACTATACTGGAAACGTTATGTAGACGACATACTAATACTTTGGACAGGCACAATTACAGAATTAGAAAACTTCCATAACATGATAAACAATTTATCTAAAATCAAATTCACCATAGAATTAGAAACAAACAATAAAATAAATTTCCTAGACCTCACTTTACGAAAAGACATTGACAACACTATTCACTACAACATATACAGAAAACCTACATCGACTGTCATTATTATACCATACCACTCATATCACGACCCGATAATAAAACAAACTGCATTCAACTTCTTATTTCATAGACTATTAACCACTCCACTTTCCGAAACAGACTTTCAAAACGAATACAACACAATTTGCACAATAGGATTAAATAACAATTACCCCTTAAATTACATAATCAAACAATTTAACAAAATTAAAAACTCACACTTAATTCATAATAAAATATATACACACATAAAACAAACTAAAAAATTCATCTCAATTCCTTTTTACATCGAAACTCACTCAAACATAAAACATATAACTGAAAAATACAATATAATTCTAACTTCTAAATCACAACCCAATATATACAATAAACTAAAAAACAATACACCCACAATAAATAATTTAGACAAAAGTGGTATATATAAAATTAACTGCTATGACTGCAACAACGCGTACATAGGACTAACTAGACGAAACATAAAAACCAGATACCAAGAACATTTTAAAAACACTCCTCCATCTGTTCTAGGAACACATCTTCACAACAATAACCACAATACAACAATTAATAACATTGAACTTCTACACTCTGAGACAAACTTACACAAACTTCTACTACTCTAAAAGTACGAAATCTTAGAACATTTACACAACGGACAGCAACTATTAAACGAAAATATAACGTTTCCAGAACAACATATTTTCAAAAAACTCCCGCCATTTCATAAACAATAATTTTAATATAAAATAACTAATTATATCCCCAATACATAAAAAAATTCCCCACTATTAATCTTCCATCAATTTATAGTAGGTACATCTCATCTCCCCAAATTGACAACATTTCAAACTAAACCAAAATTTCCAATTTTACTTCAACTACAATTTGACGGTCAGTACAATTTTAATTTTATAATACATACGTGAATTTATAAATTATCTATTTATTTAATTTCATAAATTAGATCATACTTCTTGTTTTTAATATTGTTTTCATAACCTTAAAATATAAAAACCACATGTTCTAAATAATATATTTTTCTGATAATTTTAACACTTAACCTCTTCATAACATTTTTTAAAATATTCGACTATTATATATATTTTTAACTCATATTTATTTATAACACGTTTCAGCTGTGGCCTGAGGATGGCATAAACGCCGAAATCGATCGCCTGTTAGTATTTAAATAAAAATTTAAAAATCAGTGTGCTTATTTACATACCCTACATCCTTAAGTGCATATAATTTAACAGTGTATGATATTAGTCAAAATCAAGGTTATTGCTACATGTTGCAAGAAGCAATTGCTTCCAGAGGTGTATGTGAAATAAGAAGTTGTGTTTTATCATTTATCGAAGAAAAAGTTTGTTCAAATGTAACAGAATTTTCTTTCTATTCTGTCAATTGCACTGGTCAAAATAGAAATAGATTTATGTATTGTATGTATATGTATTGTGTAAATAAATTTAGTATAAAAATAAGCCACAATTTTTTAGAGAAAGGACACACGCAGAATGAAGGGGATTGCATTCATAGTGTAATTGAAAAAGCGTCTAAAAATATACCCATATATACACCTAGTCAGTGGTATACAGTAGCAAGGACTCATTGTAGAAAAAAGCCACTCAAAGTTAAAGAAATGTGTTCTGAAGCGATATTTGACTTAAAAGATCTACTTCAAGCAACTACAAAAAACTGGGAAAAAGACGAATATAATAATGCAGTGAAATGGCAGAAAATTAAAGTTGTACGTATAGAACCAGAAAATCCCTATGTAATTAATATAAAATATAATTACGAGGATTCATTTATTAAAGTTAATACAAAGCAAAGATGCAGACAACAACTAATAAATTTGAGTGAGTATCATTTGAAAACTTTGCGACATCATCAGTTACCCATTGCGGCATTAAAATATAAAGATTTAATGTACTTATGTGACTCTAAAGTAATCCCTTCAGAATACCATGCTTTCTACAAAGACCTTAAATATTCAAATAACCAAAAGGACAGTGACAGTGACTAATTAGATTCAAGAAAATGCTCCTATATATAACTACAAAATTGTTTTCTATGATCTCAGAGTTGTTTTTTATTTTTCTTTATATTGCAGCAATATTATACTATTTTTTGTTCTAATTTAAGTTAAATAAATAAATATTTTCATTTACAAAATCATACTATCTCACTTAAATTACTATGTAAGTAACATAATTTTTATGCAAAACAAACCTATGTCCAAAATTTACATATATCATTATTCTGCATTAAAAAAAAATAATTCCAAAGTATCCTAAGTCCTTTATTTTAACAACAAACAATCAAAATAATAAAATTTACGAATATTTACTTTTCAAGTACGTTATTATATATGTAGATAAATTTTCATTATATAGTTTCAATAAATAAACATACAACAGCAAAATTAAAATTTTATACCTATTTATTTCAAAACTTAAAAAGGATAGTTCTGCATTAAGGTGACAATATATCGCTCGATGTATTTGCACTAGTTTTACTATTGAGAATTAATCATGCCGTCAAATTTTTCATTCTACTGAATAGGTATCCTTCAGTAACGGAAGTACTTTTCCATCCCCCATGCCTCTTTACAGATGTTGTATCTGTCCCAATATCCGCTAGCAATATCGCAGATGTTCTGCGAAAGGTATATCTAGTATATCGCTCTGCTGGAGATATTTTGCGATAGTATGCGGAATTACCCTAAAAGATTTTTTTTCCTACAGGCTGGGAAGTGCAGGTTATATTTCTAATAATAAAAACGACGATGACTCAGACTCCCTGGACGCAAAACAAAGTATTTTCTATAAAGCATCAGAGTCCTTATTTGATATCTACTATACCAAACTCACATTTTTTATTAGTTTTTGTTTTTGGTATGATTACAAGAATGACGGAACCCCTGTCTTCCACAAGGTCTACTTCAATATTTGCGAGTTCTCTTCGACAACCTCCTTATACAATTCAAATCATAATGCTTAACTAAATACATTTTTAGCAATTTAATATTTGTCATACCTTAATCATCAGATATGTGCAGTCTGGTGACTCAATCATAAATTTTATATTATTTATTTATTTATTTATTTGATTCATGCCCAATGCTTTTATTTAAAAAAAATGAAATTAGCTTGTAAAAAGTGCTACTATTCACATTTACCTTAATTTTTAATTTTTTAAGCATGGAATATTTTGACCACAAAAAACTGTATTTGTATACTTTTGACTGAAAATCAATAAATTATATAATAAATACGTATTTAGCAAAACTTTAAATTATTTACCAGTTGTATAAAATATGCCAGCAAAACAGGTTCGTTGATGGTTTCTAGTATTTTTAATTTTTCAACCAAAATTTCGTTTTCACGCCTCATTGTCATTATGATTTGTATTACAGAACTCAAAATCATCCAGAAACTCTATGTTTGCAAGCCTAGGCCTATTAAGCAGTCAACATTTTCGAGCTCAGCATTTATTACTCGACCAAACATTCGAAACCTAATATATATATATATATATATATATATATATATATATATATATATATATATATATATATATATATATAATACCGAAAGCATATTCTACGCAAAGTCTGGTACGTGACAATCTATAATTGAAAACATAAAACTAACACTAATTTTCATTTGTGAACAAGCCTTTAGAGCAGCTTTCATAAATCGTGTTTTAGAAGAAGTTTTAGTTAGTAGTGATATCTATTGAGAGATACGAGAAACCATTTTAACAAAATTAAAAATGCTGGAAGCCGTCAAAAATCGTGGTCAGGGAGTATAGGGAGTGAACACTCAATGCAAACTTCGATAAACCATGTAGCTGGATAGTTTGTTTCCGTGCCATTTTTGGGTTTTGACATAGTTGAATAAATTTAAGCGCCAAAATTTATTTAATTTTACATAAAGTCGACACAAAGTTTTCATATACAAAAAAATTATTTGTAAATTGTGAAAATAAAAAAGACTCTACAGAAAACTACATAAACAGTTAAATAGTTCCTAATGAATAATAATATTAATATGTATGGTGAATTCAAATGACAAATTGAAAAACAATTTTGAAGCGATAATGTATTATAAACAGTATTGATATATACGTTCCAAACAACGATAATTGAAAATCTTAATGATAATGCAGTAAATACATCATTAGGATATATTTTGAATATAGCAGCAAATACAATATAAATTGTCATTGACAAATTGTTGAACTGTTTAAAAAAATATCTCGTAGGCATTTTTCTGGCATTTACTCAAGGTAACTGTACCAAAAATCCGTACAAAAAATTCACTGCAGAGATCACTATATCAGGTATAGTTTTGTATGCTTTATGTGCCCAAATTCCACATGAAATACAACGAAACCATAGTTCTTTATCTTTTCCGAATTCGGCGTGGAATAAAAGTAGCAATGCTAAATGATTTCCATGACTTTAAAAACTTATCCTTTGTAACAAAATTCTCAGAAATATTAAAAGAATAGATATTGAGCATTCATCTACCTATATCAAATCTACATACTTTGGTCATCATTAAATTTAATGGAATGTTTCATAATTCACTAATTTTTAATTTTATTTTTAGATTCTACAGTCTTCATTTTCTTTCTACACTTTAATGAGCAATGTACAAGATAATAATGAAATTTAATAGGATTGCTGATCAACGGTATTCCATGAAAATGACGATATTCAAATTCATTACCTCAAGATGTGTTACAGACACTAGATATTAAAGGAATCGTAACAAATATGTCAATATACTTCTAGAACATACAATTATATACAAAAATTCATTACGTAATCCGATTGTCCAAATCCATCTCGTTATCAAATTCGGAATGATTTAAAAATTGGACTCTTATGTTTGTATAAACTTAGATCAAATTCATCTCATCATCAATAAATTAATTTGAATGTTATTTTTACCTAAAGAATTATTATAATCAAAATAACTGATATAATGAAAGAAAACTATGACTGCATTTGTTGTAATCAAAGAAATGATTTGTTTAGTTTTAGGAGTTTTTCCACAATAATAATAAGATAATAAATTAAAATATTATTAATTTTGCAATAATCAACTAAAATTAATTGTGCAATAAAAATTTGGTATTATAAGTTATTTTTACACAGGATTTGAAATTGACATAAATATAATCCGTCAAATACATTTTTTTTAATAGAGTCTCAATTATTGGAATGGACTTGTAATTCATGTTTTGAATAATAAAAAACCAAGTGGATCAATGCGGTTCGAACCCGGAGTATGCAATGAGTTCTATTTAGGTGTGAAGTCATAGCTTTCTCCACTCGGCTATGGAGCATTTTGTTTGAAATTTCTACTTACATATTCCATAATATTTGAAATAAGTAGATGCAAAATTAAATAGTATAACCAAACGTACCACTTGCACCCCAAAGTAATGTAATAGCATTATATTACCATTACTAGTTCTATTAATCTGTCATAGGTAAGTGCTTTTTATCATGGAGAATGAAAAAATTTAGCATTGTAATTCCTTACGAGCACAAATATAATTGCTTGTAATTTTATTTAGCATCACCAAGCTAAGCAGAATCATATATTACGGATTTTAATTTGTTTTATAATTGATAAATAGAGTAAGCAATAATATTTCTTAGTACGTACAGGACTTGTATTGCTGCATCCGTAAACACTAATAACACTTGCACCTAATCTGCTATGTAACTTAAAATGCGAAGTTTTAGTAAATTTACCACATACAGGGTGGCTGATTTTTCATTGTCCAGGCCATATCTCCTGAAATATTAAATATACAAGAAAAAGCTAAATAGGAAACTTGTGTAACAAGATCTGGTCTATAAAATAGCGTTAACATATGTTTTCCATGGCCTACTGATTTGGCGAAAAAGTATTTAAGTTTGGTTTTTTAAATGGAACACCCATTATATTTTTACGGAATAAGATTCTACATCAATTTCTCTTTACAATTATGTATAACAAGTGGGGGTTTGCCTTAAATTTATGTTTAATAATGCAAAAAATAAAATTATATAAGTCGGCTGTGTTTTCTCATTGTTAATCACTATTTTTTTATAAATCTGATACAAGTCTTTATTAGAAGTGTTTTATGGTTTTTATTTAATTATTATTTGATTTGTGAAAACAAAAGAGCATATCAACCTTTTCACTATTTGTGAATTTTTTTTTTTTGTAATTACGAAGTACAACACCTTTTCAACTAATAAATACTTCTGTCTGTTTTTTGGCAGTTGTCTACAGGTATAAATAATAAAATAATTGCAAATCACAGCCGTCTCATATAATTTTATTTTTTACATTATTAAGCATAAATTAAAGGCAAACCTCCAGTTGTTTCACATAATTGTAAAGAGAAATTTATGTAGAATCTTATTCCGTAAAAATATATAGGGTGTTCCATTTAAAAAACCAAACTTAAATACTTTTTCGCCAAATCAGTAGGCCATGGAAAACATATGTTAACGCTATTTTATAGACCAGGTCTTGTTACACAAGTTTCCTATTTAGCTTTTTCTTGTATATTTAATATTTCAGGAGATATGACCTGGACAATGAAAAATCAGCCACCCTGTATATGTAGATTTAAAAATCATGCAACGCATTGAAAGTATAAAATACTTGTTTTGTTTAGGTAAGTTTATGAAATACTTATTTTTATGTTTATGTTACTTATTTTTTTGTATTTCTGCAGTGGCGTATTAAGCAATATAAGCGCCCAAAGCCCGGAACATTTTGCGCCCTTTTTGATTATAGTTTTTTTTTATGTTTTCAGTAAGATACACCTAACCTAGTACAAATATATAGCCCTATAGACTTTATTGCATCCTTATTCAATTAAATAAAATTTTCAGTTTCTGTTTCTTACTATTGTTTAATAAACAAAATCTCCAGTATACATAAAGAATATAACAAAAATTATACCATAGAAGACAAACAGGAAAAATTAAAACTCTTTTTTCGAGATTTGTTAATCGCAATTCGCAAACGTTTCAATAATCTGCGCAAAATCTAGATTATTCAGTAAATCATTTTCAATAGCCATTATAGCTAAACTGCTCAATTTTGAGTTTGACAGTTTTAACCTTAAATATTTTTTTATTCTTTTAAGGGTCGAAAACGATCTTTCTCCTAAACAGTTAGTCACTGCTTTACAGGCGAATATTCTTAGTGCTACTTCCACATTTGGAAATACACCTGTTATATTTTTATCTTTTAGCTTCATATCAGTCTGGTGCAACTGAATGGCGATATTTGACTGCATCAGCTCTTATAAGGGGAAACAATAGGTTACTTGACTCACGAAATACCATGGCCATGGACAACCATCGCCATCTATTTGAGCCACATCTGTCACTTATTTGAAATCTATATATAAGCTGACATCTGTGAAACTAAGGCCATTACCCTTTTGTTTTTAATATGTATTTATTGTTTCACTAAAATTGTTTTCTATATAACAATAATAAATTTTGTACTATTTTTATATTCGGGCTCTCACCTGGATATTTTCAAAAGATGAAGATGAATTATTTGTGTTCGTAATGCTATCGGTAGTATTGGTTTCAGTATTGGTATTTTTGATAACAATACTGGTATCGCTGAAACCATGAATCTGTTCAGTATATGTATCTGCTTCACTTGAGGCCGATGAAGATGCAATATTCTCTTTTTCTGGTGGAGCTGAAGCAGGAAAAAGGTATCTGTTTTCTTTATTTTTTGTAAAAGGTTCTCTTCTTTTTCAGCTTTTTCCTTAGCTTTTTTTCGGAATTGTGCACCAGGTATTTTTTTGTTTATACCACCCATATTACTCGTATAATAAACTATCACAGCACTCTCTATTACTGTAACATCAACATATGATAGGAAGTAACTACCGAATATCGAATATGGAATACCGAACAATGAACACAACACCAACAAGCGAATAACAATGTAAAATGAAACAATGTCAAAATTCCCTGAATTTCATGGCAACAGCTCGTTTCAACTTCTGCGCCGCGTGCGCGGGGTCGGTTTTTCAACGTTCAACGCTCAGACGCCCGACAATCGCCGAAAATCAACCTCTAACTTCATAGGTGTCCGTCAACTGCGGTTTAGCTCAAAAAATAAATTTTACGGTTACAGTTATGTTTAAAATTAATTTTAATTAATAAAATAATAAAAAATAAATAAACTGCTGTTGCGCCCCTAAAAATTTTGCGCTACAAGCCCGGGCTTTGTGGGCTTGTAGGATAATACGCCACTGTATTTCTGGCTAATCAGCCACCAGTTCTGTATAATACGTGAAACTGTGTACATCTGGTGAATTTAATATACTTACCTTTTAAGCAAGACTATATTTTTTATTTTAAATATAACAAAAACCTGACCATGTCAAATTTCCTAAATATCACATTAGTACTACCGTGATTTTTTTAATGTAAAACATATACTGTTTTTTTTTTCATAAAAATTGAGGCTGCATGGCAATTTGTCTGAAACGTTAAACAAATATTTTAATATAAAATGAAATCAGCATTTTTTTTTCAAAAGTGAATTGGTCGTATTTTATCTCTATGATTCAGATTTAAGGATTAAGTAAATTATTTATAGGGTTTTAGGTGGGTATAACAAAGAAACATAGGTGTATGATGACAATAATAACTCAAACAATATTTTATAATAATGAAAATCTATACATTAATAATAATAAAAAGACAGAAACAATACTTAGTTCAATTAAGGTTTATATTGGATACTAGATATTTTTCGTGGCTTTTTGCTTTTTCTAACAATAGTAAACAATAGCTACACCGTACTATATTTCGGTTGAGGTTTTACTACAGCCGTACAAACTAGCAAGCTAGCGAGTGTAACATTTTCTGTTACCATATATATATATATATATATATATATATATATATATATATATATATATATATATATATATAAATAAAGAAAGAATAAAGATAATATTATTGAAAAAGAGTATAATACTCAATGATACACATAAACCTGGGATGTAAGTGCACAGTTTATTGCCTGTCTAATACCGAAAAATGTACTTAGCTTCACGATGTAATATCGTGTTTAGCTCTTAAACGGACTACCCATGTTGGTAGATGTAGATGTAGATCGATTAGTAGAAAATTAGAGTCTAACATAGAATATATTTAATGCTATAAACGAAGATTTAATAATAAAAGTTAGTTTTAGGACTGATTTTATATTTATAAAAAGTATATAAAAATATTTCACAGAAATATTATTCAGGGCGCTACAAATAGTAAAAAATTGCTTACTAATATTATAACAAATACAGTTATATAATTAAAAATATTATGCTAAATATTAATGAACTTACAGGAATAGCCTTTAGTTAACATTGATGGTATTGTATGCTGCAAATAATATAAATAAGATACGGGGATCCAAACAAAAAAATAATTTAATCTAAGAATCTCTTAACACGTGTGTGAATTTTTGTGTGTAAAACAAGGATGATATTTTTTAACAGGGCTAATATTAAAGGTCTGAGTAGGTATGCAATTTTTTTTCGATATATCGATTACTTTATCGAATAGTCGATATATCGAATATTTAAAAAAAAATATCCCTATATTGATAATTCGATATATCGCTATATCGATAATGCGACAATATAGATAATTGGATAGATCGCATATTGGATAATTCGATATATCGCATATTCGATAATTCGATATATCGCATATTCGATCATTCGATACATTGTTTATTCGATAATTCGATATACCGTATAAATGATAATTCGATATATCACATATTAGATAAAGTCGATATAGTGAATAATAATTCAATATTTTTTTTTAGAACCTGATTCTCTTTATCAATAAAATGATGTGTTATTGTGTATAAATCATGAAATTTAATAACAAATATAATAAACCGTATTTTGTAAATTATTTCATTACAGCATTTATCACTTGTTTGTTATGCCAGTGCCTGCCGTTACGTTGCGTCCTTGCAACCAGAGTCGTTCCCACCATACGTATTTTCTATAAAACTATACCGGGTGTCCCAGCTCGACCGACACATGGGAGTTTTACATGGAAAATCAGTTAATTATGAATAGTATCTCCCCAGTGCAAGATATTCACTTGAAATTTTGTATACTTGTAGGAGAATATTAATTCTATGGATCACACTTATTTGAAATATGCAATTTCGTCTGCAGGGCGAGATTTATTAAATTTAAAATCTAATATTTTCATTCAAAATCAGTCAGCCATGGAAATAAAAGAAAATATCTATGTGACAGTTCTGACAGTTAATGACATACCATTGTAGATATTTATATTTTTGTAATATTGGTATATTATTTAACAAAAAGAAACTAAATTCAACTTAAATAATATTAAAATACAGGGAATAAGAATTAAAATCAGTGATATTTCACTAAACTGTCAGATAAATATTTTCTTTTATTTCCATGGCTTTCTAATTTTGAACGAAAATATTAGATTTTAAATTTAATAAATCTCGCCCTGCAGACGAAATTGCATATTTCAAATAAGTGTGATCCGTAGAATTAATATTCTCCTATAAGTATACAAAATTTCAAGTTAATATCTTGCACTGGGGAGATACTATTCACGATTAACTGATTTCCCATGTAAAACTCCCATGTGTCGGTCGAGCTGGGACACCCGGTATATATATATATATATATATATATATATATATATATATATAACATCGAAAGGTAGAAAAAGTAATTCCATATATCGATAATCGAATGTAGGTATTGATAACTCGATATATCGATAATAGGACATATGAATAATTCAATATATCGATAATTCAATTTATCCATAATTCTGTATATCGATAATTCAATATATTGATATTTTCGATATTTTTTACAATATCGTCTACTCTAGTCTGAGAAAAAGGAATTATTAAAATAATGTAATGAAGATAGATCTGTTGAAAATTCTAGGTGTTTTTTTGTTGTGTGGACAGTAGTGTAAAGTCAGTATTTGAGGAAATTGTTAAAATTATATTTATGTGTTATTAATTTTTCGCGCCACCGTCCACGTAAGTTTAACTTACTTCCATAGTAACATAAGTTGTAAGTTCCTGATAACTTCTGTTATTTGGTTACTATTGTCTTACTGGCTGGATAATTATAAAAACAAGCAATTTTATATACATTTGGTCGTCTAGCAACGGTTCAAATTAACTATACAATGTTGCAAATAAATAAATCTGAACTGTCAAGCGAAATGTAACATTTTACAAATACTTTAATATTATTTGAAAAATATAGTAAGTAAGTCGGCAAAACTTTAGTATTTTGAAAATGTATCGTATGATCATTATTTTTTGTGTTCAACCAGGGCACAATTTGTATTTTTATTAATATTGTTGGAATTCCTTGTGTTCATCATCACAATTATTGCAAAGGATCTTGTAGATAACATTTGGTTTGAATACTTTATAGATAACATCTTTAATGTCGCCGAATAAATTTTTAATAGTTTTATGCTGTTTGAAAGCAACTTTCATATATAGTTTGTTCTTTTTCGTTTTGAAAAAGAACTAAGAATTTACTGTGAAAATTGTTTTCATACTAATTTAATTTATATATAATTTATGAATATAATATAAATTTAAAAAATGTTGTTAGCATATGATATTCATAATAAAATACGACAAACAGTCACCATTAAATATATTATAGCTAAACCCCAAATCAAGCATTCTGTAATTCTTTGCTAATTCATCAAGAATCTTATTTGCTTATTTCCTCGGTAAATATTTAAAAATGTCAAACAATTTATTTTAAAAAAATAAACATTAAAATATTGCTTTCCTGCTTTATTTTCAGATTATAATGCAGGTATGTATAATAAAATATAATGTATGACACACGCCTATAACAGTAATTTACATTATAAGTACGGTAAATGAGTTTACTTGTTACTGACTTGTAAACTATCATTTATCTTAACTCTATGTTGCCAGGTAAATTAATTTTTACAAGGTACTACATTGTAAAAATGACAGCTGTCAGATTTATCAGTACCTAGCATGTTAAGATGACACCTGTCAGATTTACTGGCTAGTAGTTCCATTGTTTATTAACATCTACTTTGAAATTTAAATTTCGCACTAACATACCAACAGAAAAGGCTAGAAAAAAAGGAAGTGTATAAAATTAAATTAGACTAAATCAACAAAAGTTTTATTCAGAATTCTCTACACTTGTTTTGGTATTGTCATATATATTAAAAGAAAATGTACAACTATGATTTCCGCTAACGTTAAATTTTTCAGATGTAGCAAAGACACTTGCATTTGAACGATTACTCGTAGAGGAGGAAGAAATATCAGTAATTATTTCAGTAGAAATAGAATGTATAACATTCTTTGATTCACGTGGAAACATTTCTTTAGACATCTCAGTTTTTTTATTAATACAATCCTCTACATATCCTTCTGCAACTGCGCTGGATTTCCATCCTCCAGCACGTTTTAGTGCTAACATATCTCCGCCCGCGGCCACAACCATCGTAGCTGCAGACCGACGAAAACAGTGACCCGTCTATAACTCAGGTTTTTTTGAGTCCTAAATATTCCGCAATTTTCTTCGGTCCACTGCCAATAGTATGCTGACCAGCATTAAGGGAGATGCATTTTCCATTGCGGTATGTAATGAACAAACGTAAATTATCTGTTTTGGGAGGACGAAGGGCTGCATACTTTCTGTACAAAACACAAGGTTGAGAACTACAATCATCATCTGTGATGGTGAAACTTCTCGTAGTTAAATTTTTTGTGTTTATTAAAGTAATTATTATATAATTTCTCGTATCTTCTACATCTTTTAAGGTCAAAGACAGAAGTTCGTCACACCGACAAGTACCAAAAATGCCGAAAATTGTAATGACTTTTACCAGCAACCAGCGATCGTCAGGAGCTTCCAAAAGAAATTTTTCGATTTGCTCTTTAGTTAAAACTTTGGCCTTTGTCGGAACATAACGCTCACATTCTCTCTTCAAAAACGCAAATATTTTATGAAATCTAGAAAAGGAAAATAAAAATGTTATTTTTTCTCATAATCATCTTTAATAGAAAAAAAAACCTGTGAACTTCAATGTTTTCTTTGATTTCCAGACAGCTCTTCAACATTGACCATTTCGACCACAAGGAATTTGGTCTGAATCTCGTGAAGAGTTGGTTTATATAAGTCAGCAAAACTTTCTCCGTCACAACAGTTACACAGTTTTTTCTTGCCATTTTTTGAAATCTGTGTATTCCCGTTCATACCTTGTTGCAGATTTTTCGGGCAGTAAACTTGATTCCACACTTATAGCTTCTTTTATGATAGCTTCTGGCACTTTTAAATCCATATCAGTAAAATTCATCACAAAATCAAAGCACAAAATTAAATTCAGGATTAAATCTTTGAAATAAACAATGCGCAACATGCGTAACTACAACACTTCCAAATGTCTTCCAAGGCTTACGATATATCATTTAAAACAATTTTTGATACAAAATTAGTAACTGTCAAAATTTGGTTTTAATTTTAATTTTATTTACAAGTCAATAACAAGTAAACTATTGTACATTATACGCCAGGTAACAGTTTTAACTGGTTCAAGGAGATGACAGGCTCGCCTAAACGGCTCGCCAGTCAATTCCTCCTATCACCAGTAAAAACTGTTTTACCTGGCTAATATTGTAAAATACTATTTATTTCATACTGTAGGTAAATGAGATTTACTAAACATAAATTTCATATATATAATACCATTAAATAACTTAAAAAAGTTTTATTAATATGAAATAAATATAAGTTTTTCTTCTTAATAACAGATTTATGTATTTCGAAATATTGGTCATTAATACTCCGATACATTAGGCCTACATATTAGTTGTTGGGTATTGTTATATTATTTGTGAATTGGAGCCAATTACCACATTGAAGACTCCTGAAAACGTGCCCAAAATGCTGGCATTAAATGCAGCCCATAGATTTGTTAGAAGACGACGAAGAAGATTAGGAAGATGATATTTCTACTTAATAATTACATTACATTACATGTGATAGTCTGCTCCTCTAGAAATCACAGCTCCTATGAATTATTTTTTGTTTATATTGTAACGTCTGTCAAAACATATAAGAATTGAATATTTGTATTGCGTCTATAAAATAAAATTCTGTTTAGTATTTAACTTTTCATATTTATTCGTAATAATTAAAGAATAACTATGCTATATCCTTTTAAAGTCCTATAGGTTATGGGTCCAGTCCACAAAACGACATAAGCATAATTCAGGTGTAAAAGTTCAAAACAGTATTCATCAAGGCATATTCAATGCAAGTTTGTATCACAAAACTTAATAATGAAAATTATTTATGGAAACAAATTAGCTCAGTCATACTTGCAGAGACAGTACAAGCGGCTATTTGGAAGAAAAAGGATGACAAAGCACGAGCTACAATCGGTTTGCTTATTGAAGATTCTCAGCTTATACATATATCTAAGGATAGAACCGCTAAAGAAGTATGGGAATCGTTAAAAATTATCATGTAAAATCTACTTTAACAAGTAAAGTGTATTTGCTACGACAAATTTGCAACCAAGAATTACTCAGTGGTTTACCAGAAACGTACAGTACATTAATTACAGCTTTAGAAGAAGACCAGAGAAGGATTTAACACTAGATATGGTGAATGTCAAGCTTATTCATGAATAAAGAGGCAGAAAAGAGTACCCGACAAAGAAGACTCAAATACAGCGCTTCAAGTATCACAGAAAAAGACTGTTACTAGAAACACTTGCTATTTTTGTCATAAAGGAGGTCACTTCAAGCAGGATTGTATTAAGTATATGAAGTCGAAAGCAAATAAAGAAAAGTCAGAAAAAGTCAACAAGGTTGAAGATGAAAATAATCTCTGTTTAGCGCTCATCAAAATGAAAGTTGTACAAAGATTTTGTAGTCGAAGGTGTGATATTCTAAAAAACATTATTTTGGTGGTTACAGCATCTCTGTGATCAAATATGTATAAAATGAATGTCAAACAAAAAGCATTAACTGTAAAGAAAAGAGTCCATACAGAAAACTATCAACACATATGGCACAGGAGATTTGGTCACACATATATTGAAGATATCAGATTACTTGAAGATAAAAAGTTAGTTTCCGGAATAAAAATTCAAGATTGCGGAATCAGAGAACAATGCGAAAGTTGTATAACAGGAAAATTACAACGGACATCATTTCCAAGCGTATCAAAGTCAAGAGCAGTATCACTATTGGATTTGGTACATACTGATCTCTGTGGACCTATGCAAACTCCTACTTTAGGTAAAATATATATTTTATGACAATTATAAATAATTACAGTAGATATTGCAAGGTACAATTTTTAAAAGCAAAATCTCAAACAATGAAGTATATCAAAGATTATGTAAAATAGATAAAGACAAAATTTAATAAAGTACCAAAGATAATTAGATCAGATAATTGTCGAGAATATATAAATGCAGAATTAAAATCATTCCCAGCAGATGAAAGTATACGATGTCAGTATACTTTATAATAGTCCTTTATGATAAGATGAAATATTCGCGTCCCGTTGCAGTTTTGAATGACTAATTTATTCTTTATAATTTTGATTTTATTCAAATTATTTTTTGTATGGAATTTTTCGTCAATTTGTTTAGCAATGCCTAATGTCATGCGAAAATCTGTAGAAATGCAATGAGCTACTGGATTGTTACTATAAAAATATTGATGTTTTAATATTTAATTTCGAAATTTGATTTAAATCGCAAACGTGCATCAGCTACGTAATTTTGATTTCCATTTTTATATTCAATGTAATAATTATACTCCTCCAATTTTAGACGTCAACGTATGAGTTTTTGATTGGACTATTTGAGGGAATGTAACTAGACTAAAGGTCGATGGTCAGTTATAATTTTTAATCGTCTACCAAAAAGATAAGGTGTAAAATTTTTGGTGTCCCATGCTATAGCCAAAAGTTCCTTCTCAATTGTGCTGTAATTCTGTTCGTGCGCGTTGAGTGTTCTAGAAGCATACGCTATTTGGACGATCTTTTCCGATATCATGTTTCGGCGATAAGACGACTCCAGTGCAAAATTGCTTACATCTGTCGTTAGTATGAATTCTTTATTTATTTTATTCTTAAAATTTGGATATTGTAATATGGGATCATTACTGAGTAAATTTTTACAAAAATCAAAATTTTTAATATATTCTGGATGATTATAATTTATCTTTGAATTTTTTCTTAAACATTGCGTAAATGGTTTTGTCAGTTTTGAAAAGTCTTTAATAAAACGTCTATAATATCCTAATAAGCCAAGAACTTGTTTAATTCCTTTGGTTGTTTTGGGAAATGGAAAGTTCTAAATAGTTTTGAATTTCTCGGGATTTGGTTTAAGTCCATTTGTCGTAATAACATGTCCTAAATAAACTGTTTCTTTTCATGAAGTTATCTATCAAACAGTGAACAAATAATAAAAACGAATTGAACTCAAACACAATTTATTATATAATTATAAATCACTAAATATGTCAAAACAAAACATGATAGAACAACTAAAAAGAAATCAATAAAACATACATGTGTGTCTAGATGTGTACTGAAATATATAAAAAAAAGTTTTTAATTTGTACTTACACTTGTACACTTCCTCTCAAATAAAACTGTTTTATCTTTCAGTTTAATTACAAAATTTATTTAAAGCACACTCCTTTCATACCTCGAAGTTTTTCAATACGAATACGTGAAAGGCTTTTGTTAGCAAATCTGTAATTTGGTTTTTGCCTTCCACGTGCGTAACGTCTAAAAGTCCATACAGATATTTTTCGGGCACAAAATAATATCGCACATCAATGTGCTTTGAACGTTTATGGTACTCTGGATTTTTCACTAGCTTCACAGCACATGCGTTGTCGATATGCAAAGTTGGTACACCGTTAAATTTGGAAATCTCGTTCGACATCCGAGTCAACCACATTGCTTCCTTTGCCCCTTCACTCGCTGCAACAGATCTCTGCTTCTGACTAAACCAGCTGATTGCTCCTCCACTGTAAGTACAAACCATCCCAGAGGTTGATCGCTTAGATTTTACACCACCAGCAAAGTCAGCATCAGTGTAAATTTCCAAGACCCTAGGCTGGTAGTTAGCCTTGTAAAGTAGTCCGTAAGTGATCGTACCTCTCAAAAATCTGAATATTCTCTTTATTGCAGTCCAATCAACTTGCGTTGGATTCTCTAGTTTTTGTGATGCTTTACCCACAGCAAACGCAATATTAGGTCTTGTCGCTACCATCAAGTACATAAGACAGCCCACAGCTTCTCTTCAACGGGACGTTGACGGTTGAATAATCATCTTCATTTTGCACAATCTCTTCTTTGACTGCAGGCACTTAGACTTTGTTAGATTCAGCCATCTCAAATCGCTCCAGAATTTTTTTAGTGTAGCTTTTCTAGTGCACAAATATAGACCCGTCTATCTGACGTTGAATCTGCATACCTAAAAAACATTCTGACTTGTCGGCAACAGTAATTTTAAATTCTTGTTCAAGTTCTTTCAAAAACTGATCAATTTGATTTTGATTTGAACCCGCAATCAGTCCATCGTCAACATAAATTGTTACCAACATTTTATGTTCATTCTTTTTCTGTATGAATAGACATGGATCTGCAGAAGAAGCTTCCAAACCAAACTTCTTCAAGAAATTCACGAAACGAGCATTCCAGCACCTTGGTGCAGCTTTAATCCGTAAAAATTTCTGTTTAACTTACAGACTCGATCAGTTTCATCACCGAAGCCCTCTGGCTGTATCATGTATACTTTCTCCTGCAACTCGCCGTACAAAAAGGTTGTTTTTATGTCAAACTGCCGAAGATGAAATCTTTCGTTTGCAGCTAAACTCAGAACAGTCCTAACTGTGTCAAATCTTGCTACCGGATTAAAGGTTCATCATAGTAGATTCCTGGTTTTTGTACGTAGCCTCTGGCAACTAGTCTTACTTTGTATCTTTCGATACTGCCATTTGCTTTGGTTTTTGTTCGAAAAACTTATCGACTACTTATAGTTTTCTTCCCATTCGGTCGATCTACCAGTTCCCATACATTGTTGTCATACAATGATTCCATTTCTTCTTTCATTGCACATTGCCACTGTTCACTTTCTGGAGACTTTATGGCTTCTTCAAAAGAAATAGGATCTTTATTTCCTGTGGTGGACAGCATTGCGAAATCTTTTCAATAAGCAGGACGATTTAGTTTACTTCTGTTACGTAAAGAACGAACTTTTATAGGAATTTCCGATTCATGTTGTTTCTTGTCCTTAGATTCGTCTTCTTCTTCACGTATATCTTCATAAACCAACTCCTCTTGGCTAATCGTCTCTTCGTCGTCGTCTAATTTCCGTGCTTCCTCTTCATCTCGACGTTCCTTTTTATTTCGTTGCTCCTCTTCAACCTGCCGCTATGTTGGTACTCTCAACTCAGCAGTGCTTTTAAACTGAGAGATTCTCTCTGGAGTGTACTGAACATCTCGACTCAGGATCAATTTATTTGTTTGTGGAACAAATATACGGTATCCATCTTTGTTTCCACAGTACCCAACCAAAATTCCTTTAATGCTCTTCTGGTCCCACTTTTTCCTTTTTTCTTTTAAAACATGAATATAGCATTCTAATCCAAAAATTCTCAAATGGTTGATTTCTGGAGTTACCTTGTTATACCAAAGTTCGTAGGGAATTTTTCCTTCAACCGGCATTACTCCTGTACGATTCAATACATAGGCAGCCGTATTCACCGCCTTAGCCCACAATTTTATAGGTAAATTTCTTGTGTGTAGCATGGGCCGAGCACTCTCGACCAACATGCGGTTTTCTCGTTCTGAAGAACCGTTCTGTTGAGGTTCAATTCCTTGTTCTTGGAGAATTTTGCGTACGCCGGAGTTGTCAAACTCTTTCCCACCATCTGAAAGAAATTTCTTTACATCGTGCCGAACTATTTTAGCTTCTGCCAAAAATAATTTTAGTTTATCCACAACCTCGTTCTTGTATTGTATGAAGAATACTCGACGAAATTTTGTGAAGTCGTTCTTGAAGCAGACGAAATAGCTGGCGCCCCTATTGACTTTTCAAACATGGGTCCGTACACATCTGCCTTTATTTTTTCGTACTCCGAAACTTTGTCTGTGCTGCTTCCCGTATAAGCATCCCTCACAAAACTCATCATCAGCTTCCACAGTGATTCCTCGCTGCTTCAATATCTTCTGAACATGTCTCTTGCTCTGATGACCAAGTCGTTCGTGAAATACCTGAAGGGTATCCGCTGTAGTTGCAATATAGACTCTGGCTGGAAATTCTGGAACCTTTGCCCTCATATTCAGGAAAAACAAGCTGTTTTTCATATATCCAGACAAAACGATTCGTACATTTTTCATACAGTTGGTTCCATGTATGTTACTGTACCACTCATATCCTTTTTCCAACGAAGCAGTCTCCGAAAATAAATTTGCTACAATTTACATACATTTTCCAAATGGTTTGTAGTCCACTTTCCGTTGACATCCATCTCCACGTTGATAACGCCCCGTCTCACTGCCTAGATACTAGTGTCATTTGCAACTTCAACGTTTATTGGAACCGAAAATGCTTCATTAGTAAGAAAATAATTACGATTAGATGTCATGTGAGTCGTGGCACCATTGTCCTTTATCCATTCATGAGTGCCAATAGTCTGCAGATTGCATTTCAGAGCAATACATAAAAATGCAGCGCCTTCCTTTTGCTGACTTGAACATTCATTTTGCCCCTTTTTCGCTAAATGGGCCGTTTTTAATTCTGGACAGTTTGACTTGTAATGCCCATACTTCTGACATTTGTAGCATTTAATGTTTATTTTCGACTTTCCCCCATTTTTCTTGTCACCCTTTTTTGCAACAAATGCCTTGGAATTCTTCTCTCCCGAATCATGCATTTCTGTCATTCGCAGACGTTCTATTAATTTGTCCATAGTTCTGTCACTCAACGCCGTTGCTTCCCACACACGAAAGTTATTATAATCGGGTGGCAACGTTTTGTTTGTACTAATATTTATACTTAATTTCGAAGACTTCGTTTTAAATTTTTTAACTAATTTCGTTTTAACTTTTTTCTTTATTTTAATAAACAATCGCTTACCTTTCTTTTGTATTCTTCTGTCTTTATTCTTGTGTTTTCCGTCCGCATCCGAAACCTGACCGCTAGTCTTCCACCTGGGCCGATGGTATGTACCGCCACGCGCCCGGATTTTATGGCCTCGCCTTTGTTCGTCTTTTCGCTTCTCGCTGGGTCGGTTGCTCGAACTTTTCTTCTTCTGGAATTCCACGATATCGCCGACGTCTCCACCAGGACAACACATCGCGTACTTTACAACATTACTGGCTGATAAACATTTCTTCTGATGTCTAATATTTTCTACCGGAGCTCTCTGAGATTGGGAATAATTTTGAATTTGTATACTTGGCTCAAAAACTTCCACAGATCTAATATTTTTTACATCATCAAAATTAATTTTCTCAAATCTCTTTCTCATAAGTTTTTTAAAAAATTCCCAATCTCCCTGCAATTTCTCACCATGTAAAAGTGCATATCACTTTGCTTTCCCTGTGCAATGCAAATAACCAAGAGCTTCTAATCTTTTAAAAGAAATATTAGTTTTTTTCTGAAAATTTTCTAAATTGACGGTGAATTTTTCAACACATTCATGGTCTTCACCGTCAAAAGTTGGTACACAATTAAACATATCAAATACTAATGGTTGATTCATTGTAATTAAATTTTGTATTAACTTTAAATTAAAATGAGCGTGGCTACTAGAATTTTTAACTCAAATTCAAACGAGCTTGGCTACCGGAATATTCGTATCTCACCGCTCGCCACCAGTTGTAACAAGAGGGACACGAGAATTTTGAACCTTATAAATTTTGCGGTTTAAATTAATAAAAAGTTATTTATTAAATTCGAAATAAAAATGTCAAAATTGATAGAATTTATGATTGCTGCCACCAGATTACCTTTAATTAGAATAATCAAACTAATTTTAGGAATATTGAAATAGTTGGGAATAAACAAAGCGATAATAAGAAAACTTAACAATAAAATATATTAAAATGAAACAGAATTTACAAAAATGTGATACAAGTTAAAGATTGCAAACTACTAATGAATAATTAAAAGTTACATGTGAGAAAAAAATTAAAGTTACTTACAAATAATATTTAAAAAACGAGTCATACTTGACTCTACTTCTTTACTCGCTGACTCTCTGTCTGTAACTCCCCAACTTGCTAATTTCCAAAAATCTATCTCAGACGGGCACCCACTTCAAGCTGCAGAATTCATCCCCGTTTTCTGATTCTCGCAATTTCACTGGTCATCTTCTCCATGGGCGTGTAAATAAGTTACACTCCCAAGCCTCTAACAGAGTGCATTCTCAACAACCTGAGATGCACAAAAAATTAGAAAATTGGCGTCTTCTGAAAATCAAAAAACGGTTCTGTCCAGGGTTGATGGTTTATGGCCGTCCGAAATAAATCTTTGAAAGCTATATAACAATACACTTAAAAGCCAAACGAAATTTCGGATTTCTTTACAAATCTTTGAACTATTCATTACCAGAACGAATTTTGAAACTAGTCAACAGCAAGATAAATGACAAAACGAGTATTTGTTTAATTGGATCAGACGTTTTGTTACAATGATGTAGTTTCGTTGGGATTATTTTTGCCATAAATGGTCCATCCTAAACGAGTTTTTGCTGCTATAGGTTCATTTGGTGCACCTACGTGGCATTTGAGTTGTACTGACAGCTTTAGATTGTCCAATCCAATTAAAATTTGATGTTTTGCTTGTTTATATGATTAAATTGGAAGGCCAGTTAAATGTGAATACTGTTCTTGCAGTTTATCTGCCGCTATTGTTTGTGTAGGCAATTCGAGAGATCTTACCGTTTGAACCTTTACGGTGTATTGGATATGTATGTTTTCAATTCCAGAAATTTTAAAACATATTCTTTTCGAATCACGTTCTACTCTGTGATTGTTTGGAGTCCATTTTAAACATAAAGTTTTCTTTTCACCTGTTAGATTTAGTTCTTCAGCAAGGCTATCTTTTACTAATGATAATGACGAACCTTCATCAAAAAATGCATATGTGTTTATTTTTTTTGTTTTCTGTATAGACTGTAAAAGGCAATATTCGGAATAAAATAGATTGATTAGTAATTCGGTGGGCATTGCAATTTCTTTCATTTCTGTAGAACATATTCTCTCTTTTGTCATTGTATTTACACCTCCTCTCTCACTATGACGAAATTGATGATGCTTTGCAGTACATCCATTAATTCCACATTTAGTCTTAATGAGACATCTTCGGTTTCTGTGAAAGCCCGAACATGTACGACAAAGATGAAATTCTTTGACTGCATTCCACTTTTCTTGGCGACTTAATTCATTGAACTTATTGCACTCCTTCACTGATGGACACCTGCCTTTGCATATCCAACAATACCTTTTTTTCTCTACTTTTTTCTCATGGAACTTTTGTTGGACGTTTTTCTCGCGTCCGCTAACAGGTCTTGTAGTAAGAAGCAAGCTCTACAATTTCGAACAAAATTGAATAGAGACTCGCATTTGCAAATAGTACATTACCATGGGTGCTGCTTTTCGGAAATTGGTAATTTTGCGGATGAAAGTAAATCATAGCAATTTGGTGGAATGGCAAATCTTTTGTTTGAAGAAATCCAAATTCTGACCTTAATAACTGCAATTTAAGTAGTACAGTAAAACACAGTGGCAGGAACATAATAGTTTGGGGATAAGTAGGAGTTCTTTTTGCCTATACGGTCAAAAAACCAAAATTTCTTAAAGTTCTTTTGATCCTTAAACAATTTCAGATATTTTTAATGTTAATTTATTCAGAGGTTTTTAATTTCATTTAACACTAAATAAATCGTTCATTCTGGTGATTTAAAATTTTCTTACGGCCCCACGGCAAATATTTTTCAAGTACTCCTCATTTTTATATTTACTTCTAATGTTCTTAACAATTGCATGTAATATTCATACAATTTTGATAACCTCCCTTAAAGATTTACACTGGCAAAGTAATTAATTTCAAACAGATTCGCCTTTCAACAACCTTAATTTCTTGTTTTTTGTGACCGATTTTTGGAATAATCTTATGCAAAAAGCAAAATACTCAAACAAATGATAATCCTAGAATCACAGATGTTTTATATTTATAAATATAAATATTGCAAGATTTGATAAGTGTGCGAGTAATTTTGTGTACTTATTTCTTGTATACATTTTGTTTTTAATTAATGTACATAAAAATAATAATATTTCATTCATAATTGGCTATTTCATTTTATTTCTGGAATATGAGACAATATGTCAATATTATCTTTGAAAGTATTCTCTTTTTCACATTTTATACAGAAAACGTAGGTGTACGAATAATTCTGTGAGCCACTGTATATATAAGTAGTATAACTCATTTGAACAACAAGTGAAAAATGGATTAAAAGTTGACTTTACGGTCAACTCTGAGTTAGCTACCAGAAAAAAATGTTATAAAATTGTCATTTTGAAAGAAGTTTTTAGTAGATGTAAAAATAATATTATATACCTACATATTACTATCATGTTTTGTGACGACTTTAGATTTGGCCATAAAGTCGAGTATACCCAAAAATAGACAAGAAATTATCCTGGACTACATTGATTTTATCAATTTTTTATGAAAAAAAACAAAAGAAACATTTGAAAATATTACCTATGATTTATGTCTACAATTTTTAATTTTTACCATGTATTTTCTTCAAAGAATTATTAAGAAATCGTTATCTTCTAGTAGCAGATTTATAAAAATAAAATATAATGCAGCAATTCACACAAGGTAAGCGGTAAAAATCTAAATATACGAGTATGTTGACATATACTGAATATGTCAATTTGGTGACATTAGATTTGTCATATTTTGATGTTTGTACTTATTTATTTATTTTATAATATTTAATAGGTCGTAAGAGATTAAGTATTGGCATATAAATACCAAGTGCGTAGCCAGTCAATCTGCCAATATTACGAGATCTACGCTCGCAAAAGTCGTCAAAAAATTTCTTAACGCGAGAAAATGCGACCGATTGCTGGAAATAAGTGTAATCGATGTAAAATTTTCTGCTCTATCGATCTATGATATATGCAAGTTGTTTTGGAATTGCGAAAATAGTAAAATAACATTTTTTCATTTTTCTTGGCTTGTATTACTAAAAAATCAATGTTTTCTAAATAGAAAATACAAAAATTAACGAGTTTTAATGTATCTAAAATAAAGCCGCCCTTAAGGTGCATGCTCTTGGGTTTTTTGTTAATTTTTCGGCTACATTATTATAAAAATCTTACAGGTTATTAAACGTTTCGAGTTTCTAGGGAAGGGCATAAACTGACTGTATCTGTAAACATTATTACTATATTTTATTCTTTTCCTTATGAAAACTTGCATAAACCAGCTTTAATCAGGGAACAGATAAGTTATAATTGATATAATTATAATTGATAGTAAATTTCTCAATATTTTTAGGGGTTCATACTAAGACATTAAAATAATTTTTTTTAATAGTTTTTTAAAGTTTGATTACATTTTTTTTTTAGAACTTTTGTATGACGATTTTTTATCAGTTTGTATAGAGGTTAATTCTATAAATTTATTTGTTTTTTTTTTTCATTCTTGTCGAAATAACCATATTATTTGAAATTTGTTTAGCTCGACCGTTTTTATTACCCGATGGGGCCCAGATGCAGAATTTATTAATACATTTGGTGGTCCTGTAATGTTTCCCGATGAGCACACGAAATGGAAACCAATTACATGGAATGCGAAGTGTCGGCCTAAAGAGAAAATGGTCAAAAACATGATCATCAACTTCGGCCCAGCACACCCTGCAGCCCATGGCGTACTGCGACTGGTCTTGGAACTCGAGGGCGAGACAGTTGTGAGAGCTACTCCTCATATAGGTTAGTAAAAATCATATATTCTTTAATAGAATATAGGCACCAGCAAGTAGATATTTATAAACTAATTTATTTAAACATTGGTAGCTTTAACATTACCAGTTCTACTGTTGTGTTAAAACATTTTCTAGGTTTAATTTTGAAAGATTAACGATACAACAGGTATAATGATATAATCTGATGAGGTTTGGATTAATAATATTAGTAGCTAATAATAATATACACTAAATAAAAATTGGAGATTACAGATAATACATTTATTTCTATTTGCCATGCCATATACATACTTTATTGATTGAATTATAGAATGGAGAAGAATATTAGAAAAAATATAATAAAAATTATTAGTAATTATTAATTTATTAATATAATGAAAGGTGTTTTTTCTTACCGATGATTTTATTATAATTTCGTCCAATATTATATCTGGGTCTAATGACACTGTTTGTTCTTTATGAACGTGGAGTATAGCTAGATTATTTAACCGAATCTGAGTCATCGTGGATCTTAAGTAAGTATGTAACCTACGCAATGCGAAAAAATGACCTTTCAGCTGTACATTAAGTTAGGGGGATAGAACGAATTACTTTCAAAAATTTATATAATTCGAGTAATAATTTCGTGACATGTGTAAATTCATGAGATAGTGCATGTTTCGTGAAATTGTTCAAATTATTTACATTTAAGGATTTTTGATTAAAGATATCTAAAATCATATTTGTCTGTAATATCAGTCGTTCCATATTAAAATATCATCACTGTAAAATTCACTATTTTTTTTTTTTCACTAGCACCACCAAAGCAAAGGAATCTAATTCATTTAGACGATCAGAAGTATCATTGTTAAGTCTAGATTCAACACTCATTATTACACAATCTGTTAATTCGAAAAATAATTTCCTATGTCAATCTTTCGCTGTCTTAAATTCATGTGTTTATAGTCTTTTTCACGCAAAACCATAGATTAAGGAAATATACCGGGTGTAGAAATGGAAAGTGGCGCATAGCGATTTCAATGTTATTTTTTTTCAACTGCTGTATCTCTTTACCTAATCATTTTAGCGCAAAAAGCGTAAGAGTATAAGTTGTTCTGAAATTAAAAAGGCATCCTATAAAGTCAACTTACTTCCATAATTATTTATATTTCACGATTTATTAATTAAATAAAATTTAAGGTTTTTTAGAAAAAAAAATAAGACTGCCTTGATAAATGAAACAAATTTTGAAAATTAGTCATAGTGACATTTAATTTTTGAATAATTTCTGTTAATTATAGACCTTATAGTGACTGTTACTACACAGAATATTAATGTTTAACGATATATTAATTTTTTTTATTAACGAATAATAAAAATTACATTCTTGGAAAAAAGTGTATTCTGAGATCAATATAATCCTACGGCTAATAAATAAAAAACTTATTTAGTAGGTTCCTATTTCATAACAAATGTTCGAACAAATCTCCATTTAATGCTAAGCAGTGTCCTAATCTATCATAAAATGTATGTCGAATATTACTTAGTTGTCTTTGTGTAATACTTTTACATTCTCTTATAATTATTTATTTTTAACAATACATTAAGCTTGTTTTCATTATTATTATCATAATTGTTCCCCGGTTCTTGATTTCTCCTTTTACACTTTTTACACAATGGTAAAATACTACCAGTGGTCCTAAATTTGTGAATAATTCTACGAACTGTTGTTACTGAAGGAATGGGGGTTTCCAAGATTTTTTGATTTTTTTATATGATAAACTTTAAAACAAAATATTGGACCCATATTTTTTTATTTTTCCAAAAAGTTGATAGTATCCGAGAAAAAAATTAATAAAGTTTACGGACAATGGGTGTGACGTCATTCCCCTGACTAGAAAAAGATAGTCCATGTGCGCTATGAGATAGAACTATAAGTAGCTAAAAAACTGAAGTGAAGTGTAACAGTGGGATGTCTGGTGCACAGTGAAGCCACACTGCGATTGTTGAACTAACGTTAGATAAGCGAATGGCTGATAAGACGTATGTAGCTGAGCCGCGCAATCTTGAGAAGCCCGGTGTTCTAGTTGCGCGCACGATTTTTCGAAAATCAGAAAATTCTGAAGCTTTCATTAATATTCTAAATGTAAATGATGAAGAGTTAATTCTTAACAATAAAACATTAATTGGATTTGCGGTGGAAGCTGAAGAACAACTAGACACGGAAAAGAAAGATTGTAAAGTGATTAACTCAGTGCAAATGTCACCCAAACATAAATTCAATTTAGATCACCTGGCAGTAGAAGAGCGCGATAAATTCAAATCATTTTTAAATGAATATGCTGACATATTCAAAATGAAAGACATACCGCTAAGTAAGACAACGTTAGTGCGGCATCGCAGTGTGTCGCGCTGGAATTTTCACGGTGCCTTTTAATCGTAAACTAAATCTGTTGTCTACGTTTAAAGGTTGTTTAAACGGTAAACTTTTATTGCGATCTTCGGTCATTATTTTAGAATTTAAATTTGGCGTTACAGGATCCGGACAAGTTTGATCGATATTCTGTTCGATAGCAGAATTACAATCCGCGATATTTACTATTTGATCCTGAGTTCCAAATAAATCTACCGAATCGACGTGCTCTTCGAGCTTATCTACTGCTAAGTCAGCAGAGATAACGTTTACTATCTCGCTCGCTTTATCATTATTCCTGGAAATTTCGGACATAGATAAAACCGTTTTATTCATTTTAAATTCATTTCTTCCAAAATCAATTGTTACTTTATGTTTAACCAAAAAGTCTACTCCGATCAGTCCGTCAGCTGGCAAATGCAACTCATCGGGACATACTACAAACTGATGTATTAAATTCTCGGAACCCATGGAAAATTCCATGTTAGTAACTCCATTACTACTCAACTGATTTCCGGAAACGTCTATTAATACATCATCCGATGGTGAGATAGACAAATTTAGTCCTTCTGCTACTTTACGTTTTAATAAACACACGGCCGCGCCGGAATCTATTAAAAACTTACGTTCAACGTTATTAATTTTGAATGATAGATATTTGGTTTTATCTACGACGAAATCCGCGACCCTTGGAATGATAAAGGAACGTTTGATTAAACTGTCTGACGTTGGGTCGTCGTCGAGACAGCTTGGGAGTTTAAAGGACACGACTTATCATCCGCGCGATGACCTACCTTTACACAGTTGTAACATAATATTTGTTTTTGTTGCGGGCATTTCTTAGATATATGATCTGTACTACCACAATTAAAGCAACGTCCACGCATATTATGATACCTCTGATCTGTACGTAAAACTGCGTTTTTCTTCAGCGGCGATTTGTGAGACATATTGGCGGGTGCGGATATAGATTTACTATTATTATTTTGTGCTACTGATACTGCACGAACATGAGCTTTATGTGCATCTGATTTTGTCTCTTTGTATAATCGCGCCAATACCTCCTCACAATTCTCTGCGTACGGTAACGCCTCCTCTACAGTCTCGAATTGTCTGATTCTACTAATTTCGTTCGCCAGTTTAGTATCTAGTCCCTCAAAGAATTGCTTAATCATCATGGTCTCCCGTTTTATACGATTACGTAAACTAGTAATGTCATTGTGATCTGACACCGGAAAAAGTTTAGCTGCTGCAATTTCTAAACGTAAAGCAAATTTCTGGATTGGTTCATCTTTTTTCCGAAAAATTTTAAAAAATTCTTTTTCATCTATTGCGAAGTCGGTCTTTTTACCAAATAATTTTACAAGCCATTCGCGCATACAAGGTATTGTATTGGGTCGTTTGTCTGCTGGAAGTGAATAGAAGCAATTTTGTGGTTCTCCTCTAAGTTTTAATTTTATCGCAGTAACCACCTGACTATCTGTCCATCTGTAACAGTCTGCTACGGTTGCCACATTATCTAGAAACGCTTCTAGTTCGGGACCACCGGAATAGGTATCAATGGTTTTAAGGGCAGAGATGGACGTGGGATCTGTGAAAGCTTGTACAATAGGTGGTGAACTGGTGTGTACAGGTTGCCCTGTACCGGGTACTGAACTACCTGGCTTGAATTGCGTCATGTAATTTGGTAAATGATAGGAAAATGGAGCGAGATGAACATCCAATGGAGGAACACGAGAGGGACCAGGTTGCGGTGCATAACCATACGGGTAGGTTGGTATATGACTGACTGGAGGAGCGGTCGGATTCTCAGACGTGGTGCTAGTTGTCGTGGTTGTATATACAACCGTCGTGGTAAAAGCAGTCGACGTTAATGTCGTCGTCGGTACGTTAGTATCGTTAACCATTTTCAACCGTCAATATAAATCAATCGAAATCGTTCAATCTAGTAGCTCTTAAGCCCTTTACTAGATCCTACCGGCTGCGCCAAATGTAACAGTGGGATGTCTGGTGCACAGTGAAGCCACCCCTTGTTGACGTATTGAATTATACGCGGACAGCCACAAGTAAAATAACAAAAGTTATACTTACCTGCGTCACTGTACTGCCCTGTGTTGACTGGTTGACACTTAACTGCCCTGTGTTGGCTGGTTGACTCTGACGGGAATCGGTTCGATGGGAACACAATTTGTTTAATTAAAAGACCGTATTAATTATTAACAACTATTATTATTGGATTAGAAAAATATTGTACACAAAGATAAAATAATACAAATAATGAAATATTTCCCGATCTCTAACTACGGTTCCCGACTGTTCGTTTCCACGCTCGGACTGAGAATGTCCTCAGATTTTGGAAACGAACTGGTCGTTAGCTGTCTCAATTGACGACGTTAGCGGTTTTAGCCGGTGATCTTCCATCCGTTTTCTACGTATTTGCACTTTTCGGAGTCGAAGATCGCCCGGCTCAAGTCAGCAGTTAACAGCGGATACGATGGTTCACCTTGCTTATCGGATGTTAATAAAATTTGATACTACTTGTGCAGGGTGAACCACGTGGCTATTACAGAAGTTAGGTTACGAATACCGTGTAAATTCAAACATTGAATATAAACATAACCTGCTTTCGTGATTCATGCTTTCCATAGATGCATTTACCAGTTACCACGTGTGTGTGTTCTCATATATTTTAAAATGAAATGAAATCGAGCTTGCACTGTCATTTTATCACATGAAGCTAGCTATCGGAGGCAGTGTTGCGAACCGGTGAAATTAAAACTTATGTATTTATAGTTGGCAACACTGATCAGGGGAATGACGTCACAAGGTCATTTAAATAAAACTTTAATTTCAATTTTTAAATAAAGTATTCAACAATTACATATTATTTTAGTTTTATTACAATATACTCACGACCAAAATTGATATGCAGAATATATATTTTAAAAAGGCGTTGTATTGGAAACCCCCATTGGCTGGTCCATATACGCAGTGCTGAACAAATCTAGTACTTGTACAAAAGAATTTCCCGCAAAATACCATTTCAAGCATTGAATTTTCTCTTGGGTAGTAAAATTTGCCATTTTCAGAGTCAATCAAAATTTTCTATGACAAGTAATTGTCACTGTCAATAATTTATTCAAAAATTTGTTTCATTTATCAAGGCAATCTTAATTTTTTTTTCTAAAAAACTTTAAATTTTATTTTATTAATAAATCGTGAAATATAAATAATTATGGAAGTAAGTTGACTTTATAGGATGCCTTTTTAATTTCAGAACAACTTATACTCTTACGCTTTTTGCGCTAAAATGATTAGGTAAAGAGATACAGCAGTTGAAAAAAAATAACATTGAAATCGTTATGCGCCACTTTCCATTTCTACACCCGGTATATGTAGAAGATTGGATATCTACCTTATCATCTGTGAAAATAAATTTTAGCGCTCCTTAGGATCGGCTTCGGGAACTAAATTTGACAAGCGCAGTAATGGCGAGAAATTTAAATACATTTTATTTTATATTTATAAAAAATATTTCTTAATATTATAATTATGGAAATATATAAATGCTTAAACATATATTTCCATAACTATTATAATATACAGAAATTAAATGAAACAATGAATCATTTATTAATATAATCTTTCTATTTATACTTGCTTTAAATATATACAAAATTTTATATGTATAGATACTAATATAATTATACATTTTTTATAAAATTATCAATTATCATTTGGTCTAGCATCTTTTTTATTAATTTTTAAATTTACCATTTTCACAAAATGTCTTATCATAACAAATGGGTAGTAAGCAATTGAATAGATTTACTGTGCTCTGAAATTTTTTTTGATAGTATACTATAAGTATCAGTTATTAAAAGATGGTAAAAATTTGGTAAATGTATAAAAATTGTTTTTAACTTGTTCTGTGGTAAAATTGACCAAATCCGTTCTGTTGAGTCTTTCCAGCCAGATATTTCTCGATATTTCCTGTTTTGGAAAACAAAATAATCGTCCATGGGGATTAAGACATACCACACATAATTTTTTTGGCTGAAAATAACAATAAGAAATTGAATTAAAATTTTTATTTTAATATAATCTGACTAACAGGCTGAAGTCCAGTTTAATGATATGGGACCTATAGCTTGCAGTGGATTACGAACCACCTACACAGTGGTATTTAATTTCTAGTTGAAGGTTTATCATCTCTAGGTTATGAATCCCAGGTCTCACATCTCGCTGAGCGAATCGGAATACGCGAAACCAAGTGGGACACCGCTGCTCTTAATTGAAATTATTATAAAAACATATACCTATGTAATTTTGAATGAAAACTTTACTACTTACTCGATACATTTTAAGTGCTTGTTTCTTCAATATTACTAATCTTGTTTATGAATAAAATTACGACACTATCACAAGTCAGAATTGTCACAATATTATTATTAAATCGGTATAGGTATCCACAAACCACTACATAGGTAGGAATATCTAAATGAGCATAGAGCACTAAATTCAAATTTATTGAATTTTGATTTTTATAGAACTATCACGGTACTACTAACGACATCTATGATCGGCTTCGGAAAAGTTTTTTAAAGAGATCTAGATTGAAACTTTGTTTCACGCAATGCAATACTGTTTCAGCCCCCTGCGTAAAACTGTTATAGTCGAAATTTTTAAGCAGTAGAGAGACGTCATAGACCTGAAAAAAACGTTACAAAAACGAAATAAAACTAGTAGAAATTTTCGAAAGATGTTTTTATTTAGAAAACCGAGTAGTAAAAAAAGGTATCATAAAAAAATTACTTATTTATTATATTTACTATTATTTCAAATTAAAATATAAGCAGTGGTATTCTACAGTCACTGCTAAAGTTGCTTAGAGACGATCTCTAGCTAGAGGTGACTGTTAGTTTTTATAGGTGATGTTATTCTGCTGTCAGTAACAGAGCGCTGCTAGTAAAAGGTGGTCTCTAAGCAAAATAATATGTGGCAACACTGTATTACCTGTCAAATTGAAATTTAACCATATTAATAACCAGTAATAATAACGAACTAAACTATTGCATTTATAAAATAACTTTGTTTGACTACAAAGAAGAAATCGGTTATAATATATAATTTATTATTATGTAATAGAGTACAGAATTAACCCATTACAGGTATTATATAAAAATAAAAAAATGTAAATATAATATTACATGAACTTATATTAAATGATTTATTTATTCTTAATTTAACATTTGGAAATACAATGAATAAAGAAAAACGTAGCATACCGAAAAAATTTCAGACATGGAGAAATTATTAATTGTAGAGTTTGTTAAAAAAATTCTTCAATATTAGAAAATAAGGGAAACAATCCCTGCGTTCATTTAAAAAAAATCTTGTGGCTAGAGTTGCAAAAGAAACTACATGCCACGGGCTGCATAAGAACAGTACCAGCGATAAAAGAACTTTAAGATTAAAAGTTCCAGCCAAAACGGTTATTTGTAACTTTAAAAAATACTCCTCAGGAACTGGTGGCGGCCCAAAATCCAAAGATCCTTCAGCGTACAATGTTCCCATATACGTGTATCGTGTACACTTCCTCGCCATCTCGCCACTATATCAATGATTCGACATTTCGCGTCGCAAACCACTTGCACATTTAATGAGTGAAATCCTTTCCGATTACAATATTGCACGGGGTGTTCCTTATCCGGATTTTTAATACGCACATGTGTACAATCAACACAACCGACTACCATGGGAAGACCACCAATGTTATAAAATTCCGTCTTTAGCTCGTCCAGACGATCTGGAAACTTTACAAAATCTTTCACTCTTGATGCCAATGTCCGCAACACTCTTGCTACGATTCTTGTTACAGTGGCTTGATTGACACCATGCAAATCTCCTTAAATTAAATAAATCATTAACATTATAGCTCTTTTCGTTGACATGCACTAGGTGGTTCTAATGTACACTTTATTACACTTGTGTGTTTTATGACAAAAGTGTAAGTTAAGACATCATGTTCGTTGACAAATCATTTTTTAACTAACGTGCACTAATATGCACTTTTCTGAACTACCTCTTGAGGTAGTTCCCGATAGTGCAGGCAGTAGTGGGGATGAAATCTAATGTTGAAACTGTATTTGAAGTGGTATAATAAATCTTAACCTACAAAATGAGTGATGACGAATTTTTATATTACACATTAGAAGATGATGATGGGAAGTGTATATAAGAAAAAAATGAAAAGTTATGTTATAATCAAAATTGCACTTCTTTGTTTTTTGAATATCTTGCACTAGTTTCAGTAACATGCACTAAAGCGACCCCGCACTGTACTGCACTGAACTAGTCTGCACTTATTGTAATTGTCATCGAACAGAGCTTATAACACGAGCACTACAAAAACCGAAGTGATATTTTGAGGTTAGGTAATATATTAATAATTATTTATATTTCCCTACCTGATTCTACTTGATAGCAGCCTTTCGCAAAGTACCGTAATGTTAACAGCACTTGCAATTCCGCGATAATATTTTTTTCTTGCTGCGAAATTGGTTCTATTTCTAATCCAATCAAATCAGTGACGAAATTCACAGTTTCTTTCCTCAGTCGATATCTTCTTCTGAATTCTTCATCATTGTAGCATTCAAATGGGTTTATTCTTTCCCGTACAACTCTAATTTGTCCTTTATTCATACCAAAACATCCCTCAAATCCCGATTTTCTTGTAACTCACGATGTTCGTCCGCCATATTGGAAAACTTAGCAGAGCTCTGCTAAACGCTTAAAGGTACCCCTAGCTACATCTATGGTTACAGAGCAATGTTAGCGCTAACAGCGGTAAAATTTGACTGTAGAATACGTTTTTCTTAGAGACCACCTCTAAATTCAGTTAGAGACGATCTCTAAATTTAACAGTGACAGTAGAATACCACTGAAGGTATTTAATGACATTTCAATTTATTTATAATAATTGCAGTGTATTTTTTTTAACACACGTTGGCTACGAATCAAATAAAATATGTTTACATATATTTGTTTCTTGTCACGCCGATTGATTGAGTTGTCAAATAATATAGTATAAAATCTTTGTTTGTTCGTTTAAGTTGTACTGTCCTTATTATTGTTCGTATTCGTGTTCTTTGTTTCTTGTTATACGTTTATTTTATTAGCGTAAGTAATAATGCCTAAAGCATTATCGAAGCAGTCGCAAGTGCTAACTGCAAATGCGACTACATATTTTGAAAAAGAACTGACAGTGGACCATTACTGCCGTTAAAAGCAGTTCGAGAGGTATGTTATCATTTTATTTGTTGTTATTAAATTTGGCATTGCCATATGCAACACGCAACACATTTTCTAAACTAATGCACATATAAACTTTGTAATTCGTGACGTCATAATCTAGTTACAAATATTGATGACGTCTCTCTACTGCTTAAAAATTTCGACTATAGTACGTCATAATGTTTCCTGATGCAACGTTGCCAAGTTTTTGTAGGATACATTCAAGTGTTGATGGTTGCGTAGTATACCATCTGTGTATATATGATCTTGTCAATTATTTATATAAAATAAATTAAATTTGTTAATCATCCCTCTGTGTATCTTCGTCATCGTCATCGCCAAAATTAATAATAAGTGACTCAACGCCCTCTCGGTCAAAGCCAACTTCTCTAATCCACCAACGTTTAATTTCTTCTTCGGTGTGACAAATACTTTTAACCCATATATCTGGTGTTTTTCCATGGAACTGCCAGTTATACCAACGTGATTTTTATAATACTCTTTTGTAATACTCCAGATGTGCTCCATCATCATACCTTTTTGGAGGTATTTTATCCAAAATATTTACAAGATTTTCACAATCGCTCCATAAATTTGCGAATCTATTATTTCTATCGTAAAGTAAATCATCGCGAATTGTTTTTATATTTTGTATAGCACTATGGAAATTCAATGATACTTTTTGTAAACTAGCATTGAGGAACTCTATTTAAAAAAAATAATAGTATTAATGATTTTAACAAAAATAGGGTCTCAAATTTAATTAATACATTTTAATATTCACTTGTTTTTACCCCTGTGTCATCAAGGCATTCATTATTTAATTCTTGAAGAAAAATCATTACTGATTTATAGTTTTCAAAAATTGTTTGTAAAGACGTAATGCGGATACGCCATCTTAGACAAAAGGGTTTAAGAGATGTTTAATTTTTGATTTTAAAGATTCTTCTTCCAATGTATCCTTTAGAACTTTTTCAAACCAAGTTAATCTCTTAGTTGATTTTTTAATAAGAGTTACACGTTCTCTAATGCTTGTCAAGAAATCTCGAACTTGAGGATTTACACGCATTGCATCCTGTACAACTAAATTTAAATTGTGTGCTAAGCAATGAACAAATATTGCCTTTGGATTAACTTCTTCAATTCTAACATGTAAACCACTTTTACACCCGCTCATAATGCTCAACTCATCATAGCACTGTCCACTACAATCTTAAATATCCAATTCAAATAGAATTAAAGTATCGTTGAGTAGTGCAAAAAGTATACTTGTTGTTGTCGATGAAGTCCCATAAAATTCCAAAAAAATTCATGAATTTTAAAATAGTTGTCGACATATCTGAAGAAAATAGATTCTTGTATCTGCAGTTTCATCCATAATTACAGAAAAGTATTTTTCCGTGTGAATCTCATTTATGAGATTTTTGATAATAAAATTGCTCATTATATATATAATTTCATTACTAACATCTTTAGACAACCATTTAAATTTGTTGTCGGTTTTGTTTAACCAATTTTTTAATTCGGTTACATCTTCAGCTCTATTTTTTTGTAAAAGTCTGAGGTAATTTCATTTTTCATCTGTATATCCTGTAATTGCTAATCCTTGGCTAGCTAAGTACGGTAAGGTTGCAATAAATTTTGAAAGTGCTGTGCGAGCTTCTTTCATTTCTTTATTTCTGTACTCGGCAAGAGATGTCATCACGTTGGTTCCTTTGTCTACAGCTGCTAAAATAGTAATAGAGAATAGATGTAGTTTTGAATTTTCGTGAATTTTGAATCTTTGTTTTAGAACGCCAATAATTAAACCCATCTCAAACATAAACATTATAAGCTTGTATGTCAAAAATATTATATTTACTGGAATCTTTCTGTTTATTTTTTCCCGCATCTTTACATATTTGGCAGTAAACTTTATTTTTATTATATATTATCCACTTGTAGATATTTTTCCACAGCGGATTAAATTTTGGTTTCTGGCCATGTTCTCTTGCTACATTATCATCTGTAAAATAATACATACTCTGTTTATTTTTTTCCTTCCGGTGTTGGTAAAAGTTTCTTGACATTTATTATACATTTTAAAACAATAACTCGTTCTACTTGTACACGTAACAATACAACGCGAAAACAAAGGTGGTAGAATCTGCAGTGAAATTCATACAGGCTTAAAGGTTACCCCCACCATATGTGTCGCTATCGTAAAAGGTTTATAAGTATAGTTTACCGTGGGTGCACTGCACCCCCATTTTTTTTATTCGTGGGTGCACTTGGACCGATGCACCCACGTACTCGCCGCCACTGGAAGGGGTGTTTCCACTTCAGTGTACTAGCATCGTGAAAGAAGGGAGATAGACTGTGAAGAAAAGAGACAATCTGCCAGCCTTTTTCTATAGATCCAATAAATACTATTAGATGCTCCCTTGTCCTTATTACGGCTCACAACATTAATATAACCATGTGAAAGATATTATGAAGTTTAGTTGTGCGCGACAAGAAAGACGATTTTAAGCACGTGGGTTAAGGCATTTAAATAGATATTTTGCAATAATTTCTTTTAAAAAACTGTAATTTAAATAAAAAGTAAACTACACGTTTAAATACAGATACGTTGATTTTACTAAACTATAAAAATAACACTATTTATTTCACAACATATTTCAAATTCACTCATTTAGAAGTACAAATTTCAAGTTCTATCTTATATAAATAAATGTATACCTATTATTTGAAGACTAATTCGATAGATTGACAGCGCGTGGGTTAATAATATTTACAAGCCAAAATTAAAGTATCCTTATGTACTGGGGGTCAATTCTTGAAAAAATGAAAATGATGTGAGATGAGATGATAATTTTTCATTTCATTTCACATATATCACAAATATCAATTCTTGACTTAATATGACATATTTATCTATCTATTGAGCCTTGGTTCTACAAGTGAGAAATTATCACTGATTACTAGGGTCACTATATAAAAAAAAAACAATTTTTTAGGCGGCTGGTACATAAATTGTTGTTTTTCGTATCTGCTGGCAAACTTAAAGTATCAATTTTTATTTGACATCTGTCAAAGTCAAAATTTTTGGCCGTTAGTTTGTTCATTATTGATTTACACAGTTCATATTAATGTGGTTAATTATTTTAGAATATAATAACAAATGTAAGTAAAATTTTAACTATTCCTTTACAAATATTAATGAGAAAGTAATGAATTTGAGAGTAAAAATAGCGACCGTAAAGTAAATGTATGGCCGTAAGGTAAATGCGGCCGTAAAGTAAATGCGGCCGTAAAGTATATTTTGAAAGATGTCAAAAATTGATTTTGAATGAAAATTCATAATTTCTTGTTGTAATCGCCTAAAAAATGTTGTGTGCACCTCGGCTAAAAGTTCTTTTTGGGCCTCATCTAATTTGTAGCCTCGGCTTTGTCTCGGCTGCAAACTTCGTTTTCGGCCCAAAAAGACTACTTTTAGAACCTTGATACCCAAATAACTATTGTTTATGTCATTGCCGTCATCATCGACAAGATACAGAGTAGACGGCTTACTCTCTAATATTACTTTGGAACACTATTCGCGACTTGAGCGCCACTGGCTCATAGCGGTTGTAATATAAAGTAAAGGTATTGCGGGTTGCGTACATTGAGTGAATCATTGAAAATATATTTGAATTATTTACTTGATTTTAAGTCGATATTAGTTAAAAAAAAATATTTTTTCTACTTTCGTGTAATAATACACACTTTTTTTCTCTCATTTCAGTTAGGTTATGAAGGCAATTATTTCACTAGTGAAATAATAAGATAATAAATTGCTACATTTATTGAAACAATAATAACATTTATTTATCCTTATTAATAGTATATTATTTAACAAGCATAATATGTAGGCTATATTACACGAGGATGTAATTAAAAATACTCGCTACCGCTCGTATTTTTAATCATCCGCGTGTAATGTAGCCATATTATGCGACTCAAATACTATACTTTATCTACAACTATGAGGCATATAAAAAATCTGATATTATTTGTTAAATATTCAGTTAGGTGTGAGTAGTTCATATATAGCTTAACAGATGGCGCCACAGTAGCACTTAAATGTCTAAATTACTTTTCAAATTGTATTTATTATACTTTTATAATCATTTATATTGATATTTATGATAAAAAATATATTATTAATAAATTAACAGTTTATTAAAATGTTATATGTTACATTACCTGCTCTATTTATTACAGAAATGTGTAGCGTGGAATATAACTTTTCATATTACACTTGTGTAACATGAGTAGTATATTATATGTAGTATCACACGTATAATGTACCCATATTTCTATAGTTGTAGATAAAAATATTAATTACACAATTTAGACATTTGTACAAATTTAATGCAGACAAATCCTGTAAAGACGATTGTATCATGTTTTTTTCAAAACGATGCGAGTCGTTGTTTTCGTCGCTTTTTCCTAAAATTTGTTCAGCGGTATTCTTTTTCGTAGCAATTGAATCTTCCACATAGCCCTCAGCAACTACAGTGGACTTCCAACCACCGTGCCGTTTTAATGTGAGAATATCCGCATCTGCATTTGCAAGATATGTGGCCGAAAATCTTCGGAAGCAATGACCCGTATATTGATCGATATTTGGTAGACCAAGAAAACGAGCTATATTTTCAGGCATCCTACCGCAGGTATTTATACCTACAGGTTGCCTTGTGCAGAGACCATTATGATAATAAACAAAAAAACGTTTCAGCAGGTCTAACCATAGCACTTTTGTTTCAGCCAGATATAAATAAAATATATATAAATCTAACATGCATTTTTCTCAATTATTTTGTTTATTAGTATATGATATGTTTATATCGCTGAATTCAGAAAAAAATACTCTATCGAATAACCTAAAAATAAACATATGTTCCCATTTAAAATAAGAGAGTTGTGTCCCGTATTTTGAGAACCACTAGTCGATAAAGTTTTTTTTTTGCTAATTGCATTAGTCTTGTAACATGATGGTTCTTTGCTAATTTAACCAACCTCGTAACTCTTATAGTTCTCGAGATAGCAATGGTGGCACACTTAAATGGAACACCTGTATATTTTTGTTTTACTGTTTGTAACATATAGCAACACATAAAATTTTTGTTTATTTTGAAAATTTAAAAGTCACAAAAATGTCAAAAAATTATAATATTTTTATACTTATTGCAGCGAATGTAGAAAAAATATTGTATGAAATACGTAAGGAAACTGGGTGATTATTTCACTTAAACTCTACTACCCTACGGCTCGTTTTATAATTTTAGTTTGCGTGAAATAATCACCCTTGTTTCCTTACTTATTGCATAAATAGCTATTACATTATTAAGTAAAGAATTTTGAACCTAGAATAATGCAAAATAATTTTTTAACAAATATCTACTTTAAAACAAGTAATATATTATAATTCTATAATATTATAACTTAATTGAAACACTTTTTAATTATACACTTGTATTTATTTTATAATTCATGCCTTACCCAGGCTTGAAATGTAATTATTTTACGTTTATTACATTTTGAGAATTTATAATATTTTTTGGAACCATAATTTGCCATTTCCTGTCTTGTCCAATAGAGTTTTTTTTTTATATTCATTCCCTTTCCAATTCCCTACAGCACAGTCGCATATGTTCGAATGTTTCTCTTCTCTCCCGCAAAGTCTACACATTTTTTCTTCAAGTTTGAGCCAGTATTTATTGTTATTTTCTTCAGCGCAGCGGAACCTGACGATAATGTTGTATCGTAGTATTCCAACAGTTTTTATCTTCTTATATTTTGAGTTGTACAATGAATTCTGTTTTTTTTTTTCGTAATGTTGTTGGATTTGATTTTTCCAATCTCTGTACTCTGTTGTCTTATTTATATTTTTCCAACACTCTTGCAGAATTAAAATTTCAAATGTTTTTCTGCTGGAGCTTCAGGTGTTACTGGTTTTTGTTTTCTGAGATCTTTTAATATTTCTCCAATACTGAATAATTAAAATTGCTGACTCCCTTATCCTTTCTTCGAATTTACCGTTTTTTTCAAAATTTTTGTCATTTTTATTTCTTTATAAATTATTAACTTTATTTTTATAGCTAACATAACTTTCATACTTTTTTTTTTGCTTTAATTTTTATTATATCGATACTATTGTCAATATTAATTTTTCTACCACTTAAAATTATGTTTATTTCGGTGAGGTAGTGGAGAAAAATTATTTTAATAGTTTTTTTTTACAAAAATTGTTTTTACATCTCTTTTATTTTCTTCGCTGGTCAAAAACGAAAAATCTATAGTATCGTCCAATACGTTTTCAATGAATTTTAAAATCCCTTCCCTCTCACATTGTGTTGTGACTATTTCCTTTGTTATTTTCTTTATGTAGGTAAAACAGGATACAGCAGAAAAAGAGGGGTAAAATAATTTGTTAATGTTTCTGTATTCTGTTTCTAATTTGATTGTGTTGTGGTCCTATTTGGGCAGCTTGCAGATCACATTTACATGTGTCGCATTTTTTTACGTAATTATTTAGTTTTTTTAAAATGTAACCACTACAAAAATTTGATAAATTGTTATCCATAATATTTTCGTTAACATTGACATTAACACATCTCCCTGTTTCTGGTTCTGCTGTCGTCGGTTTCCCGTCCTCCTCTGCCATTGAAAAGAGCTCCTTCAAGGTCAATAAAGCTCCTTCCGATTCATCATCTTCGCAATTCGCATTGGTAGAATGACGACACCCCATTATGTTATTAATCACTAGAGTTTTGAATGCGGCGATAAATCCTGAGCAAGATGGGTTGATGATTTTCCAGCGGATCCTGCTTTAAATTTCTCAATAGGAGCCATTTAAACCCGGCAGCTTTCAATTTACACTAGATCATTTGCAAACCACGAAGTGTAGTGATCCAGTTTCTGAGAGACGGAACTTTCGCACATTCCCTGTAACTGGATCTATGAACTCCATTGTGCTCAGGACTTGAATTGCCTCATTCCAAAACTCTAAATAATTAGACTTATCAGTCAAAGGTCCTTTGAGGAGCTTTCCTGGAGGAACTTTCAAAGTGCTGCTATTTACGCTGTCGAAGAGTTTATCGAAAAACAGCAGAAATTGTGCTGTAAAGCGCGCTTCTGATTCCAGAGCACCTGATATAGTGAATAAAACGAATAATATTAATTAAATGTTTTAATATTGTGGAGATGTTAAATACTTGCCCGATTTAGAAATATATTTAATTGTCGCAGCAACTCTCTGGCTAAATACCTGCGTACAGAGTTTAACTTTCATTTTTTGTTTATGGTTCGGCGCTATATGTGAATCTGTCAATTTAGGCAATAATCTTAAAATTCTTTGTCTTCATCGCATGTGTCTGTTTGATATACATTTTGTATATGCTCCCACTTCGCTGTCATTAATTCATTTTTAATTGCAATTTTGATGTTCTTATTAATAAAATTATTTCTCATTCCCTTTAATAAATGAGGTGTATTAAACAAGGGAACTACACTTTGTGCGTTCACTTAAAAAAATCCACCTGTCCACTCTTTTTCTCTTATTATATATTGTTCATTGGTTTCTGCCAGCAACAAATTAATGGCACTTTCATTCGCCCTTGCCTGGTCACAAATTGTGCATATAACTTTGAGTCCTACAGATTGCAAAGCTTCTATTACTTTTTTTATTTGTACCTTTACTTCAATACTTTTCGTCGTTGCTTTACAAAATGTGAAGGCTATGGGCTGTTTCCATTTTTCCCTAAGCCCTCGTGCCATAAATACCAGAGCGTGATCAGCAAACTCTTGCTTCCGTGTAACTCCGTTGTCTACCCAACCATCAACTCTATCTCCAGTTACGTTATATTGTAATTGCGGGGATAAACTTATTTCATTGAATAATAATGAACAATATCGATCCATTGGTGTCAGTTTCTTTACATTTTTCTCCAGGGTTGAAATTATTATTTTGTTTATTCCTGATTGCAGCTTTATCTTACTCAAAACGGCATTCAAAGTTTTTTTCGAAGGTAGAGTAAACATCTTATGCAATAAGGAATACCCCTTTGGGCTTGATTTATATAATGACAAAGATAGAATTTTTTCCTCCACTGTAAATCGTCTTCCACGCGGTTGTTTTTTGCTCTCCCGTAACTGAAATTCAATAAATTTTTCAGCAGTTGGTTTAAGGTCCTGCATCTTCTTCCCAAAATCCTTCGATACTGAATACTTTTCAGCCTCAGCTAAGAGTTCCTTAAAACCAACAACCTTCTAGCAGTTTTGGCCTCCCTTCTTTTCAAATTAACAGCAGCTGAGTAGAGTTTCCGTGCCTTCGGTGATAAATACGCCTGCCGTGTTACTCCTGCGGTGCGGAGGAGTGTAGTTAGCAAAACAGCAGGAGTAGTTGAACATGAAGGTTCAGAAAATGCTAAATAGACTAAAACAAAAATATTAAATGTTGTTGTATTAATACATACCACATGTTTCTTCTGCAGGAGCTTCAGGTAACACTAGCTCTGATTCTCTGATTATGTCTGAGGCTGCATCCTCCAATATGTCGATTTGAACTAGAAAAGATAACATATTGTATATAAATTAAATATTATTAAAAAGAAATATAATTTATGAAATATTTTATTTTTTGAAAAATTATAATCGTTAGTAAAGATGAAATATAATTAATAACAACGCATACCTGGTAGATTTAATGTTGGAATCGCATTCCAAGTTAGTCTAGCAGTTCCCGTATTTTTTAATATAGGTTCAAAATGTGCAGTACAATATTTTATATACATATGTAGGCTCGTTTAAACGAATAGATGAAATATTTAATATATCTACCCACTGTAGATATCGAACCATATCAGATTTTAGATTTGGAAATCTGTGCCGAAGTGTACCTACAGAAAAATAAATTAAATATAAAAATTAATCAGTGTTCAATATTATAAATTTATTAAATATTACTTGACTTACCTTCGTAACTGCAATTTTCTACACAACATTTTATTACAACCATAATAATTAAAAAATAAACACTTAAGAAGTGAATATAAAATGAATAAATTATTCAGAAATAATAATAAAAATTAACAAACAACTAATCCAAACAACGAACAAATAAGAAAGCAAATAATAACGAACAATAAATGGAGGGTTGAAATTCACGTTAATTCAAATAATATGACTCTGTGTCTTGTCAATGATGACATTTGAAATAAGCGCGTCGATATTGTTTGAATTTGTTTGAAATAATTTAAATAAGCGTGCGATGAGCGCGCTGGCTTGTGGCGCAGCGCTTCAAGCGGTTGTAATATGCATTTTTCAGTATTCAAGGTCATATATATATATATATATATATATATATATATATATATATATATATATATATATATATATATATATGAGTTGGAGGGGCATGGCCGTCATTGTCATCTACAATAATAGTCAACGTTGTAAATACACATCAAAAACCACATCATTTTATAATGGAAACTAATTAGGTGCACAGGAAAAAATATGTAACGCTTGAACTAAAAGAATTACTCAAAAAAAATATATGTGCTCATCAAAAAATTACTAAGAATAATTTTAATTCAACATTCTCATCAAAAGACCAAATGAAATTATGAAATAACTTATCGAATTAATTAAATAGCATGGATGGGGCAAATAAAACTAGTAAAGAATGGAAAAAGGTAGATATTTTAGTTAAAATTAAATAGACATGATGTTAATTGGGATTTAATTCTGCTTTAATGCTGGCAAGATATACGACGGAATACTAAAGAGAAGGCAGCTAAAGCTAAAAAACATAGATCTGGAACCGGAGGTGGGAGCCCTTTGTCGGATGAATTGAATGAATTTCAAAAAAAAAGTTGCAAATATTAGAGGGACGGTAGCTATAAAGGGGCACAATATAAATGAATCCTTAGTGACAATTAACATAAACGAAAATCTGATCTCCACTGTAAATGTTGAAAACATCCATAGTGCAGTAGAATGTATTGATCAAGTTCCAGATAATTTAAAGAATCTAGAAAATGATATTCAACATTTTAATGAAAATAATAGACCGGAAGAAAAAAAAACATTAAAAATCTAAGCACATTAGGCTACAGAAAAGTCTAAACGCAGTAGAAGGCATCAAAAATGTAGCAGAAAAAAAATTAGATTTAAAGAAAATGTATTATAAAATTTTTTTTTCACAGTATCAGTTGGTGTTGTCGATATTTCTATTTCCATATCACTATCACTATTATTAAACATTGTTACTTGTAGTTTATAAACCGAATTTTATCTTAAAATTAGTTTTTGAGGTTAAATTTTCACAGCTGTCAAACATTCGACAAAACAAAAACTTGCAAACGTATGCACTGCTGTCAACTATCTAAATCAATTCTACCCAACAATGTAGTATCTAAAATATATATTCACATCAATTGACACAAAATAATCCCACTGTGTGTTGTCTATTTACTATATTTTTATATATAATATTTTTACTGTCTGTTAAAACACATTTCTCTTCTAGAAAAGTTTGAAAACCATCAGATTACCACCAGGTTAGCAATACTGGTGAGAATATGTATCTTAATGATAATCTGTATCGAAATGAAAATCTGTATCATAATGACAGTTATTCAAGTATAGATGGCACATACATAATAGGTATATTAAAGCATAGGAGTAGAAAAATTGAATTACGGAATGTTTTATATTTTACCTACTAACCACGTGTTTGCATTATTACGATACAAAGTTTCCATAGATGTTTTTAATGAACTATTTTGCCAAATAAACGAATCATGCGTACTACCAGGATATTTTGCATTCACGTTTAAAATTTTAAGGCTACTGTCGCAAACCTGTAATCAAATCAAATTAAGTCAATTTTAAATATATACACTACTTGCATAACTTCTGAATTAAAAAATTGCAAAACGGATTTAATTATTTCTATATATATATATATATATATATATATATATATATATATATATATATATATATATATATATATATATATATATATATATATATATATATATATATATTATTTTACTTACGGGCTGAACATTAATTGAGCAATAATCTTTACGGTTCATATACATATGACTAGGGTAATTTGGATCGTCAGCTGATGGAAAAAAAATAGTTACATGTGTACCATCAATTGCTCCTACTATTCCTGGAAAATTATATTTTTGATAAAATCTAGAAAAAAAAAATCAATTTTCTAATAAGTATTCATAGTTAGATACCGTGTACGAGTGTTATGTAACTCTTCCATGTTACCTGAAAATTTATCCCTATCATTAAATAAATTATTGTTAATCGCTATAGTGTTACTTCTTCAATAGACCGACGAATAGAAGACTGACTAAAGCATACATTTCTGTCATTTCCAACACTGGTTCGATAACTTCCACTAGCCTTGAAACATAACGCAGAAAGAACCTTAAATATATTGAAACTTTAAATTTTATACAGTTTATAAAAAGAAGGAATATTTACTTTCAAAGAAATGGCAATAGCTGAACTTCTTGACACAGGATCTATACAGGGTGAATACTAAAAACCTTGACATAGGGAAATAACATGGGAAAACAGTTTTTTGCTGTTTCTATCTGTCCCGCTAAATAAAATCGGTTGTATATGGTATCGTTAGTTAGATTACTTAATTTTGCATCTAATAAAACTAAATGTTGTGTAATAAGGCCTTTTCCAACTGAAATATTTGATAAAATAAATTGTATTTTGAAGGTTATCCTTCATATTTTCGAATAAGAAACGTCAAAAACAAAATGCTCCATAGCCGAGTGGATACGAGGGCTGATTCATAACATAAATAATCCACAAGACCTGGTTCGAGACCACCTCAGCCCTACTTTTTTTAAATTAAATTATGCTTAAAATATCTTTATTATATCAGACTATTTTAATAAAATATTTTTATAAATAAAAAAATCCAAATATTTAATAGAATTATTATTTGCTGTCTGTCAAACTTAACAATTAATTCGAATTTAGTTTTTGGTGTATAATTTTGTATTTCATGTTTCGAAATATGATATTGTAAGTATAATTTAATTTAAAAAAAAATAGGGCCGAGGTGGTCTCGAACCAGGTCTTGTAGATTATTTATATTATGAATCAGTCCTCGTATCCACTCGGCTATGGAGCATTTTGTTTTTGACGTTTCTTATTCGAAAATATGAAGGATAACCTTCAAAATACAATTTTTTTTATCAAATATTTCAGTTAGAAAAGGCCATATTACACAACATTTGGTTTTATTAGATGCAAAATTAAGTAATCTAACTAACGATACCATATACACCCGATTTTATTTAGCGGGACAGATGGAAACAGCAAAAAACTGTTTTCCCATGTTATTTCCCTATGTCAAGGTTTTCAGTATTCACCCTGTATATTTCTCTAACGAAAAAATTAAAGAACGCGTAGTTCGTTTTTTAATCGAAATAAAGGTATAAAAGTGCGTTCGGACAATTCAAATAGATTTTCGTTCCTATTATATTTCCTTTCATTAGCTAAATTGATATTTTCTTCAATCTCCACTTCCTTAAGAATTTGCAGAGCTGCGGCAACTTCTAATTCATCTGCCATGTTGATATTCAAATATATAATATTTTATGTATAATTATATAAATAATAATAAAATACAATTATTTCTATAAAATTTCATCTTCTTATTAAAATAAATATTAAAAAAATGTTTCAATAATCATAAAATCATACGTACCTGGATATAAATGTACATACACAAAACAAATAATTATTAGTCAAATTGACATTTCACCACCGAATACGATGGTGAAATTTTTTAGCGTGATGAGATGTAAATGATATGATATGATATGATACCAAAATTCAAGAATTCAAATTTCCATCTCACATGTCATTTCTCACTCAAGTGACTTATTGTATCACTTACGAGATTTTTTCACGATTCAAAAATTGATCCCCTGTTCTGGAATTTTCTCACACCAATTAATTGATAATCGCCATATTTCTTGTACTAAAATTTTTAAATTAACTAAGAAACTTAAAATGAGTTCTAGAGGATCGAAATTACACATCAACGTTCTTAAAACTTCTCGTTTTGTTGGATATCTTGATCCATTTAAAATATCTATGTCTAATTTTTGATTATTTAATTTATAGATAATAATTTATGTTGTTGTGTTCCATCTTAATCCAAGAATGTTGCATTCTTGTTCGTTAATAGGTTTTGTGGTTATATCAGAAACTTGGCCCATTTCTGCTAATGTCCGTTTTGAATTTGACAGCCAGTTCCTTATCTCAAAGCCACCTTGCGAATGTACAAAGCGAACTTCCTTCGTTATTTGTATAAGTTCGTCTTCTAAGTTAAAACTGTCTAACCAAACGTCTACGCAGTGGTTTTCTTGAATTTCTTGCGCAGCTCTAGGGTGTTATCGTTTAAAATGTTCTGCATTTATATTTTTGACGAATTGTGCTGAGCTTAGAGAACATGTAGCACCAAAGGTCATCACTTGCATTATATAGACATCGGGTTCTCAGTTTGATCTCCATTTCTCCAAAGAAATCGTTATGAGTTTTGATCTTCTTGTCTTATTTAAACTTGGTTAAACATTTCTTTTATGTCCCCAGGATTACGTATAATACTTATCTAAATTTATTCATGACATTTATTATTGATGGCAATTGATCTGCTCCGGTCAATAACATTGTCTATAAGTATAAGTATAAGGATACTAAGTGAACTTTTTCCGCTGCATCCCATACAAGTATATTTTTTTAGGTGTATTGGGGTTTCTGACGATGAACATCAGAAGATACCATACTCGAGAACTTTGATTTATGTCTTCTGGTTAAAGTTTACGATTATAACAGTTTTCAATGTATTCTTTTATTTGCTATTTCAGATTTTCTCTTGTATTTTATTGCCATTTTATTTTCTAGACAAGTGAGATGCTTTTTTGCCATTGGTAGACTATCTGGAAATTCAAATTGATCGTTTCTCTATAACATCCCAGTTTCAAATCTATTATTTTTTCGAATAGTTACGGTATTTAACAGATTTCGAGCACGAGTATCATCACATGACTAAAATTCTTTGTAGTAGTTTAAGTATAAAATTTCTCAAAGAAAAGTATTTATTTTGATCTTCGTCACAATCGCAGTCGCTTATGTGAAAGGTGTATCCTTCTTCGATTGTTTTATTCCAACTTTCATTTGGGTCCACTTACTATCCAACCTAAATGTGTTTTCGCAGTAATAGAACAATTTAACAATCCTTCCCTTGTTTCAAATGGAATACATAGATTCCAATTGTCAAGTCCTATTAGAAGACGAGGAGAACCATTATAATTTTTTGATACTGGTAATTCACGGAGTTGTTGATATTGTTTTTTCATTAGGATAAAATTAAATGACTGGATTGGCAAACCGAGGTTCTTTACTGTTCTTATATTTCACATATTTATTTTCTTTCCGAGATATGCCATTAGACAATTTCAGATGTAGATTTGTAGTTGATCCTTCCAACTGTATTTCTTTGGTAAGACTTTTTTCCATCAGCGTCAGTGTTGAACAGTTTAAAAAAGTTTATTACAAACTAAGACTAGTTCCGGCCTGACCTAGACCTTTCGCAGGGACTATAAAGGTTTACAATGTTGTTACAAAATTGTACAAATATGTATTAACAGAAATCACAAGTCACTTACCTGTAAGTCAATGCTGAAAATTAGTGTAGATGGTGTGAACATAAATTAGGACAACACAATGGATGATGATTTATTTCTTCTTAATAAATTCAGTTTTGTTGTTAATATTAACCGTAGTTAATTCACAAATGGACCAACTAATAATTTCGTGTTTAATTAGTGTAATTTAATAAAGGAAATTAGATTGTTTTTTTTACATATTTCATTCTGAATATCTTTGTACTTCACAAAATTTTAACCAATCAATTTACAAATTACCAATCTAAACAAATGCTAAACATTTTGACATTTAATTGATGTCGATGTAAAGTAGGCAAAATTGAAAAAGCAATTTTATTATTAAAAGTTACAATGAACGGAAGTGTCTGTTATTTATTGGATGAAGAAAGAAGAAGAAAGCAGAAATATACTTCCATAAGAAGAAATTTAAGAAAAAAATGAGATATTTTTGAAATACCAGAAAAAAGATTTCAGGAGTTATTTCGATTTTCAAAAGAAAGTTTAAGATATTTGTTGAGAACAATTATTCCACATTTACCTACCTCTGTTACTGTGGCTGGTTTATCTCCTAAACTTAAAGTTTTGGTTGCTTTAAGGCAGCTACCAATGTTGTATTGGCCAAGACTTTAATTTAGCAATAAACCAATCTTCTGTAAATAGGTACATAAAAGAAGTGGAAAGTGTAATAGAAACTTATTTAATGCCTTTTTGGATACAATTTCCTATTAGGCCTCAACAAATCCGTATAAAAATACAAGAGTAACAAATAATAATTTATACTTTTAATAGAACTCTATTATGTAAAACTTTTAGATTTATGAGAAAATTTAATTTTCCCGCTATAGTTGGTTGTATAGATGGAACGCATGTCGCGATCATTAAACCAAAGAAAGAAGCTCATAATTATTATAATAGGAAAGGGTATTATTCAAAAAACATACAAATAGTATGCAATAAAATTTATTTATTTTTATTAAATACATGTACATAAATAATCATTGAATTATTTAGATATGTGATGCGAATTTGCGAATATTAGTCATTAAAAGTCGGCATGGTATCAGTTCGCATGATTTCCATATTTGGCATATTGGACACTGCTGGTGAAAGAAGTTCTTGGTTATTAGGTAATGTTTCAAAATGCAAAAATGAAATAACTAACATTTTACTTCCATTAAATATTCGGTTATTCAAAATTTAATAAAGTAATACGTTCTTCTTTTCGATTTCTCTTAAACATGCACTATCTACTTACTATAATAATGAATGGTAAACAGGAGATTCGGCGTACCCCCTTGAACCTTGGTTAATGACCACTAGCACTAAATTCTGCTCAAGAAAGATACAACAGTGCACATGCATCAGCTAGGAATGTTATAGAACGCATTATTGGTCGACTAAAAATGATTTTTAGAAGCATTTTAAAAGAAAGAATGTTATGATATTCGCCACGAATGAGTGGAATTATTATAAACTCTTGCTCAACTTTATTGAATATTCATCAACATTTTCATGCGCAAGGACAAGAATATGGTCATTTACCGAGATTTAATGTTCCTGAGGTAGAAAAAATTGAAGATGACGTTAACGATGAAAATCTCAATAACATGGCTGCGAATGTAAGAAGTCAAATATTTTCATTAAAAAACTTGTTTATTTAATTTTGCGTTTGCAAATTTTGATTAATTTGAGATATTTGTTTTTCTATATTATTAAGACTTTGTGTTTGTTTTTTCATTTCTAAAAGAACGTCATTTTTTGAGTTCTTTTTAGCATTTGTTGCTGGTGTTAAATTAGGGGCAGGTTCTGGGGGTCTATTCTAATTCATATAACAACGTGATATACTCAATGTGTATTGTTATCCCCCTGGCGATTTTTGTTAAAAGTCTCATGTGATGTCGTAAATGACGTAAAGGTTTGATGTGGTCTTGATACGGGTAACAAAGTCCAGATGATGCCTTATTATTGTCTTCTCAAATTGTAATGTTTGAAGTAGAGTTTAGAGTGAGTTGTTTTGAAGACGATTTAAAAATATTTTCCCTTTAGCAGTAAGTCTATTATAAGTCATATAACAACGTGATATCCTGAATGTGTGTTGTTATCCTCCTAGCGGATTTTGTTACAAGACTCATGTGGTAACATTAATGATATAAAGGTTTTATGTGGTCTTGATATGCATAACAAGCCCAGTTGATACCTTGTAATATTATTGTCTTATCAAGTTGTTATATTTGACGTTTAGTTGGTTTAGTTTAGAGTGAATTGTTTTGAAGATAATTTGATAATATTTTTACTTTAGCAGGTATGTATGATTAAAAGCATTTTAAAGTGTTCGAATGCTTTTTCCTTTTGATACATGAAATATATTTCCGTTATTAATTAATTATATTTGTGAAATATATATTTTTCAGAAAATGGCTTTTCGTATTGCTCAAATATTGGCAATTGAAGCAATTGAGGTAGAAGAGAGACGACGTGAAGCCACAATTGCAAGAAGAATGGTAAGAGACGCGCAGGATCCATTCCGAATAAGTGAAGCAGAATTTCGAGCTAATTTTCGTTTAAGCAAAGTAGCTTGTTTATTTGTGGTTGATGCGATTAGTCCTTATATGGATGGAGGACAATATAGTAACCGTATACCAGTTCTTTTAAGAGTACTATGTGCTATAAATTTTTTTGCTGTTGGGAGTTATCAGCGAAATGTAGGCAACAGTTTTTGGGCCTGCCTTAGCCAGCCCGTCGTAAGTAGGGCTATAAAAGATGTGTCCAATAATATAGTTAGGCATTTATTAAAAAATTGGATACGATTCCCCCGTAATAACGAGGAAAGAGAATTAAATAAGAATAGGTTCTATCTATTGCACAGAATGCGTGATATCATCGGAGTTGTAGATGGCACTCACGTCGCAATTGTGAAACCAACCATTAACGAACACGTGTACGTTAATCGCAAAGGGTATCACAGTTTAAACGTGCAAATTATATGTGACGCCCGTTTAAACATTATTAGCGTGGTAACAAGATGGCCAGGGAGTACCCATGATGCGTTTGTTTGGCGAAATTCGCGAATTGGACAATCATTACGTGCAAATTATGAAAATGGGGATCATAGCACTAAAATGATGGGAGATTCGGGATATCCATGCTTGCCATGGTTAATCGTCCCACTACCAAATCCAGCCTCCAATCGTGAAGTTAACTTCAATCAGACATTCAAAAGGACACGTTCTTGTGTGGAACGGTGCATTGGAATATTGAAGGGACGATTTCGGTGCCTGTTGAGGGACAGAACGCTGCACTACACCCCAGCAAATGCAGGCAGAATAGTTTTAGCATGTGCAGTACTGCATAATATTGCCAACAATTATCGAGATGATTATCCACCGCCTGCATACGACGACTTGGATTTGGAGATTCCAGCAGCTGAACCTCCTGCGCAGGATGCTGTGTACCGACAGCTTGGTCAAGGTAGTCGACAGCAATATGTCAATCAATATTTTTAATATATTCTTTTAGTTAGTAAATATATATATATATATATATATATATATATATATATATATGTATATATATATATATATATATATATATATACATAAATATATATTTATGGCATCAAAAGAGTTATTTATTAACGAAAATTATTTATTTTTTACATAATTCTTTTAAACTATCTGCAATTGATTGTAAAATTAAATTATTATTTTTTTTCTCTTGTAGAAGTTCATCCAACTTATTCTTAATTTCTCTCAATTCTTCATTTAAAATTGAATTTTGGTTTATAATAGTTGAATAGGCCGAATCAGTTGTTGTTCGTTTCGAACTTTTTGTAGCTAAAAATGTATATTTAAATTACACAAAACTATATCTTCGAACACTAAAACAATAAAACATACGACGTAAAATTTCTTCTTCTACATCTGATATTGAGGTAGTCGGGATTTCTGATACTACTGTTTTGCTTAAAGCAGTAGGCAATGCAGCAGACATTGAACTTCCAGCAACGGGAGCCACGGCTTCACTTTCTAGTATCATTCCATCTGGTCCATCTATTCCAAATACTGCTTCCTGGGTCAGTAAAGAAAGACATTTTTCATCAAAATCTGTCCAATTTACTTCTATTTGTGGACCTCCCCCAGTTTTAGAGCGGCTTCGGTTCATTTCCGCTGCCTTTTTTTTAACATTATTCTTCATGTCTGTCCAAACCTAAATACATAAACATTGTAGAAAGAATATTATTTAAATAATTAAAATTGAATTTTTATCTTACTCTTTGCCACTTTACGGTAGATTTTTCTGGCCCTTCCATATTATTCAATAAATTTGTTAAATTCTCCCACAGCGTACACCAGGTTTTCCGACCTTCCATTCCCAACAACTTTCCACGGGCAAAATCAAGATGATCCTCCATAAAGTGGAGAATCCCTATTTTCTGCACTTTTGTTACTTTTTCGTCGCGTTCCCGTTTCATTTTCATTTGAATTTGACGCGTGTCACTTATGTACACAATAAATAAAATCCCCTACTATTTGCAACCAGTGATTATCAAATTTCCCTATATATTGTAAAACATATCAACGTGTTATGACGTCATCAACGTCAAAACCGATAACAACCTTACATCTTGTTATGAATTAGAATAGACCCCCTGGAATATAAATTATTTCCATGTTTTCTATAGGATCTGGTTCGGAGGATACCGGAAGGACTAAGGTTTCAGGGATAACTGTGGCTTCAGGGAGGACTGTGGTTTCAGGAAGGTCTAAAATCAAAACATAGATATTGATAACTTGATTTACTTTGAATACTTATCTGATATTTATACTTGAAATCCTTCTGGTGTTTATCCATCACCATCTACTAGGCTTTTCTTCAAAAAAGGCCAATAATCTTTCTTCTATCTGATTTAATGTCCCACAGTTACAAACTTCACCTCCAGTTTTCATCAGTGAAGCCTGTATTTTAGCAGCCTTGGCCTTGTGACGAAGCGTCACGATGCAGTTTTATTTGACAGTATTTTTTGAACGTAAATTTGTTATCAAATTTACCGAAGCGCTACCTTCCAAATATTTTAAACACTATTGCCTAGAATTTGTATTTGAATCAAGCAACCGCGCAAGGCCAGCGCGCGCACGTCTAGTAATGGCAGAACAGCATGGAGATTTATTTGTTTACATTGTGTTTTGGTGAGTTGTTCTACAAACCATTACTCTGATTTTCTTGATTCGAACACCATAAGATGCAAGATAATGTTCTACGTAGTGTAGTGCCAAACACATCGCAGTGGTTTTTGTGAAAGTGGAGTTTTGAAAAACATAACCATCGAACATGTGTTTGGGTTGTACAAAAATTACTCGATTCAGTTAATTTCATGCGGCGAAATTAACTAGTTTAGTGATTTAAGGAAATAGTAAGTGTATTGTTTTTTATTACTGTTTGTATTGTATTTAAATGTTATTTATTTATATTTATTTTTATATAAATTGTAATTGAATTGTGACTATGTTCACCTCTGATGATAGGTACGGAGAGGAAGGGGTGAACATTTATAAAAGCGCGGTCGTTGACCGACTCATGGCTTTTTTGAGTGAGTTTTTGGCCAAATAAAGACGTAAAAAATAAAAGTTGTGAAGCAGAGTTTATTATTTGAATTATTTTCATTTGTTTTCCTATCCTTCCACTGGTGAAGGTAAGGTAAGTGGAAGTGAAGTATTTATGGGAAAATTGGAATAGTGTTTTGCCGTTTTTCACACCCTTATGAGAGCAAAACGTGTGTTTGAGAAAATTGTTCTTTTTCATCCCGTGCACGAGTTGTGCGTAAGTTGCGATAGTTTGTGAAATCCGATTACTAGGGGTAGAGAAGAACTAGTGATTGCGCTACCACTATCGAAATAATTTTGGATGAATTTCGGCGTAGAAAGAATCCTCGAAACCGTCATTTTGCTTTGTGAGCCGCGGAACAGGATTCGGCTTGTCCATCGGCCACCGCCAGGACTAATCAAGGATAGTTCTGCTGAATTTGGTTTTGCGTTCGTTTTTACCCCGCCCTCACATCGCGTGCACGTGGGTGAGCGAGCAACGCAGGTTGTAAGAATAACCGATTTTTATTCGAAATTTATTTATGCTTTTATTTACGTCTTTTTACTGTCTTTTTTGGAAAGTCGCTCCGTGATGTTGTGTTCAAGCGAGCGACCACAACCAAGGTTGGAATCCGTACCTTGTGTAACAAGTCTAAGTCAGCACATTCTAGTGACACCAATTAAGTAAGCAGGAAATGGATGTAATTCATAAATAGTGTTGTGTAAAGGTAAAACTAATATTTGCTGACTTAGTACTTGTTCATAGTATATATAGTGTAAGGTAATGGTTGTAAAAGACAGACAGATAGAGAAGAGAAAGAGAGAAGCCAGTAAAGAAGTAGAGTGGTATAGTCAGTGGTGGTGGCGGTGGTGGACAGAAGTGTCAATGGAGACCAAACCAATTGTAAACTATTATTTATTATATTATTTATATTTTTATACAAATGTGAGTATTCTATTTAATTCAATATCCATCTCCTAATACTTGCTCCGTATCCGGTCTGACAAAGAACCCATATTAAATATTGTGTAACCTACCCTTTCGAGGAGTGGGTCACAAACTGGTAGCAGAGGTCCTGTAAGAATATTACAAGTTGGTAGTAATGGAATTTATTGAGAGGACGTGCTACAGTTTGATGGCGCCAATCTTCTTAGAAAGTCGTGTTACACCTTGGACATTTTTCTCCATTGAGATATCCGTGGCCGTCGTCACTGGAAGCCTGCGAGTTAGACGTCTCTACCGTTACGTAGAGTGGCGCCCGAGATTTGGCAACGAATAGTGCGACAGCGGTTGTATATTTTATTATATCGTGCCTGTCGACTAATTATTGTGTTTTTAATTATGAGTTATTGTTTTATAGGCTGTGACGACGTATTTTACATTGTGTGACGCGAAGGTAACGCCGTAGTCCGTCACACGTTTTCGAGAACGATAGGGACTGACGACGTACCGACGTCACAGCCTTGGTGTTATGCTTCCAATCATTCCAGGCCTATGATATTTTATTATATTTGTTTGAAAGCTAATGTATATATATATGTAGCGAAGTATTGTTGATTCTTCGGTACACACAATATAATGTACAGATAAGTAACTGGAAGCTGATGTTACGTAATGAATAAAATGATGAAGTTCAATAAGAAAGACTGATATTATTCAAGAGCTATTTATTTTTGCTTGTTTTTTTTGTCAAAAATCGAAATATAATAATTCATGAAAATAAACATAACAACAGTAAATAAAATAACAAAGTTCATAGATTGCTTTAAACATGAATCATACAAATACAACAACTGTAAATAACGTAGGGCCTGTGTCGGCGTGAGCAACGTAAAAATATTTTTTTAAATATATATATATATATATATATATATATATATATATATATATATATATATATATATATATCAACATGTTTTGATGTTTATCGTTAAAAATATATTTCTATGTTTCAAAATTTAGTATACTATCCTCTTGCCACTTGTGTGGACTTCTTTGTGGTCCAATTTCACTATTTAAAATATCTGCTAACTGCTGTAGATGTTTTGTTTAATTGTCTTTAGCAGAAGGTCCACTTATTTTACCTAAAGCAAATTCTTTGTTTTCGATCATATAATCCAGTAATTTTTCATATTGCTGGACAGAAGTTCTTTGGCTCTTCGTTGTCACTAAAGTATAGAAATCTATTATTCACTACTTTTGCTTAATTTTTACAACAATGTGAGTTAGTTTGAATAAAGAAAATGTGTACAAAGAAAATAAAGATATGAATTTAAGTCTGTAACAAGAACTTGTATTTTTTTCACATAAGTAAACCTAGAATTAATAAACGTATGCTGCCAAATTATGTGTAAAAATGATTATTAAACAATTAATATACTTACTTTTTCAGAATTTAATTCAGTATTTCTACTAATTCGTTCCTTTTTTTAACTGTCTAACCTTAAAATCACTTTCAAGATGGCGAATACAGGACATCACGCTGGGAAATGACTGGCGTGACGTAACGCCGCCTCTCAATGAGAACCTGACTTAAAGTTCGAGTTCAGAATTCATATTGCTTAGACATAACGGTTATACTGGCCCCAGTATCTAATTTCATTTTATGCACTCTATTGTCAATCAACACAGTATATACCATAGGTTGTAACGACATTAACTGAACTGTTTCTACTCTAGCTAACCTATGTTCTTCTTTTTCTGCGACTGGTTGAGTTCTTTCCTCTTCTTCAGCAGCTTCATCTCCCTGGACGTTGTGTATCTTACAGTCTGCATATCATATACGTATGATCTTTTTTATTACAGTTGTAACACTACCAATTCTAGGATCGTATTTACGACCTCAACGGTGTCTTTGTGAGCCTGACGGTATGAATAACTAGGTTGTTGAATATGTCGACAACGTTGTTGATTTTGACCACAAGACTGCTAACTTGAACGATTTGAATTTGGCTGACTTCTTCTAAAAACATTGACATTTTCGCATGAACACTGAGGAGTTTTTATTGGATAGCAGTATTTCGTAGACTACACACAAGTCTATCACGTAAGGCATTATCGAGAAATGCTCCAAATTTACAAGTTTTTGCTAAGTTCTTTAACTGTACTACATATTCACCTAAAGATTCTTCTTCAGCTTGGTCCCTTTTATTAAACTTATATCGCTTAGCGATAACAACTCTCTTGGGTGTAAATCGAAACTTTAAAGCATCAATTAGTTGTTAATAAGTTTTACTACATAAACTTTCTGGTACTAATATGTTTTTTCAACACGCTGTAAGCTTCTGGGCCAATCAATATGATGAACAATGACTTTCTTAACTTTAAAATATTGATCCATAGGTTCTATGTATGCTTCTAAGTAACCATTCTTAACATTAATATGTTCAATATTTCCGATTAAAGACATTTTGTTAACTTGAGTTGTACTTAACCAGACTTATACTTTGACTATCGACACTGTTGACTTTTTCTTCAGACTTTAGATAATACTTTTTAATTGTCGTCCATAATTTCTGTTGTGTATGTAAATAAATAACAACAGGTTGCAGGCTTAAATAACATTTGTTGAAAACAAGACAGTCATTACATTTCTTTTACAGCTTTGCCGCCTCTGTGCCGTCGCTATCAACCTAGCTGCAATCAGTCTTACCAACTTAACATTATTATTTTAAATAATATTTTCAAATCTTATATTTGGTTAATTATATACAACAGATTTGATCTGGTCTCGCACTCTAACTTTGCAGTATTTTTATTTATGAAGTCATAGCCTTATCCACTCGGGTATGGTTCGAAAGTTACTTATTACAGAAATAAGAACGACAACTGTCAAAATTTTTTTTTATCAAATTTATTAATTAAAACAGGTCATATTACATAATATTTGATATCACATATATCAAATTATATTTAGCGGGGTAGATGGAAATTATAAAAATCTATTTTCCTGTGTTAATTCCCTATTTCAAGATTTTCAGTATTCACCCTGTACACTTCATTAATTTTTACAAACATAAACAACACAGTTTTTCTTTAAAGTAGCTTAGATTGATAGATAAGCAACCATATTAATAAATTAGTCTGTTGAACATAAGAATTATAAAAAATAAATAGACAGAAGTACTTAAGCCGTATTCCCAGCTACCGTTTTAACATGTAGTACAAAAGGTCGCCTAATGATACCTTACAGGAGCTTTCCTAGCTGTACTCAAACGTATTGTGTAGTGCATAAATGTTGAGTATAAGCGTAACAACTTGCAAGGCCCAAGCTACATTCACAATTCACAAGCGTAACTAAAAGAGGGAGATATAATAAAAATAATTTACCACAACAGGAACGAAGCATACAAAATTTGACGTGCTCTAAAACAAAATGGTAGTCGCTTTTTCATAGAAACACTTGATAATAAATGCAATGTTCAATGGGTGTCACGAGTATCACTTTACGAATTAAAATATTTGCTGGAAATGATCACAAAATTGTTTTATGTACTACATATTATGTTCACGCTTAGCTTTTGTCCACTATCCATTACGTATTAAAACTGTAGCTGAGGCTTTCATTTAAAAAATATACATAATTCACAAAAAATATCCATATTTAGAGCATTTTTTCTGGAAAACTACCTTGAGTAAAATACAACTGGCGGTTGAACAATCTAGTCAAAATGTATCTATGTCTATACCATATACATAACATGAAAATAATAAAATTGGACCTTAATGTGCTTATTCAACATATTAAAATTCAATTAGTATTTGAAATTACTTATTAACAAAATATATATTTTTGCGTATACATTTTATCCTCCACACATGTTATATTGCTCGACTTTGTATCTTTCAAACACTCAATTTTGTACATCTTTTGTCGTGCACACTTTTAATCCACAAAAAAAATATCTTACACACATTTTATCTTGCGCACATTTTATCATCCACACATTTCATCTTCCATTCATTTTGTGTTCCATACATTTTATCTTCGCCAACGTTTCATCTGTGAAACATTGTAATTATTCCTTTCATTCATTTTATTGCCCATGTAATTAACATACTTATTGTTAGATAAAATATTCAGTGTTAAATGTTTCGGAAGATAAATTGCGTAATAGATAAAATGTGTGGAACATGCAATGAGTAGAAAGTAAAATGTGAGGATTATTAAATGATTTGGAAGATAAAATGTGTGTAAGAGTGTTTATTGTAATTCTTTTATTAAATTTTTTTATGATATTTTATAATTTTCACCTCGATTTTCGCTATGATAAAATTATGTATATGTACATTTTTTTCAGGTTTATTACACAGAGGAACTGAAAAATTAATTGAATATCGAACGTATACACAAGCTATACCGTATTTCGATAGGCTGGACTACATGTCGATGTTATGCAATGAACATGTGTTTTGTCTCGCCGTTGAAAAATTATTAAATATAGAAGTACCTATACGAGCGAAGTATATAAGAAGTAAGTTGTAGCAATTTTTCTACTCCTCTTCAAAATATAATTTTATCTCTATGTATTAGCTTAGAAATCATACCATGTAGATTATCTACGGTACGTTCCACCTAGGGTCCACAACGCTCGCGACCACGACCGCGAATTTTCCGTTCCATTTGGTTGCTAACGTCGCGGGCGGGAACGCAAGCGGAATGTACTGCTGGGGTGGGATACTATAACTTCGGTTGTTATCATTTGGATTTGGTATGATATCAATTGCAAATATCAACTACAAAGTATACTTGCTATTCTATAACAGTAATGGTTATTTATGGCTTATATTATACGTACTTCCATATACTTATACATGTATAAAGAGTACTCTACAAGTCTACATTTATGTGGGAATGTCTTAAATTTATTGCAAATTTGAATTTCCGCCATGGTGACATTTGACGTTTAACCTTTGTAATTGGTATAATAACAAGTACAATTGTTATTTGTAGTTGTTATGAGTTATGGAATTCCACTCCTGTTCTGATAGCTCATCGAACTCTGATGAAGCTGTGAGGGAGCCAGGAAAACGAATTTTGAGTACTCTCCGCATCTTAAGGCCGTTTTAGAATAGTCTACATATGGGACATTATAGAGAAATATATTTTTAATTTTTATATAAACTCCCTCGAAACGAAAATCCTAGCTACACGCCTACGATTGAAATGCTGGCACTTGGAGACGACACTTGAGAAACGTTACGTTTTTCAACCGTAGTACCAGTCAAATAGTAATCAATGTTAAACCATAACCGCATTCCTGTTATTTTCGGAATGTACTATTTCTATTGAAAAAGTTTACTGATAATAGATGGCAACAACGAAATAGACAGAATATTCTATTTGAACTTACATCATAAAAAGCGTTGAGTTGTTTAATGAACAGTTATTGACTTTAGAATTATATTTGTTCCTTTTGAGAATATAGGCTTATGTTAAGAGTTACGTGGTAGCGTCGTAGCAAAAGTTGAATTTGGCGCTCCCAATTTTTTTAATCTTAATATTTATAAAATCAATCTTATGAAGTACTTCGATTTAACTCTGAAGCAATTTGATAGTAATTTAAAAATTATAATCTTATTTTTGAGTTAATTTTTTTTGTTAAAATCTGTAGAAAATATTTTTTTACGACAATTTTTTTTTCAAAAATTTTCATCCAGCTAGATGTTACCAACCCAATTTGTGACCAAGTTCAAATTTGTGACGAAAATTTAAATGATGGTCACAAATTGTCATCTAGCTAGATATTACTGTAAAGATTTTTTTATCTTTTATTTGGGGTTCGGTACAAATTTTGTGTGTTAACTTAACAGCGCCTTTGCTAATCTGTGGGGAGCGCCTATTATAATCAAGTTTTTTTATGTGAGTCCCCCTGAAAGATTCACTCCTGGCTTATGCCCGCCAAGCCAGCCCCAAGCTACGACACTTTTAAGTGGTCAAAAATTTTCCAATAAAAACCAAATAAATGTACAGTGACAAGAAGTAATTAGAATAAGGTGTATGATTGTTTAATACAGCGCTATTCTCCGAGTTAACTCGGACACTGAACCACATTCTGGCAGTGTGCAGCAATGCACTTGACGTAGGCGCCATGACTCCACTGTTCTGGCTGTTTGAGGAGCGCGAGAAGCTGTTTGAGATCATGGAGCGTGCATCTGGCGGCCGCATGCACTCGCATTACTTCCGCATCGGTGGCGTCTCCCAGGATATGCCGCTTGGCCTAATGGATGACATCCACGATCTGTACCGCCGCCTGGGCGAGCGTTTCGACGAGATGGAGGACGTGCTCACTGAGAACAGGATTTGGAAACAAAGAACTGTAGGTATGTTCACAAACCAACACAAGCAACTTGAGGGAATATATATGTAGATTGATTTTTAAAAATTCATAGAATATTAAAAAATTCAATAAGTATACTAAAAGAATCCTAAATGAATTCTATGTACAAATATTTTATTACGAAGCAGAGTGTGTTGTTTGTTACAATATATAAAGGGCAGAAAAGAATCATGACTAGTATATTTATATAATATTAATTATCTAAGCTACAATAGTATTAATTTTATCTAAGTAAGCTACATTTTAACATCCTCTCTCAATTTTTACTATAACAAATAATATATAAAAATTGATAATTATATAATTGCAATGTTTTTGCAGTCGAAACATATCTAATTACAATTATTTATTTTGTTACTAAGTCTTTTATAAAGTGATAACGAATTTCAATATGTTTGCTTCGTTTGCTGTTTTCGAAGCCTTTCGTCAGTTCTATTGCTCCTTGGTTGTCTGCAAGAAGATGTGCTATTCTTTCTTCCTTCTGCAAATCTTCAGCAATGCCTTTTAATGACAGCAGTTCAGTAGTAGTCATGGCAGCAACGATGTACTCGGCCTCGGTGCATGACAAAGCCACTGAAGATTGTTTTCTTGTAAACCAAGATACAGCATTACCATAACAATAGATTACGCCACTTGAAACACTTTTTATCTTGCAAATTACCTGCCTAATCTGCATCTGAATAGGCAATTATATCTTTTGAATTATTTGTCGCTTTCTTGTACGTTAAGACAATATTTTTTGTTTCTTTCAAATATTTTATCACTCGCGGCTTTCCATATGGCTTGGGATGGTTTATCCAAGAATTGACTTAAATATGAAACCGAATATGTAATATCTGGTCTACTTCATCATCTATGGCACAACATTCCTATGTGGAACAAGGCCTCAAGTACCTGAAGTACTTGTTTCGTGACATGTTTTACTTGCATTTTAGTGATGCAGGTTGTCAGCCTACAGTCTCTGCAAGGCCAGCACACACCGAGCCGTTGTGCGGCAACCCATCCAATTGGACAGGGCGGGCTATGTTGCTTACCTACACGATCAGACAAGACACGCCACGACCACACAACCGTACTGGCTGACATCTGGTCTACTTGCCAAAGATATATACATCAGACTTCCAATCATTTCTGGATATGGAACTTCAATAATTTGTTCATCTGATGTAGTTTGAAAATTCTTTTCCAAGGGAGTTTTGAACCCATTACTTTCTGTTAAATTGAATTTATTCAAAATTTTGTCTAGCATTGATTTCTGATGAATTTTAATTTGGTTCTCTTTTCTTTCTATTTCTATTCCCAGAAATGTATTTACTTCTCCATGATCTTTAGTATTTATTTCTTCTTTCAGTAGGGTAACAATTTCTTCTATATTTTCTTCAGTGATTAAGATATTATCTGCATATATTAACATTATAGTTTTTCCTTTTAAATATAAACAAAAATCATTTCTTGATCTCCGAAAACTATTTCTTGGTGCTTCTTTTAATGCGTATAGAGCTCTTTTAAGTTTCAATACACCTTTATTATTTATTCTTTTGGGGGGTTTTATGTACACTTCTGTATTTAATTTTCCATTCAGAAAAGCTGTTGGTACATCAAGTTGACCGATTGTCCAATTATTTTGAAGTGCTAAAGAAATTATCATTCTAATTGTTGATAACCTTGCTACAGGTGAGTAAACATTTATTTCACATTTTTCTTAAAAACCTTTCGCAACTGTTAGTACATTAAGTTGCCTGATTGTTCAATTATTTTGAAGTGTTAAAGAAATTATCATTCTAATTGTTGATAACCTTGCTACAAGTGAGTAAACATTTATTTCACATTTTTCTTGAAAACCTTTCGCAACTAATCTTGCTTTCTTTATTCCATTATCTTTTGTTTTGAATATCCACTTTGTATCGATTGCTTTTTTATTGTTTGGAAGTTCTGCATTTTTCCATGTTTCTAATTTATCATGTGCATCAAGTTCCTTTTTGATTGCATTTCTCCATTCTTCTGATTTGACTGCTTCTGTATAGTATTTTGCATCTTCACCTGTAAATAAACAAAAGGCTGAATATAATTCATATTCTTCATACGTCTTGGGCATTTTTATATTTCTTTGCGGTCTTCCTCCATCGATATGTTGATTTGAGGTTTTTAGATTTTCTGAAGGTTCTTCTGGATTTGTTTCTGTAACTATTATATCATTTTTCTTATTTTACTTTGAAAATATAATTTTCTGGTTTGTTTTTCATGCTGAAAGTGACTCTTTGCAGCACTAATAAATGTTTGTTGCATTGTTGCTGCCATGGATACGCATCACTTGCGCATCACAAATACAAAATTTGCAATAAATGTCAAATTATGTTTAAAAAATAATTTTTTATCTTGCAGGAGTTGAAAAAATAGTGTGTATAACACGTGTTAAAAGTCCTTTGTCGAACACAAAAGATTGCAACCTTCGCTTCACTCAGGCTGCAACTTTCGTTTTGGTTCGACAAAGACAGACTTTCAGCACTTGATATACAAATAACTATTTCCTTCTTTTGGATTCCATCATCTAGAACCATTATCGCAGTATCCCACTAATCTTGTTTCAATTCTTCTTTCATCTAATTTTTTAAATTTTGGTAATAAATAGGCCCAGGATTTACATCCAAAAACTCTCAATTTTGAAAGATCGACTTTTCCAATACACTTTTAGCTGGTATATCACCATTTAAAGCATTAGTAGGCGATCTGTTTAACTGATATGCAGCATATCGTATAGCTTCTCTCCAGAGATTTTTTTACAAATCTGTTTCAATGAACATCGTTCTAGCTTTATCTAAAAGAGTTCTATTAAGTCTTTTGGCTACACCATTTTCTTGAGGTATATAAGGGATAGTGTACTCTAATTTAATACCTTTTGACAATCAATAATTTTTAAATTCTTTCGAAATAAATTCTCCACTATTGTCACATCTAATTCTGTTTACTTTTATATTGAATTCTGTTTTCAGCCTTTTTATATAGTCTATTAAATTTTTTGATGCTCCATCGTTACTTTTTAACCAATATACTTTTGTGAAGTGGGAATTATCATCAATTATTTTTTGAAAATAGTTTTCTTTATTTATTATACACGGTGACATTGGGCAGCAAATATCTTTGTGCAACAAATCGCCAATTCTTTTTGATCGTGGTAGATACATTTTCTCAAATCGCAGTCTAGTTGACTTTCCTTTCATATATGCTTTACATGTTTTTATACTAACAGGCAAATTTAAAAATTTTAATCCAAATCTGTTTAAATGGCCTAATCTTCTATGCCACAAAGAATCATCTTCATTCGTATTCAGACATTCATCCCGATTTATTATTTGAAAAGTTATAGTAAAAAGATTACCTTTCATTCATGATTTTAATTTTATATCCTTACTTTCAATTTTTACTCCATTATATTCAAAATTGACTCGATAACCAGCCGAAATTATTTTTCTTACCGATAATAAATTATGGCTTAATTATTAACTATGAGTGCAGTAGGATTTATTATTGTTCCATAATACTTTATTTTCAGCGTCCCCTGCTTCTGTGTTCATTTTTTAGAATTGTATTGTTTTCCATTAAACTTTCCATCCATTCTTGAACTAAATGTTCTGTTGCACCGGAATCTATTATGAATGTTGCTGTTGCCAAATCACTGGCTTTCTCTGTACTTAGTGCTACAAATGATATTTGATTAGTAAAACAATTAACATCTGATGTTTCAATTACTGGATTTGCTTGATTATTGTTAGATATCAATTTCCCCGCTAATTGTAAAAGTAGCCATATGTAGTTTAATTTATTCAATTGTTATATATATAAAAATTTTTGTATCTTTCAAGTGTCAATTATATTGTTGTTTTACATTTTCGTTCAGTGCGAATATAGTGTTTTATTGTGTGTTGCTCCCATAATCCTTAACAGGTTATGGGCCCAGACCCGCGAATTTTGTAACACACAAATTACTTAGTCCCACGCGAAAAGTAACACGATTTAAATAACGTGATCTGTGACGAAGTGTTTTGAAACGTAGTGATAATGGCTCAACAATCTGCGATGGGTTCAGTGAGATTAGACATGCTAAATAAAGAAAACTATGATTCTTGGAAGATCCACGCTCAAGCAATGTGCAATGGGAAATTGATATCTAACACCCCCCCTCAATTGAATAATTTTAATTTTTGTACATTTTTGTATGCAACTAACAAGTTGTCTACGTATACGAGTATGATGATTTCTTTCTCCTTATCTTGATAAACGCATGGGTCTGCATTTGTAGGAAAGTATCCCATACTTTGTAGTGTACTGTTAAGTTTCGCATACCACTGTCTGCCTGATTGCTTTATTCCGTAAAGTGACTTTTTCAATTTGCATACATAATCACCCCTGCGAATTAGGGATAGCATGTTACGGGCCTTCCGTCCTAGCTCGTTGGAATTTTCCTTCACGACCATTCTATCAAGCATTTCTTCAAGTTGCTTGGGTTTCTCTATATGAACTGTTGTGTCCATGATCCCATTTAAATAAGCAGTTGTAATGTCAAACTGGTCAATCTTCATTGAAGCCTCAGCGGAAAGAGCAGCTAAGATTCTCAAAGAATTGAGTCTTGCAACTGGAGCAAAAGTTTCATTGAAATCGATGCCTGGGCGTTGAGAGAAGCCTTGAGCAACGACTCGTGCTTTACGTCGCTCCAAAGTTCCGTCAGCATTGTATTTATTGCGAAGGATTGTTCGGCAATTAATCAGCTTATTACGTGGTCTGGGAACCAGGTCTCATGTATCATTTAAAATAAGGCTTCTATACTCCGAATAAATCGCATCCTTCCACTCACAGCTGTTTGGACCGTTTACGGCACTATCGAAGGGAATCTCTGAAACTAACAAAGATGCGTCAGTAACATACCGTTCTAAGTTTTCGCGAGACTCATCTGGTTCCTTGTTCTCTCCTCCGAAATTAGCATCACCTTCGCTAACATCAGGTTGAATAGCGACTTGAACATTCTGTTGTTTCGGAGGTCGTGCTCTTTTCCCTGTTTTTACTTTTTGTGGGTGTCCCAGATTTCTCTTGGTTTGAACCACGGGTGCATTTTCTGATGGTTGATCATCTTTTGGGGCAAGTACTCTTGGAAATCCCTTGAAACCATCGATCAGATCTTCATCATCTTTATCAGAATTAACTGAGTTAGATTCCATCTCTTCAGATTCTCTAATGTTAGGAATCTCAATGGGAAGATCACTGTACATTTGAAACTGTTTCGAGGGAAAACGATTTGTTTTCGTTGCCTCCTCGAAAAAGTCTTCATGACTAATGCCTGGTTTGAATTTGTCGAAGAATTTTACGTCCCTCGAGACGTACATTTTCTTGTCCATTGGGACCCAGATCCTATACGCCTTTGACACAGTTGAATATCCAACCATTGTTCCTTCCTTGGCCTTAGGGTCAAACTTTCCACGAACTTGTGACTTGTCAAGTATATAGGCTTTACATCCAAATGTTTGGAGATGACTAACTGTCGGTTTCGACCCTGTCCATAATTCAAATGGTGTCTTGTTGCCTAAACTGCTGGAAATGCACCTGTTTCTAATATAATTGGCAGTTGCAATTCCCTCTGCCCAGAAGGATGGAGGCAGTCCAGATTGTATTAGCATACATCGCTCGGCCTCTACTAGTGTGCGATTTCGGCGCTCTGCAACTCCATTTTGCTGTGGGGTATATGCCACAGTTAATCGCCTACGAATTCCATTATCCGCTAACAACTTGTCGAAAGAGGAGTTACAATATTCTCTTCCGTTATCTGATTGTAGAGCTCTGACCTTGCAAGCGGTTTGGTTTTCGGCCATTGTCTTGAATTCTTTAAATTTATCTAAGACTTCGTTTTTGTGACGTATGAAATATACTTCGCACCAACCGCTGATAGCCCAGTCATATAGTACATTAAAATCGCAAACTAACGGCTAGTTCTGATTTCTTAATATGTTGTTAGGACCACTACCAGTAGTGTATATCCAAGTTTGCAGCTTCGAAAGACCTGTGCCAATTTCGCAGCACTCGAAAAATGTGAAATTTTTGCACTCTTTTCGGTATTTTCACTATATTTCCTAAACTATACTTTTTTTCATAAAACATCTTATTTATGTTTTTAAAGTAGATTAAATTTGCGACAATTTAAGTCTAGAACCAGCTTTCTAGGCCTAATAGTTACCAAGATACAGCCTTCCAAAAATTGACATTATTTTCCAAAAAAGTGAAGTTTTAAGATTTGGTCAATTTTTTACCCCGAATTCGTGGAAAATACTCATTTTACGGGAAAAGTTTTAGGGAGAGATGTTGTAGAGAATGTAATTTAAGCACAGAACAACGTCAGTAGGCCTGATCGTTTCCTCATAATGTACACCACAAAAAATGTATATTTGGCCTATTAATAATGTATTTACAATGAAATTAATGTAACATTTTTATTTACTAACTTACAGTCAAACAAATAATCAAAGAATGTAACAAATACACAACGTATAGAGCAAAACATAAAATATCGATCACGCAATCGTTTATTAATTGTCTAGCAGACCTAAACTTACTGAATGAAATGTAACGAATAATATCATATATTCAACAAAACTACATAGTGTAACAACATTTATATCATTTACAAGAATTAGTGACCAATGGTCTTGCACCGGCATGATAGAAATTTCAGAAGGGAGGGGGATGCCACTTTGCTCATCATTGTTGTTGGAATGAGCCCTTTATCTGCCTTCTTCCATCCCCATTGAGTAGCATCTTTTTTCACCCCCAACCACTTCTGAACTTGGTGGTAAGTTCGGTAGGCGTGGAATGTTGCACCATCTTCTGTTGGAGGCAAACGAGCGAGGTCAACAAGACCAGCGGAGGCGACTGTTTTCACAAAAAAAATTATAGCACAGGCACATTTCTTGTGGATGTACATGGGTTTTCCTTTCAAACTACCCTCAAACCATTGTGAGGACTCAACACAGCAAATTTGCGAAAAATGCAGTTTTCCCATTTTTTGGATTTTTTAATATTATGAGGAAACTATCAGGCCTACGGACGTTGTTCTGTGCTTAAATTAAAGCTAATTACATTCGCTACAACATCTCTGTCTAAAACTTTTCCCGTAAAATGAGTATTTTCCCCGAATTCGGGGTAAAAAATTGACCAAATCTTAACACTTCACTTTTTTGGAAAATAATGTCAATTTTTGGAAGGCCGTATCTTGGTAACTATTAGGCCTAGAGAGCTGGTTCTAGACTTAAATTGTCGTAAATTTAATCTATTTTAAAAACATAAATAAGACGTTTCATGAAAAAAGCATAGTTTAGAAGATATAGTGAAAATAACGAAAAGAGTGCGAAAATTTCGCGGTTTTTCGAGTGGTACGAAATTGGCACAGGTCTTTCGAAGCTGCAAACTTGGATATACACTACTGGTAGTGGTCCTAACAACATATTAAAAAATCAGAACTAGCCGTTAGTTTGCGATTTTAGCGATTTCTAGTGTACTATTTGACTGGCCTATGAAGTCATCTATAAAAGTTACAAAATAGCCGGCGCCACCCAGTGATTCTGTACGCATGCGACCACATACATCTGAGTGAACCAACTCTAATATTTTTGATGACCTGTTTTCTCGTGCGTGGAAAGGAAATGATGATAATTTACCTGCCGTACAAATTTCACAAGGCTTGCTTGTAGACTTCGGGTTGATCTTAAGGCCTATGGCCATGTTGTTTTTGCTCATGGCTAGAAGGTCCTTCTTGTTGTTATGCCCTAGTCGTTCATGCCAAACATCTATGTCGGAGCGCTCGTTCACGGTTGTCGATAATGCTTAAGATTGTTGTGTCCTCATGTAGAACAAGTCCCCATCTCGATCCGCGATGATTTTGACATTTCCCTGTTGATCTTTGACGACTGCCTGGTCTTTTGTGAATACGACCTTATGTCCTGTGTTGACAATTTTTGCGACGGAAATCAAATTTGTCTTTAACTCTGGCACAAAGAGCGTGTTTTCGAGCTTAATGACCTTATTATTCTCATCAATCGATGCGATGATCTTCACGTCACCTTTTGCCACGACCGCGGTGTCAGTTCCATCAGCGAGCTTCAAGCCGCTTGAAATGTTTGTCAAATTTGTGAAAAGCTTCCTGTCATTACACAAGTGGGAGGTGCAACCACTATCTAAGCACCATTTGCTAGAATTTGCTTTTACGAAATTTGCCTGGTCGTACAAATGGAGGTCTACTTCGTTCCCTAGATAAGCTTCTTCTAAGTTGTTTGCCTGATCTTTCTTCTTTTTCAGGTAGCAGTCAGCTGCCTTGTGACCCGGTTTCTTACAGAAATTGCATTTATATTTAAATCGTGACTTATCTTTGTCCTGATTACCGTTTTTGTCACCTTGATACTTTGGGTAACCATGTTTATATTTTGAGTTTTGTTGCTTCTACTCGTATACGTAGACGACTTGTTAGTTGCATACAAAAATGTACAAAAATTAAAATTATTCAAGCAGAAATTATGCAAAGAATTTTCAGTTCGAGACCTGGGAGAAGCTAAATTCTGCTTCCTGATTACCGTTTTTGTCACCTTGATACTTTGGGTAACCATGTTTATATTTTGAGTTTTGTTGCTTCTACTCGTATACGTAGACGACTTGTTAGTTGCATACAAAAATGTACAAAAATTAAAATTATTCAAGCAGAAATTATGCAAAGAATTTTCAGTTCGAGACCTGGGAGAAGCTAAATTCTGCTTAGGGATCGAAATTGCACAAACGGATGGTGAAAACGGAAAAGAAATTCGTTTATCTCAGGCAGGATATATCCGAGACATCCTCGAGAGGTTCAACATGACAAATTGTAAGCCTGTCAGCTCACCTCTAGTCCTGGGAAACAAATTCGCCGATGACCCAATGCAAGACGAAGAAGAAGAGACCAAATACCCGTATCGAGATATGATTGGTTCTCTAATGTACATAGCTATTGGAACACGTCCTGATATAGCACATTCAGTGAGTTATCTTAGCCAATTTAACAACAAATTTAACAAATTACACTGGATAGCCGCTAAAAAGGTGCTCAGATACCTTAAAGGCACATCAACTCTCTCACTGACGTTTAAGAAAACAGGAGAATCACTAAAAGGCTTCGTTGACTCCGACTGGGGAGGATGTTTAATTGATCGCCGATCCTACACTGGTTACATGTATGTGTTGGCCGGTAGCACCATCTCCTGGGAAAGCCGAAAACAAAGGACTGTGGCGTTGTCCTCAACCGAGGCCGAATATATGGCCCTCTCGGAAGCTGTGAAAGAATCTATCTACCTTACCAAGTTTTTGACCGAACTAGGATTTGATAATCTAAGTCCCATACAGTTATACAACGATAATCAAGGGGCAGAGAAACTCGCCAAGAATCCAGTTTTTCACAGCAAATCAAAACATATTGATATCCGGTATCATTTCATCCGGACGTCATTGAATGAAGAACCCATTAATCTACAGTACCTCAACAGAGAGAGAATGCCTGCTGATTCCTTAACCAAGGCACTACCTACTCCAAAACTACAATTTTACGTCAAGGCCATGGGACTTCAGTAATCATTCTCAAATAAAATAAAAATTAGCTATTCAATTAAGGGGGGGTGTTAGATATCAATTTCCCCGCTAATTGTAAAAGTAGCCATATGTAGTTTAATTTATTCAATTGTTATATATATAAAAATATTTTGTATCTTTCAAGTGTCAATTATATTGTTGTTTTACATTTTCGTTCAGTGCGAATATAGTGTTTTATTGTGTGTTGCTCCCTTAATCCTTAACAATTATAATAATTTTTTCTTCCTTGATTCTGGTTATTACTTCTTCCGTAAATGTTTCCTCGAAAATTCCCTCGATTTGCTTTATTATTTTTAGGGCAATTATTTCTCTTAAGTCCTTTTTTGCCGCAACCGTAACAAATAAACTGAAAATTATTTGCTGCAAAAATATTTTCATTAGTAGTCGTTGTTTCATTTTTGGAATTTTCGTATTTCAATTCAGAATCCAACAGTCTACTTTTTACAAATTCTAATGTCACATTAATTGTCATTGTCTCAATCGCAGTAATTACTGTTGCGTATTTGTCAGGTAAAGTCAATAGAAAATGGCAAACTTTGTCACTGTCGTCCATAATAATACCTGTTGATTCTAAATCTCTTATTAAAGAATCAAATTTTATGAAATGTTCCTCCATTTTATCATTCGGATTTAGCTTGGGTGTTAACAATTACTTTCTTAAATATAGTTTTGTAAAAGTACTTTTTCTTTCAAATACTATTTTCAAAGAATCGATCATTTCTTTCGCTGTTTTTGCATCTTTCATATATTCAAGATGTTTGTCGGAAACATATTGTATTATCAACGATTTAGCTTTTGAATCATTTTTCTTGAAAATATCTGTAGATGTATCTATAACCATCTTCTATAACTTGCTTAACTCTTTTTTCTTCTAAAATGGCAAAAACTCGAAATTTCCAGTTGGAAAAATTCTCTTCTGTCAATTGAGGTAATTCATTTCAAATTCAATGTAGATCTTATCTAAAACATTCAAATTGTATCTCGTGCTCTTATTGGCAATCTGGGCCCATAACCTTTTGTTCTTTTATAATATATAAAGGGGCAGAAAATAGGTAATATAATATTATTTTTCTTCAAACGTCATAAAAGTGACATCTTCTGTGACGTGATTGACAAGGTTGCGGTTTAATTTCTATGCCTCCGTAATATAATTTTTTATTCTAGCCGCCGTATAATTTTTTCGCCGCCGTATGTAGAATCAGCCAATAAGAAGTACTTGTACAATAGAAATCTGTAATATGGCCCTAAATGTCACTATAAAAACTAGATAACCTAAGAATAAATTTACTAAAAATTTTGAATTGACAGGTAACCTACATATTAAACGTCAAATAGTAATTAATTTTTAAAATTTCTACGTTTGAAGAAAAAATAGAATGTGTTATTCAGAGTAATAGTGTCTTTGTGTGCCTCGCAAGCAATTGTCCGACTCGCTTCGCTCGTCGTGCAAACTTCCATGCTCACCACACAAAGTATCACTTTTACTCTTAATAACACAATATACTATTATTCGCTTCTGTAACCTCTGTTTCTAAAATTATCGCTACAAGTTTTTCTTCCATTAATACTCGGAATTTCCAATTTAATTGGGAAAACATAGATATTTCGTCTGAAGCGAAAGGAAAGTTTTAAAAAAATATATGGAGGCAAAAGAAATGAAGTTAGTGATATGCAGGGGCAGCAAAACAGAATTGAGTAAAGCTGTACAATAAAATTTGGAACTATTGAAAATTCCGGACTGAGAAAAAATACACAAATCCACAATGAGCGGAGAACTTTAGTTCAACTATGGACCAAAGGCCTACAATACTGATTTATTATTACAATATTAAAAAATCAAACTGATACATGCTTCATCCATTCTTAAATAGTTTCTCATTACATTTTGATTTTCTTGTCTTCTAGTAATTCGCGATGTACTAGGTATAAATCTCCATAATATTTTATCTTTTTTTCGTACAAATAGTTTTTTTATTTGTTCAATAATAAAATATCACTACCAAAATAAAATTATTCTACCATTGGAAATATAAGTGCATAATTTTAAATATCACGTTGAATATACTAGTAGTAGAACATAAGCTGTCAAACACATTTTTTATTAATGATCATTTATTGGTGTGTCACGTAAAAATGAAATTAAATCGATGGAAAATTTGTTTTGTTGTATGAAAATTTCATCGAGAGACATTTCATAGTCACTGAGTAGTGTGTCAGGGACTGTATAACATTTACTATCTAAATGTTTATTATGTTTTATGCACGGTCAAAGCAATAACAAAATTATATATTAAGTATTTCAATTAAATTTCAAGAGAAGTTATTTTAAAATTAAGCTTTGATCATTATTATGTTACCATTTATTTATCGATTCTTCAATCGGTCAGTCCGACATACATATATAAATAAATCCAATCGGTAAAAATTTTTAAAAAAATATATGATCGTGCAAAAAAATTCTTTATAACATTTAGACACCAAATGTGACTAATTCTGGTATCACACATTTAATTTCAATAAACAATTTAAGAACAACGAAGCGTTGCAAAACAAGAATATTACACAGCTATGAAGTCACAACATGAACTAATAATAAATTAATTGTTTGACAGGAATTGGAGTAATTTCAGCCCACGACGCTATAAATTTAGGTTTCAGTGGAGTAATGCTTCGTGGCTGCGGGGTCAAGTGGGATATCAGAAAAACTAAACCATATGAAGTGTACGATCAGTTAGACTTTGAAGTTCCTTTAGGTACAAACGGAGACGTATATGACCGGTAACAAAAATCAGCAATTAGCACCATAGTTTCAAATACAACCTAATTATGTTACAGATTTTTATGTAGATTTGCAGAACTTCGACAGATGATACGATTGGTAGAACAATGCTTAAATAAAATGCCACTTGGAGAAATAAAAGTAGATGATCATAAAATATCTCCGCCTAAGAGACATGAAATGAAGGTATAGTTACATTCTTTGTAATAATGTAACAACGTGGAAATAACGGCATTGCTTTTTATCTTGCTTCGATTTTTCATATTTTGTCTAGTCTATGACTTTGTTGTTTGTAGGTCAGCAAAATGCTGATATCAGCAAGTAGCAACGGTCATCTTTGCTGATTAAGCAAAGTATAATAATATCGGTCATAGCACAAAACATATATTCAGAAAAGTGAATTTAATTATATCGTCTGTGAAGTAACGTAACAATATTTAATGAATTACACTAACTTATTGTGTAATAGATTTTATAATCTAAATTCCGTACCATACCGTGGACAAGTTATATTTCAAAAGGTTACTAGCGTACTAACGTTTTGTAAGTTGTCCACGTGCGATGTGAGTAATTGTTACATTGTTCACCTTTAAACTTTTCAAAATATAAAAAGAGTCTAGGAGGGCTGTTTGATAAGTTTAGCGAGAAGGAAAACAGCAGAAACTCGGGATTTTTCAACATAGTCGTCTTTCAGTTCGATACACTTCTGTTCTAATCTAAGACCATCAGATAATTTTGTTATAACGATTTGTCTAATCCTACAAAATAGCCATTTGCTGTGTCGATCATCTCTATTATCATCAAATCTTTCTCCATCGAGCCATTTTCGTAGTTTGGAAATAAATAGTAGTCGCGTTTTTTGCAAACGCGGCACTCATCACATTCAAAGCCGTGTCATGCCCAAATGTTATAAACCCATTCAGTTGAGATGCTTATATCACAGTTAATGCTCTTACTTTCAATCTGGTCGTTCAAAACAAGTATTTGAATTTTTGCTAACATTTTCTCCGTTGTCACCTCATTCGGACTTCCACAGAGGTAACTTCACAGTATTTTCAACCGCGTTTAAAGTCATCTATCCATTTGTTACACGATGGTGAAGAGTCCCCAAGAACTTCCTCTAGCTCGACTTTGATCTACGTAGCCGTTTCAAGTTTTCAGAAAAAAACTTTCCCATCTCGCAAAAATTTCTTTCAGCGTTGAGTATTACGAGTCAAACTCATAATATGTAACTTTAGGCACTGAAATTTTATTTGTGTTCTTCTAACAGATGAAGAAACATGACTAGCAGAATTTTGTTTTATAGCGCAGCCAACTGTACGTCGTTAAACTTAATTATCAAACTACCCTCGTAGTACAGAAGTGTAAGTAGTAAGTTAGCGATTCACAAATTTCAGTAACATTGGTTTGTTTCAACTGTAATAATAATGTAAACAAAGATTACTTAGGTAAATTTGTGTAACATCTCGTTTATCAGTTGTCATCATCATCAGTAAGAAAGCAACCTTCATTGTCATAGAATCCTCCAGCATCAATGTAACTATTATAATAACCGACATCCATAGTAATAATTCGAAACATATGAACTTGGTGACAACACGATACTAGATTTATGGAATATATAAATTACAAATGAATGACATTTTGCTTGTTTTTTTATATTTTTTATATTATTCTAAAATATCTACGTTTAGAAATCATTAAGTATTATATAATGGACTAGTCCATAATGATAAAGTAAAAGGGCCGACTGTCAAATTTCTGTCAAAAGAATATTAAAATATATCGATATATTAACTTTATTTTTTAAGTTAATACAGATAAATACATTAATCTAACTAAACTACACAAAATTGAAAAATTCGGAATTGACTATAGTTAATATTAATTACACAGTTAACATTTCCATTTACCGATAGTGGTTTTGCTAATTCATTCTTGAAATTTTTCATTTTTTCAATTTCTATCCCGGAGGTATTTTCCTGTCCAAATTTTTTTACTGCAGTTTCATATTCTTCCTTTCCGATTGTTCTATGTAACTCTCAGCAACGCTAGTGCTGCTCCATTATCCAAGGTGCAAGATATCACTCATGTTTTCTCCAGCATAAGTTGGAAGACTTGCCGAAGTTGTGATTTTGTTACTTTTAGTTGCGTTGTTTTGTTTTTATTGTTATATTATAGTAGTTAAAGTCACTAACTATTGACGTCTACAAGATCCTGAGATTCCAAATTTGAATTTAAAATAATATTTTAATACCTTATTTAATAAGTATTGTTCTTCTTCAGCGTGCAAATGAAAATTATCCACATCTTCTTTGCTCAAAATAAGAGACTTTTTTGGTTTGTAATATTCTACTTTCCGTTTCAAGAAAGGGATTATTGTCCCAAACATGCGCATGCCAGTGCCTTTGTTTAAATTAATTGTAGTAAGCAGTATCTAATATTTTGTCCACAAATTGGATGTTTTATATAAGACACAAACTCAATGTTGAGGTACGTCAATATTGTATCTATTGTAGATTTTATTACTTTTTTCTTTAAGTACCATTTCTTGTAACAACCAGCATATGTTTCTTTATATAATGAGCTAGACTTCATTGAAAGAAGACACTATTTAGTTTTTGTAGCATTTTCACTATTTTTTTCAATTTTATTTGTATACTTAACGTGGTAGCTATGTGATTGTTTAACAGCACCCTGTAAATACTATGAAACATATTTATATCTAAAATTAATTTAAACGTAAATTTTGTGATATGTAGCTGAACATAAAGCTTTGTATGTAATTCGTACATAATTAGGCTTGATGTACTTATTACATAAATTGACCTATTAGTTAAAATTACCTTGTAGAGTTTATTGTCCATTTGTTTCACATTTGCGAGGGCATATTATTAATGACACATGTGCTCAGTTAGTACCAACAATACATCAAAGATATAAGCATAGTATCTACATTGATATTAATACTAAGGCCCGGTATTACAGTCACTACTTAAATATTGGTTTAGCTAAACTTAAACTTTCACTTAAACCAATTGGCAGTATTACAGTACAAAGTTTAGCTAAGCTTGTTTCGATTATATTTTCGTTTATGTTGGCAATACAATATTTGTTTTTGACATTGACAGATTTCTAGGCACTAGGCCTGATAATATAAATATATGGTCTAATAAAGATTTTTTTTAAATAGATTTCGTTTAGCAAAATTATCTGTTTGTTTAATTTATAACTTAATATTTAGCGACATTAAAAAAAGTAATTGGTAAGAATTCATTAATAAAATGCATTTTAATTACACTCGATTTTAGTGCCAATTTCTGAAGAATATTGATTTTTGTAAACTGTTAACTTTGATTTTTAAAATCACGCTTTACATTCTATGAATGCATCAACAACAATTAACAATAAGATAGTATATTTTTATTATTTATTTTATTCTTTACACAATAGGTCAAAATTTTTGTACGGTAAGCTTTCAATTTCCTTATTTTCTTCAATGTAAAATTAAGGTGCCCGTTCTCTTTCATCTATAATTCTGAAAAATAATCTGTTTATTCTTAATTTTAGCTCTTTTGATAGGAAATTATTGTTACATACCTTTTACGAGGATATAAAATATGTAATATATGTAATAAAAATTAATTAAAATGTAAAACTTTAGTCACCCTTATGGTATTTATCTAATACAAAGACAATAACTCACAACAGATATACCAATAATGTGTATATACCAAAATACATGTGTAAATAATTTATCTGTCAATGTCAAAAACAAATATTCTATTGCCAACATAAACGAAAATATAATAGAAACAAGCTTAGCTAAACTTTGTACTGTAATACTGCCAATTGGTTTAAGTGAAAGTTTAAGTTTAGCTAAACCAATATTTAAGTAGTGACTGTAATACCGGGCCTATGTAAACATGGCGCAGTCGATGTAAAAGATTAAATTATCCTACGAAATATTAACTCAAGTTGTTGTATTGTGGTAGTAAGCTATATTAAGTTTATGTAGTGTGCGACTACGCTATGAAAAAAATTGTTTTTATTTTCATAAATTTTTATTTTCAGAAATCGATCGACTGGTTTTCATAATATTTTGTTTTGAAGTTTTTGATCGGTCGCCATTTTTTTAGTTGATAAGATAGAAAATAATTCTAAATACAAATGTTTTAGAGAACTGAAAGCAAATGCTAAAAGTTTTTGTATTTTTGACGTAATGACGATTTTTCGAGAAACAAAAGAACGCTAATAACTATGAACTGGAGCTCCAAATCAAAAATTTGATCTAAGAAAAGATGCTTGTTTCAATGAGTTCTAACTGCCGTTTTCGGGTGTTACAACTTAGTATTAACACCCTGTATTTAAATCATATTCTGACTACTTTAAGTCATTTCAGTTAATACCCAACCAAAATATAATTCAGTGCAATATGAGAGCCTGTTGGACTTGCTTGTCTTCCACTGCGCAACATCATTGCAAAAACATCAGCTCCAAGCAACAAATCAAATTGATGAGGTTCATAGAATTCTGGATCAGCCAACTTCAAGTACTGTACATGAGGCCAAACTTGTTTAATCGGTGCATTTGATAAATTGCATATTATTTTTAGTAGTACCAATGCATTCAATGTGAATTTTAATTCTTCATTATAAATTGAAGTTAACGATATTTGTGTTTGGTTTTTTATTGTTGTTAATCCTGCAGAATTTAAACCAGTTACCGGAACATTAACAAGCCCCAATAATGAAATTTGCTTCTGACGCAGAATCTAACAGTGCTCAATTAATTGTCTCCATTCATGACTTTAACTAATACTGTTGGCAGCAAAACTTGAGAATTTTGTACTTGGTTATTAGTTAATACTTTCCCATCATGAGTGTTAGCAACATGACCTTTGAAATTGTCTTATACTTCAACACGATTTCATTTTACTGGTCTCTGATTCGTCTCATAATGAAACAAGGTATGATGTTTCCTCTGGCACAACCACTTGAATTGCAATTTCGTGCTGCATGATGTCGGCGTAAACAATTGACACAAAGTTGAAGCTTTGTCACTATGCCAAAGCGTTGAGTAGCATTTTCTTTCAAGAATTCTTAACATTTATGAATGTTTTGATAAAAAACATTCTTGTCTTGTGGTTTTCTTGCTACCTTACTTCTTGTCTTGTCTTGCAATTTCTTGTCTTGTCTTGCTGTCTTGCAAGTTGAGGGAACTGTAGCAACAGTATTCGCGAACGCAATTAACTCGTAGCCCTCTGGTGGTAGATTTAAGAACCCTTCAAATTCGTACTTTTCATGTCAACACGTTTAGGCTAATGGTTATGTGCTGATATTGTTTGTAGTTGTACTTGTTTCATCGTTATTTTATAGTTAAAATTTCAGTGTGTTTCTTTATTGTTATCATTTAAAATTACATATCTGGTATAAACATTTAATTCATACTTCCATTTTCCGATTTTACTTACTTTTAACCTAACCTTCTCTTTATGACTTTTATATTATTTCCTTTATTTTTCATTTAATTATTTTCCGATATGAATCCTTCCAAACCTAGACCAAATAATATAAATTGTTGAGGAGAAACGCACATATTACGTTTTATGATCCTACATATAAAAATAATGGTTTTAGTTACATAACGGTAGCTAAGACTCAAACTTTTGTTTTTTAGGTTCATATAATTCACTACACACATAAAATAAAAATAAAAATTACGATATATCATCACAAAGAAACTTTACACGGGAATTATTTTGTTTAAATTAAAAAAAAAATACTTACATATGTAGGCTGACTGGATTTTCTTTCATAAATTTTTCCAATAATTTATCTTTTTTGTTTTGGTAAAACCTCCTTAAAGCAACTTGTTTCTAACCATGGCATTGGTTCAAAAGAATTTAATTTTATAGATTTTTGACACAAACACAAACTTTATTCCTGAAACGAACAAAAACAACAGCAAACAAAAACAGATAATAGTAAAGCAAAGTGTAAAAAATTAAAATAAAAAGGCACTTTTTTCCTTCCTAAAAAGCACATGCCCAGGCAAAAGCAAAAATTAAAACTATTAAAACACCTTGTAAAAAAATAATAGGGCTGCTATATGTTTACATTTACCATCTTTACCAGCCTTACAACTACAAAGATAATTGTCTATATAAATCACATTGTTTTTTAATACTAAACAGCCATTTATTTCATGTGGCGAAGCCATTAAAGCACTAGTTTGTAAGCAAAGGGCAAAAGTGTCACATACAGGTTTTCATTTTAAATGGGGGATCATTGCTATCTCGAGCTCTATAAGAGCTATTATGTCGGTTAAATTAGCAAACAATTTCTATATTACAACACTATTAACATGAAACAAAAATTATTTTTTAAACCAGTGGTTTCCAAAATACGGGTCCCAACTTTTTTTACTTTAAATGTGAACCTTTTTTATTTACTTATTCAATAGAGAATTTTATTTTTAATTCATTGATATAATATTACCATACCCTAATATAATGATTTTTTAATGAAAAATACATCGGAATTTCATATTAATTTGATTAAAATATGACAATAATAAGAGTGCTATGACGGAAAAATAGGAAAATAAGTCATTTTTTAACCTGGAATTGGAGTGCATTGAGAGAAAGAAGTGAATAAAAGTATAATGAATGAAACAAAACAGTTTATAATTTTTATATTAATATTTTATTATGAAGAAATATTTAGAAAAATTAAATAAAATTTTACTCCCATTAATTTATAAGTACCTACTGTTCAAAACTGCCTCCATTTTCATTAATACATGCCTATACTCTGTGAAATAAAATATTTCTAACTAATCTTAATTTTCTTCCGTCAGTATTGTGTAAAATATTTTCAATGCTGTTTTTTAATTGTTATAGATTCTGATGCACAGTATCGTTGATTTTATTTTTGAAATAATCCCATAAGAAAAAGTCTAAGGGATTTAATATCGGGTGATCTTGCAGGCCATGCAGCAGGTCCTTTGGTACCAATCCATTGATTTGGAAAGGTATCATTCTGTTACGCGATTTTGCGAGAATTATGGGCCGGTGCTCCATCCTGTTGAAAGTGTAGACCTCTAACAACAGCTAATGGCAGATCATCCAATACATCTTCGAGACTGTTTCTTAAAATTCCTAAGTAACAATTGCCAGTTAGAGTACCTTCATACCTATAAAAAAACACACTATTGTGCAAAATAGCACACCATATATTTATACTAAATTTTCTTTGAAAACTTCTTTCAATTACCATAATAGGATTATCGGTTCTTCAATAATGTTTATTTTTTATATTAAACATTCCATTATTTCAAAAATTTGCTTCATCCATCCTTTTAAAAGTCTGCGGTTGTTATCATCAGGTTGCAAGTGCTGAACTTTATGGAATTTGTATGGCTTATACTAGTGTTATTTTAAGATTTTATGCACCGTTGCTACACCTAATCCGCATTCATCAGAAGCCATTCGTATACAAGCCCTTGGGTTGGCTTCAAAATATGCTAGCACATTTATTTCATTGTTTTCATTTACATATCTTCTGGGTTTATTTATAAATGCAGTTGTATTAACGAGCCATATTGATCAAGTTTTCGTAAAAATTTCCGCGGCGGTAATACTCTGTCAGGATATCGTTCCCTATAGGTATATATTAACTGCAGCGCGTGAATTTTTTCTTCATAAAATGTGTATTTCAAACATTTCAATTTTTGCAATGTGCGTAAAATTATACATTTTTAATATTAATTAACTAATTTTAAATTTCATTTGACAGTTATGAACACTTAACAAAACAAAGTATTCACATATTTAATTCAAGGCACTCTAATTCCAGGTTAAAAAATGACGTACGAGTATTTCGTTTCTTCTGTCATGGCACTCTTATTATTGTCATATTTTAATCAAATTAATATATAACTTCTGAGGTATTTTTCTCAAAAAAATTTTTATGTTAGAGTATGATAATATTATGTCATTGAATTCAGGATAAAATTCTCTATTGAATAAGCAAATAAAAAAATAGGTACACATTTAAAACAAAAAAGTTGGGACGCGTATTTTGAGAACCACTGGTTTAAAAAAAAATTGTCTCATGTTAATAATAAATAGAAATTGTTTGCTAATTTAACCGATCTCGTAGCTCTTACAGTTTTCGAGATAGCAATGGTGGCCCATTTAAAATGAACACCTGTATATATTTCATGCTTCTTAATTCCAATTTGCACGTTTCAATAATATTGATTATTTAAATTTTCAATATTTTACATACAGTACATAATTTATTAAATCTTACTAAATATGTCAAAATAATAATAATAATAATTATAATAATAATAATAATAATAAATTATCATGTTTAAAATAAATTAATTTATGCAATAATGACTAATTCTTTTTTATATACACAATACATGCATACGAAATGCAATGGATGTTATAAACACGCACCCGCAGTTTGTGTAAATTTGCTTAAAAAACAATTGGAAAAGTACCTCTCTAATTTGTTTCTTTGGTCATTTACATTTGCATTAGCTTTAAACTACGTACGGTTATTATTATATGTATAAGGCAATAGTTTTCATTTTTTCTCCTCATAGTAGCGTCGAACGCTACTTGCAAGGAGTATATGACATCACCATTCTGTCTACCCTCTTTAGCAGAATGTTACTTAAAGGTAACGTCAAAACCCTGATCTATTCTCTTGCCTACAGATAATAAATTTGTCCGCAAATTTGGCACGAGAGAAACTTCACTGAGTGAGACGTTTTTCTGATTACTTGACACATTTGTCAAAAATTTGACTGTTCCTTTTCCAACTATTTTCGTAGTCGAATCATTCGCTAAATTCAATGTCCTAAATTTAGAATTATCGAAATTTTGAAAATTGTCTATGTCCCCGTATAAGTGTGTTGTGGTGCGATATCAAGTAAACGCCTTCTGCATATTTTGCCGACTAATTTGATTTATTTACATTGTTCTTATTATATCCACATTTTTTTAAATTTTTTATACCTCGGTTTGTTGCATTTGAAACAGCGAAATTCAGTTGTAGTATGATAATTACCATAACATGTATTCATTTTATTTTGATTGTTTCCTCTTTGTGCGTCATTTTCTTCAATTATTTTAGCACTAAGCACTTCTAGGGTTGACAGTATACCTCTGGAGGGTTATTCTAATTCAGATAGCGGTAGCGAAGTTTCGCTATTCGACTTAAAGCCATCTATTGGTCTTGAAAGGAACATAGCATATGACGTCATAGATTGGCGGGATGTCGCTAGGCATAGCGAAAGCGTCAGAGGTCCCGCTACGAGCATAACGCTTCGCTATCGGCCATTTTTGTGATTTTATGATATTATACGGAAGTGAGAGTATACGATTTAATTAATTTTATAAACAGTAGTTTAATGATAAGAATTGTTTATGATACTATACCTTTTATTCATAATTATTTTAGATTATGGCTCATCATTTCGATGCTGTATTTGGCCGTATAGATGCTTGAAGAAGAAAAAGTGGAAGGAAATCGATAATAATTAATATTATCAATTTCCAAACGATATACAAACTATTCTTATCATTAAACTACTGTTTATAAAATTAATTAAATCGCATACTCTCACTTCTGTGTAAATATAAAAATTAAAAATTAGCTTCTGTCAAAACATGTTCAAAACAATATCATAAAATCACAAAAATGAACGCTAGCGAAGCGTTATGCTCATAGCGGGACCTCTGTGGCTTTCGCTATGCCTAGCGACATCCCGCTAATCTATGACGTCATATGCGATGTTCCTTTCAAGACCAATAGATGGCTTCAAGTCACATAGCGAAGCTTCGCTACCGCTATCTGAATTAGAATAACCCCCCTGGACTCTATTGCACATCTGAAGTTTCCAAATCGAGAAGGTAGACTATACAGCAACATTATAACTAGTAATTACTCATATATTGAGACATCCATGTTGCCCAACTTATCTACAATAATAAATCACCTATGTAAACATATTCAAGTTGATCCGTATCCAACGTATGTTGAAAAAGTACACTTCAGTTATTTAAATAAACTTGAATTGTCTGATTTCGAACAGGGTGTAGTAAATTATTAAGGAGTGATGTATGGTTCAATAGGATAAGTGTCCACCGCGTAATGCCCAATTTGTTCCCATGGTAATGTATTAAAAACAATCGAAAAACGGAGATCAGTTTCAAATAATCTGCTTATGCCCGGTTTCACCATTGTAGGTTAAATCTTCAGATAGTTATCTGACGAATAAATTTTATTCATCGAATAGTCAAAGTTTCGTTTCACCAACCAAAATGGTTGGATAGTTAGTTATTCGTAGAATAATACTTTTCCATAATATTTCTGCATTGAGTGTACAACATCGTCTAGGCGATAAATGCAAATAACAACTATACAACTGTCATCGAAAATTTAAATTTGTAAAATATTTTAACATTTTTACTGAAATGTATCCCAATTGTCCATTTCGTTATCAAATTCGAAATGATTAAAAAAATTGACTCTTCTGTTTTTATAAACGTAGATCATATTAACTTCATCACTAATGAATTAATTTGAGTGTTATTCTTACTTAAAGAATTGTTACAATTCAAAGAGGGGTATTCTAAGAAAAATATCACCGAATTTGTTTTAATCAAAGAAAATAGTTGAGTATGCAACAAAATTTTGATTACTATAAGTGATGTTGATACACGGGGTGAAATAAAATGTATTAAATATAGTACTCGTTAAACAATTTCTTCGTTGGAAAATATCAACGACCATGAAGATAACGATAACATAACATTCTGATATTGACAGATTTATTATCAGAAAAAAGTAACCTAAAAATATATAAATTTTTACAGTACCGAACCTTCAATTATTATTCCTTTTATACATTCTTTTTTGCAAATATAAATATATAACTTAATATTTTCTATAACAATTTCAAGAAATATTATAATAAAAATTAAAAATTATTTCATACGTCACACTATTCGTCGAATAAATATTTAACTAGCCAAAAATCGTCAGTTAACTTAATCAACGATTTATTCGTCGAATAAACACTAACTGACGTTGGTGAAACAAAATAAGGTAGTTTTATTCGATGAATAGTTTAACTGACGAATAAAATATTTATTCATTGATGGTAAAACCGGGCATTAAACTTGTAAATTATTTGTTATGGTTACGTGAATTTATTTTGCAAAGGTTAATGAGGGGATTAAAATAAAGTATACATTATGGTTTATGCCATTTGTATAAATAAAATAAACCTATATTTCACTATATGCGTTCCCATGCAACTCAGTCAGATACGATCCTACATTTTGCCGTATCGACCTTGGACTGAAATCGAACTCAATATCCGTTCGCATGATTATTTGCGATTCCAAAATGGTTTTTAATTCGGTTTGAATCCTTGATGGGAACGTAGCAGAGCTGACTGACAGCGATCAGTAATAGATATTTGATGACATTGAAGTTTTGTATTTTCTTGGTATAAATATGGTTGCGCGTCAGTCAATCACAAACGTAAATTTGAGCGCTAACAGTTCAAGACATACGTCTATGATGATAAATAAATTATAGTAAAATAAAAAGCATACTATATAATTAAAGTTATGTAGTGCCCATTTTCTAAAGGTGTTACCTAATAATAAATATCAACACAAATCGGTAATCTATTACTGAATAATAATTTTGTTTCAGACATCCATGGAGTCCCTAATACATCACTTTAAATTTTTCTCACGAGGATTCAGTGTTCCACCTGGTTGCACCTATACTTGTATAGAATCTCCAAAAGGAGAACTGGGGGTGTATTTGGTTAGTGACGGATCGTCAAAAGCTTATAGATGCCGAATTAAATCACCAGCCTTTATTCATTTGTCTGCACTGGAGAAACTTATAAAAAGACATTTACTTGCTGATGTCGTTTCGGTTATAGGAAATTTAGATATTGTATTTGGTGAGGTAGATAGATAAATTATGATAATGTATAAAAAAATCTACTAAATACTATTACAAAATTGTCATATTATTGGTGTTTATTCCTGTACATTAATTGGCTGTTGATGTATATCATGTATTTCTATTTCTTCTTCTTCATCTTCTTCAAACGTTTCCTCGTCTATTTCAGCGTCCTGAAATTAACAAAAAAATGTAACAAGTTGGAATCTAAAAAAATGTATTACAAATTGTTTAACAACAAAGTCAATTTAATATTAATATGACCTTGCTTCTATATAAAGAATCAATTGAAATGTAATCGACTAATCATGTGACAATAATCAGATTATAGGTAAAATGGTTAAACCTAATAAGGTCATGTTAATTTGAAAATTAAAAACGTTCCCCTAAAAATAGTATCATTATACAAAAATATGACAATAAAGAATAATTAACTACACCATTGGATAAACCAACATTAGAAGTAATAATAATAACATATATAATTTAATAGTATATTGTGTTATTAAGAGTAAAAGTGATACTTTGTGTGGCGAGCACGGAAGTTTGCACGACGAGCGAAGCGAGTCGGATAATTGCATGCGAGGCACACAGACACTTTTACTCTGTATGTAGGTTACCTGTCAGTTATTCATAATTTTTAGTAACTTTATTCTTAGGTTATCTAGTTTTTATAGTGATATTTAGGATGATATTACAGATTTTTATTGTACAAGTAACTTCTTATTGGCTGATTCTATATACGGCGGCGAAGAAATTAAACGGCGGCTAGAATAAAAAATTATATTACGGCGACATAGAAATTAAACTTCAACCTTGTCAATCACGTCACAGAAGATGTCACTTTTATGACGTTTGAAGAAAAAATATTTTTTCTACCTGATATTTTCAAAGTATAAAGTAAGTAAGAATATGAAAAAATCAATCAAAATTAGTTTGGCGTCATTATATTATTGATATATTTATAAGAAATTTAAGAAACACAAACACATTGTGAGCAATTTTAGAAATTTGTAAGTACGAGTCTAATTTTCAAATAAGCATTTTTCATGCAACTGAGCATAAATATAAACACCGTTTGACACGGAATTTAATCTTGTAATAAATTCAGTACAAGATGATATTTAAGCATCATGAAAAATATAATACGTATCCTTTTCGCGCAGTTTAAGTACAAGAAAATAAAAAAAATCTAATTTCACTCTCAGTATGAAATTAAGACCCATATCAGACGGCCTTTTGAATAGTAAGGTATAGTAGAGGCATAGATATATGAAATACACTTTCGGATAAGCCGATTGGCCCTTATCAAGTTTTATGGGAATTGCGGTAATGGTTCATTTAGGCAGATACTTTCTTCTGTTATATGCTGTTATAGTAGAAGTTCAGGTATAAGAAACTTATAATTATCCCAACTCAAAGTAAGAACAGGTCCGTATTAAATAAATTCATACTATACTTACTTTGTATAAATAAATAACTAATAATGGAGTTGTAGAATATGTAATTGGAAATCCCAAGATCACACAATGAAAAGAAAAATATTAAGAATGAACAACTTGACTTAGTAAATCTCCATTGATATCTCCGCTTTAATCCTTTTTAGATATTCTTACCATTGAATATATATATATATATATATATATATATATATATATATATATATATATATATATATTATATAAGACATAGAAGAAGAAAGACAGAAACTAAGTATTAACTAGCTTTACAATGGTAGGAAAATCTAAAAGGTATTAAAGCGGAATGATCAACAAAGATTTGACTAAGTCAAGTTGTTCATTCATAAGATTTTTCTTTTCATTTGGATTTCCAATTATTCTAAGAACTCCATTATTAGTAGAGGCACACGGTCAGTTTTGAACAAGTCATCAAAACGATATTTTTGTACTTGCAGTTTTTACTAGTGTGTGCATAAGATTGTAAATACAAATATATGAAGATCCTAGGAATATAATTTTGTGGACGTAAGTCATGCTGAAAACAACATTCGGAAGAAATAGCCTCAAATATCTATCCTATGACGAGAAGAATATGATACGGCCCTGTTCTTACTTTTCAAGTGATACATTTGAGTTGGGATAATTTATAACTCCTGACCACAAAGCTTCCCATCCCCCCATAAAAAGTTGTAAAATCCGTATAAGTCAGTTTCTATACATCTACTATACCTGCAGGTAATAAGGTCTGTCGGATAATGAGTCCTAAGGAACAAAAATCGCAATTTCTAATACAAGCAGATCAAAATCTTCCACTCACAAATTTATTAGACCCAAACAAGTTGAAGAAAGAGAGACGCACAGCTCGAATAACAAAAATCCTTCAGAAACAACCGTCAGTAAAACATATCAAATTATACTCTATATCTTAATAATAATAGACTTTATTGACATCAGTCAAGGAAGGGGTTCAGTCAAAGAGTGCTTTTCAACCCAACCAGTACGCAAAATATAAAGATAAACAAAAATGATATTAATAAAACATAAACCCATAATACATAGAAAAAAAAAACAAATAAAAATTAATGTTGATTAGACAACAAATGTTTTGAATCACAAAGGTTCACAGATAATATCACATTTTTGCTGAAAGTAGTATTTAAAAGAATTTGCAGAAAGAGATTTCATACTCTCTGATAAAGTGTTGTATAATATGGGAGCTAAATAGGAGAAAGAGCACTTAAATTTCTTCCGTAATTCACGATTTTTATTACTCTAGTTGTATGTTAATGCAGGCAACATATTTTTTTACGATTAGTTTTTTAAATATGAAGACCGGTGGTTATTAAGGCCTGTCAAAATTAAAAAATAAAATATGTAAAATCTGACACTAGGAAGGATGCTGATAATTTCACATCTAAAAACAAGATGGAATTGGCATGGACGTGAGGAGGATAAAATAAACAATATGCGACAAATGGTATTATGAAGACTATGTCGATTTATCAGCTCAAGATCTTGAAATCTGTAAGTGACCTGATGACTATTAGGCGTGATAAAATTATCGTATTTTTGAAAGATTAGATGTCGTTGTGAAATTACTATATTATTTGATTTTTGATATCGAGTCTAAAATTTATATATGCTATAGCAATAACCCTTTTTACCCAACCATATTATAATAAGGCCTATTTAAATTGTTATTAAAAATGTGTAATTCTGTTTTTTTTTTATGGTAGAAGTTGCTATTATAAGTTTATAGATTGTTTCTAAAATATTGTAAGACTGATTATTAATAAAAAGTATTGATTATTTGCAGTATTTTAAATTTTATTTCAAATCTTTGTTAGTTAAATCTCAAAAACTAGTGAGTTTATCATGTTTTATCAAGAGTACCTTTTTTGTGTATTTGTGTACTTACGTAGGTCTTATTATCACAGGTACCTTATAGCTATTAATATACCTATAGTTATGATTGTTATAATCGCCGCAATGTCAATTGAATTCTGAACTCGGAGATCGAAGATTTTAAGACATATAAAGCCTGGTATTATTCATAACATCCTTGGTTTGTTCATTAGTTTACGAGTTTCACGTTATTAATAAATATTAACATTAAATTATCTTGTAACGTTTTCGTGATCAAGTCTGTATGGGTTGATGACAGCTATTTTATCCAATTGTCCCACGTTATTTTGACAAATCTGTATTGTAATGTTTTTACCATACTGACTTGTCAAAATGACATGCGATACAATTATGACTTAGTTATCCTCCTTACTTTTTTATGTTAATAAAAGCTTAATAACTTGAAACCGATAATTTTATATAAATACCTGATACTGTTGGTATTCGGAAACTAAGTCGTTCAAGTTGGATTCAGCTTCGACGAATTCCATTTCATCCATTCCCTCGCCCGTATACCAGTGTAAGAAAGCTTTTCTTCGGAACATGGCGGAGAATTGTTCGCCAACTCTCTTGAAAATCTCTTGAATGGCAGTAGTATTAGCAATAAAGGTTCCAGACATTTTCAAACCAGGTGGGGGAACATCACACACAGCTACTTTTACATTATTAGGAATCCATTCCACGAAGTGTGCCGAATTTTTGTTCTGAACCTGCAACATTTTTATAAGTTGATACAACAAAAAAAAAGATGAAGCAAGAAAATCAATTTACAGGGGAGACGCTCCGGGAAATTTAAATCACGCCAAAAAGATACGCTTATTAATTCGTTATTTATTATCGACATTTTCTTATAGTTCCCGCAACTTATAATGAGTTCCGTATTATTCGGATTTAATTAAAGGCATAGCGCGTGAACTAAGGCCACTTTGTATTTTTTTGTTTACACCCCATGAGGTATATTAAAAAATATCAGTCTGAACTATTAAAATTATATGGGAAATGATTAAAAAATATGCTAAATTATAAAGAAACATTTAAACTTAAAAAGGGATGCAGAGCTTATATGTAAGACAGATTAAACAAAAAATGCAATTTTGTAGTAAATTGCATTTTTTCTTGAATTCCTATAAATTTCAAAATGACTTATAAAAATTATTTGGTTTTATTGAACGAGTAACCGACATCATTTTAATAAATGAACAGTTAAATTGAAGCCATTATGCAGGATCATTCATGCCATCCGCAATATGATTGTTGTGCAAATAATTTCATGTACATTCTATTCATTTTAAATTGTTGCGCACAGTCAACTTAATTGTGCACTAGCCTCTGTTGAGGAAATAGTTTTGCCTACGACCGTTAAGGTATTTGCTTGTTGTATGTTTGTTATTGCTACGGATACATAGTATATTGTAAACACATTTTCATTTCCCACGGTAACCATAGATAACGTTAAGGTATAAATTCATTTCTCACAGTTCTGTCATAGTTATTTACATACTAAATGCGGGAACGACTGGTTTCCGGAGGAGTGTTTGGCGGCGCGAGCTCGCGAGCGCTGCCATAGAACGATTCCGGAAACCCAGTTCACGCAAGAGGTTTGTACAATATTTTTCGTACGAAAATCATAAAATCAACAATTAATTTTCTATTTGTACAAATATTTTTATTTATTGTATACACAAAATGATTTGTGGTTATGTGTTTCAGTACTAACAAGTGCTGTCAATCTGTCAACATGACAGCAGTTGTTGCCAACATTGTATATCAAATGCACTAAATTTACTTTTTCTACATTAAATTTCGTTCAATAATCCCCTATTTTCTTTTAATATTATTAGGTAAAAGAATGTTTAAAACATTATATTATTTTATTATAAATACAGTTTTTTAATAAATTCTGTAGAAGTAGGAGTGTTTTTTCCAAAATTTCCCGGTCACCTATCTGGTGAAGACCTGGGAAATTGACGTTCCAGGCGTTGCTTAGGCAACGCGAAACAACACATTTCAATGCATGAGTACGAAAAAATTTATTCATATCTCACAGTTCTATCAAAAATAAATTGTTCCAAATTTAATTAATTAGAAAATAATATCGTGATCGTAGAAAAAGTATAGTATACAACTCGCATGGAATGTCCATTTCATACTTGTATGAAATGTGTACCATTCCATGCTTGTTGTACAATATACTATTGTCGTGTATAAATGACTTAATATAGAGTGGGCATACAAACCTGCAACATATGCTCGTCGATTTCCTTCATAGAAAGATTTCCTCGGAAAATGGCAGCAACGGTGAGGTATCGGCCGTGGCGTGGGTCGCATGCGCTCATCATGTTCTTTGCGTCAAACATCTGTTGCGTGAGCTCCGACACGTTGATGGCGCGGTACGCCTGCACGCCGCGAGCCGTTAGTGGCGCGAACCCAGTCACGAAGAAGTGCAGCCGGGGAAACGGAATCATGTTCACGGCCAGTTTGCGCAGATCTGCGTTTAACTGGCCCGGGTATCGTAGGCATGTTGTTACACCCGACATCGTTTGCTGAAATGTCACATTCATAAAAGGCTGACTTTACGCATTTCACTTTTTATTCATCTTTTTTTAAAGTAGATATTAGCCGAATATGGAAATTATAGCACGAAATAAAAACACGATATTACATACGTGTTACATACATTTTTCCTACTACCGAATTATTAATAAATATTTATTTATAAAATAAATAAAAGAAACTTTAATAATGACAATATTGAAAATTAGATTCAAACTTATGCCAAATAAATATAAATGCTATAAGTATAATATTATGTGTTATACGGAAAATATATAGTTGTACGATGTGTTGACAATACTGTAAAAACAGTAAAAATGTAAATGTAATAATTAGGATGTTAAAATTTGTCTCTGAGAATAAAATATCATTCTGTGATTGTCCATGTCGAGGTCTACATCGTGGTATATTATTTTAAATAAAACATATTCCTAAAAAATCAGAGGTTCCTATTTAAATTGGCAATAAAATAATTACACATACTTTATTTATAGTGTACATTAATATTTCTTAATAAATATTTGTTTTATTTACCAAATTATCTACTTGACAGTAAAATTAACAGAATGTATTTGTTGCCTAACAATACTAGTTCAGTTTTTACGCACTAATGCTTCAAAATTAACTTAATAAAAACTGCATGCACCCTTTACAATTTGTAAAGTGTAATTTTTCACATCCTAGTGCTTAAAAAGTTTATGTGGCATAATAACGGCTACTTTTCACGCGCTAGAGGACACTTTTCACGCCTTCGTGTCAAATTAATCAATGGTTTTATTTACTGTTAAAGTAAATTTATTTCATATGCAGGGCAAAATGCTGTGTATGCAACACTGTTGTGTAACATAGTATTTTTTATCTTAACATTTACTTTACACACTACTTGCAAAAATAACTACAATTAATAGCAGCCAATAGCAAACTTTCACACCTCGTGGGAAAACGGCGATTATTGTACAATATACTATTTTCTACGACCACTATGGAAAGTGGAACTTTTCTCACACTTTATAAAGCTTCAAAGTTGCGTATTTCCCACAATCGTTGGTTAAAGTGTGAGAAATCATTTCTCTCGGTATTTGCTAACGCTGCGCATGTGCAGTGGAGGAAATATCATTTCTCACAGTAATTGCCAACACTACGCATGCGTAAAGTTACTCTTTGTGAGGTTATCTACGCCACATTGTTTCTTATGTCAAATAGCTCTTTTGTGTGTATTTTTTGTTCTGTTATGATTAAAAATGTGGTCGTAGAAAAAGTATAGTGTGTCACTGGTGCAGAATAGCCTATTTGCCACCTTGTGTGATTTCAGTACGCGATTTCGTCTCGTGCCGAAACTCATGGAAAATAGGCGATTTTCTGCACTTGTTGCACTATATACAATATTATTGATTTTGATAATAATGTTATTTTCGCCGCAGTAAACTCATACTTTCGCATATACCTGCGTACTTTTTATGTTATCATACTTTAACCTGCATCGTTGATTGCAAAATACAAATAGATTGGCAACTTTATGACAAGATTCATAATACAGTGCAGCGAGTATTTTAAATATTCTTAAATGAACAATAATTATGAAATTTCGAGTAGGTATATTAAAACCACTTAATTGCAAGTCAAAACTAGACATTAAACGTTTGCTTGTCCTGTAATCTGAAAGTAAGATTAATAGTTTGTTCATACTCTATTCTATAAAATAATTTTTGAAATATTGGATGACATTCAATTTCAATTCGAAAACAGTGTCACCCGCTATACAAATGGCTTCCCTATCAATCAATTTTCAATTAACGCTTGTATTTGACTAGTTTATTTATTAGCTTTTATAAAAAAATGAAAATAAGTACTACTCTATTACAATTATTCTAAATACTTGTGTTAATTATTTTACTTACAGAAACCAAATGATTTAGGTCATAGTAACTAGGCGTAGCCATCTTCAGAGTCCGGAAACAAATATCGTACAAGGCTTCATTATCAATGCAGTGCGTTTGATCACTACATTCTATGAGTTGATGTACAGAAAGGGTAGCATTGTATGGCTCTATAACAACTTCTGATACCTGAAAAGCAATGCATTTGTTTTATACAAATAACAATGTAAACAGAAAACGAAATATGTGTTACAAGTATTATTCATTCAGATAGGTACAACATTGCAGTTAAACGTTAAATTATTGTATGTGCATTCGCATGGATTTTATAATCATTAACAATTTAAATCTATGTACTGTTTTTCTTCAATTTTCTTATAAAAACATAAATTATAAGTATTTCTTTTAAACACAAAATGAAACACGTGTATATTCAATTCAGAAAATACTTGCTGAACTATATATAATAAACTAAAAAAAATTAAATTTACTGTTTGCACAATACTGAAAAAATGTAACTTTAATTACTATTAGTATGCACTGCATAACCTACAGACTAATATCTACGCACTCGTTTCGATTTTCGTTTAAACAATCAATTGTGATTATGACGACAAAAATTTCGAATAAAATTCTAGTCACTAGAGGTATTATATACCATGGGTTTTTTCCCATGTTAATATACATATACAAATGGATTTTAAAAATATATTTTTGTCAAAATAAATATATGATGAGTAAATTTGAAATGAACCGGTATAGTAAAAAAAGGGCGTACCTTGGGAGAAGGCACAACGCTGAACGTGTTCACCATGCGGTCGGGGAACTCCTCGCGGATTTTGCACATGAGGAGAGTTCCCATGCCAGAGCCCGTACCACCCCCTAGTGAATGCGCCATCTGGAAACCTTGCAGGCAGTCGCACGCCTCGGCCTCCTTGCGTACCACGTCCATCACGTCGTCCACCAGTTCGGCGCCCTCCGTGTAGTGCCCTTTGGCCCAGTTGTTTCCGGCGCCAGATTTCCCGAATATGAAGTTATCTGGCCGGAACATGCCGCCAATTTCACTGCTTCGCACAGTATCCATCGTTCCTAATATATGTATACATATGTAATTATTCATTCATAGATGTTCACGTTTAATTGTAACATAGATAGATCCCAACAACTTTGCAACCGTTGTGCGTCTCAATGGCACCGACAACGTAACATATATACCGGGTATCCCAGCTCGACCGACACATGGGAGTTTTACATGGGAAATCAGTTAATTATGAATAGTATCTCCCCAGTGCAAGATATTAACTTGAAATTTCGTATACTTATAGGAGAATATTAATTCTATGGATTACAGTTATTTGAAATATGTAATTTCATCTGCAAGTTGAGATTTATTAAATTATAAAATCTAACATTTTCGTTCAAAATCAGTCAGCCATGAAAATAAAAGAAAATATCTCTGTGGCAGTTCTGACAGTTAATGACATGCCATTGTAGATATTTATATTTTTGTAATATTGGTATATTATTTAACAAAAAGAAACTAAATTCAACTTAAATAATATTAAAATACAGGGAATAAAAATTAAAATCAGTGATACTTCACTAAACTGTCAGATAAATATTTTCTTTTATTTTCATGGCTGTCTGATTTTGAACGAAAATATTATGTTTTAAATTTAATAAATCTCGCCCTGCAGACGAAATTGCATATTTCAAATAAGTGTGATCCATAGAATTAATATTCTACAAAATTTCAAGTTAATATCTTGCACTGGGGAGATACTATTTATAATTAACTGATTTCGTATGTAAAACTCCTATGTGTCTGTCGTAAATACACGTTTGGTGTTCCGATAATAATCTTTATCTAAATTTAAATAAATGTTACATTCTTTCTTTCACTAGAAAAACCTCTCCAATTCATTATCCTTATTCAATAAATGGTATTATATTAAGCCGAACTTACTTACACACTGATCTTGGAGTCAAATTTGACCAGTCTCTCACTTTCATCCCTCATATTAATTCTATCTATCAATCGGCTGTTCGTATGTTAGGGTTTGTTATCAGGAACACACGCTCTTTTTCTAATATTTCTGCAATATTAACGTTATATTACTGTTATATTCGTTCCAAACTGGAATATTGTTCAATTATCTGGAGTCCTTTTTCTGAAGTCCATCAACTTCATGTCGAGAGCGTTCAAAAGAAATTTTTAAAATATCTGCACTACAAAGTATATAGCTCCTACCCCGATCGTTCAATATCTTATACAGTTCTACTTAATACATTCAATTTTCGCAGCCTCATTGAACGACGTGAAATCAATGCAGTCTATCACTTATCAAAACTCATTCACAATGAAATTGATGATCCTGTGTCTCGTGGTCTTATTAACGTTCATGCTCCTTCGTATCATACTCGACATATTACTACATTTCATCTTCATACTGCACGTACCAATATATTCTACTGTTCTCCAATAAATAAAATGTGTTTCTTTTACGAATTAAATTATACTTCTATTGACATTTATCAACTTTCTCCTAAATTATTTCGTAAACGTTTATTTTCATTATAAATTGTCTTTTTTTGTTGTTCTTATTCTTTTTTGTACTTATTCTTTTTTCTTCCTCCAGTTTTCCTCTATGTTGTTATTGGACCTTTGTCTGTTACATAGAGTAATCTAATAATAATAATAATTAACTGATTTCCCATGTAAAACTCCCATGTGTCGGTCGAGCTGGGACACCCGGTATATATATATATATATATATATATATATATATATATATATATATATATATGTGTGTGTGTGTGTGTAGTGTGTTACTATAGTCATTTAACATGGGAAAAAGTTTTTAGTAAATAAATACTAACAACTAAGTCACCATATTGTACAAGTCAATACTACATGTATTCCTATATCTTATTTAATACAGATTACTTCATTTTAATAGCATAATTTAATGAAATTTACAAAATCAATTTTAAAATTTTCGCCTCATATTTTTATTGCTCTCTACACACATTGATGACACCTGTCAAATTGTTCTTGGAACACACGGTATATGTAAGCTTTCATTTTAAAACTTTAATTGGTGAGATGTGAGATATGATTCGGATCGTTAATTAAAAATGTAGTTATTGTAATTTCTGTTGGATTATGTGTAGCTTGAAACGAATAATAAAGTAGAATACGTTATACGTTGAACGATATAATATATTAATAAACAAGACTGAATAAATACATGTCATAAAAATACAAAATCAATCAATAATATTTTTAAATACTTATTATGATAGGATTGTCACGGTGATCCATCGCTTTCTTGATCTTAGACCGAAACTCGGTACATGATGTTCCTAACACTTCCCCTCGAGTGAGGTACCGTGTAAATCAATGTCTACTTTCTGTAGACCAGAATATTTCATACACCACTCGTATTTCTGTCTAGGTAGTCCTTTTATAAGAAAATCAGCTACTTGATCTTCGGTTGATATGTATTTCATGATGAATAATTTTTCCTTCTCCATGTCTCGAATAAAATGATTTAATGAAAATGTGTTTACTTCGGTTGTGAAATACCTGATTCTCGATTAACTTCAATGCGCTTTGATTGTCACAGTAGATAACAATGTTTGCCAAAGCTGCAAATCCTAATTCTTGTAAAAACTTTCTCAAATATATGGCTTCCTTCCAGCCATAGCTATATATTCGGCTTGTGTTGTACTCAGGGCAACAGTTTTCTGGACTTCCTCCAAGGATAAACAAATAACCCATGTGTGACTTTCTATCTTCGATACTTCCTCCCCAATCAGCATCCACGAAACCTTTGACCGGTTCCGAAATAGAATTGAAGACTAATCCCACGTTGGCGGTTCCCTTCAAGTAGCGAAGGACTCTTTTAACTGCCCGCCAATGCTCCAATGCATAACAATTATTGAAACTGCCTAAACTGCTAACTGCGAAGGATATATCTGGACGTGTAGTTATGGACAAATATGTGAGTATACCAACAAGCTCACGATAAGGGAGATTTTGTTATTCTTCACTTGGGTTTTCTTTCTTTTTTAGTTTGACTCCAAGATCTAGTGGAGTGACCACTGGTTTGCATTCACTCATGTTGAAACGCTCAAGCAGTTCATTGACATATACTTTCTAATACATGCCCACCTGGTCATTGTTTTGAACGAATTCAATTCCCAGGCAATATTTTGCAAAACCCAAGTCCGTAAGTTTGAACTCGGCTGCCAACGGAAACCTTTTGATTTATCAGAGTAGCCTACAAAGACTCCCTCTTTTCCTCGATGATCTAGTTTGTCTCTTCCAGGTTCTCTATTCAGATAGTACACCTTACTACCGAATATTTTCATATGCGAAATATTAGGTGCTCTTCCGGTCCATAATTCAAAAGAGGTCTTTTCATCTAAACTCTTTGAAGGCAACCTATTTTTTTTATATAATTAGCCATATTAACTGCTTCCGCTCAGAATGTTTGAGGTAAACCTGCCTCGATTACAAGACATCTAGCCGTGTCGAGTAAAGATCGGTACATTCTTTCTGCTTTCCCATTTTGTTCGGGATTATATGGAACCCATAATCTTTTTTTTTTGTAACGTGCTTATTAATTGTCATCGTAATAATTTTCATGTAATGACAACAACACAGATGTTATGTTATTTGCAGAGAAGAATCGCACTCTCCAACAATATGTTTGTACAAATTAAGGTAAGAAGATAATTCCCGGATATATAGGCAAAATATGAATATTGCATTTATAAGCGTGAAACAGAAATCTGTAACAATTTTTTGAAATAGTGACTATTTTATTTTATTTGTGTGTCATGGTTTAAATTTCACATTTCTAAAACTGGAAATACTCTTTTTGATTTCTGGTCTCTTACAACTATGCTGTAATTCAATATTCGTTTCTTGTTTTCGTTTGGTGAGTGAACAACCGATCCTGTTGCGTCCAAATATCCGTACGAAAAATTATTAGCTTTGCAAAATAATTCCTTTTATTTAAAATTAAATCTCTTAAATGTTTAAATAAAATATCTTTTTGTATAGCGTGTTTTCTTTTGGGATCCATATACAAGAAAAATATAAAATAAAGAAAGTAAGAGAAACTAAAATATATTCAAAATTAAAGTATGAAAAATAAAAAAATGAAATAAAGATCCTGTAAGACGATACCAAATACAAACAAAAGAGTACCAATCCAAAACTAATAAAAACAAGATAAACAAACCAAATAAGAACAGACTAAACTAAAACACAAAAGCAAAAAATACAATACAGGAATGACATATAAGAATAACAACAAATATTTTTGAAGGTAAATTAAATATTTCAGATATATAAATTTTTATATATACAATATACGAAATAAAAAGAACAAAATAAACCGAATACATAAACTTAATCTTAAAAAATAATATGATGTTATTAATAACGAAAATGGGGTGAAATAGGAAATAATTCAATACAAAGCAAGAAAAAACAACAGCGTGTACAATCAAACAGCACGAAGTTTCTAAACGAAATGAAAATAAACAAAAAGCCGCCAAGAGTGAGCAGTGAACAGCTAGCACTGAGATTACAGGCCATGTGCTATAAAAAACTACTACACGTGAAGTGTACGAAATTCAAGTTTTTGCACTAAAGGCCGTCGCGCACTAGAGCGACGCGAAGTGCGGCGAAGCGAAGCGCGGCGAAGCGACCAATTTAGTATCAACGCGCATTTGAGAGCAGTTTTCAATAAGAAACGGTCGCGTTCGTTGTCATATGTATACAAAGATGGACAGCTCAGACGAAGAAATTATTAATTCGCTATTATGTGAACAAGAAGAACAGGAAGAGAAGAAGAATAGGCGGAGGATGTGGGTTCATCCTATCAACAAAAAAAGAAAAACAGAGGGCGAGTTCAGAACATTATTTCCTGATCTAATAAAAGATGAAATCAAGTTCCATCAATATTTTCGAATGGAATATGACAAGTTTTTGGAATTAATTGAAAAATTAAAACCGGAAATAACAAGACAAAACACCACATTTCGTAGAGCTATAACTCCCGAAGAGAGATTAGCTGTATGTTTAAGGTAAGGAAGTTTGTATAATGTTAAAACACTTTATTGAAATACGTCATGTAGGACTTGAATTGCAATAATCCTTATTTGAACTACAATCTTGTTATATTTGATACAAGGTTGGTTTTTTAAGCAAATTAACGATTAAACTATGTAGATTTGAACAGAAATAAAAATTTTATTTGAAAGATCTATACAACAGTAATTAAATACATAAAAACTATAAAAAATAAAAATATATACTATACGAGTATACATACATTAAAATAAATTAATTATTAGGAGGATTGTAGCTAGTTAAAGGATCATATGAAGGATTTAGAAGAATGAGCTTCTGTATATGTATAATTTGGAACTGAAATATATGATGGTTGGGGAGGGCAATAGCGACTTGTATAATTTGGGTGTTCAGCAGCTGGTTCCAATGCAGCTAACTCTGCTTCATTAACTATTTTAAAAACCTTAGATTTAACTTGTACTTGCAGACGTGGTGGTAGAGTACGGACAGTATCCGCCATACTTAGAAAAAAGCTTGTTAAAGAATCTTTGTTAGCGTTGCTTTTGTCATCTTTTTTACTATTTAAATATTTATCTAATACTCCCGCAACACTACTAGGCTGATTTCGATGAGGTTGAAGAATTTTTCGTTTTGACAAAGATGATACACTGGTTGATGGTGAGGGCGAATGTGTTGGAGTATTCATTGAGATGATTTCCAAAGCCTGGTCCTGAGTATTGTTGTCTTGAGCACCATCGTTCTCGGTTTCTTCTTCAGCTTCATCGTCGGAATTTTCTTCCAAATTAGATATTTGTTGGCGTTCATCAATGAACAGCAAAAGAAATGCCATTTGCTTTTCCAATATCCACGGCCTACATTTTTTTGCTGCATCACCACTTTTTGATTTTCACGCCTTCATTGCCTTTCTGAAGCAATCACGCAATTTTTTCCATTTCTGTTTGCAGGCAGTTACTAAAAATATGTAAATAAATTATTATTATTTGCAGATTCCTAGCTACTGGAGATTCGTTCCGATCAATTGCATTTAGTTATCGGCTAGGATAAACCACTGTCCGTGAAATAGTATATACAACATGTCAAGTTATTTGGACTAAATTACACCCTGAAGTTATGCCAGCACCGGCCAGCACCAACAAAAGAAATGTGGAAACATATAGAAAATGAATTTGATGAAAACTGGAATTTTCCCAATTGTATAGGTGCAATTGACGGGAAACATTTCACCGTCCAGGCTCCACCATCATTATTTTTTAATTATAAGAAAACGTTTAGTGTGGTATTACTAGCTTTAGTAGATGCTAACTACCGGTTCACAATTGTCGATGTTGATGCATACGGCAAAAATAGCGATGGTGAAATTTTCGCATCTTCAAATATGGGAAAAGCACTATTAAATGATACTTTAAACATACCAGCCGATAAAAATCTCCCAGGTAGCAATGAAAAAGTGCCGTATGTTATTGTAGGCGATGAAGCTTTTCCCTTAAATAAACATTTAATGCGCCCTTATCCCGGTACACAAATTAAGGACGATGAAAATAAAAAAAATTTTAACTACCGTTTAAGTAGAGCCAGAAGGTTATCTAAAAATGCTTTCGGAATTTTAACCTAAAGATTTCGAATCTATCAAAGACGCTTAAATATGCATCCTGACAATGTAGATAACGTCATTTTAGCTACTTGTTGTTTACACAATTTTCTTAGAGGGATGGAAACCATAGAAAATATGGCTGATATGACCAATGACAATGCTAATCGGAGTTTTCAAAATTTGCAAAAATCTGGAGGAAATGCCACAACTGAGGCACTATCCGAGACAAATTTAAAAAATATTTTGTTTCATCCGCAGGTTTAGTGCAGTGGCAAAATGCCATGATACAAAAAGACCGACAAAATGTTTAATTATTATTAATAAATTCGAAAATTAGGTTTTTTCTGTAACAAAGTAATTTTTAGCAACTGATTATATTTTTAAACAATCAAGAAGTACATATTATACAGGGTGAATACTGAAAACCTTGACATAGGGAAATAACATGGGAAAACAGTTTTTTGCTGTTTCCATCTGTCCCGCTAAATAAAATCGGTTGTATATGGTATCGTTAGTTAGATTACTTAATTTTGCATTTAATAAAACTAAATGTTGTGTAATAAGGCCTTTTCTAACTTAAATATTTGATAAAATAAATTGTATTTTGAAGGTTATCTTTCATATTTTCGAATAAGATACGTCAAAAACAAAATGCTCCATAGCCGAGTGGATACGAGGGCTGATTCATAACATAAATAATCTACAAGACCTGGTTCGAAACCACCTCAGCCCTACTTTTTTTAATTAAATTATGCTTAAAATATCTTTATTATATCAGACTATTTTAATAAAATAGCAATATTCATATTTTTGTAAATAAAAAAATCCAAATATTTAATAGAATTATTATTTGCTGTCTGTCAAACTTAATAATTAATTCGAATTTAGTTTTTGGTGTATAATTTCGTATTTCATGTTTCGAAACATGATATTTTAAGTATAATTTAATTTAAAAAAAAAATAGGGCCGAGGTGGTCTCGAACCAGGTCTTGTAGATTATTTATGTTATGAATCAGCCCTCGTATCCACTCGGCTATGGAGCATTTTGTTTTTGACGTTTGTTATTCGAAAATATGAAGGATAACCTTCAAAATACAACTTATTTTATCAAATATTTCAGTTAGAATAGGCCATATTACACAACATTTGGTTTTATTAGATGCAAAATTAAGTAATCTAACTAACGATACCATATACACACGATTTTATTTAGCGGGACAGATGGAAACAGCAAAAAACTGTTTTCCCATGTTATTTCCCTATGTCAAGGTTTTCAGTATTCACCCTGTATATATACATATATAATGTTTAAAAAAAATAATGGGTTGCTAAAAATTAACGTAACCACTTTTGTTACAGAATAGACCCATATAACTACTAAAAACTTAGCCACACGCAAAAAAGAAATAAGAGTGAACTCAAGAAACACAAACAGAAATGACTGGTGGAATAGTAGCTGTTTGGAAAAAAAACGAAAAATGAGAAAGAAACGTAAGCAATGGAAAGATGGGATAATCACTGAAGAAGAATACAAATATGAATTAAAAGAATATAAAGAATTGTGTATAAAACAAAAGGAAAACAAAAAGAAAGAAATTGAGGAACAGCTGCAGAGAATAAAGACAGAGACGGAGGCATGGAGTTTTATTAGTAAAGAGAGGAAAAAGAAACAAGAGATATCAAAACAAATATCCGAAGAGGAATGGAAAGTCCATTTCTGCACACTTTTAGATGGGAAAAATACCAAAATACTAAGAAGAGAAGAAAATAAACCGAAAATAGGTGGAGATGTAGAAGAGATAACACTAGAAGAAGTTAAAGTGCAAATTAGTAAACTAAAAAAACGAAAAGCGGCAGGAGAAGACGAAATCACAAATGAAGCCTGGATATATGCAGATGAGAACTTATTAAGAATATTAACAAGTATTATTAACAAAGTATGGCGCACCGCACAAATACCTACTAGATGGAGAAAAGGAATTATACAACCGATTCATAAAAACGGAGACATAGACAAAGTAGAAAATTGTAGAGGAATAATATTACTAGATACAGCGTTCAAGATCTATGCGATGATTTTACAAGAAAAATTGGAGGAAGAAATAAGAGTAAAAAATCTCATACCAGAAAACCAGGCAGGTTTTCGGAAAACAAGAAGAACAACAGACAATATTTATATACTTAATCAAATGATTGAAAACGAGATCCGTAAAGATAAGGGAAAGTTATACGCATTGTTTGCAGATCTGGAGAGCAGCGTTCGATAATGTAGATAGAGATCACCTGTTTAGAACTTTAACAAATATGAATTGTTAACAATTGTTAGCGAACTTAGAGAACATCTACAGAGAAACTATATCGGTGATAAAAGTAAAGGACAGAACCACAGAGGAGATCTGGACTGAAAAAGGATTAAGGCAAGGATGTCCATTAAGCCCAACATTATTTTCACTATATATAGCGGATATAGAAGAATTCCTCAGCAAAGAGCAAACAGGCGGCATTGTAATAGGAAGAAAGAAAATATGGTCTCTAGCGTACGCGGATGACATTGCCATAGTTGCGAAAGATCCACCTGGAATGAAAGCAATGCTGAAAAGACTTGAACTGTATTTAAAAAGAAAAGATATGAATCTCAACGCGCAAAAATCAAAAATTATAAAATTCAAAAAAGGTGGAGGTAGAGAAACCTCTGAAGTATGGAAGTGGAAAAATGAAAGTATCGAAGAGGTAAAAGAATTCAGATATTTGGGACATACATTATATATATATATATATATATATATATATATATATATATATATATATATATATATATATAGCGGCTTAACACCCCCATGGGGTTGCGCCGCTTCCTTCGAAGCTTTCTAGATCCAATTTTATTGGAGTGGATCAATCTCCGATTCCTGTTTCTTAGATGTTCTTTATAATATTCCTCCACAACTCCCTATCTCTTGTTTTATTCTTCCAGTTGCTAATTCCAGCTGCTTTCAGATCTTCTTCCACTTCTCTCAGCCATGTTGACCTGGGCCTGCCTCGTCTTCTTCTTCCGCCTGGGCTCCACTCGACTATTGATCTTATTGTATCCCTTTCTTCTGCTCTCCATACATGGCCAAGCCATCTCATTCTTTGTTGTTTATTTTTTTTCACTATATTATCTCCTTCTAATTCTTGTTCTATTTCATGGTTCATTCTTATTCTGTATTCATTTTCTGATACCTTGATTTGTCCTAGAATTGTTCGTATTATTTTGCGTTCCATTATTTTTAGATCTTCTTCTTCTTTTTTTGTCATTGTGATTGTTTCAGCTGCGTATAATGCTATTGGTCTTATTATTGATTTGTATATTCTGATTTTGGTATTTTTTGTTAATAGTTTGTTTTTTAATATTTTTTTATTTGCATAAAAAGCTCTACTAGTTGCTATAATCTTTTCCTTAATTTCTGTTTCTCTTTCTCCTTTACTTGATAACATAATTCCTAGATATTTAAACGTATCTACTTGTTCAAATGTGTGTTCTCCGATTTTGATTCCTTTGTTTTCAGCATTCTTTCCTAGCAGCATTATTTTGGTTTTTGCTTCGTTGATTTTTAATCCTATCTTATCTCCTTCGATCATTATTTCTTGCAGCATTTCTATCATTATATTCCTGTTCTTCGTTGCAATAACTATGTCGTCGGCATATGCTATTATTTGTCCTCCTCGTGTTCTAAGCGTTCCTTTATTTATTTTTCTAAGTATATATTCTAAAGCTAGGTTGAACAATGTTGCCGACAGCGCATCTCCTTGTCTGACCCCTTTATTTATCTCGATCTCTTCTGTCTCCCCTTTTTGTGTTATAATGCTTATTTTATTTTTCCTCATTGTCATCGAGATTAGTCTTCTTAATTTTGCTGGTATATTTAGCTCCTCAAGTGCTGTCATAAGCTTTTTTCTTTTAATGGAGTCAAAGGCTTACTGGAAATCAATAAATAGCATTTCTATATTCAGATTGTATTCAACTGATTTTTCAATTATTTGTTTGACTGTATGTATGGCGTCTGTTGTTGATCTGCCTTTACTGAATCCACATTGATATTGTCCAATTATGTTATTTTCTGCATTTACTAATCTTCTTTGTATTAATGAGGATAGTATTTTATATACCGTATTCAACATAGTAATACCTCTGTAGTTTTTACATACTTGCTGGTCACCTTTTTTATTAATTGTCACTATTTGTCCAGATTCCCATTCTTTTGGCATCTTTTCATCTCTCCATATTTTCTTTATGAGTTCGTATATTTGTTCTTGCAAGACTACCCCTCCATATTTTATTAATTCAATATTTATTCCATGTTTACCTGGTGTTTTTCCATTGTGACATTTTTTTATTATTTCTTGTACTTCTTTTAGCGTTGGCTCTTCTACTATTCTATCTTGTTCATTGTTTTGGGTTTCAAATTCATTTTCATCTTGAGTATCTGTTAATAAATCTTTAAAGTGGTTAATCCAAATTTGTTTATATTCTTGTTCGTTTTCTGCTATTCTACCATTTATATTTTTTATGCCAGGTACTTTGATTTTCTGTATTTTATTTTGTGCTTGAATTTGTTTGTAAAATCTTTTTGTATTTCTTTTCTGCCTTTCTTCTTCTATTTCCTTAATCTGATTCTCTGTCCATTCTCTCTTGTTTTTTCTTATAGTTTTGTTGCATTCGTTTCTTATTTTTTCATATATTTGTTTGTCTTCATTTTTTTTTGTTTGTATCCATTTTATTCTTGCATTTTTCTTTTTATCTGCCATTTTCTTTTATTGGTTTAAAATCTATTATATTGTTTTTCAATTCATTTAAAATAATAAATGCCACTCCGTACTGACCTTGTTTTATATCCCCTGAGTATTTTACAATATAATTGTCTTTTACAATTTCTCCTGCTCCACTCCATCTAGTTTCTTGTATTGCAGCAATATTTATTTTATACCTCAGCATTTCTGCAGCTATTTCTTGCGTTTTTCCTGGTTGTAGCATAGTTCTGACATTCCAGGTACTAATTCTAATCTTATTATTATTTTTTGTTTTTTTACCTTTCTTTCTATTTATTTTCTTTCTTTGACTTGGAATTGCGGGTGTGTGTGTTGGTGCCATTTCATTGTACTTATTTTCTAATTCCTTTGTATTAGCCATTTTCGTTACCAGTTTTCCTGTTACTTTATTTATGTTTGGTTGCTATATTTGTTTTGATAAATTATTTCTTATTGGTCTTTCATCGTAGCTATTTGTACTAGGTCTACTTGTGAACTGAGGTCTGACACTTGAAGTTGTTGGTATATCTGCTTTATTGGGTTGTTGTTTTTGTCTCTTTGCATCTTGTTCTTTTTTGTTTTTGTCGTTATCTTCATATGTTTTTGGACTTTTCTTTTGTTCCTTTTCTTCAGAATGCATTCGTTTTTTGTCGTTTTTTTCTTTTATTAATATTGTTGCTTCATTGTTATCTATTTTTATTCCATCAACATATAAATGATTGTATTTCAAAACTGCATGTTTACCCTCTTTTCTTATGTCTTTCATCAGTGGTATCAATACTTTTCTTTCATCTGCAATGTCTTTTGGGTAATCTTCTGATATTATTATTCTTGTTCCTTTTAAAAACTTTCGGTTTGCCAAAATTTCTATTAATTTCCTTCTTGTTGTTAATTTTATTAGAACCGGTCTTGTTTTATTTGTCTTTTTTCCTAGTCTATATATATTATCAATATCTCTGTTATTTATATCTATTTTTATTGTGTTTTTTATTAGATCTATGCAAGCATTTTCTAGTTAATATTTATTTCTTTCTTCTTCTATTAGGCCAAAAATTAAAAGATTTTTTTCTCTATTTATTTTTTCCTGTTCTTTCCAATTTTTTTTATTTTCACTATTTTACTGGTAAGGTATTCTAAATTATCTGCTGTGATATTGAATTTAGTATTTATCTCTTTTTGTATGTTTGCTAATTCCTTTTTCAAATCGGCTATTGCATCTAGGATTATTTTAGCATCCATTTTATTAACTGAAGGTATACATTCCAGAGGAATAACCAAGCCACAAAACACTTAGAGTACCAGAAAAGGAATGCAATTGTGGCCATGAAACAAATATAGGGTATAGGCGAAAGGAAGTTCAAGACAAATATGCGAATAAGATGGATGATGTTCGAAGCAATAGTAAAAAGTATTCTAATTTATGGGGCGGAAATTTTTGGATGGACAGAGCACAAACTAATAGAAGATGTACAAGTACGCTGCATAAAATGGATCCTGGGCCTCGACAAATGTACACCAGAATATATAGTACTGGAAGAAATGAAAGTGGCAAAACTTCGAGTGGAAACAGGAAAGAGAGCAGTGAAATACGAAGAAAGAGTTAGAAACTCAGAGAATTCAATACTGAAAGAATGCTGGAAAGTTATAAGGAAGGGAGAGGACGACAAAAACAAATTAACAAGATGGGGACACACAAGAAAGGTATATTACGAAAGGAATGGATACTCGGAAATGCAAATAGAGAGGAATCGAATAAATGAAGAAAGCGTGATCCTCGCCGTACAACAACGAGATTGGGATATACAGAAGCAGGAACAACAGAGCAGAATAAATCATTCCAATTACAATAAAAGATACAAACATATACAAACAACAGAGATACCACGTTACATATTAAACCCAAAGAAAAACATCAAAATGATAGCCAGATTCAGATGCGGTAACGAAGAAAGAGACAACCAGTATTGGTTACCAAAGGAAGAAAGGGGGTACAGATTATGTGGCAGAGAAGATGAAACACTGAAGCATTTAAGGGAATATTGCAGAGAAGTAAAAAGAGAAGATAGAGGAGAAATGGAGCTGTTAGACGATCTAGGATCAGGAGAGAAGTGGATGAGCGAAATCATTAAGAAGAGAACAGTAGCATAAATGTATTACACACACAATGTAGAATAAAAATGTATATATTATTTCTGTAGATTCTAAGCCACTTTGCAAGAATAAATATTAATAAATAAATAAACTACTAAAAACTTATTTTACATTATTATATTTATAATTAATAAACTTAAAATATATAGCAGATCATACCTGTCAAATTCATTTCTTTTGATATTTCTAACCAGCAGTTATTTTTACTGCTTGGTTAGATTACTCCGTACATCCCATATCATATAGTACTTTGTATTTAGATACTAACATGATTAATTTTTCTTCTGTGCAAGACATTTTAACTTAAATTTACTTCTTTAGCAACTACTTTGCCGTGTTTCGGGTGGGTTTGTTCTGATTTAGGTAGCTGCCCTATAGCACACTTCAGATCAGCGACGCACGGAGAAGCGCAGAGAAGAGAAAAATATTCTCCCCGAAGTATTCCGGCGAGTCGCGTCGCTGTTCTGCGCTTCGCTGCTCCGAAGTACGCGTATACACATAATAACACATGCAATGAAAAAACTTCTCTTCGCCGCGTTTCTCTTCGCCGCGGTTCGCTTCGCCGCGCTTCGCGTCGCTCAAGTGCGCGACGGCCTTTAGGCAGTTTATGAGAGGTAAAATGCGGCTTGGTAATCCTGAAGCATAAGGGAGAGAGAGAGATAGTATTCTAGGAAATTGATAGAATTACTTCAAAATAATTGTAAATAATATATTAATCATTTAGAGGTAAATAATGCAACTCTAGTATTGCAAATAAAAATATAATTACTACATTTCAGAGAAATACATACCCAAAAATAAGGGTTGCATTTATAGGCATTTTATACACAAGACTATACCTGTCATACCATTAATAATGACCGTGATACTACCGCATTTTCAGGTTTCAATAAAACAAGCCTAGCATGAAAATTGTCGTTGAGAACCACTAGTTATTTTTTTTTTGTTTTGCCGATTTTAATAGTTTTGTGATCAGAAATTGTTTGCTAATTTAACTAACTTCGTACGTCTTATATAGTTCTCGAGATAGCCATACCACTTAAAATGAACAGGGGTGCTGTTATTTATGATCTAACTACTTATAAGAAAAAATGGCCAGAGTTGAAGAGTAAATAATTTGTTACTGGTCATCTCATGGGGGTGCTTTTTTTACTCCTTTGGTGTAAAGATATCAGTGTGAGACATAGTTATTATTTATTATTATTAAAATATTCATTTAAAAAAATATGATAAAAATATCAATTGTTCGTACGTAACATTCCTGGAGGCCCTTAAAATGAGGTAATTTTTATATATTCTTATTGCACAATACTTTTTTAAAAAAGGAAACTTAAATTTAAAATTAAAAGATATCCGGTGTCCACTTTTATTACATTTGAACAAGTGCGAGTGCAAGGATCAGAATTTTTGCCTCTTCAGCCATATAGACTATTGTTTCGACCACAAAGTGTAATAGTCTTGCGAATGGCGTGTGCAATTTTTCTTAAAAACATTTCTTTATACATCGACGACAACTACATGGTTAATCTATATTTATTGACACATTAAATATACTTTTTGTCTTTGCCATGAAGAAACTGCAATAGGCAGCGAAACGTTGGCCTAGACTAGCCAAATAAATTTTTCCGACTGCATTCCTGTTTATTTATTTATTCCATCACCAACATCAGTCGCTTATTCCTCTCTTCAATATATTAATTGCCGCTCCATATGATACACCTACGGCCTTTGCTACTTTACGCACTTTAGTTCGGCGATCAGCGAGAATGATATCGTGGACATTTTCAATGATTTCTCCGGTAACCACGTCTGCCGGGCGGCCTGGCCGCAGCTCATCAAAAACAGATGTACGACCACGTTTAAATTCGTTGAACTAACATCTCACGGTTGTCATAGATGGTGAAGGGTCCCCATAGACAGTATCCAACTTCGATTTTATATCTTCGCATGTCTTCCCATCCAAAAATAAAAAGCGAATCACGGATCGAAATCACACTTGTTTCATATTATTGCGAAACATATAACACGGGTGATCAACTCGCTGTCAAATAAAAACTAATTGACAAATCAATTTGAAATTTTATATGGTGTCCTTGGACAGATGAAAGTACACGACAGCACTGTCAAATGTTATTACCAACGCCACTTTTGTTCAAACACGGGTACTTATTGATCAGCCCTCGTATTAAATATATTTGTAGCACATCCTCTTAACACTGAATAGCTTACATTTCTTTCGTTCGTTATTTACGCTTTCAAAGTGATATTAATACATATAATATACAATATTCTTATTTTTATGAAATAATTTTAAAATGAATACGAAAAATCAATATTACAGAGTTAAGTGTCGAATATTTGTTGTTGTTGTTGAATGATTACAATCTACTGACAGTATACCAAAATAAAATATTTATAATTCCATTATTTACATTACAGTCAAAAAAAATATATTTTTTAAATTACCTGGTTCTAAGTCCACCAAAACTGCTCTGGGTACATATTTTCCAGTTGACGTGTCATTATAGTAGACATTAATTCTTTGTAATTGATTGTCATTGTCTCCAATGTACCTGCCGTTGGCATCAATTCCATGTTCAAGTGATATCAGTTCCCAAAACTAAAACAAAATTACACATGTATATGTAGGCATAATTTTAATTATAAAAATTAGTATTCAAGAGTTATAGGACATATACACAGTAAAAAATCGTCAATATTTCTGTGTTAAAAATTAACATTATTTTCTGTGTTAACATATTCGTGTTAAAAACAACACAAATTTTATGTTAATTTTACATTTCTAGTAATATGAACTTGGTGTAAAATAAATTTGGTGTTAGTGACTGTACAAAAACACAAAAAAATGTAATACATGAAAAATAATAACTATTTCTGTGTCAATCTTTACAAAAAAAAGCAACTTACACACTATAATGTTATATTAACACCGTTCTGTGTAAATTTACACCGAATAGGGTGAAGTTAGCAAACACGTTCAGACTTGTATACTGCGTTGTTGTAGTTCATTCTGTGTGTGCGCGTTACATGAGCCATCAAAGTTGTTTCATAGCATTGTAAGTATTATTACAAGTATAGAAAATGCATTTCTTTAAGATATGGACAGCTGATAGAACGATAAAAAAAAGTGTAGTTCTCGAAGAAATAAGTATAACTGAACTGCACATGAAAAGTATGAATAATTATTTTATAATACTATTTTATACTCTTTGGAACGGTTTGGTTTCCATATTCCATATCACTCTTTTTCAGTTGCTGATAAATTTAAAGTAGAGGAAAAGTTTACAATCGCTTTGCAAAGCGATGGCACTGGAATAGAAGATGATGAAGTTTTAAAATGTGTACAATCAGAAATTCTAGTTTTTATTAAAGAGCACGAAACATGGGTGCCTTCATCAATTACACGTGAGATTTTTATTTAATATTTACATACAAGTTAAATAATGGCTGGGTGTATTTGTATTTACTGTAGAAAAAAAAAATTGTTTCTCCGGCACGTATTAGTTCAATTTAATCTATTTTAAAGTTTACTTTAAAAGAGATATCTATACATAGTTCTGCTAAGATTTAATATTAGAGTTACAACATTTTTAAAAAGTTATTTATTATAGAACTATTTGAAGTACCAAGTTCATCTACGAGTTCAACTATATCTTTAGTTTCTACGATTGCATCTGCGAGTGATGATAACGCAGATTTTTCTGATTTTTTACGGCCACCAAATATAAATGAAAGTTTTGAAAGTTTCTCTGAAGATGTAAATCTGCTACCTGGCCCATCAAACACAACAGAAAATTTGTCTGCCATACAAAGTCCAGGTTATACAGATACACCAGTTGCAAGAAAAAAAATTACCATAGAAGATACACTTTACAGTATTGAGGTATGTTTTTTTTAAATAATTGTACTAGAGGTAACCGAATTTTAAATAATCGATAAAAACTATAGATTTCGTTATTTTAACACTATTTGTGGATAAAAACCGGACTTTTGTTACGAGCCACTATGTTTACTAATTTTGTATAATTGCAATTATGTAGACCTGTTATGTTGAAAATTTTAAAATTTGTCAGTAATTTACTAATTTATAAACGTAAGTTTTACAGAATTTGCAGTACATATTGCAGAATAAATTTATATAAAGGAACTCGTTTATTTTGTTGTCTATACATATACTTTTTTGAAGGCATTGTTCAGTCCGACATAAAATTATTTGTTAAGTACTTAATAAACGAAAAAATAACTACATTGGATGCTATTAACAACAGAATTATGTCTTTTGAATACGATCATAATGATATTACAAATAAACCAACTAAAATTTGTGTAGATAAACCGGGGAATTCTATTGGATTACGAGCAGCTCAAACATGGTGTCTTATAAGACATTTTCCTTTAATAGTGGGTGACTTAATTCGAAATCAAGATAAATGCAAATACAAAATCATTTTACTTATATTAGACTGCTTAGATATAATTTTATCTCCTCTTATAACAAATAGTATGTGTGTGCAATTAAAATTTCTAATACATGAACATCATGACACATTAATAAAAGAATTTGGTATAGAATGAAGTCCCAAAAACCATATTATTATACATTATCCTTGATTAATGACTGAATTAGGTCCGTTAATTTATTTTTGGACAATGATGTTTGAAGCAAAACATGCATATTTTAAAGATTTAAGTATAAAACTAAAGAATTATAAAAATGTAACAAAAATGCTTGCATATCGGCACCAAGTATACATGTACCACTTATGAAAAAATAACAGAAATATGGACAAAGCTAGTGATATTGAATTAGGTCCAATTTTACGAAAAAGTAAAAATATAGAATTAATAAAATCTTTAGTAAAATTACCAGTTTTTGAAAAAATAATAGACATATATCAATTTGATGATAAAGCATATTTTTTGTGTGAGCAATATGAAACAATAAAATTTAATTGTAATTATCATGGATTTGAAATAGTAAAGCAAAAGAATTTTGTATACAAATCCGTATCTGTGCAAAAATTAATTCACTTCATACCTTATCAAATACTTTATTCGTTAAATAAAGATGATACAAATTATTTTTTGTGCCAAAATATAAAATTTTAAATATCCACTAAAAGTTGTCCACATTTCTGTTATTTTGTAGTATAATAATAATTATGTTCCTAAATATATATAACATATTTTATATTTTTATACATATTTTATACAAATGTAATAAAAATACTGTACAACAAAAAATGTTTATATTTTTATTTATCCAAAGAAAGCAATACTTGAAATTTAACACAGAATTATGTATAAAATTACACTACATCGTGTAAAGTAAGTATAGAGGTTTTAGAGAAATTTGTGTTAGAAACAACACCGACAATATTTAAATTTTACACTGCTAAATGTTAAGATTTACCATAATTTGTATTAAAAATAACACTAACTTAGCACAGGCGAGTGTCGAAAAATCACACCAAATTGTGTTATATTTTGCATTTTTCTGTGTTACGTCATCCTTCTTTACATAGTTTGCTGTGTTATTATTTGAACACTGAGCTCTGTCAATGTGTTACACGTAAATAAATGTTAAAATTTAGCACATTTCTGTGTGGACCAAATGGGATTCAGACCGGTATTAAATTTTGTGTTAAATTTTTTACTGTGTAGTAGAAGTGAAAATAAATCGAAACTTATTATATAACATGTGTCTAAAAATGAACCGTTTCAGAGATAAGGGAGTTTTAATTTCTATGTAATCCTAAGTAAATTCTGATAGCCATGATTTTTTTTTAATATTAATAAGTTGTTGCGTAGCTACGGACAGTGTCAACTAACGGAACATGTTGCTCAACAATTCGACAAGTGCCGGGACGTCCAAAAAGAATGAAATGGAAAGAAGACTTTCGACAAATATCATTCCAAAATTATAATTAACATTTTTTTATTAATCAAAATAGCTAACTTCTTCCTCATTCCTATTATCCACTTATTTCACTTGAAAGTGAGGTCATTCTAAGGCTAAACATTCTTTAACTTCCATTCGTTTCATATCTTAAAAGTTCCCGTCAAAATGGATCATCTTTTCAAAATTTTATTAAAATAATTGTCATTATTCTTTTTTGCATTAGCTACACAAAATTATTTTAATCGCTCAAAAGCTTGCAAAAAAAGAGATATTTTTTTCATTTATTTCGTAAATATTTCTGACGAAATATATTCCGACAGTTGTCAATGTCAATTTATTATCAAATGTTTCCTACAAAAATTAAAAGACAACTAAATTATTATTTTTATTAAGTTTCTGCTAAAAGTAGACGGACCTTTGAAATGGACGAATGGTACAACAAATGAAGGTGCATAACTAGATGAAATGTCTTTTGTCACTGCCAATTGCAATGAAAAAGTGTGGTATATAACTTGATGTTATAACAGTCTTATATATAAAATTTCAAATTTTTACGGCTTATCATTTTTGAGTTATACGAGATACGTTCGTACAGAAATTACGCTGAAACTAGACAAAACGAATTTAGGGATGATCCATTGAAACCTGTAAGTCGAAATTTTTCGCAATTATAATGCTTGCTTTTCTTTGTTCAAAGAAGTAAAAGCAGCATACAACACACATGTTTAAGTGTATTTAAAACACGGCGTTCAACACGAAGCAGAGTATTTTAAACGGCTTTTAAAACTAACTTTATTATTATATTTATAATGGGTAAAAAAATATTTGCACATTCAGGGCCGTAGTATCACCTCTATAAGACTGGGTTCTTAATTATTTGTCTCCCCCATTCGTAGTTATTTAGGATTTATAAAAAAAAAACGGGCACAGAAAAACTGAAATTGATTATTTTCTATTCTAAATTACTAATAGTATTATTATTAGTAAATGTTATTATAACTCTTAAAAATTAAAAAAAAAATTGTTCTTGACCGTTAGTTGAATAAGACATAGTTTTGTAAATGTATATTTTTTTCTATTGTTAACGATTAAATTTTTTTTCATAAAAAAAATACATTTGACTCATAAGTTCTTATATACACACTCCATTTTCTGTTTTTGGTAAAAATCATTTTAACACCATGTGATTCATCTATGGTTCACCGTTTTATATTTTTGCTGCCTCATTTCCAATTTTGACTTTCATTTTCAGAAATTGTACACAGATTTTCAGTCATTTCGTGTAATAAGTAGAATTTCACTATCAAAATTTTTAAAATTATTTACTATTAATAATTGTAAACTGGCAGTTCTATTAATGACATCCAATGTCTTGCAAAAAGCTTCTACTTTAAAAATATCACCAAATGAGTGCTTATATTATTTATTCGTAATTAGCGATCTGTAAGTAGATAATATTTTTGTCTGCTACTTACTCTTGATTTTTCTTGTTGTCGTTGTTTTTGCTTTAAATATTTAACTACTTACACCGCTGTGCACACAGGGTTTTTTTATTTGTTATAACTTTGTAACTTAATGCATTTGAAGACAATAACTTTGGTCTACTGTAGGACATCAAATAAAAACAATATAATACAGTAATATCTCAGTGAAATTATTACATAAAAATTTAACGACAAATGAAAATTTAGTAGTCAAATAGTTATTTGTATATCACTATACAAAATACTAAAGTATAATTTTTCATTACGAATATTAAATTTATCCTACGAGTATATAACCGCGGAGAATAAACTACGAATAATAAAGAAATACTTTAGTGCTGAGATATACATTATATTTTTTCCAAAATCGTTAAATCATTCATTCAAAACCGTAAATAAATACCATTATTTCGTACGCAAAAAGAACAAAATACCGAAACTTTGAATTATTCGCATTTCTTATTTATAAATTATGTTGAACTTATAGCTAGTACAGTTTGAAATTTTTTAAACCCATTATTGAAGAAGTAGAAATACTCTCCGTTTATGTAATCGATTCTATAATACTTCCATTTTTCAATTCCATTATTGATCTACATTGTGGTGCTGTCAAAGTCGTATTAATTTTTTTTAAGACTTCATACTTGCTTTCACAAACATTGTGGCCGATGTTCTCCGAAAGCAATGCCCCGTATATTCACTACCATGAGGTAATTTCACAAAAGACGGTATTATTCATGGAATAGAGCCTAATTTATTTATACCAACAACTTTCTTTGTTCCCGTTATATTTCGATAAAATAAAATAAGTCGTTCAATAAATTTCTTTGGATTGAAAAGGTCATTCTTTTTTATAAAATTAGAAATATTCTCCCGCTACCGTGAACGACTAAAAAAATTGAAGCAACCTTACACAATTTGAAAAAGGCAACAACAAAACGTTTTTAGAGAAAGATCAAATGTTTTCTTCTTAACGATAATTCTCAAATTTGTGATATGTTCTTTCATAAATCTCAAGACTTCTGTGGTATCAAATCTGATGAAGTTCTATTCGCAAGTTTCTGGTGTTTGTACACTCTATTTCGCTTTCACTTTCAATTATTATGTTAATTACAATTTTCAAAATGAACAGAAACAAATGAACATTATTTGTATTTTTGTTTTGTTTGTTTATGAACCAAATGACTACATAAATGTAACAAAATTTTAAAAATGTTCTATATTTTTTTACCTCCCGCCTATCAATATAAAGGTAAGGGAGGTATTGTTTTTGGTCAGATTTCTCGAGTGTGAGTTTTCAACATATGAGCACGAATTACGGTCCCTAGAATACGAATTTACTATTTTTACGGTGATGTCTGTATGTCCGTGTGAGAGTGCGTGTGTGTGTGTGCGTGTCTGTGACGATTTTTCGTTCACTCCAACACGATATATGAAAAGAATCTAATATTTGGTATTTAAGAGTTATATTCAAATATGATGAACTGATTAGATTTTGACTACCATTGGTTAACCGGAAGTAGTACCTTACTTGAAGCTTTAAACAGTTTTTCTTAAAAAATACCTCTAAATACGATTTTTTTCGAAAATTAAGTTATTATTAAATATATATATTTTTTTCCTACCGATCTGTATAATTACGTTTGTATATGTAACTTCTAGCTAAACAGAAAAAAATATATAAATTATAATAATTTTACATATCGTTTAGGCTGAGGAATTTTGATAAAACAGATGAGTTATTCATATGTAAGTTTAAAAGATAAAATAAGTAAATATGAAGTAGTTTTATTGTAAAATTAAATAAGGTGGAAGAAATATATAAGGAATATATTTGCATGCATCAAGGTAAGTTCGATTCCGGTTTTAGTAACGCCAAAAATAGCTGTTTTTTTGGTCATACAAATTTTATGAAGGAAATTTTAGGTATGAAATGAATTAAAAATTTTGTGAACTGCAATAACAAACTAATTTTAAAACTTGAATGTACTGAAAAACATATAGAATATATTAACTACAGTGGCGGTAGGTTATGTGTTGGACACATCAGATTTTTTAATGTAGTTTTAATTTCTTTTTAATACATTCGAATAAAAAATAGTGTATGATACATTGTCAAAAATGCTCTCGGACTCCTATGCGATTCTATAACAGTATCGTTATTTGTGTTTAAAACGTACTTAAGCAAATAAAGAACACTGTACACTGAAAATGTCTTAAATTCAGTACAAAGTTGAATTTGTACCGGAAACATTTGTAATTGATACTCAACAAGAGCAAATAGTATTTGTATTTGTTACGAGTAATGGAATCCCAACCAAGGTTATACGTTAAATGAATACCGTATAAAATGTGGATAGATAATAGGCTTTAAACTTTTTATTTTGATTTTATGTAAAAGCTCCTTATTAGTAGTAATATTGTAATAACGTTTGAGATGAAACTTGCGTCTCAGAAAAATAGAAACATGCTTCACAGTTTAATTTAAAGGATAAATTTTAAAAATATAAACTCTGTACTAGTGAGAAATATAGGGAACGGCACTTTGCAGTATCCTAAAACCCATTTAAATAAATTGAATGAGAGTTAGTGTACACACTATATCTGGAGAGCAAATACAATATTTTTAGGTCTCACACTAAATATTTGTATAACGAAATAAGGAATTAACTGAAAAACACATTCATAGTACTCTGCAAGTTCTTTTTTACCCACTGTTTTTATTAAATTATGACGTCTCACTAATGTTATTGTTAATAGTTCAGTAGTATGAGGTATATAAAGTATACAAAACTTTACGGGTTATTTTGAGCTTTTATTGATATGACAAAATTGACAACAAACGAATGTTAATATTGTGATTTACTCAAGGTTTTCTATTTAAAAAATATCCGTTATTATTAATTATTAAATATATAATATATGTACGCTAGTGAAATACTTGGTATTTATATATTCGAGCGATTTCCAAATAATGATAAGCGAAACTGATATTTTTTAATCACATTGTGGTACATGATTACTACTTTTCAGTGTTTGTGATTTTAAAGCGTTATTGCAATCACAAATCACAGGTTTATAAATAGTTGGATAGCAGTTACGACCTGCGATTTTTAAATATCGTTGACTAAATTACAATTTGAGAAATATCATTAATTCTACTTTCTGGTCAAAGGTCTTCGGTTTTGTAAGCTTGTCTAAAAATTCTTAATGCCGTTGGTACACAATATATACTTTGCATTCTATAGTAAATATGTTTGAAAGATATCTTACCTTAGTACTGATTTGATTACCGCACTGCCCGGTTTGGATGTGTATTATTTCTCTCATGGCTGATGTCACCAGGTCGACGCCTTACGTGATGTGGATATAAGATAGCATACATGAATTTAACTGCTTCTTATCAGTGCCTGATTTAGATAACGACGGTTTTATCAACTGGTGCAATACGTTGCAAGTAAAATCAATGTGACCGATAAATTTTTATAAACATATACAGGATGTGCAATGAAATGTGTTTTCAAAAAATTGTTGATACTCTCTCTCCTCGTAGATTTAAAACAGAACTACAGGAGCACAAAGTTATTTGAAATTAAATTATACGTCAGATAATATAATTGATACAAGAGCACGTCTGCAGTACAAGACTTATAAATATAAAATATTATACACCGTGAATATTTTTTTAACGTGAAACATGGGATTTATCATATCTATAGTTACGACTTCGTATTTGATTGAGAGCAAAGTATACTTGCTTGTCTAATTTAAAATGAAACAGAGGGAACGGATTTGACATTGCGTTTTGGGTTATAAAAATTTTTAACAGGCCTACATCAAGTGCAACAACAATTTTAAAAATCATTAATAACTTTTGAGGAAATGGTAGAATCAGTGATTTTGTTCTTATCTAGATACCAACACTACTAAAATGTATGTTGTTATCATATAAACAACGTACTTCGAAGCACCTTCAAAGACACTAGGGATTACAAGAGAGAGAAGATACTAATATACATATTGTAGAAAAAGATGACACAAGACAGATATGTTACACTTGTTGGAAAAACTACTTTATGTATAAGTATAAAATCACTGAGTAGAATAGTAGAATAGTCTGGAATATCGCTCGATCATACACATTTTGATTCTTTTATTGATAATCTTAAAATCAGAAGTTTGTACTGGGGAAAATCTACAAAACTTAGGTCTATTAAAAGTTCAAATTTAAAACATTTCTCAAAATAATACAATTATCCAAATATCATCGTAAGTAATTTATTAAGTCATTGCTTAGAAGTTAATTATTGAAAATTTATTGTAATTGTTGTTTAATTGTATATTATTATATGTTGATTAACGTTTTCTTGACCAGGATCGTGATGAAGGAGAATAAAATTTCTGGAGTTTAGTCATGATTTTTTAAAAAGTTTTATTACAACTCCAACTAGTTTCGGCCTCACTTAGGCCTTCTTCAGGGACTACAATATTATTTAGTGGTGTTACAAGATTAGTGTATAACAGAAATTACAAAAACTTACGTGTAAGTCAAATGATGAAAAATTTGTGACGGATTTTGTTTGATATAATGAACATATTAAAATAAAAATGTCTGTTAAACATTACAGAACATTAGTCAGTTGAATAAAATTATAATAAATTAGGACAACACATGGATGATCGTGAATAAAAATATATTTTTTTACAAGTTAATTGTAACGTGTTTATTGCACCGTAGATAATTCACAAGTGGAACGACTAATAGTATCATGTTTAATTAGTTTAATTTTATTATAGGGGGTTGAATAGTTTTATTTTATTTGTTGTAAATGTTACTATATGTTGGTAATTGTTTTTATTTTTAAATTGAGTTTTAAATGTGATGTGGTAATCTTTTAAAGTTTTATTATGTTATTGTATATTTTACTTAAGTACATTGTATCTGTTCTTAGATTTACATTGTTTTTGTCATTATTTATATGGAGCATCTCAAGTGTTAATCTTAAACAAGTATACAAATGTTATATTTACTTGTAAATTTATGTATTGTTAAATGCTTTGCCATGTCATCCATATTGCTACTTGTAGCATTGCAAACACTGCAAATATAAATTAACGCCATTTCTGGCATTGCTTTGTAAAACTTATTTTAAGAGACAAAAATATCGTGCATGTACAATCTAACCTGGTCGAGGTTGGGTGAAGAGTGCAAACATTATTCGCACTACACGACTTTTACCGAACGATACTACATATGTGTGCGCAGTGTACACAAAATGGACTAAACTAACGACTTCGGTGTACATGGTTTCAAAAGTGTGCTCCGTTTTGAATTACCGAACGCACCTTTATATACATGAAATTCACGTTCGGTTAAGCCGATTGGCCCTTATAAAGTTTGATAGGACTTGCGGTAATGGTTCTTTTAGGCAGGTAGTTTCTTCTGTCGTATAATGTTAAGAGCCGTACCAGAAATTTTCTTTCAAAATGATTCCTAATTATGTAATTTTAAATCTAGATTAAAATATTCAAATAATTATTCATTTTAAATGCACGTCTTCTAATTTATATAATTAGGGTGTTGAATCTATGTAACTCGTCCCACGTGAAGAAAAGAGTTACGATTTCATTCCTTCTATAAATTCAATTTAATTCAATATTTTTTGATTTTGACTTTCATAATTTATTCATGAGATAATCTTTTTACTTACAAAAGATTATAATTATTAATAATACAACAATTAAAATGTAAATTAAAATTTAATGATTATAATTTGTATTAATATTGTGATATATAGAACCTAACTGAATGCTACTGTCTGTTTTTGATTTATTAACGAAATATTTTTTATTTCATTTTTAATTTGTTCGAAATGGTTCTTTGTTAACATTTGTGTGAATTTCGATGAATTCATCAAACTTGCTTTATATTTCTAATTAATTATTAAATTTACAATTTCATGTATGGTAAATTCCTTTTAATTTTTTGATATTTAATTCATCATTACAATAGAATTTAACTTGTTTTTCGTGTGGGAAATACAAGTATTTAATTGAATTCGTAATATCGATTATAGAATTAATTTCAGAAATTTTGTTATATTTACAATATTGAAAGTCTTTATAACATATTATGTTTTCGAGACATTTCTCGTATTCGTTACTTTGAGTCAGACAGTAATATTTATTATTATTTATTTTATTACATTTATTTACAGCTTTTATTCTACAATTATTTTTTTGTCTGTTATCTGTTAATCTGTTTAATACATTAATTGTTTCATACGTGTTATGAATATAGGTAGGGTTTGGCGTAGCTTGCATTAATTCCTCTTTAATGATTTTAGAAGGAATTTCTAATAGGGTAATTTGGTGATTGTCTTTCAAGGAACAATATGTTTAAGGATATTAATTGATGACTTTTGGGAACTCGAAAAGTAGGTTAAGTGAATAATTTATAGGCCTTTAGGTTCCTGATTGTTTATTAGACATGCGTCATTTTATTTATTTAAATTTAGACGTTTCGGGCTTAATTCGTCCATCATCAGCTACAATATACATTAAATATAACAAAATTGTTAAATAAGTTAAAATATAATACACAACTCACCATATTGATGTTATTTTTGTTACAAAATGTATGAATTAAATTGTGTTACATGTTTTACAGTGATATATAATTATTTTGTAGAAAATAATTTCTTTCCCAAATTTAACTAATAATTGTATCGTTGTTGTTGAAAGAGAGTCGAAATGATGTTAACATCATGGTAGCAGATGAGATTCTGATTAATAAAAAGTAATGACAAGACAAGTGAATTTAAAGTTGCGCACGCAAAGAGAGAGATGCAAAACAGATAAGATGAGACTGGATAAATTTATAAGAAATACTTTGTTGTTAATTTATTATATTTTTAAAAAATTGAACGTTATTTTTATAGTCTGTTTTGTAATTAAGGGTATTGTGGTTGTTGATAGTTATGTAGCAAGTTTCAAATAAAAGTCTGGGATTTTTAAATTTTATTTATTCTAATATTTTTAAATTTTGAAAATCAATTGTGTGACCAGTTTGACATATATGCTTGGATAAAGCACTATGCTCGGGATTATTTTTATTGCAATTATATTTATGTTGGTAAATTATTTTGCCTAATGGTTGCGAAGTTTCGCCTATATAAATTTTATTGCAAGTGTTACAAGTGATTTGGTAAACAACAACTTGTTGTGTATTTGTTTCTATTTTGTCTTTAAGCGGAGTATACAGAAAGTTTGTTACCTCCGTGCTCTGGTCTTCCCCTAGCTTGAGTTAACCAACAAATGGAGTCAAATATAATACCAATGGAGTGAAATGTAATACCAACAGAGAAAAATAAAACATATTTGGAATATATTTTACTCCGTCTAATGATACTTTTAAGAGTAAGTTTGACAGTGTTGCGAAATTACATGTAAAATATAAATTATCAATTACGTAAATCAATAAAAAAGTAAATATTGCAATAAGCCGGTAGATATTACGTACTGGTGTTAAGTATACCTATTTATTAATTATTTTAAAATACAATTATAAAAGAAAATAACATTATGGTTAACAAATATATCTCCCAGTCGACACTCCCTTCTCGGTCATCTAGTTCTGGGGGCCTTCTGGGCTGGACACACTCGAAATCTGAAATAAACAGAGATATGAGAAACTCTTCGCTCAGTGAGTGATCAGTACCAGTTCCTAAACCCTAAATGAGAGAATAGGTGAGAGAAAGGATATAGGTATTAGGATGGCAGCCTCCGCAAAGTACTGCCCCACACCCCCGCAGTAAGTGTGGCAGTCCCAGCCGAACTGTAGACTCTTCCTCAACCGCAGAAGAGGGGATAGCTAAACCGCAGAATAGCCCTGTCTCAACACCGCAGCGTGAGCACGCCTCAACCAAACCTGGTATGAGGTTGACAGCCTCCGCAAAGTACTGTCCCACATCACCGCAGCGAATGTGGCAGTCCCAACCGAACTGTAGACTCTTCCTCAACCGCAGAAGAGGGGATAGCTAAACCGCAGAATAGCCCTGTCTCAACACCGCAGCGTGAGCACGCCTCAACCAAACCTGGTATGAGGTTGACAGCCTCCGCAAAGTACTGTCCCACATCACCGCAGCGAATGTGGCAGTCCCAACCGAACTGTAGACTCTTCCTCAACCGCAGAAGAGGGGATAGCTAAACCGCAGAATAGCCCTGTCTCAACACCGCAGCGTGAGCACGCCTCAACCAAACTTGGTATGAGGTTGACAGCCTCCGCAAAGTACTGTCCCACACCCCCGCAGTAAGTGTGGCAGTCCCAGCCGAACTGTAGACTCTTCCTCAACCGCAGAAGAGGGGATAGCTAAACCGCAGAATAGCCCTTTCTCAACTCTCGACACCCTATACTCAACACCCGCCTCAGGGGAGGCCATTCTAGCACACACACATATATAAAAACTGAATGCTGACACCCACCTTTTACAAATGATGAACACTCACTATCACTATTGAAATAAATACCACTGTGCTCACGTCAACAATCAAATCACAACTGACTAAATAATTAAATAGCTCCTCTCTTAAACATACCTGCTTATGTAATTCGACTCTATCATTAATAAATTTTATACTTGCATAATACCTAAATTTGCCGTTAACACTGGACTTGAAAACATTAGCTATCATTTCAGTATACAATAAAATTATTATTATGAATCTACGGCATATGCATAATATTGCAACTCTGTAGAAAAGTATTTTACTCTCTCCAAAATTTAACACATTTTTCATTTACCAAACTGAAGAGTATTACAAAAACACAATAAAGTGGGTTAAGTTAACTACTCGAAGAGAATTAGTAAAATAGAAACAGAGAAAATGCAAAAAAAAAAGATTTTTAACGTTTATCTCGATCTTCCACTGGACATAGAAAAAATCAAAAAAATTGTACTAAAATAAATACATATATTTAATTACTACATTACAAAATAAAAAAGATTAACTTTAACGTTTGTTTCATGTTATACGAATTTAATAAAAAAATCATATATATTTTTAAGTTGATTACAGCTATACTTCAATGAATGCTTTGCGCATGCATATAAGTCAAACTATTTTACATCCACGGGCCTATTTCACAAAACTACAAGTCTTGTAATACAAGTGTATCACTAGGCAACGCTTGTCAAATTTTCAATATGTGCCAATAGAATTTATAATTTAATAAACGTTGCCTAGTTATACACTTGTATTACAAGACTTGTAGTTTTGTGAAACAGGCCCCTGGTTGTCAAATATTATCACAAGCCTTTATCTGTATTATGTAGAAATATTGATAAATAACTACAAATATTGCTAAATCTACTAAAGTAGTTAAGTTATCTTTCAAACTATATAAATATTATAATTAATTTGAATTGAACTTTGTTTTGCATTTCAAAGAATTGAAAAGGGTTATAACTTTGGGACTTGTTTATAATCGGAGTTAGTAACTAATCCTTTTCATGAATTATGAATTCGAAACGGAGTCAAAAACGGTATTAAATATTGAGTAAGTGGGCAATGCCTCTTACAAATCTGAGTGTGATATTTGCACCTAGTAAAAAAATTATAACCTACCACTATCTTCTTTATACAATCCTTTTTCGTAGTATTATAATGCAGTAAAGACTAGTAGTTCTACGGTTTTAATATTTTTCTGTGTTCCAGCACTAATAAATCATTTTATAACATCTCAATGATAAATTGAGTTTTCATTTTTGAAAATATGTACCTTTTTCTGAATTCTGTTTCTTCTATTTCGCAAATTTCTACATTTCTAATATTTTCTATATGACAAATACGATCAATTAGGTTAATCGACATTTTAAACGAGGGTACTAGCTTGCTTAATTTTCCTACTAAATTTTAGTACTAACTGCATCACCTGCTTAGAATATATTTATTAATCGCCCGACTATATTTTAATCGAGTTTCTTTAGTCGAATTTAGTCGCGCGGTACAAATGCATTTCCTTAGTCGCTCGACTAATATTAGTCGTTTTCTTTTAGTCGGGCTTAATTGGGAGCTCAGAATACCAGCCTTAATGTTTATAATCTCATCGCCGTTGTGGATAAAAATCGAAGCTTGGCGAGAAACTTACATCTCTTCCTTATCTAAAATTTGAAGACGGGGTGTAATTCATCCAAGAGAAACATAAATAATAATATAGAATGGCTTTACTTAATTTAAATTCATGTTACATTTGTTCTGTTTTGTTTATTTGACTAAAACTTGTTAATTTTGAATGTACTTTTTAATTATGAATATGAAAAACTATTAATTTTTGAAAAAAAAAAGATTATGATGTGCGATTTAAAATGATATACAACAAAGAATTTATAAGTGTTTTATTCACAAAACTTATAAATTTAACACTTTAATTGGTACAGAGAAATTAGTAATTGCACATTTTATTATAAAAATACAGTCAATGTGCTGTACTAAACCCCATTGTAATGACCCTCCTAAAATTTATTACGCTGGTTAGTTCGTTCAATGTGACCTCTTACTAAGGCGACTTTTGTGTTAAATTCTACATCCGTTGCAGCTAGCTGTTTCTGATTGCGTAAGAAATGACACAAGATAAGTTTTTTCTGGAATGTTCACTTGCACTGTTCCACTTGCATGTTACGGAATGTTTTTAGCTGATTAGTATTTTCATTACTAATAATTGAAAGTAAAATGTTTGCAATCTCCACATCCTCTTCAACATTTTCAGCACAAAAATTTGTATTCAGTCCGGCTTTTGTTTTTGCAAAAAGTTGTCAGAAGTGTGTAGTGTTTGGTCTCAAATGAAAGGTTTCTTTGAGGGCTAACATACAGAATTGACAAAAATGTTCCATGCTGATCGGCTTTTGTTTTTCGCAAATAATTGTCAGAAGTAGGTGGTGTTTGGTATGAAAATAAAGGTCTCCATGAGGGTTTGCGTGAAAAATTAACAAAATTGCGCAATGTTGATCGGTTTTTGTTTTTTGCGAAAAGTTCTCAGAAATATGTCGAGTTTAGAAGTTACTGGCAATTCTTGAGTGGGCGTTGCAGTTTTTTTGTAAGTCTTCTGTTGTTGACTTCCACTTCTAAAAATATAATATACACTCGAATATACATACAGATTGCAATATCCAAATCAACAAAATTATAAAAAAATGGTTATAATCTTACCTCTAGTTCCAAGAAAAGTTCTTCCTTAAAGTGTAAAGCACACATCCATACTTTTCTTTTATCCACTAAATTAGGGGTGGGATTCCATAACTTCGGTTGCTATCATTTGGACTTATTATGATATCAATTGCAAATATCAACTACAGATTATACATGATATTATATAACAGTAATGGTTATTTATGGTTGATACCTACTTACATTTACCCATACATATAGAGAGTGTCGAAAATTGGGCACATAGTTATAGTCGGAAGTTATTACAAATACAAAAATTTACTAAATAACAAAGTTGTAGATCAAGGGGGGCATTTGATTATAAAATAAAATATTTTTAAACCAGTGGTTCCCAAGTTACAGCACAAAGTTAATTTGTTTTATTGAAATTATATACATATTTTTTATGCCTATTAGTATTTTTTTCTAAATTCAAGCATGTAATAGTTTTATATCCTTCCATAATAAAAATATTGAAAAAAATAACAAAATCAAGCAGCTGTAAGTAATATTGATGTTCTAATTTTATTTTTGATATTATTTACATACCTATCTACACACCCACACCAACACACACATCCAAACAGGCACCCATATACCCACACACCCACATACCCACACCCACTCACCTACACACAAAAAATCTGCAACAATTTACCAAAGTAATTATATGTTTTTATTATATGTATATTGCATACATTACCTTACCTGACATTATATACGGAAATATCTGAAAAACCTAAAAATATCAGGGAATTTGCCTTTCAAATTTAATATATGCTCTGTAAAGTAAAACAACAGTATAAACGAATATGGAGCTCACCTGAGATGTAAGACGATTCTAAAAGTATGTCAATGCCACGTGTATAAATAAAGAAGGATACATCCGCGAAAATATTCAAAAATCCCATGTGCGATAACTTCAGTATAGCTCCCCCAAAGCAGACAATTAAAATTTGTTCCCAAAATATAAAATTTTAAATTTTAAACAAAATTTAACTTTCGCAGCAAGATTCGCAACACATGAGCGACAGAAAAAATTAAAGTCACGCTTTCCAAAAATTAGCCTCCGCTCTTGCGCAAACAATTGCAAATAAACTATAGGGTACAAAACCTCTTCGCTCTAGAGTTTTACTGAATGCCTAGTACATGAGTACAAATTATCACAATCGTCATGATAATTTTAAATCGTTACTGTGCAGCACAGTCATGTAATCTAGTGCAGCGCTCGGCTGTAAATGAAGTTCGTTATGTAATATAGTATTCTTGATCATAAATTATAAATAATAATGTATGCCAGTAAAATACGAATATTCTGTTTACCTCTCAAAAATCAGTTGTGGCCACCATAGAATCAATCGACACCAACCGTACCTACACTTTAACAATATTAGAAAATAATCACAAAATTATATTTTTTTAATTAGATTTGATACATCTACATGTTACAGTAAGCACCCTAAAATGATAACAGTCAACTGTCACTTTCGGTTGATCACTTTTTATTAAATTTGATCAACTCGTTCATATTTTGATAAGCGGAATGTTATACTTTATGCATCTTGTTTTCCCACTTATCATAATTCTTCAAAATAATTCATTAATGTAAAGATCTTTCTATATCGTTTAGTGTTTGTATTAGAATGTTGTTGAATAGTATTTATTTTGTTGTACTGCTTCATTTAAAAATAAATTGTGCTCACATATATCATGTGCTAGTAATAGTAATATAATAAAATTATTTTATTGCAGTACAAAATTATTTTAAAAATAAAACACTTAATTAATTAAAATTAAAAACTCTTAAACAAATAAATAATTTATTTATTTAACTGTATTCTAATATGTTTCACCATGTGCCAATAATCAAATCAATTAATATTATTATTTTCTTTATTATTTATTTTTTGTTTTCAGTATGCATAGTATACAATAATAAAATAATATTTCAAAAATAAATATAATTTGTGCAAATAACAATCCTAAAACGAGTAAATAAAACGCAGCTTGCATATCTTCAATAGTAAAAGATTTCAATCCAGTTTGACCGTTAGGGCGTACTTGTTTGTCCAAAATAAGAGTATGTATTATATCATTATGCCATTTCCAAACTAAGCCAGCTTCACTGAAAGCTGTAATCAATTTGTTAAACAACGGTAGAAAAGGAGAACCTAATGGCACGATATAAGAGAGGTAGAATGACCAAGGACATTCGTCCATCACATGTAATAACTCGAATCCGTCCGAAGCCCGAATATAATCAGTGCTAATACGTAGCTTGCCGTCTTCTCTTCTTTCGAATGCAGCGGAATCTCGGTTCTTAGCTACGAGTGCTATCGATGAAAATGATCCATTTAAAACAGAAATTCTTGATTTTAAACGTTGCATTATCGGTTTTGGATCATTTCCAAAAGCATTTATTAAACTTTTGGAACTTGTTATAATTTTTAAATCAGATTTCTCTAGTTCTTCTAAAGTGTTAATATCCGGAAAATAAGAAACTGTCGTGTAAGAATTGTACAAGGAGCCTTGAAAAATGCTTACGAATACCATATTAAATATTAAACAAATACAAATAAAAACTCTCTCGTTATTTAAAAATACTTTTCGAAAAGGAACAGATATAAATAATGTTAAAACATCAAAAAATGTATCATTAATATTTATAATTCTTTTCTTCGGTACATGAAAAATTTTGTTCAGTATGTACCAATAAAAAGATATTATTATGTACAAACAAAATATACTAAACCAAGTTTCTGTTTTGAAGCAATTAAATATTTTTAACCATTGTGGAATTTTTTCTGCTTTTGGCACTAATAAACACAGATTGTCATTAAATATTGGATTTGTAAATTCAATATCTTCAGTGTCGTACTTCAAAATGAATCTTCCATTAAATGATGCTATCACGTTATGATATACAACGTCGCCTAGGCTCCCTACAATTGTGCCGTTCAGTTTGAAGCCATATTCTCTGTCACCCAATGGTGTAGTAATTACTGTAGTAAAATTTAAATATTTGGATATGTATGCTAGAATAGTGCCATCTAATCCACCATATCCACCGGACCTTTTCAAAATTGAATTATATTTAAAAGCTCTGAACGATTTTGAGACGTTTCGTAAAGCTGTAGGTTTGCGTGCAAACAGTGATATGTTCAACGGATAGCCTTGCATGTTACTAAAACCATTTCCATCTTTCATCCTTAAAGTTTCTTTAATATCGATTACTTCAATTTTGCCCCAAGCATCGTTTTTGTAGTTAAATGGATTAAATCGTAATGTTTCATGTACTGTTGCACATGGGAATTGAATTAGGACGTTTAATAGATTATATTTTTTCCACAATTGTTCTAGAATTGGTTTCAATTCCATCATAATATTGACTGTATTTAAAGTTAACATATGTATTACATAAGAACTTCTTGGATCTGGAAAAATTTCATTTTGATAAAACTCGACAAATAATTTCAAATCTTCTGCATCAAATACAGTCAGTAGATATACATTATTTTGTTTGAGAATATGACTCATATTATTAAAATTATCATCATTTGAGTAATATTCTTGCGAAATGTTACGTGGAAAATAAAATTCTTGATATTCAACATCAGTTGTATTCATTTTCCATTCCAGTGAAATTTGCTTTATTTTAACAGTACTTTCCAATTTATACGTTTTTAATAATTGCTGTAACATATTTCCAAAGTAATCATTCATTAAGTTTGAATATTTTTTTGTCAAAAGGATCATATTCACATTTTTTGCATTGTGAAAATGCAAATAATACACATCAAAAAAATTGTAATCTGCAACGTTGCATTTGTATTTGTCATCTTTATCCTTCTCAAGAATTTGATATCCAAACAATATGCGACTTATTATGAAGATAATAATTAATTTAATCATCTCTATATCCTGGAATGAAATAAGATATTCAGTTCATCATTGCTGAATAAAGATATAAAATTTAGTGAAATGTTTTCTTACAAAACGAAATAATGTTTGTTTGCATTCACTTAAATTACTGTTTGTAACACCTAAATAAAAATTAAGATATTTATCGTACCAATTGACAAATGAAACCGAGACGTATATTTTACTCCCATTAGTATTTTTTTATCCACAAGTAATTAATTTTAGATTATGGTAAAGGTCTCAATTAAATCTTCTCATTACAAAGTAAAAAATATATATTTTTTATAAATCTTAAATTAGAATAAAACTAGTAGTTACATATGTAAGGGGTAAAGATTATATTGTTAACAAATAAGGCTAGAAAACTATTGATATGGTTTTTTTTTTTGTAAAGTGATTTAAATACATATATGTATTTTAAGTTTTTATGTAATCCGTGTTAATAATTATTCATGTAGAATTAAAATTATCGTCTACTTTCATGTTTATAATAAGTATATAGGTGTTACAAAATTATTACAAAAATTGTGTTTCTTGTTTTGCAAGTACACCTTTGTTAATTTTTTCCAAAATTTCATCTAATTGTCCTGAAGTTAAAATAATAACCAAAAGCTTGACAAATTAACAAAAGTGTACTTAAGCCCTCACAACTTTAACTATCAATCCACTACACAATTTCCATAATTAATTAGAGTCTTAACTTATATACGTGTATATATGGGATGTGCAACAAAATGCGGAACATAGGACTTTACTTTATGATCTTATCTGCTGTAGAATTTAATTTTGAACAACTTTGTATTCATATAGTTTTGTTCTAAATTTGTGAGTAGAATACTCGCTGTTTTTTGAAATTCCATGTTAAAGTTCTATATATATATATATATATATATATATATATATATATATATATATATATATATATAAATTATAAAACGTAACTACTATAAGAATGCTGACTTAGAGATAAGTTATAAACTTTCCACAAGATGAGTATAAAGTGTAATGTAACCCCTGTAGACAGGCAAGTTCTCATATTGTAATCAAGCTAGATAGTTGTATCTCGAAATAAAAACTTTTTAAAAACAATTTTTTAAAGTTGAATTTTATAATTGGCGCAGTCGGTAGGATTAGCCAACAATCAGTTTGTAACAGATAAACAAATCAAAGTTACTCATCTAATTGGCGTATTTCTATACGCAAATTGGCTAATCAACAACTCCACATCTGAGAAAAGATTACTTTATCTCACGGCTAAACAGTGCCCATCAGAGGACTATTCATACGTCCCATCAGAGGACTATTCATACGTCCCATCAGAGGACTATTCATACGTCCCATCGCAGACCTTCTTTGCTGTCCGATCGACGATCGACCACGAGAATCCAAACTACAAGCTTCAAGAACTTCACATCTCGTCTACCCCTGAGTCTACGAGAAGCAGTTCGAGTACCCCATCAGAGAACTCCTTGCAATGAAAACGATAGTCATAAGTTTACTATTGTAAGTAAAAATTTTTCTTATATAACTCACAGGGCACTCTTTTAACAATTATTAATAATAAAGAATATAAGTCCCAACACGAGACAATAATTCATGTCAGATTCCGACAACGAAGAATTCGTAAATACTATTCAAAATAGTATTAATAGAATTATACGAAATCCAGTAAGACTTAATCTTACCGAAACCAAAATGACTTCTTTACAAGACATTAAATGTTATGTCGAAATGATCCCAACATATGAAGGGGACATAACAACCCTTAATAATTTTATTCAAACCGTGGATGAAACATATATCATCCTAAATACGTTAGCAATAACAGCAGCACAAAAAGTGTTCGCTTTTAATTTAATTAAAAATAGATTAATAAACAATGCGAAAAAGATTGTTTCACAAAATAAATTCACAAATTGGGAAGAATTAAAAATTTACTTGACTACTAATTTCTCAGACAGAACAACTGCCGAGACATTACTAGGAGAATTATTTGAAACTAAATATAAGCAAAGTACAGAAGCCACACTGAAAGCAATGTTAGACAAATTTGAAATATATAAATCAAAAATACTTGCAAAAGATTATAGTTTAGAACAAAAGAACGCGATTGTTCAAGAAAACCAAAAAGCGATCGTAAACAAATTCATATCATTATTACCGCCTATTATAAAAGGATCTTTTATAGTGAAACAACCTTCAACCTTAGAGCAATGCGATTTATTATTAAAAAATGAATTTAGCTACGCAAATTCTTTACATAATAGCCCAATGACAAGAAATGACAACAAACCAAATACAAACACTTCAAAAAATTTAAATTTTACTTTCAATCCTCCACCCAGACAATTTCCTGGACAATATTTCCCTTCAAAACCAGTCAATGTCTATAAACAACCAACTCCAGCCCCTAATCGGTTCTCAAGACAAAATTTAGTAAATAGTAACGAAACACGCAAATACCAACCTCAACCAATGTCATTACAAACACGGAATACGCAGCCTATGACAACTTCAACAATTAAACAAAATTTTAATACTGAAATCGAAAATGAAAATGTCAACCCTGAACAACAAAATTTTGAAGAATACGAAGAAGAAATTATCGATGAAGACTCTTTTTTAGAGGAAAGCCCAGAAGCACTAGAACAAAATACGTAATGACTTCCAAATTAAAATCTATTCCTTTAATAAGATTTAACGATTACCTTATATTAATTGATTCTGGTTCCGATATAAATTTAATTTCTCCAGCCATTGTTAAACAAAGAAATTTAAAAATTATTGAGAAACAAATTACTTTCAAAACAGCCCAAGGAAAAGTAAAATGTAAAAATTGTGTTGAAATAAAAATTCAAGGCAAAATTTTTGAATTCTTTATACATGAATTTCATAAGGAAAGTAATATGTTATTTGGCGTAAAAATATTAGAACATTGTAATGCTTTAATGGACTTTAAAAATAAAATTATAACACTCGGAAATAAGAAATTTAAATTATTATCTTCACAAACATTAAATAACTCTTTTATACAATTCAGACACGAGCATCTCACTTACGAACAAAAAGAAAAAATTAAAACTTTATTAGAAAAATATTCAGATTTATTTCCAAACCCCGACGAAGAACTATCCATCACAAACACTACTACACATAAAATCAGAACAACAGACGACTCACCGGTTTTCCAAAAAAATTATAGACTCCCACAAATATACGAAAAAGATATTGAGGAACATATTCAAAATTTATTAAAAACTAAAGTAATTCAAAAATCAAAAAGCCCATATAATTCACCAATATGGATAGTGCCAAAAAAGAGTGATGCGTCAGGCAAACGCAAAACAAGATTAGTAATAGACTTTCGCAAACTAAACCAAAAAACAATTGAAGATAAATTTCCTTTACCCAATATCGACTCATTATTAGATCACATTGGCAAACCAAAATTCTTTACCACGTTAGATTTGCACTCGGGTTTTCACCAAATACCAATAGATGAAAATGATAGAGAAAAAACAGCTTTCTCGACATCCTCAGGCCACTACGAATTTGTCCGTATGCCTTTCGGGTTAATCAACGCACCGGCAACATTTCAGAGGATGATGAACGAAATACTCGCAGAATATATTAACAAAATTTGCTTAGTCTACATGGACGACATAATCATATTTGGAAATACATTAAAAGAACACTTAGAAAACATTGAAAAAATATTTAAAAAGTTACAAGATGCAAATCTAAAAATACAGATCGATAAATCCGAATTTTTGAAGACCGAAACCGAATATTTAGGATTTATAATATCTCAGGAAGGACTTAAACCAAATAAAAAGAAAATTGACGCAATTGAAAAAATAATGATCCCTAAAACAGTTAAAGAAATCAAATCTTTCCTCGGAAAACTTTCTTGGTATAGACGCTTCATTCCAAATTTTGCAAAACTCACTAAACCTTTTACAGAATGCCTAAAAAAGAATAAACAAATAGATATTACAAATAAAGAGTATCAAAATTCATTTACAACTGCCAAAGAATTGATAAGTAACCCCCCAATATTAGAATTCCCGGATTTTCAAAAAAAATTTATTCTCACCACGGACGCTTCTGATTACGCAATGGGATCAGTAATTTCACAAGTTATAAACGGACAAGAGAAACCTATCGCCTACGCATCAAAAACATTCAATTCAGCAGAACAAAATTATAGTACTGTCGAAAAAGAATTAAAATCAATTATCTGGTCTGTAAATAATTTTAAACCATATCTATTTGGCAGAAAATTCACTATTCGCACGGATCACAAACCCCTTACATGGTTGTTCTCAATGAAAAACGCAAATCAAAAACTTATGCGATGGAAAGTAGAATTAGGTGAATACAATTTTGACATCGAGTATTTACCAGGGAAAACAAACAAAATTGCAGATTTCTTATCAAGACAAAGAGAACCATTTAAAATCATAAAAAAATATGGAGACGTAACTAACTCTGACATATTCGCACACTGCATATCAAAAGATTTCAAATTTTCTAAAGGTCTTGCCAGACAAATAGATTTAAAATATGACAGTAAAAATTATTGTGAAAGAAATAACAACAATAAAAATATTATAATTCAAAATATAGAAAATAAAATAATTTTCCATCTAATTACAAAAGATATTTATTTAGAAAACGTAAACCGAAAATACTTTAAGAAAACACTTACTGAATTACGAGACTATTTAATAAAAAACGATATATATGAAATTAATATTCCATATTTATCATGTGGATATGACAAATTAGAAAAAACAGAATTAATAAAAATCTTAGAACATATATTTAATAACACTCAAATACAAATAAATTTGTACGAACAATTACAAAATTATAGTTTGGAAACAGACGAATTAGATCAAATAATAAATGAATCAGTAGCCTCAATTTATGGTAATAACAGAGATGAAACACAAAGCATAGACGTGAATCAATCAGAATCCGGAAACACAATTCATAGTTCGAATGAGAACCCAGTTAACGGAATAAAATTTGTAGACAATAGAATAAATATAGCAAAAAACCAAATTATATTTCACTTTTCTAATAAACCATTTGAAATAGAAATAAAAAAAATATTTAACCATCAAAAACAAAGATTTATAATAAATATTAACATAGATAAAATGGAAGAACAATTATTAGAAACATTAAAAAATTATATAGTGCCAAAAATCAAATACTTGATATTAATTCCCAAACAATACGAACAAACCCTAAATGAAATAATTCAAAACAAATTTGAATCAAATACGATAAATTTAATAAAATGCAATAAATTTGTGGAAGACGTTGAGAACGAGGAAAAACAAACTCAAATAATTTTTGACAATCATAACGGATATTTAAATCATCGAGGAATAATGGCAACCTATAACGAACTCAAAGAAAAATATTTCTGGCCCAACATGCTTAAAGATATTACAGATATTATTAATCAATGCAGAATATGTAAAGAAAACAAATATGATCGACACCCTATACAACTAAATGACAATCTAACCCCTACACCAAAAACTCCTTTTGAAATTATAAATATAGATCTTCTCACATTAAATAAAGAATATTTCATCACTATATTTGACCAATTTTCGAAATTTGGATTCATCCATCCCACCTTCAATAAAACTGGAAAAGAAACAATGTTAATAATCGAAGAATTTATAAAAACTTACAAAAAACCAAATATAATCATCGCAGATCATGGACTAGAATTTAACAATGCTTTAGTAAAAAATTATTGTAATAATCACGATATAAAATTACACTTAATCAGCATATCAAACCCAAAGTCAAATGCCGTAGAAAGGTTTCACTCTGTATTAATAGAACATCTTCGGATATTAAACTCAACAAACAAAAATAAAGATTTACAAACAAACATAAATAAAGCAATAATAGCATACAATAACACCAAACACTCAATAACAAAAATGACCCCTTGTGAAATAATTTTCGGACAGGATGAACAAAATAAATATTTTCAAAAACAAAAATCCGATGAAGAAGTAATAAACGATTATTTTATTAATAAATCAGAAACAAATAAAATAATAAATAAATTAATTAATAAAGATAAAGCAAAAAGAACAAAAGAAAACGAACTACCATTAAAAATTCCGGAGAAAGTCTATGTTAAACAAAATAATAGATTAATGCACAAATATAAAAAACCCATATTCAAAAGAGTTACTGTAGAAAATTATAACCCAATATTAGGAACAGTAGAAATAAAAAATAAAAGGCATATTCGGAAATTCAAGTTAGATAAAATAAAATTCTGATTCCAGGGCCTTTACCACCGGTCAACTAATAAACATCTCTAACAACAATGGATTCCTTTTATTTGGAATCGGTAATTGTAAAATAAAAGAAGGAGAAATCATACACTATTTTAATTATAATATCACTCCACTATATAAAGAATATTCAAAATTAAATAATATCACAATAAATGTCATAAAACAAATAGAAAACAAACACCAGCTAGAGGAACAAAGTAAAGCTTTATCCTACTTTCTTAATGATCTTACACAACAAATTCAAAAACTGTTTAATAAAAGAAATAAACGAGGTCTAATAAATGGGTTAGGGAATATCATCAGGTCAATTACAGGTAACCTAGATCAAAGTGATGCAGAAAAATATGACACTCTGATAGAGCAATTAAAAAATAATCAAAAGATTCTTCAAAATCAAAATGATCAAATAATAAAAAACGAAAAACATCTAACCGACAAATTTAATTCAAAATTAGAACAAATACGGGTGAACGAAAATAAAATATCAGAAAAGCTTAACGCCATAGTACTCACACTAAACAAAGAACAAAATTGGAAAAGTCTAATCGACACGGAAGTAAAAATCAATGAATTATTAATTATTATTCAAAATTTAATAGACTTTTGTAAACATATAGAACTAATGTTAGTAATTTGTTCCTTAAATAAATTAGATACCACTATTATAAACCACGATGACTTAATCCAAATTACAGGCAAAAAAGACATTTGGTCACAAGTAAATGAAATCGTTACATATTGTAGATTCGAAGACGAAGAAATCCAGATATTACTAATAGAACCGGAACTTTCTCAGAATCTCTATCCTTTATATCAATTGTACCCAATTCCCTTTATCCACAACAAAAAATTATACGGATTAACAGAACCACCTACTCATTACATTTATAAAAATAATAAAAACATATTAATAGAAAGATTCAGTAGACAATCTAATAACATAAATTATTGTCAAACGAAAGGCATAGAAGTAAGTAATTGTATTAATAATATAGTAAAACACGAGAATAATGATGACTGTGACATAAAGGAGAAATATAATAAAAATAACGTCATACAAATCCCAAATACCAATAATATAATAATTATTTCCCCAATTAACCAAGAATTAGTAATAAATTGCAAACATAAAAATATAAAGAAAAATTTTCAAGGAATCTTCAGACTTGCTAATGACGGAAATTGTAAAATAAACCAATGGACATTCAATAGAATATCAAAAGATTATAAAGAATTAGAATTAAGCAATGTCCAACTTCAAACATTTGATACAAAAATAGATAAAGTCAACCTGAAACCATTACAAGGATTAAACATTTCATTCCCTCAACTTCAGAAAATAAAAGACATAAATAACTACGAAAATCACACGAATCATTATTATGTAATTTATATCATACTTATTGTAATAATATTTGTATTAATTATAAGATTTGTAATTAAATATTATAAGAATTATAAAACTAAACAATTAAAGAATAATATAGAATTAAGTGATTTAGAAAGAATAACAGAAAATTTGTAAATCTTGTGTAAAGTTTAAACTTGCTGGGGAGGAATTATAAAACGTAACTACTATAAGAATGCTGACTTAGAGATAAGTTATAAACTTTCCACAAGATGAGTATAAAGTGTAATGTAACCCCTGTAGACAGGCAAGTTCTCATATTGTAATCAAGCTAGATAGTTGTATCTCGAAATAAAAACTTTTTAAAAACAATTTTTTAAAGTTGAATTTTATAATTTATATATATATATATATATATATATATATATATATATATATATATATACATTTACATTACATTATTTCATTTACTTAAAATGAATTCTCACCTAAACGGGTTAACATATTCGAATAAACTTTTGTCCAACTTAAAATATGTTTAAAAAAACGACGTTTAATAGATTTTTGAACCAGGATTCATCACTACAAACTTAGCAACTATCTAAAGCGCGTGGCCGATTCACCATTCCCTATCCCTCTAGACCCTTATTGTAAAATATATCCTCTTGGAAAACATTATTTGCTTGCAAATAGTGAGGAGATACATCCATCGTCTGACATAGTTTTGTTTAATATATTTTATTTTTCTTTGTAAGCAGATAAAATATTTTTGTGAATATAGTAAACGAAAAATATCTGAAAACAGGTCTAAATATGTTATTGTGAATTTGTTCTATCACAATATTAATTTTTTACCTGCTTTCTAATATTAATTTCAGATGGATCAATTCTAAAATAATTAATTGATCTATAATAATAACTCTTTGTTTAGGTAGGTTCACTGATTTATTTTTATTTAATTGTTTAACCAGACACCAAGCGCAAATAAGCAGCGCTGTATATTTTTGCTAGAATAGCACTATCCTGGCTATACACCAGTAATGTCTTCTTTTAAATGCAAAATTAGAAAAAGATTGTTTTTATCAGTGGTATTCCATGATTGTACCCACAACTACAGAGAACATCGAAAGCGGTTCTTTAAATAAAGTCACAATTTAATTCATGATGCATTCCAATTAACGAGAAAAACACAAAATTTCGGTTGAGCTGAGCGAAGCTGTATAGTCGGAGAACTTCATCCTTGCATCGTGCAATATACCCAGTACTTTTACCGCTACAGCACGACAATCGCCAGGATTTGTTTTCGGAGGGCTATGAATTTTTTTCTTGAAGAAAGGGCTCTGAATATATGAAACACAGGTTAATACGAAAGTTTTCCATAAAAGAATACAACATTCATCAAAATGTCTGATTTTTAATAAACACACATCTTTGTTATTAATTGAGATATTAATGCCGCTCCTTTGGAAACTAATTTTTAATATATATTCTGCGAGTACTGATTAAAAAAATGTTATACATTGTTTTTACAAATATTTTAAATAAATAACATGTGAATAATGAACATTTCAATTTTTAGTTTGTAATAGAATTTTCACACAGTTAAAAACTTTTTGTCCGTAAGTGATAAACACAGTATACCGTAGGGAATATTTAGAGGAAGGACAGGAGAAGTTTTTTGAGCCACCACTGGTTATTATTATTACTGCTATAGACTATTACAATTATTTTTTCAATTCTGCTGAAATATCGTTATGCTATAAAAAAATGTTTGTGGAATTATATTTTTGTATAAATTAAAATTTATAGGATAAATATGCAGTACAATTAAAAAGGATTAGGGGAGTGAGATGATGTTCATTATTGATGTCAGATACATATCAAAACTATATGAATTTCTGAAGCTTATCGTCATATTTTAATTAAGTTAAATAATAATTTCTATAATGAGCTTGTCGGTTAGTTTTTTTATATAAATTTTTATATAAAAAATGTGTAAAAGTAAAGAAATAAAATAGAACTTTAAAGATTAAATTTTATAAAATTCCATTATTTTGTAACTTGAGATATATTGTGAAGCAAAGAAGTCCAACCTTCGAATATCCTGTTACTTGGTGATCCAGCTATAACGTTTGAGAATTGAAAATTGTCATTTGAACCTTACCTTATTTTTCTATCAACAAACATCTACGACATCTGTTTTTCTTTTTCTTTTTAACTATGCTATACTATCTTCTCTCCTTTTACTACTAAGGCAGCCGCAATTCTTACTGCGATATCTCCGTTGATGTTTTCATTTATCAGAGCTCCTTTTATTATATATTCCTAGGTATATAAATATCAAGTCTATAGCATCCGTGTAAGTTAAATACAAGTAGCTTTATTTTTTATTTAACGACCAAATATATGTTGTCATCACTGGGATTTGAACTCATGATATCTATTTCCAGTTGACACTATTTCGAGTATTACTTCTCAATTAAAAATTATACAACAAACAAATTCTAATCAACGGTTTGTGGAGCTTTATTTTGCGGTCACCAGCCTCCAAATATATATTATATATAGGGTATAAAAATATTGCAAATTCTAATTCTCAACTCAGGTATTGCAATTTCTTGTCTTTGGTAATGAGAGCGAGTTGCCGGCATTATTGATATTTTTATAAATTTCATATATATTAAATAATCTTCATCGACGAACTCGTTTCGCGTTTTCTAACACATAAATTGAAAATCTATATTCTCACTGAAGACAGAATGAAACATAATTATTTAATTTCTATGGTTGACTTGCAAAAACACCTTTATTGAACTCATAAATTTCTGTTAAATATTCCCATTTTATTTTTAACACTTCCAGTAATACATGGTAGAGCTACAAGATTTAAAATAAGTATGTATTTACCAATAAATATTATTTTCTATATCAACAGCGAACAAAGCGAACATCAAGAACTATGTATTTACCCCAGTAAATACAAATGATTCATTGTATTCCTATTAAAAACAAAGGTATGATTAATCGCACTGTTGTGAATGAAGAATAAATTATGTGTCAAAGTTCTGAAAATAATTAATTCATTATTTAGATAAAAATGTTTGTCACTTGTGACAATGAACCTAATACTACATTTTCATTATACCATGTGAAAAAAAGATCTGATCGCTATCAGACTGTGCTATTTACTCTATTCGACCATAAATGAATACTATAAAATCGATAAAGTAAAACCAGTAAAGCAATGAAAATATATAAATATATATTTATTTTATTTATTTATAAATACTTAACATGAACAAAGTTCCCAATTATGGGGTACTAGAAAAATAAAATTCATACTTAAATAAATCGCAAGACAATAAATGTTTAAAAAAAAATTAATTAAATAATGTAAACATGATGAGGAATATAAAATGTAAGAATTTCTTTCAAAATCAGACACCCATGGAAATAAAAGAAAATATCTGTGTCCATTGTGACAGTTAGTAACCTTAGTTTGTGTTCAATATTTTTTTAAATTATATCTGCAATATATTTTTTTTTAATTTTAGCATATTGTTAAAGGAATGAATATATTTTTAACTTAAATAATATTAAAATATAGACAATAAGTATTATAATTAGTGAAACTTCTCTAAATTAATTGACAAATGATATTTTCTTTTATTTCCATGGCTATCTGATTAACGAAAGTATAACATTTTATATTTAATATATCTCTTATTACAATCCTGCTGTTGCAACAATTATGAAATAACAACAACAACTTGTAGTTTCCGCAATTTTTTGAAATCTCATGTTAAAGACCTATGTTCCCCACATATATATATATATATATATATATATATATATATATATATATATATATGTATTTCCCGAGCCGGGAAATGTTTGATTTGCAGTCAAGCGCTGATTTAGATGACAGAGATGTGTAGCGAATCCAGCTATATGCGCTAGGGTTGAAAGCATTCCCACGAGGTCTGTATGCTATTTTATTCGCAATCAAGAATAATTTTGTAAATATTTTTTTACAGTTTCGTATGATTTATTTATTAATATAGAGTGACACAAAACAAAATATTTACTTATTTTGTCAGTTCAGTTATCACAAGGTTTAATACTTTTTCTGTATTTATGAATCTTATTTTCGACATTATGTTTGATAGTGAGTTATAGTGTACTCCACCAGAAGTGCGTCAAGCTAAATAAATCGTGACTGAACGTTTTATTACCAATAAATTTGAGTTGTCAAAATTGCAATAACTCTGAACAGATTAGATTAATATTAAGATATTCCCGGCTAGCCGGGAAGTGAAATAGGTAACTGAGCTACTTCACAACTGCTTGGTTGACTAGAAACAGACGTATTACGATTGTGAATAAAATATTTTTTGGCGAGGTGGTCACATTCGTAAGACGTAACAGTTGTGGAACAGTTACATCGACATTACTTACAAATATAACTCTACTTTTCCGGTAGGCTCAGATCGGTCGGCCATATTTCGTAGCAGTTTTCAAATACGCTACTCTTTGGGAACATGTTAACGTGACAAGAGACAAGAGGTTAGTTTTTGAAAGTATAAAATAATTTGTAGTAATTTGAAACTAGATGGTTGACTATACATGTGTAAATTAACTGTTGTTCAGTTACAAGTTTTTTTGTAATATATATATATATATATATATATATATATATATATATATATATATATATATATATATATATATACAGGGTGTTCGAAAAATAGGGGACCAAATTTGGAAAATATATTAATCAACCCAAAACAAGAAAATAATCCTAATATACCCATGTCCGGAAACGAACCATTTCGGAATAAAACACTCTTTTGTTTGAATTTTGAATTTTATTTTTAGTAATGTTTTTTACTGTCAAAATTACAATAGTTACGTTAATACTTGTAATTTGTTTATTCACGTTTCCTTAGTAACTGTCAAAATTTGTTGTTACCGTAATTAAATTATTTTGATTTTGTTTTGAAGCTTTTCTATTAATATTGTATTGTTGGAGAAGAGTTGATAGGGCTTTATTTTTTGTATAACAGATTAACGGGAAATTTGTATCTACATTATCTGAAAAATAATTTACCAAATTTATTGGAGAATGTTTCACTATTCACACGGCATCATATGTGATTTATGCACGCCTCCATATTTTAGTTTCCAAGTAAGACAATATTTTCAAAATTTATTTCTTGATTGGTGGATAGGCAGAGGTGGTCGAACTACGTGGCCTCCACGTTCACTAGACTTGAATCCGTTTGATTTTTATTTTTGGGTTCATTTAAAGAGCTTAGTTTATTCGACGCCCATTAATAACGTAGAGAATTTGCGGCATAGAATCATAGACTGTTTCAATAGTATAAGACTAAAACCAGGAATATTCGAACGTGTCCGACAATCAATGAGAAGACTTCTAGAATGTTGCATACAACTTCAAGGAGGACATTTTGAACAACTATTGTAATTTTGAGAGTAAAAACATTACTAAAAATAAAATTCAAACAAAAGAGTGTTTTATTCCGAAATGGTTCGTTTCCGGACATGGGTATATTTGGATTATTTTCTTGTTTTGGTTTGATTAATATATTTTCCAAATTTGGTCCCCTATTTTTCAAACACGCTGTATATATATATATATATATATATATATATATATATATATATATATATATATATATGCAAGTTAAATATTTTGAATTAATAATAAAAAAAAATATTATTTCAATTTCAATACATTACTTAAAGTACATATGTTTATTACAGAACAGGACCGTCTTTTGTTCTTGTATTGCGCGAGACGTGACTCGTTATTTCAGAGGCAGCAAGTCTTAGCCATCAGAAAATAGGTTTTCACTGATCACAATTAAACGATTAAGATCGACGAATAAATTGATAGATTTTTACCCTTATGTGATCCTACCGACTGCGCAACTTAAATAATTCGATTTTGAATTCTTAATAAACAAATTAATATTTCAATTTCAATACATTACATAAAGTACATATGTTTATTACAGAACAAGACTATTACATATTACATTATACAAGGAATATGATACGTAGATAAAGAAATCTAACTCAGCACATTATTATTATCGTTCATATGGAAAATTCAATTATATAATACTTCCCTCTCAAATATGAGCAATAATAATGTATAATATTAAAACAATTAGTTTAAAGTATGAACTTCTGCAACAGATCTCCTAATTTTATTAATTTTAAATTTTTGAATTAGATTTCCTTTTACAGCATATTTTACTATTAATATTGTTACAATAATAAAAATTAAAACATATATTATATAAATGTTGTAATTGTCACTCTTTGTATCGATTATCGGTTGTAATTTTTCAAAAACAGGTTTCGATATATTTAATAAATGCAAATTTTTATAAGCTGTCTTGTCAAATATTTTGTTGTGTTGTGTAATTTAAAAATCGTCAAACTGAAATGATTTGCAATCATCATTAATATTTTTAAATTTTAAATCATTAATTAAAAAATTGGAATTTATATCTATTGTAAATATTCCCAGAATACTTTTTATACTATTTTTATTTAAACATTTAATTTTAATACTTTAGTAGAAAGGAATCATAATTATTAATTTGTTTGTATTGCTGATTTGATATAAGTCGTTTCTTTTGTTCAATTGTTAGAAGTGACAATTGTTACTATTTCTTTCAATAAGGTTATCAATACATTTGTCTACTACTACATAATTTGTTAGACTAAAGTATTTTTTTTATTTTATTTTTTATGAAAAATATATTTGTTGTCTTTGAAATATAACAAGGATTCTTTTTCCAAAACTATTACATTGTTATTGTTATCTAAAAATTGAATAAGATTAAACTTATTTATCGGGAATTCATTTTGGGAAAATATGACTTATGGATTGAAAAAAGTCAGACTTGTTTCGATAATTTAAAAAATATATATTTAAGCTATTTGTGATATGAATAATTTTGTTAAATTTTGATTCTACTTCTATTAAACATTGCCAATTGATTTTTTCTTTAGTTCTGTATAACATTAATTTGGTTTAAAATTAGATCTTTATTGTGTCAATATTGTTTAATTGTTCATTAAATTTTGTAATCATTTTGTTTGAATATTTCAAAGGATGTCTATTCTGGCTTTGTAATTTATTCTCATTCATTTTTATTTGTTCAAATAAATAATCATATCATTCTCCATCTAGATTTCCTGTTATTGATTTGATAACAGAGCCTAAACCAACAAAAATTCGTCTCATATTTCGCTTATTAAATAATTTAGTAATTTGTTCATTCAAATCGTCATAAGACTAATGTATTATATTGGTTAATGTATCAAAATGTTTATTATTTTTGGTTTGTTAAAGGATGAAGTTTTTAAATTTAGTTATTTTGAGATATTCGTCATATATAGGGGTTATATTATAATTGTAATAACGAACGCTCTGGGATATTTGATTTTAGTATTACATAGTTCGAAAAGAAGAAATCCGTTGTTGTTTATTATATTCTGGAGTTGTCCAGAAAAGCATTGTCTAAAACAAAAATCAGACTTTTAATTTGAGTTTTATGTTATAATTTCAAAATTTATTTTCTGTTGTTATTTTGCCTAAATTTTTATTATAGTTTTTTACTTTAATTCGTTTATATTGTAGGGCTTTGTATTTGGAAATTAATCGTGGATTTTGTTTTAACCAGACTTCTTTTGGAAGTTTCTGTGGGTTTATATTCGGTTTATACCTTAGTTCTTTTTCGTGGTTGATTTTTTGTTGAATTTGTTTTATGACTTTTTCTTTATTTTCATTGTATGATAAATTATCATGATAAGCTTGACCAAAAATAATTTCATTAGGTGTTAATTTTGTAATAGAATGTTCAGTGTTATTATACCTGATAACGACATATTGAATTTGTTTATTTAAAATTAAATTGCTAAAATAATTTTTATTTGTTCACGCAAAGAAAATAAATCGGTGTTATTTCATTTGAGTAGATTAATTATTAAAATATTGTTGAATTCTCTACTATTATCTGAAATTATTTTCTTTGGAATATTATATGTCTCAAAGTATTTAACTAGTTTGCTGGCAATGGACTTTGTTTCTTTATTGTCTAAAGGTTCTACTTGATAGTGTTTCGAAAACTGTTTAAAATTGATGAATAGTAACGTTTTTGAATGTTAAAATGTCTATATTAATTATATCGAAGGGTTTTTCTGGTGTGGGTATTAAATTGTCGTTTTGTTGAATGGGTTGTCTGTTATATTTATTTGCTTTACAAATATTACATTTGTTTATGTAGTCTATTATGTTTATTTAAATTTGGCCAGTAGTATTTTTCTTTTAAAGCTTGGTAGGTAGCTACTATTCCTCTATGATTCGTAAAACCGTGATGATACTCATGTATTATATTAAACTGCTCGTCGTCGTTTTCGACGTCTTGTACGATATTGTTTACAGAAATAATTTTTATAGAATCTTTTATAAAATTGTCTTTTATAATTTTGGTAAAGGTTTTATCTAAATCATCTTTAAAAATTGCAAAATATTTAACTTTTGGAACAGTGAAACTTTTTATAAATGTTTTCTTCATTTATCTCACTTTCATTAAATTTTACAGCTATTCTTTGTTTAGTTTTTTGGAAGTGTTTTTGAATTTGTATGTCTTTATCATTGTTATGTTTTGATATTATTAACTGATTAGGGGCTATATTTATTCTTTCTTTTTGTAATTATTTAATTCCTTCTACTTTATTTTCGTTATCTGAATGTATGGTCTGGTTGGAATCATCAGAAGAAATTGTTCCCGCATCTGAAATTTCTAAATTATTATTTTCGTTTAATGTCCAAATTTTAAGTTGTATATTCGTATCTGTAAATATATTTTCGATTGTTCGTTTCACGTCATTCCAATTTAACTTAACTAGACTGCAAGCAATTTTGGGAAGATTTATTTAAAAAATTTCGTTTTTTATTAAATAATCTCTTAAATCTTTAAGTGGTTTTTCTAATGCTTTTAATTTTGGTTTATCGAAGTAATTGTTTTTTGTTATTAAGTGGATGATTATTTTATTTTGGTAATTTTGAAAAATTATATTTTTCTTTTTATACTTACTATTTATGCAGTGTGCTTTCGAATTTAAAATTTTGTCTACTTGTTTCGCTAGGCATTTACCAAACTGTAAATCTCGTGATATACAATGTGCGAATATTTTTGTTTCACATACATCATCTATTTTTTCTATAATTTTGAAAGGTTCGCGTTCTCTGGATAGATAATCGGCTACGACGTTGTTTTACCAGGTAAATACTTAATTACATAGTCGTATTCACTCAATTCTATTTTCCAGCGAGTTAATTTGAAATTTGGATTTTTCATATTGAATAACCATTCAAGAGGTTTATGGTCTGATTTTATTGTAAATTTTTATCCAAACAAGTAAGGCCTAAAATTTTTAACTGCCCATACAATGGCTTTTAATTCTTTTTCTAGTGTGGAGTAATTCTGTTCTGCATGATTTAAAGTTTTGCTCGAGTAAGAGATCGGTTTTTCAATTCCTTCATGAATTTGCGAAAGTACTGCACCTATGGCGTACTTTGACGCATCTGTCGTTAATATAAATTCTTTGCTCAAGTCAGGATTTTGTTATAAAGAATTTTCTGTTATTATGTCTTTACAATATTTAAATGCTTTTTGATATTCTAAATTTGTTAAATCAATTTCACAATTTTTTCGTAAACAGTTCGTAAATGGTTTTGTGACTTGTTCAAAATTTTGAATAAATTTACGGTACCATCCAAGTAGTCCAAGGAATTTTTTCATTTCTTTCATAGTTTTAGGAATGTTTAAATTTTGAATTTTTTAAATTTTCTTTTTATCCACAGTAACTCCGTTCTGTATTGTCTATTTGAATTTTTAAATAGGCCTGCCTTATTCTTTCAAAGTTTAATATATTTTTTTTTTGGTCTTCTAAATATCTGCCAAATATGATTACATCATCTAAATAAACCAAACATACTTTATTTACTAAATCACCAAGGGCTGTGTTAATCATTCGCAGGAACGTGCCAAGGGCATTTTGGAGGCCGAAAGGCATTCGGATGAATTTCTTAATGGCCTGATGTCGTAGAGAAGGCTGTTTTCTCTCTATCTTTCGCATGTGATAATATTTGATGAAATCCGGAATGTAAATCTATAGTTGTGAAATACTTGTTTTTACCAATTTTGTCTAATCTAGTATCAATATTTGGAATTTTTATAATTACCGAATTTTTATTAATTTGTAAATGAATGTCCATATTTTTAAAAGCATCAATTCCTAATAATATATTATAAAGTTTATGAAATCTGTAAACGTAAAATTTTAGGGGTGTATTTAGAATATTTAAATTTACATAGTGTTTACAATTAGTCTTTCCTGTGATAGTTTTAAATGTCAATATTTCATTGTCTAATTTTAAATTTAGTTTTTCTACTACTGATGGGTCTATAAAATTTATTGTTGAGCCAGTATCTAACAGTATTACAAATGGGTCTATTTTTAATGTTCGTAAATTTGCATTCATTGCGTGATGTTCTCGATTTCGTGAGCTTCATAAAAATTTTCATTTGTGTTTCTTCAACTTCTTCGGTGTTAGATATGTCAGGATTTTCTTCTGATTCTTTAACTTCGCAATTGTAATTTTGCCTGACATTAGTAAAGTATTTCTTGTTTGTAAACTCATTGGAATAAGTTTGTCGCGTTTTGTTTGTTGGTAATTAGTTATATTTCGTCGAGGAGCAAAAGGTTACTGAGTACTTAGAGTATAAGGTTACATTTGAATTTTATTTTTTAGGAATTGCTGGTTGGAAATTTTTGGGATAGTGTATTATTTTTAAAAGAATCGTTGTTTTTGTATAACGTCGGAGCATTTCTCAACTTAATAAAATTAAATTTGTTTCTTAGCAATTGTTCACATTCTTCAATCGTGGTAAGGTTTTTGACCACGAATGAGGCTTTACTTGAAACAGGTAACAAAACAATAAAATGATTTACAAATACTTTTTGGTTTTCCACAACAATGGCACGTTTCTGGTCTTTTGAATAATTGGTAAGACGAATTTTAGATTTATATTTATTAAAATATTTTATAATAGTAGTCTGGGTTGTTTTGGGATTATTAAAAATAGTTTCAGCTTTAGATTTGTAAACAAAATTAGTTTGCAAAAACAATTTGAGTTTTTTCCGCGGCGATGTGGACCGTGAACCGTGGAGGAACAGCAAGGTGACACATTTTTACGTTGCAGGGCCACAGGACAGTCTTTTGTTCTTGTATTGCGCGAGACGTGACTCGTTATTTCAGAGACAGCAGGTCTTAGCCATCCGAACGTAGGGTTTCACTGATCACAATTAAACGTTTAAGATCGACGAGTTAATTGATAGATTTTTACCCTTATGTGATCCTACCGACTGCGCCAATTAAATAATTCGATTTTGAGTTATTAATAAAAAAAATATTATTTCAATTTTAATACATTTCATAAAATACATACGTTTATTACGGTAGATAGAACAAGACTAAATCTAATTATTATCATGTTAACAAGCATGTTACATTATACAAGGAATATGATACTTAGGTAAAGAAATCTAACTCAGTACATTATTATTATTGTTCATATGTTTCATTAAAAAGACATGATCTCTCCCTTAGATATATTAATTAAGATTCAAATGACCGAGCCATAATATTGTAACGTTTTTTTATTTAGGTGAAGTGTAAAAAATAATTGAAACACTAATATTTATATAACTAAGTTTAATAAATGAAATATGAATAATAAAAGATAATAAAAATAAGTAACACTAGATATAAATAAATGTAAACATTTATAAACACTAATTTAATAATAATAAGTACTAATAAAGACTTATAGGCCAATTCTGGACATTTCATTCGTTAGATCGTAAATACGTAAATTGCTAAATCTGTAAATGTACATCTTATAGATTTACAGTTTTGGCAATTCTGGCGCGCATCTGTAAATTCTGAATTTAAAGGCTTAAAATTTTTGGAACGTTGCGATTTTACAGGTTGTGGCTAACTTCAGAACTATTATTTACATCAGTTGACAACTGTAGCTTCATTAGTAGTAGTATTCTAACCAAAATTTTTTTTGTAGTTCTGATACATCTTTAAAATATAAATACTACGAGAGAACAATATGATATATATTTATTATTTCTTGAAAATGATTATACATTTAGAAGCAATATAATTAACCCAACATTGGGTGAAAACTATATAGACAAAAAATGGTTCGAATTATCCGAAAAATTAAATGCATTTGGTGGCGGTCCCCAATTATCTCAAGAAGAGTGGAAGAAGGTAAATATTATTATTGTTATTATATTTATTTCAAACTCAGCTTCTAAAGACAAGACATTATACTGGAGTTCTGTAATTTTTTGTTATAGAGATTTTCAGATTGGAAATATAGCATCAGAAGTAAATATCGAAAATTGGCAGAACATAGAAAACAAACGGGATCAGGACCACATTGTGGAATTACAATTAATGATGAGAATGTGCATTATCATTATGGGTAAAAGTAGTGGTTACAGGTGCTGCTAATATTACAGAATACGATGAAATACCTCGTGAAATACCGTCAATTCCAGAAGTAGATCTATCTACTTCAGTCATTTTAGACATTCCTGTAAATGTAGTAAACACCGAGGAAAGTAATGAAGAACAGAGTATTTTTATGGAGAAATTACCAACTTTTACACCCACAAAAACATGGTCAAGGGTAAAACCGTTATCCACATTGGCAGAAAAATTGATAGAGAATCAAAATGACTGTAATGTAAATAATGGGAAATTGGTTTCTGTTATTCATACTTTTACTGAGAATTACGTCAGTATTGAGAAAGAAAAAATCGAACTAGAAAAATCTAAACTTAGATTTAAAGCTGAAAAGCTCAAATTAGTTCACCCTAATTTTCAATTCAATTTGTAGTTCTTGGTTGATATATATATATATATATATATATATATATATATATATATATATATATATATATATACAGGGTGTTCGAAAAATAGGGGACCAAATTTGGAAAATATATTAATCAACCCAAAACAAGAAAATAATCTTAATATACCCATGTCCGGAAACGAACCATTCGGAATAAAACACTCTTTTGTTTGAATAGAGGATTGTAAGACCCACAAAAAAAAACTAAACCTAGCATGGATTGATTATCAAAAAGCATACGACAGCGTACCCCATACGTGGCTTTTGGAAACGTTGAGAATGAGTGGAATTAATGAAACTATAATAACATTAATACAGAACCTCATGCTAACTTGGAGAACAACTATGCACTTGAAGATATCAAATGAAAGCCTTCAAACTAAAGAAATAAATATAAACAGAGGCATTTATCAAGGAGATTCTTTGTCACCTCTACTGTTCTGCCTAGCAATGACCCCACTCTCAACACTTATAAAAAAAGCATCGATAGGATATAAACTAAAAGAAGCAACAACACCTATTACACATCAAATCAAGCAAAAGTGAGATTGAACTAAGAAAAGTATTAAAAGTGGTCAAAGAGTTCTCAGAGGATATTAGGATGAAATTTGGGCTCAACAAATGTGCAACGGCAACTTTTCAGAGAGGGAGACTAATTTGGACGGAGAATATAAAAATAAATGATGAAGAAAACATACAATCACTGAACCCGGGGAAGACGTACAAATATTTGGGAATTGAAGAAGGAGAGGGAATAGATCATGCTGGGATGAAAATAAAAATTAAGAAAGTACATCTATAGACTAAGAAAAATAATGAAAACTGAACTTACCTGCAAAAATAAATTCCATGCGATTGGCAACTTAGCTGTACCTGTAATAAGATATAGTTTAGGAATTATAGACTGGACACAGGAAGAAATAAAGCAGTTAGATAGAAAAACACGTAAGATACTAATCATGAACGGGCTGTTGCGTCCTAGAGAGGATATCGATAGACTGTATATCCCAAGAAGAATAGGTGGCAGAGGACTTCAGCAATTAGAGCAAATCTTCTATACTACAATGTTCAGTATGAGTTATTACATTAAAAAAAAGCATCGCAAGATCTGATCCTTAAAAATATTAAAGCACAAGACGATCACCTACACCCAAATAAATCACTACAAAAAAGGGTAAAAAAAATTGAAAACAAAATATACTCACCAGAACGCAGCATAGAGGAAAACATAGATGAAAGAGAAGAGAACAATGTAAGAACACCAGACGATTTTAAAAATCAAGTAATAAAAAGAACTTACGAATCATATAGAAATAAGCCAATGCACGGACAGAAGGTGAGAGACATGGAAAAAATTGCGTTTGATCCAATAGAATCATATAGATGGTTAACACAGGGAAAAACAAAGGGAGAAACAGAGAGTCTGCTGGATGCAGCGCAAGAACAAGCGATAAAAACACGATATAAAGCCACTAAAGTACACGCCACAAGCAACAATAAAAGATGCAGAATCTGTAAGAAAGAAGACGAGACAATCCACCACATTATGTCAGCATGTGAAGAATTGGCCAAGACAGAATACATAAAGAGGCATAATAAAGTGTGTAATCAAATACACTACAACTTATGTAAACACTTTAAGTGCCCTATACAAACAGAAAACTGGTACGACCACTAGCCAGAGAAAGTTAGTAGCAGTGAAGACGGCATAGCAACAATCCTGTATGACACGCCTGTGCAAACTGATAGAACTATATTAGCCAATAGACCAGACATAGTTGTGAGAACTAAAGACCGCACATACATAATAGAGATATCTATTCCTGCAGATGAGAACATCATATCGAAGGATGCAAATAAACAACTAAAATACAAGAACATAAGCATCGAAATAAGCCGAATGTGGAAAACAAAAACAGAAATTATCCCAATAATAATTGAGGCAACCGGATATGTAGACAAAGAATATAAAACAAACGTAGAAAAGTTACCAGGACAACATAGCTCTTCCGAACTTCAAAGAACAGCGCTTTACGGTACAGCCCATATAATAAGAAAAGTGCTTATGTGATAATACTTACTCTCGAACTTGAGCGACATGGTTTGTTGCTGGAACGAGATGAGTTACCTTAAAGGAATGAAAATTTCTTTAAGTGAAAAAATAAATAAATAATAATAATAATTTATTAATCCAGTAGATCATATACATGATATAAGATATGTCATTAATACAGATACATAAATATATTAACAACTAACAAGGATCATCAAAGTAATTGTGTACATTGTAATAACATTTTCTAATAAGTTTTTCTTTCAATTTTGATTTATATGCCAAGAAGGTCTTAGAATTCTTAACTTCTTCAGATAGTTGATTGTATAATAGGATACCCCAGTAATATGGATCCTCCTTGAAAAAAGCAGTGCTGTGTTGTGGAATTTGTAGCAGTTGATTATGTCTAGTTTCGTATTTATGTACATATACTTATAAAAAAACACAAATAATTTTCATATGTAATAAAATGCAAAAGTCTTGTAAAGATATACTTTATTTTTCTTATATTTGATAGTTCCTAAGATAGGCCATTATTTTGCAAAAATGTACAAATTCCTACCTACAAATTCTTCTGTTATATCAATTCTCATTTTACGATATAAAGTAATATGCCCAGAAATAAACATAACCTTTTCTTCTGATATCGTATCTAAAATATTGTGTACTTGTTAACTATTTAAAATACACTCAATCTTCGTATTACCTCAAATTAAATATTTTTCAGGTACTAGAATGATCAGAGTATAATTTTTTTTTTTACCTCCATGAATAATACACAAATAATTCATACAACCCCGTTGTCACGTTAAAAGTTTAGCTACTGTGAGTACTTTCATATTACGCTTGTATTATTTATAATTATACATCGTTTTTTTTTAATGTCTAATTTATTTACATTAAAAACTGTTTTCTTATGCCCAGTATTACAAACGTCAGTTAAATTAAGTTCCCTATTTATTCCCTATAATATTTACTCCTTCAATTGACAACCGAAATTTTGACAGCCATGTATTTATGTCATTCTTAAAATTATTTTGATTGGAATTTGTTTATTTCAATAAATTTACTATACAATTAAATATTATATAAAATACAATATTATTTATAATACCAGGTATTATTCTATTTTAAACAAAAAAAATATATAACGTAGCCAACAGTAATGTAGCAGTGTAACTACATTGAAACTAGTAGCACAGTGATAAAATAATTATCTGCAATAGAAGCCAAGAATTTATTTCATCCTGTCCCATTTCAACCCAAATTATACGTTATGGCATTCACTGATTTCTGCGTGACGTCACTGGTAGTGGGGTTAAATTATACGGGAAGGCATTGAGATGGTACAAGAATTATATCGCGTAGTATTTATATGCTGTAAGTTTATACGGAACGGAATTTCAATGCACATTATACCTTATGGCATTTACTGATTTCTCGTGACTTCACTGGTAGAGGGGGTAAATAATATGGGACGGCATTTAGATGGCAGAAGAATTAGATCGCACAGTATTTATATACTGTAAGATTATACTGCACGCTACGTACTCACGAAAACCAAGTTCATAGCAAAGATCAAAATAATGAAGGGTCTGGGACCCGTTTGTTCCCCCTCTGTTGGCAACAGAGGGGTACTAAGTTCCCCCACCACGACAAGGTGGGGAACTTATATATATATATATATATATATATATATATATATATATATATATATATATACGGGGAAATAATAATAATAATATTAATAATAATAAGCCGTTCCCAACTTACCGGCCCGCTTCTTCTCACACAATGCGCTGGACAAACAAATATAAACATGAATAAAGGGAGAGGACAAATCTAGAACAACACTTGTCAAGCCAGTCGACAAAAAAGTCCTGTCTGGTGGGACGGTAAAAACCCCCGGGGACAAAACCCCGCAAAATAAATGTAATTGCCCAATCTGGGAATTCAAGCGGTTCTCCGAAACCGAAGGAGTGTAAACCGGTCATTTATCAAGTGGCTAATGGTGGTAGTGTTGTGAGCCACGAACAGGTGGTAGTACCCCGGTTCCTGGTCATAAAGAATTTGGACGGCGTTTCGATCAAATAAGTCCTTTCGTATTACATAAACTTTTATTCGATGTAGTCGGTACCGTGAAGATAGCCCGAAAAACGAAAGATGGCTTATAGAGACTACATCAATAGCTCAAGCAGAACGGCTACTAAAGCTAAAAATACTGAGGGAATTCGCTATTGATGTAGTTAGTCATAAGACTATGATCACCTCAAGAGGAGTAGTTTATTGCCGCGATCTGCTTAACTGCTGCCCTGAGGAGAGAGGAGATGAGGGAACAGGGAGTTGTTGAGGTCAGGCGGATCAAGAAGCGTGAGAATGGAGAGCTGGTGGACACACCAAACCACATTCTCACCTTTAACACCCCTAAACTACCGGCTAGTGTGAGGGTAGCTTTTTATTCCTTCAATGTAAGGATGTTCGTACCGGCACCAATGAGGTGCTTTAGATATCAGCGGTTCGGCCACACTTTCGCCAGATTCACTAACCCTCAGGTTTGCGTCAGCAGAAAAGAAATGCATGAGACAAAAGCTGTGAAGAACCTTGATAGTTTGTAACTGTAAAGGTAACCACTCAACCCGTTCCCGAAACTGCCCTATCTACAAGCAAGAAGCTACCATCCAAGAGCTCAAAACCTGCGAGAACTTTACTTACTTTAAGGCGAGAAATAAAATAATCGTTCGCACTCCCAGTCCGGGAGAATCATATGCATCTGCCGTGACCTCAACCTAGAAAACGCAAGTAGAAACATTCTCAATAGTTAAAGAGCTTCTACCACAATTATACTTTAGTAAAGATAGCTTTACTCACCCAGAAACGCGTGCGCTACGTGCTCTTCAGAGAAGAGCTACCAGCACGACACCCTCTGAGATCTCGGAAACACGCAAACATGAGGAGGGAGGAGAATCCTCTTCTGAGGATTCCTCAGTATACTCCGCCTCCTCACAAAATTCTTCACAACAAGTGAAGAAAAGACGCAAAGGTTGGCCTCTAGGGAAGCCGAGGAAGCCAAAAGACGGTGGATAGATCAATTTTTTTCCACATTCTTTATGGATAATATACTCCAATGGAACATCAAGGGCTGTGTGTATCACTATTGCCAACTGAAGATGCTACTAACGGAATTCAACCCGTTATGTACGTATCTTCAGGAATTTCATTTCAAATCTGGCCAAGCATATTCGCTGAAGAACTATTCAATAGTCCGGAGAGACATAGAACACAACGTCAGGGGTCGAGGTGAAGTGGCCACCATTCTAAGACAAGATGCTATCTTCGAGCAAGTCCGTGTCGATACTGATTTCCAAGTAGTTGCAATCCGAATGTCTATCCCAACTGTCCTCATGGTGTGTAATATCTACCTACCAGAGGCAGGCTGGGGCTTACATAACATAAGTCATGTTATAAGACAATTGCCCACCCCGTTTGTACTACATGGAGATTTCAATCTCCACAATGAGCTCTGGGGCTCTGATCATAGAGATCCAAGAGGGCACATTATCGAAGACCTCTTGCAATCCACGGATCTTGTTTTAGTTTTTTCCCGTATTGAACTGTCCATTGTATCTTTGAGACTAGCGAGTAGATTTCCCAGGCGAGCACTTGACGACCTGCACGGTAGTTATCACTTTCCGATAGTGATCACTACGGACACTCCCACTACCAATCAAATTCGTCGAGCCAAGTGCTTCTTTCCCAAGGCAAATAGGCCAGAGTCTGAGGCGGCTGTATCATAACAAGTAACTTTAACTTGTAATTAAAATATTTTGACGATTGCAACGAATAGAAAAATAACAATCTTTTACTTTGACAATAATAATAATATTTTTATTTTCTGTTTATATTTACATCTATATCCTTTTTTTGTTTTCAACTGTGTCCTGTGAATTAACTGTGTTTTTGTTACAAAAAATGTCATGTGTCATGTAATGTCAATGTCAAAATGAAATGTGTGAATGTAAATCGTGTAGTGTAAACTCTTCTCTACAGATCTATCCAGCAATCTATTAAAAGCAGCAGACACGGCTATACCTTCCACCAAACTAGGTATCTACAAACGTAGATTACCCTGGTGGAACCCGGAGATTCAAGGTTTTGTACGGGCCAAGAAAGCTGCTTTTAATAGATTTAAAAAGCAACCGTCTGAGGCTAATTTAATAGCCTTTAAAAGAGCCAGGACATTAGCCTGTAGACAAATATTGGCAAGCAAGAGAGCCTCATGGAACGCATATGTCTCTGGAATTTCGTCACAGACAACTACTCACGAGTGTTGGGCAAGGGTAAAAAGCATCTTGGGTAGGGGTTACTCACCCCTGTTGACCCACCTGAAACAGGATGAAGAAACAATCACAAGCGACGTCACCGGAATTGCACAGTTATTAGCACTAGCAGCTCTCAATACTATGATCAAAACTTTCTAACGGGGAAAAGTGAAATGGAAGTGCAGTTGGATATCACTTCAGATGTCCAACAATCACTTCTGTACAACGACCCTTTCACCATGGGTGAACTTAACTCTGAAATTGCTCATGCATCGTATTCATCCCCGTACAGGATAATATCTCCAACGAGATACTTAAACTTAACTCCGTCGTTCAAAACCTTCTTGCTTTCCGTATTTAACACGCGATGGCTATCGTTCAGAGAAAATGAGAGACATCAACCGTACATTGCAAACGGCAATCAATCAGATTGACCAAAACGCTGCAGGTACCGGGTTTAAGTTTTCGCAAGGAAAGACGCAATGCATGCACTTTTGCAGACTAAATCGTCCTCGTTATGGCCCCATGTTATATCTTTGAGACGAGAACATAGGTATAGGACAAGGTTTAGAAACCTTACCCAATGGAACTGAAAACCAAATGCTCGCAATTATTGAATTGTGAAACTGCGGAAACTACAACGCATGGCCTGCCTCAGTATTACAGGTGCTATGAGTATCTGTCCGACTGCAGCAATGGAAGTGATTCTGGGGCTAACACCTCTACACATTCAGGTGAAAAAAGAGGCGATGCAACAGGCACTGACTCTCTGCAGAACGAAACACTTTATGCCCGGAGATTTCGTAGGCCACTTGGAAATTCTAAGGGAAGTACAACCAGATAAACTGGTCTTGTCTGTCTGTGATAAGATGACAACAAAATACAATTTTGACCAGAAGTATAAGGTTGTTATTGGTAATCGCCTTGAATGGGCAACGGACAGACCTGTTGCAAGGGATTCTTTGTCCTGGTTCACTGATGGTTCAAAATTGGATACAGGAGGAACTGGAGTAGGTGTGCTTGGCCCAGATTGCCGAATTAAGGAATCCATAGGCACCTGCGCCACAATTTTTGAGGTTGAGATTTATGCAATAAATCTCTGTGCTCACATAAACCTAGATAAAGGTCTAAAAGGAGCATTAATAAATATAATGTCAGATAGCTAGGTAACTTTGAAGGCACTGAATGCCTTCACATGAAAATCAAAGCTAGTCTGGAACTGCAGGGAGACCCTACAATTGCTATCCGAAGCAAACCACGTCACCCTAAGGTGGGTACCAGGGCACGAGGGAATCCTAGAAAACGAGAAACCTGATGAACTTGCAAAAAAAGGGGCTAAACTTTCATATCACGGGCCGGAACCTTCATGTAGTCTTCCACAAAGCCACTATAAGAAGGTGGTCAAAAACTGGGAGGAATCTGTCATATCCTCATATTGGAAAAATATTCCAGGCCTCAATCAAGCTCGGAAATTCATTTCGCCAGCTTCGACAAACGCCAAAGAGTTACTAGCTCTCAGCAAAAAGGATCTTAATATAATGACAGGAATTCTCACTGGCCACTGTCCTTTAAAGTACCATTTGCACAAAATTGGTATAGCTAAAAATGAAACCTGTCGACTCTGTGAAGAGGACGAAGAATCGTCGGAACACATACTGTGTGAATGCCCAGCCGGAACTGTGCAGAGTCTCAATCAACTAGGTAAGAGGTATCTTACGGCAGATGAGATCAAGAACTTGACTCCTGGAGCCATAATCGGCTTCATCAAAAATCTGGATCTACTTCCGGAAAACTAAGTAAGGGCTATGTCACAATAGATCTTCTAGGTCGCGTTGACAAAAAGCGACAAAACGCTTAAACCCTCGTATACATACATACATATATACATACATCATTGAATTGTCTCAATGTCCTCGCTGATACTAGATGGGGTGCTGAGCTTCAAACACTCCTTCGAGTGTGTCAGGACCTAGTACTCTCGATTATGGTTACATTGTTGCGTTCGCTGCAAAGGGTTCTCTGAGGTTGCTAGATCCGATTCTCTACGCAGGTATCCGATATTGTATCGGTGCCTTTCCGTCAACACCAACGGCAAGTTCTTGCTGCGAATCCGGACTAGCACCTCTTCGTACCAGGCGTATGAAACTCATCACTGCATATGTATGCAAGATGGGAGCACAGTACAACCATAAAAACTCCAAGATCTTGTTTAGGGAGGACATCAGGTCGCAGACTTTGACAAGACCATCATGTGTCCGGTCTAGATAACTTCTGAGTGACATCAATTACATCTTGCCGCAGGTCATGGGCATAGGATTTTCAGAAACCCCTCTATGGCTGATTCCCTCGGCCGAAGTTATACTGGATTTTCTCTTGTATGACAAGTACTCCTGTTCTCCGGTATTGATAACTCAAAAGTTTCTCAAAATCATTAGTACGTACCTGGAAGTGAAAGTAATTTTCACAGACGGGTAGAAAATTAATGAAGGTTCTGGTTCGGCTCTAGTCGTGAACGATGTTGCCCACTCCTGGTTGCTGCATTGCGATGCATCGGTGTACACTACCGAGGCTTATACCATTTGGCAAGCATTGCTCTACTGTGATCTCGATTATGATAAACTGCAATACATCATCGCTAGTGATTCTCTTAGCGTTTTAAACACCATTACCGACCACTCCATATCAGACCCTGACATTCAAATGATTTTATCCAAGATGAAACATCTGTTTGACATAGGTATACAGGTCCGGTTCATGTGGATTCCAAGCCACGTCGGAATCAGAGGGAATGAACTAGCCAAAGAAGCGACACGTCAAATCGCTGAAAGACACACAGTAGAGGTACGGGCCATCAAGTATACCGATTCTAAAAATGCAACATACCGGGGATTGTCCCTGTTGCGACAACAGGAATGGGACAGGGTGGATAACCACCTACGCTAAGTCAAACCTGTGATCGGTCACACGAGTCTTCCTCATGATCTGAGCAGGCAGGACCAAGTGAAAGTCCACCGGTTGCGTCTAGGCCATACAGGCGTACACATCGGTACAGGCTTGCATGGGAACCTCAGCCCTTCTGCGAGGACTGTCAGGTCCCGTTGACTGTACCGCATGTTCTTATAACATGTCCTGTTTTACAACCGACGAGACAAGTATTTTACCGTGGTGATGACTTGTGTGAAATGCTGACAGATCATGGACAGATTAAGGAAGTTAGGAAAATCTAAGGACTTTGAGACAGTGGTTTTTATCTCGTTATTATACTCGTACATGTTAATTTATTTTGGGAACCACTTTTAATCTTTTTTAACATTTGACTGCCGACGGGCAATAAACGGTGATATTTTTAACATGTGCTGTCATTTTATCATCTTTATTTATATAATACCAGTGTAGGCTAATGACTCTGGTAGTCGATGACTTCAACCTAAAAAAAAATATTATTTGATATGGTCACCAGTAGGGTATATATTAATGTATAAACGGCGCAATGGCAAGTATGTACATTTTTTATTTTATTTTGTATTTACTGTCTATTTTGCGTTATGTGTTAAATGTTTTGTTTCAGGAGACTATATTTTGGACATGTCCATGTAATATTTTCTGGGATACTTTGCACTTTCTTAACAATTCGACAGGTATGTAATATGAGTACCTTCTGTATTTCTTAGTAAGTGTTCGGATGTAATTTTAAAATTTCTAATGTCCAGTGTAGTTTTTGTGGTATTTGTCCTGTTACACCTAATACAATTGATAATATTATCACTTTATCCTGTTCCCAGGTTTGCTTCATGTCGTTGGCTAAAGGTAAGTACTTATTAATTTTCTTTTTGATGGTAAATTGAATATTTGCACTAACGGTGACTGCAATATCTAGGTAAATAATTCTATTTGATTTATCCTGGAAGACAATATCAGATCTGTTATGTTCTACTGGTCGGTCCGTAATAATGGTTCGGTCTCAGTATATTTTTACATTAGGTGTTTCTATTATATTGTGCGGCTTGTAGAGGTAGTATGGGACTTTAATTATTGGTTGGCATTCTTCAGTTAGTTTTGCGTGTATTGTGTATGTAACGTTATTGTGCCTAGTTAAGTTATCAGTAGGAACTAGTACTTGACATCCTGATATAACATGTTCAATATTTTCTTCTCATTCTTGGCACATTCTGCATTTTGTGTTCGGTAAACTGTTATCTTTTAATACGTGCTTTCTATAGTTCTTTGTTGCTATAATTTGGTATTGTGTAGCTATAATGAAGCCTTTCGTTTCTGGAAACAGTTCACTTGTCTGTAGCCAACTAACTGAAGCTTTTTTTTATCTTTTTATGGTTGTTCAATTTGTGCAATGTATCTCGTATGTAGTTCTTTGTTTTTCATATCCGATGCTGTATTCTGTAATGGATTATATGGAGTATTATTTAGTTGTAATGGTGTTAGTTTGTCATCTATGTATGATGTTTCGGCCTTTCTTTGAAAATATTCTCTCTCTCTATTTCTGAAATCTATGAATATTCTACCCCCTTTTTTCTATCCAAGTGAAATCTTTCTGTTGAACTGTTTGGGTGTTTCATACGGTAACGAGTGCAATTATTTCTCTCAGTTGCATAGCTGTAGGTTACAACAAGAGCAGCATATGTATTTACAGCCGTAACGATGTTTTTTCCAGACAGGTAAGTGGATATTATGTGTTTAAGTCTGTCTCGTAGTTTTTGAATTAGATGTTCTATAGTAGTTTGTTTATTTTTCCCGCTAGCTTGCTCTAGGCCAAGATATCGGTAGGTGTCTTGTTCGTCCATTACTTGTACTTTGATGTCATTGTTTATCATTTTGTATCCCTCTACCTAAAACCGTTTTCTTTTGCTAATAGCATTTATTTTGCATTTATTCAAACCAAATTAAATTTTTATATCGTTACTGAAATTCTCTGTGATGCTGATTAATTTGTGCAGTTCTGAGTTTGATTCTGTTATTAATTTTAACTCATGCATATAGAATAGGTGACTTATTCCGTAATGTGTCCCAGTAATATAGTATCCTTTTCCTGACTTTTTTAGTAATGTCGTTAATGGTTGAAGCGCAAACCAGAACCATAACGCGCGTTAGAATATTCTTTTTTTTATATGTATGCTTCCTATTTGTGTTCTGAATGTGGAGTTTGATTTACCATGTCATCATTAGTTGTTGTATACATTTTATTACCGTCGGATATGCTTTGTACAGTCGCAGAGTGTGTAAAAGCCACGAGTGAGGAATACTATCAAATGCTTTCCTGTAGTCTATGTATGCCGTAAATTGATCTTTTTTTATTTTTATTTCTTGTTCTGTAATTGCTACATCTACAATCAGTTGTTCCTTACAACCTCTGCTATTCCTACAGCAGCCTTTTGTTCTTTACTAATAATTTTGTTCTTTTCAATATGTGTGTAGATTTTTCCTAATATTATCAATGTGAATAATTTATATATAGTTGGCAAGCATGTTATTGGTCTAAATTTGTCGGGGTCCTGAGTTGGGATAGAGATTTTTGGTAAAAGGTGCGTTTTGTCTATGGTCATAAAGTCTGGTATTATTTCTGGGTTTTCAAGTGCCTGGTTGAATAGCTGAGTAAGAAGTAAATGTACTGGCGTGAGCTTTTTAATCTAGTAATTATGGATGTGATCTGGTCCTGGAGATTTCCAGTTTAAACATTTTCTTAGTGCATCATTTGTATTTTCATCGATTATGGTAATGAGTGTCATTACTGGTATTTTTTCTATTCTTTTGTTTCAGTTTTAATCCATTCTGCGCGACTGTTGTGATCTTCTTGGTTTTCCCATATATTCTGCCAGAAGTTGAAGATGTGTTCTGTGTTAATTTGTTGTGTTTCAGTAGCGGACTTAGAACTATTACTTTGATATGATCTCTAAAATTGTTTCTGGTTGTTTCCTTATTTTCTTTTGTTAAAGCTTTTCTTATACCTTTTTAATCTATTTACTAGTACTGAAAGTTTTTGCTTTAATAGATCTATTATTATTATATGTACTTAGGATGTTTTGTATTTTTGTTATAAATTCCAATTTTTGGTTGTCTGCTTGCTTGTATTAACTGTTCTATATCTTTCCTGATACTATTGATTTTATTTTCAAGACTTATTTGCCAGTTTGGTTGCTTCTTATTTTCTGCTACGTTAGGTGATTTTCTATATTCAATTTCGTATCCGTGTAGTGAAAAAATGGTTACTGTAGCTGAATATATGTGCACGTTGATCATTTAGGGTTCCACATCTCTTTGTTTAAGGGTAATATTTATTTTTATTTTTTATCTTTCTTTTATCTTAATTTCATTAATTTTGGTTTACAGGTTGGGTTCAGTCCATAATATAGAGTGTCGAATCGAATGTTAGTATTGTATATTTTTTGGTCTACTTGAAGGTGTATCTGAGTTTGGTGTAGATGGCGTCGGTGTTTCCAAACGTGACTAATTCTCCTTTTTCTGTAGCTAATATTGTTTCTACTTATTAAAATTAATATTTCTTTCTATGTAAGTCTATTTTTCGTAAATATTTCTCTTTTTTGACTTAATATATTAATTAGTGTCTTACCTGCTAATTGTAGAAATTTATTGGTTACTTCTTTATGTAATTTGCTTGTATAGTTGCATGTATCTGTCTCCATTTTAGTTATATAGCTGTATGTTTTATAGAGGAACGGGTTCATTTCATCTGTCCATTTTGTTCTTTTACCTCTTTATCTGTTACAGTGGGTGGTGCGTTATACAGCATCTGTAGCCAGTAGGGCTTCGTTCTCATAGGTCGCTTCTGTTCATGTTCTTGTGGTACCAGACAGCTGAGTCTAACTCAGCTCCAGACTACCTGTCCTCACGACGGTTCCGAATGGGACCAGTCTGGTTTCCTACCCCACCCGAGTATCTCTGTCTTCTCGTATTGACAGCTTTTGATACATATCACGTCTTCTGAGTTGCTAGCACTCCCCCCCCCCCCACCACGTGAAGGTGGATGCCCAGGGGAGGCTTATTATTTTTCTCATTTCAGGTACATTATATGGTACAACGATTTTTTACAGAAGTAAACCTGTTATCCTAGGGCATAATTGTGGTTCGCTTATTTTGCTGTTTTTGGATCGGTAGGTGGATATTGAGTTTTAGTTTTGTATATTAAATACTTTTTTAATTGTACTACATGTATCTAGTATGATGCTTTTCTGCATGTTTATGTATGATTTACTTGGCATGTTGAGAATAATAATTGGTATGGTATCAACTTTTTCTGCATGCCATAGTACTTTAAATTCTTTTGCTAATTCAACATTTTTACTTACTTTTTCTTTAGTTTTTTCTTTTATACTTGATACATGTGGAATAACAACATCTATTATATATTTTTTGTTTGTTTCTTTTTCATAGTACACAATGTCTAATTTGTTGTATTTCACGTATCTATCTGTTTGAATGATCTTATCCCAGTATAATGTGCCTTTGTCTGTATAGATTACTTTCTCCGAGGTGTACTTATAGTAAGAGATTTCTTCGTTGATGTATTCTGTCATGTATCTATTCCAGCTAAAGTTTCACATCCACTTGTGAGATGTTCGATTGTTTCTTGTGTTGTAGTACACATTCTGCATATATCATTTATATCATAGTTCTTCATGTTGTGTTTGTCTTGACAAGAAAACATGAACCCTTCTGTTTCAGAGAAAATATTTGTATTTGTAAGCCATGTGTGGGTAGATTTCATGTCTCTATGTTCCATTTTGATGTTAACTATATAGGGTCCATGAAGTTCTTTGCACATCCAGTTGTCAATTTTCTCTTGTTCTGTTTTTATTTTACTTCTTGGATCAAAATTTGAATCACTAAATTTGAGTAAAGTATAACTGTCGTTCTTGCTTATATCTAAATAATAAGAATTTAATAAATTTTTTGATTTATGATATTCGCGTAGATATTCAATTTCTTTATAATGTGCGTTAATGAAGTATATTACACCTCTTCCTCCTAGTGATCTTGGTAGATGGAACCTTTCTGTCCGAAACTATATGTAACGGCAGGCGCTGCATAGGATTTTATTGCTTCAACTTTATTTTTAGCGCTCAATTTTGTTTTTAAAATTATTTTTGCTCTTTGTAACATTTTGTTTGTTAAATGTTTTTTCATATCATTGTGTGCGTTGTGGTTGCTTGTTGCATTCCAAGATACAGATATTTTTCATCTTCGCCGCTCATTCTTTCAATTTTTTCGTTTGTATCTTTGGTATTGTAGTCTTCTGTCTGTGTCCATTTACCTTTGTTCATTCTGTTTTTCCTGCATTTACTAACACGGAAATCCATTTTTATGTCTTTGCTGATTTGTTTTAGTTATTTTTATAAGCTTGTTTAAGTTCTTCTCTGTATCAACAAATAACTTTATATTATCCATGTAGTTTAGATGAGATATTTTATTTTGACTGTTATTTAGGTTATATCCATGTTTTGTTTTGTTGAGTGCATTACACAGAGCAAAAAAGGCTCGGACACGTCAAATTTAGTATAAATGAGGATACCTGAATGAATTAATATCAATGGCATAACTCCAACCTTGAAATGGGCGAGGACTGCACCTCAAAAATTTTAAATAGAAAAGGGTGTCAAACATGACACAGTTCGAAAGACCTTTCAATTATCTTTTCAATCCGATCATCAGTTTCAGAAAAATATCGTTTAAAACAAAATTTGTCTCCTTTCATATTATCGAAAGCTATTAAGAAGGCTCTTGGAGACGTCAAGGCTATTCGTAAGGTTCGTGAAGGACTGTAGATAGAGGTATTAAATTATAGGCAAGCTCAGTCGATGATGAGATCTCTGAAGCAAATTGAAGATATACTGGTAACTGTAACACTGCACGGTAATCTTAATTATTCAAATGGCTTAGTGACAGGTAGGGACTTGCTAAACTGAACTATTAATGATATAAAGGAAGAACTAAGTGAACAAGGTGTCATTGATACTCGTCTCATCACCACCAGACGAGACGGTAACATAACTGACACTGCCTCCCTTATTCTTACCTTTAATCGTCCAAACCTGTCGGACAAAGTGCAAGCAGCCATGTACTCACTTCCAGTCAGAGCATATATTCCTTATCTAATTAGATGTTTTAGATGCCAACAATTCGGCCATACCACGACGCGCTGCACAAAAAAAAAACAAATTTATATTTGCGGCTAACCTGACCATGAAGGCATTTCTTGTAGTGAGGTTTTTTTTGTGTGTTAATTGCAAGGGCAATCATTCGGCATGATCTAAAAACTGCCCAGTTTTTGAAGAACAGATGGGGATTATGGAATATATGATTCTAAACAAGACGAGTTATGTGGAAGCCACGAGTCATGTGCTGCGTAGTGCAGCAAGATCTCTGGGGTCCTACGCAACCATTGCGGCAAAACTGGTAGCTGCTCAGTGTGACATCAAAGATCTTGTCAAATCTCTTATTCCTGAGCTCACAACCACATCATCCGACGGTGATGACAAATTTACCCCTGTCCGAGCACAAACTGGGGACACTGACGGTTCGGCATCTGTCGACTCTGATGACCTGGCAAATGCCGTAAAAAAAAAGGTTGGCCAAAAGGGTAACCACGGCTCCCTCATAAACCAGACTAAATGTCTACACCTCCCTTACTTCTTCAGTGGAACATTAATGGCATCATTTACCATCTAGGAGACCTTGAAATATTGCTGAAAGACCATAATCTCTACTGTGTTTGCTTGCAAGAGTCCCGACTAAAACCCATGGAGCCTTTTAATCTTCGCGACTTCAATATCTTGCGAACCGATATCGACCCCGGTCAACATGCTCATGGTGGAGTCATGACCCTATTATCAGATTTTAGGCAGATAGTCTTAAACACCACGTTACCGGCGGTCGCCTGTACCATCCTCGTGCCACTCACCATTTGCAATGTCTACCTCCCACAGAATACGTGGGACGTGCAAGATTTAGGGGATCTGTTGGAGCAATGACCTGCTTCGTTCTTAAAAGTCGGTAACTTTAATGCACACAGCATATTATGGGGCTCTCAGAACACTGACCATCAAGGTCGAAAGATCGAGAGATTTTTTGATGTAAATGATGCATCACTTTTGAAAACTTGGCAACCAACTTATATCAATATTCGCTCAAACACCTTCTCTACTATTGATCTTTCAATAGTTTATCTAGCCATTGCGCCAACTTTAGCATGGGAGGTCGTAGATTCTCCGTCGAATATTGACTAATTACCCACTGTTATTCACTCGGCGATTATAAAAGAAGTGTGCCCATCAGCGAGCAAGTAGCGAGTTGACCTCGCCTATTAGAACCAGTATGCAGGATGTGTTAATGTTCCCGAACATCTTGAAGAAGAAGATAGTCTGGAGACCATCAATAATGCCATTTTGTCTGCAGCCAGTCAGACGATTCCTAAGTCGATATATAGGCCATGAAAACGTCGAGTACCATGGTGGAATCCGAATGTTGCATCAGCCGTCTCTGAGAAACATTAGTGTTATAAGCGGTTCAAACGGGATCCCTCAACTTCAAATGGTATCGCCTGTTCTTTCGGCTAATATCGATTAACTCAGAACTCTCTCCCACTGAGTTATGGCGAAGGATTCATGCAATGTAAAAGTTTCAAACTTTTCACTTGTCTCCATGTCAACGGCAATATGTACGTTGAACAAAGTGAAATTTGCAACCAGCTTGTTCAGCACTTTGGGTCCGTATCGAGTACGGACAACTACAGCATCTTGTTCATGGTTCGAAAAAAAGTTTCGAGGTTCCCCTAGATTTCACATCTAAGCAAATCCTAGTTTACAACCTTCCTTTCACATATGAAGAGTTTGAATATGTACTGTCCCAAACCTCCGAGTGTGCACCGGGTCGTGACAATATTACATATTCGATGTTGCGACATCTTCCTCCTTAGATAAATGACCTGGTCCTAGAGTATCACAACACTCTATGGACTTAAGGAGTCGTCCATGAGGCGCGAAGCTGCAGTTGTTCCCCTTCTCAAACAGGGCCCAACCATACCGACGAATTATCGTCCAGTGTTTCGTCAGGTAAGGTTTAGGAGCAGCTGGTTTGCAAACGCTTAGTATGGTTCCTGGAATCTCACAACCTGTTGAATAGGTATCAATGTGGGACCAGGAAATACCATTGCGTCACTGATGCTCACGTATAGCTCACTGATGCCATACAAAGTGCCTTCCTGACTCGCCACCATTTAGTGGCTGTCTCTTTTGATTTAGAGAAGACATTTAACATGACTTGAGACCGAATAGGCAACGAATATTCGGATCCACAGGTACTCGAGAACGGTGTTCCCAAGGATCAATCATTTCAGCAGTCTTATTTTTAATCGCGTTCAATGATATTACTAATGGCATACCTAATACGGTTTTCCATTGTCAGTTCGTCGACGACCTATTTGTCTACACCTCTGCCCTTAGTCTGTTGCGTTGTCAACAAGGACTACAGCGTGCCATTGACGTCGTGTTAGTTAGACGGTTACTATGTCTGGCTTTAAATTTTTTTCAGAGAAAACAATTTGCGTAGATATTTGTCGATTACGTCGCCCATATGTAGCTTCTACTCTTAGGACTCAATGGTATAATAATTGCTGTTGCATCAGAGGCTAAGATATAAGGTCTTACGCTCGACAAGAAATTATTGTGGAACTGCCACACTAGCGTCTGAATGCCGAAAATCGTTGAACGCATTAAAAGGCCTCTCTAGCACTGTGTGGGGATCGGACCGGGATACCCTTCATCGGCTCTACATGTCACTTGTGTTGTCTTAGATAGATTTTGGTTGTGTGGTCTACGCCATGGCGAAGAAGCCACATCTCCGCAAGTTTGAAACCGTTTATTTTGCAGGTGGTCGGCTAGTCTGTGGCGCGTTCATAACCAGTCCTGTACAATCGCTATTCGTGGAATCTGGCATTCCACCCCCACCACTTACGACAGAGAAATCTGAGGACGAACTAGGCTCTAAAGGTGTGGTCTATGTTGGGCCATATGAACTACTAACGCCTATTTCAGAATTAACGTGCCGAAATCCATCTACGTGGGTACCACTTTCGCTAGACCTGAAGTCCTTATTGTTGCACCTTCCCTCGGCATTTGAGGAAGTGTGGCATCTCAAGCTAAGCTTCCCTAACCGATTGGCCTAAAGATTCCACTTCGCCAGCCATTTATAAGGCACAGTTCCACTCACAAGTTGAACGATAAGCCAATTTCCAGCATATCTATACCGACGGTTCCAAATCTGATACAGGCACAGGGTGCGCGTACGTCATAGACGGCGTAACAACGTGATCTTATTGTCATCTACATGTTTCTTAAATACCGCTGAGTTCACCGCTCTATGTCAGGCACTGGAGTTTTGACGTAAGAACAGAGACCGTTGCAATATTATGCTCTGCACTGTTTCTCTCAGTGCATTGTCAGTTATCGCGTGCAGGTTCTCTACAGATCCCCTCTTCCAAGCCATCATGGACGTATTCAGTAACCTTGGTAATCAGCAGATTCGAATTATACTCTTTTGGACACCCGGACACGTAGGGATCACCGATAATGAGGCTGCCGATACTGCTGCTTCGTCAGCAGGCAGCAGCGCTTAAACCGGCAATGGTCGCGTCCGTCCTAACGACCTAAAACCCTGTATCAGCAGATCCGTTGAGTCAACCTGGCAAAGTGAGTTGGACAATATAAAACTGAGGAACGAAAAACCCTTAATAAATAAGTGGGAATCCTTATCCTGTATATGTCGCTACGACCAAGTCATCATGTCACGATTGCGGATTGGTCACACAAATTTGACACACAGTCACATTTTTGAAGGAACTAACTGTCAAACGTGCAACGTACCAATGACAATACAACACGTACTAGTCGACTGCACGAGGTACTCACCCATAAACAACACCTGGGTATGGCAGAATATGTGGTGAGTATATTTGCTAACAACACCGAGTCCATTAAGATAGTTGTACATTTTCTTAAATCTACGCAGCTTTATGCAAAGATTTAAGGCATAACTCTATTTTTATTTTTGCTGCACTCCGCAGTGAACATCTTACTGCGATGAGTGTTTACTGACCCTAACAGTTGGTCCGTCTTTAAGTAAACTAAAAATTATTATTATTATTATTATTTATACAATTTATTTATATCAAAAACTTTAATATACATTATATTATTTTCAATTTATTTTCTTTAAACATAAAATCGTACATAATTTTAAATAAAATTAATAAAACAGAAATTTTTCTATTAAATTACTTTTGGGATGCTAATTTTTTGCATATTTTCTTCTCAAAATTGATCTTCTCTGTAAATCTGAAATGAGAAAAGCAATAAGTTTGCATGAATTTTACATTTATAAAATATATAACCTCTTCTCCAGTGATCTTTCCGGAGTCCAACATAAAATAACAATACTCTTTTTTTGTTATATGTATATGGCCTTGAATTTGATAAAAATATTGGTTATTTCTTTTTAATTTCAATATACCATTTTCATATGTGTCAAATTTAATTTGTTTGCTACTATTCCATCTTGAGGAGTCATTTTGCTTTAATGATTCCTTCACTTCCTAATAATCCATCAGGACTAGCGCCTAAGTAGCGCATTGCTTGATCTATAAATATGCCACATTCGTCAATTTGTACTCCGTATTTATTTTCGAAATCTCGAATGGCCTGTGGTTCATTATTCTACTCCGTATTGTGTGTATTTATTGCCCCTGAATTGGGAGTACAACATACTTCTAATTTATTTACTGGACTTGTAGAGCTCCTCATTCTGTAAATTTGTCCAAATGAGGAAGCAGCAATTCTTTTAATTCTTTACAGATAAGTTTCTTCGTCTTCTATTAAATAATCTTCGGTGACTACAATAACTTCGTTTTTTTTTCTTTAGCTTGCAAATATTTTTTCATGTTGATTCCCTGGTTGTATCCACTTACATTTGTATGAACTACTGTTTGTCAATTTTTGTCGTTGTAAGACGTACTATCTGCATTACACCTCACAGGATACTGTTCTGCACGATCGTTGTTCATGTTATAAATCATGCCGAACAATGTAACAATAATCGATTGATAATAGTCATGATGTATTGGTACAGGCCACAATTCTTCAATTCTAAGACGTATTTTTTGTCCCATTTCTTTTTTTTGTACAAAAATAACTTGCGCATTTTTCGTGGTCGCCGAAAATATGATGGGGAATATTTATTATGTCAAATTTTAATAATCTCGTGGCAATCAAATAATGGTTGTTTACATTACAGCGATATAGAGCTGCTTTCTCCACTCTTACACGAAATCTTTTTAAATTTTTATTGAAAATTTTTCTTATTTGTGGATTTAATAAATGCCCTCAAAAACTAAAACTTTTCTGTTACAAATCACGACGTTTTCTCAATGACAACTTCATCGCCATACGTTCGTGCATCAATCAATCTCTTGTACATGCCACTATCATTATCGCCAACTAATTTTGTGTATTTAATACCATGCATCTTCATATTTTTTTTAAACTCTTTAACAATAGTTTTAGTTTCCATTCCGGTTGTTGGACCCTCCCAATTTTAAAAACATTTATGATTATTAGCTATTTCTACACGGTGTTTTGATTTTTCGCATATGCAGTAATATTTATTTCTTATACCCAAAAATAATAATTTTTTGGTCAGTTGGCCAATAATGCAAGCCTGTAAAAAAGAACTATAATTATCTATCTATATTTGCACTATATAGTTATCAACTTACCACACCAGATAAGGAGTCATAATTTGTGCGGTAACTTCTTTTACTGCAAGCCCCATCCGCAAGACCGTAATAGTAGACGTACCATTTTTATCTACATTGCCCCCTTCGCGAGCTAATGTAGCTTCTTCGATGCCAGCTTTTTTCATAAAGACCCACGCACTTTATAAATTTCTAATAATCTCTATTGTTGTTTCAAAAAAGGTCAGAACTCGTACAGGGTATATCAAGTTCACTAGACATATCAGATAAAAGCGGAAAACTACCTCCTATAATTGTCATTGCGTTTACTGCTGCTGTGTTTATATCCAAGGTTTCATTACTCTCACTTTTAATTTCTTTTTCTACATTGCACATATTTCATTTTATTATAAAAGTTAAAAGGAACCTACATTTTCTTTCTTTTATAATATGTAAATTACTAATTGTACATTTCAACAATGCGTCTACCATTTCTTACTTTATCCCACATGAGGTGAATATAGTATGGAACTGGATCGGAAAAAACTCGCTCAAATTATTATCTTAGTAGCATCCACATAAGCGAGGAGGGCCCGCGGCAGTATTGTCAACCCTACTGATATATCGGTAGATCTACCAATATTTTAAAAGTTTACCGACAAGCTACCGATATTTAAGCAATATTTACCGACTTTCTATAAATAAAGGTAGACATTTTTAAAATAAAATATTTATTTAAAAAACCTACGAGAAATAATTGTTTTTTAGCCGTAACGCGTCATATTGGCACGAGTAATTGTGAAACGTTGATATATGATGATACGTTGTCGATATGCGCTATCGAAGTAGACATTTTGCTGTCCAAGGAATATTTAACTGTGGAATTTATTTACTAAATGTAGTAACGTAAAATAAATATGTAAGTTGTGACGTCGCTACGTCGTCAGTCCCTATCGTTCTCGAAAACGTGTGACGGACTACAGCGTTACCTTCGCGTCACACAATGTAAAATACGTCGTCACAGCCTATAACACAGTAACTCATACAAAAACACAATAATTAGTCCACAGGCACGGTATAATAAAATATACAAACGCTGTCGCACTATTCGTTGCCAAATCTCGGGCGCCACTCTACGTAACGGTAGAGACGTCTAACTCGCAGGCTTCCAGTGACGACGGCCACGGATATCTCAATGGAGAAAAATGTCCAAGGTACGGATTCCAACATTGGCTGTGGTCGCTCGCTTGAACACAACATCACGGAACGACTTTCCAAAAAAAAAAACAGTAAAAAGACGTAAATAAAAGCATAAATAAATTTCGAATAAAAATCGGTTATTCTTAAAACCTGCGTTGTTCGCTCACCCACGTGCACGCGATGCGAGGGCGAGGTAAAAACGAACGCAAAACCAAATTCAGCAGAACTATCCTTGATTAGTCCTGGCGGTGACCGATGGATAAGCCGAATCCTGTTCCGCGGCTCACGAAGCAAAATGACGGATTCGAGGATTCTTTCTATGCCGAAATTCATCCAAAATTATCTCAATAGTGGTAACGCGATCACTAGTTCTTCTCCGCTCCTAGTAATCGGAATTCACAAACTATCGCAACTTACGCACAACTCGGGCACAGGATGAAAATGAACGATTTTCTCAAACACACGTTTTGCTCACATACGGGTGTGAAAAACGGCAAAACACTATTCCAATTTTCCCATAAATACTTCACTTCCACCTAACTTACGTTCACCAGTGGAAGGATAGGAAAACAAATGAAAATAATTCAACTAAAAAACTCTGCTTCACAACTTTTATTTTTTACGTCTTTATTTGGCCAAAAACTCACTCAAAAAAGCCACGAGTCGATCAATGACCGCGCTTTTATAAATGTTCACCCCTTCCCCTCCGTACCTACCATCAGAGGTGAACATAGTCACAAAACAATTACAAGTACAATATATAAATATAAATAAATAACATTTAACATTAATACGATACAAACAGTAATAAAAACACTTACTATTGTCACTGTCGTAAGTCACTAAACGAGTTAATTTCGCCGCATGAAATTAACTGAACGAGTAACTTGACTACAATCCAAACACATGTTCGATGGTTATGTTTTTTCAAAACACCACTTTCACAAAAACCACTGCGATGTGTTTGGCACTACACTACGTAGAACATTATCTTGCATCTTATGGTGTTCGAATCAAGAAAATCAGAGTAATGGTTTGTAGAACAACTTCACAAAAACACGATGTAAACAAATAAAACTCCATATTGTTCTGCCATTACTAGACATGCGCGCGCTGGCCTTGCGCGGTTGCTTGACTCGACTGCAAAATCTAGGCAATAGTTTTTAAAATATTTGGAAGGTAGAGCTTCGGTAAATTTATCTACAAATTTACGTTCAAAAATACTGTTCAAATAAAACTGCATCGTAACGCTTCGTCACAAAGTAAATACCTCATAAATCGTTCTGTTATTTATGTAATTAAAACTTTTTTATGTTTGAAGGAATTGATTCTTCGTCTTGTGAAGGAAAAGAAGTAAAAAAGTTGATATATCTTAAGACTATTAAAATTAAGAAATATTACAATAAATATAAAAAAATATTGGAATCAAAAATAAATTTTCGCAATTGTATTGGCCGATTAAACAAAGGCGATGGCTATGATTTTTGTAAATATTTCAAGAACGATGTGAATATAAAATCCGAGGTGTCGAAATTGATAAAACATTAAAAAAGAAAGACACACGAAAATATTTCAGACACTAAAATATCAATCATATCGTATTTGCTAACAAATAAACAATATAGCATTCAAAAATTGCTCATTAGCCTTAAGTCGAACAAAGACAGCTGCCAATATTAAAAATATTATAGGATCTAACATATTTGAAAATTTATGTAAAGTTTTAAGAATTATAAAATTTTCACTGACTTAATTATCGGATATTTTGATCAAGTATTTAGGACTATTGCAGACAGATTTTTTCCTCTAATTCCATTAAGTAATGCAACTGTACGAGATTTATATTAAAAAAATTGTTGAACAAATGATATTCCGCATAAAACCAATTTAGTAGGATTCAAAGCAGATGGAGCCTATAACACAGTGTGGATCGCGGAGGATCAGCGGTATATTACTAATAAGTATATGATTTCTATTGACACTAAATTTAGGTTATGAAATTCATCAAACAATAATTTAGAATAATTCATCTATTATTGTTACATTACCATCCCTTGAAGACTTAATAATATAATCTGCGAAGACATAATTAAATCCATTTTTCCTAATCTATGACTCGTGTTCATGCCGGTATTATCATAGTTTGCTTAATCAGCAAACACCAGTCATAGACCGCAGAAAATATGACTATTTATAACAAGATAAAAATCCTTGTCATTTTCCATCTTATTTGAGATGCTGATTCAATAAAAATTGCAGACAACGTAATTGCACAAATTTTTATTATTCAGGTACTAATTTTTTACAACCAGTGTTGGCATAAACGCTTTAATAAATAGTATCAATTTATAAATAAAAGTGTGGATTGTTATGTTGCACCTCTTATAATTTTATTTTCTGTAGGTAATTATTATCCATATAACATTCTAAAATTGTTTTTAATATTCATTTTATATCATTACACAGAGTATGATTTTGAACATTTTCAGACTACATTTTTTTATTCAAGTTATTGCAAAAAGGAAGCACAAATTCAAGAAATTGGAGAAATAGTTTTGTTGTAGGATCTTCCAGTTTTTCTAATATGATTTGTGCAGATTTTAATCTGTAAACATCATCTGTAAAAATAATTTCAATGCATCATACTGCTTTAAAATTCGCATTGGTAATGTTTCACAAGAGCAAGATGCGTATAAAGCAAAAGAGTGACAAATGCACTTAAACTTATATAAATGTGGTATATCATTTGCAAGTAAACTATAAACCGATAATTTATTTCCCAGGATGACCCCTCGCATTTTATTTTATTTATTTTATAATGACAGGTTAAAATAACAAGTTCAATAAAATAAATTCTTATTTATTAAAATTTATTTTAAATGAACAAATTCAAACATATTTTATTAATGACACAAATTATACTGTTATCAAATTTTCGATTGTCAATTGAAGGGTTACATATAATTAACTAGGGAAATAAATTTCGCCTTATCATATCGTGCATAGTATATAAAACTTAGCTTAAAATATTTTAAATATCGCGCTATAGTAATTTTATTATCAATAAACAATATTAAATGATTATTACAGTGTTATGTACAATAATTCATTACTTTCTTCAAATTTCTATATTTATTTATAATATTTTAAATATTAACTGTGACTTTGAAACCCTATCTTCTTGCGTGATGAGCATGCGCACCAAGTGCACTGTAACAGCTGTGTGCGATGCAAGATATATCTGTATTACGCTTTCTTGAACGTGTTGCCAGTACATTGGGGAGATACGGGATCAGCGGTATATTACTAATAGGTATATGATAGAAATGCACCGTGGACAAGTTATATTTCGCAAAGATTACTAGCCTGTTAACATTTTGTAATATCCACGTGCGTTGTGCGCAATAGTTACATTGCCAACCCTTGCAATTTTTAAGATATAAATAGAATCTAGTTTAGCTCAGTAGCAAAGTCGTAAACTTATAGTCGATATCTAGTCGAGTTGAGTCGAAGTTGGTAGTCGATAGATCGGCAATAGATTAATCAGTGCTTCGTAAGTAATGTAGCTTATATCAGTTCAATTCAGTCATCTGAGATGGTCTAGATGCATTATAGACGAGCTACCAGCTCTTGTAGTGGATGGTTCCCTCTGTTTACTGATCCACTTAGGCTTGATTGTTGGGTTAAATTCATAGAGATCAATAATTTATAAATAAAATAAATAAAGTTAAAGTTTAGTTAAACAAAGTGTATGTTACATCGTTTGCGTCTGGTATCCTGTCATTATAATGAGTTGTCCTCGTAAGTAAGAAAGTCACCTTTCATCGTTGTCATCCCCCAACTGTTACAAAATAAAACAAAAGTTTCCTTTTAAAAATAATTACAATAATTAATAATACATTTTGAAGTAATTGATCCGAGAATTATACCAACAACTGCCACTATCAGACAGTTATTTATCAAATAAAAAATTCAAGAAATTGATTCGGAAAAAAAATTGGTGTAAAATGACCAAATGATAGACGTTGTCCTCATTTAATTGATTTTATGTTATATATATTTTAACATTACATCATTCCTCTACTAATATAGAGACATTTTTCTTCAAAAATTAATTTTTAAAAAATAATCGCAAATACAGATTAGAAACTGGCACTCTAAGTAGTTTATTACTAAATTAATTTAAAAAAACGAAGCCTGTTATTATTTTGAAATTGTAGAATCCAATAAATATAATGTAACAGTACGTACCCACCTCCTCTGTACATACAGTTATATTTTAAGCCAAAGATCGTCTAGTGGAAGATTTAACTTACCCTACGTTGTGTTTATTTAAATAATTAACCCTTCATCGTCGTAATACAGAGTAGCTGTTAAAAGTGGAGAAATCGGAACAGGTATTTAATAAAATAAAAGAATGATATTCACTCCAAAAGACAAATAAAATATCTGGTCTTTAGCATTTATTTATAATTAAGAAAATCGTAGAGTGCTGTGGAATATTACGCTCTCCGGCATTCACCTTAATAACCTGGGGGAAATCACAGCCAAAACCCCAGGTAGAGAGACAATTTGACAATATAACAATTATATAAAAAGATTGCATTCAATTCAGAAAGAGTTGTCCCAATAATTTATTATAATCATGTATGGTAAAATTGAGTGACTGAGACCAAACCCATATTGGTTGTCAGTTACAATTGTAATTATTGTTGTAATTTGTTTGAGTTTGATTGTTGTTTTCAGAGTCGGCATGCCGTTGCTCTGAGGTCTTTTGTTTGTAGGGCGCTCTGTTTTGTCAGAGGGCCATTATTTATATTGTTATAGATGGTCTGAATCGCAAAGACCGGCCCTAAGAGCACACAGTAATAATGAACCAGCCACGACGAGCACATAGTCAAAGCTATTAAAAATATTTGTTGATAGTTGTATTTGAGGCAGACACCCAGCTGAGCTGGCGAATCTGTTGTATTTGAGTAAATTTACAATTGTTCGACAAACAATATTAGATCGGTTATATTTAATAGAAATATGATATCATTGTGACAACTGTAACAGGTACGGTCGCCTAAGACGAAATCTAGTACCTGACATAAAAGGGTTTTAATTTATGAGTTTTACTTGCATCAAAAGTAATCCACGAATTATATTAGTGAACAACTTTTACACGAAACAAGGGTAACGATAGTCGCTGCCACCACTATCACTTTATTTATTATTTAAAAGTCTGCCGTGATAGAAGCAGACAAAGGAATGATAATAATGATAACAGACGCGGTTTATTATATGGTCAAATTAGTGCAGGGTAGTAATTTTATTAGAACAATAGAGTTTTACCTACGCGTTGTGCTACCACGTCACAAAGACAAGGGTTGGAATAGGATGGGCTGAATTAAACACGATATTCCAACAATAACAAAATTATATAAATTTTAATAATCAACCGCGATCAAAAACATTTATATAATTCAAATAAACTACAACACGTAACTTGATTCTATATAAACTCTAAATTCTTACTTTTCTAATTTATAAACAATTTTGAAAACCTTTTTACATCGATCTACAAATCAATAATAATTCACACAGAATATAATAAAAACTACTTACAAATTTACACCACGATGAGAGAGCCTTTACACACAGTAAAACAACTAATTGGTTATTTCACTAAGAAATACCAAGGTATATCTGACATTCAGTCAAGACATCCACAACAATCGACGAGTACAACAAGAGAGAGAGATTTCGAACTTCTAAACACTATTTAATAGTAAAAATCCAGAAGTTCTCAACCTATGTTTATCCGGCTCTTCTCATCCCCTAAGTACAAACTATGCTGAAAATAACCCAACTATTGATGTCCACCGAGGGCATCACGTATCGGAAACGGACAGTTATGTCTTTTGAAACAAGCTTGAAGTCGCAAAAAATGTGCGTCCTTCACCATAAATCTATCCATTCCTTACCATTTGGAGTACAACACTAACAAAAATTTACAAAAATACACAGCCGCCAAGCGACCGTGTTACAACTTTCCCTTTCCCCTTAAAATAAATTACATTTCTGAAGGAAATATAATTTATTAACTTCCGCGCTGGACGATGAATCCACTTCTTTGAATTGGAATGTCCAATGTCCAATGGGGATCTTGTTGGAACTCCACCTCAACTCCTAGCCCGTCGTGACTCGACCTGGAGGTGACGTCGGCCTTCCCGCGTCCACGCATCCGCCATCCAGCAGCGTAGGAGTGTTCACAAAGAACAACTATAACAAAATGTCTCCGGCAGATATGTGTCCCAACAAGCAATGCTAAATAATAGTACACTCAGACTCAGTACTTTCATTCCAGCACAATTTTGATTTATCGAAACACTAAGTAATCGATTTCAACCATTCTTACAACCTGCTCTTAATTTTGAAATCACAAAGAACTCAACTTTATTACTCTTATTTTTCTCAATTTAATTTCTTAATTTTACTCATTCGCACTATGTATATATTTAAAGAGCTACCTGGAATTTTATTCCTCGACGCTTTTCGTTGCACGAAGTTCGCGCCTAAACCTTGCTGTTTCTCGTCCACTCGACTAGCTCTGCTCTCTTGAAGTCCGCTAGGATACCTGCTGGTTGCGATTGCGGCCGCCATTGTTCCACTTCCTCCTTGGATGGTGTCGGCTTGCCCTTCCTGACGTCTTCAGGTACTTTAGCTCGCTCCTCTCGATATTCCTTGCGTCTTCTGTTGCTACCTATCCCAGAACCAAAACCCTTGTAATATTTATTACCAGTGCACATACCTACCGTCTTGTCGCGGTTCACAAAGATGTCGTATGCGTGCTGGTCTTCTTCCTCTGATTTCACCACAGAAATCGCATCCAAGTCTTCGGGTTCCTCTACACCAACAAAACGCACCTTCTTCTGAATACGTTTTGCGGTGTCGGCTCGTCCAGCATCTGCGTTGCTCAGCTCAGCCCCTGAACTACGCTTTTGGCGGTCATCTTCTTCCTGATGAAGCCTTTTCCTCCATACGGTCATTCGCGCCTTATTTTTCCCGCGCATACTATCATCACTGACCGTATGTTCTGGGATATTTCTCTCGCACTGTTGTCTAGCATCTCTCTCGTGTGTACTGTTTTCTCTGATTTTACTTTTCACACTAAGTGAACAACTACTCGCGATATGCCCATATTCGCGACAATTATAACAAATTTTGTACTTTAATTTTTTTCTCGCTTGTTTACAAAATTTTGAAATATGCCCAAATCTCTGACAATGGAAGCACAATTTATTACGATACCTATTTTTAAACGTTACATGTCCTATTGTCTTTGTCTCATCTTCACTTTCTACACCCGAATCTTCGCTATCACTAATTGCATATTTACAAGTAGATCTATTTTTCCCGGCTTCACGTAGAAGTTCCGTAACCTTATTTATTAATTCATTTACTCTACTATATTCATTATTTTTACTTAAAACACTCAGGTCACCTTTTTCTGGAGAATTTTCGAAATTTTTATTACATAATGATTTACGATCTAAACTTGAGCTACTCTCCATTAATTTCTCTACAGTCTCTACTCTTTTTGCTATGTCTATCGCTTCTACTAATGTTTTTGGATCTTTTAATATAACATCGTGTTGCAACCGCGGTAACAGACCTATTAAAAACTGATTATATAACCGTTTCTCTACATATTAACTATTAAATTCATTTTCTGTCGGATCTTCACTATTATTTACTAATTTATATGCAAGTGATCTTAATTTTATTCCATATTCAATTACACTTTCTGTCTCTAATTGATGACAATTTATAAATTCTTTCTCTACTGTAAGAAAATGCTTTTTCTGTACATATCTATTTAACAATTCCTTTTTCAAAACTGACCAATCATTTGTATCTTTAATTATACTATTATTCCTGACGAATTCTAAAGCGTCTTTTCCCAAACATAATTTTGCAATTGCTACTTGTCTGTTCTCCGGTTGTTTAGTAATTTTAAAAAATATCTCGACTTTATCTATAAATTCTTCTACGCTAATATCTGAATTGCCGCTAAATTCTGGAATTTTATTTACCGCTCCAGCTAAACTACTAACCGTTTCTAATTTTAGTGCCATATTTAAATATTTAAATTACTTTATTTTCACTAAATGCGTAATAATTAAAAAAACTATTTTATTATCTCTTTTACAACTTTTCTTTTCGAATACCTGCTTCAGGGTTAACGACACTACGAGGGTGAACATACAAAAAAAATACCGTTAGAGGCTTTTCCCGCTTTTACTGACACAAAAACTACCTGCACTCGTAACAACAACACAAAGTAATTTATTAGTTATTCAAATTTGACCACAATTAAAGACTTTACTGGTTTGAGTGGGTTTAGTTTTAGAAAATATTTAGATCCCACCGCTTTGCCACCAAAATATGTAACAGGTACGGTCGCCTAAGACGAAATCTAGTACCTGACATAAAAGGGTTTTAATTTATGAGTTTTACTTGCATCAAAAGTAATCCACGAATTATATTAGTGAACAACTTTTACACGAAACAAGGGTAACGATAGTCGCTGCCACCACTATCACTTTATTTATTATTTAAAAGTCTGCCGTGATAGAAGCAGACAAAAGAATGATAATAATGATAACAGACGCGGTTTATTATATGGTCAAATTAGTGCAGGGTAGTAATTTTATTAGAACAATAGAGTTTTACCTACGCGTTGTGCTACCACGTCACAAAGACAAGGGTTGGAATAGGATGGGCTGAATTAAACACGATATTCCAACAATAACAAAATTATATAAATTTTAATAATCAACCGCGATCAAAAACATTTATATAATTCAAATAAACTACAACACGTAACTTGATTCTATATAAACTCTAAATTCTTACTTTTCTAATTTATAAACAATTTTGAAAACCTTTTTACATCGATCTACAAATCAATAATAATTCACACAGAATATAATAAAAACTACTTACAAATTTACACCACGATGAGAGAGCCTTTACACACAGTAAAACAACTAATTGGTTATTTCACTAAGAAATACCAAGGTATATCTGACATTCAGTCAAGACATCCACAACAATCGACGAGTACAACAAGAGAGAGAGATTTCGAACTTCTAAACACTATTTAATAGTAAAAATCCAGAAGTTCTCAACCTATGTTTATCCGGCTCTTCTCATCCCCTAAGTACAAACTATGCTGAAAATAACCCAACTATTGATGTCCACCGAGGGCATCACGTATCGGAAACGGACAGTTATGTCTTTTGAAACAAGCTTGAAGTCGCAAAAAATGTGCGTCCTTCACCATAAATCTATCCATTCCTTACCATTTGGAGTACAACACTAACAAAAATTTACAAAAATACACAGCCGCCAAGCGACCGTGTTACACAACTATAAAACAATATATATATAAATAACCCATACCTGGCCTGTCCGAGCAGCGACGTAGTTGGTAGGAATTGAATAGGATCATGACATAAAACGACCACGGTTTCAAAGAGTACACTAGGTTGTCTTGGTGCCAGACATTGCCTGAGCTGCATCAGAGACGATTCTAGTAGGGTGGAATGTCTATCGTGGTGCAAGACACCGACCCGAGCTGCGTAACGACAGCGGTTTCAGAGGTGCACTAGGTCGTCTTGGTGCCAGACATTGCCCGAGCTGCGTCAGAGACGATTCTAGTGAGGAAGGATGTCTATCGTGGTGCCAGACAACGGCCCGAACTGCGTCACGACAGCGGTTTCAGAGGTGTACTACGTTGTCTTGGTGCCAGACATTGCCTGAGCTGCGTCCGAGACGACTCTAGTGGGGAGGAGAGTGGGTGTAGAGAAGTGGAGTCTAGGAGACCAGGAAGACTTACTCCGACAAGCCAGACATAAGGAACCGACTCACTCAGAACAGCTTTGGACTCGAGTTATATACAAAAATATCCCTCTTCTCTCCTTCAGAACGAGGGTGTTTCGGGAGTAGCGTCTTCCCTCACCACCACGATCTAGACGCGTGATCGTGGAATCTTCTAGAATATGCATATCAACCATGTAGGTATAGGCTCAGCGTCTTGCAGCGTCAAGTGGTTTGGCCATCTGGCTTTAGCGCCAGGACGTGGAGTCCATGGGCTTGAGGATGATCCCTTTAATACTTTTGTGCATTTCAAAATATCTAACAAAAACATTATATTCTGTGTTAGATTACATATTTATTTAAAATAGCAGTACCATTTGCAAATATTATATTGTGTCACATGTCCTAGTGTGACATAGGTAAATTTATATTAGTTGAAATCTAAAATCTTATTTATCTGGGGTTGTCTTTTATTACAGGATATTTTAACTGATTTGTTGTAATAACACATCATTTTAGAGACTTTAAGAATGGTTCAAATATATAATAATTGATCAACTTTTTGTTGTTAAAGTTATTTGTTATTAAATGATAACTGAAAGGACATGATTTTTAACAATATGATACTGACATAGATATTTCAGTTATTTAAAATACTTGATTTGTATATCCGAACATATTTAAATCACGATATAATTTTATATAGGTTTGTTCGGCAGCAGTCAGAAACTGTCACAAACCGTCAGGAGCAAGCGCAGTACTATATTGGCGTTCGGGCAGCGAATAATTTCAAATTCTGACTATTAGTACGATGTTCGTGCAGCAATTAGAAACGGTTTGGTACCATTTCAAACCGTTGGAAAAGTTTGCGGATTCTTTACAAATTTTAAGTTTGAAACATGCGCAGTAGCGCAGTTTGAAATCAGCTGTTGTTTCTTAGTGCATCTAAGAGAATTGTGAAGGTAGGTAACAATTCTTTCTTTAGTATTATTTAAAAATATAATTTTAATTTTTGATTTTTAGATGTTAGATTTAAGCAGCTCAAGTAGCGATACTAGTTCCAGCGAATCGCTATTTTCATCAGAGGAAGATTATGAAGATGTTATTGTGACAAAAAGGCAAAAAATTTAAAATTATATAGAAAATATTGTGCAAAACTATACAGATACTGTATTTTTCGAACATTTTCGCGTTAACAGGAATGTTACTGCGTCCATTAATGAATTTTACAAAAATAGAAATTATTTTAATTACCAGTCCGGTAGTTTTGGAAAATTAACACCTGAGCAACATACACTAGTGTTCCTTTGGTTTGCTGGCCACAAAACAGCATCTTTTCGAGATGTGGCAGACAGGTTTAATATAAGCATCAGTACATTATTTGCTGTGATTAGAAGAATGACCTACTTTCTAAGTAATATTGCTGACATATTTATACAACGGCCTACAGAACAAGAAAAAAACGACATAGAAAATCATTTTCGACAAAACAATTTTCCAGGAGATATCGGCGCTATAGACGGTTCGCATATAAAAATAGACAGACCCAAAAATGATCCTGATTCGTACCTTAACAGAAAACATTTCTTTTCTATACAGGTAAAAAGAAAATATTTTTAAAATTGGGAATTTTTACATCCTAGGAGACAGCGGATACCCTTGTTTGAGACATTTAATAACACCTTTTCGTGACCGAGGTCAATTAAACAGAAACCAGAGAAACTTTAATGTAAATTTATCAAGAAACAGATATGTAGTAGAACATTGCTTCGGAATTCTTAAACAAAAATTCTGGCAGTTGTATCACATGAAACTTAGAAAAGTGCACGGTATTGTACATTTTATACGAGCTTGTTGTGTTCTTCATAAGATTGCTTTGGAAGATGATTTTAATTATATTGAAAATGTTGAACAAAATAATGTAGATATTCAAGGTGTTGATGATGAAGATGATGAAAATGAGTATGAAAGGGATAGTAATGCAATAAGAACAAATGTTATGAATAACATATTAAATTTGTAATAAAAATGGAAGTGTACATTATATTATAAAAATAAAATTCATAATTCTGTAAATACTATTTCTTACTCACTAATGAAAATTAGAGGTACAGGTGATCACATACTATTATATAAAATAAAATTGCACTCTACAATATAAAAAATATTAAAATAATAACAATTCTTGTCTATAACGAACTTTATCAGTCTTTTAAAGCAATAGGGGAGGTTAAATTAAATTAAAAATGGTTTGGAAGACTTAAACCTTTCTCTGAATACTCCTTTAATATTTTATTTCTCTCTTCAATTAAATAATTTTTTCTTATTTTTTCTTACAGTTTTTTTTCTTCTAATAATAATTTTCTTTCTGCAATTGACTTTTTAAAAGCAAACTGTTCCTTTTCATGCGCCAATCTATTATCTGCCATATTTCCTCTGGATTTTGGGGTAGAATATTTACTACGATGATTTTTTAAAGGTTTAACAATGCTTTGGGATAAATCGGAGTCATTCTTTTTCTCGTTTGTTGGTTTCTCGACATTTGATGTATTATTTTCTTCTTGAAGAAATGTATCTGGTATTCTTCTTGTAAATTACTCATCAAAGGTTCACAACATGTAGCTGCAGATAATACTATTTCTGAGTTTACATTTCTTTTCTTTCCGAATATTTCATCCATTTCCTTCGAATATTCAAAATCTTTTCTTCCTCGACCTATTTTATAGTTGTTGTCCACATATTTTTTATAATTTCTTTCAATTACTCTCCATCTATTCTCGCAGTTTGCTGCCGTTACATTCATTTTCATTTCTTTTTCTTATTTTTGTTGCTATTATTTCCCATAATTTCTTCATGTTTCTTATATCGAAACTCCCTACTTTGTTTCTGTGTTATGTTCTTGTTCCGTGTGTACTGCTTATAATAATCAATTAAGACTTTTGTAGCATTGAAATACAATGTTTTATATTCTGTGTCGTCAATTCTGCAGCTTTCTGTAATTAAATGTTTTATACAGTAGAATCATAATGCAAAAAAACAAATAATTTCGTCTTACCTGACATTTTTGTAGATTTGGTTTTGATGTTTTTTACTTAACCTAGCTAAAATTGTAAATAAATAACAGGTGATGCTTCTGCTACGGAGTGCGTAGCACGCCGCCTAATCCTGCAATTCCTAAATCCCACAAGACCTATTATGTTATGCCGCCTCAATGCCACCAGGCCTAAAAAATGGCCGCCGCCACAGTCGCCCAGTTCAATCGTGCTCAGTCCCACAAGGCCTAATAATGTAATTTCACAGTCGCCCTGTCTAGTCGTGCTCAGTGCCACATGGCCTAATGTGGGTTGAAATGGGATAGGACACAAAGTATTAACCCAGGTTTCAAACCAATATTACAGATATATCTACATTTATGTTTTAATGTAGTTTCTGGTAGATCACCAGATGTCTGTACTATATCCAGTATAATTACTTAACAACAAATTAAATACATGCAACTTTAAGTAATATTGTTTATCCAGAAACAATATTATTGCAGCTATTTTTTTTATAATTTCAGGTTTATTTAATAACACTTCTGTAATAATGCAATAATAAATTCAAGATCACATAAACAATGGGAGTAATGAAAAATCGTTTGTCTTCTATTAGAAAAATATTTATTTTTTTGTAACAGGCAATTGTCTATCCTAAATATATAAAATATTTTATATTTTGTTTTACATTATTAAGCAGAGATAAATCGATTCATTAATCATGTATATTTCTGAATTATACTTGTTTGACAAGTGGTTAAATAAATTTCAGATAAAAATCATAATAAAATCTGCATTTTATTTCCCATTTTGTTATACATCGAATATTAGTTTCTTTCATCGTAAAGTTTATACTTATATTTTTTACAGTAACTAATTAAGTAGTATACCATTAGCCCATTAACGTGAAACAATTGCTGCTATGTTAGTACCATTGCAATATTTCAACAGTTTTAAAAAATCAGATGCCCAAAATGTAACCCATATAGTTTATAACAACAAATTTCTCGCTTCTACTTGTATAAACTATTTTATTATCCATAACCTTCTTATATGGTGTCAGTTGTTTGTGTTATATTTAATGTTTCTAGTAAATGACTCTGACTCAAACTTTGCTGTACTCATGCACACATATATCCAGACCGACGGATCGACAGACATGCTAAAAATAAATAAAACCATGGAATATGCTCGTATGCTTCAACAGTGAATAAATCATTCAATAATTATTGAATCAATATAACTTATTCATTCAATAAACTAAAACGTAATTCACTATCACAATTTAAGAATTCCATTACTAGGGAGAGATTTATTCATAGAATATGTAATTATTGTGTAAAGTAGGTTGTAAATAATGTCTTATTGAAAGATAATGACTACAAAATAATGAAAACTAATTTAGCATTTGGACGTTTAATGCCAAGGTATCAAAGCAATTCAAAACTCAAATAAAACTTAAAATGAATATATGCCGAACAAGTTACATGAAATGATAAAAATATAATTGTTATGAAAATTTAGTTACATGAATAGGTACATTATTAGCACTTACAAATATAATATAAATATAATAACTTTTACATGACTACTCTCACTCAGCTAACTTAATTTCTATCAAATTATTGCTCATGTTTCTTTTGCTATTCGATAACATTCACAAATTCTGATTGTCGGTGCGAGCTACAATATTTTTTGTCTTCTATTAGAAAAATATTTATTTTTTTGTAACAGGCAATGGGAAAGTTGCAACTCTTGCAGCTGCTGGTGGTTGAGTTGCTACTCTTGCTGCGGCTGGTGGAGGAGTTGCAACTCTTGCTGCTGCTGGTATCCCTGCTGGCTGTACAGGAGTAGGTACACGATCTGCTAGACGAGACGTGAAGTCCGTAAATCATGAAATAATATGTTTTTTCTATGTAAAGATTACCTGGCATTCCATTTAGTACGGCTTCAAGTCGGCCGACACCGTAACTGATATACAGTAAAAAACGGCGTACATCCTCATCGGCCGCCAGCCGCTCTTCGGCTCTCCTTATCCTTTGGTCTAAATGCACGTACCTTCGGCGACGTTGGTGAGGTAACATTACTCCAGTACGGAGTCTTATAAAATCTACTGATTTTGTGTGCTCCATTGCTATTAGCTGGGATGTAAAGGACCAGATATTTGGATGAGGTCTCCTCATAGTGCTACAAACAAATAATTATAATAATATGAAATTATCTTTATATATAGTTAATCCGGTGGTTCACCATTAGTGAAAGAAAAATATATAATAGAGAATATTAGTATTATAAAACAATATTTCCAAATATATTTAAATGCTGAAATGTACATCGAATAGACTTTAATTATATTTTTTTAAGTTAAGTTATCGTTATAGATATTGAAATTGAGAGAATACATAACTTAATGTATTGCGAGAGATTTATCCACTTTGGTGTTTGGTGATCAGAACTTGGAAGTCTTTTGGAAGTTTCATGAAAGTCTTGGAAGTGTCATGAAAGTCTTGAAAGTTTCATGAAAGTCTTGGAAGTTTAATGGAAGTCTTGGAAGTTTCATGGAAGTCTTGGAAGTTCCATGGAAGTCTTGGAAGTTTCTTGGAAGTCTTAGAAGTATTTTGTGATTTAGAAGTTTGGTGTACAACTATTTCCTTATTTCGTAAGGTATAATATTAAATTACAGATTACGTTTGAATGTAGTTTAAAAATTATGCGGTAGAAATCATAATTTTAAACTAGGTACGTTTAAATGTTAGCTCATACCTATCGAACATCTAGTCAATCTGTTTTTCTTTTTTTATTTTCTTATTCAATTTCAAGAAGCAAGTTGTAGCTTCACATATTTGTAGCGACATCAGGCGTTACATGTTGTAAAAATAATTAGAAATATCTAAATTGTAAGTATTATGCCGGCGGATGGGGGTACCCATTAGGAAATTAGAAAATTTTAGATCACATGTACAAGATGTTAATAAATTAAGAAATTATGAAAATGCTTCAATTGATAGGTACCATTATTTATTACTTTTTTTAAAACTTTATAAAACGAAGTTGTTTTTAAAGTGACAAAGTCTGAATACAATGTTAATGGATTGATATTTACAAAATCAATGTATATTTGTTTTCCTGTTGTTATATGGAAATCATTAGCAAATGAATAACAATGGTAACATAAATATATTAGCAACTTGATACTTTATGTACTTAGCCACAGGTAGCTAAGATGCTACAATATTTCCGTGGGTAGCTGAAATGCTACATATTATCCGCTTAATATATTCTGAGGTAGAGCATTTCAGTAACTAATATACTTTGTTGAATATAAACAGCCTGTATAATTAACAAATAAGAACGTATTTGAATAACTACTTACAGATAGAGTTGTCGATGAAAGGCTTCCACAGAATTGTTTGTGCGATGTTATTCTCCATGAACACTTATTCACAGAGGTAACCACTGCCTCCTTAAATAGGTAATAAAAGGAGCGGCATCTACGTTCCGCTCCTGTGCTAGGAGTTTAATTTGGTGCACACCCTCCACCAAAAACGTACTTGGTAATAGGGGTAATACCATGGCAGCACGTATTACTACTCTTGAAAGATTCCTATTACCCGCACACAACAGCCCAAGTTCTTGTGCTTTCTTGAAGACAGTCCTAGCCTAGAGTAATGGAACCAACAACCCTTCAGTCTTGTGCTGCCGCCTAAAACCCGTACTACCGCAACTCTTAACGCCGTTTCATAGTCGGCCATTACACTTTCGACTATAGTGTTCCCCATGATCCTCGATAAGTAATTTAAAACGGCTTCATAAGCAGATCTACTTTTTCTTTCCATCAAAGCAAATAACAGAGGAAAAGTCTAAAAAAGTCTGCAGTGTGAGGTACTACTTTAAAAGTAGCGTCCATGTGGAGATGGACGCCAGCCTGTAGTAAAAGAAAGTATAGTTTCAGACATAAATATTGCTGAGACACTATTGTCTGTGCTAGTTATGTGGCCTCTAAAAAATTCATTTTCGGCTGGATGCAAATCGCGTCCATATCGTGTAAACCATCTGAAATTTTTTATCTTAAGATTTATTATAAATAATTTATATTTTCAACATACTGCCTTTGACGTATTATGGTCGAGTACTAGACTATGGTATCTGGAATTCTTGGAGTTCCAAGTCTTCTGCTGCGATACAAAGTAGAGCGGATACTCTCATCCATCCACCTAGCAGAGCTGCTCCTTCAGGATACCGTCTTTCCTCTTCTCTAAAAATTACCTCCAGTTCTGTATTTTCTTGTTGAGTACGTCTTCTCAGCGATGTCTTCAACCGATAGAGTTGTATTTCAGCAGCATCCGCTTCATGGCTATGATGCTGCGTAATCATTGGAATTTGATTCCTTAAAGTTAAGCGGGCGGAACAAGTTTCCCGATTTTTGCAAACTAAATAGGTTACATCCTGATATCGTCAGCTAACAATATAAATAAAGCCACCAAAAGCAAACACTTAGCTATTAGAACGGTGGCCGTCTAAACGCTCCATTATTTGAAAACAAATAAGTCAGTGAAGACGATGTTAAAAAGTAGAATAAATTGTAAAAAGTAAAGTAATTTGAGAAGTATATGGAGTATAAACAATAAACATTAATATTTCTATAAGAACACAAGCAAAACTTATGAAAAGTTAAGAACGAATACTATTTTCTTCGCAAACACGAGGAACAGACGATTAGTCAAGAACTACTAACAGTGATTCATAAACATGAAGTTAACTAGTTTTTCTTATTGTGCCGAATCGTCTTAACATGCATTGTGGCCGTCCAAATGCATATTACATTACATCTACATGATAAATTCTGTGATTATAAATATATAAGCTATAATAAATATTCTAGCTCGCACCTACAATCAGAATTTGTAAATGTTATCGAATAGCAAAAGAAACATTAGCAATAATTTGATAGAAATTAAGTTAGCTGAGTGAGAGTAGTCATGTAAAAGTTATTATATTTATATTATATTTGTAAGTGCTAATAATGTATGTATTCATGTAACTAAATTTTTATAACAATTATATTTTTATCATTTCATGTAACTTGTTCGGCATCGGTTGATTTCAATTTAAAAATATTATATTCTATTTAATGTATAATATATTCATTATTATTATTATTACCAATTTAAATCTCTGATTACCCTTTCGGGTGTTGAGATTGAGTTTCCTTTTATTGTATTAAATTTACTATTTCTTTCCATTCTTTTCTATTTTTAGCTTTTCTTCCTGCTTCTTGTAAACCGATGTTGTTTCTGTTGAGTATTTCTTCTATGTTGTTTTCCCACGTTTTTATTGGTCTTCCCCTTGTTTTCCCTTTCTTTATTCTAGCATTCCATATTATTTTCGTTTGTCTATTATCTGGCATTCTTGTCAGGTGACCGTACCATGAAAGCTGTTTTTTCTCTATTGTCTTCTGTATACTTTCTATTTGTAGGCTATTTCTTATGTGTTCGTTCCTTATTTTATCTATTCTTTTAACTCCTTCTATTCTTCTTAAAAATCTCATTTCGGATGCTTGAATTTTACTTTTCAACTTTTGGCTCGTTACCCATGTTTCGCTCCCATATATTAGTGTAGGTCTGTAAATTGTTTTGTATAGCGTTGTTTTAGTTTTCTTTGTTACTTGTTTGTTGTTTATTATATTATTCAATGTGTAATAGCTTCTATTTGCTGCTTGTATTCTTTTGTTAATTTCGTGTTCTACACTTCCTCTATCGTTTATTGTTGATCCTAGGTAGGTAAACGTCTCTACTTGTTCTACTTCTCTTCCGTTTATTGTTATGTGTGTATTCGTTTCTTCTTTCGATATTACCATGACTTTTGTTTTCTCTATGTTTATTTTCATATTATGTTTTCTTAGTTCTTGATCCCATGTATTCAGATTGTGTTGCAGTTCTTCTTCATTTTTTGCTATTAGTGCCAAGTCATCGGCAAATGCACATTCTGCTATTGTCATTCTTTCTAGCTTGTAGAATCCAACCTCCATCTTTTTTGTTTTGTTCTTTATGTTTTTCATTATTTTGTCTAAGAAAAGTATGAACAGTAGCGGGCTTAAAGCCCCTCCCTGTCTTAGTCCTTGTGTTGTCCTAAATTCGTCTGATATTCCACTGTGTGTTCTTATATAGTTCGATGTGTTATTATATATGCTTATAATGGCTTGCGTCAATTTTTCATCCACCTGTTTGTCTCTTAATATTTCCCACATCATTCTTCTTGGTACTCTATCAAACGCCTTTTCTAGGTCAATAAAAGCTATATATAATTTGTTGTTTTGTCTTAGCGTCTTCTCTATAAGTTTTCTTAGTGTGAATATGTGATCTTGTGTTGAATATCCTTTCCTAAATCCGCTTTGCGATTTTTCTATAAATTCTTCTGTCTGTAGTCTGAGTTTATTCTCTAGGATTGCCTCGTAAACTTTTGCTGTTGTACAAAGCAGTGATATTCCTCTATAGTTACTGCAGTTACTTTTGTCTCCTTTTTTGTGTATTGGAAATATCACTGCTTTTTCCCAGTCTTTTGGTATTGTACCTGTTTCCCATATTACATTCAGAATCTCTAGTAGTATATCTTCACCCTCTTCACCCATATATTTTAACTGTTCTGCTCTTATGTTGTCGTGTCCAGGTGCTTTTCCATTTCTTAATTTTTTTAATGCTGATGTCATCTCTTCTTTTGTAATTTTTTCTGTTCCTTTTTCTATTCTTGTCCTTTCCTTTTGTTGGTTCTCCTCTTCATCCCTTGTTAATTTGTTCTCTTCTAATAGTTCTTGGAAGTGTTCTTTCCATCTTTCTAATATTTTATTGTTATTCTTTAATATCTCTCCTTCTTTACTTTTTAATTGGTTTAATACTATTTGGTTTCCTTTTTTATGCCCTTTAAGGACTCTGTAGAATAGTTTTTGGTTTTCCTTGTAATTTACCTCTAGTTTCCTCCCGAATTCTTCCCATGTTTCCATTTTTGATTTTTTGACTACTTCTTTCACAGTCTTTCTATGTCTTTTGTAGTCTTCATGATTTTCTTCATTTTTCGTTTGTAAGTATTTCATCCATTTTTGTTTCTTGATTTTTACTTCTTTTTTAACTTGTTCGTTCCACCAATGAGTTTGTTTCTTTTTGTATGTATTTCTGATTGTTCCGCATGCTTGTTTTGTCGCTTCTTGTATTATATGTTTGAAGGTGTTCCACATATCTTCTATGTTGTTGCTATCAGGGTGTGGTGTTTTGGTTATTAGATCTTTTATGTTGTTGCGGTATTTCTCTTTTATCTGTTCTTCTTTTAGTTTATCTATTCTGTATTTTATTATTTCTGTTTTTTCATTTATTGTTTGTGTTTGTTCAGCTATTTTATTTTTTATTTTAATTTTTGCCACTGTTAAAAAAATGGTCGCTTCCTATTTCATTACCTCTTTTAATTTTAATGTCATTTATACATTTGCTGTAATTTTTATTAATTAAAAAATAATCTATTAGGGATTTTTCATTTCTACTCCGTACTTCCCTGGTATATTTGTGTATGTCTTTGTGTGTGTAGTATGTATTTAGTATTTTTAATTCATTTAATATGCAGAAGTCAATAAGTCTGTTACCATTATTGTTTTTTTTTTGGCTCTCCTTGTGTCCCCATTACTTCTTCTAGCCCTTTATTCTTATTTCCTACTCTTGCATCAAAGTCACCTATTAAATAAGTCGGTTCTGCTAGCTTTTCGTATTCTAGTTGTAACATTTCCCAAAAATCGTCTTTATTCGCTTTGCTTTCGTTCTCATCTAACCCGTATATGACCATTATATTCGCTGTTATATTTATATCTTCTATTCGGATTGTAAGTACCCTCTCATTTATACATTTCCATTCCTTTATTGATTTTTCTAGTTTCTTATTTATTAAACATCCGACACCAGCTCTTGCTCTCTCTGTGTTGTCAACTCCGCTGAAGATTAGTATGTGACTATTTCTCATTCTAGTTATTCCTTTTCCCTTTTTTTGTTTCTGTTATACATAGTATATCTAATTTTGCTTTTTCGGATTCTTCTATTAGCTCTTCTTCCTTCCCATTAAGACTTTTAATATTCCATGTACCTATTTGCATAATCGTTTTCAAGCTCTTGTCGTTTTCCTTATTGTCTGTCCTGTGTTTAATGTTCTTTAGTCGTTTTTTGAAAGTTTGTATTGTTTCTCGTTAATTTTTAGTGTAACGCCCTTTTCCATTTTATCCCATTCGTAGACTTGGTTATCTATAATTATTTTCTGGTACCCGACTTTAACCTTTTTCCCTTTATCTCTTTCTTCTTTTGCTATGCCTCTTATTTCTCTTTGTATGCATCTTTCTTCCCAAGTGAGGTCATTATCAATGTAAATTTTTGTGTTTTTTAGTTTACTTTTAGCTATCATTACTTTTTGTTTCTCTTCCCAGTTTCTCATTTCTACTACTGTAATTTCGTTTATCGTATCTTTTTTCAGTGCCGTTGCTTTATTAATGTCTACTGTTACTTGTAGTTGCTCTTCAAAGAATTTTTTTTATCTCTTCTATTGATGAGTGTGTATTCCTTATTCCTTTATAATTATATTATTTTTCCGTTTTTGTTTTTCTTTTATTTGTTCCTTCATTTCTAATTTCTCTATTCTATCTATAAGTATCTTTTTTTCTTTATTCCATTCATCTTCCTTCTTTTCCATTTCTATTTTAATTTCTCTTATCTCTTGTTTTATTTCTTTCATAGTTTCATCCATTTTATTCATCATTGCTCTCATCATTTCTTTTAATTCATCCATATTTTCTTTATTAGTTAGTTCTTTTTTATTTTCACTTTCTCCATGCATTCTTTCCGCTTCTTCCTCCCTCTTCCTCTGTTCTGGAGATCTCAACACCTTCCTGCTCTTATTAAATATTTTGTCGTGCTCTTGTTCTTCTTTGTCTCTCAGCCTTTTTTATTCATTCTATAATCACTATTTTTATTTTAGAATTTTTCTTAATACGCCTTCCTGACTCCGCCCCTGGCTGTTGCCAAGAGCGCATGCGCAGAAAACCGACCGGCGCGCAGAGCCCTTGTTTAGCCTCGTGTTTAGCTTAACCCTACTTTCTAAGCACTTTTTTTTTAAACTAGTTTATAGTTGTCTTTTGCAACTGAATTCGTTCAAACTTTTTTTTTTACTGGCACTCCACACTAATAACTATTCGTTAAAATATGTATATTGTTTTTATGCACAATAATTCCCATATATTGGGGTCACTATTGGTGCACTATTCAAAAACACTACCTCTTATATCAACAAAAACAATTCATCGTCCAATATATTCATTTTAAGTTTTATTTGAGTTTTGAATTGCTTTGGTACCTTGGCATTAAACGTCCAAATTCTAAATTAGTTTTCATTATTTTGTAGTCATTATCTTTCAATAAGACATTATTTACAACCTACTTTACACAATAAGTACATATTCTATGAATAAATCTCTCCCTAGTAATGAAATTCTTAAATTGTGGTAGTGAATTACGTTTTAGTTTATTGAATGAATAAGTTATATTGATTCAATAATTATTGAATCATTTATTTTTAGCATGTCTGTCGTCCGTCGGTCTGGATATATGTATGCATGAGTACAGCAAAGTTTGAGTCAGAGTCATTTACTAGAAACATTAAATATAACACAAACAACTGACACCATATAAGAAGGTTATGGATAATAAAATAGTTTATACAGGTAGAAGCAAGAAATTTATTGTTATAAACTATATGGGTTACATTTTGGGCATCTGATTTTTTAAAACTGTTGAAATATTGCAATGGTACTAACATAGCAGCAATTGTTTCACGTTAATGGGCTAATGGTATACTACTTAATTAGTTACTGTAAAAAATATAAGTATAAACTTTACGATGAAAGAAACTAATATTCGATGTATAACAAAATGGGAAATGAAATGCAGATTTTATTATGATTTTTATCTGAAATTTATTTAACCACTTGTCAAACAAGTATAATTCAGAAATATACATGATTAATGAATCTATTTATCTCTGCTTAATAATGTAAAACAAAATGTAAAATATTTTATATATTTAGGACAGACAATTGCCTGTTACAAAAAAAATAAATATTTTTCTAATAGAAGACAAACGATATTTCATTACTCCCATTGTTTATGTGATCTTGAATTTATTATTGCATTATTACAGACGTGCTATTAAATAAACCTGAAATTATAAAAAAATAGCTGCAATAATATTGTTTCTGGATAAACAATATTACTTAAAGTTGCCTGTATTAAATTTATTGTTAAGTAATTATACTGTATATAGTACAGACATCTGGTGATCTCCCAGAAACTACATTAAAACATAAATGTAGATATATCTGTAATATTGGTTTGAAACCTGGATTAATACTTTGTGTCCTATCCCATTTCAACCCACATTAGGCCTTGTGGCACTGAGCACGACTAGACAGGGCGACTGTGAAATTACATTATTAGGCCTTGTGGGACTGAGCACGATTGAACTGGGCGACTGGGGCGGCGGCCATTTTTTTGGCCTGGTGGCATTGAGGCGGCATAACATATAGGTCTGTGGGATTTAGGAGTTGTAGGATTAGGCGGCGTGGCACGCTTCGCAATAATCATGTTTAAAATTTCAATGCATTTTTATTAGTAACAAAATATATTTATGTTATTTCATAAATATTTCATTTTGTATTCATAATATACCGATTTCTACCGACTATTTTGATTCATTTATACTGATATTTATTTAGTTCCGTTTAGCCTCACTACTATAAATGTCATAGAATCAAATGTATGAGACTGTTGAACTAAGGAATCTCCGCTGCATAGTTGAGTCGTAAATCCCGTTCGGAGCGAAAATCACCATTAGGCATTTTTCAGTCCCCAATCCGTACCCAACAGTACAGACCTCCTGACCCTGGCTTTATACCCCGATTCTTAATTAATTAGGTCTCAAAAGTGACTCCTAAATCACTTCAGCTTCGCTGTCGTGATCTAAATGTCTTTTTTCTTTCTATGCAACAACTATTTGTAATTTTTTCCAATAAATTCATGATTCTCTCTTATATTACTAATAAATAAAGTTTAAAAAAAAATCGAATAAGCTAAAATGGTATGCCGCTTGCTAGGCTGGTGCACATACCTGTTAACAAGAAATTAAATTGTTTACAACTGTTACCAGCCAGAATAGAAAAGGGAATAATGTACGTGCGGTTTTATTATATTCTAATCTTTGCTTTACAGCGGCTCGCCGTAAACCAGGTAAATTGAGCGATAATACATTTCTGGTGATTGAATTGTTTATTTTTAGAAACGATACTGTGGCCACTTCGTGACAGTATATACAATATTTTGTAAAGTTCTTCGTCTGTTATTTTGCGACTTGCCATTGTGTTCTGCTATAAAAGTAACAGTATAAATATTAGTATCTAGTATTAATTCCCGGGCGGTTACTTTTTAATTTTTTATTCTTTGTAACAAACCTTAAACTTTTTAAGCTGTATACCTAACATTTATAATAAGTTCGTGTTTTTACATTTGTTTGCTATTTTTTAATAAAAGAGAGACCTTCATTACCATATTACTAAGTGTAACATTAACTATGACAATTATCTACAACTGAAAAAATGTTTATTTTATCATGAGAAATCATTATATAATTTAAATTCAGCTTGTCAATACTACCTTGCACTCTACAATAACAAACGATATTTTTTTTAGTCTCTAATTGCTCTGTTATTGATGTTTGGTGTACTTAAATACCTTGTCGCCATAAAATGATAAATGAGAATTTATTATCATATACTTCGCGTGTGACACTAGATAGATTTTATAAAGCAGTGGCAGATCAAAGGGTGGGCCGAAGAAGCAATCGCCCGCTTGTTGAAAGAATTTTTTCTTTAAACTTTTAAGAAATAGTTTTTGTAATAATATTACAAAGTATTATTTATAATAAATTATAAATATATTAATAACAGAACCTGCTGATGGCCAGAATGTTAAATTGTGGCTTCAAACTTGAGATGAAAGCGAATGTTAGAGAAAAGATTTTAGGGTCTTGATTTTTGTTTAATGTTTATTTTATCATGAGAAATCATTATATAATTTAAATTCAGCTTGTCAATACTACCTTGCACTCTACAATAACAAACGATATTTTTATTTTTTTTTATTTTAAATTGTGGCTTCAAACTTGAGATGAAAGCGAATGTTAGAGAAAAGATTTTAGGGTCTTGATTTTTGTTTAATGCATCTTACCTAATTCAATGATTTTGATTGATTTATAAATTTTGTGGTATGTAAGCCGGTAGAAAACTAAATAATCTTTATGTTTAATAATAACATAATTGGCGAAAAAAAAAAATAAGAGGCGTCTTTTTAGGAAAAACGGTTTAATGCTTCATGTACAACTTCCGGTTAATTAATTGTGGTCAAAATGTGATTAGTTCATCATATTTCAATATAATTCTTAAATACCAAATATTATATTTTGTACATGTACCGTATTGGAGTTTTATCGTGGGCGAAAAATCGACACACTTACTTTCACACCTACACCCAAACCCACTCCGAAACCCACAGCCATATACCCACACACCTCCATACTCCCACACCACATAAATCTCATTGACGCAAAAAATCTTGTTTATCACTGGCCCAGAAACTCTTTTGCGAGATCTCTCATTATTTGAAAGCCGAGCTGAAAGCTCAAAATGAGCCCGCTCTCGCAAAAGTTTAGTTTCTGGACTAGTGATAAAATAAATATTTTATAGGCTTTAACAAGTAAAACAATTTTTCATCAGATGCATGCAAGTTAAAAATGTAAGTAATATAAATTGTAACAGTTCCTCATCCAATTCTTTTATATCAATGTCTTCACGGTATGATATTTTAGTAATTTGGTATCTTCAGATTGAATTGATACATTGTCATTTGAGTTAGTATAAAATATTTTTAAAATCTCATTAATGTCTTTAAAACTTTTGAAACGTAATTTTAGTTCAAAAAATATGTTGTCACATATTATGTAAAAGAAATTTCGATTAAATTCTTATTTCTGTTTTCGGAACCCTTTGTTAGTATCGGAATAAGTTTTTATTTCTGCCGCGTTTAATACCTCCGCTTCTATTTCCGAAAAAAATTTATTAAACTATTAACGTAATTAAATAAATTGTTAAAAGTACTTGTCACAAACGAGATTGGCATAGTACGGTCTTATAAGGATATACTGCTTGCATTTCTTTTGGAAAGAATTTGATTATTCATTTACCTATAGAATATAAAGGCATTAAAAGGAAGAAAAATAATACAATAAATTTTAATTTTGATTAAGTAAGTACTTATCAATCACAGAACTATTTAACTATCTTTCATATAAAATTTTTGAATTTTGCATTAATATTTCGTTACAATGATCAGTACGTGACATTCCAAATAAATTTGACAGTGACTTTTCGATTATACTAACTTTGTTTAAGAACAAACAATCCGACAATGCCAACTATTTATAAAGAAACTACAGCATGGAATATATATCTACAGACTTTTCATTTCAAGTAGCAAAATGAAATAAAACATTGTACCTACCACGGGTATATTAAAATGATTATAGCACGAGGGAATTTATAAGCACGACGTGAAGCAAATTATACATATTTAAACCGGTTTACGTGCTAATCCTGTTTTGTGAATCTGCTTGTAAGTTTATTATGAAAAATATGGATGCGAAGAAAAGCAATTGTGCTTATAATAATGGCTTATATAAAATAAAACCTGCCAGGAAAGACGCAGTAATTTTTTTGAAGACAATTTCGGTGCCTCTCTCTGTTTATTAGGTAGTTTGAATCGTTCTCTTATTTGCATATTGGGTAGTTTGAGTTTCGATGCAATTTTGATAATCTCCGTTGGAATGTAAATGACTTTATGGCGACAGTTCTTTTGTCATCGCAACATAAATTTGCAATGCAACATTGCCGAAGTATCAGAAAAAAAAGATGTGGCATGTTCTCCTATATAGATGGTAAATCAAAAATACTTGCTCATTGGAATTAACAACTGAGCATAGACTAAGTTACTGACAAGACAGGAATCATACGTACTAAAGCGTGATCCCATGTTTGCACTATCACGCCATCTCTGAATTTCGATGGTAACTAAATGACTGCCTGGGGTAAGGAGGGGTTCTACTTTATTAAATATTTTAATTAGAATATGATTCAAAATTAAAATTGTATAATTCTATAAATAATTACAAATTTATTATGCTACTATATACATTACAAAATATAATAATATAATATAAATGGATAAAAGGTGAAAGGATGAAGGATGAAGGATGGAATAGGAGGTTATGTTAGTACGTCATTTCAAAAAAATTGTAATCCAAAATGAATAATCATGGCATCGCAGATCTAAGAAATGTGTCAACAATTTCATTAGGTCTGGAATCCTTGTTATTCATTTTTAAGTTTACCATTTTTATAAAATGATGTACCATTACGAAACACAACAAGTTGATGGTGTGCGTCTGAAACAGAACTCATTTCACTATTTCACTCAGGCTCCACAAAACTAACTGCTGCTGGTTTACACAATTTACACAATTGCAGCAATAAATGTACAATAAGTTTGAAACCATTTTGAAACACATGACATTCATATAAAAAAAGCGCCCTCAGTTCAAAAGGAAACATACTGTAGGCACATCCAGCACCATCTATCATTTTCAGTAAAAAATATAAACTTCCGAATGGTACATGCAACGCCATCTAAAAATTTCGATGGAAACTAGAAATCTTGTTTCATGCTGCCCTATGATGATTCAGCCGGGTGCAACTGAGTCTAGCAATTTATTAGACAATACATTAGAAAGCAGTGACGAATACTTACCTACCGACGAAGAGAGTGAAGAAAGTTTGAAGCGAAAAGAAGATTGTGTTATATTGCAAACATTGAAATTCCGATTAGCACGAATAAAAGCACGACCAAAGAACTATGTGGGAGTTTCAGAGCATGCACTTTTTGTTTTAGAGGAGATTATAAATGAATCAAATGCGAAATTGGAAAACATGTATTTAATTTTAGAAAAACTTAAAAACAACCAAACTTTTACAATTTTGGGGGATGAATATGGAAAAAACTGTACATATGCGAATGTTGTATTTAGGGAAACAGTTCCATTATTAGCTCATTATTTGAAACTGTTTATATTTTGGCCTCCTGCAGAAAATTATAAGGATTTGATAGGATTTGAAAAATAAAAAAACTGTTGAAAAGAGAATTGAAAGACCATTCGTACTGTGTCATGTTTGACACCCTTTTCTATTTAAAATTTTTGAGGGGCAGTCCATCCGCATTTTAGGGTTGAAGTTATGCCATTGGTACTAATCCATTCGAGTATCCCCCTTTATACTAAAATTGACGTGTTCGAGCGTTTTTTGCAAAATTAATGTTAAATGGCCAAAAATTGCGCTGATAATTTTCGCTGGGCCCTGTATATATATATTAAAAGACCCTATTGTCACGAAGTGCTTGGAGTTCTTAACAAAGTGGTTCGTTTGTTTTTGAAGTGGCTGCAGGATGGGTAACAGAAATCTGGGTAACTGGTATACTGGTGAGTTTCGAGAACTTGTAATGGGTCGTAAAGATGTGTTTTCCTTGTGGATCTTTGGTAAACCATACATGTGTGGAGGCTTGCTGTAGTGTGGTATCAAATTTCTTCTTGTTCTGTCCGAATAGTGATCTTGGTACTTCTTGAGGGTCTGATAAACTTTTCTTTCGATTTTTGTTGTAGGATCTGTCTTCAGTTACTTATATATTCCTTTCTCTAATACTTGATTGATTTTTTCCTCATATGTTGTAGTGTCCATTCCTTCTCTGCTAGTAGGATCTTTATTGTGTTATTTCTCTTCAGACTTTTAATTGCTGCTTCATCTTCTTTTGTCACATTGTCTCTTTATATTGAAGCTTTTTGTAAAAATGTTCTGATTTTCCATCTGAATTCTTCCGCTTTTTCCTCTGGCAGTTCGATATTATCTGTAGCACTGACAGATTCTTTTACAAATTAGTAGATTGCAAATGTTAGTTTTCCTGGCTCAAAACAGTTAAAATAAATTACGGTTTTCAAGTAAGTAATATGTAAAATAGTATAAGTATTTAGGGATAGGAATAGAAAATAATAGGAGATAATATATAGATATATAAAAGCATGAAAGAAAGTCACCAAGTTCATCATCAGCAAAAATATAAATAAGAACAAAGATGAAAATTATTTACCTTTTATTTATATTTTCAAGGCATATAATAAAACAATAAACTACAATTTATTCTTGTTTACTACAGATTAACTTTTATTTTATTATGACAATAATTAAAGTTCTTAAAATAACCTACAATTTTTCCTTAAACTTACTGACAAATACTACATTATTAGCAACCTTTAGTAATATTAAGTTACTAATTTTTAATATGTGAACATTAGTAAGTTTTTATTCCTCTCCACGAGTATATACTTTTCTAAATAAAGCCAAATATGAATAAGTAGCTCTCAGAATCTAAAACAAAAATAATATGTTGTACGGAATGGTTTGTATTTGTCTCCGCCAAAACAAATTTGACATGGATAAATTGAAATATGAAAACGTATATTTCATATCTTTTTTATCTAAAATCTAAATGAAGGCAAATTATTTTATTCCAGTTATTATCTTTTATTTTTTTCATTGCAACTTTTATTACTCTCTATTCAAGTAGAACTCTCCAAGAAGTTTAGAAAATAGTAGGAAATGGAGAAGAAACCCGGGGATAAACGCATTAACATCGATAAACATCTTGATTTGATGCATGTATATGTGTATATGTAGAAGTTACTATTTCTTAGTAGACGGAAACTCATTACAAACCAGTTAAAGATCACCGAATGATATGTATAGCACATATAGAAACAATGAATTATTTTGATATAGCCATTCACGTTAGAACACAAACAAATGATTGTAAATGTTAGCAATTATATCTAGTTTGCAAGTATTATTCATCAGTTCGGCAATAAAAATATACAGTGTGTGCAACAAAATGCGGAACATAGGACTTTAGCATGGGATTTAAAAAATTGCGGATACTCTCTCTCCTGGCAGATTTAGAGCAAAATTGCAACAATATAATTGATGCAATAAGCACGTCTGCACTGCGAGAATTATTATATGTAATATGTGACATTTGTGACAGTTCATGACATGTTATTATAGGTAATATAATTTGATATTCATTACAAATTTATGTTATAGTCTAAAATTAATTTAAAAATGGAGATTTCTTCCATAAATATATAGTTAAACATTGGTTTATTTGATGTACTTTTCTTAGTCTTTATTTAATACTTTTCTAAGTAATATTTGTGATATGTTAGTAATATTAGTATTTATTTTAGAAAGTGAATATATAAATTCAGCTTAAATAATATTAAAATACAGACAATACGTATTATAATGAGTGATACTTCACTAAACTGACAGATAGATATTTTCTATTATTTCCATGGCTGTCTGATTTTTAAGGAAAATATTACATTTTATATTTAATATTTCTCGTACTGTAGACTTGCTGTTGCAATAATTTTGATCCTATCTACCGTAGAATTAAATGTTGAACAACTTTGTACTCCTGTAATTTTGCTCTAAATATTTCGGGAGAGAGATTATCCGCATTTTTTAAAATCACATGTTAAAGTCCTATGTTCCGCATTTCGTTGCACAGCCTGTATATCGAATTTGCTAATACAGTACAACCTCGATATAACGGACTAATGACCTTAAAGCTGAAAGTCTAATATATAAAGGTAAGTTTTCCGAATGCAATGAACTACAAAAAACTAGCAAAGCATATGTGCAAAACAACTCGAAGGTTTTCCGTATAACTTCCATGGCTAAGAATATCAGTGTAGCGGTCAAAATCGATGACACTTGGTTTGAAACAGGTTTAGCGTTAACAGGATATTTTTTAAAAAATTCGAAGTACGATATATCGAGGATTTTATGTATTCACAAACGTACGCAAATATTAGTAAATAAGGTAATAAGGGGTTTGCAGATATTTTTACAAAGAGTTAATACACATTTGGATTTAAATTATTTTTTTTTTTTTGAATACCCTTGTACTAAATATTCTATTTGGTTAGTGAACAATACAATACATACACAAAATTAATATAATAAAATTATATCATAGGTAACGCAGCATATAAACCATTGGAAAATGTAAACAAAATAATAATTATTACAAAATTCACAAATATTAGATATAAAACATTAGTAATAAGAGGGATATCTGATTTGCAAACACTAAATTATTTGGAGTTTGCAGAACTACACAAATGTTTGCCCATCTTCACAAACGTTTGCAACAATTATAAACGATTACAAACATTATGAATAAACTTTATCGTCCAATAATAAAAATTCACACTTGGTACACCATAATAAAATATTCTATAGTAATCCGAAAGACGGTATAAATATCTATATTAATATAACTTATTACTTACCATCAAAAAAGTACTTAAAGACATCGGGTAAAAGCCTCCAACAGATAGCACAGTAGGCTTCTGGGCTCTCGTCAAAATCATCAAAAGGGCTTTCTTTGTTCTGGCAGAGAACTTGAACCACTCGCTTTCGCACACTGCTTGCCCAACGTTAGCGCTCTTTACAACAATCAGAGATTAATAAATTAAATTTTTAAAACATCAATGACATCAGTTGTTGATTTATCGTAAAAACAAAACAAAAATTAATTGTTATTTGCCTAACAGTTATACTAACTATATGTCTATTATGCTTATATGTTATCGGTTCTATATATTATCTGTCCATCAATGTACAATAATGGCGGCAGTGACAAACATTTGATTATGACGTTTCACATTTCTACATAACCAACAAAGCATCATTGCATCAGAGCGATGTAGTGAGTACAACAGCAATACAACTAATTCTGAACGATTACGTTAACTTTCTTCAGACAATATTTTTGAACTAACAATCATACGCAACTCCGCCTAGGGTTTGTTATTGAACGAATCCACTGTTCTATTAACTGCCACTGCCGGTCCCAAGCGTGGAAAAAGGAGGAGGATTTACGGGCCAGACTAGCAATCAAACTATAAATAAAAAATACATATCATAAAAATATGAACAGTATCCACGGATATGATCATCACAAAATGAAAAAAATTTCTGGAATTCTAGAGATTGCAAAGTAATAATAGAATTATCTCAAAGAAAATATTGAAATGTGCGTAATTTAAGAATGAAGAACAGTTCAAAACACTTACTAAGTTTTTAAAAGACTACGAAATTTCTTAAAATCCATTTGAAAACAAACAAACAAGGCCAATAAAAGTAGTAGCAAAAGAAAAAAAATACACAAATATGTAAACTAATTACAGAAGATTTTACAAACAAAGGATTCAAATTGTTAAATGTAAACAATATGCTCACATCGAAAAATAAAAAGCAACTACCAATGATTATGAATAGACAATCACCTCATGTTAAACAGAACACTTTGGAAGAGTATCGTTGACTAAGCTAAAGCCCACCCTAGGTTATAACGCTACGGAGTAGCAAGTAAGAGATAAAAATATAAACAAATTATTTGAAATAAGAGATATTATGGAAATCGAAATTGAAATACATCCTTTGTGTAAATTAAAGCTTGTACTATAAAGTAAAAAATGTTAAGCTTTTTTTTAAAAAAAAAATGAATAAAAATATGCTTTTTTTAAGGTTATGATAACAATAAGTTAATATAAGTTACATGTATTGTAATACGAAAATAATTTATTATTAAATATACTGACCATCTCGATATTTATAGTTGTTATAATAGATGTTGAAATTTTGGAAGAAATAATATGTGGAAAATTTTAAAATTGTTATTGATATAGTTGTAAGAGGTGTAAGTTATAATTACTTTAGTGATATTTTGAGTTTTGGAAAATATACGAGGATTGGATTTTAAATGGCGGTATATGTTTAAAAATATGTTGTTCTGGGAAGTTAATAAGTTAATGTTTTCGTGTTGTAATTGGTGGTTGTTGTCTAAATGTTTTAGTATTTCCTATTTTTATGGGGATATTTGTGTATACATGCTTTCTGAATTAGAGCCATTCATTAACATAATTAAAAAACATGGATATATACATGAAACTCTGCCAGTTGAAATATACATTCAATAAACGTCATAAAATACAACAACATCTATATTTCCTACACGAATAAAAGTTACAACATTTAACTGCAGATTTTTTTACGCATTCAATTCAGATATCAACTGTCAAAGATGCCGCGGGACATCTTAACGCCATTTTATATTTTGCACTTGTGATTGGTTACGTGAAGTTTGTTTAGCAGCTTCCTACTCTAAGGCGTATGACAGTGCTTAAATTACAGATTTTGGTCGAGGTCTCGAGGTTATAGTAGTGCTTGCTGAGTGTCATTGTCTCACACCTCATAGATAAATGCTTGACAGGCTGAGCATTCTTAAACGCTGTCAGGAGGAACAAGCTATGTCGGTTTCAACTTCTTCTAGATTTTCTTTGGAACTCTGGTACCGGTTTCTCAGTTGCGTTTGGTACAACTGCTCCAGATGCGCATTGCCGTATCGCATATCCAACCGCTTGACATGTTGGTCGTAGTCTTCATGTTCATCCTTCTTCAGCGTTTGTAGAATATTCATTGCTTCTCCACGCAACGTCACAGCCAACGCTGTAGCCTTCTCCTTGGAAGTCCAGCCATTTGCTTTAGCAGTGGCTTCAAATTGTTTTACATAATTCGTCCACGATGTCCTGCCGTGAAAGTCTGGTGTTTTTATATACATTCTAGAACTCTTTTCTTTTTCTTAAATCCTCATATCGTATTGTTCTTTCAAGTTTTTCAAATTGTCTTCTACTTTTTCTTCCAATTTATCTTCTAAAATTTTAGAACTTTCTTTTAATTGTTCGTGCAGAATTTTCCAAAGGTCTAGAATTTTCTATCATTTGATCTTTTAAGTTCTCTTCCAATTTTCTAGAACTTTTCGCTATTTTTTCTTCTAACTTCTCTTTGACAGAATTTTCTATTATTCTTTTTTTCCAAGGTTCTAGAATTTTCCATCATTTGTTCTTTCAAATTTTCTTTAGATTTTCTAGAACTTTCCGCTAACTTTTCCTCCATAATTTTACTAAAATCGAGAAGCTACCCGTTATTTCGAATAAAAAGTCATCAGGATTTTCACTAGCTTCTAGTAAGGCTTGCCATAGACGATATTGTAGAACAGACTTGGTTCCCGATGTCTCCAACTCTCGCTCTTCCAGTTCCTTTTTAAAATCGGTCACTTTTAATTCACTTAAATTTACTTGTTTAGTCGTCATTTTATTTATTTTTATTTTGCACTTGACAATTTTTAACCCCACACCTGATATCAATTGTAACGCTTATTTCTTTAAAAGGGAAAGAGTATAGTTCCAAAATTGTAGAATTTATTTCTTCAGCTATATTTATTTGAATGCATAATTATATATTTTTGATTGTATACATTCATGTAGTAATGTTTATAACTCACCAAATTTTAATGCAGTAAATTATAACTCACTATGAAGTCCGAAACGTCCACATTAAGAAATATATTCTACAATTTTGAAGCTATACAGCCCAACTCTTTACCTTTTACCATTTCGAAATTCCCAAGATTTATCTAATTAGTTTATTTATTTAGGTGAAGTGTAACAATTTATTAAATGAAATATGAATAATAAAAGGTAATAAAAATTAAGTAACACTATGAATAACAATATATAAACACGAATTTAAGAATAACAATTACTAATAAAAACTCAAATACTAAGATTATTTATTTAAATGTTTAACACTACGCACTATTTATTTACACGATATTTATTTCCACTAATTATTTTTGTTCACTACGGGTGTTAATATCAGACAGTCTTCGCGGTCTTTTATGTTCAGGCTTAAATTGTAGAGTAATTAAGTTCTGAATGTTCTCGTATCTTCGAGCGTTAGCACAGAAGAAATTCAGCGATCGAGTCTTGAGAAGTCTTCTAGCGGCCGACGTCCGCGACGTGGCCTTGGGATTGCTACAGTATTTATAAAATAACATGTAATGACTGTAATAGTACTTATATAGGTCAAACCAGAAGAATTACTTAAACTTCAAATTAAGAACACATAAAAACACTTTCTTTTAGCATTAGGAAAACATCTTAAAAACAATGCCCATATTTTTAAAAATGTACCGCCATTTAAAATCTAATCGTTATATATTTTCCAATATACAAAATATCACTTATATAATTATAACTTACACTTCTTACAACCATATCCTTCAGTCAATCTCATCTTCCTGGTTTTTTAAGATCAATAATAATATTAAAAATTTTTACATTTTATTTCTTTCAAAATTTCAGCATCTAGTATAACAAGAATATATTTCTAAAGGGTCAGTATATTTAATTTTTTTTTCGTATAACAATACATATATCTTGCTTATATTAATTTGTTGTTGTCATAACCTCAAAAAAGCACATGTTTGTAAAAGTTTTTAACAATAATTTACTTTAAAATTATATTCTAACATAATTTCATTTAATCTGTTATAATTATATAATTTTAACTATAAAAATTAAAAAAAAAAATAGTTCACTTACAACACTACTCAGACATTTACATAACAAATCTCTCTTCTAATTTTGTATATTTAATTCCATTTATATATATATATATATATATATATATATATATATATATATATATATATATATCAATTTATAATAATTTTATAACAATAAATATGTATTTTCAGCCGTGGCCTGAGGATGGCAAATTAGCCGAAATCGATCGCCTTAAATATTAAATCATAGCAGTAAGAGAGCTAGACAATTTGTCGGATTACAGGGGCTGCAGGGGTCAGAGGGGAGTAATCAGTATTGTAGATGTTGTCGTCAGGTCACTGTCCTACAAGTGATCACGTCGGAATATATATTAGCGGAGAGAGAAACGTCTTCGCATCTTATTAGTAATACGTCTAAATTTCGAATGGGGTTGTAACCGTAGAAATAATCTAATATAGTGTTCAGTCGTATACAGGGTGAGTCACCGAAATGCCCGTCTTCGATATCTCCCTTGTCGTTAGAAATACAGCATAAATTTATTAACAAAAGTTATTGGTCAACTCAAGGAGCATAACGTAAAATTATTTTCACATATACAGGGTGTTGCGTTACGGCTCGGCGAAAATTGTTTGTCTTTTATTCAATGGAACAACCTGTATATTTTCATATTTTTTCAAGTGTATTTCATTCCTCTATACGGACATATAAATTTTGTTTTAGTTTTCCGCGGCGTTACCAAGTTATTCCGTTTATTCTCTAAAAAAGACCAAATACACGCATTTTAGGGTTGAAGTTATTCCATTGGTACTAATCCATTTAGGTGTCCCTCTTTATATTGAAATTGACGTGTTCGAGCGTTTTTTCAAAATTAATGTTAAGTGGCCAAAAACTGCGCTGATAATTTTCACTGGGCCACCCTGTATATATATATATATATATAATAAAGTTAATGTCATCGCTAAATTTGCAAAAAATACTAATGCAAGGTTACTCATCGTTTTATCAAATATTTGTTGATACAAAATTTGAATAAACTGAAAGTAACTATTATCAAGGATAAATCGAATCTATTGTTTTAACTAGGAACTGTAGTGAATTTCACTCAGACGAAAATAGCTTTAATTTTGATTTACACAGAACTACTCTACTAACTTCGAATTTGGCCAAGAAAGACCAATTTTTCGATCTTAATATATAAATAACTATTTTTCAACATTACGTGATGCAATAAATTTATATTTAATAAACAGAAGGATAGTTAAAAAATTAATTAAATAATATTTAGATATTAGAGAATAAATGTGAAAGGTGTGAACATATATTATTTTAAATATATTTACCTCTAATGTGACTTCATTAGCATGCCAATAAAACAGGAACAGTTGAATCAGCAGGGCTATTAAATAGTAGATAGAAAGGGCTAGTCTCACGCTTAATCCAGACTGTAACAATTATAAAAATATTACAAATTAGTAACATACAAATTTTATTATACTGGTTATAAATTAATGCACCCACATAAATTTAAATACTGAATAAATTACAAATTATATACAACATTTTTTAATTTATTAGTATTACTAAAAGATCGAATGCTTATAAAAACGAAGTTTGTAATAGCTACGTGATACTTACACAAACAAGAGTTTCTACATTTTGTATAAATTTAAAAAAATTATAACCTATAACCTATAATCCATTTCTTTTTCACAGAGTTTCTAAAATATTTTTTTTTATTTTGAAAATTCTATATTGAATTATAGGTATGTAATGTTTACAGCAAAACGTATCATTCACGAATTTTAAGTCAACTCTGAAGATGCATTCAGAATTCGTTGATTTGTAATTATAGGTAATATCTACTTTGATATTCAAATTCTTGTTTCATAAAATAACCATTTAACTATCAAACTTGCGAATAAAACCCTGTGAAATTATAAGAATATTAATTTATAATTCGAAAAAATTTAAACAATCGTCACTATTTACTAAACTCTCTACCAAATCATTAGAGCTGTCATATAGCTTTGACATACTAATAAATATTTACTAAGTAAAGAAATTAGAAGACAAAGTATTTTATAAGGTGGCATGCGGTTAATATTCTTAAAATTTTTAGATTTCAAATTATAATAAAATATGTTACCAATTATGCAATTTATATAAAAAAAAATGAGGCGTAACATCAATACTGTGCTAAAAAAATTAATTTGTCGTTAAAATATTTGAAAAAAAGAACGTCAATTATTAACAAATCCCAATAAAAATACTTTTGACCAATAATCAGCACACAACATTTTTATCCTGCACTACAAAATAACGAAATAAAATAAGTAAACATATTTTATATCTTAGATAAGTTTGGTTGATTAATGGTTGGTACGTGGTGAAGCTTATTTGACAATTGAATTAAGTAGAAAACACAATTTTTATTTTAACGACGATTGTTTCGACCTGGCTGTCATTAGCTAGTTGTAGTCTGTTCGGATCTCTAAGGTTATGGCCCCTATTACACCTCTTAAATTCTAAGAAAAATCTTAGTTAAAATTATATTTTTCTTAGTTCAAGTTCGTACTAAAAATACATGAATCTAAAAATTACGTCATAACTAAAAAAATACATAATAATAGCAATCTGATACATTTATATCATTGGTAATATATAGTGTATTAAATTACATATAATGTTAATCAACCACAAAACTGTACTCGTACTTCTTTTGTTACGAAGGCACTATTTCTTCCTTGCAATGGTTCTAATATATGTAACGTGAGGTCTGCCTCCAATTAGCATGTCACTTTGAAAATAACATTCTATTTTTTTATGACGCAAGAAGTAGTCCAAGTAGCTACATGCCAATATTATGGTGACAGTTTTTTTTTTGGACGTAGGTTAATTTGATTTAAAAGAATTCGGAATCGAGATAAGCTAGTATTCTAAAAGTATTTTCAATGATTCGGCGGCTCCTTGATACCCTATAGATATAAATTATTTCTTCGTTGGTGAGGTGTATCTTTTTAAATAGTTGCATTAAATTTTGCATAAGTGAGAAAGCATCTTCCCCCACGAAAACATAAGACATTTTGATATTGCTTGATGGTAAATTTTCCGGGTGAGGAATGAATAATCCTATAGACCCTGGAGCTAAAAACCGAAAATCATAAACGATATTTTATATAAAGGGTACTTGAGAACACTGCATAGAAATTCAGTAACTATAAATAAACCAACTTCACGTCCCCTCTCTGCAATGTCATCTTACTACGCATCCACATAGTAGCAATTCATGCTTAAATCCTCCAACACCAGTATACGTAACAATAATTCAGAACTTACTATAGTCGAAATTTTTAAGCAGTAGAGAGACGTCATCAATATTTGTAACTAGATTATGACGTCACGAATTACAAAGTTTATATGTGCATTAGTTTAGAAAATGTGTTGCGTGTTGCAATGCCAAATTTAATAACAACAAATAAAATGATAACATACCTCTCGAACTGCTTTTAACGGCAGTAATGTTCCACCGTGTGCCAGTTCTTTTTCAAAATATGTAGTCGCATTTGCAGTTAGCTCTTGCGACTGCTTCGATAATGCTTTAGGCATTATTACTTACGCTAATAAAATAAACGTATAACAAGAAACAATACACGAAGACGAACAATTATAAGGAACAATACAACTTAAGCGAACAAACAAAGATTTTAAATTATATTATTTGACAACTCTATCAATCGGCGTGACAAGAAACAAATATATATAAACATTTTATTTGAGTCGTAGCCAACGTGTGTTAAAAAAAATACACTGCAATTATTATAAATAAATTGAAATGTCATTAAATACCTTATATTTTAATATGAAATAATAGTAAATATCATAAATACGTAATTTTTTTATGATACATTTTTTTACTACTCGGTTTTCTAAATAAAAACATCTTTCGAAAATTTTCACAAGTTTTATTTCGTTTTGTAACGTTTTTTTTTCAGGTCTATGACGTCTCTCTACTGCTTAAAAATTTCTACTATAATACAATATTCTCAAGTAACAGACCTACTCTTACACCCACAATTACAATAAAAATATGGTACCTCGGCAATTACTTCATTTCAACGTTGTTGTTTTGTTTTGTTCATATTAATTTATGTTATTTTCTGTAAAATCTATCACTGTTTCAAACTTTAAACCTTCAAAAGCAAGTCTAGATACAAGGTTTCTTAAAATTGCAAATAACTTTTTCTTGGGCGATATTGCATCTCTAAATATCGTTTCTTGTTTTTGTATAAGAGGTGTTATATACCATGGCCAATACTTCACACCGAAAGTAGTGGACTCCATTCGTAGATAATCTAGTAGTAAACTCAACTGAAGTTCTTAGAGGAGATTTTCGTGACTAAAAAGAGATATTCTCTTTAACCGCTCTTTCATCCACATTCTCTACATCCGTTTTTTTAACAACAACATCTTCTAGCGCAATAGTAATTATTACAGCTCAACATGCTGCTTAGTACGGCATATATCCGCACGTACACAACAAAAGCAACTGAAGTGTACAAAAAATTGCGTAGTGTATATGTAACAACAAATTGTTGTGTGTGTTTGTTTGCAGGTGTATGAGAGGCTTTAGAGATCCGAACATCTAACCGATATAAATTTTATAATGCTGTTTAACTATTTAATTATTTAAGGCTGACAACTAGAAAATTTTTCTCAGAACATGCGGTAATGTAATAATGAAGGTTAAGATTTAATAGTGCGAAATTGTTTAGATCAACCTGTTCGTTTGTTTTCCCGCGTTTATTGCTTTATTTATTTTTGATGTTTCTAGTATACTTAAAAATATAGTTTTTTTCATTATGTATAAAATTTGAAACTTTCCTTTATAATGATGTTTATTTTCTATTCAATGTGTTGCAAAACCTGTAATTTCTTTATTATCTTTTATTGTTTTTCGGTGTTCTTTAATTCTAGTTTTAATAGGCCTTCCATTTTGCTCTACATATATAAAAGCCACAATCACAACATTGTTGATGGGCTAGAAAACAACAAAAAACAACCTATCAACTAGTAATAATAAATGGTTTCATCTAAACTATAATTCGAAAACATTGTACAAAATTAAACGTATATTAACCGGGGTAAACATTTCAGTACCTAGTAAATTTAATATAGGTAATATTATTTTAAATAACAAATCAAAACTTTGTGTCACTGAAAAATCTAAAGTTTATAAAATACCATGTGACTATTTTGTTAATAGTGACCACGAGATCGAAACGATTGCTTTAAAGTACAACAATAACCAAGTCTTTTTATTTAATGAAATTTTATACCAATTTACTGAAAATTTTATTTCTTCTGTTGTGCAAATTAGTTCATCATTGTTGTCACCACAATTTCTGTTTAATTTCATTATTTAATATTGACACAATAAAACTTAAATCAAATTTTAAATATAGATACCACTGTATTAGGAAAACCTCAATATTTTGATAGTTTTAGTTGGATTAAAAAAAGAAAATAGTTCTCTTGTTTGTTTAATAAACACACTAGACGCCATCTCAAAATTATAATAATAATCTTGATATTATCAACCAATTCTAAACACAATGTACAACAAAAATAAAATATGTTTTTGATAATAAATATAAAATATAACTAGTTATTGTAATACTTACTATAATTCCCTCGAAACCGACAGCACATATAATAATGGAACATACTAGAAAATTCATAAATATTATTGGATTTATTAATTTATCCAAATCTTCCAAGTAACTACAAGCAATATCATATTCTCGTATGAGCGTATAACATTTAACGGTTATTTTTATTTTCAAAAGAACTAAGGCTTAATCTGAGTGATCAAATTAGAATATATATTTTTTCCACATATTGTGACAATATAAATAATAAAGTATAGGTAGGTACCTCAGTTATAGTTCATATTTTCTTTTTAAAGTAAAATTTAAACATGGATTTCATTTGTCACTAAATTTATTTTAATTATTTATTGTCATCTGGTGATTCCAGTTTGCTAAATTCGTAGGAAATAATATAATGTAGTTAACAATTGTCGATTTTGAAGGCAGGTGCCAAAATATTTAGTATAACCACAGAATCGGTTTAAACAGAAGCGACAGTAAGACAGAGAAACGAATATTAGAGAGAGATGGAGAATGTGCACAAATTTAAAGGGCTCATTGTTTAACATCGGAAAGTTTCCTTACATCTTAGAGAGGCAAATTAAAGGTCTACACAATGCTTCAAGGTCATAGAACTGACTAGGTGAACATGAAAGGTACCGACACGGAGTGTCGCTTCTGTACGTAACTATTCTGTGGTATAACTTCAAAATAAAATTTACTTTTTTCATAAGTCTTAGTTCAATTGAATAACAAAACTCAGAATATTCTTACTCAATAATTCTACTATGATGTTTCACAATATCAACAACTTTTGCATAAATATCGAGTATTTCTGCATCTCTGAAATACAGCTTCTCTTCGTCGGATAAGTTGTGTAGATTACGAATTGCTATTTGCATCATTTTGAACTGCCCCACAGCAAATATCATAAAAGCTACGATTAGTGTGTCACTTACTGCAATATAGTAAGCTCCAAAACTACCTAAAATGTAAAAATTCATTAAATCCATAATATTTTAAAGCAAAATTTTGATTGAAAACATTTCTTTAATATCTGTTTTATAATTAAATAATAAACATCTGTTCATAAATATTTATATATTTTTATTGAAACAATATAAGTTAGTTACGGGTAGTAAGATGTAAGATACAAAAATCGTACTTACAATTCTCTTTTGCCCAAAATGTTTCACATACAAATGCAATAGGCGACGAATGATTGATTCTACATTACTTAATGAGACTATTTTTTAATATATAAAATTCTATAAGTAATAAATCTATATTTTACTACAGGTGGAGGTGTCCCCTTCATATTAAGTTATCTAGTTACTTTATCGTATAAAATATAAACTACTTCAAGTGTCAAACTTTAAAATTATCTGTTATAAATTCTTTGCAATCACCTTTAAATCGAAAGATAGAAGATCATAATTAAGTATGTAAGTTAATACAATAAAAATATTTTTACGATTATTTATTAAACATGGCGGCTGTTAGTATCCTCCTATATTTTGTTATACATTGTTGTTTTTAATACTTTGTATTGGGATGCTATAAATGAATCTAGTGCATTATTCTCTACGATTTCCAAAAGTATGCCTCCAAAAAAAGAATATTGTGGCTAGAAAAAGATCTGGTGGCCGAAGTATCCCAGGAGTGGCAGCTTAAATAAATCGTTGAACCTAAAATCTATAATACGCGAAAAACTAGAAGCTGATCTGATCAAGTGTACAAGTTGTACGTACTTGATAACATTAAGCATAGTTTCCATGCTAATACTAAACTCGCTGGTAAAAGTTTGGCCTAAAGCGTTCATGAACAGAAAACCTGATGATTTTTGAAACAGCTCAATTCATGAGTCCCGCTAGAGCTCAAATATGAAATATATTTATAGTTGATGATTATTTTACAAAAATAAGAAAAATCTATGTTAACGTGGATCAGAAAAATCATCTTGAGCGTATATTTCATATAGATGAAAAAGGTTTCCTCCTAATGATTCACCATCAACAGACTGTTCTAGTAAATAAATGGGCCAAACAAGTTTAATCACTATCATTGGAATACGCAGAAATAGTCACTAATGCAGGACATCTAAATGCACTCAATACTACAATTCCATCTATGGTAATTTTTAAACACAACAGATTGAAACCAGAGTTGAATGAGAACTTACCAGCGGAAACGTTGGTAGCGAAATCTATGAAAGGTTACATACCAAATTAACTTTTTAAAAATATTTAAAGCATTTCGACAAGTACAAAAGTACCGAAAAGAGACTTTTGATTTTTGTCGGGGCAATTTGTCATTTGGACCGGTCTATTGTTGACATTACAGAATAACTCGGTATCTCTTTGTCTTGTGTACAGTCCAACACTACACATGAATTCCAATTACTTGACAAAATAGTACATTAACTTTTTTAAACACTTCTAGAAGAATCTCACTCTGGTCCAAGAGAATGACATAGAATAATATTACAAGTTTCTCTAGAGCAACTGGCCTGTCTCTTTTGAATCCTGAAGCAATCTCGGAAACAGCTTTCGCTAGTTCGCGGAAGTTGCGTTTACCATGCGACTTGATATTTGGGAGTAAATTCGGTGATGATCTAATCGACTACAACCGGATGTACGGAGTAGAATGAACGACATTAATAAACAAGACCGTGTAAGCATTTAAGGTGCTGTAACAAGATGGAAAATACGGCCCTGGTTTCCATCGTGTGTATACACTGCATTTCTTCTATGAACCATAATTATTTTATCGGCATAGACGTTGACATTTTTTAATAAAAATTAGAAATTATGGGGCCATATGCCGAAAAGATCATATTTCACAGACAAAAAATTCGTATTTGGATAAGAAGTTGAGAGGGTAGATTTGCCTCCCAACAAAATTTTGTAGACAGCCTTAGTTAGGGTTAGCTGAATATCAGACGTATCATAATGTAGTCTGTGTAGTTTAATTTGTTTAATTTTAAATTAGTTTAGTTAAGTTTGGTTTTATTAAATGTAAAGATGTAAATAGAATTAGTTAAGTAAAGTAAAGTGTATGTGTGCTCGAGCTCCCAATCAACGTGTTGTATTCTTGTGTTTCTGCTTCATCATTTGTTTATCCCCGCTCGTGTTACAGTGCCACCGATCGAATGAAGGAACAATACAACATCAAGGCTGAGAAAGATGGATACCAACAGAGAAATTTAGTATAGCTTTACAATCCACAAAGGCGTCGTGGCTTGTCACCGAAGCTGCAAAAGAATTGGGAAGTTCCTTACGAGAACATGAAAAGGATAAATGATATGCTCTACAGAATTAGGAAAATGCCTAATGGAATGCCAAGGGTAGTCAACTTCAGTCGGTTAGCTTCTTTCTCTAGTGATAATTATGACGATCATCGTAGAGCAACGGTTCGTCGGGTTGTAGCTCAGGTACGCACATTTAAAGATTTGGTATAAAGCCATTCTACTGCTTACAAGCCACGATATGGAGGGAAAGATAATCGAAATCAGTTCGCCGTATCCCCGGATTATTCCCTCGCTCATGGTGTAGCGAAAAATATTCGGATGCCTCGCGGTATAGGTTCAGTCTTTAAGGGAAAATTTGGATGAGTACAAAAACTGGTCAACCAACGTCCATTCGTCGGGAAAACGCTACAACTGAAGGATGATAACGCAGAACATAAGCGATACATCTACTACGAAACATTACTCACATAAGAAGTCGTCATACCGCAATTTATAGGACCGATGAGCTACTTGAGGGATCATCTTTTGGAAAATGACATCATAAATCTGCCACTACCGAAGATAGACTTTGGATTAGATGGTTTAGATTGGAGAATTGTTAAAAGCATGTTAGAGACAATCTTCCGCTTTACCGGAGTTGAAATTCTAGACTGCTGCTTTAACCCTAAAGGACAAGAAGAGCTCAAACAGAGTGTCGACTGTCACAACTACAAAACCTCCAGATGCACGAAATGTTTCGGGACGAAACAGTCTTAAGGAGGGGAAAATGTAGTGATCGCAAGATCACATCGCGAGCCACGGCCACAGATACATCACAGATAGGTCAAGACACGTATAATCACCCGTCTTTTATATTGCCGCATCGAATTTGATAGAACATACGAAAACTTACTGGAGTTTAATTACTCCAGTATATAAACCCCAGCAGAAAAGATCAGGAGAACAGTCTGATATTAATACGAGTGGTGAACATAAATATTTGGTGATATAAACATCGTGCGAGTAAATAGAGTGCAGTATTAATTTTTTAAATAAATATTCTCAGTGTTTAAGTTTTTATTAATAATTATTACTAATTTCATTAAACTTAGTTACATAATATTCGTATTTCAATTATTTTTACACTTCTCTCAAATATATGTCACAATATTGAAAAGGGTTAGCATGCTGGATTTTAAAAGCGCTAGCCGTGCAGAATTGACAAAAATTTGTCATGTTAATCTACAAAAACTTGTCAGAAATATGTCTCGTTTGGTATAATACATAAGCATTTAACAAGACTTGGCTTAAGGAAATGACAATAATTATGTTTATGAAGCTGTAGCCTTATCTATTCGACTAAGGAGCACTTTATTTGAAAATATATAATTACATGCATTTGAAAAGCTATCAGATAGTATACCTATATAAATATTTCAACAATAAAATCTCATATTACATAATACTTAGTATCATAACCATTATTATCAGTTGAAACTGGGTGCAACAGCCTGCAAAAACTAATTTCCAATGTTAATATCCTATGTGTTGACAGGTATATTTGTATATTAAATTTATTTAATTTCATGGGCCAATAATCTATGGGCTCAGTGTACTTACTTCGTAATTAAAATATATTTGTATTCACATTAAAAGGTATTCGATGTGCGGCACATTAAAAAAAAATTAAATGGTGAAAATTTTCAAACATGGAAATTTCAAATTACTTATTCAAAGTACTTGGTTTGTTTCAAATGGTGATAAAGATTTCGATGAAATTGCAGAGGATTAGTTAAGAAAAGATGCTAAAGATCAGAAGTTTATTATATTACTATTTTAATGTTTGATAAGTTATATATTATTTATCCAAAGAAATAATTTTTAATTACAGTTTATTTCATTTATCTTTACATAAGTCAATCAGAAAATTTGTGTTTTAGACAGAAAGAGTAATAATTTTTTTTTCTACATTGCTCGAAAAATATAAACTTTTCAGCGTCGCATGGGATTCTACTCCAAAAGTAAAAAAAAACATTAACAAATCTTATATCTTCTTAAATGAAAATAAAGACGTTTCGGTCTATAGAGAAAAAATGTCAAAAGTGTAAAAATTTTGGATATATAACCTGATATTGTACAAGAAAACCGCAGACCAAGAAATATGTTTTAAATGAAATGGATTAGGAGATTTTGCAAATAATGGTCTAAAGAAAAAAAATTCAACATTTTGTAAAATCTGTATCTCGGATTGATTTTTTTGTTCTCCTTTCTTAAGAATTTCTGCCGCGATCCATTCTCTCCACCGCTTTAATTAATTTTTAGTTCTTTCATAATTCTCTGAATTTCTTCTTTGGTTGGGGCCTCTATTGAATCCTCTGTTCCCTCTACTGTTTCATTTATTACAGGGATATCTGGCTCTGTATTTATTCCCATGTTAAATAGTTCTTCATAATATTCTCTCTATCTTTCTAGCTTCTTTTCTCCTGTTACTAATTCTCCAGTCTTGTCTGTGCAATACACAACTTTTCTTCTAAATCCTTCTTTGTTCTTTTATATTTCCTGGTAAAAATTTTAGTGTTCTTCTAATTTCATAAGCTTATTTTCCATATGTTTATTTTTTTTTGTCTGCAAATTCTTTTATAGTTCCTTTTCGCTTCTGACAGAATATTTTCACTTTCGTTGTTATATTTTTAGTTTAGTCTATTGTTAACTTTTATTATCTTTGTTTATGCAATTCTGCAATCATCGACGTAACATGATTTCTCCTTTCTTCTTTCGTTGTTATTTCTCTCGCGGTACTAATTATTGCTTATTCTATTGGTCCCCATTTCTTTTCTATGTCTTTACAACATTTACAATTTTTTATTTTTTTATTTATTGCCTTCCTGAACTTTGCTTTTTCTGATTCGTTTTGTGGTATTTTGATTCTAACATTTTTTTTTGTTCGATATTCTTTTTTTTTTTAGGGATAACTTGTTTTAATTTTGCATGTACCAATAGGTGGTCTATGTCCGCTGTTGCTCCTCTTCTATTTTTCACATCTTTCACTAGACTCATATGCTTTTTTCAATTAAAATGTGATTTATTTGATTGTATATGTTCCTTCCTGGCATTTTCGATGTACCTTTGTATATTTCTTTTCTCATGAAGGCAGTACTCATAATTTTTAAATTTTGCTCTACCTACAACAAATGCTATTATTAAGTTTCCATTTTCATTTGTTTCTTTGTGTTTACTGTGTCCTCCAGTGTAATGCCTGCATTTCTCTTCTTTGCCAATTTTTGCGTTTAGATCGCCTATTATAATTTTTGTGTCAGACTTTGGTATCGTATTAAATATTTTATTTAAGATAGTTATTTTTCTGTACTGTCCTCTGATTCTTATTCTTTCTGTTATAGGTTCGAACTCTATTATATCATCATTCATTTTTTTGTTAATTATATATCCAACCTCCAAATGTTAAGTTTCTCACCCACTATAAAAAACAATATAGTTATCTAGTTCATATATTTTATTCCCTTTTTGTTTTGTTTTCTGCATGGCTGGTATATCCATATTATAGTTAAGTAATACTTCTCGTATGTTTTTAAAAAAGCCCGCTGCACTTGTTCCTTGTAAATTCCATGTTCCTAATTTAATATCCTTTAGTTTAAAAAGGAAAAATTATTGGTGTGGTAGATTTTTTAAATTTTGTATAATAAGCCAGCATGCCAGACTCTGTCGAATGCTTGGCTTATGTCAATGAAAGCTCCAGCATATATTTTGCGGTATTGTAGACACTTTCTTATTTCATCTGTTATCCTGGGTACTAATTGTATGATAGAGTGTATTTCTCTGAAACCGAATTGGTGAGAGGAAATTAGATCTTCATTATCTATTACCTATGTCTTTGAGTCTTTTCAACGTAAGTTTTATGAGCAGTTTCAATAATTGTGGTAATAGCGATATCGGTCTATACAATGAGGCCTCATGTGCTAGTTTTGCTGGTTTAAGAATTATTTGTGCGTACTTCCATTGCACTGGGAAGTAAAATATTCTTATTACTGCATTATATATTTGAGTTAATAACACAATAGCTTTTTTGGAAAGTTCCTTTAGGATTTTTGCAGTAATCAGAACCATAACCTGGGCATTTCTTGTTGTTGAGGTATTTTATCTTGTTTTTTACTTCACTGGGAGAAAATAATCAATTGGACGGGAGATGATCGATATTCTTCCAGGTGGGTTTCTTCGTCAGGTGTTAGTGCAGATTCGTGAGGTATAAAAACATTGGATAGATGTTTTGCTAAAACTACTGTTTTTTCTTCGTCTTCTCTAACCCAGGTTCCGTCTTCTTTCTTTTCAAATTTTTCGTTGCTTTCCATAGAGAAAACTCTTTTTCAGGATGCGCGGATAAGTTACTGACATATGCATTAAATGATTCGTTCTTGATTTTTTGTATTATTTTTTTTATTTCTTTTGAAATGTGACTCAATTTATTTTTATCTTCAGGATGTTGCGTATTCTGGTATTTGCGTCTTATTGTTCTTTTTTCGGCAATTTTATTTCGGAGATATCTAGGCTGATTGGTGATGTGTTCGTTCTTGTTTTCATTGTTGGAGTATCACGATACTCTTTGTATGCGTGTTGCTATATATTCAACTACTTTATCTATGTCATTCGCTGTTTTTCGCTGTTTTAAGAGATATGGAGATTTATGTTTTCGGTTAAGTGTCTTTGAAATTCATTCCAGTTGGTGTTCTTGTTATGCAGTATAGGTTTTTCCTCTTTAATTATTAATGTTGAGTTCACTGTTAGGATGACTGATGAATGATCTGATGTCAGATCGTAACAGGGTTTGATCTTAGTATAGTTTTGTGACAAGCCTTTAACTATGAAGAAGACTAGCAGATCTGGTCGTTTATTAGTGTATATAGTATATAGGTTTTCCCGTGCTTAGATAATCGTATCCTTTAGCTAGCATTTCTTTACGTAATTTTGTTCCTTTAAGATTAGTTGTTCCCGAGCCCCATTGGGGATGTTTTGAGTTGTAATGTCCCCCCGAAATAAATATATTCCCAATTTATTAAAGTATGCTTCAAAATCACTTTTCTTTAAGTTGTGTCTTGGTAAGCAGTATACCACTGAGATAGAGAGTGAGCCATGTGAGTCTTGTATTTTGATATTTGTGGCTTGCAGATGCTCTTTGTCGTATTTTTCAAATTCGTAGTGCTTTATTTTTGCTTCCATTAATATTGCAGCGCGCCCCCATGCGCTGTTTCTTTTGGATGATTTGTATGATATATTTTATAAATGTGAATTTAAAAATAGATTCTCTCGGTAAAATGTGTTTCGCTTATAAGTATTGTCTATTTTCTGTTATTTGAGAAAAGGTTCTACTTCGTTGCTGTGTTGAGCGAAACCACTGGCATTCCACAATGCTATTCGAATTGTATCAGTTATTTTTCTTATTTACAAGGCTTGTGGGTAGGTGTATAATCATCATATTTTGTTGCATTAGTTGGATGAACATTTGTTCAAATTTGTTTAAGAATGTTGACATAACACTGTTATTCTTGGGGTTCGCAATTTCTATATTTTGTGTTGTGTTGTTTGCTGCTTCAACGTAGCTTACACTTTCACTTGTCTTGGAATAATGTTGATTTCTTTGTAGTTGTGGCTTATTTACTGGCTTATTTCTGGTCTTTTGTAGGTCGCTCTTAACTCTGCAGCCTTTGTAGTTTGCCGGGTGAGGTATAATATATATATATATATATATATATATATATATATATATATATGTATATATATATATATATATATATATATATATATATATATATATATATATATATGAGCTATTGGGCACAATGGGAATCAATACACTAAACAGCAGTTAGTGCTGCCGAAGAAAAGAATTCCGATTATTCTACAAGAAATTCATAACGGAACATTTCGGTCATTTAGGAATTAATAAAATACTTGAGAAGGTTCGTGACCGATTCTACTGGTTGAAATATCGCATCGATGTGGAAGATTGGCCGGAAGTTATTGCCATCCCAGACCAAGAAGCAATTACTATAGCAGAAAATCTGATAAATCAAGTATTTTCACGATTCGGCATACCTATGGAATTGCATTCTGATCAGGGTAGAAACTTCGAGTCAAAATTATTTCAAGAGGTCTACCGTATCTTAAAGATAACGAAGACACGAACGACACCGCTGCACCCACAGTCTAATGGTATGGTAGAGCGGTTCCACGGCACATTAGAAGAATATCTTCGGAAAGTAGTTCAACGGGATCAGAAAAACTGGGACAAGACAATACCATTGTTTATGATGGCATATCGTGCAGCTATACATAATACCACTGGTTTTACGCGTGCAAATTTAATGTTTGGCAGGGAAATTCGACTCCCCTGTGACATTATATTCGGAAGGCCCCCTGATCATCCACGATCACCGACTAATTACATTCGATGTTTGCAGGACAAGCTTGAAGAAATTCATAAATTAGCACGGAAGAATATCAACATAGCAAGCGATAAAATGAAAACACGATATGATAGCCGCACCACTTCCAATTCATTCAAAGAAGGTCAACAGGTCTGGCTCTTCAATCCAAAACGAGTAAAAGGAAAATCTCCAAAACTGCAGTGGTCTTAGGAAGGTCCATAAAGTATAATTACACGGATCAATAATGTTGTTTATAGAATCCAGCGAAATAGAAGAGCTAAGATGAAAGTGGTGCATGTAGATCGGTTGACACCTTATAGCGGCGAAATTCCTGTAGATTTCGCTTTTAGTTTGACCTTTCAATATAAAAGTCACAAAAGTTCAGTTTCTGGACTAGTGATACAAATAACTATTGCACTTGAATTAGTACGTCAAATATTAAATGCTTTAATTTTTTTACAATACTTTTTAAACACCTGTATAATATTTTCAATTTTTTTTTGCTTAACCTTTAGAAATGAATGTTCCAGATACTCGACGTTTTATTTGTAAACAAAAATACATGTTTTCTTTCATTTATTGAATCATATATTTTAATAAGCTATGGCAGAGGTAAATTTTTTTAGTTAGTTCCTGTTGAATTGATTGACATTTTATATAAAACAATTTTTCAACTCATATTATTTACAGTATATAAATACACTTTTAATTACTATTGAGACAGCATTATAACTATTAAGTACCTGACAACATTTGAAAACCATAGGCATATTTGAAATTGTCATCAGAAAATCGATCAAATGGAAACCATGAACTAAACAGCATGGGAATTTTAAAGTGGTTTATTTCCTGTGGTCCTAAAAGGAAGTATTCAAGTGGACGAGCTATGAAAAACATGACAATGGTAGAACCACAGACGAACCAGAAAAGGCGTGTTATAAACCAGTTCTGGTCAATGTTTTCCAAGTAAACATCGATTTCTTCTTGAGGACGCTTAAAAGCTCGGTGTTCTTCTTGCCTGATCTGCAAAAAAAATAGCTTTTACAACAAAATATTGGCCGTTATATTTCAGTTAGTAACAATGTTAGTTGTTAATGTTTTCAATAACGTATTGTAGCGAAGTGAATAGCACTACTAAATAAGCCTGAACAGAAAAGACCGTGAGGACAATATGATATTAAAATAAATATCGTGTAAGTAAATAGTGCGTAGTGTTAAATGTTTAAATAAATAATCTTAATGTTTAAGTCTTTATTAACAATTATTATTTTTAAATTAATGTTTATATTTGTTCATTCATGGTAGTTATTTTCTTTATTTTTTTTTTTAGTTTATAATTCGTTCATTAGACTTAGTTATCAGTCTTTATCTAACTGCCGTACGAGACACACGAATAATAGTGAGCTCCTACAGCATTTAGCGTTACAACACTTAATAGTGTTACCTCACACTATTAATACAACAGACAAAAACGTGTTACATCATGTCTTAGTTAAAATAAAGTGAATTTAATAACAACTGAATAAACCTGCCAAACAAAGAAGAACGAAAGTACACACACACACACACACAATTCCTAAGGTACCGCTGAGTATAGGGGCACCAAAGAAATATGTTCTCCCAACTAACACCGCCAACCGAAAACTCAATGACCAAATCATTCGCAGAAACGACACGACAGGTAAAAAGATCTACATTTCCAAGCAAAGATCAGGCAATAATTATAAACGCAATAGACGGATCAAAAATCATAGATTTCATTATAGCTGTAGAAAAAATAATCGGCCCTAAAAATATTATGTTCGCATCAAGAATATCAAATAACAGAGTATATATTTACCTATCCTCCAAAACACTTGTAAACGAAATAATTCAAAACCACAACGAAATCACAGTTAAAGATATAAAAAACATTAGACGACAAATTACACCAGCCAAGAGACTAATTCTATCAAATGTCTGCTCCACCATCCCACATTCTATAATAGAAAACCATCTTGCAACTATAGGAATAAAATTAATATCACCCATCAACTTCGTACGAGTAGAAATGTCAGAATAAGAATACCAACACATACTAAGCTTTAGACGACAAACATATATTCACCAGAGCAAAACATACACATACTTGACAGCATACTACTTAATTACGAACAGACAGATTATAGAATTTTTATCACTACCGAAGAAAACATGACATGTTTCGTTTGTAAAAAAAACCGGACATAACAGCAACTAATGTCCAAACAATACTTCGGCAATGGTATCACTAAATGATTCAATAGTAAAGCCACCAAAACGACCCAGATTACAGATATCTGACAATTCAGAGACATTAAAGGAGAACTCGCAACAACTTACAAACACTAACTCTCAAAAAAAATCACAGAAAAATCCAGTAGACCAACAAAGCCAAACCGACAATAACACAAAAAGTACTAAAAATACAAAAATCATTATTAAACCCATAAATAAAAAACCAAGACCAAACAAAACAGAAGAAATTCAACTAGAAACAATGTTAACACCAATAGCAACCGAAATGAAAGAGCAGAAAGAAAGGTATATACTAAAATATGATGAATTTAAAGAGTTTTTAGAAAAGAATCACTTTTTTCAGGAACAACTCAAAAATCTGAATGATTAAACAATGGAATTGAAATGGATTACAATCCTACAGAGGAGAACTATACCTACTATTTACTGAACACGAACCGGAATACCTGTGTATCCAAGAAATACGCTTAAAAGAAAATCAGGATCTCACCTTCAAAAATTTTAACATCTTTAGAAAAGATCGAACTAATACAAATATCGCTAGCGGTGGAGACGCAATTCTCGCTAAATCTAATCAACATGTCGAAGAAGCAAACCTAACCACAGACCTAGAAGCCGTCGCCATCAATCTGTTCACACCATCCAAAATAACCCTATGCAATGTATATCTACCACCAAATTCAAACATAACTCAAAATCAAATAGAGGATCTAATAAATCAACTTCCGAAACCATTTCTAATGGTAGGTGATTATCACGCTCATAACCCTATCTGGGGATCAAGAAAATATGCTCAACGAGGCAAAATAATAGAAAATATTCTTGACAATCAAACCCTAGCCATACTCAACGACCTATCTATATGGACCCACAATTAGTGCCAAATTTTTCCCGGGAAATAATTGAAACTCTTTTCAGCAGCAGCCACCTACCAATTAAAATAACAACGTATTCCCAAAATACAACAACATTCCATCCTATCTATAACCGCTGGAATCTCAAAAATGCCAACTGGAAGTTATTCACGGAACTTGCAAAAATAAATAAACAAATTAGTCAAACCGACAAGATACACACCATAATTGAAGAATTAATCCATCATATTAACCAGGTAGCAAACACATCTATCGGATTAAAAAAGACAGGAAAAAACCAAAAAAAGTACCTTGGTGGAACGACGAATGCCACAAAGTCGTAAAAGAAAACAAAAAAGGCCTTTACACGTATAGGAAAACTAAAAACCAAGAAAACCTTATAAAACTTTAAAAATCCCATCAAGCATTACTAAGAAGAACCATACTTAAGAACAAAAGAGAATCATGGAAAAAAATTGTGTTTGAAATGAACCCAAACACACCGGTGCAAGTCGTTTGGGATAAAATCAGAAAAATAAAAAACGGAAAATCAATCCAACAAACAACAACTCTAAAATACCAAAACCAAATCTACCCTGAAAACCAGAAGATCACTGACATCCTAGCCGAAACATTTGAAAAAAACTCCTCCGACGTAAACTACACTCGGCAATTTCTAGAATACAAAAATGCTGTAGAAACCTCCGACACAAAGAACAATACAAATATTAATCAGGAAAACCAGGAAAACTTACCTTTTACTTCCTCAGAACTACTACAAGCTATGCATACTACCAAAGGAAAAAGCAGCCCCGGCCCTGATTATATTTCAAAACACTCTCAGGAACCAATTCATACTTACAGGTAGTTTTATTAATATTGTTAATGATATGATAATAAATATATTTGTGTTGATATAGAAGATAAAAATATAAACAAAAATAATAATGGAAATATTGATATCGACTTCGATAGTAATGTAGAAATCTGTATTTCTTCGTCGGATGCATCATCTGACATAAATGAAAGCAAAGCATATATATATAGCGTGTCCCATAACTTAAGGTACATATTAGAAGGGCATATAGTGTTTAATGTTCTGATTTCGGAACAAAAAGAATTTTTATCAAAATTCAAAAATTAGTTTTTTAGGTTTTTGAAGAAAACGGTTTTGGGACTAATACAAATATCGCTAGCGGTGGAGACGCAATTCTCGCTAAATCTAATCAACATGTCGAAGAAGCAAACCTAACCACAGACCTAGAAGCCGTCGCCATCAATCTGTTCACACCATCCAAAATAACCCTATGCAATGTATATCTACCACCAAATTTTTTTTTGGGACACTGGTTGAATAGGTAGTTTTAATATAAAATATTACATTGTATTGTATCCAGGGCATGTAACCGGTTAAAAAAACCGGTTAATAAAAACCGGTAACCGATATTTTGAATGAAAATTGCGAACTTTAACCGTAATTTTAACCGATATTTTTCAGGCCGAAAATACCGGTAACCGTTAACCAAAAAAAACCGGTTTTAGCGAACATTAACCTTTATTTTAATATCATTCAGTGAGAAAAAATTTTAATATATTTTTTTTTATATCTGTGTTTTCTATTTGTATTTCAACATGAGTCATGACAGTTTTTACAATTAACATTTTATTGGAGAGTCATAAATGTAGGTCGTCTTTTTGGATGTTAAGGTTACTTAAAAATTCCCAAATAAATACGGCCTTTGTCAACACAGGCAAGTTTAAAATTGAAAAGTGACCTGCGTTTTTCTGAAGATATTACGAGAATTTTTGTGAATATTTATTAATTAAATTGCTTTTTTAATTGTTATATTTTTCTCAGATGGTAATTTTTTATAATTTTTTTTAATTAATTATTCTGTAATTTTTTTAATCAAATTTTTATAATTAATTTGTTTTAATTACCTAATTTTAATTATTTTTTTAACCGATATATTTTCAAAAACCGGTTTTCGAACTAAAACCGTTATTATTATAACGTTCTCTATAAGGGTTTACCGTTAACCAGTATTTTTTTCGGATTGTATCTAATTAATAAGAAATGTTTGCATAATACAATTATTTCATTAGGTTTCTAGTAGCCGGCCACATAAATTGAATAGTATCCAGAAGTACAAAAAATGTTCTTTTTAAGTGAACTATCTTTAATTATAGGAATTTTGAAAAAATCAGGACATTAAGAACTATATGCCCATTTAATATGTACCTGAAGTTATGGGACATCGTGTATATATAAATAATAATTATATATATATATATATATATATATATATATATATATATATATATATATATATATATAATTATTATTATTATTTTTAATAAACTTACATTATTTAAATATATATTATTTATATTAATATACACATTCAATTAAATTATGCTTGTAATTCTATTTGAAATTATTAAATCTGAAATACGGATATACCCAGCTAGCGCAAGGCTACGAAAAAATATCGCACGCTGTGGTAAACACTATGTTGATGTTTTGATTAAATTGGTGTGCTGGGATGAGGGCCACGTGAGCGCAGTTCGTAATAGTTCTTAAACATGCTGTTATTTTGGCAGAGCGCTATCTACTTAGATGTAAGCCCTTCTTTCTACACCGAACCGCACAGTGGCGGATCCAGAATCTTTCCTAAGGGGGGGCGAATTCCAATTTTTTTTTTCAGTAATCATAAAAAAATAAAATATATAATAATATTAACCACAAAATTTATTAATTAATATAAAATCATTGAATTAGAAAAAAATATTAAAAATTAAAATTATACGTACAAAAACAACTAAACTTTATAACCATCAGGGCATGTAACCGGTTAATAAAAAACGATAACCGATATTTTTAACGAAAATTGCGAACTTTAACCGCAATTTTAATTTATATTTTTAAGGCCGAAAATACCGGTAACCGTTAACCACAAAATAAATAAACCGGTTTTAACGAACATTATCCATTATTTTAATATCATCTACCGCGAAAAATATATCATCTACCGCGAAAAATATTTAATATTTTTTTATATCTGTGTTATCTATTTATATTTGAATATGAGTCATGACATTTTTTCCGATTTACATTTTATTGGAGAGTCATAAAAATAGAGTCTCTTTGTTAGCATGAGGAAAATTTACAAATAAAATGTGAGCCTCGTTTTTCTGAAGTGAAATTTTGTACATATTTGTTAGTTAGAGTGTATTTTTTTATTTGTTGTATTTTTCTGATGGTAATTTTTTATTATTTTTTTTTAAATTATTTTTTTATTTTTTAATTAAAGATTTTTTTAATGAATTCTTTTTACTATTTTTTTTAACCGACATATTAACCGGTTTAAACCGGTTTCCAATTTTTAAAAGCCTGTTTTCCAACTAAAACCGTTATTATTATAACGTTCTCTATAAGTTTTAACCGTTAACCAGTATTTTTTCGGTTACATAGCCTGTTTATAATCAGTATATTTTTTTTTCGTCGATGCGAATCGGGTCAAATCTTTTTTCGGATCCAACTCCTTTCAGAAGTTTCTTAATACCGGGTGACCCAGTGAAAATTATCAGCGCAATTTTTGGCCACTTAACATTAATTTTGCAAAAAACGCTCGAACACGTCAATTTTAATATAAAGGAGGACACCTAAATGGATTAGTACCAATGGCATAACTTCAACCCTAAAATGGGTGTGGACTGCACCTCAAAAATTTTAAATGGAAAAGGGTGTCAAACATGACTCAGTTCGAAGGGCCTTTCAATTCTCTTTTCAACAGTTTTTTTTATTTTTCAAATCCGATCATTAGTTCCAGAGAAATATCGTTTAAAACAAATTTTATCAGGTGTGCAAAACTGCAATCAAGTAGGCTTAGACAAATGACAGAAACTCAAGTATCAGTTTATTAGGTGTTCAAAATGACTATTTCCAACTTCCATACAATAATAAAGATTTTGCTCAAAATTTTGGAGATACGGTACGTTGCCGTAAATCTTCTAAAAATTCGGATAGCGATCTGGAATATCAGATTCAATAAAAGTTAGACAGTTTTTCCACAACAATATTTCGGTAAATAGTTTTAGTCGTTAACATTTCTGCTCCAAGTCAAACAAATGTTTATCATGTCTGTGTGTGAGACGCCTTTGCGCTCCATATTTGTTTATTATTATTTTTGAAATTTAAAAAGCTGGACTGTCTAAGGGGGGGGGCGATCGCCCCTTCGCCCCCCCCCCTCAAATCCGCCACTGGAACCGCATCAAAAGCAACCGCGCTGACTTATTTGCATTTACTTGAGGAGTCTATATTACTTAGTCTATGGATAGAGGCAGCAATATAGTTGTCTATATTTTGCGTTATTTATTATTAGTTACGGTTTTTGATTTGCTAGTAACGCATTAGATTTGTTTAGTTTTAAAAAATATTAGTTTACAACTTCCAATACTAATGTCAATCTTAAGAATACGAGGGGCTCTACTAAGCAATACTCAAACAGTACTAATATGTCTATCACTAATGTCTCTGTCTAACTTAACTTTGGTCACATACCCCATTGTATATATATCTGTATTTTTTTAAATATTGAAAGAAGCTTTTCTTTTTGAAGAAAGAGCTCTTAGTACAGCAAGTAAGAAACCTACCGTCTGGCTTCGTTATGTTGATGATGTTTTTGCTATTTGGCCTCATGGAAGAGACGAATTAAACAATTTTCTTAATCACTTAAATTTGCAACATATGTTATGAAGATATTTTAATGAGGTAGAGTAGCTAAAATAAAAGTGTGAAATAATTGCAATCAATATAATTAATGAAATAATTGTACACTCTGATACGAAAATAACAATAAATATATAATACGCTAATCACGTCTTCTAATTTGGAACACCCTGAAAAGGAAAGTCAAAGAGTAAGCTAATGCTTAGTGAAACACATTGCACACAACTATATATCATTCGCACACACAACAACACTCACACTCAACAACAAACCAGGTAAGATGGGTAAAATTGAAAAGGATACTCCTCGAAAGGAGTGTCACATATCGAATCCACGATATGCCGGCTACCGAATCCACGGTAGCAGAAGAACACTCGAAATCCATCGAGCAACTTGACATCTCCCACAGTGAGTTATACCAAGGCTTCAGGAGTATGAGTGAAAGCCGAGTACAAACCCATACTCCACCTCCCCACCGAGATGCAAGCGAAACTAAGGCACCTGTTCTAGCAGGGCACCGTTGGCACCAGGGTACCCTGGTGCGTCGCGCCTCGGCTTCACCCTCCTGTCAATGCAGTGTTAACGGGTTTACGCGCCGCGGATAGGGATAGGATAAAATCAAGATCACACTACAGTAAATATACTGTCTCACACTCAGTAACTCATAAGTATTGTGTCTCACCTATTGAATCAAACACCTCCGACACTTATCTCACGACTGCCAATAGATTACTGATTCAAATAAACAATAACTGCATGTTATTAACTCTGTGTTATCAAACACATTATAACTAATTAATTCAATTAAGAAAGATTGGGAGTGAAGTAAGTTGTTATCTAATGCTTGTAAATAATTACCCTCTAACAGTTCGGCCATCCTGAAAAACTCTCGCCCTCGAGAAGTTAATTTTCAATTCCATGAACATCATCATCTGACGCAGTCTGTCACTTTCTGAATTATTCATCTAATCTTTTACTAGTACCCATCGTTTCATGTTGTCCTCTGCTATTACGTTTTTATATCCGCATCTCATGCTCCTATTTGATCCATTCATTTCCACAACTAGATATCTTCGTTTGAATAAACCTTCTCTATTTTAAATGGTCCAGCATAATGTAGTAATATTTTTTTTTTACTGTTTCCCTCTATCACTGTATATTATTTCTTTACAAAAACAAGATCTCCGCAACTGAATTTTTGTGGAGCTTTTCTATTTATGTTAAATCAAACTGCTTGTTTTTGTTGATCGTTTTCTATTTTCTCAGCTACCTCGTGTCGCGTTTCTGCTATATCGATTATTACTGCTCTGAATTTTGTTCGTCAGCCTTGAGTCATTTTGTGCTCTTGGGCGGTAACCGTACAATAATTCGCTAGGCGTTTTTCCAGTTTCTGCGCAATTAGTATTGTTAACTGAGAATTGAACTCCTGATACTCTCTTATCCCAATGTTTGTCATCGGTCCTGGAAGTTGCTAAGGCAGCTAAAGCTGTTCCGTTGAACCTCTCACCACTGGTCCATAATGTTTGCAAAGTTGTTCACATTCTTTAGATGTAAAGCTGATCCAAGTCATTAATTGATCTTGTCGGTACACCAAACATATCGATTATGTATTGTAAGAAATTTAGAACCGGTTTTGTTTTCGTTGTTTTTTTTTTACTGATCGTAGCAAAGTGAATTTTATAAATTCTTCTACGATAACAATTACATACTTGTTGCCCGAATCCGCTCTTGTTGAATGGTCCTAAGTGGTCCATGTGAATGGTATGAAAAGGTACAACTACTTTTCGTATTGGGTGAAGAAATCCTTCTCGTTTTCCTTTTGGTACTTTATGATACATTCCTGGTTTGCAGCAGTTTATATATTTCCTCACATATTCTCGCATTTTAGGAAACCATTATGTTTCAGTTACCTTGTTTAACATTTTCTCTACTCCAAAGTGACCGAAATCATCATGAAAATTATTCACTTTCTCTCGAGTTAGACTCCGGGGTACAACCCATTGCAGTCCGTTACAAGTAATGCGATATATTCGACCGTTTTTTTTTAAGCAATAATCTTTATAAATTGATTTTTTTTTTTAGTCAGTTTCAGTTGTTTTACTAAGAACCTGTGATATTTAGTTTTTTTTTTGTCATACGAGTCCGTTGTGTCTTGACCTTCTATCGACTTAACGCATCTACATGACTCATCCTCGTACCCTGTCAGTATTCCACGGAAAACGTAAATTCTGGAGTTGTAACCTACAGCGAATGCATTAATGAATTTCCTAAAAAAAAGGTTTGCTAGTCCGATAAAGTGCCGAATTTGAAGTACGTTTTCTGGTGTTTGGAAGTCACTTAAAGCACGGATCTTTTCTATACCGGGAAGTACTCCGTCAGCGTCAATATCAAAACCTAAGTAACTCACCTATGTTCTCTAGAAACTTCCAATATAATTTTCAATCTTCGAAATCCTTCTTCGAAGTCTGGGACTGAACAAAGTATGTCATCTAGATATGCTAGTGCTATCGAATCTCGTAATCGTCCCAATATTTTATTCACCATACGTTGAAATACACTTGGAGCATTTGTTAAACCGAAGAGCATCCTAGTAAATTCAAACTGGCCATCTCTTTCAGTTACAGGTATCTGATAGTATCCTGAGGTCATATCTAGACTGTCTTCCTTGCATATGGTTCCGCGCGCAACTTCTTTTTCTTTTTTATAAGATCATTATTTGATAAATTTCAAACGGGTAATAGGCGAGACCCTTCTTCATCCGTCGAAAATACGCATCATGGTAAGTAGTGTTCTTGATTTTCCTTAGAACATACGCTACGGTCAATGAACCTATCTCCCGTAGAGTTCACAAGACATATTATATTCCCAGCATAACCTGGAGGTATAACTACTGCTTCCATTGTCCATAACGTTTTGTTTTTTTTTTACTGGTAACGCACCGATCTGCGGTAAACTAACTTCATCAGCTATAAATAAAAGCAACGTCTTGTCATCTTTAAAAATTCGTATGTGGAGCAATTCTGTCAGTGATTGTCCTACAATCATATCAATAACTTGTATTGAATTCGGTTCAATTGAAATGTCTCAAGAGGCTACATCCGCGACGGATTCAAACGCACCGGTAACCCCGAGACACACTCAAGAGGCTCCGTATATCAGGCAACCCCGAGACACACTCAAGAGGCTCCATCCGCGCCAAACGTATCAGACACTATATCGCTCTACGAATTGACCGTCGAATAAAGCATCTCAAACCAAGCGTTAACCCACAAATATACTATCTCCCTTTATACGTTAACTATCAAATAAACTATTCCATACTACGCGTTAAGTATAAGATAAAAACCCTCTCACCTGTTGTCACAACACGCTCTCTTAATAAGAATTCACAATGAAATCACTTCACGTTCTTTACTACTAGAGTATCAAAACGGAACTATTTAAAATTAACTTACGGAGTTGAAGTAATAGTGTACCGTAACCATTTACGTAAGACAATAGAAAAAATAATAGTAAATAGGTACATTCCTAAATTAATAAGGGAATTAAATTAAATAAAAGTGGTTATAACATTCGACTATCCTGACTTAGTCCTTGTCCTCGAGGACATCTTGTACTCCTAACGTATCTTCATCCTGTGCTGTGGTGTCGCTTTCCGAACTATCCGACAAATCTTAGTGTAACAAAAGGTTGCTTATCGTCATTCGATGAGGATGGTTGTGTGCGGTTGTTTAGTAGCGGTGGTCGGATATGCGTAGTTAGTCTGAAAGCGTTGCTAGAATTAGATGCTTGTCTAACTGCACGACAATCTCTTTTAATATGTCCGGTTTTACCGGCCTGTTCTTTCGTTGATACTGTTTTCCGCCATTCGTATCAAAAGGTTGATTTTAGGAGACGCGTTCCCAATTCCAGTAGATTCGTTATCCTGATGATGTGACATGTTAAAACAATTAAGGAATCCTAATCCAGGTTCCGATCCCACTTCTGAATTGTTATGAAGATATTTTAATGAGGTAGAGTAGCTAAAATAAAAGTGTGAAATAATTGCAATCAATATAATTAATGAAATAATTGTACACTCTGATACGAAAATAACAATAAATATATAATACGCTAATCACGTCTTCTAATTTGGAACACCCTGAAAAGGAAAGTCAAAGAGTAAGCTAATGCTTAGTGAAACACATTGCACACAACTATATATCATTCGCACACACAACAACACTCACACTCAACAACAAACCAGGTAAGATGGGTAAAATTGAAAAGGATACTCCTCGAAAGGAGTGTCACATATCGAATCCACGATATGCCGGCTACCGAATCCACGGTAGCAGAAGAACACTCGAAATCCATCGAGCAACTTGACATCTCCCACAGTGAGTTATACCAAGGCTTCAGGAGTATGAGTGAAAGCCGAGTACAAACCCATACTCCACCTCCCCACCGAGATGCAAGCGAAACTAAGGCACCTGTTCTAGCAGGGCACCGTTGGCACCAGGGTACCCTGGTGCGTCGCGCCTCGGCTTCACCCTCCTGTCAATGCAGTGTTAACGGGTTTACGCGCCGCGGATAGGGATAGGATAAAATCAAGATCACACTACAGTAAATATACTGTCTCACACTCAGTAACTCATAAGTATTGTGTCTCACCTATTGAATCAAACACCTCCGACACTTATCTCACGACTGCCAATAGATTACTGATTCAAATAAACAATAACTGCATGTTATTAACTCTGTGTTATCAAACACATTATAACTAATTAATTCAATTAAGAAAGATTGGGAGTGAAGTAAGTTGTTATCTAATGCTTGTAAATAATTACCCTCTAACACATAAGAACATCAAATTTACCATTGAAGTAGAAGAAAATAATAGTCTCCCCTTTCTTGATGTATTTTTGGAAAAACAAGATGATGGCAAGCTTATTACTTCAGTATATAGGAAGCCAACCCATACAAACCAATATCTTCATGAGACCTCTAACCACCACCCTGCCCAAAAAGCTTGTACTATTAAAACGCTTTATCAGAGAGCTTCTAATCTATGTCATCCCAATAAACTAAAATTAATTTTTTGGATGAAGTTTTCTTGAAAAATGGTTACAGTAAAACTCAAATAAGAAGAGCGCTAAAAACGAAGAATAAACCTCTACCAATTCCACAAGTGGTTCCTGAAAAGAAATTATTTGCTACTTTGCCATTTATTGCCAATGTCACCGACAAAACTGGAAGGATTCTTAATAAATATGACATAAAAACTTCATATAAATCAAGTTTAAAAATCCGTGATCTTCTTGGCAATGTCAAAGATACAGTTCCTCTACGCTGTTCTGGCATTTATAAGATTCCTTGTCAGTGTGGTAAAATATATATTGGTCAAACTGGTAGAACTGTAGCAACGAGATTAAAGGAACACAACCGACATATTAGATTAAACCAACCTGAGAAGTCTGCAGTTGCAGAACATGCAAATTCAGGAATTACATGGAATTGATTTCGAAAACATGAAAATTCTTGCAAGAGAAAATCACTTGATAAGAAGACTTAGTAGAGAAGCAATTGAAATCAAGAAATCTCCTAATAATTTTAATTTAAATACAGGCTTTGAACTAAATAAGTCGTGGTTACCTGTGATCCGTTTTTAATTTTATGTCAATGTCATTTGTATGTTTTCATATGTTACCTATGTTACGTGTTGTCTTGACTACTTATTTATTTGTTATTTACCTGACGAAGGCAGCACTGAGCTGTCGAAACGTTGTAATTAATAAATTTTTACAGAACTAAAACCCAAATATTGTCTATTTATTAATTCTGTATTTTTTTGCAAGTTGGATCTCAAACTAGTAATATTTTGAGACTAAGGCTGTATAATAAGCAGTCGTGATGTTGACGGCAAAAGATTTCCGATAAAATATTAGTCACTTAGCGATACCATGTATGAAAAAAATACTTACAATAAATGAAATTAAAAAGAACATAAAAGTATACATATAAAACTATAAAATGTAAACAGAAAAATACGAAACTGTATTTGCGAGAAGAATACATGTTAACTAGAATTTTTTGCTATTATCTTTTTAAAAGTACAAGTGTATTACAATATAAATAAGTCACGAGACCGTAAGACTGGAGATTTTTCACAAGTAACTTAGTTAATTAAACACGTGTGCTATATAACATTTTATCCAACACCTGTAATCATTAATGTAAAATATATAAAAGCTTTTTAAAAGTTGACACTTTAAAATGGCATTTAATAGAAAAAATACAGTAGAGAAGTTTTTATATCATAGTTACTATGATACGAACCAACAAACAGTGTGTTATAATTTCTATCCCACATGTTTTTTATGAGTTACTGTCTTTATCTAAGAATACCATAGCTATAGCGTTATAAATACACGGTGTTGGATAAAAAATATAAAGAAGTTAGTATAATAAAATATTTTATATCACTTTTTTAACGAATATATTTTTTGAAATTTATTGTTTTTACAAGTCACTGTATAATTTGAAGAATAGAGATGTATAATTATTATGCTTGGAAATATTTCTAAATATGTTTGTTATCAAATTTGAATCATTTCATTCGCTATTCTACGTCATCGTGTAATTTGATTAAAAATCACACTTAATTGTAGGTCAGGAAATATATATGTATTTGAATTTAAATTTTACACAAACGACTATAATATATTCTCCTTACCGTATCCAGAATCTGCTCAATTCTTTTTTTCCTAAATCTAACAGTGTATAATTTGACCAACAATACTCCATACAGCAATGTAACACCTGCATTCTGCATGAGAATAAACAGGTCATCTTTTACGAAATACATCTCTATAAACTGTGACGTGTTGAAGCACGCAAACTCAACGAGCACAAATGTCCCGTAGATGAAGAAGAGAACTCTTTTTACTGGATTTTGAAACTTGAAGTAGTCCCAAAGACCAGATACGGCCATACCTTGCAGGTTTCGCCGGATGTACATTATATCACTCATTTTGTGATAATACTCGTAAGACACTGAAGAAATTGTTTGAATTATCGTTCAATAAATAGTTTAGGAGTGATATTAAGTATTTATAAAGTTAAAGTAAATATCTTTTAAATATAATTATTCATGATTCTCTTTGATGTTCCGTATTTTGGAGCTTAGTAATTATGAAACAAAGACAATCCCTGTATTTGTGAATATAAAATAATTATCTATTGTAATAGTACATATCTTGCATAAAATATTCTAGTCTATTTCAAACATTGTCAAAAAACATAGTTTAAAATACTTTTTTATAAAATATTCTATGTACATACTATTGTTCACATGAGGGTACAGTAAATTCAAGGAAGTTCATTAAATAGGCAATGAAATTAATTTAGCTCTATACAGAAGGTAAGAATAAAATGCTGACCATTGCTTACCTCGTATATTCTGTATTTACTTTGTGATTTATGACTTAATAATGTAAATATTAGATGTTTTATATTCAAACCAAGTAGTCTAGTTTAGCTGACTGCTAAAAACAGGTGTTGACTTGTGCTGAACATTACTGACCTGGTATATTTTTAATTAACTTTGTGATTTATGACTTAATAATGTAAAATTTAAATGTTTTATGAACAAAGCAAGTAGTGTAGTTTAACTGAATGCTGAAAACAGATGTTGACTTATGCTGATCATTACTGACCTTGTGTAGGTATTCTTAATTAAATTTGTGATTTGTGACTGCATAAATACATATTATAAGTTTTATATACAAACCAAGTAGTCTAATTTAGGTGATGCTGAAAACAGATACTGACTTATGCTGACCATTGCTGATCTAATATATTCTTATTCTTTGTGATTTTTGACTTAATAATGCAAATATTTGTTGTTTATATTCAAACTAAGTAGTCTAATTTAGCTGACTGCTAAAAACAAGCTAACTTATGCTGACTATTGCTGACGTACTATATTCTTCATTAACTTTGTGATTCATGGCGTAATAATACAAATACTAAATGTTTTATATAAACCACCTATTAAGCGAATGAATATAAGAAATAGTAGGTATTAATTTAAAGATTTTTTTGCAAATTAGCATTAACGAATTAAAAATTAAGTGTCAATAAGTTTTCATGGACAAAACTTCTTGGAATTTAATTAATATTGTGGATGTATTTACAAACCCAACATATTTCAACCCCACGTGAGCCTTCTTCAGGGAGTGTGGTCTTGCAGTTTAAATATGATATTCTCTCATATTTTTTATTGTTTCTTTAACAGGTAAAATTAAGAGTACACGTGAATATAGGGTTAAAAATTCCTTTTAATAAGCAAGATAATAATTTTATAAGTTGTGTGACGTCATGGTGACATATTGACTGTGCCAGCGATATGTAATCAGTGGGTCATCGGTTGAAGAAAATAACTTAGACACTGGTATGACTTGTAAAACGCGGAAAATAGACAGGAGAAAGATTCATGAACTACAAGAGCCTTTGAAGTTCTGCTGGTACAAGCATTCTACTAGAAATGGGAAGGCCCTGGGTTCAAATCCTAGTGAAGTCCATGAATTTTTCAAAAACGTATTTCTTCATTACTAAAGAAAATAATAAGAAAACCATTTTATGTAATTTATTACATATTTTTTTTTGTATTACAAAAACATTTTGACATTCTTAATATTCTTTAATCTTTGAATTGGCATATTCAAAAAAATAAGTAAAATTCCGATGACAATGAAACACGTATCAATTAGAATGGAAATGTCAAATGACAGAAAATCAAATAACACAGAAACTTATAGCCACTTCTGAAAAATCCGAGGTAGACCCGCGAAAGTACGTTTCACACCGTTATCATATTTGAATCAATTTGAACATGGAGTTTATTCTACAAAAAAATGGTTAAGTTTTTATGCGTTAAAATTTGAAGTTGAATAGTAAATTTTAACGCTGCTGTTAACACTGCTTCGTAATATTCCTATTCCATAAAAAGCGTTTTAACGCTTGAGTTATAACACCAACAGTTAACGCAGGTGTTAAAATTGTCACGTGAAACTAGCTTCATGTGATGTGATATTTCTGAAAACTTTGGGTAAATGAACTGTCAAATTCAGCTGTGTGGTTTCGTTATTGTAAAAATTTAACAATTAAGAACAAATAAAGATGTACATACATACAGTGTCTTACGTTAATTTATAAACTTGCTCTTTTACTTTAGGAAACGTAAAGAAAAAGGGGACCCCGAACAACAAAAAAAAACAACTAGAAGTAATTGTAAACTTCTTAGATATTAATATATTACTTCTGGCTGTTAAAAAGGAACCCAAAGATATGGACCAAAAGAAACTAATGTGGAATGAATTAGTAAACCAGTTGAACTCATGTTTGCCAGGCCCACAATAAACATTAGCTGAATGGAAACAAGTACTTCTGAAAATGTAGGATTCAATAATTTTACGTAATATTGTTTGTCTGATTGTAGGTTCGAAAAAAACTGAAAACAAATACTCGACGAAAAGCAAGAGGCATTTTCGTAGCACAAAATTCTACGAGAGGGGGACGACAAACTCAGAAAACACTTTTTGGTGTTGAAAAAAGATTAATGTGACTTTTATTCAAAGTGACAGTGGAAGGAGCTCCTGTACCAGAAGCAGGCCTTCCTTCTGTGTCTTTTGATATAGAACAATGTTTTGATTTGGATGAAATAAATAATTTGATATTTTTACATACTAGTTTTGAGTTAGATATTGTTATTGTATATTGCCAACTTAAATTTTTAGAACACATGTTAATATAACCGGTAGTAGAAACTATAAATATAGAGCAGGTAAATTTTCTGCTTTTACTAATTGATCAAAATTTTAATCTTTTTATTTTTAGTCTTACTTAAAAAAAGGAAACGAAGAGACGATACAAGAAACAAATATAGATACTTCAATGAATAATTTACAGCTTATATTCATATTTGTTGTTAGCGTAGAATTGTTCTACTCTTTTCGGTTCAAATATATATACAAACATACACACACGCACACATACGCACGCACACACACGCGCGCGCTAGCACACACGCACGCACGCACGCACACATACGCACGCACACACACGCGCGCGCTAGCACACACGCACGCACGCACGCACGCACGCACACGCACACGCACACGCACACGCACACGCACACGCACACCCGCGCGCGCGACCCGACATACAGACACCACGGTAAAAATAGCATAATCGTATTCTAGGGACCCTAATTTGTGCTCAAATGTTGAAAACTCACTCTCGAAAGATTTTACCAAAAACAATACCTACCTTATCTATATATTGATAGGCGGGATGTGAAAACGAATGCCATAGATGGCCCCCTGAGTTTTCGTCTTATTTATTTAAATAAATAAAATATTAACAGAATACGAATTTCGTCTTCTGTCTGTAAAAAAATATAATATATATTTATTTATAATTATTTAATTTCTATGCCAACTTACAGTTGAGGCATCAATAGTTTCAACTTCTTCCATCAACTCCACCCAATGTGTTTCTTCTGCTGATCGCGAAGTCGATGGTGTATCAATGTCCACACATGGCACATCTCTTTTCAGATTCACGCCATCTGGTTGCTCCAATCCATCATCACTTTCTTTGGATATTATGAAAACAACCTTCTCCTCCAAATCCGTTAAAGGTGACTCCCTATATTAGCTGAATCTTTCTTCTTTATTTTCGTCTTCAGTTGTGTCGAAGCCTAAAAAAAAACAAATTATTATATATTCGTGAACTTACTGTGTTAAAGCAGGATAAATATAATTTCATTAATACTCACTTTCTGCCACGTCTGAATAGTTTTCCAGTAGTTCCAAAGCCTATTACTTTCCATCGTCCCTTCTACACTCAATAATTTACCACGAGCAAAATCCAAATTGTCTATCATGAAATTCAGTAACAACTCTTTCTGCTCCCCCGTAACTTTCTCGTCTCGCTTTAAGGCTATATTTAAGAAATAAAACTAATTTAAACTAATAATATATGCATATGAACTTGCAAACTATACTAACATTAACTTTAGAACAAAAATAAACTTAAAATGTAAAGGATAAAATAGAAAATTAAAATTAAAAATAATAGTTATTTATGTTTTATGTATTATGGCACGAGGGAATATTTAAAGCGCGACGCGAAGCGGAGAGCTTTAAATGTCCTGAGGACTATAATCTTGATTGATATGATTCCAAAATGAAATAAAATTATATAAAAAACTATACTAATTCTAACTTTAAAACTAGAATAAAATTAAAATGTAAAGAATAAAATACAAATTGCATTAACTTTAACTATTAACCATTAAAAAAAACTTAAAAATAAAATGAAAAACTAAGAATAAAATTACACAAAAATTAAAAACTTCTTAAAAACAACTTTTGACGCCGAGAACAAAAACGATAAAAACAATCATTTGAAATTTCCATGTGATGAGGTTGATAAGCATTGCTGCCAATGTAATGTTTCAAAATCCGTAAGATAGAAACAGTTCTTATTCTGTAATATAGAGAGCGCCACTGTTGCTATAATTAATTTGTGTCCAGAATTTTTATGCAAACCGTAGTTGGTTGCCGACGGAATAGCGAGCAGCTTTGGGCTGTAGTATGCCATATTCCAACGATGCTGCTAGCACCGTAGTCGGGGTGACTAGGGTACCCACGAAACTCGATTATTTGTGAGAGTGTGAAAGTGTTTGCGTGATTTCTCAAAGAATTTTAAGCTTCGTTGCTTTACATTTTCTAGGATCAAGAACGGGTAAAAATAGAAGCCATCAAGACCGTAACTGCTTTATAGTATATAATCTATTATATTGTAATATTTACGGATTTAATTAAATAGGTTGAAAATAGCTGCTATCTACCATTTTTTTAGTCAACAGTTTCACATCATTTATCATTATTTAAATTAGTAATATAATATAAATGACATTGAATACCTAGAAATAATTTACAAATGTAAATAATTTAATATAACTAAGTACCTATTTGAAATTTAATTATATATTGTATCGTTAATTTTTTTGTAAACTTTAAATCCATTAACCGCGAATCAATTAATCAAAATGACAATTTATTTTAGAAAGTTTTTGTATATCATTCATTGTTTTAAATGTTAATTCACAAAAAAGGCAATAAATAGTACTTTCTTTAAAACTGATTTGTATTCGTAACTGCATCTCATAGTATTAAATTTTATAATTTTCATTATTGTTTATACTTAAATCACATTTTTGTCCATCGTTTGCAATAAGGTAATTACATTTAGTGGCAAAAACATTACAATATGTTTTTATATTCAGAATATAAGTCTTCAGGGTGTCCTGGGGAATTGTATAATTCAAAAGAGCTTTGTCTTCTAAATTGATTTTTTTTCACACTGCTGGAACAAAATCTATGTAAAACCAGTACTTGAATATTTCACTGGTAATCCAGGCAATTTTCTGTCCTTGGTACTTCACCGGCGGTGGTTCATTTCCAAAAGCTCGTAGCTTTCGAGATTTGTCCATTACAAAAAAAACACGTGCTAGATTACAGCTTTACAGTCTCCTCAAAAAAAAAAATCTGTATATCGTAAAAAGTAGTTTTTATTGTTTAACCATTGTTTAACGTAAAAATAATGTTACATAGATATTTTAAAGTATTTAATTATATATTTATTTTAACCATACAACTATATTCATATGTCGTTTTTGTAATTAAGTGTTGTCCATATTTTAAGGTATATTACTTATTTAATGTCTTGTAAGATTACTAATTGTAACCTAATTTCTGTAGTCCCTCGAGAAGGCTCCACGTGGGGCCGAAACCGGTAGGAGACGTAGGCAACAACAACTGTATTCCAAAAAAAAAATATTCTTCCATATTCCATTCACCAGTCAATGGGACTACTTCCTATAGAATATTTTGTCCATAAATGTTTATTTATACATATTTATTTTTTTACAAAATTTTCTATTACGTACGTAATTGTTACAATATTATTAAATATTAACAATATATTGTAAACAGAACTTGTGTTTGTTAATTGTTTTAATCTTATAAACCGAAATTTTTAAATGAATTAATTGCGATTTACTTTGCTAAATTTTTTGAGAATTTGAAACGCATTTTCAACAAGAACAGAAAAAACAATACTTCTATCGGAGAAAAATTTATAGTTAATTCAATTTGAACGTAAATATTTTCTACAATAATCCATATAAAAATGCGGTAAATTTTAAAATCATTCTTTTGTTGATATATAAACGATAAGGATAAGTTATTAAAAAATAATAAAATAAATGTATAAAAAGATAGCATTTTTTTAAACGAATTCAAATATGAGGAAATTTAACTTTAAATTGCAAATGAATGTATTGCACTTTTATTTTTTAAACTTATGAAGTATATTATAAATACATCTTCTTAGAAAAGAATTGTACAGAAAGAAAAAGTATCATATAAGGTGTTTCAAAATGAGCGCAAGATTTGAATTGACCGGCATTTTTTTTTAAGCAAGGGTGCAGGAATAAAAAGTTGACAACTGTCAAGTAGACGCATCGCAATTATTAGTCATGGAACGCTACACAAACGAACAGCGAATTTTAATATTGAAAACTTATTTCAAATGTGGTGAAAATATTGCGGAAACAGTTCGTAAAGTGCGTGCAATTTTTGGTCAACAAAATGTACCAAATTGTTCGACAGTTAAGAGTCTGATCTAGAAATTCGATCGAACTGGCTCGGTTGTTAACCAGAAATCATTAGGTCGCCCTCGGTCAAGCCGGTCCATTGAAAATATTGCCTTAGTTAGTGCAAGTGTTGGTGAAAATCCAGGCCTATCGATTCGTCGCCGTTCGCAGCAACTGGCCATTTCGATAAGCAGTTTGCAGAGAATTTTTAAGAAAGATCTCCATCTGCATCCGTATAAAGTTCAATTGACACAAGAACTTAAGCTAGGTTATCATATGCAACGCCGTACCTTTGTCAACTAGGTGTTGGACAACCAAAGAATGGACGCTGATTTTGTTAAAAAAATTATCTTTAGCGATGAGGCTCACTTTCACGCCGAGCGACTTCTTCCTGTGGGGTTTTGTGAATTCTTCCGTCTATGTTAACCAACCAACCACAATTCCTGAGCTGAAGGAAGAAATTCGACGTGTCATTGGCGAAATTAGAGGGGAAATGTGCAAAAATGTACTTAGCAACTTCTCTAAAAGAGCAAGAGTATGCCAGCAGAATCGTGGCGGTTATTTGTTGGATGTTCTCTTCCACACATAATCGCCATATGTGTACTTTATAATAAAATAAAAATATTTGCAATATTCGAGTAAATTATGTGTTTTATTGAAAAATTAAATCTTGCGCTCATTTTGAAACACCCTATAGTATTGTTTACATAAAAATTAAAACAAGAAGACTACTTTTCATTTATTGTTGTGATAACGGTTTTAAACAAGAATATATGATTTTTCATTATACTGTAACATAAAATATGAAAAAGTATACATGATTTACAGGTATAATATTTAAAAAAAATTAAATTACAACATTTTAAACGCATCGGACGATCGTCACTGTCGTTTATATATGATTATTATATAAAGATATACAGTGTGTGCAAAGAAATGCGGAACATAGGACTTTAACATGGGATTTCAAAAAATTGCAGATACTCTCTCTCCTGATGGATTTAGAGCAAAAGTGCAAGAATAAAAAGTTGTTCAAAATTAAATTCTACGTCAGATAAATATATTAAATATAAAATGTAACATTTTCGTTCAAAATCAGACACCCATGGAAATAAAAGAAAATATCTATGTGTCATTTGTGACAGTTAGTAACCTTACTTTGTGTTCAATATTTTTTTAAATTATATTTGTACTATTTTTTTAATATTAGCGTATTGTTAAAGAAATGAATATAAATTCAACTTAAATAATATTAAAATATAGGCAATAAGTATTATAATTAGTGAAACTTCTCTAAACTGACAGATAGATATTTTCTTTTATTTTCATGGCTATCTGATTTTTAACGAAAATATTACATTTTATATTTAATATATCTCGTATTATAGTCCTACTGTTGCAACAATTATGATCTTATCTGACGTGGAATTTAATTTTGAACAACTTTGTACTTTTGTAGTTTTATTCTAAATTTATCAGGAAAGAGAGTATCCGCAATTTTTTGAAATCCCATGTTAAAGTCCTATGTTCCGCATTTCGTTGCACATCCTGTATATACAGCGTCATATATATAATTTAATATTTAATATACAGAAACTATATAGAATCAAAATAAATTATATCTATGAGTGAAATCCAATAATAATAGTAATAATTAGTCTAAATATCTTTAGTTTTATTATTATATTTAGTAAATAAATTATTTCAAACTCAATAACATTTATAGTACACAGAACCTAATACGTTTTAACTCATACGCTACTTCGTAACATTGAAAGTCTATAGTATACAGCAGGAGGAGGTAAATAGATGTACAAATAAAAAATTATTAATGTTATTGAAACAGTTTAGATTTTTTTTTGTGAAATTAATAAAATATTCATAGATTTGATGTTTTATAAAACATATTTTAATTTCAAGTAAAACCTTTAAGCAGTTTCACGAATAGACATTATTAATAATTATGTCAAATAAAGAATTATTATGATAAAATATACAATTATAAAAAATACTATCTACAATGTATTGTATAAAGAATAATATATGTAAAAACCAATTTTTGGCCTCATAGTTTAGGGGCAATAATAAGTTTAATATGCATGTAACAAAAAAGCTGTATAAATTGCTGATCATTTTGAATATTTATTTAAGTTACTAAAAATTGCACTCCGAAACATACCTTTGTTTTTACGTATATTAAAGAGGAATGTTTAATGTGATAAATGAATTTTAAAAATTGAACGCCTACTGTAAAAGATATTAATGTTTATTTCCCACTGACTATAATTATTTCTCCGACAGTAGATCTTTTAGATTTGTTTTAAACATCTATTGTTCGACGAAAATTACACGCTGTAATTTTTTTAATAACGTGTGTTTTCCCCACGAACCTTATGACTGCAGTTATTCGCTATTTTATAATTCTGGTGACGTTGTCAATCAATTATTCTTAAGACAAGATTTCCTCATTCTTCAATCAAAGCAACTTATACTTCATTCTTAAGTCGTCAAGCCAACATGTCTCAGATGTGTTTAAATGAATTTACGTCCGCAAAATATGCTTGCCAATTTATTTTTAGTAGACCCATTTAATTCAAAAATTCAATTACACAACAAGCTATGTGTAGCCGAACTTAGTCTTGCATTAAAATTAAATTATTCCTGATATGTGGCGCGAAAGGTACCACATGGTCTTGTAAAATGTCCTTAATCTACATATCTGCATTTAAAGCACCGCCTTTAATCACCAACAACTTTGTGCGCGATTCTAAACATATTACTCCCGACACCGTAACTGAGCATCCACCAAAAGAAACAGTAGCAGTAAAATTAAATTGTGCATTTCGCTCTTTTTTATATCTTTTCAATTTTTCCCTACCTTCAATTGAATTTACGAAGGAACGGCAGTCATCAGTTACCAAAATTTGACCCAGTGATCATAATTCAAATTCTGATGGTCCCGATAAAAGTTTTTGAGTTTTTGAACTTTTATTGGCACTTATGACTTTAAACCAATTTCATTATGTTTTATTCTAACTGTACACTTACTTTGGTGATTTCACGAACTTCTTGAACGTTTCTTGTCTGAACTGCAGTTTGGTTCCTGCTTCGGAATGTTTATAACACTATAAATCAATCATTTATAGCTGTAGTTAGACTTATCAAGGATTTAAGCTACCGCACTGTAAAATTGACAATTTTCGATCATTATTAAAGCCCTAGCGACATTAGTCTGAATATGAACAAAAAACAAGTCAAATTTAAACGATCATTTATCAAAAAATACCAAATTCAAAAAACGAGCTTAATTGTTTTGAATGTAACAACAATTTAATGGGACGTTAATATGTAATAGCAAGTTACAAGCTTTCACTTATGTGTCAAAAAATTACAGTATTTAGTGATAAATTTCAATGACCTTTAGAAGAAGACAGTAAAAATAAAATTAAGGAAGTATAATTCGAATTAATCGTCGTTTCCGTAAGTTTGTCTGTACATATAAGATGTTTTCCGAAAAAGTGTTGTCATAGTCATTTAACATAGGAAAACAGTATTTTTTAAATAAAAACTGTCCGGCTAACAACTAAGTCGTTGTATTGTACAGGACAATACTACATGTATTTTTTACATGTTATTTAATACAGATTACATATATTGCATATATTTTAATGAACCTTCGAAGCGTGTAGACGTGTGTCTGTCGGATTGTTTCATCTCTATATATTCGTATATTTTTTAAATTTTAATATATTTTTATAAAAAATGGCTAATAATACGAGAAAAATAAGTGCTGTTGTAAAAGAAGTGATAGAAGGTTTAATGAGCGGCGATAGTGATGATGATTGTGATTTTGTGACCAAACTAGCAGAAAAGGTCTGTGAACGAATTGAAAAGAAGTTTAATGAGCAGTTCAAGTTCTACGAAAAAACAGTAAGTGACATGACATCTGAAAACATTAAATTAAAACAAAAAATTGACGATCAGGAACAATATTCACGTAGAAATAATGTACGTGTGTTTAGTGTTGAAGAAGATATAAATGAGGACACAAAAAGCAAGGTACGTCATGGACTTAATAATAAACTTAAAATCAACATCGAACCATATATGATTGACCGATGTCATCGTATCGGTCCTAAGAGTGACTAAATCAAAACCTCGAGCTATCATCATAAAATTTACTAGCTACAAATAACGGTCTTTGGTTTTTAACAACAAAAAGCAACTAAAACATTCAAAAATATCCGTGACAGAAGATCTAACAAAAGATAGAGTTAATCTGATGAGAGCCTCTTCCAGTAAATTTGATTTAAAACCGTATGGTCTCGTGATGGCAAAAGTGAGATATAGCACTTTTAGATTATAAGAAATATAAAACAGAAGCGAAGTGGAATTATTACAAAGAGATTAGAAATTATACTACTCTGGAATAATACTAATTATATTGGTTTGAATTCTAAATGTGATAAAAATCTCCCTCCCGATGTTTGTAAACCAACAGAATATGGCCATTACATTATAAACAAGGTAGGAACAACAAATATTAATTCGGATACAGTAAAGAAATATCAGTATGGTAAGTTCTCTAATCAATGTGATAAATTATTTGATTTTTAAATAGTGGATACCTTTGAAGTTGAAAAATGCTTGAAATGTATTAAATCCAATGCAACAAGAGTTGTTCATATTTCCACGAAAATGTTATTATATATTTTGCCATATATTCTTAATCAAATAACGCACATTGTAGATTATTGCTTACCGAAAGGAGTAGTCCCTGATATTTGAAAATGGGCAATAGTAAGACCAATAGCTAAAAAAGATAACCCTACTACATTTGATCATCTACGACCTATTAGTATTTTACCTGTATTAAGTAAAATTTTAGAAAAAAATTGCTTTCAGCTGATAATATTGTTTGTTAATAAATATAATATTTTACCTAATACACAGTTAGGCTTAAGAAAAGGGTACAGTACTCAAACATGTCTGTTAAACATGACCTTTTAAAAAACTATGATGAGTCCAAAATAAGTATGATAGCCCAAATTGATTTCAGTAAGGCGTTTGATTTAGTAAATTACCATTATTTCTGGTAATATATCTTTTGAACCTTCTATTTATTTAGAAGGTACAAATTTAAACAGTAGCGCATCTATTAAATCACTTGGTGTAATTTTAGACAAACAATAAAAATTTTAGGGAACATATAAGAATAAAATTAATAGCAGCTAGACTGAAACTCAGATACCTCTATCAATACCGTCATATTCTGTCGGCTGAATTAAAGTTTAAATTAGGTAATTCACTAATTTTGGCTATTTTTGTACTGTGCATGTGTCTATGTACCAAATTTATCAAACAAGATACTAATAAAATCACCCTTTTTCATAGTTCGTGTCTACGCTTTATTTACAATGTGCGTAAATATGATCATATATCATAATACAGAAAATTAGCAAATATGAATTACATTGATTTCTTTATTTATGTTTAATACATAAAATCTATCAGACTAACGTATCATCTTATTTATCAGATAAATTCACATTGAAGAAAATAAGTATAATTTGCGAGATATGAATTTATTTGTAGTTCCTTCTTTCAGGAAAAGTAAATTTAAGGGTGCATTTTCTCATCAGACAACTACACTATATAATGAAATTCCAGATAGTTTAAAATCACTTTTATTGGTCAGTTTAAAAAATAACATAAAACTTAATTCTTACACATATGTATTGGTTTAAAGATTAGTTTGTACACTTATATATCAGTTTTAAAATTTTTACACGTTTTGGTATATAATTTTTCGTAAATATTTTCTTGGGTTAGGTGGAAGAACAGCCTTTTAGCTAAACCTCGCCTTTGGTTAGCCCAATAAAGAAATATTATTATTATTATTATTATTTTAATATCATAATTCAGTAAAATTTCCAAATTAGGATTACATATTTTCACCTGATGTATTTATTGTTTCACACGAGCACAATGACAGCAGTCAATTCGTGGTTATGAGGCTAGAGTCAAAGTTTCGGACTTCTTTTTTTGATCCTTTCTATTTATTATGTTAATACCTTCGACATTATTACTATGTTTTATAGAAAATATTTAACAAGATACAATAAAAAGTACATAATTTACAAAGAAATAGTACACAATGCAATAAAAAAATTATTAACAAACTAATAACAAAATTAATGAAGAAATTTTTTTATTCTGTCGGCTGTTCTCTAACTTCATAACCACGAATTGACAGCTGCTATTTTCGCGTGAAAGACTATAGAAACATCAGGCGAAAAAATGTAATTATTTTTTGCAACTTTAACTGAATTATGTTACTAAATTCATGTAATCTGTATTAAATAACATGAAGGAAGACAAGTACCTAGTATTCTCCTGTACAATATGGTGACACTTGATAAAAATTCGTAGAAAAAATTGCTACTGTAAGATAAAACGTCATATATCATACATGAATTAAAAGATATCATTCGTGTGATAAACATCTAACTTATATATGGGCAATGACTTATTTCACTCTCTTATAATATAATGTATCATTGTTGTGCTATATTTAAGCAAAATAATATGGTTTATAGCGTCAGTAAAATGTAGTGGTTTATTAAGTGACTTGCATAGTAAATATAATAAATCACAATTTCATTGGCAGCGTAACCAAACAAAATTAGTTCATTTTATTTACGGTCATATAATTACTATTTACCATATTATGTTTACATCCTCAAACGTAACAATTAGCCATATTGAAAACTCACAATCGTCAAAGACTTTGAGAAATTGATATGATGTTAAACACCATCATTTACAAACATGATATGCTTTTAATTATAGGTTATTGACGATATGTACACACAACATTGTGTTAAGATATCATATTCAACTACAAACCTGTAAGTAGTTATTTTTTTAAAGTGCACTGTAGAACTTATTTCCTATTTAGTTTTATACTAATTAACATTTTATATTTTGACTTCCAATGTGTTTATGTATTACCCATGCACCTGTGATTTTTAATTTCTTAGTTTTTTAACATGATTAGGTTCCATGAAAAAAACGACGTCTTTTAAATATTCAACTTTATAAAATTGGGTATTCAACTTTTAACCAGAAGTTATATTTTTCATAAATTCAAATTTCTAACGTACTTTTTTCTTATCAAAATTTTATTCTTTTTTACAGTTTGTTGTAATTAGGTCATAAATGATTTATTTGTTTAATAAAATTGTTAAATGTCAAATATGAACATTTTAAGTTGCGCATCAAGATAAAATTTTCACCGCTTTACCTCTTTTGTAAGAGGATGATGGCTTTCTTAAGAGAATAATCACTTAGAAAATTCATTGCTTGTAAATTTGACAAATTCTGGTATTTATCAGGAGTAATTTTCTCTGATTTTCTTGCAGACTATTAAAAGTTGAATTTGTTTGGCTTTACCTTGTGATTCTTTATTGTTTGATTCCTTGCAAAATCGGATCACCGGCAATACATTTGGGTTCAATAATGTAACCCAACTGTAGATGGGACAACAACTACGCACCTTCTACGAAAAGTGAACCAGGAACCTAGTGGAACGATTACAAAAGTATATCGCAAGAGAAGGGGGTATGCCGAGAAATAAGTTCTATTTATAATTATTGTTTACAATCCTAAAACACTGGTACTAAAATGTTTTCTTCTGACGGGAAATTAAATACGATTGTACTGTTTTGATTTTATAAGCACAAGCGTTATATAACTATCAGAGCTCATTTGTTAAAAATTTAACCAGAATGAGATTTTTTTGTAGTCTACTGTTTTGAAAAAAAGCAAAACAAAATTTTTGTCTAAAATTAATTTTTATTTTTTGAAAAAGTATTAAAATATATAAAAAAATTTAATGCATCAAAACGTTACGTTTATTTGGAAGTATTTTTAAATACAATTTTAAAAAAAATTCAATTTGTTATATTACCTTTACGTAGATTAAAATCTTATTTAAGAAATACTACGGACCAAGAAAAGTTGAACAGCATATTATTATTATATTATACGTACATGTTGACCGTTTTTAAGTCCCCACACGAATATGCAAAAGTCGGCGCCTATGGTAAGAAACAATCTAATTCGCTGTCACAATGTTGATTAAATTTATTAGAGAAATGTAATTAAAAGTGATTTATTGCAAATTAAATGTAGACAAAAGCAATACTGCAACCGATATTTTGTTGATGACTGTCATTTACTTTATATGTATTTGATTTAGTTTCTAGTCCTAAAATTTTTAAACTATAATGGCTGGTATTCTGAGCTCCCGACTAAGCCCGACTAAAAGAAAACGACTAATATTTAGTCGAGCGACTAAGGAAATGCATCTGGACCGCGCGACTAAGTCCGACTAAGGGAAGTCGACTAAAATATAGTCGGGCGACTAATAAATATATTTTAAGCAGATGATTAAGCCCGACTAAGTTAGGCAATGTACTAAAATTTAGTCGGAAAATTAAACAAGGTAGTATTCTTGTTTGAAATGTCAGTTAACCTAACTTATCGCATTTGACACAAACAAAATATTAGAAATGTCAACTTAGTCGGGCTTATGCCGGGTTGCACCGCCTTCGCTTAAATATTTAAACCAGGTTTTACTCTAAGTGTGGTTTAAAATTGTTGCACGGCCCCTTAAGTGACGTTTAAAGATGTTAAGCTTGGTTTAAATTTAAGCGTCCAAATACGATGGCTTAGCGACGGCTTAACTGAAAAGTGTGGTTATATTTATAATTATTTGACAGATTTGACAGCTTGTCAGCTTTACAAGAATAATAAAATGGATTTAAATGATATATATATATATATATATATATATATATATATATATATATATATATATATATATCACGATGACAATGATTTATATGCATTAGATTTAATTGTTTACGGCATACCGAGAAGAATAAATGTTAGAGCTGATCATTTTCATTTTACAATGATTCGTGCGTATTATATTTATATAAGTAAAGTCTATTGGTAAATGTTTATATTTACTTTACAATATTTTTTAGCAATAATATTATTTTACCCATGAACCAGATGTTGATATGTCTTCGTATGTTTGCTACTGGTGGGCATTTGATTAGTGTAGGGGATTTCGGAGGTTGTCATAAATCAACAGTGTCTAGAATAGTCATGCGTGTGGCTGATGCTATTGCGCGACTATCTACTAGATTATTGGGTGCTCGAGCGTTAAATTTTGATTCGATATCTCTCCACAATTTTTCTTTATCTTGTAAAGAAACTATATCTGTTTTTTACATTCTATTATGTTTTTATAACTATTTATTATTGTTAATAGTAATAATAGTAATTACTTCTCCTCAGAATTGTATTTTGCGCTTCTGCAACGTTTCGAATTATTTTCTTGAGCTGTGGCAATATTATATGAAACACACAAGTAACACCTTTTTCGTATTTACTTTTTTAAACGTAGAACTGTCAATTGACAGTTTACTAAAACTTTAAAACCATAAAAGTTCCTAGATTCACTGGTTATTATTTATATGTACTGCACTTTATAAAACCGTGCTTACGTGGAGACGGTGCAATAAACATAAAATTTAAACTTGGCTTAATTTAAACTCGGTTTACTTAAGTAATAATTTAAGGTACGGTGGTGCAACCGGCCATTAGTCGCGTGGCTAAGAATTGACAACCGACTAAATAAGATAGTCGGCGACTAGTTACACGCCCTTAGTCGCAAACCTTAGTCGGGAGCTCAGAATACCAGCCTATATGTTTTGTTCAAAATTATAACCATAATGAAAACAAATTAACTGTTAATTTATTTATTACAAAATAAAAGTTGAATCTAACATCAAATGTGACGATTGTTTGTTTCTTAGCAACATATCATTGTGAAAAATTAAACATGTTATACTTCGTTTTTAAACTATAGACAGCACTAAACGAAGTCACATTTACACCGCTAGAAGTTACCAAAAAAAATCACTAGATTTATTTGGCGGGAGAAATGAAGTGTCAAAATGAAGGTCACGTCAGAATTTATATTTTCCAGGCTATATTTACATCATCCAAAACTATGATAGATAAACTACTTACACGGCGTTAGTGAAATACTAATAGTTCTGAAAAGAACTGGTTTTATTCGTGAAATGTCACAAAAAGAGCAATGAAATGAAAAACACGTGCAAATTCAACAATTGATTTGACAACTTCCGAGAGTTTGACGTTTCAATTACGTTTGAGAAGGTTAACCTGAAATTTCGTCTGGTTAAATGCGGCTTCAAGAAATGGCGCAGCAGCCAATCACAGGCTTTGATTTTCTCACTAGGATTTCTAGTTACTGTCTATAGTTTAAAAACAATAATACGTTAAGCAGTTATAGGTAAAAATACTGAGTGTACCACGACTGCAAAATAGCATTACTGCTGTAGCATAATAATATAACAATAATCTTTATTGACCATAAGTCAAGAGGCGGGGTTCAGCCAAAGGCTGTTCTTCCACCCAACCATACATCTAAATACAAACAGTAAATTATCAGGTTTTTTTTTTACAATAAGAAATATACAAACTATCTATTACAAATAACAAATATAATATCAATGCAACAAAAATGAATAATGTTAAGTGACAAACATTTTATATGTTCACGGAAGGTATAGAGAGACAGAGATTTTAAAGAATCTGGAATACCGTTATAAAGTGTTGGTGCGAGATATGAAAAAGATCCCTTAAATTTTGACTTTCTAAAAGATGGTACAATATACAAGTTCTTAATTCGAAGTGTATAATTATAATTCTTTATGAGTAATTTGTCAAATAAATAAGATGGAGAACCGGTTAATAAAACTTTGTGTACTAGACAGAGATATGCTATTTTTACACGATTATCTGTAGACGGTATATTAGCTAACTCCCGAAATTCGCCTATATGATCATATTTACGTACCCCGTAAATGAATCGTAAACAACTGTTTTGTAGAAGGGTGATTCTATTTTTATCCGTTTGTGTTAGGTTTGGTACATAAACACAAGAACAGTAATCAAATAGTGGCAATATCAAGGTGTCCATTAGTCTTAGTTTGATTGCAGGACTAAAGTCATGCCTGAAGTGAAAAAGATGACGTAATTTGAGTGTAGCAGCACAGAGCTTTTGATGTAAATGACTGGTAAAATTTAAGTTTTTGTCAAATGTAACACCCAAAATTTTTGTAGTAGAAGTACGCTTATAAGTTTCGCCATCCAAAATAATATCAGGTATATCACCATAATTACCTACAACTAGAAGAGATGATTTACTTGCGTTGATTTTGAGGCCATTATTTTTTATCCATGCTACTAGTTTGTCAAGTTCTCTATTTACTGTTTCACATTGTTCTTTAATGTACTGTGGTTGTGGATTTATGGAAGCTAGTACCTGGATGTCGACAGCGTACGTATGCGCCGTACAAAAATTAAGTACAGATGGCATATCTGCAATGTATAAAAGAAAAAACAAAGGTCCTAGAATGGATCCTTGCGGTACTCCGCTGAAGATATGAAATTTAGAAGAATTATGTATTTCTACTTCCGACGACATGGATACTTGAAAGAACCTATCAGTTAAGTAATTTTCACACCATTCTATTGTCAGAAAAATTGTAATATTTAAATTTTGCGAGGAGCATGCTATGATCAACCATACCGAAAGCCTTGGAAAAGTCAATCTGAATTAATAATGAAATGATAGACTTATCATAGTTTTCTAGAAGATTATCTATAATATTTAGAAGACAGGTGTTCGTGGAATGTCCAGTTCTGAATCCCGATTGATTAGTTGGCAAAATGTTGTTTTCCAACGCATATGACATGATGTGATCACAACATACTCTCTCAAGAATCTTAGATAAAGTTGGTAGGATACTGATAGGTCGTAAGTCATCAAGGGTAAAACAGTTCTGAACTTTAGCAATTGGTTTAATAATTGCTATCTTCCAAACATTTGGCATCACACCTTCTAGAATACATGTGTTAACAATATGGGTAATTTAATCCGCGATAATGGATAATATTATTCTAATCACTTTTACTGATATACTGTCTACACCTACAGCATTTGATTTTATCGATTGAAAATTTTTTATCACTGTTTCGCTGTCTATAGAGTTAAAATTAAACGAATGACCAAGTTGCTCTCTATATTTATTATTTAAGTAAAAATTCTTGGAATTAAGATCAATAGTACTTGTACCTGTCAGAGTTAAAAGATGTTGTCCATATTTTTCGGGTTCGCGAAGAGATTCTGGAATATTTTTTTGTGATATGCTTTCAGTTACACCTAGACGTTTAAGGTTATACCATAACTTACTAGAGTCTCTAATATTATTGTTTATTTCCCACTCCAGGAAAGCCTGTTTTTCTTTACGTATAGCAGCTGTTGTTAAGTTGCGTAGCTGTTTATAATAGTTGTATTTAGCTTCAGTTCTCTATTTCTTATAACCAATAAACGCTTTATCTCTTTTACGTTGCATTACTTTAATCACTGGAGTGAACCACGGACAATAATTTTTAGAGGTTCTAGCAGTTTTTATCGGTGCATGTTTGTCGTACAATGCAATAATATTATTATTCAAAAAATCTAGTTTATCATTTATATTATTTAATTGAATAATATTATTCCATTCAACCTTTTGACAATCTTCAAAAAAATTTCCAAAATCAAAGTTCTTAAAATCTCTAAACATAACATTTTTAGATGACGAAACAGGTATAGGTAAATCTAAAATACAATAAACACAAGAGTGATCTGTAAAATTAGTACATTCAATAACACTAGCAATTGAACATAAGGAAGGATTAGATGTAGCTACAATATCCAGAAGAGTTTTTGAAACTGGTCGTGTGTATTTATCAATCAACTGATGCATACCATACGCAGATAATAAATTTTTGAAAAATAACGAACTTGCATCATTTATTAATAAATTGACATTAATATCCCCAGTACAAATAATACAGTCCGCCATTGTAGCAAATTCTGCAAATATGGGTTCCAGAACACTGAGGTCTTTATAAAATTGACAATGAGGGTTTTATACGACACCAACAATTAGCGTACAATTTAGGTTTGTGATCTGGATACATAAATGTTCGACAATGTTTTTCGTTACAAATGAGGTATTTAATTTTTTTATAATTAACATTACTGCGAACATAGAAAGCGATACCTCCACCACGTTTGTCAGCTCTTGGTAAAATTATTAAATTGTATCATTCAATGTTAAATAGATGAGCTGGGGAGGAATCACTTATCCACGTTTCAGTGACAGCTAAGATGTCAAAATTTTGATCAAAGACAAAATCTTTAAATTCCAAAAAGCAGGAATTAAGCGATCCAATATTAATGTGCCCGCATTTGAAATTATAAATATTAGGATCGATGACCTTAGTATTATAAACAGGTGAATTCATATTTATAAATAAAAGACGACAAATTTTTAATTAAACAATTCAAATAAGTTTATGAAGGTCAGTCTCACTGTTTATTTGATGTGTTTGGCTGATTTTTACGCGCATAGATTTTGACATTCCTGGGCCACACGAATTTTTAGTTCTTGACGGACCTGCTTGAAAAGTTTCATATTTGAGGGGGAAAGATAGTCGTTCACATACACATTATTTTCATTTCCTTCATAATGTAAGTCTTTTGTTGTTAAATGTTTTATATTTTTAATAACACTTACGAACTTTTCTTTTAACATGCGCTACACAAATTTCACCACAATAGGTTTCGGGTGATTGCTATTTAGTTTGTTGAACGAAGGAATTCTATGAGCAGCATCAATATCGCCGGATGTAATTTCAATGTTTACTACTTTTCCTATATTAGTCACTATTTCGACAACGTTTTCAGCGGGTACGGTAGGAATATTATTAATAACTACGTTATTTAATCTGGAGTACTGTTCGAGATCGTTAATTTTATTGGACAGTGTAATCACTTCGTTTTTTAATATCGCATTTTCTTTTTTTATATTATCAAATTCTTTTAATTTATTGTTTATTTGCTTTAGCGAAATTTCAAAGTCAGTAATTTTGTCACAATAGAACTTAATAGACATAAACAAATCCTCCAGTTTATTTGAGACTTTAGATATAATGTCATCTTTCATTCTTTTTAACAAATTGTTTATGTCCAGGTTTGAATCACATTGATCGGTGTTGTAATTTAAAACAGCCGACGTATTCAAATCATTCGCTTGACGGCAATCCAGGCAGAACCATGCACAGCTATTGTCTCCGTTCGTGAATATTTCTACTTGAGCAGCAGATAATGTGACACAAGATGAATGAAAAACACGCGCGCATTTGCCGCAATTGATGAAAGGCGATCTCTTGTTGAAAGTGCGGGAACAACTGGCGCATGTGCTACTAGGTGCCATCGTGAGACAAGTTTTAGCACTTTACTTAACTTAAGATGACTTTTTCAACAGCGATGAAGAAATAAATCACTTTTAAATACAAATTTAGGTGATTTAAAAATAGACTCACGATAAATGATGATAACAGAATATGCACATTCACTTTATAAAAAGTATTTTACAGGTTCTAAATATTCTGCACTACTTTTCACACCAAAAACTAGCAAAAAATATAAGAGTAGAAAAAACACGTGTGAGCACTTAACTAGCTAATTACCTTATCCCCATAATTAAAATTCTCAGCTGTGCTTTTTGAGCTTCAATCTTTATGCTCCTGCTGCAATGCAGCATTTTGACCCTTGGTTCACAAATAACTATTTCAGATCTCGTAGTAATTAAATAAAACAACTTTTGTAATTTGTCATTCCCCTAAAGAAGGCAGTAGTTTATGCTGCCAAACCGTTGCTTTAAGCAAACACTACAGAATTTAAAAATAAAATAAAAAGTTGTTTTATATAATTGTAAATGATTTTAAATAATAATTTAGAGATTTATTTGCATACCGATATTTGCATATAAAAACGATCGACTTTTATAGTTTAACTTATCATAATAGTCCAAAAATGTATATGTACTTACAATTTTTATTAAAAGTTTGTTTCAGAGGAGTATTGGCGCACTAAATCCCAAGTATAATGTTTTATTCATATTTTAAAATTGATAGTTTAACTTGGAGATACTTGTATATCGACTTTTATCAAAAAAGTCAGTTTAATAATATAAATTAGTGACACGCTGGAACAGGTGGTAATTTACGTATCAAAAAATCTCTTGTGTAAAACTGTCTATTCATGTTGTTATAACAAACATGTTTATTTATTGCTCAAATTATATTCATTATTTTCACTTAAGGTAACAAAATTGAAACTTTGAATAGAACAAGAACAATCCTTATATTGTTTGAAACGTAGTCACCCGACACCCGATCTTTACAAAAATTTTAAAATTATGTTGTAATATATATAGTAAGTAAATTTTAATTAATACACGATTTTAGATATATTTTGAATATGACTCAGTGACAGTAATATTTCAAGATATATAAATTCATTAGAATCAGTGTTGTCAAAAGAGTTTTAATATTAATTAAGGACAAATCAATCAGCTTATATTTCTTCTAAAATGGGTAAGATTATTTATTAGATGCATTGCATAAAAACAAAAAAATATTGCATGTATAATATATTACAAGATAATAGTTATTTTTATGCTGTTTTGTGAAAGAGGTATACACCATATACCTATTAGTATTATACCGCTGATCCTCCGCGATCCACACGTTCAACAAAGCGTAATAGAGATATATCTTGCATCGCACACAGCCGTTACAATGCACTTTGTGCGCAGGCTCATCATGCAAGAAAATAGTGTTTCAAAGGCATATTTAATATTTGAAATAAAATAAATTAATATAGAAATTCGAAGAAAGTAATGAATTATCGTACATAATACTGTAATAATCATTTAATATTGTTTATTGATAATAAAATTACTACATCGCGAAATTTAAAATATTTTAAGCTATGTTTTGTATACTATGCACGATATGATAAAGCGAAATTTATTTTCCCAGTTAATAATATGTAACATTTCTATTGACAATGAAAATTTTGATAGAAATATAATTTGTGTCATTAATAAAATATGTTTGAATTTGTTCATTTAAAATAAATTTACTGGGAAACTAAGTATAACTGACCCGGCATAAGAATTTATTACATTGAACTTGTTATTTTAACTTGTCATTATAAAATAAAAGAAATTAGTATGGTATACAAAACAGCTTAAAATATTTTAAATTTCGAGCTGTAGTAATTTTATTTTCAATAAACAATATTAAATAATTATTACAGTGTTATTTACAATAATTCATTACTTTCTTCAAATTTCTATATTTATTTATTTTATTTTAAATATTAAATGTGAGTTTGAAATACATCTTCTTGCGTGATGAGCCTGCGCACCAAGTGCTCTGTAACAGCTGCAAGATATATCTCTATTACGCTTTGTTGAACGTGTTTCCAGTACATTGGGGAGATACGAGATCAGCGGTATATTACTAATAGGTATATGGTATATGCCAACCCAGTTCCTCTTTATGCAACGGTAACGCCGCACTAGTGGGAAAGTGTCGAAATAGTTAGCGTGCAGTTTGAAATTTTTGTTTATGCTTGTTATAACAGTTATGTAAAAATTTCCAGAAAACTAATGAAACAAACTATTTCTTGTGATAAAATTTGGAAGTTATTATTCGATATTGGTTCTAAATAATCGATTTAAGTATATTTTCACAGCGAAAGTATAAACAAAGTTTGAAAATTGTGTAAAAGTTGTCACGTCAGCGACGTAAATGAAATAATTAAAAAAGAATAATTGTCGTTACATTTTTTTTTAAATAAATTAATTTAAGTACAATTTGTATTCATAAAATTAATAATACATTAAAATAAATATATTGCTTTTGGTAGTTAAAAGTAGCAAGAGTAATATTAGATTCAGATTGTAAATGCAAAGGTGGAAAAAATATTTTAATCATGTGATTGCAGATTGCTTATATGTGAAAGCAGAAAATACAGTCGAAAACTGATCAGTCTATGATTTGGAACAAACCTTCACAAGCTCAGTTAGAAAAATATCACAAAGAAAACGAGGTAGATTTAGATTACCCAAAAAGTAGCGTAGATACAGATTTAGATTTAAATATAATTAAAAATATATCATTAAACTTAGCCATATTGTACAGGACAATATTTCCTGACAAATTTATTGCTCATTAAATGGAAACTGACAAATTTAATTTCATGATCATAAGGTTAGGACAACGACCTATGGAATCAAAGGTCTTCAGTTCAATTCCATTAATGGGTGTTTCTTTTTTATAAAACTTTCTGTATTTTACATTTATACAATTGTATTAATAAATTACATAATTACGAAAAAACAAGAATTAAAAAGAAACTGTTTTAATTGGAATCGAACTGAAGACCTTTGATTCTCTAGGCCGTTGTCCTAGTCAGGTGAGAATTGTTTTTATTAAGTATAAATAATAAGTACATAACATTTTGACGCCTCATGGTCGCCTGGTTCAAACAACAGCCCTTTACAATCCTGTAACGAATGTATAACCGGATCAACATAATTTTATGGTTAACATTGGTTACGGATAAGGTCTGCTGCTCAAATGTCGACCATGGACGGTAAATAAAGTTAATTATAATAATGTCATATTATAAACTTTTTCCTGGCCTTCTTTGGGCCTTACAAACTCTTTTCATATCAGCAGCATAACTTATAATTCCTAATATTTTATTTATGATTTATGAGCTGAGGATGTAGGATGATAGCTTTGACTTTATTTACAGGAAAAATGTACAAAAAACCTGTTTAACCCAATGATCTTAACCTAAGCTTAAAATTAGTGAGTGACTTTATGACTTATAATGCGGTTATGATTTATTTACAAAACTATTGTGATTAAATGGAATGATTTTAATGGTTTAGTGAATGATTCATGTTCTTATTTTTAATGACTGATATAATGACTATTTACAATGCTGTGATGAATTTTTGTTATATAAAATTTTTCGAATTTATGATTGATGTGATGATTGTAATGAGTTTCGAAATATGTGCTTAGAATTAATGAAAGATATTAATGATATTTACAATGATGTTATGCGTATTTACAAAGATTTTTGGCGTGATTAAATGAGCGTGTTAAAATGTTTTTGTTAGTAATGATATGTATAATTACTCCTGGGCACTCTGGGTGAATATGGGTAGTGATTGATATGGAAGGGCGTGTTTTAATGTAAATGGAGCGTTGTTGTGTCTGATATTTGTAATGTTTTTGATGAGAGGGTTGAATTGTGGTAATGATGCATAGAATTTTTGTAATAATGAGTGAATATGATCTTTGATGTATGGGAGTTGTGTTACGTGATGGTTATGCAAATCTTCGATTGTTGTATATCTGTCTGCTCCAATAATTAGACGCAAACATCGATTTTAGAATCGTTGTATAGGCAGAATAGCACTGGCGGATATAGTGAACGAAATGCAATGGCAGCTTTGTGGATGGCATTTTTGATATGAAGGATATGGAATAGTCGGGGCTGGAGAGTGTAGTCGAGATACTTTACTGAGGGTGAGAGTGTGATACGAAGATTGTTGATCTTTAATGGTGTGTAAATTTTAGTGTTTGTGAATTTTCGTGCAAATGTGATGGTTTCTGTTTTTGTATGATTTATTTGGATTTTCCATTTGGCCCAGTAAGGAGTCAGGATATTAAGGTGTATTTGTAGTTGCTTGTTAGCGACCTCGGCGCCATGTGAACTTGCATAGAGCACCGTGTCGTCTGCGTACAGCGCAGAATTGGTTTGTTGGAAAGTAGGTAAAATGAAAACAGGACTGGCCCTAAGCAGCTTCCCTGTGGTACTTCGGTTGCTATAGGGTGCGGGGGTGAAACAGAGGAATTAACTTTCACACTGAAATGACGGTGAGTGAGATATGAGTTTATTAGTAGTGTTAGTGTGACTAAAAAATTAGCACGAATTATTTTGTAAATATGGGCGGCTGCTATACTTTATCGAAAGCTTTTTCGATGTCCAGGAGAGCCATTACCGTAACTTTGTTTTTATTGAAATTCTTGTTAATATCAGTCACGATTCGTGCTATTTGTTGTGTTGTGTTATGTTTAGGTCTGAAGCCAAACTGGAAATCCGGGATAATTTTATGTTTGGTGATATGTTTATTGATGCGTGCGAGTATGATTTTCTCGGTTATTTTGGAGAGGGTTGTGAGTAGGGATATTGGGCGGTAACTTGAGGGTAGTTTATGGTTTTTGTTGGGTTTGGGAATTGGGACTACGTGCGCTGTTTTCCAGGACGCAGAGAAGTGATGGAACCGGATGATGGCATTTATTATATATGTTAGCTGTACTAACGCTTTTCAAGAAATATTTTTAATACAATATTTTGAATGCCATCAGAGCCGAGGGCTTTTTGGTTGGGAAATGTTTTTATTATTTCAAGGATCTCAGAGGGTTTTGTTAGGAGCTTGGACAGTTGGTGAGGATCGTGGTTTTGTTGTTGGTTAAGGAATTGCGAGGTTTCATGAAGAATTTGTTTTTGTTCGTGAGTGTTGGCTGGGTCAAGGATGTGGACGCTTTCGAAGGTTTCTGCTATTGCTTCTACCATCTGAGCGTCCGTGAAAAGGACATTGTTATTTGTCTTGAGGATTGAGTGACATGAGTTTGTTTTGCCAGCACTGATTACGGAAATCTTTGATTTGGGATTGGATTTGTTTATTTAAAGAATTTATGGTTTGCCGGAGTGTAGGATCATAGGACTGCTGCCATTACCTTCTGATATGATTTCTATGAGTGATGAGTTGCGAGATATGATTGGGAATTTTGTCTTTATGTGGTTTTAATGTTATTGTGCTTGTATGTTTGCAAAGAGGCAAGTGTGTCGTTTAGATCCTTTAAAGCTTTTAGTAAGTTATTTACATTAACTAGGCGTTTGATTTCAAACATTAAATCGTTTACATTACCACTGTCACTTGTACACATTGTGTTTGCTACTTGAACTTGCTGCTGCTGTTTCTTAATTAGGGCTGGGTTGGCTGCTAACTGGCTTGGGGCTGGGAATGTTGCTTGCTGTTTGGGGGTTGGGTAGGCTGCATACTGAACTGGCTCTGGGATGGCTGTTTGCTGGCTGGGGGGGCATGGGGATCGTTTAGGCTCGCTGGGAAGTTTCTCTGGTTCCAATACACGGCTGCTGGCTGCTGTTGGGGGACTTGACCTTGTTTAGCCCAGGCATGCGTTGCTGGCAGTGGTGCTGGCACGTATCTCGGTCCTGGTGTTGTTTGCGGAAACTGGGCATGACGTATTGTTTGCCGGGTGCGCTCCCTGGCAGTTAGCGCACTTAGCCGGAGTGTCTCTGAACTTGGTGCAGTCTGAGGTCAAGTGTGCTTCCGCGCACTTGAGGCATCTCGGCTGTCTGCTGCAATTAGCAGTCGCGTGGGACCAAAGCTGCTACCTGTGACACTGGGTCAACATTTTTTTGTTTAAGTGTTTTTCACATGTTATTCGTGTATACAAAATGTGCTTTACATCCTGTTTTAATTTGGCTAGGGTCATCTCTGCCGTGGTTATTACAAGAAATAGCGGCCTGTATTTCGTTGTCATTCTATAAACACTTATGACATTTATTTTTATAATCATGTTTTAACCACATAAACCATGAAATGACATCTGTCATTTGGCATGTAATGATTTCGTATGTAGTATTATCCTGTGCAATATGGTTACGTAATTATTAGCAGGACAGTATTTAGTATATATATATATATATATATATATATATATATATATATATATATATATATATACAGATATACTTCTGCTTGTTCACCTTCCACCATTTTAGAGGATCGACGTCATTTGTCACGCGTTTTTCCGCTAAATATTCCGCAATAATATTTCGGATTAAAAGATGGATTGAATTTTGTTAACTAACTAGAGGCATGTCATCTTCTCTTTCACTGCCACTTGTATCCATTAGTAAAGTCATCGTTTCTCTCAAAGATGTACATATACATTTATTGTTTCCGGAATTTTCAGTTTCATCCAATCTAAGACGCTTCTCATATGAACCTGAACTTAAAGATTTGTTTGTTAGACTGTCTTCAAGCAAATCCAAAATATGCTGTATGATACGCTCTTTAGTTAATGAATTTTTTAAAAATTTGACTTTATATCAACGAAAATTGACGTGACAAACAATATTTCATTTTCTAAAAATGAAAATTTCCTAATGAGCTCCTGTTTCAAAACTGCTGTAGTGTCCCCAATGTGTTCATCAGACGAATCAATATCATTAAGAATTCTTTCCAAAATGGCGACCAAGGGAATTACTGATGATACAGAAACATCGGCCATACTTACTTCATCAAATGGTCTTAGTAAACTGTTAAGTTTTTCGATGAGCGTCCACTCTTCGGAAATCAGTTGTGGAATTTCATTATTTGTCAATGTGTAAAGACTCTTTGACTTGCAAAATACGCTCTAGCATATAAAAGGTACTGTTCCATCTGGTAGTACATTCTTGTATGACCTGGAGAGGTGTTTGATTAAGCCTTTGCTGGTTTTTAGCTCGTCTTGAGCAGGATTAGAATCGTGAAAACGTGTTGCCAAATTTTTTCATTTTGTTATAGCAGCCGTGACAGTTTCTTGAGCTTTCAGTCCTACTTTTAACAAATTTTGAATCTTGTGTGTATTTCCCATGACGACAAGATGCCTCCAAGTTTATAAGCATTATTTTCTCCGGTGTGGCGGCTGTCAACACCTCTGCCTTTAACACAATAATTTTTCTTTCGAAATCTTCTGTAATACTATGGCAAGTAAATCTCAGGAGTGAAACCCCTGAGTAAGAATCGAACCAGATGTCATTTGTAAATGACATGTTTTGAAACGAATTCAGCATTTCAAGGATTTTCTGACTAACTTTTCCATATAAATCGTCGCAGATAAAAGAAGTAAAATACTGACATTTCAAACTATAGGATGGACGTAAGTGTTTCACTAGTCTTAAACACATTCCCATGAAACTAAATAGCAATATATACAGGGTGAGTCTAGGAAGACGCCACCCCCTTTAACTTTTTTGTTATAAGTAAGAGAATATACGTTTTATTATTTTACATATACTATTTGATGGCATATGAAGATATTTTTTATAAAGTCTATAAATTTTTATTTTTCAAATGGCAACCTATAATTATTTTACTAAAATAGAAAGCGCCATTTTTTCTCTTTTTAACGATGTATTATTTTTTATTAATACATTTGAAAAATTGCAAGAAAATGTAATAATTTAGAAATATTAGAAATAATTTTTAAATAAATATTATAGGTGGCTATGTGAAAATAAATAAAACTTAACAATGTAAAACTACTAAGTTAATATCAAAAATGTATACATTTGTTTGTTACTTAATTTAACTTATTTTGTAAACAAAAAAAAATATTTTGACTAGTTCACAAAAAACGAATTAATTGATATGATTCTAATAACTGGTTAATTGACTTGCATCATAAGAAGAGCAAAAAGAATTTACCGGGTGCGGTTTCCTAGACGTTGGCAACCGAGTTTAAGAACACTGAGAAGGATTTTTACCTGATTTCGAGCATTATAGCCACCTATTATATTTGTTTAAAAATTATTTCTAATATATCTAAATTATCTCAATTTTCTCGAAATTATTCAAATTCATTAATAAAAATTAATACATCGTTGAATATAGAAAAAATGGCGGTTTCTATTTTATTAAAATAATTATAGGTTGCCATTTGAAAAATAAAAGTTGATAGTCCTATATTATAAACCTGAGTTTATATAAAAATATATATTTGAAAAATTGCAAGAAAAATGAAAAATATTAGAAATAATTTTTAAATAAATATTATAGGTGGTTATGTGAAAATAAACAAAACCTAACAATGTAAAACTATAATATAATAATAATTATAGGTTGCCATTTGAAAAATAAAAGTTGATAGTCCTATTTTGTAAACCTGACTTTATAAAAAAATATCTACATCTGCCCTCGAATAGTATACGTAAAATGATAAAATATTTATATGAGCCATTTTTTCTATTACTTATTATAAAAAAGTTAAAATGGGCGGCGTCTTCCCAGACTCATCTGTATATATGTATACAGAGTGTAAATGAAACTAGGGAACACGATTTTTCTCGAAAGTTATAACAGATACAAAAAAAATCTTTCAAATAAAATTGTTAATGTTTTTAGTAAGCTACATAAATTAATGTAAATCAGAAAAAATAAATTTTAATTTTCGGAGATATACCTATTTTTGACTTTTTTTAAATGGTACGCCCTGTATATTTTTATACTATTTAGTACGAAATAATTTTTGCTTTAAAAAAGTTTTATAAGTTGTATCTTCTGTACTCAACTGTATTATTACTATTATTATGTATTACCATTGAGTAAGTAACATATAGAGAGATAATGCTTATGGGCCATTTGTAATAAGTTTCTGACGTTCCCCTACGAATAAATGTAGCCAGGAAGTGATGCCACCTATGAGTCAATAGCTAGATTTTGGAAGCTCACAAGAGCAATAACTTGGGAACCCTTAGAGTACCTGCGTTTCTTGGAAATGTTTCGCATTGGGGTAAATTATGAAACCAGATGTGAATTGAACTTACGGAGACATTGAGAACTTGCTTCTATTTGTTTTCTTCATATCTTCTAGACAAAAATTACCCTGGTTATATGAATTAGTTAGAATTTTTTTTTTTAGACTAAAGATATTATTATTATCTATTTTAATAGATTGTTTGTATAAATACATAGAAGGAAAAATACAGAAGAAACAAAATATTAACAGGCTGTATAATTGTAGGAAAGACTAAAAAGGATTAAAGCGGAGAGATCAACAAAGATTTGACTAGGGCAAATTCGTTCTTAAGAATTTTCTTTTCATTGTCGGTCTTTGGATATGAAATGATTCATACAAATCAGATGTGCAAGGATTATAATATCTATCTTTAAAATATTTTTGCCCAAATGTTTTACATTTAAATTATTAATAATAACGGAATGGTTACGAACAACAGAGTATTTTGTTATAATTAATATTATAGGATGTTTTAAGAAAAAAAAATATTCATGTATGTCAAATGAAATTAAATTGATTGAAAAATTATATTTTTTTAAAAAAATCATTCTTTAAACAACAATTAACAATTTATTTCTTCAGCGCAATATAATATGTATATGCTAAATAGTGTTTTCAACAATTTATCGTTGTTAAGCATATCAAATAAATAACTTAAAAAAAAATATTGTTGCTAAATTAAAGATTATAGTTGCAGACTCTTTCAACTGATATCAATCTTAATAATTAACAATTTATAAATAATTAGTTTCAATTATTACTAAATAAGAGGACAGTTTTTTCAAATTGTGCCATTGTAGAGTGCCAGCTTCACAGTCCAAGATTCAAGAATTTTAATCGATATTTATATTTTATATCGAACCTTGTTGAACAATCTTTAAGTACTTTCACTATTTTGATTTGAAAATGGTTGGTAGGATCGTTTTAAATTTCTGAATAGTCACTTTCATTAAAGATTTTAAATTTCTTGGAAAGATATTAAAGCAACATATGAAATCGATTTGAAAAGTTCATTTTGTAGAGCATTACCAAAAATTACTCCACAACATATTAGTCCTAATGCATTTGAAAAAATGAGCGTGAAAAGAGCGATTCAAATTTTTAGTAAATCTTTCTCTGCTGTTATATTTTCTGCTGTTGCTATAGGCGAACTAAAATCAAAAACTGCTTTAGAAACCTACTCATCTCTAGTAACAAACAGGTTATATTCTATTGAACATTTATTTTCTAAAATTCGCCAAAGAAGGGGTTACGATCCAAATCCTTCAGCAAAGCATTTTCGTTTGACACTACAAACAATCATGAGTTCTAGTTTACAGATGGCAACGCAGAACTCTAGCTATGAAAATGATCATGATGAATATTTATACAATATGTTGGAATCTGTTAATGGAAATAGAAACAATGAAAATATAATGCTACCTCCAATAGAATGTACTGGTAATAAAGAAAATCCTTCAGATAGTGACTGCAATTGATCCCATGAAATATCAATTATTAATCATCCAACATTGCAAACCTGTTCAATACTACATTTCTCGGGATATTTGATGTACCACCTTTTGCAAAAATATTCTTGTTCTTCTTGCAAAAATTTGTTAAAAAATAATGAGGAAATGTATGACGAAAATAATTTTTTTTTATTAAATAAAGATTATTCGGCAAATTTCAATAAGTCATGTTCATTAAAGCGACCAACACAACATACCATATACATTACTACTATTTGTTTAAATATATTTCATAGAATATTTGAGAATAATGGTTACATATATACAATCAAAAATTTTTGTGTTACAACAACTTTAAATGAAGAACGAGTATATACTTGGATAAATACTACCCCAGAATGCGAACAACACAGGCTACACTTAATTCAACAATTAATAAGGACAAAACTGTTTCATATATCTAAATTCTACAATACACTATCAAGATTTACAAAGAGTACATGTAAGCCTCATAGGAAATTAAAAATAGTTAAACATAATTAAATACATTATTATTTTATTTATTGTTATAAATACTTTCGTTTATTTATCAATTTCATTTTTGTTGTTTTTATTTTTTGTTAGTATTGTATTACTACTTACAGTAATAAATAATTTCTACAGTATGTAATATATGCAAAAATATATATTTTATAATAAAAAGCTACATTTTTATTTACTCCTTGATCTCTTTTTAAATTTTACCGCACACATTTATCTGTCCTTTATAAAATAAGTTCATCAGGCTAACTTTAACCGCAGGTAGAAAAACTAGCCCCATAGTGGGTTCGTGGAAATTTAGATTTTAATTTCGCTTTTCTTTCATAGATGGCGCAATAAAATACAGTACCATCTGACGAACAAAGTTTAGAACTATTTTTTGTCGGTGGTGCTATCTGGTGTACAAAGTTCTCGAACGATTACACTTTTCAACACGGGCATTATTCCTCTATAAGTAATTAAATACTCACTGGTATTACTCAACATTTAAACCATGGCAAAGATCAAAACAACTTTAAAGGAGCTAGGAAAGAGTCGGGATTATAAAGGAATGGGTGTCAAGGGTGAATTGTTATCAATAGGAAATAACTAAAATTGACAAAAGAAAAAGATGTTTATAATAAACAAATTTGAAAACAAAATTATGAATTCAGATCTAGGTCCCATAACAACTTCGAATTTATTTAACTTAGTGACAAACACTTAATTCTTGAAAATCTTTTTTCTTCCTTATTACCGCTTGCCTTGTCATAATCGCTCTACTTGACATCATTCTATCCTAGCTACCTTTCAAAATACCGTTCTTATGCAAGTACGTGGTCATTGAAATCGCTTTCCTTGGTACTACCATATGTTGTAACAAGTCTAAGTCAGCACATTCTAGTGGCACCAATTAAGTTAGTAGGAAATGGATGTAATACATAAATAATGTTGTGTAAAGGTAAAACTAATATTTGCTGACTTAGTACTTGTTGTTCATAGTATATATAGTGTAAGGTAATGGTTGTTAAAAAAGAGAAGAGAAAGAGAGAAGCCAGAAGTAGAGTGGTATAGTCAGTGGTAGACGGCGGTGGTGGACAGAAGTGTTATTAGAGAAGAAACCAACTGTAAAACATTATTTATTATATTATTTATATTTTTATACAAATGTGAGTATTCTATTTAATTCAATATCCATCTCCTAATGCTTGTTCCGTCTCCCGTCTGACAAAGAACCCATTTATATAATATTTTGCAATACCTTACTCTTTTAAGGAGAGGGTCACAAACTGGTAGCAGAGGTCCTGTAAGATTATTACAAGTTGGTAGAAATGGAATTTATTGAAAGGGACGTGCTATAGTTTGATGGCGTCATTCTCCTTAGAAAGTGGTGTTACAAATTGGTGGCAAGCGGTTCGGGAATTCTTGTCAGATTAGAGTAACCTTTCGGGGTTTACTCGCGGAACGACAAGTATTAAGAGTTGTTGATTTACATCAAAATTAAAAAAAAAAAATGCTCTAACGGAAAAATTAAAAAGGAAAGGTAAACAAAGAGTTGTAGATTCACTTATTTATTAAAAATTTAGTTCAATATGTTTACCACCGCCGAACTAAGGTAAGAGATACCACAGTAAAAAAAAAAAACAAATTAATAATAAAAATTAAAAAAAAAGATTCAGAAACATTGACAGTCTTGAATTGAATTTCATTTTTGAGGAACGGATTAGAAGCAGACGGACATTCAACTTAGCAAGCAATACAGTGGGAAAAACAGAATGTTACAACATAAGCTACAAAAAATAAAAAAATTGTCTGTGTTCCAAACATAGATATAGTAGTGGGGATATTGAAAGTATATTTAAACAAAACTTAGTTATTAACATGACTTTAAAACCAGTTTAAAACGTAAAACAACTTTTCAGTACATTAAAAGATAAAGTAGATAAAATGTTACATACAAACACGATTTATAAAATTCAATGTCAAAACAGACTTATACAGGACAAAGAAAAAGATGATGAACAAATTGAAGTCTAACAAACAGACATTGTTTTTATTTTTGCAAATATTACATAACTTTTCAATTGATATAATCTTCAATCTTGATGTTGTATTTTCCTTCTATCCGGCTTATTTCTTCTGATATTCCTTTAACATAAGGTATATTGATAGCACCACGTTTGACTGTTGTTGAATGGTTTAACTGGTAGTTGAAGTATTGGTCGGTGTGCGTAAATTTTCTGTATACTGCTGTCTGGGTTTGTTTGTTCATCCTTTGAACAATAACGTCAAGAAAGGGTAGTTGATTTTCGTTTTCTGCCTCCATGCTAAATTTTATTGTAGGTCTGATGTTGTTTAGGTGGTTAAAGAAACTTTCCAATTTATTTTCTCCATTTGACCAAACTACGAAAGTGTCATCTACATACCTTAACCACAGTTTACGTTTAACTGCTGACGTATTTATGGCGTGGTCCTCGTACCATTCCATGAAGGTATTGGCGATGACTGGTGACAAAGGTGAACCCATTGGTAGGCCATCACTTTGAGCGTAGAATTGGTCTTGAACTTAGAATTAGGTGTTTCGTAGACAGCACTCGAGGGGGTTCCATGATGCCGTTGACTGAAAGTGTTGTATCTTCTTTATTTTCTCCATGTTTGTTTTTTATAATTTGTGGAGATTCCTCCAGTGGAACGTTGTTAAACTGATTAACGATGTCAAAACTAACCAGCTTGTCTGCCGGTTGAAGTTCAATGGAATCCAGTATTTGTACGAAATGTGATGAATTATCCACATGGGAATCTGTGTTGCCTTGAAGTGGTCGTAAAAGAGGTAGACGATATTTGGAGAATTGATACATTGGCGAGTTTCTTGAGCTGATGATTGGTCGTACTGGTATGTCCGGTTTATGGATTTTAAGGAGACCGTAAAGATGTGGTAGTTTACTGTAGTATTGAATTTAAAGATATCACTAGAGCTCAAATCACCAACATTATAACTAATTTTGTTCAGTCAGAGAATGGAGGTATTTCCAACATAAATTTATTACACAAACGATGCGGTAATTCTTTGAGGTAACACTAACAAATTATTATTTTCTTTGAGGCAACATAATTAATAATTTGTTAGTGTTACATTCTGAAACGTTTAAATGATACAGAATGTTACAAAATTTTGATTAGAGATCCAACTAGTATAATTCAACAAAAAGCCAATAAAGTTGTTTCCAAATTAAAATCCACAAATATGATCACTAAAGATATAGCACATTCGTTAATGTTTTACAATGCCATAGCTCGTAGATATTATGGGTTACCAAAATTCATAAATCAACCCTCAGTCTTCGACCTCATTTCCTCTGTAAATGCACCTAACAATAAAATAGCATCATTTGTTGCTAAAATTTTAAAAAAGGCTTATGACTTCAATAATCTATTTTTTTGTTAAAAATTCTTTTGATTTTGGCACAGACTTTCAAAATTTCCAACATCCCCCCTGACCACGTTATAATTAGTTAGGATATTGTTTCATTTTTTACAAATATTCCTATTGATCGAGTGTTAAAAAGTTTTACTGAAAAATGGGAGGATATCACATTACCTTGCAATTTAAATTAAGAAACATTTTTGGAATTAATTATATTCATTTTTGATAGTAGTTTCTGTACTTATAAAAATGAATTTTACAAACAAATTTCAGGCTTTCTAATGGGTAGTTCATTAAGCCCAATTTTAGCTTAATATGGAATGGATAAATTACTTTTAGATTGTTTTCCTAAACTTTTTTTTACTTTTCCTTTTTGAATAAAATATGAAGATGACATTATCTGTTCATTTCCAAATGATAGGATTAAAGAGGTACTTGACATATTCAGTAATTATAATCCTAAAATACAAGTCGCAATCCAAAGAGAAACGGATAGGAGCGTACCTTTCCTGGATACTAAATTAATTAGAACTTCGAAAATCATACTTGATTGGTATCAGAAACTCATGGCATCGGGAGGTACATTCATTATCATTCACACCATACCATAAAAATGAAGACCTCTAGGATTGAAAAAAAGAATAGTCAGTATCTCTCTTCCCACTTTGTTAACAAGAAATGTAAACAAAAATTAAAAGACATTTTATTTAAAAATTCTTACCCAGACAGTCTTATTTGAGGTTTACTTTTTAACACTAATGTCGATGTTTTAAACAATGACAACAAAAACCACAACTTACAAACATATTCCAATAACCGTATTACCGAAGATAGATAATCTCACATCAAAATTAATCAAAGTAGTTAAAAATTATGTTAAAATAACAATTAAAAACCGACATATTAACAGCTGCTCATTATTTTCAACAATCAAAGATCCAATTGCAACAGAACAACAATCTAACATTATATACAAAATTCCGTGTTGTGAGTGCGAAAAGGTTTATGTTGGACAGACATCCAGAACTCTCAAATCTAGAATAACTTCACACAAGAGCGATTGCAGATTACGACCCAACGCTTGTGCCTTATCACAACATTTTAATGATACATTTTATTAAATTGATTATAATAATTCCACTTTACTTGAAATAGAATCCAATTCGAATAAACGACAATTTTTAGAAATTGTTCACATTAATAAAGAACGGAATACGTTGAATAAAAGAAGTAATGTTGGTGTTTTTGAGTTCTATTTACAATTATTTATTACAATTTAAGGATATACATCATCAAAACATTTGTAACAATTCAATTTATATTTATTTTAATCTACTACTCCTTCCCGCCCGTTGAAATTTTGCTGGTTTGTTTATCAGTTTCAACAAGTGCAATTTATAAATTTGTGTTCAGTCACGCAGTTGTATCTTATCTGACTTCTTCTGTTCAAAATTTTCTCCGATATATATATATATATATATATATATATATATATATATATATATATATATATATATATATTTAAAAACTGTTGTTTTTATCCTTTTACTCAATTAAAATGCAACATTTATAAACACATACCGATTTATTTAAAAGTAAATTTATTTTGGAACCAACTAATATACAACAAGTAACAATGGGCCTTGAGGTACCCGTACAATTACAAAAAGAGCAGGTAACAATAAACCCAGCCATTCAGCACTCAGTCAGTAACTACGGACGCGTTTTGCTCTTATTATCAGCGTAGTATAACTAACAGCTGGAGTGTATAAACACTATTCCGAGCTGTATTTTAAATTTACTTATCGATTAAAATCCAAGCATAATGCAATTTTTACCACGATTTCTGGATCGTCCTTACCGAAGTAGCGGAATGTTAAAATCACCATACATTTATTGCAAAGTAATACTAATAAACATATGTCTAATAAATATAATGTAAATAGATTACATGCACAGATACAAATTGGAATAAATAATTTAAGTGTCTATCCTGTACTGGTAGTTTTATCGATCATCGATTCTCTTTTTATTTAATAAATTACATAATTTTCTAAATTTTATTTTATTAATAATAATAAGTTGCAATTTAATACTTTTATACAAAACGTAATATAATTATATTTTTTAGGTGCCTTCAGAATGATTCCTTTGATTGTATTCGTAATATTAACGATAAAAATCAACATTGGAGTAAGTTCAATTAAGAAAGAAATTGATTTTGAAAATATTTGCCCTATTGGACACAATCAATTTTGGAAAATTTATTACTGGCACTTTGGGAACGCTGCCAATGTGAAAATACTACTGCTGAAGAGAAAACATCATCATTTTATGAACATGTATATATCAAATTTTATGCAGTATTTATTTAGAGAGAATGAATTAAAGACTACTGTCTTGATTAATAATAATGACGTGTATCGGCATAATACTACCGATGTATTAGAATTGATCAGTGTTTTGCGTTTTGAAAATAACGCCAGTATTTCAGAAACCTTAGATTTTAATGATTTTGAAATGCCAACCAATGCAAATAAAATGTATTCTGAAAATTCTGGTGATGCAAATTTATTTATTGTTCAAGATATAGAAGATCTTGAATTCTTCATAAATACAATGCAAAATAAGATGCTACCAAATCCCAGAGGTTCTTACTTCATTAATATTTTAACCCAAGATGTCCAGAATATTCATGTTAATTTAAGACGCTTATTGAACATACTATGGGTAACATATGGAGTATTGAATGTGAAAGTACAATTTCCATGTTCTCCTTTATATGAAAAAATCTTCCGTTTTAATCCCTTCGTTTACTTTAATAATTCTTGGGGAGTAATAAATATGTTTAAAATTGAAGATGTACTAAAAAATCCTTTGGAATACAGTAAAAAAATATCTAACATGCAAGGTTACCCATTACATATATCAATGTTTGTAAGAAAACCTACGGCAGTACGCGATCTTCCTAAAGCAATGAAAGGAATTAAATATTACAACATCCTAAAAAGATCAGGCGGATTTGGTGGGCTGGACGGTATAGTACTAGCATACATTTCCGACTGCTTGAATTTCACAACTGTTATTAAAACTCCACCAGCTGATAGAGAATATGGATACATGTTACCAAACGGAACTTTAGTTGGAAGTTTAGGAGATGTAGTGTATCACTATGTAGCGGCTTCCTTCAATGGCAGGTTTATTTCACAATACGATTCTGATCAAATTGAATTTCTGAACCCAATTATCAATGATCCTCTATGTGTGCTTGTACCTAAAGCAAATAAGGTACCACAGTGGTTAAAATTATCGCAATGTTTTAAAGAAGAAACTTGGTATAGTTTACTTGGCTTATATATTATTACTTCCATTTACTGGTCTATTGTTAATAAAATTATTATCACATCAACTAAACATATTAAGAATGTAGATGAATCTTTTTTTGATGTGTTAACTTTATTTATATCAGTACCATTCAGAAAATTAAAATTTAATAATCACAAAATATTTGTAGGAATTTGCTTGTTATTTAATATTATCATTGTGGGTACTTTCCAAGGTTCACTTTATAATTCCTACACTACAGAATCGTATTTTCCAGATTTGAATAATTTAGAAGAGCTTGATAGTTCTGGCCTATATATAGTAACGAGCTCTAAAAGTTTAATAACAACTTTTGGAACGGATCCTAAACCAATAATGCAGCGTCTGAAAGAGAAAATCAGAATATTGAATGGCACTATTTCACTAGAAAAAGTAGCGATGGACAGAGATTCAGCAGCGTTTGAGCGAAAAGGCGATGCTAAGTTGAGGATAAAGACCGAATACACGCGTCCGTCCGATGGGTTCGAGCTGATACACATCATGAACGAGTGTCCTTGGACCTACTATGTATCCTACATAGTACCCATTGGATCTCCGTTTCTGCCAGTATTTAACCATTTGATTACTGTCTTCTTGGAAGCGGGTCTTGTCAACAAGTGGCAGTCAGACACAGTGGATGCTCTTGTTTTGGAGAGGCGAATTCGTCCCACGGAACAAACAGATGGATTCAAACCTTTCACCTTAGAAGATATGCAAGCAGCTTTTTATTTAATTACTTTAGGTGTATTCATTTCAGGTACTGTATTTATTCTTGAGATAATTTTTTATACAATCCGAAATTTTATTTTTAATTTAACACGAAAAAAAAATATACCTGCAATTACCACAGCTCCACGCTTGGTATAGTAATATAAAAATGTACTCAAAAATATAATACGAATAGAGATTTACTCTATCATGAAGTAGTTATTTTTGTATATCAAGATGGCAAACCGAAATTAAAAATTGCAGATCGAAAAAAGCGATGATTGAGAAGATACTTATATTCAAAATGTACACAAAATTTAGTTCACGATCGAACAGCAACTTAAGCAGTTTTAATATTATAATATATAGTATTGCGTTGTATGTATAAACAAAATAAACACAGGAAGAATATGATAACATTTAATATAAATAAATGTAGAACTCTGCAAATGTCAACAGTATGTCAATAAATGAAGTCAAGAAACTAAGGTTCATATTCTCACATATCTTGAAAAAGCCACGATGGTTGGCGAAAAAATTAAAGTACTGGAATTCAAAATAAGAACCAAAACTGTACAACAAGACAGTAATTTTTTATCAGAAGAAAATGTAATGGGGAAATTCAAATAGAAATATAAGTTATAAAAACTTTAACATTCAATTTTATAAAGTTTAAAATTTGTCAAATTTAAATTCATTCCATTAAAACTAAAATGACAATATACAAAACACTATACAGGCCAGTACTTATACATGGTAGTGAAAGTTGGGTGCTAATTGAAAGACAAAAATGCAGACTACAGGAAATGGAAATGAAATATTTAAGAAGAGTGAAAGCCATAACCCGCAGAGACCAAATACGAAATGAAGAAATCCGCAAAGAATTAGATATGGTTCGGACATCTAAATAGAATGAAACTACACCAACCAGCAAAAGAAGTATGGGAAACCAAAGTACAAAAGAAGAAAACCAGAGGAAGGCCCAAGAAAACGTGGAACGACGAAATAATGAAGATATTAGGACAAAGAAAAGTACTATGAAATGAAGCCAAGAAGATGTCAAGAAACAAAAAACAATGGACAAAATTTGTGTACCAAATGTAATGTAATAAATGAAATGTATTTTTTTTTCTATACCTTACACCTCCGGGTAGAAAGGTTTTGATTATATATATATATATATATATATATATATATATATATATATATATATATATATATAAAATTTAAATTCAATTTAGCCTTTTGCAATTTTTTATGTACAACCATTAACCATGTATAATATTTAACAAAATAATTATGTTTAACAACATAACTCACATAGTGAGTGTATTTATTTGAAACAATTTTTATATTATTTCAACAATATGTACCTATTATCATGTAGCTAATGCTGGATTAAATTTTAAAATAATCCGAAACGTCCAATGTAACCTAACTACAATTTTTTTTTTGAATAAATATAACAAATGAGCCCAAATTGAGCATCATTATTTTATAAATTACAAGTTCCCAACAAACCAAATTCACCTATCGCCGGAATTCTTTTCAACAATGTACAACAGCATTTTCCTTAAAGAAATCTGCAAGAACTTCGGATTTCATATCACATCTATCACTAAAAGTTACTATTCCATTAATGTCAAAATTGCCAAAGCTGTAAACAGATTACACTTCCTTCTTTTTGTAAAAACTTAAATTTAATACCAAGTTTTATAAAAAAACTGTGTGAGAGATAAAAAAAACTTTACGTCAACTCGTTCAATCAAGGGAAGGCATGTCGTATACAAAACAGATACTTATTGGATTTATTAAACTTAAAGAAAGATGATTTACAATTTTTGTAATCCTCTAAAACTAAAATTATAACAGATTGCATGGATACTCCACCAATTGATGTAAATATTTTGTTACTTATAAATCTAATAATTTATATTAACACTTAACAACAAAATCTTGCAAAAATTAATAGAAAACTTGAAAAATTAAAAAATATAGCTAAATCTCACAGTATTTGTAACTTCATTTTGAAGCACCATTCCATTTCGATTGCTAATCTTACAGATAATGTAATTAATTAATAAATACTAGCAATTCTATCTCTGGCACCCAAATTTAGTTATAAACAAATCAATAATCATAATAACAAAAAACTTATTATGGATAGTTATGTAAATATATCATTAACCATAGACAAATCTGATCTAATTAACAAGACTGATTTAAAAGATAAAATAAGTCACATATTACAGAAAATATTTGCACAACTCAAAACAAAAAAGTTAACGTTTCCAGAGATAGAATTATTAGCATGGATTTGAAAGGCACAAAATTTCAGTAAAAACAACAAGAATAATATAATACTAACTACAGCAGATAAAAATGCTAAAACTAATAATGTACCGACAAGGCTACAAGAAAAAAAGCCCTAAAAATTCTTCATGACAGTAAAACACAAACCACTAAATAAAAATCCTACTGGTAAACTTGATAAAAACAGCAAAACATACTTAAAATCATTGAAAAAAGTAGAATTAATAATAAAAAAACAAACTACATAAATTATAGACACTCTTACACATAACCTTTCGAAATATTTAAACTCAATCATTTCAAAATTAACTTCTTAATCTCCAAATATTATTAAAAATTCATTCAACCTGGAAGATGAAGTAACAAAGTTACATATCCTACAAAATCTCAGAATTTTATCACTTGACGTTATCGCGCTGTATTCCTCTATCCCTCAACAAACAGTAATACAATGTATACATAAACAATGGCATAACTTGCAAGAACATCACATGGATTTTAGCCTAGAACAATTTATTACTGGTCTTGAATAATGTTTCGAATCTTCAGGTTTTAGTTTTTATAATAGATTTTACATGCAAATAGATGGTACCCCTATGGGGATAAGTGTTAGTAGCTCTTTAGCTGAATTAGTACTCCAAAAATGAGATTCTTATTGCTAATAAATATAATATTTTGTACTATAAAAGATACATAGATGATTGCACAGTTATAGATCCCTTACACTTAATAATTAAATTTACAATTGAACTCTCTATTAATAAGAGTATTAAATTTTTAGATACAAATTTAACAATATCACACAATAAAATTATAACTAACTGGTACCGTAAGCCTACAGCTTGGGGTAGATATCTTTATTTCTTCTCCTACACAGCTTATTTTATTTCAAAATATATAAATATAAGATATTATACATTATGCAACAGACACTGTAATACAATGGTTGAGGATGAAGGGATACAACAAATTATATTTCGCGAATATATTATTAACTTAATAGTCTGTCCCCATGGCTACATGCTGAGTGCAGCTATTCAGAGGGAGAGGAAAGGATTTTCCTTAAGCAAGGATAACAAGGATCTGCATAGTAAACTGCAGAAATTAAATAAGAAAGAGGACAAGGCGAGACGGAATAGGTGAGTATCTAATTCCTCTTACAGTTGCAATGATGTACGATCCCGTCGTTCACACAGAAGTTCTCCCAGACACCATACACTTTCTCGATCTCGATACCGCGTAGGTCGTTCTCCGAGTGAGGCGAATTCGTGAAGAGATAGATATCGCTCGCCGCTACATCCTAGTCTACCTGCGAGCAAGTCGAGTTCTAGTCCCATTTCTCGCAGGCGCGAACGAGTGCTGTGATCTGAGCATCGCGGCAGATGCTGCTAATAGAACCTGCTGCTTGTCTAAAGTCTCTGCAACTGGGTCGCTATTAGACAGGGTGCCTTCAAGAATTACCAAGGTCAACGCGACCACTCTCGCTACCTCTGGTGACGAGAAAATGCCCGCTGACATCTGACATATTTTAAGCTCTGACCTTTCCATTAAAAAGCCGCAGGTATTCCTAAATAAAACAGTAGCAAGTATCTATATGGCAATCCGGACTACCGAAGAGAAGGTGGATCCATTTCTCGAGAAATATTACCAGAGAACTGCAAATTTTCGGCAGCTCCTATGTTAAATACTGAAATCGAGGCCAACCTGAACACACTCTACAACACCAGAAACTCTACTCACCTACAGTAAAAAGCCATACTAGGAAAGGTACTGACAACCTTGAACTGTTCTATGGGGTTCCTTCTAGAAGAGAAAACAGACTTATCTAAGGAAAGAAAAGATGGAATTTTGACTTGTATTGTGGATTCTGGACGCATTCTTTGCAATCTATTTCACGAGATTTCCCTAAAATGACGCCAACTAATCTTTCATCTAATGAACACACAAATTAACAAGTTATGTGGAAATAATTCCACCCAGGGAGTTCTTATTTGACCCTGATTTAGGGTAAAAAAGAGAAAGAGAGGCGAATACAGCTAATGCTAAATGACAAACCAGCTACTTCTATCCCAGAATGTAAACAAATGAAATATAACTGGACAAGAAATCTGAAACTTCTGCCAAATAAATCAAACTTTGCATGGATTTGGGAAGAACAAAGCCCTGAATTGTTGAAAATGGAAATAAATAATATAATAACTGCGTATAATGCAGTCCTGTATACTGAAGATACCAGAAGAATAACATGCTCCACTAATTACCCTAATTTCTCACTTTACAATACGAGCTGTCACTATCTTTCCTTAGATATTCCCTACAGACTTCTTAAAATAATTAGCCAACTCCGAACCGCAAATACAGGAAGATTCTCCTTATTCCATAATGATCACTGTCACAAGTTTAACCAAGAAGAATTATGCACCATTTGTAACATGTATGAACCGAACGATCTAAACCATTTCCTTTTCCGTTGCCCCATATACACTCCCATAAGAAACATACACATCTCCAAATATATCTCTTACAGTAACCACGAAAACACCATTAAAGACCTACTGGCCGATCCAAACGAGGAGAAGATGCGAGACCTGTACAAATACTGCAGAAATGCCCTCAATATTAGAGCTTTCGTGATAAATATGTAATTTTAAATTATTATATTTGTATATACATGCCTATTTAAATGTTGTCAATCCATTTGTATGAGAGTATCTCTCGAAACAAATTAGTATTAAATAAAAAATAAAAATAAAATACAGATATCTGAACACAACCAATCAGTTTAACTGGAGACGCCGGGTCCATCAGAAGAGGAAAATGAGACCACAGAGAGGGCGACCTTCATTCGCACAAAAAATCTCAAAATTCCGGAAATTCTAAAGGTAAGTACGACCTTCCTCTTTGCAGGCCAGCTAATAAATTTTAAGAACACGTGGACAACAGTGACCAACAACTCTATAGGGGTGAGATTTTATGATTTTGGTTGCTACTTGAAGTTGTTATGATATCAATTGTAAATATCAACTAGAAAATGAACTTCTTATTCGATAACAATGATTGTTATTTGTGGTTGATGATTTGAATTCCCGCCGTACAGACATCTAATGATAGATATTTGTAATAACATACATTTGTCATTTGTAATCACCGATAAATACAAATTTTGCGATTTTGACAGTTATTTCTTGAATATTTATTAATATTGGTGTTTGAAATTAGTGTTAGTGTGCTAAATATTGTTGATTGATTTGCTTAGTACATAACTTTGTTCATTGTTCATTTAATTTTATCTCGTTTAACTTTAGTTACTAATTGTTTGTTTAGGTTAAGGTTAAGTTTGTGATTTATTCATAGTTAAGTTCATTTTTAATATTTATTATCGCACAAATTGTATTGTTGCCGATTACAATAATTCTAATCTACTTCTTAATATTCTGCGGTAAGTCTATTTCATGTTTTTATAAATATTTTATATTTACTACAAATGTTATTCATGTTTTAGAAGAATATTTTAATTATTTACCGCTTTATACATCGGCGTGCGAATGAAAGACGACAAACATTACTTCTCGAAAGAAGACGTCTTCGAGATGTCAGTAATGCTTTCGAGTTGCCAGAAATCCGTTGTAGAATTGTTTCGCTTTTCACAATTTCAGGTACCACATTTAATAGACTTATTATCACCGCACATGATCCAGAAAACAAGAGTGACGGGAGTTCCAGCCAATATAAGATAATTACCATGTTAGCCTATCACAAACTATGTTAAGCAGAGCAATCCATGAAATCAGCGAACTCATTGAAAGGATTTTATTAAACGAATGGGCAAAATTTCCACAGACCAAGGCGGAAAAAACGGCAATCAAGGAAAAGTAATATCTTATTGAATGGCACATACTGTGACGATTACTTGTTCCGCAGCTACTTTGCTAGCCCGTGATGTCGTGGTTCTCCCCCAGGCTGTCGGGTTTTCTCGGGCGCCACTCAGCGGGTCCTGTGAAAGAGAAATAGGTCGCTATCAGAAGCTGATAAACAAGTGATTAAGCTCAGCCCCGGAGGCCGTATTTATACCCCGATTACTAATTAAACTCGTTTAAACAAATTTTACGACAGAGATGGAGAGTTCTAGGATAGTGTTGTTTTTGTTCAATAAAATAAATTTTATTCTAAATGTCGTTCTTTGACTTCCCTGCGTTTTACAAAATTTTATATTACATTTTAGATTGTTTTAGAATATTTGAAAAATTATGTTTGAGTTATTTGAACATTTAAATCTCGGCTTCGTTCGGATGTTGCCGGACCTGCGCAGTGGTGTCTTTGACAGCGTCCTGTGGTGTGGTGCAACTGTAAAAATATACAATTTACGCAGATATGTCTCATGTAAGTTTAATTATCGGTAACAGGGTGGTGTTTTATGAGCCTGGTGTTGTAGGTGAATCTGTGGCTGTCACCTGTCTGGCCATGCGGTCTCGAAGTTAGGTTAGACCACGTGCTGGTGGAAAAACGGCTTTAAACAGCTTTCCCGTGCTTCGGAAGGCTTGAGATGAAGATGATCGGATGACACAAATAACGGAACGGTGTTGGTTTAGTAAGCTGGAGTGCACGTGGTTGCGAAAAAATGCTGGTTAGTGACACTTCGTCACAATACATAAATAATTTAATAAATTTTACAAATTTTAGAGATTTATGAAAAAAACTGGAGTCCCAGGAGTGTGTGGTGCTATAGATTGCACCCATGTGACCATACTTGCTCCGTCGAACGATGGCCATAATTACTTAAATAGAAAGGGGTTCTGTTCGAAAAATATTCAAATTGCAATTACTACATTATTACAAATTTACTTTAAGAAAACTTCGTTGATAGATTTCAAATTTTTAAATATAAACGCAAGAGATTCTTGGTTTCTAGGTAATAAAATATATTATATACGTATTTTTTTTAATATGTTACTATTTCAGGTGACTCAAGTTACCCTCTGGAACCTTGTCTTCTAACACCCATATTAGATGCTGCAGTGGGAAGCCCGGAAGAACGCTACACAAACTGTCATATTAGAAGTAGAGTTAGTGTTGAAAGACTTAATCGAGTGTTAAAAAGTGTATTCAGGTGCCTAAGGGGTGATAGGATTTTACGCTATAAGCTCAGAATTATAGGATCATTTATAAATGTATGTGCTGTGCTACATAATAAGCGTATACGTTTTAAGATGAACAATAATGGACAGGCGCATATATATATATATATATATATATATATATATATATATATATATATATATATACAAATAATGAGCTGGAACCCAATGATACACAACCAAACGGACAATTATTGCAAGTGACTGATTAGTCGACATTTATATTTGTCTGAAAATTTATTTATTTGTTCCTTAATTGTATATAATTTTTTGATTTTTATGTCTATTTGCTGTCTTTTGGCTAAAATATGTTTTCTCCAGGTAAGTTTTGAATCCAGGTGCATTTAACGTCGGGTGCTTTTGTTAGTGGTTTGTTGTTGATCTTTACTTCAGGGCAGTCTGTCTTTTTATTAGTAAATATTATATGAACGGATTTTCTGTCATTTATTTTTATTTTCGATTTGTTAGCCCAGTCTTCTATGCTGTTGAGTGAAGATTGCAGATGTTGTGATGCTTCAAAAGAGTTCATATTTGATGAGAGTATGGCGGTGTCATCAGCATACGTAGCTGTTGTTACATTATTCGAGCATGGTAGATCTGCAGTGTAAATTTGGTAGAGGGTTGGCCCAAGTACACTTCTCTGTGGCACTTTTGCTTTGATTGGGTAGACTTTGGAGGTCATATTTTCCTGAGTAACATAGAATTGGCGATCTGTGAGATAGGATTTTAATAAAAAATAATAGATGTGTGATAAGGTTTTTTTAATTTAGTACAATAGTCCAGGGTACCAAACACGGTCAAATGCTTGGCTCACGTCTAGGAATGCTGCTGAACATATTTTCTTCTTTTCTAGGTTATCTTCTATTTCTTTAATTCCCTATGAATTTGCTCTATTGTTGAATGACGAGCTCTAAATCCAAATTGATGATCTGGTAGAACTTTATTTTTTTGTATTTCTAGTTCAAGTCTTTTGCGAATTAGTTTTTCTAGTAATTTAGATAAAAGCGGTAACAGCGAAATAGGTCTATATGAAGATGGTTCGTGAATGGGTTTGCCTGGTTTTAATATCATTGTGATTCCATATTTTAGGGAAATATTGAACTCTGAGCACTGCATTGAAGAATTGCGTAATAGCAACAATTCCTTTTCTACTTAGATTTTGAAGTATGGTAGCAGTTATCATATCGTGTCCGGGGGCTTTCTTGCTATTTAGATGTTTAATTTTCTCACGAATTTCTGTCGGTGTAAAGTGCTTTAACGGTAGTGAGTTTTTTAGTGGAGTGCTCAGAAAGTTCATAATTTCATTATCATGTTCTATATTTTGTATATTATTTGGTTGAAATACGTCAGACAAGTGGGCTGCGAGTGTGTCTGCTTTTCCTTCGTCTGATCTGACCCACGTGCCGTCACTTTTCCTGATTGGAGATATGTGCTGTTGTGGTCTCTTTAGTTTTCTCGTAGCTTTCCACAATGAGTAATCAGTGTCTACTGTTGCGGATAAGTTACAAATGTAATTTTCGAATGTTTTATTTTTAATGTCTGCTATTAGATGTTTATTTTTTTTACATAGATTATTTAGGTGCGTTTTATCTTGAGGGTGTCTGCTTAATTTCCACTTTCTTCGGATCTTTCTTTTTTCACTGACGAGTTCCCTGATGTGTTTTGGATAGTTCGCACATACGCGTTCTACGTTCTTGTTGTCTGGAGTAGATTCTTTTGCAGCTTGTTGAATTGCTGATGTTAACAGTTTTAAAGCTTCATTTATTTCAACCTCTGTTTTTAGTGGGATTCCTCAGTTTAATTTGTTATTTAAAATGCTTTGGAATTTTTCCCAGTCCGTATTTTCGTTACATATCTTCGGGTTTCCTACTCTTTGTATTATTGTTGTACTAATGGTTAATACTACTAGTGAGTGATCTGAAATTAAATCATAATTTTCATCTACCTTCATGTAGTTCGAGGAGATTCCTTTGGTGATGAAGTAGTTGAGTAGGTCCGGGATTTTATTTAAATCCGTTGGCCAATAAGTGGGTTTACCTGTGCTTAGTGGGGAGTAATTTTTAGCAGAGATGATTTTTTGTAATTCTCTACCTTTTGGGTTGATCAGCCTTAAACCCCACTGCGGGTGCTTGACATTGTAGTCACCTCCAACAATGAATCTATTACCCAACTGATTAACGTAATCCTCGAATTGGTCTCGTTTGATCGCATGTTAAGCAGGGCAATATACAGCTCCAATTACTAGTGAGCCCCATGCATCTTGTATCTTTATGTTAGTTGCTTGTATATAGTCTTTTTCATACTTATCAATTTCGTAGTGTTTGATATTGTCTGAGATAATAATTGCACTACCCCCGTGTGCATTTCCGTCAGGGTGGTTCGTGTAGTAGGTTTGGTATTAGTAAATCTTAAAATAATTCCTGGATGTGAAATGGGTCTCTGATATTAGCAATACGTCTATTTTTTGCTGATTAAGAAATATTTCAATATCTTGTTTGTGTTGTGGAAGGCCATTGGCATTCCAAAGAGCAATTCTGAGTGAACTATACATTTTTAGTGGTAACTTTTATTAGCGTGGATAGCATATTGATAATGTTAGTATTTTGGTTCATAAGTTGCGTGAACATTAATTCGAATTTTGTTAAAAATTGTTGCAATATACTATTTGAGTTCATATCTGCTAATTGTTGTTTTAGGATGTTCGCATACGTGAGATTTCTCTCCGGATTATCTTCCGAGCTTCTTTGCATGTTTGGGTTCCATTATTGTTCTTGTATTGTTAACATTACGTCTTCTCGAGGGAATGTTTCCTTATATGTTTTAGTAATTTTTCTTCTTTGTTGGAGTTCTCTATATTTTGGACAGCCTTTATAGTTTGCTGGGTGCGGTCCGTCGCATAATGTGCAAATTGGATCTGTATCTTTATTTTTACGACAGTCTTTTGTTGCGTGGTTACCTGGACATTTCACACAGCGAAATGGTTTTGTACAATATTATTTTGTGTGTCCATATTCCTGACATCTTTGACACTGTGGAATTTCTTTCTTCTTTCTAGGTGCCTCAATTTCTATTTTAGTTCCCCACAGGTTTGTTAAATTATAAATTTCTTTGTTATTTTCACTTGGATGTTGATCAACGAAGAACATAAGTAATCCTTGTTTTGTGTGCCAACTTTTTATATTGGATATGTTTCAGATATTAAAGCCTTTTTCTTCTAATGCTTCTTTTATGTGTTCTATAGCCATTGTGGAATGAAGATTCTTTATGACTACTCTGTATGCGCGTTCTTCCCTTGGTTGATTGGTGTGGAACGAAACGTTATTTTGCTTTAGTAAGTGGATAAGTCCGGGGTTTTTGTGTTGACTTTTACTTCTTTATTTCTGAGCATTTTACACAGAATCAAGCCCGTAGTCAGGGGGTGGCTAGGTGGGGCTGAGCCCCACCTACGAACTGACCAAGCCCCACCTAGAAAAATCTTAAAAATATCTTAAATAAATTTTTTGTATTATTGACATTTAAGTACCTACATTGTCGATTATCGTGAAAGAGTTTGGGACCAACGACCAAACATATATAGACAAGTCATTCCCTATCCCTTCCCAATGAATGTTTTGATTTCGGCTGGCCAGAAAGAGATAGAGATATGTTTAGTCTATAGTTCGAGCATTTCTCACTAGAGGCTAAGGCTACCAATATGCATCATTATTTTCGGTGATAATTAATCATTTGCAGTTTTAATAATATTATTATGAAGCACTAAATATTGTTATTTTTTATTCCTCTACTCTACCTTAGAACAAGTTTTGCAGTACAAGGATCGAATTATTAAAATATTAATGAACTTAGAATCTCAAGAAATGTCAAATTCAAATTTCAATATTTAATTTTACCTTTATGTTTAAAGAAGCGTTCAAGCTAAATTCCAACAGAAACTGAATAGAACAATACCATACGTCCATTGTTGCAACCATCGACTACATTTAGTAATTGTTAAGGCAATAAATGACGTAGCTATCATTAAAACTTTTTTTGAACAATGTTCCATGTTATATAATTACCTTAAACAGGGGTCCATTGCCAAAATATACATAGGTCACTCACTAAATCGTCTTTTAGAGCAACGATGGTCTGGACATTTTCAAGTAACGAACATAATTTATAGTAACTATAAAGCAATTATTACGGCAATAAAATCGATCTCAGGTAACAGAAATTTTAGAGGAGATCAAATAGTAGAAGCAATTGGTTTACATACTGTTATGATTAAATTACAATTTCGGTTTTGTGCAATATTTATGCGAAAAGTATTACAAGCATTGCATCCAGCTGAAAAAATGCTACAGGCCCGAGAAACAAGTTTAAAGGACTCCGCTCAAATAACTGATGCAGTAGTGGAAGTTATTTCAAACATGCGGAATGATATTACTTATATCGAAAAAACAGATATTCAATCCAAAAGACACAGAACACTAATCAGTAATCTTACAAGATTATATAGTTATGGAAACAACAGGTGATGTCACTTAAGTCGGTGTTTTACGAGACTCTCGACATAATTTTGAATGAACTCGCACGAAGATTTCGCAATAATCATGCTTTAATAGAAGCTCTTTTAGCAGCAGAAGATCTTTGTTACGAAGAAATTTATTATTTATCAACCTTGGATATTCCACTATCATCTTAAGAAGAACTACATGTAGTTCGAGCATATCTGAAGAAGATCGACAATTCTAAAACTTTTGAAGAAATTTACAAACAAAGAATACCATATGAAAATACATATAAAATGTTAGCAACAGCTAGAACTTTCGACTGCAGTACAGCTATTTGCGAATCAACATTTTCTGTGTTAACCAGAATAAATCGACCGCAAAGATTATCAATGACGCATCAACGTTTAGCAAATTTATCATTTCTTGCATTTGAAAGATCTCGCACGAAAAATCTTGATATACAAAAAGTTTTATTAAAATTTAATGCTTTAAATAATAGAAAATTATAATTATTTTTGTGTTAAAATTTAAGTTAATATATTTATATTTTATTATGTACTTAAATATTTGTGTTTTTTTTGTAAATTATTTTTGTTTTGAATAACTACTATATATATACAGTGTGTGCAAGGAAATGCGGAACATAAGACTTTAACATGGGATTTCAAAAAATTGCGGATACTCTCTCTCCTGATAGATTTAGAGCAAAACTGGAAGAGTACAAAGTTGTTCAGAATTAAATTCTACGTCAGATAAGATCATAATTGTTGCAACAGCAGGCCTGTAATACGAGATATATTAACCAGTGTGAAATTTGCTTACAAGCTAAATACGAAAGAAATCCTATTAAAACCAAATACAATATAACACCAACACCTGACAAACCCTTTCATACAATACACATAGACACACTCACTTTAGAAAACTCTAAATTTGTGACGATAATAGACGCATTTTCCAAATACGCGCAAGCCTATAAAGTAAATTCGACAAATGCAATCGAGATCACAAATAAATTAACCAAATTCTTCTCACATCATGGAATTCCCAAATTAATGATTTGCGATAATGGTTTAGAATTCAAAAATAATATTTTAAAAGAATTATTAGCTATTAATAAAGTCGACGTACACTTCACGAGTTCTCAACACCCGGACTCAAACGGAGAGATAGAGATTAGATAGAGAGATTCCACTCGCCACTAATCGAACACATACGTCTTTTCAACATATAAGAAAACTTCAAAAACGAGCCTATTAAAACCAAAGTAAATTACGCTTTATTAGCTATAATAATACCAATCACACAACAACTGGACTGAAATCCGTAGAAATTATATCCGGACCCTCCGCTCGTTTCAGGCATTGTTATTGTAGTTATTTATTTGGTTTTGTAATACAAGCCGGTAGGTATTACAACCTACACAACACTACTTAATTTGGTATTAATTATGTTGGATAACACTAGATGTAATGTTAGAGATGAAAACAAAGGTAAAGGATAACGGTCTTTTATAGTTGCTTTATTTAACCTCCTATAATCTATGCACAGTCGTTTTTCTCCATTTTTCATGGACACCAGGAGTACAGGTGATGAAAACGGTGAATTTGACTCTCTGATAATTCCAGCGTCTAGCAAATCACCTAACATACTTTTCAGTTGATTTCTCTCTGCGTGTGACATCCTGTGGGGTCTATAAACAATGGGCTTGTCATCATTGAGTTCTATTGTCATTTCCACTGCTGTAGTACATCCAATATCTTTCATGGAAGTTGCAAAAACATCTGTGTAACGTTTTATTAGTGCTAGTACCTGTGCTCGTTGTTCACATGTTAGATCATTTCCTAGGTTCAATTCTTCTATTTTAAATTGGTAGGGTTGTACTGTTTTTGTTTCATTTGTGTTTTCTCTACATTTCGTACCTCACGCAAATACTTCCCTTAATTTAACAACGAGATCTGTCTTGGAGAGGTTTAAAACAGGGATTATGCACTCACCATTTACATTTGGAGCAACAATACATCTTGGGATACAACATTCCTGATTCTCTCGACTTCGTACACTGGACTCAATAAACAGCTCATCATGACCGTCCATCTGGCAGACTACATCCCCTGCATGGCCTGGTGGTATCACTGTTGCGTTCTTGGCCCAGCATACAACCTTCATTACAGGTAACGCCTCGATTTGTGAAAGTTCTATAGAAGTATTGTCGAATAGGCGTATAACATCATTGTCCCTGAAAATCCGTACGTGGGGTTGTTTCGTGAAAGGTTGTCCTATTATTAGTGGCATTTCCTGAACACATAATCGATATATCTACAGCTGCTTCTACCTGATCAAACCCAATATTAACTTTCGTAGCCTCCCCTACAGTGAAAGTAAACCCATTTCCAAACCCCCGGATTTCTTTTCTCTTACAGGTATCATAAAGTATGTAAGTGAATCAGCCACATTCTGCCTCAAAGTAATTTGCGCCCAAGTCGATGAAAGCTCTAGTTTGTTCACCATTTATCCAAACGTTCATGAAATATTTTGACTGCATGTTCTGTTTTTCGCTTATAATGAAAATAGACTTACCAGAAGTTGATGTAGTTGCAGTCGGTGGTACTTGTCGAGCTTCTGGTCGAGGACGTTTATCGAAGCGGGAACGAGCAAAACTCCTACATTCAGGTGACTTATGGCCACGGTTTCCACAAAGATAACATTTAATCTCTCGAATCGGTCCTACATCTGCATGTCTACGCGTCTCAAAATTCTGGCCAGACTTATTATTGGTAGTAGAGTTTCTCGGTTTATTAAAAGGCCGATTGGATTGGAAAGAGCAACCTGGTCGAACTGTTCTTAGATATACTAACAGATCTTCTGGTCTCCGATAATTACCCGCTAACGCTGCCGCCTCTTCAATTTTATCTTCTAATCCTTCTATTATGCATGACACTGCTTCGGCACAGGTGATGTTACAAGCGTTTAGTAAAAAAATTTTTTCGTAATAATATTAAGTAATACACTCGGCAGGCTTCCATGTACGACGTAACATCTCTTTCAATTGCTGGCAATAACTACGATTAGAGGGAAATGCTCCCTTTAACTGTACCTTCCATTCTTCCCACGTTAATTTCACATTAGTTAGGCTCTCATACCAACGTAGAGCATTTCCTGTTAACTTGCTAGTAGCAAAGAATATGGTTGTAGGTTCGTCCCAGCGGTATACTTCTCGCAGTTGTTCTACTTTATCAATCCATTTACCGATTACATGTTCTGGAATACTTGGGTCGAAAGGCGGTACGCTCTTGCCAAACTTAGATGAGCTTTTACTGGATGACATGGAGTGCATTCTATTACTCATGGCTGTGACATTTTCTGTCAATTGCAACATGAGTTCAGAACATTGTTGCAGGCTCCACAGAGAATCATTACTGTTAACGCGATACGGAGGTTGAAAAGGATCCTCTGGTATTGGTGGTAATTGGTACGGTTCGGGGCTAGCGGATCGTTCGCTCTGTGATCTCAGCGCCATAATGTCTTCAAGCACGTTGATCTATATCCCACTTCTGAATTTGTTAGAGATGAAAATAAAAGTTGATCTTGTTCTGCAAAAATTTATTTTAAACACAAAATACAGAATATATATATATATATATATATATATATATATATATATATATATAATCAATGTGGCAGGGACTGTCAGCAGAGCAGATAACACCTGGGTTAAGTTTCGAAATCAAGCTCCTGAAAAGAAAGAATCTATGAGTAAATTAACTCAGTGAGTGGTTTATCTGAACATAAAACATTATTACACAATATTTATGCGCATCCGTTAGGGGCTTAAATAAGCATAATAGATAGCTAATTTCCATCGATAACCCCGATACATACTCAGGAAGATTCAACTGCTAACGACTCGGAAGATACACTCACAACGAGTTAATACGTATCGGTAACCCCGAGACACACTCAAGGGGCTTTTTATATCAGGCAACCCCGAGACACACTCAAGAGGCTCCATCCGCGTTGGATTTAAACAACTTATCGGTAACCCCGAGACACACTCAAGAGGCACCTTATATCAGGCTACCCCGAGACACACTCAAGAGGCTCCATCAGCGACGGCTTCAAACAACGTATCGGTTACCCCGAGACACACTCAAGAGGCTCCGTATATCAGGCAACCCCGAGACACACTCAAGAGGCTCCATCCGCGCCAAACGTATCAGACACTATATCGCTCTACGAGTTGACCATCGAATAAGGCATCTCAAACCAAGCGTTAACCCACAAATATACTATCTCCCATTGTCACAACACGCTCTCTTAATAAGAATTCATAAAGAAATCACTTCACGTTGTTTACTACTAGAGTATCAAAACGGAACTATTTAAAATTAACTTACGGAGTTGAAGTAATAGTGTACCGTAACCATTGACGTAAGACAATAGAAAAAAAATAGTAAATACATTCCTAAATTAATAAGGGAATTAAATTAAATAAAAGTGCTTATAACATTTATATATATATATATATATATATATATATATATATATATATATATATATACAGTGGCTCACAAAATTATTCGTACACCTAAGTTTTATATTTATAAAGTGAAAAATGGAGTACTTTCAAAAAAATATTCAGGTATTATTGACGGGATCAGATTCTCTCATTTTTCAGAAACAAAATACAATAGCCATTTATGAAAAAAATATTATTTTTCTTATGTTAATTAAATAAAAACAAAATATGTACATAAAATAGGTACACAAAATTATTCGTACACTTATGAAATCTTGCATATAACGAGACAATATTTATATTTATAAATATGAAACATCTGTGATTGCATAATTATCATTTGTCTGAGTATTTTGTATAAAATTTAAAAAAAAAATAGGTCACAAAAACAAGAAATTATGGTAGTTGAAAGGCGAATCTGCTTGAAATTACTTTGCAAGTGTAAATCTTTAAGGGAGGTTGTCAAAATTAAACGAAGATCGCATTAACTGTTAAGAACCTTATAAGTAAATATAAAAATAAAAATCAGTAGAAAAATATTCACCGTGGAGGCCTTAAATTATTTTTAAGTCAGTAGAATATACTATATATTGAGCGTTAAGTGAAATCAAATCCAAAAAATCCCCTGAATAAATTAACGTTAGGAATAACTAAAATTTTTAAGGGTCTATTGGAACATAGACTATTGAAAGAACTTTAAGAAATTTTGGTTTTAATGGTCTTATAGTAAAAAGTAGGTCCTACAATTCCAAACAAAATAAAATTAAGAGACTCGCATTTGGATATAGTACATTAGCACGGATTGAGTTTTTGGAAATTGGTAATCTTGCGGATTTGAGTGAATGGCAAATCTTTTGATTAGAGAAATCCAAATTCTGAGCTTAATAACTGCAATTTATGTAGTACAGTGAAACAGAGCGGCAGGATCATAATAGTTTGGGGATATGTAGGAGCTCCTTATGACTATACGGCCATTAAAATCAAAATTTCTTAGAGTTCTTCGAATAGCCTATATTTCAATATATCCTCCAAAAATTTCAGATATATTTTTTGTTAATTTATTCAGGGGTTTTTAGTATTAAATTTCATTTAATGCTCAATAAATCGTTCATTCTGCTGAATAAAAATTTTCTTACGGTCTCCACGGCAAATATTTTTCAACTACTCTTAATTTTTATATTTACTTCTAATGTTGTTAACAATTGAGAGCAATATTCATACAATTTTGACAACCTCCTTTAAAGATTTACACTGGCAAAGTCATTTCAAATAGATTCGTCTTTCAACTACCGTAATTTCTTATTTTTGCGACCCATTTTTCAAAAAGCCTTTTATAAAATACTCAAACAAATGATAATTACGTAATCACAGATGTTTTATATTTATAAATATAAATATTGACTCGTTTTATGTCAGATTTCATAAGTGTACGAATAATTTTGTGTACCTGTTTTTTGTATGCATTTTGTTTTTATTTAATTTACATAAGAAAAATAATATTTTTTTCATAATTGGCTATTGCATTTTATTTCTGGAATATGAGAGAATATGAGCCCGTCAGTAATATATCAATATTATTTTTTAAAGTACTCTATTTATCACTTTTTAAATAGAAAACTTAGGTGTACGAATAATTCTGTGAGCCACTGTATATATATATATATATATATATATATATATATATATATATATATATATATATATAACATCGTCCACAAGAAAAAAAAAATCTGTGTTCTCTAAAAATTTTACCACTTCCATGTAAATACAAAACTTCATTCAATCAAGTTAAAACAACAATGCGAATATGTAAATATTATCTTCACATTGTTATAATTTTACAATAGAAAAATTGAAACGTTTTCAATATTGTTTATGCTCGCAGTTAGGTGTTGTATACAATATTGAATTAAAAAGTGAAATAAAATAAACATGAATAATAGGCGAAATACATATGTAAGTATATAAATACGTATATTATTACATTATTCAATTATTACATACCTTTCTCCAGGACTCGGTATCTCTTACAAGTTCATTACCACAACTATTTAATTCTTGTGTTATTTTGTTTCAAATATCATTTATTTTATTCGCTGATTATCAGGGTTGGTAATAGTAAATCATTGATTTTTTAAGAAAAATCAAATAAATCATGATTTATTTTATTTTTTAATTTTGAAAGATTTCTAAGTACTAATGCATTTTTTACTTGTTTATTTATTATTTTTATATTCTTATTATAATTTAATAAAGAGTACAAGTTAGTTTAATATGGATTTAGACGACATTATAAACAATTTATTACAAAGAAATCCCATTCAAAATATGATTGCACCAATAATAGAAGTGTTAAATGAAAATAATAATTTAAATGAATTATATAATGATAGAAATGTTGGTAAAAGAAATGAGCATTATTATGAAGAAATAATTCCTAATTATTCTTTAAACGAGTTTATCAATTGGAGACCGTTTTAACTTTCCGAAAAGCATCGCACAAGAATTTTTTTTTTGAAATAAGTCAAATAATTTGTAATTTAAAGTTACAATATATAAAATGGCCTGATAATATTGAAAAAAATATAATTTCAAGAGAATTTGAAAGAAAATGTGGTAGGAACTGAAATAAAAAACATGAGTATATATATATATATATATATATATATATATATATATATATATATATATATATACAGGGTGGCCCAGTGAAAATTATCAGCGCAATTTATGGCCACTTAACATTAATTTTGCAAAAAACGCTCGAACACGTCAATTTTAATATAAAAAGGGACACCTGAATGAATTAGTACCAATGGTATAACTTCAACCCTAAAATGGGTGTGACCTGTGCCTCAAAAATTTTAAATGGAAAAGGGTGTCAAACATGACCCCGATCGAAAGGCCTTTCAATTCTCTTTTTAACAGTTTTTTTATTTTTCAAATCCGATAATTAGTTCCAGAGAAATATGGTTTAAAACAAATTTTATCAGGTGTGCAAAACTGCAATCAAGTAGGCATAAACAAATGACAGAAACTCAAGTATTAGTTTATTAGGTGTTCAAAATGACTATTTCCAACTTCCATACAATAATAAAGATTTTGCTCAAAATTTTGGAGATACGGTACGTTGCCGTAAATCTTCCAAAAATTCGGGCAGCGTGGCATAAACTTTATACTTCAAATAACCCCACAAAAGAATTCAACTTACAAATTACTTGTTTATTACAAACAACTTGTCGAAAGAATTGTTTATTTAGTTTCTGTCATTTGTTTTAGCCTACTTGATGGCAATTTTGAACACCTGATAAAATTTGTTTTAAACGATATTTCTCTGGAACTAATGGTCGGATTTGAAAAATAAAAAAACTGTTGAAAACAGAATTGAAAGGCCTTTCGAATTGGGTCATGTTTGACACCCTTTTTCATTTAAAATTTTTGAGGTGCAGTCCACACCCATTTTAGGGTTGAAGTTATGCCATTGGTACTAATCCATTTAGGTGTCCCCCTTTGTATTAAAATTGACGTGTTTGAGCGTTTTTTGCAAAATTAATGTTAAGTGGCCAAAAATTGCGCTGATAATTTTCACTGGGCCACCCTGTATATATATATATATATATATATATATATATATATATATATATATATATATATATCATAGAATATAAATATAAATGTCATAATCATAGGTATTTCTGGAATAATTGGATCTATTGATGGGTGCCACGTAGAAATAAAATGCCCCATTAATAATTCTGTTGATTTCTACAATCGCAATAATTATCATTCAGTGATATTACAAGGAATCTGTGATTATAGAATGAAATTCACAGATATTTTTGTTGGTTGTCCAGGTCTCGTATTTATTCTGAAAATTAAAAACAATATACAGAAATCTATTATATTATAGATTATTTTACAGGGCGGATGCATGATGCTCGTGTATTTTCCATAAGTTCTATATATGATAGATTAACAAATGACGATAATCCATTGCTTCCAGTTAACGAGCATTTAATAGGGGATGCTGCTTATCCATTATCCATGTTTCTTTTGAAACCTTATAGAGACAATGGTCACCTAACTGAAACACAAATACATTTTAATAATATTTTAAGTGGAGCAAGAGCAGTAATTGAGCGGTCATTAGGTCAGTTAAAAGGAAAATTTCGACGATTAAAATATTTAGACATGAGCCGTGAAGATATGATTCCAATAGTTATTACTGCTGCGTGTGTTTTACACAATTTTATATTAACACATGAAGGTGTAGTCGAAGATGAAGAACACATGCTGCAGTTGATTAATCCTGTAAATGAAAACAATGATGTAGAAGTAAATCAACATGAAGCAGAAGCTAAACGAAATTATATAGCACAACAATTAAATTAAAATTTATTTATTTTAAATAAAACAAACATGTTTATGAAAATTAATTATTATTTTCTCTTTTTTTAACTCAAGAGATTCTCTTAATAAACTTAATTTTTTTTCTTCTATTTCATTTGCTATCTCTAATTGTATTCAAATTTTTTTAATTTCTTCTAACTTTTCTTTTTCTACGTTTAAAGCTTCCCTTCTAAATGCATTTAAATTCATTTTTCTTTTTACTAATGATAGGGACCGGGACTCTATACAGGAGGAGGATTGATATGGTTCGGTTGTGGTGGTGGTATTTGATTCTAGGATCTACAGCAAAGAATTATTAGATTACATAGTGAGTATTTCCAAAACATATTACCGGTAAACTTGTATTATTCTCCTCAATAGTTGCAACTAAATTAACTGGATTAATTGTTCTATCGTCTGAAAATATGTCTTCATATAAATTGAAATATTTCCAGGAGACAGCTCTTTTCCCCGTACTTTTTTTATTATTTTTGATATTTTTGTACGTCCCCTTCAAATTCCTCATCTCGTTATCTAAATTTTCGACAGTACAAATATATCCTGCTTCCCTCATATTCCTTTTAATTTGTTCCCAAATATCTTTTTTTTTTATTTTTGGGTCCCGAAATTTATTAATATTTATATGATATAAATTAATTAATAATTTTGTGTTGGAATCATCCCACTGAAATTCTGGAAAAAAATACGGATTTTGGTAGGATACAGGATTATGAACTTCAAAGAAGAAAAGGAATGACCAGGCTTTAGGATACATCGTAAACAATCAAACGTATTTCATATACATTGATCCAATCTCTATTGTTACAATTCCAGAAATCTTGTTAATTTATAAAAATTTTTATTCATCATAATCTAAATGTACAAAAGTTTTATATTAAGTACACATACCTGCCGTACTCGCTTCCATAGTTTCTGGTGTTGGTGTATGGTGTATGCATTGTATGTGCTAAAGTACCAAATTTAAAATATTTTAATACATGTGTACAGATAAAATTAAATTTACTTACTTTCCGAAAGACCCAAAACCTTACTGAAGAAATTTCCCGCGTATTCCGGATCTAATAATAAATAAAATTGTTTCATTTTATTATTCACAAATATATATACGAACATTATACCTGTTACTAAACGGTTATGAGTTTCTTCGGTATCGCAAACTCGAATTGTGCTGTTGTTAAACGTATATTCAACTTCATATATGTTAGCTATGTTAGTATTCGCCATTTTGACGACAATGACAATATTAGACAAGGATAGGCTGCGCAAAGAAATCGTGGTTCGTTTACGCTGCTAGCGCTGTGGCAGCCTCTGTGAGAAATCGCTGCGACAGCGGTGCGCTGGACGCATGACAATTGTAAGCGCTGCAGCCGCTGCCAGCGCTGTGAGCCCGCCGAACGCGCCCATTGATAGTCATAACTAGAGACCGGATTTAAAGAAATATGCCTATGGTTAAAATTGAAAGCATAAAAAATATTTTTCATAATCTGCACGAATCAGATAAACAGAAATAAAATAAGACTAAGTTTTTTATGCCTTTTTTGCTTTTCTTTGAATTTTCATGCCTATTATTTATTTTATGCCTATTTACAGCTTTTTTTTTACTTTTGACGCGATTTTTCTAAATTTTAATTGCAAAAAGGATTTTGCTTCTATCATTCCTACCATGCTACACCACTGCCCATTTGCTTCGTGTATGAATTTATACTTTGTAATTCCCCGCCATGCAGTCTGACGTGGGATTCCCCGTGTTTACTGAGACTTGCGTTGTGTCTTGAATTCAATCAGATGAGCTAAGTTTTTCGTGTGAGAGTGTGTAGTGCGTTCGTAGAACAATGCCGAAACAAAAACCCACTGTATCGGAATGGATTAAAGATTACAAGGAATTAAAATACGACTGCAAACAAGTATTTTGCCAAGCGTGTACAAAAACCGTAAGTTTTACTTGCAATTAAAATTGTAAAATGTATTGATGTTATTTCAATTAATAGATTAATTGTGAGAAGATATACTACATAATTCAGCATGTGAAAACGTCAGTACATCGGGAAAAACTAAAACTATTGCAAACTCAAACAAAGAAACAACAATCTATTGCTGCATCCATGGCATCTACTTCCGGCTCTACTGAACAATCAAAATTTAATTTTAATCTCTGCAAAACTTTGATAAAAGCTAATATACCCATTTATAAATTGCAAAACAAATATTTCAAAACGTTTTTACAAACATATTGCGCAATGTACATTCCTGATGAAAGCCATCTTCGCAAAAATTATGTTAGTTCAGTGCACAAAGAAGTTATTCAGGATATAAAAAGTATTATTGGAAATAACTATATATGGATATGTGTAGACGAAACTACAGATGTATGTGGACGATACGTGGCAAATTTATTAATCGGAGTATTAAATGATGAAAATCCATCAAAAAGTTTTCTAATAAGTACGAAAGAATTAAGTAAAACAAATAATAATACAATAACAAAATTTATTCACGATGAATTGACACATTTTTTCTTACCGGAGCCGGTACCGAGTGATAAAATTTTACTCATGCTGTCAGACGCAGCAACATATATGGTAAAAGCTGCATCTAATTTGAAGATCTTTTATCAGAATTTAATTCATTGCACTTGCTTAGCGCACGGACTTAATCGAGTAGCTGAAAGTATAAGATTACAGTTTCCGGTTGTAAATAAATTAATAAAATGTGGTAAACAAATATTTGTTAAAACTCCTTTAAGGGTACAAATGTTTAAAGATAAATTGCCAAATACACCATTACCACCAGAACCAGTTCTTACAAGATGGGGAACATGGTTAGAAGCCGCTATTTACTACACAAATACCTTAGACAGTTTTAGAAAATTACCAAATGAATTTTCAGAAACAAGTAGTAAAGCAATACAAGATTGTCAGGCCGTATTGGAAGATGTTGAATTACAAAATAATTTGGCATTTATTAAAACCAATTACAATTATGTAAGTGACTCAATAAAATCACTTGAGAAGCAGGAATTATCTTTAGTTACTGCAGTACAGATCATTAAAAATTTTAAAGAAGCCACGGATACCGTACCAGGAGTTATTGGTCGAATGATAAAAAATAAATTAAACGAAGTTCTGCTTAAAAATGAAGGATTTGACACATTACAAAAAATTGCATCAATTTTAAATGGTGACCATGTTCTTGATTTTATTATGGATCCCGCTTTAATTGCAAAATTCAAATATGCACCAATTACAAGTGTCGACGTAGAACGAAGTTTTTCAGCTTGCAAGAATTTGTTAAATGATAGAAGACACAACTTTTCAATTGAACATTTAGAACAGCATTTAATAATTAGTTGCTTTCGGGATTAGTTATTTTTCTTTTTATAAAAGTTTTGTTTGAAGCTGTACTTTTGATGAAAATAAAATGTTATTAGTTTATAATAATTTTTATGTTGTTAGTCTGATTTGTATGCCTTTTCCTTCATTTTATGCCTTTTTTACATTTTTTGTGCCTTTTTAATGCTTTTTTTGTCAAAATTTAATGCTTTTTAAAATGCTTTTTTCTGTTTTTTTCGTGCCTTTTTGTCCGGTCTCTAGTCATAACAGAAGCATCTCTTCTAAACGGTATTGGCGATGCCATCCTAGCGCTCGCTATCTAGCGAGAAAAATTGGAAGTCTAATACCCGGTATTCGTTTTGTTAGGTTACAGTTATTTCTTTGTTGAAATAGACTAATTGAAGTGATTTATTAGTTTATAAAAGTAGTAATTGATTATTTTGAACTCAATATTATTTTATTGCATCTATATAAATATGAGTAACATGTACTGCTGTGTTCTGGGGCGTAAATGAATGCAAAAATGAATAAAGACATTTCATTTCATGAATTTCCTAAATCTGGTAAAAGTAGGGTGACCATAATTAATAAATTTGGGTTGGAAGAAAAGATAGATAAACAATTAGCATTGATGTTAAAATCACGAAATGGAAAGAAAGTACAAATTAAATACATGTACGTGTGTTCCCGTCATTTTGGTGATGATGCCTATTTTGCTAGGATAGACAGTAACAATAATATCATTATATACCTTTTAGATATTCAAAATCATAAAAAATTTTGAAACGTAATGCAGTAAGTACCTTCGAAAAATCTGCGGTTTAGCGTAGTTCCTTCAACGTCAGCTTTAAAATATGAACAAAACAATACGATGGCTTACGTTAACTATAAAATATCAGTTTTCACTAAAATCAGTAAAATTATTTATATGAAACAGTAACTAATGTTAAAATCATAATCTTTAACCTACAGTGCATATGTCAAATAACGTACACTATACCGGGTATTGAGCTTTCAATATTTGCCGCATACGTCGCTGACATCTACGATGGCATCGCCAATAGAAAACCTACAGCCCATACCAGATATCTAAATTTCAACTCTAAACATGCGTTATCACAACGCATAAACAATGCAATAAATTTATTTTTCGTACTCATGCATTGAAATGTGTTGTTTCGCGTTGCCTAAGCAACGCCTGGAACGTCAATTTCCCAGGTCTCCACCAGATAGGTGACCGGGAAATTTTGGAAAAAACACCCCTACTACTACAGCATTTATTAAAAAACTATTTTTACAATAAAATAGTATAATGTTTCAAACATTCTTTTACATAATAATAATAAAAGAGAATAGTGGATTATTGAATGAAATTTATTTTAGAAAAAGTAAATTTAGTGCATTTGATAAACAATGTTGGCAACAACTGCTGTCATGTTGACAGATTGACAGCACTTGTTAGTACTGAAACACATAACCACAAATCATTTTGTGTATACAATAAATAAAAATATTTGTACAAATAGAAAATTAATTATTGATTTTATGATTTTCGTACGAAAAATATTGTACAAACCTCTTGCGTGAACTGGGTTTCCGGAATCGTTCTATGGCAGCGCTCGCAAGCTCGCGCCGCCAAACACTCCTCCGGAAACCAGTCGTTCCCGCATTTGGTATGTAAATAACTATAACAGAGCTCTAACACTAACCTCAACGATGTTTCAGGAAGAAATCTGCAATGAAGTATCACTTTAATTAAAATTAAACATCTATCCCACCAGGATTATAAATTCAGTAAATAATGGCGTTAAAAATAAAATTAAATCAAAATTAAATCAAACTAATATCGTAGAAAATAGAAGCACAGATACAATAACAAGTAATAAAAATAAACAGAATACACATAAGGGTTTTTTTCTTTGACACATATAGATGGCATTGCTACAAAATTACAAAAATATTTCACAAATGACTTAAATATTAAAATAGCCTTTGGATAAGTAAAAACGACAAATATATTATTCAGTAATCTTAAATCTAAAATTAATAAAAATATCGAGTCAAATGTCATTTACAAAATTCCCTGTCAAAACTGTACTGTGTAATACAGTGGACAGAAAAAGAGATACTTAAAGACGAGGATAGAAGAACATATAAGTAATTGCAATAAAAATATAAATAACAACAAATGTGCTCTAGTTCAACATGCTCCTTCACAAAACTCCACTTTTAATTTTGACGAAGCAATAATATTAGACACAGAAAATAATTTACATAAAAGACTTACACTAGAAATGCTGCACATAAATAAAGACCATAATAATATACATTTAAAAACTGTCACGATGTACAAAAGTAAACTTTACAATAACATTTTTAAATATAACAAACATAAATATAAAATTAAGTAAGTCACGTTTTTTAAAAATAATAATTATTTACATTTTAAAACATGACCTTCACTACACATTAATTTGGCGCGAAATTATCGAACTTTTTCCAAACCAATTTTTTGAAAAACTGATAAATTTCAACTTTCATTAACAATAAAATTTCAAACAGTGTGACGAAGCGCACATCACAAAGCAATGCCGGCACTGGTCACAGACCACAACGCGCAACACCCGCGCGCACTCCCCACTATGCGACAACGCGCCGCAAGCCTGGCGCACTCCTCTCCAGGGTAGCATGGAATATTACCAGCCGCGTCAGCCTAGAACGGCAGTCTGCCAACCAGGTAGACCGGTAACTAAACTATACTTATTACGAGCTGCGTTTAGCGCCGCCCTGGTGATTGGAAATACACTATATTTGTAAACTAGCCATCCCGCACTTTAAAAGATGTAAAGAAGTTTTTGCAGAAGTCAGTCAATTTATTAAAATACAAACACACCAACGTTTAGTATTTGTATTTTAATAAATTGACCGAATTCTCCAAGAACTTCTTCACCTCATTAAAATCTTAATTAATTTAAAAATTTGAGTTCCTGATAGCTTTTTCCAATATTTAAAATAATAATACTTTCATTTTATAACATATTTTATTTATTATATAATCACATATATTTACACACATATATATATATATATATATATATAAACATTCAATACATTTATACAATACATTTTTTTTTTCATGACGGGCATACTTATTTTTTGCCATATTTTTTAATCTTTCTCCCACTAAAATATTTCCTGTTCTTTTCCCCGTCATAATTCTATTTAATTCTTTTATGTGCCCGTACAGAATTAACATCACTGTTTCTCTTATTATTTTATTTCTAATTTCATCCCTATGCTCAGTGCATGATAAAAAATCAAAATTCACTTTGTCTTTACAAAATGCTGCTGCATTTAGAATAATATTTTCCTGAAAGGTGTAATTGTCTAATAAATAAAACATAATATTTTTAATATGCGTGAAACACGTTACCGCAGAAAAACTTGGATATTCCAAGGCCCTATTTTGCGAATATTCGCGTTCCGATATCAGATTATGTTGAAGCCCAATCTTCGCGGCTCTTAAACTTTCTGAGCATTCAGACCAAGAAGTAAAAAGTTTTTAATTTTTTTTTACGATATAGGCACAACAAAAATTGCTTCTTAATAATGCCGTATGGTTTTCGTTGAAATTTACGTTATATGTAACTTTTGGTGCCATAGCACAGCCTCCTCCTTATTGGGTTCTTGTTCCAATATTTCTTTTAAATTTGAGAGTGAACCCTCTGAAATATCCAATTCACAATTGGATCCTACCGAATGAGGAGCCATAAAATTATTTATGAGCAAGGTTTTATACGCTGCGACGAATGCTCTTGTTGTAGGATTGACGTTACGCAACCCGTGGCTTCTAATTGATCCGAAAAAAAATTCTTGGGGATCTTGATTGAAATTTCTTAACAAAAGAAATTGAATTCCCATCCCCTGTAAATTTCTCCAGACCAACTGAAACCCACGAATTGTGAATTGCCAATTCCTTAAGCAATCCGGCCTGGTTTTCCTGTTAGCTTCGTCTACAAATTCCATTGTCGATAAAATTTTTATCGCTTCTTCCCAGAATCCCGTATGTGCCGAATCACTTTTAATTGGTCCTCGGAGATTTTTGCCATTGGGCACTTGCAGTGAACTACTGTTCACACTGTCGAACAGCTTATCCAGAAAGACAAACAGCAAGGCTGTGTCTGTCATATCTGCCTTTTCTGGATCTGTAACAATTAAACATAATTAGTAAAGAAATCATTAATATATAATATATAATAACAATATATAATATATATATATATATATATATATATATATATATATATATATATATTTACATCGCTGTTCCCACCATCAAACTGCATAGGTTGCAGTTCCCACCGAGCAACCCTACACCCAACCTAGTTTAAGTATAAAATAGCTCTCTTGTAGTTTTATGTTAGTCTTTATCTGCTGTTACTATGCTAGATTTGTTGTAACTTAGAATTGTAAATTAGCAATAAACAACATTGTAATAAATAATAAACAATAAATTGTTTTTAAAAACGCAACGTCGGAAAATTAACTTATTATTGGCGCAGTCGGTAGGATCCGTCGCGACGGTATTAACGAATATAATACCGGTTCATTTTTGATTTACCCGACAACGGACCCAAAAACTTCGTCGTTGTGCCATTTATTGCCGCGAATAAAATTCGTCCGCCGAGCCAGCTGAACGTACATCAGCACCCATCGACGTACCGCCGCTGAACGAACATCAGCACCAGGACATCGAGGCCGAGCGACTTCACGACATCACAGTACCACCCCAAGGACCAATGTACTGGATTCTCTTGTGAGTATATATCGTTAAGAGGCAATATTTATTACGCTAGCGAATCATCAGATTCAAATAATAGCGATTCTGACTCCGATCATAACGATCGTATTCCAAATTATTCAAACAGAAAAAATTTAATTCGTAACCCCACATTACAAGTAACAAACAAAATGGAATTAAAGAAGGAATACTTAGATATGGTTCCTGAGTTCCATGGGCAGAGAGAACTCTTGCCTAGATTCTTAGAAATAAGTGAAAAATTTGTCAAAAAATTTTTCAATGCTGCTAATCCCAATGATTTTCAAAATGAATATTTAATGCTCAGTTTGTATTCAAAAATTAAAGGTGAAGCCGCAGTAAACATAGCTGCGTGCAATATAAAAACTTGGAACGATTTGAAAAGTGCACTAATCAACACGTACGCTGATAAACGCGATCTCTTTACTTTAAATATTGAGTTAAATGACGCCAAACAAGGACATAATGAATCTGTATTTGAATATTTTAATAGAATACAACACATATTAAATTTAATAATAAGTTATATTAATACTCAAAAAACCGCTGACGAGCAAACAATATTAGGCAATTATTTCAAAGATTTTGCATTGCGAATATTATTAAGAGGATTAAAAGATCCAATTGGCCAACTTATGCGAACCAAAAACCCCACTGACCTTAATACAGCCTTAAATATGCTCACTAATGATTTTCAATACGAATCACCAAAATCTAATAAAATAATAATACCGTTTAAAGCAAATAACCCGTCGTTTCATTCAAATAAAAAACCAACACACATTAATAATACTCCCAAAGTTCCCATACAAAATCAATTTCCTAGAATTACACATCAAACACAACCTCAGACACACATACGAAGCCAGCCATTCTTTAAACAAAATAATTCAAATCCTAGACCATTTAATAACCAAAGTTATCAGCCCACACCCATGAGTATTAGTACAAACAATACTTATCAACAAAGACCAAAAAGACCTCGAAATGAATTGTTTAATATAAATCATGGCCAATCATCACAAGAACCTTTTGATCAAAATTATGAATTTGACGAACAAAATTCCGATTTACCCTTAGAACAATCAGAAGTACTTTCTGATCAACAGTTCGATGACCCTAATAATTTTTTAGAGATCGATGCCTCGGAAACCGAACAAAATATTTACCAAATTTCGAATTAATGAATCTCACGAATCAAAGCAAATTGCCTTACATTATATTCCCTGAAAATAATTTAAAAGTGCTCATTGACACCGGCAGTACCAAATCATTTATTAATCCCAATATAGCGGAAAAATATTATAAAGATTCAATAATTAGTGACCCATTCGAAATTGCCACCGCACACGGGACTTCCATTGAAAATTTCAGTACCTTTGTACCAATTTCTAAAATATTTAAAATCAACAAAAAAGTAAGTTTAAAATATCACATTTTCGATTTCCACGACGAATTTGATTTACTATTAGGTCTTGACAACCTTAAATTCTTAAAAGTTGTAATCGATCTCAGTCAAAATTTAATATCAACACCTACAACTGAAATAAAAATTTATCATCAAAATTTAGAACGCGAAACAAACTCAAACATCGTTACTCACACAAATACTTATACCACATTAAAATCGAATTCTGAAAATGTAGTAAAATTATTAGTTGACCAAGAAAACGGAACTATTTTAATTCCCGAACACACGACAGATACACTGATAATTCCTGAATGCGTTGCGACAGCAAAAAATTATCATGCATTCTGCACTATCACAAACACTACCGATTCAGATATTAAATTCCAACAGTTAAAACCATTTCACGTTGAAAATTTTGAAAATTACGAAACACACACAAGTCAAAATTTAAACCTAATTGATTCAGAAAAATTTAAATTCGATATATCACAGATTCGGACCAATCATATGAACAATGAAGAGAAATCAGCTATCACCAAATTAATTCGCGAATTTTCAAATATTTTCCATTTGGATAACGCCCCACTCACTTTCACGAACCAAATAAAGCACTCTATTAAGACCAAAGACGAAATTCCCACCTATACTAAATCGTATAGATACTCAGAAGTTCATAAAGAGGAAGTGCGATCACAGATACAAAAAATGCTCGAACAAAACATTATTAGACCGTCTTGTTCCCCGTGGTCGTCACCCATATGGGTAGTCCCCAAGAAGCTTGATGCTTCAGGGAAAAGAAAGTGGCGAATAGTGGTTGATTATCGGAAGTTAAATGATAAGACAATCGATGACAAGTACCCTTTACCAAACATCACGGACTTGCTTGACAAATTAGGACGTTGTCACTATTTTACTACTCTGGACTTAGCCTCTGGTTTTCACCAGATAGAAATGGACAAAGACGATATTCAAAAGACGGCATTCAACACTGAGGAAGGGCATTACGAATACACGCGCATGCCTTTCGGCCTTAAAAACGCGCCGGCAACCTTCCAACGCGTAATGGATAATGTTCTACGTGGACTAAACAACGACAAGTGTTTAGTTTACTTAGACGATATTATCGTGTTTAGTACCAGTCTTCAAGAGCATATTGGAAATTTAAAATTAGTGTTCGAAAGATTACAAAATTCAAATTTCAAAATTCAACTAGATAAGTGTGAGTTCCTGAAAAAGGAAGTCTCATATCTTGGCCATATTGTTACTCCAGACGGCGTAAAACCCAATCCAGATAAAATTATAGCAATTCAAAATTATCCAATACCCAAAACCACGAAACAAATTAAAGGATTTTTAGGCTTGTTAGGATATTATCGAAAATTTATTAAAGATTTCGCGAAAATAACAAAACCATTTACAAAATGCCTGAAAAAAGACGCAACTATTGACATTAAAGACCCCGACTATATAAAATGTTTCGAAACGTGTAAGACCTTACTAACAAATGAACCACTATTACAATATCCCGACTTCTCAAAAAATTTTAATATAACTGGAGCTGTTCTATCTCAAGGAACAGTAGGTCAAGATCTCCCTGTTGCCTACGCCAGCAGAACCTTGAACTCAACTGAGTCAAGCTACATTTTTGGCAGACCGTTCAAAATCTACACTTATCACAAACCCTTACAATGGCTATTATCTATGAAACAGTGTAACCAAAAATTAATCAGGTGGAGACTAAAATTAGCCGAATACGACTACGAAATTATTTACAAAAAAGGTAAAACAAATACAAATGCTGACGCTTTAAGTCGTATCCCACAAATTCAGAACGAAAAAATTATTGTCCAAAATTCAAAAGAACCTTTAGACTCGTATGAAAATTATTTAACTAACAAAATTAATAAAACCAAATTAGATCATAATAATATCCTAGAAGTGGAAGGCGATCTATTTGATTCACCACCCACTAGTAATCTAGCTCATTGTGTAAGCCGCGATTTACGAATGTCAGCAGGAATTGCGGCACAGTTCAGAAATAAATTTGGAAATGTAAACAACCTCTATAAACAAAATCCAAAATTGCATTCTCTTGTTTATTTAAAAGACAAATTTCGATTTATTATTTACCTAATGTTACCATGTCGTGTTTTAATTTTGGCTGTCTTTAGATGAGGGTTTATAGATTTTATTTTTTCATTTTTATATTTATTCCGTGTTTTATTTTGTTTTTGGCAATTCTTTACATAAACTTGTTCTGGTATGTTAGGTAATTCTTCCCGATTGTCATTAATTTTATTGATAGTTTTTTCTTTTGTGTGTTGAATTTTTTCATTTACTTTTTGGTACAACAATTTCATTTTATTTTTATGGTTTGAAATATAATCGTTAATTAATTGATTTTCTAAGTCCATGTTAAAGGGGGAGTCTGTTTCAAGGTGGCCGGAAATTATGTCAAAGGGTTTAAGTTTAGTGTTGTGGAGTGGATAGTGTTATTGTACGCTAGAAGAGAATAATTTACTTTTGTCTCTATTGGATCATTTTTATAATTATTTTGATTATTGAAGAGTTTAATATGTTCGATGAGAGTTGAATGAAATCTCTCGACTATCCCGTTTGATTCGGGGTGTTGGGAGCTGATGAAATGAATGTTAATTTTATGCAGTTCTAAAAGTTCGCGGACTAGTGAGTTCTTGAATTCTAAACCGTTATCTGCAATTATTGAATCTGGGATACCGTGGTGTGTGAATGATTTAATTAGGTTATTTACAATTTCGATGCCTTGGGAAGAGTTCAATTTGTATGCTTGAGCAAATTTTGAAAATGAATCTACTATTGTGAAAAATTTTGTGTTCTCCAAAGTAATAGTATCTACGTGTAATATTTCAAATGGTTTAGTTGCCGTTGGGGTGATGTTAAATTTTAATTTTAAAGGGTTTCTATCGTATTTTGTTAGTTGGCAGATTTCACAATTATTTATAAAGGTCTGAATAGATTTCTTTTGATTTGGCCAGTAAAATCTTTGTTTGATTTGGGCTAATGTTTCGTCTATACCACGGTGATTAGTCTTTCCTTCGTGGTAGTTTTTGATAGTTTGAATTATCTCGTCTTCTTCTACGATATCTGTTAGTTGTTTCCCGCATTTTATCATTTTTATTTTGGAATTTTTAAAATAATTCTGAAGTACTAAACTGAATTTTGCATAAAGATCGTGTTCGAAATATAAATAATACTTTACATTTGGTGCTATATATTCTTTAATAAATTTTATCATTTCTTGTTCATATTTCCTTTTTAATACCATAATATCAAAATGAAATTGTAATGCATTTGAATCGAGTACGTAAAATTTAGTATCAGCCTTGTTGTGACGAAGACGGCACTCGCGTCAGCCTATTGGCTCTTGTTCGAACGCGCCACGCCTCTGGCTCAGACCTACGAATGATGTTCTCAGCTGATTCTCAGTGCCTGTGACGTCACACGCACGGCCGATTTTCTAGGGTGTAATTTATTGAAACTTTAAAAATTTATTTCTGGCGTGTTTGAAACCTTTCGGCGAAAAGAAAAAATACGGGTCTAATATTTTTATGCATAGAATAACATATTAAAAAATGAAAAAAACTTGGAATACCCCATTTGTTTAATCACGTTTCCTTAGCAACTGTCAAAACTTGTTGTCATCGTAATTATAGTATATTATTTAACAAGCATAATATGTAGGCTATATTACACGAGCATGTAATTAAAAATACGAGCGGTAGCGAGTATTTTTAATCATCCGCGTGTAATGTAGCCATATTATGCGAGTCAAATACTATACTTTATCTACAACTATCAGGCATATAAAAAATCTGATATTATTTGTTAAATATACAGTTAAATGTGAGTAGTTCATATATAGCTTAACAGATGGCGCCACAGTAGCACTTAAATGTCAAAATAACTTTTCAAATTGTATTTATTATACTTTTATAAGCATATATATTGATATTTATAATAAAAAATATGTTATTAATAAATTAACAGTTTAATAAAATATTATGTGTTAAATTATATGCCCTATTTATTACAGAAAAGTGTAGCGTGTATCATGACATTTCATGTTACACTTGTGTAATATGAGTAGTATATTATATGTAGTATCACACGTATAATGTACCCATATTTCAATAGTTGTAGATAAAATTATTTTCATATTGTTTTGAAGCTTTTCTATTAATATTGTATTGTTGGAGATGAGTTGAGAGGACTTAATTTTTTGCCTAACAGATTAACGAGAAATTTGTATCAACATTATCTGGAAAATAATTTACCAAATTTATTGGAGAATGTTTCACTATTCACACGGCATCATAGTGGTTTATGCACGCCTCCACATTTTAGTCTCCAAGTAAGACAATCTTCAAAATTTATTTCGTGATCGGTGGATAGGCAGAGGTGGTCCAACTACGTGGCCTCCACGTTCACTAGACTTAAATCCGTTTGATTTTTATTTTTGGGTACATTTAAAGAGCTTAGTTTATTCGACGCCCATTAATAATGTAGAGAATTTGCGGCAAAGAATCATAGACTGTTTCAATAGTATAAGACTAAAACCAGGAATATTCTAACGTGTCCGACAATCAAAGAGAAGACGTCTAGAATGTTGCATGCAAGTTCAAGGAGGACATTTTGAACAACTATTGTAATTTTGAGAGTAAAAACATTACTAAAAATAAAATTCAAAATTCAAACAAAAGAGTGTTTTATTCCGAAATGGTTCGTTTCCGGACATAGGTATATTAGGATTAGTTTCTTGTTTTGGTTTGAATTATATATTTTCCAAATTTGGTCCTCTATTTTTCGAACACCCTGTATATATATATATATATATATATATATATATATATATATATATATATATAATTAATTAAGGATTGTAGGTTAATCTTCAATCTCTAATAAAAAATTATATTATAATTTGTTTAAAACAATATCAAAATTTAAATAATTATAGAAGTTCCTTAACATTAAAGAAATGATTTATTTTTATATATTGTTAAATTGAGTAATCAATAAATAACATGAAAATAAATGTGTTCACTTACATTGCTTTGCTTTCGATCTTAAAGTTGCAGCAACTCGCTAACTGAAAATCTGTGAACAGTAGCTCACTTTCATTTTCTCCCTATGTTGTGGGTTGACATGAGATTCGGTAAGCTTGGGTAATTCCCTTAAGTCGGAAAACTCCTCTTCGGTATCCATTTGATAAATTTGCCGAACATGGTCCCACTTGGCAATTCTTGGTACGCCATTCATATTGAAGTGCAAATTGCTCTTTAAGAGATTGTTCCGAATGCATTTCAAAAGATGAGGTGGATCGAACAACGGAACAATTTGTTGTCCAACTCTTTAATTGCCTTTTGGTTCGGCTTGCCTTGGTCGCAAACCAAAGCGACAACAATGAGTCCTGCTTCCTGCAGTGCAGCTATATTTTCTTTAATCTGAGCCTTCAAATTGTCGCTCTTTGTAGCGGATTCACAAAATGTGAACGATACTGGTTGTTTCCATTTCTTCACAACTCCTCGGGCCATGAAAACGAGAGCATAGTCGGCAAATCCCAAAGTTTTATTTTTCCCATCATCGCTGAATCCCTCCAGACAGTCATTTTGCTCATCATAGGAAATTGATGAAGACACGCTCATTTAATCAAAAATGAGACTGCATATTCTATGTGGCTTTGGCATTTTTTCCAGTTGCTTCTTTAAAATTGAAACAAGTTTCTTATTTATTCCACACTTTAATTTCAATCGCCCGAGAAAGTTGTTCAATGTTTTTTTCCCAGGCAATGTGAACATTTCTTTTAACAGATAGTAGCCCTTTGGACTACGTTTCAACAGAGCCAAAGCCATCGTCTTTTCGTCCACTGTAAATCGTCGACCTTTTGGCTTCTTTGATGTTTCCCTCATTTGGAGCCAAAGGAACTTTTCAGCAGATGGGGTTAACTTTTGGGCCACATTTTGGAAAGATCTCGTCTCTGAGAACTTCTCAGCAGCTGCCAAACGCTGTTTGAAACTTAAGCAACGTTTCCGGGATTGTGCTCCTTGCCTCTTAAATATGAGATCTGTGTCATACAATTTTCTGGCCTTTGGAGTTAATTTTATTCTGCGGGTAACAGCCACAGATCGTAATAATTCTGAAATAAAATCAAGGAGTTTATAAAACATGATAAATATCGTAATATTTTATTTAACAGAAATCATAACACATAACAATCTAGCTTTGAAGTCTTAATCTATGAATAAGGTAAAGTTATATTCTTATATTATTACTAATAGGTTCATGACTACTTCTCTAAACTAAAACTTATATTAATATTACAGTAAATGTTATTTGTGATGTACAAAATGAAATATATAACTTTTAAATTTAAGGTTATAACTAATATAATACCTGTACTTAATAAACATTAATCTAAAATTCATTATTTACCGTAAGGCAAAAAACTATTTACAAATAATTAAGTGTATCAAAACTTGGACAATTTACATTATAAATCTCTATGCACTAATTTCATTTATCATAAATAGACTTCTATTCTAGTTGAATGTTATTATGAGAAAATAAATTAACGATCTAAAATTAAATAATCATTACCTCCACCTCGGGAAGTCACAGGACTTCCAGGAAAAGCGGATGTTACCGATGATACTGACGGGTGCACGTCTATAAACAAAAAAAAAATTGTATTATTAATCCATTCTGCGTCATCATAAAATATTCCATCATTTCCCACGACAAATGCAAGCAATTTGTTTCTAAATTAATATTTTAATTGTTTCGTACGAACGAAAATAATTTGTTTTAGAAAGTATCAACTTAATAACCAGAATAAAATGAAATAGTTTTTGTTAAATATAATTTTACAAATAACATTTGTTATATAAATACCTCGTGTGTCGTCTATATTATCAGCAAATACTGGTGCTGAAGAAGTTGACAAATCCATACCTGTACAACAAAGAGAAGAGAAAATAATTACCACTCAAATAGGATTAGTGTCAAAATTTTCCAACTTCCATGAAATGAAATTAACTGTATTTACCTGTAGCAGCATCCATATTCTGAGAAGGATTAGTTCCAGGTGCAGTAAAGACATCCCTTGTCATATCTGCAAACAATACTAATATTAACGTAACAGTAATGATAAAGATGTAGCTTAAATGAATAATGAAGTGCAACACTACTTTGTTAATTTCAAGTTTTAGCCACTTGCAAACAAGAAAATTATGAAAATAAAAGTGTAATTTTTATATTTGTTAGTCGCTTTCAGCAGAAATGATTTAACAAGTTTAGCAACCAGTATAAAATAATTTTGACGGAAAAGTGACTCAAGGTATGTTTGGAAGTAATTAGGATATTGTGCTAAACGCCTTTAAAGATTCACTGTTTGTGATACGTAAATAAAATTAAAGTAAAATTACCTGGTAAACCGAAACAAGGAACAGCATTACGATGTAATCTAGGATTTCCAGCGCTTTTGGACGAAGGATCAAAATGTGCGAAACAAATTCGCTTATTTTGATACACTTTCGCCGGATCATCCATTTCCCTTAAGGATGCTAACCCGATAACATTCAACCAGTGGTTAAATAGTTGTCGGTCCTTCTGGAGATTTGGAAATCGATGCAAAGTAACACCTACAATTGTTATTATGAATAAATATTGAAGATAAGACAAGAAATAAATAAAAATTACAATACATAATTATTGATGGTGCTTAAAAACTGATGATATTTACATAAATAACTTGATATTTCCAAATTAAATGTCAGCAAACAAACACTAAAATTCAAATATGTTAAGTAAATATTGAAATAAAGAGTAGAAATAAATAAAAATTAAAATGTATAATTATTGACGGTGCTCAAAAACTGATAATTTATAAATAAATATATTATTATTATTATTATTATTATTATTATTATTATTATTATTATTTTGAATACTATACCCTACAGACAAATGTCCAATTACAGGGTAAGGAAAAAGAAGTTTAGAAAAAATAAATACATTTTTTTATATCTTCAATACTACTGTTAAATAGATCGATGTAAGTCTCGACAGAATGGTAGCAATTTATCATATAGTGAATCGGAGAATTATATAAAATAGTAGATCTAGCCGTATGTGGATAAAAAGTTTTATTGTACCGAGAAGATATGCGAAGAACTTGAAAAGGCAATTTATGCAATAAAAATGGACAATCAATTGTACCATTTACTAATTTAAAAATTAAAATGGTTGCTTGCATATTTCTTTTTTGTATTAGGAATTGTAATTCGAAACTTTCCAATAAGATGGATTGTGGTGTATCTGGCTGGATAAGAACCATTATTAATAAAAGTAGCGGCTTTGATAAATTTTCGCTGAACCCGTTCGATTAAATTGATGGAATTGTTGTTGTTCGGATTCCATATTACTGAACAGTACTCTAGATGGGGCCTTACTAAACTGACGAATAACAGCCTTAAAATATTCTTATTACGTATGTGATCGGAATGACGAATAATAAAACCTAGACATTTATAAGCTTTTGAAACCTTATTTTCGATGTGGGTTTTAAAAGTAAATCTGGGATCGAAAAAAATACCTAAATCCATGACAGAAGAAGGCCTGTTCGTCTGACCATTAATAGTATAAACATATCTGTTATCATACGATTTGCGTGTAAACGACATAATATTACATTTCTGTATATTTAGAAAAAGACTGTTTGTGACACACCAATTGAATACTTTGTCTAAATTATTTTGAAGTAATTCACAGTCTTGTTCATTAATAATTTTAAGGAATATTTTTAAATCGTCAGCATACAATAAAAACTCAACGTTAAGATTAGACGTAATATCGTTAATGAACATGTTAAATAATAACGGCCCCAGTACTGATCCCTGAGGAACACCAGAACTCTGCATGAAATAATTTGATTTGTACCCGTGAGTACTAACATACATGTATCTGTTACTTAAGTAGGAGGATATCAGGTTTATTGAAGAAGAAGATAAACCGAAGAACTTGAGTTTTTGGACTAAAATATTATGATCCAGTTTATCAAAGGCTTTAGAAAAGTCCATGTATACGACGTCAAACTGGTTTTCTTCCGCGATAGCTTCGCTTATGAATTGTGATTTGCACATTAAATTTATAACCGTTGATCTACCTTGAATGAAGCCATGTTGATTAGGTGATAGCAAAATAGAAATATGTTTATACATTTTTTTGTATAGAATAGTTTCGAATAGTTTGCTGAAATTTGATATTATTGCGACTGGTCTATAATTTTCAGTATTAGTCTTATCACCTTTTTTAAAGATGGGAGTAACTCGTGATATTTTCCAACGTTCGGGATAAGTAGATTTATTGATTATTAAGTTAAAGATGTATGTTAATGGCTTCAAAAAGGCAAATTCACAGTCTTTTATTAAAAAAGAGGGAACAGAGTCAGGTCCTGCAGTGTGCTTAGACTTGAGCTTATTAATTGCCTCTAAAACATCATTTTCAGATATGGAGTTGATAATTAATTGATGTGGACAAAGATTCGAGGACAATACAGAATTTTGATTACTACTGTTATCGGAAAATGATCCAGAGAAGAAAACAGCAAAAGCATTTACAATAGACTGAGGGTTGTCAATAGTATCACCATTGAATGTTAAAACATTAGAGATTGAAGAGGTTTTTCGTATATTGTTAATAAATGACCAAAATTTTTTGGGGTCTTCAGTAATTTCGTTCTCTATTAATGTGCAGTAGGAATTATAAGCGTCATTTACCACCGATTTAACACTAGATCTGAGTGATATATATCTAGATTTGTCTGTAGTACTACCTGTTTTTTTATATTGCTTAAATGCTTTATGTTTTTGTCTTATTGTGTGAATGATTGAGCCCGAAAACCAAGGAGGATAAGAACGGATGTATGGTTTTTTGAGAGGAACATTTTCCTGTAATATATTATTTAAAGTATTATAAAATTCGCTGACTGCAACATTCACATCCCTTTTTTGATCATTAAAATCCCACTTACAATAGTATAAAGCATTATAAAGAGATGGAAAATTCGCTTTTTTGAAATTATAGTCCATTTTACTAGTAGTATTGAATTTCGAAGGTTTTTTAGTATTGAGACAGATTTCTACACATAAAGACGGATGATAAAGAATGTCTTCTTCAACAATATAATCATCAGAACGTGATACGGTGCAAGTAATGTTAGTTAAGATCAGATCGAGAATATTTTGATTGTTATTGTAAATATAATTGCATTGTTTTAATTGTAGAAAATTTAAAAAATTTGAAAGAGAATTATAAAGAGGACATGACGATAAGTTTTGATAACATTTAGCATAATTTGTGATATTGAAATCACCAAAAATTAAAAGGAGAGAGTTATGAAGAAAATGTAACGATGAAATTATATCAAAAACTGAATCATAATTTCTTAGTTTACAAGACGGAGGTATATAAATATTCATGATGTATAGTACTGAATGATCAACATGAAGTTTGATTAGTAGAATGTCTATATTAGGAATATCATCAAGCTTGTTAGAGTAGGTATGTAAATCAATTTTGGGTGCAATCATTTTAATTTTTAATGCAATTAGGACACCGCCACCCCTCTTCGTTTTGGTTGCTTCAAAATTACGATCACTTCTGAAAACTTGAAAGTGGTTTGAATCAAATAGTTCAGAACTCGGAATGCCGTCATGACACCAGGTTTCAGTGAGAGCAAAAACATCATATTGAGATAAGAGAAGAGAGTTAACATATAGATTGTGACACTTAGAATTTAATCCACGAACGTTTTGGTAATAACATTGTATGTTACTGTTTACCGAGTGGTTAGTTGCGGGCTGAGAATAAGTGTGCTTTAATTGCTATGATTCACCTAGTATTGATTTTTAAACTTTGTGAGGTTAGTTTTGTAGGTATGACTTATATTAATACTAATAATAACTAATATATTGATATTTCCAAATTAAATGTAAGCAAACAAACACCAAACTTCAAAGTTATGAAAAGAGTATTGCTTTGGTTTTTATTATTTGTACAAATAACTATTTAACCCATGCAAATTGAAAATTAATACAAAAAAAACTTACCAGCTACAGTGCAACCAGGAATGCAACACTTGATCTTCATTTTATACAAAATGAACACTAAAACTCGTACAAAAATATTTCACAAACACTTGGAGAGTCAGACGAACTGATCACTTCAACTGCAAGGTGAAAAGTAACGGAAATTTTTAAATTCAAGCCCTTTTGACGTGTGTACGGTCGGTGAAACAGATATTTTCCAAGTAGCACAAGGAACAGAGCCATCTGTAAACTGGAATTATAACTATTCCCGCTGTTTCGGCTCTTCCCGTATAAGATTCCAAAGCCTGACTTCTATGGTCAGCAGCATTGAGGCGACAGCGAGAGGTCTACCGGTCTACCCTTAAGCCAGGTGAGTCCAACCGCGGTACCCGTTTCGTTCCCCTTGTGTGCCCGTGGTTTCCGCGGAAATCACAGGGCCCCCAAACCGCCGTACCGTTCCCGTTCCGTTGCCTCTGCAGTTGCCGGGGGTTCCCCACGGAGACCTCAGAGTCAAATAACCAAACCGGTAAAATTACCGGTTCACCATTTTTTTGCCTATCACCTTCGTAACACGCCTTGGGTAAGGCTAGCTCAATCCCGGTACAGACCCGCTACCTGTCGCCGAGTTATTGCGTTCCGTTTCACCGTTGAACGCGGGACGACCGATTTAACAGCCCACGCGGCATCCCCGACGAACCGAGAGTTCATTACCGGTAAAATTTTTGTGTTTCCATTCCAGCGACGAGCAAAGAACCGACCGCCGAGACTTCGTCAACCGGTTTGCGGTCCTGGTGTCTCGCCCTCAGCGACACACCACCAATAGTCGTGAAAGTCGATTCGACATTTTGGCTGTTAGCTGGCCCCATTCTCCGAGTAGTGTCTCCTTCCAGCTTTACATCATTGTTACCTCAAGTGTCAACCATAGATATAATAAATAGTAGTTATTTTTACGAGTGTCTATCTTTCAAACAACCCTACCCTTCTCCAGCGAGCTATCTAGACACCCGAACTTCTGAAAACCAACCGACCGTACCGAAGGCGCCCGACCAACCGATCAGAACTAGCAAGCTTCAGTAGGTCATCCTGTGAGCTATCGCCACAACGGTATTAACTTTAAATTGTCCGTTAGGGTGTGGCGCAGCATTTTTAATACATTTTATTTTTATTTACTATTTTTCATTTACATATATAGGCCAATTCTGAACAAATTTGTTCGTCTTACAGATCTGTAAATCTGTAAAAAACTGACAAAAACGCATCTATTTTTGTTCATTAATATAAAATTATACAAAGAGTGGCTACTTTCGTTGGGATTTATAGATTTGTTCAGAATTGGCTTATTAAATATGACGTTATTAAATAAAATTTAATACATTATTTATTTTTTCCAATAAGACTTATCCATGTTTATATGAAATTACAATTGCATTTGTATTATGATTAGAATATTTTTATATATTTTCATGTATTTTTTTTACAGTTATACTCGTAGTTATGTACCCAGGGGGTTAAAACGGTCGAGACTGAAAAAATAAATTTGTCTGATTTCCAAAAAATATCGTATGAATATTATTTCTTGTTTGCATTTTCTTAAAACTGGTAAACTTTATACTGTGGGTTAATTTTCGTTTTCTATTGGGAACATTCAACAAAGTGGCTGACATCTGGCGGATTTTTTTATAATCCTGCGGCTCGGGAAAACAGGTTATGTTATCATATATACACATGTGTAGTTCTAGCTAAATTCAACAAAATGACAAGTAAATCTAAATGACATTGTTGTTTCTCAATGCAATAATTACATAGGTAAAGGGATATCATTGCACTATTTTCCGAAAGACAAAAATTAAAGGAAAAAATGAGATGCAGTCTTAAAAATTGGAAAGACGATTTCTTCATTTATTAATGTTTGTTCGTCCGATTTTTTGCCAAATGACTTTTTTTCCTGACAAGTTTAATCAGTTTATTTATTGTTTAAAACAATTTAATACAGTTAAATATTTATAAAAGTTAAAGGGGTTATACTAAGTAAAAACCTCTCATTAAGACATTACAAAAGAGAACGAAATAACACCATAGTTTAGAACCAGAAGTTTAATTAACTGCTGAATGGTACTAAAAATTTATTAACATTAAAAAAAGAACCTAAGGTAACCTGCTCGTTTCGAGAAATAGAGAATTTATACAAAAAATTAAATAAAGTTATTCATTGTAAATTTGTAATTTTCACTTCTGATCCTACACTACAATTTAATCGAGAACGAGAAGAACTGCAATGTCAGTTTTCAACATTAATATTATTTACAAATTCATATTATCTGGGATCTTATATGTTTGTAAACACAGACCTGATATTTCCACCACATTTGGTGTAGTTTCTTCTTTGTACCTTTTCAAAATTAGTCATAATATCCGGCTATATACAATAGTTATATTTATATGACATAGCAACATAACCAAACTTTATTTATTTTACCTTTATATACTGTATCTTCTTCACTCATGGGACGCGCATTACCTTTTAAAAATAAATATATATCCCTCCAAAGATACAAACTTAATTCTATGGTATTTAACGGGTAAATGAATAACTAATAAACTACTACTAATAAACCAATAAAAACTTAATGTTGCACATGTATATATATATATATATATATATATATATATATATATATATATAAATATATATATTAATGAGCTTTACAAACGTTCACTAATGCAGTACAAACGAGTTGTACTAACATTTTCGTTTCTACCCGTTATAGTCATACCAAACGTGAAGTAGGCACGTCATTTTTCATTGACTATATTTCTTAGGGGGTTGAGTAGGCTGACGTTTAATAAGTTCACAATCGTTTACTAACAAAGTACAAACGAATAGTACTAATATCTATGTTTGTACTTATATTACCGTGCCTATTTCACGCACCCGCTCCTTTTTCATATTTGAAACCAATTGCTGTTACTTGTAATTTTGTAGCTCCGCTCTATATTAGCCATTCATTTTGCATTGGTAATATTGTGTTATTTGCAAATGCATTGTGACGTCGTTCCGTCGCCAGTCCCAATCGTCCTCGGCGAGGGGTAACGGCCTACGGCGATATCTTCGCGTCACCCAACGTAAAGTACGTCGCCACAGCCTGAAAAACAAGAACTGGTGCGAAAGCACAGGAAATAATCGGCAGGTTGCGGTATAATAAAATATACAAAGCTGTCGCACTTCTTCTTGCCGAATCTCGGACGCCATTCTACGTAATAGTACAGACGTATTATGCAGGCGTCCAGTGACGACAGCCACGGGTAAAAAATTGTTCAAGGTACAGATTCCAACCCCAGTTGTGGTCGCTCGCTTGGACACAGCGTCACCGGCCGATTTCCCAGAAAAGACATTAAAGAAATTTATAAATAAAATATACATATTCGCTTCAGGAAAAATTATTTCACCATGCACTGCTCGCTGCTGCTGGATTCTGGCGATGAATGATAAACAGGACAAATCCTGTTTCGCGGCTCGCGAAGCTAAAACGACTTCAACCGGATTCGAAAATTCTTTTTAGGCCGAAATTTATCTCAAATTATCCCGATAGTGGTAACGCGATCACTAGCCTTTCTCAGTCTCTAATATTCGGAATTCGCAAACTAAAAAAGCCACGAGTCGGTCAATGACCGTGCTTTTATACTGTTCCCTTCCGCCTCTCCATCTCGGAGGGTGAACATAGTCATAGATAAAATACAGTGTATAAATATAAATAAATAACATTTAAACAGTACAATACAAACTGTTAAAAAAACAATACACTTACTATTGCCTTAACTCACTAAGCGAGTTAATTTCGCCACATGAAATTAACTGAACGAGCAATTTGATATAAAAAAATGTTCGGTGGTTATGTTTTCTAAACTCCACTTTCAAAAAACCCACAGCGATGTGTTTGGCTCTACACTATGTAAAACATTGTCTTAAATTTCATGGTGTTCGAATCAAGAAAATCAGAGTGGTGGTTTGTAGAACAATAAAAAAAAACACAATGTAAACAAATCAAACGTCATGTTGTTCTGCCATTACTAGAAACGCGCGCGCTAGGCTTGCGCGGTTGCTTGATTCGAATGAAAATTCTAGGCGATAGTATTAAAATATTTGGAAGGTAGAGCTTCGGTAAATTTCACTACATATTTACTTTCAAAAACACTGTGAAAATAAAATGACCTCGTGACGCTTCGTCACAGCATAAATTTTATTTTTCTTGTTTTTCTCTGTACCTTGTTTTTTCTAAAATTTAAATTTGCATTGTGTAATCTAATGTCCAATTCTTTTACAATGACTTTGCGTTGAATTTTTATTTCTCAAAAAATTTTTTTTAATATGTCCTAATTTTACCACACTGAAAATATTCAACAGTGAATTTTGTATAAGATGAAACAAGTGCATGCTCTGGTGGAATCAGTTCTTTATTTATCTTTCTCTCTTCCTTTATTAATAAATGAGACAATTCAGTAAATGTCGTTTGTCATAACGTATTCACTCCCAAACGGAGATAAATACATAAATTTAGAAGGCAAAGACATAATTTTTTTTGTCATCGGCATATTCTCTAAAACAGAATCTCCTAATTGTTTAATATTAAAACAATAAATACGTTTTTCTTGATTTTCCATATACTTATTTACACGTGACAATTGTTTCGACTTTTCAGTTATCATCAGACGTGTACAAAGAAAATTATAAATACAGGTATTTACATTCTATTATTTACAGTTAGATATTGATATAAAATAAATTCAGGTTTATCGATGGGATCACCGATTCTCCGGTATTTGCTGACAAAGGTATGAATTATTTTTAAAAATTAATCATAAAAAATACTAAATTTACCAATTGTATTAAATTTTGGTGCAGTTATGTAGACGATATTTGTTGCATATGGAATGGATCCGATAAACAGCTTATCATGTTTTTTGAATTTTTAAATAATATAAACAAAAACATTAACTTTACAATAGAAAAGAAAATAAATAGATCTATAAGATTTGTTGATTTGACTATAAGCATAATATATAATAAAATTAATTACAAAATATATAGGAAACCTACATTTTCCGATGCAGTTATATCATCTGATTCTGACTGATTATAATACACAAGTTGACACCCTTAAATATTTTGCAGCAAATAACGTATATAACATTAAGCTTATTGATAATATTATAATAATAAAAAGAAGACCAAAATACACAAAGAAATTTATTGTAATTCCAAAAAATTTGATACTACTTCTATACGGCATTATCTAAATTTTATACCAAAAGTATCCGATAAATTTGCAAAGAAATTAAAAAAAAAAATGCAAAATTACTGTAAAACGTGAAACAAGTCTAATTATAAATAAGAGGGATTCCGAAAGCAAAACGTTAAGTCACGCCAGCGTGACTTAACGTTAACAGTTTTCACGCTTCAAATAAAAATTGGTATTCTGAAATGTCAACCTGAACGTTAAGCGTTATGTCACGTCGGCGGTAAGTTAACGCTGCAGTTACATATTTCATTCTGAATATCTTTGTACTTCACAAAATTTTAACCAATAAAATTACAAATTACCAATCTAAACAAATGCTAAACATTTTGTTATTTAATTGATGTCGATGTAAAGTAGGCAAAATTGAAACAGTAATTTTATTATTAAAAGTTACAATGAACGGTGGTGTCTGTTATATATTGGACGAAGAAAGAAGAAGAAAACGGAGATATACTATCATAAGAAGAAATTTAAGAAAAAATTTAGATATTTTTGTAATACCAGAAAAAAGATTTCAGAAGTTACTTCGATTTTCAAAAGAAAGTTTACGATATTTGTTGAGAACAATTATTCCACATTTACCTACCTCTGTTACTGTGGCTGGTTTATCTCCTAAAGTTAAATTTTTGGTTGCTTTAAGATTTTTGCCGTTGGTAGCTACCAACGTTGTATTGGCCAAGACTTTAATTTAGCAATAAGCCAATCTTCTGTAAGTAGGTACATAAAGGAAGTGGGAAGTGTAATAGAAACTTATTTAATGCCTTTTTGGATATAATTTCCTACCACGCCTCAACAAATCCGTATAAAAAAACAAGAGTAAGTAATAATAATTTATACTTTTAATAGAACTCTATTATGTAAAACTTTTAGATTTATGAGAAAATTTAATTTTCTCGGTATAATTGGTTGTATAGATGGAACGTAAGTCGCGATCATTAAACCAACGGAAGAAGCTCATAATTATTACAATAGGAAAGGATATTATTCAAAAAACGTACAAATAGTATGTAATGAAATTTATTTATTTTTATTAAATACATAAATAATCATTTAATTATTTAGATATGTGATGCTAATTTGCGAATATTAGCCATTAATAGTCGGCATGCTGGCAGTTCGCATGATTCCCATATTTGGCGACTTAGTGCCGTTCAGACACATTTAGAACAAAAATTTGCTGCTGGTGAAAGAAGTTCTTGATTATTAGGTAATGTTTCAAAATGCAAAAAATCAAATAACTAAAATTTTATTTCCATTAAATATTCGGTTATTCAAAATTTAACAAAGTAATACATTATTCCTTTCCATTTCTCTTAAACATGCACTATCTACTTACTATAATTATGAATGGTAAACAGGAGATTCGGCATACTCCCTTGAACCTTGGTTAATGACTCCAGTTTTGGGAGCAGCACCAAATTCTGCTGAAGAAAGATACAACAGGGCACATGCATCAGCTAGGAATGTTATAGAACGCATTTTTAAAGAAAAGATATTCGCCACGAATGAGTGGAAATATTATAAACTCCTGCGCAACTTTATTGAATATTCATCAACATTTTCATGCGCAAGGACAAGAATATGGTCATTTACTGAGATTTAATGTTCCTGCGGTAGAAGAAATTGAAGATGACGTTAACGATGAAAATCTCAATAACATTGCTGCGAATTTAAGAAGTCAAATAATTAACACTAATTTTCATTAAGAAACTTGTTTATTTAAATTTTCTAAAGCTACTACTAGTCATAATAAAATTTCATTTTGTGTTTGCATATTTTCATTAATGTGAGAAATTTGTTTTTCTATGTTATTAAGACTGTGTCTGTTTTTTCATTTCTGAAAGAACGTCATTTTTGAGTTCTTTTTAGCATTTGTTGTTGGTGTTTAATTAGGGGAAGTTTCTGCAATATAAATTTCCATATTTTCTATAGGATCTGGTTCGGAGGTTACCGGAAGGACTAAGGTTTCAGGGATGACTGCGGCTACAGGGGCGACTGTGGTTTCAGGAAGGTCTAAAATCTAAATATAGATATTGATAACATGCTTTACTATGAATACTTATCTGATATTTATACTTGAAATCTTTCTGGTGTTTGTCCATCACCATCTACCAGGCTTTTCCCCAAAAAGGCCAATAATCTTTGTTCTAATTGATTTATTGTGCCACAGTTAGAAACTCCACCTCCAGTTTTCATGAGTGAAGCCTGTATTTTAGAAGCCTTGGCCTTCGTGTTTTGCATCCAATCATTCCAGGCCTGTGGTATTTTGTTATATTAGTATGAAAACTAATATATATATATATATATATATATATATATATATATATATATATATATATATATATATATCAACATATTTTGATCTTTATCGTTAAAAATATATTTCTATGTTTCAATATTAAGTATACTAGCCTTTTGCCACTTCTGTGGACTTCTTTGTGGTCCAATTTCACTGTTTAAAATATCAGCTAACTGCTGTAGATGTTTTTTGTAATTGTCTTTAGCAGAAGGTCTTTTTATTTTGCCTAAAGCATATTATTTATTATCGATCATATAATCCAGCAATTTTTCATATTGCTGGACAGAAGTTCTTTGGCTCTTTGTTGTCACTAAAGTATAGAAATCATTCACTAGTTTTGCTTACATTTTACAACAATATGATTCAGTTTGAATAAAGAAAATGTGTACGAAGAAAATAAAGATATGAATTTAAGTCTGTAACAAGAACTTGTATTTTTTGACATAAGTAAACATAGAATTAATAAACGTATTCTGATAAATTATGTCTAAAAATGATTATAAAACAATTAATATACTTACATTTTTCAGATTTTAATTCAGTATTTCTACTAATTATTTCCTTTTTTCGAACTGTCTAACCTTAAAATCACTTTCAAGATGGCGACTACACGACTTCACGCTAGGAAATGACTGGCGTGACTTAACGTCGCCTCTCAGCGTGAACCTGATTTAACGTTCGAGTTCAGAATACGAAATGAGTGAAACCAGCGTTAACTTTACGTTAACGATCGGCGTGACTTAACGTTCGATTTCAGAATCCCTATTAATATCAGAAGAAAACCTTAATATCAGAACAACCTCCACCAATAAGTGCAAATTAGAAACGACACTTTCAAATAATAAACAGAAATTACCAAAATTTGACCTTAACAGTATTTATATGATAAAATGCAGTAATTGCGATACATACATATTGGACAAAGCGGCCATAGGTTTGAATCTAGGATGAAAGGACATTTAAATTCCATTGTTAAACAGAATTTCACAACATTGTATTGCAAACAACCATAGTTTTGACGGAGATTTCGAAATTTTACATACAGCCGAAAAAGGATGTAGAATGAACCTCCTGGTAAATTTCAGTGAAATATATTGTGAATGACAAAGTAGAAGTAAACAAGTCACCCCTCCTCACTATCTGTGAACAATAGAATATAAATACCTGTACTTTTAATTTTCTTTATACAGGTCTGATGATGACTGAAAAGTCACGAGTAAAGAAGTAAGTGGAGAATCAAGAAAAGTGTATTTATTGTTTAATATTCGTTAATATATCCCACCTAGAACCAAGTAAACGCACCCTTTCAATTATCCTAAATGTTTCATTTTGTTAGTAAATTCCTGTAATTTAGATACATGTACACCAATACATGTCCTTCATATTCATAGTTAAAAATCGCTGCTACTTTACATTTAGACTTACTTCAAATTTTTTATCATAAATAAATAATAATTTATTGCACATATTAAATGCTATTTCACTCATTGGACCTTCATCAATTTCTAAACAATAACTTCTTTTACTTATTTTTACAAGAACATTCTTAACAATCTTTATTTGTCTCATTATCTGATTTCGACTAAAGGCAATTTTGCATCAAACCAGTCCAATCCAATCCCGTCCAGTCAAATCACGTTAAGTCATTAGTTTTTGCATTAAACAAGTTTTGTGTTAAAAAAATATTGATTTTAATAAAATAGCGTCCTGAACTTCCAGACTGGTCAATTTTTATTATCTTAGCATAATTATGTAAGACCTTTTCCATTTAAAATTTTTGAGGTGCAGTCCACCCCCATTTTAGGGTTAAAGTTATGACATTGGTACTAATCTATTCAGGTGTCCCCCTTTATACTAAAATGGACGTGTTCGAGCGTTTTTTGCAAAATTAATGTTAAGTGGCCAAAAATTGCGCTGATAATTTTCACTGGTCCATCCTGTATATATATCTGTACTACCTCAAACTGTATGGTGTGCGTGTGCATCTTATCCCAAGATGTGGTTGTTGTTCCTGTGTGTGCAGTACGAAATCAGGTATCTTATTAACGAAGGTGGGGTTTTCATCATTACTCCCGGAAAATATGTTGACACAATCATTTCCTCTTTCATACCTCCTGATATAGGCAGTGTATCTTTCACAGATACCAAATCTCTAGATATTAATTTATTTAGTGTTACGAATTTAATCGATGTCTTAATAAGCAAGGCTGCTCTTGGAATAACATCTTTTTCGTTACAGTAGTTTAACTTACCTACGGGTGTAGTAAGTTTCCTTACTAAACCTCCATAAAAATAAGACTGTTTAAGTAGCATTATATCAGTGTTGGTTGTATGTATTATATTACTGCTGGACATCACGTTTCGTTCGCCTGAATCCATAACCTATTAAATTTATACTCGGTTTTTTAAATATCAGCCAATAAGTCTGAAAATGAAATATTTCACAAGACAAGAAATTGACGCTTGTACATATTTTCAAGTATATTTTAAGCGTATACAGAACAATATAACAATTATAATTAGCATATCCAACATTCAGCCTACTTATTTTGACATTGAATATAATAAAATATTTTATTTCTTTCAAATTATATCCTTTAATAATTTGCTATCTGTGTGTGTTATTGTGCGATATTATAATAAAATGTGTAGTGGTTAGGCAAATACATTAGAAGAAATTATATTTGATATTGAAATTTCACAGAGTATACAATATCGTACATAAATCGTATTACCTACATCTATTAAATATATATCTTTTTCTATTATTCTATTTTATTTCCACCTTCTATATAATTTTCACTTCACAGGCTTCTGGGTAGCTAATTAAATGAACAATTACAGTAACTAACCTCCAAAAATTTCTAGCTAGCCTTGTAAAATTTTACAATGCTCGTAAAAAATAATAGAAAATAATGAAAGTTTTTTATGCATTTTATTATAAATATTACAAACTTAATTTAATTAGGTTTATGTGAGTAATTATACACATTTATAGTTCAGTTTGATTTAATGGCGAAACTCATTTGACAACGTCTAGCTATAAATTGTTCTACCACCGCCAATTACCTTTGCTTCCACAATAGAATAAATCTTTTTTTTTGAAGATTAATGTAAATTAATAAAAAAACGCTATGAAGGTAGAAATAAAATTTTGTACGCGGCACGCGTGCAATTAAACTTTCTTGGGCTCGCTTGATTATGAGAGATCGCACCTTTGTCACTCGTCTCACAAATTTCCAGCTCGCCCTGTAAAGAATAACCTACATCGCTGGCCACGTAAATAATAATTATAAATGTTGTCCTGATGTGTTATACGAAAGAATAAAATACTACTTATATTACGAATCTGTGTCCCACTTTCGTCAATTTAAACACATTTAGCAACTTTTCTATAAAGAAATATTTCTACTAAAAGTAGAAATATTGATAATGCCATTCCACAGATTAGGACTAGAAATGCTGCGTAGACATCGATTATACCAACAATGACAAAATTTCCACCATTTGCATGACATTCCGGTTTCTTAGAATATAACATTTGTACTTCTCTTGATTGGATGCCACTTTCTTGAAGCTTCCTCAAACTAAAAGCAACTAATGACATCATTACTGTTTACAGAGCTAATTAAATAGATTACAGACTCAGCGACATAATTAACCGTCCACCTAAATATCTTGCGGTTTCGACCATTGTGAAAACCTGTATAGTCATTGTCCGCCCATTTGACATCTCAAACATATTCTTGACTCGTCCGAGAAACGAACTGTCTGTTTGGTTTACATTTCATTCCGCATAAACATACTTGGGCAAGATAAAGTCATGTTATGCGGAGAACAAATACAAACAAGAATGTAGCAACAAATTTAACTAAACAATACCAAATAGGAACAAACAGTCTCAAAAAAATTACGAATCTACCAACGTTATACATTGGGAGTTTCTAAAGCGTACTTACGTTGCTTTTGTTAAAAAATAATAAAAATTTTTGTTAATTTTCATACAACAATATAAAAATGGGCCAACACATTTTTTCTGCACTTGTGGACGGTCGGCGGTTAATTGTCGCTGAGTAGTTTAGTTAGCGATTTAGAGAAAATTGATAGAAATAACTGTTATACAACTGGCATTGAAAGTTGTGCACATGGTTTTATTCGAAAGTTATTACAAATATAAAAATATACCAAATAACAAAGTTGTAGGAGATCAAGACAGCCAGAAATTAAGAAAGAATATCTGAACATGATCCTAGAACTTAAAGATGATAGAAGACACTTACCGTGATTTTTAGAAACACGCAAAAAATTAGTAAAGAAATTTTACAATACTATAAATGAAACAGATTTCCAAAACGAGTATTTAATGGCAACTAAACTAAGTAAAATTAAAGGAAAAGCCGCTAACAATTTAGCAACATCTACGATGTGAAAAAAGCTTTGTTGAACTCGTTCCAAGACAAACGAGAATGTTACACAATAACAATAGAAATGACGGAATTAAAACAACCTAACGAATCACCTTTCGTTTTCTATATTAAAATTCAGGGCATATTACAAATACAAATTTCTTACATTAATAATAACAAACCTACTCATGCCACCATACTTAACGAATATTTTCGCGAGTACGCATTGAGAGTATTCCTTAAAGGATTAAGAGAATTCTTAAGGTACCTTGATGAGAACAAAAGATTTTAATTAAGCTCTTTGCATGTTGACAAACGATTTTCATATGAAATCATCTACACGCGGACAGTATAATAAACAAATAAACCACAAACAGAAAACCTAAACAACCACCACCACCTCCTAAATTTACACCCCAGAAAAATACACAACCATTAATTTATAATTACAGACTTTGAATTTAATAATCCAAAACCCATTACTAGTAACCCAAAATACAATCACAATACTCAAACTAACGTATTTATACACCCATAACAGCCAAAGGTTCCCCAAACCGACGCATATGATTATTAGCACACGAGAGTCCTCACTTCCTAGAGTAGGTCCTTCTTATAATACACATCGTCCAATAAACAAAGACCAAACTTTATTGCTAAAGAGTTGTATAACACAGAAACAAACAATGTTGTTACAAGTAACCAAATTTATGACGCAAATGATCAAAATTACGTTAAAACTATTATAAAAATTATGAATGTGAAACATCCAAATTTCGACAATACTGACTGAACAAAATTAACTCAAATACATAGCTCGAACTGCCGTTCATTATATTCTTCGAAAACAACTTAAAAGCCTTAATTGATATCGGCAGTACAATTATTTTGGCAAAAAAATATAAATGATCACATGAAAGTCACAACAACACACGACACATCTTTTAAATTTTTGTGTATATTTAAATTATTAAAAAACCCAGATTTAATATTAAATACCATCTCTTCGATTTTCACAATAAATTTTATATTTTAATTGTTCTTGATAATGAAAATTGTTACTTGTTATCATTATTCGACCATTATGATAACATAAATATTCAATAAACCAATATAAAGATAACTATAAATAACGAAATATCACAAGAGTTCACAAGAATAACGATAAAATTACCGATTAGATACAAAATTCAATACACAATAAAATTAATCATCTATTAATAAATTCAGAAAAGACAACACAGAGACAAAAAAAGGATTAATAAATGGGCTTAGTTCAATTCTCAAAACAATCAGTAGAAATCTCGATGCCGAATACGAAAAACGTAACACTGAAATTTTAAAACGTTTGAAAACCAACCCAAAAAATTTGAATTACTTCTAAACTCACAGAACGTTCAACAGTACTCTATAACTTTAAATAAAATGAAAATATTTTCAAGTCGAAAGTTGAACAACTAATGCAATTTGTTACTGACAGAACCCTTCATGAAAATTCATTCCAATTTATTCTTGATATTTATAATCACTTTGATATACTTTGTATAATGATCTTAAATACTCCACAAGATATTGAAGACATTTTGTAATTTGCACGTTTAACATCAAAATATTATTCAAAAACAAGATCTTTTAAGAAAACTAGAACAAAATCCCCAAACATTATAACAGTGAATTACCTATTGAACATATCCTAACAAATATAGCAAAATTTGAAAATTTAATAACTGTGAATTGTAAATTAGAATTAAAGAGAATTGTTTATTTCATAGAACTTCCGCTCAATTATGAAACAAACATTGAATTACTTCACCTTATTCCCATTCCAACGAAGCATCAAATCGATTTTGTAACTGTCATTCCAGATAAAAATTATCAACAGATAGTACAGTTATACCTCTAAGGACGTTTGTACTAAGGGAAATAAGTATCAATGTCCAAATAAGTCAATCGAGTTGAAGACAATTCCTGTGAAAAGAACATAATCGTGAAGAACATTGCAGAAAACTGCCAATACTTTAAAATTAACATTAAAAGGAACCATGATGAAATTTTACAAGAAATAAACCAATTTTAAATTTTCAAAATCAGAAAAAATCAATCTGTCTTGCAACAAAAGTGAAACCAATCATCCTTAACGACTTCAGCGTTGAACTCAACAAGACGCAAAATCTGATATTCACTACCCACCAGAACAGCATCCAAGAACTACAACTGCCAATCAACAAAGTTAAAAACATCGTTTCCGAAATCATTGCTAATACCACTTCAACACAGAATTATTCAATAATAATTTTTTATTGTTTTGTGTTGCATTCAGTTTATTTGTAGCCAACATTATCAAATAATTTATGAAATCTAAATGAAGGCCACCTCAAAACATCGAACTTAGATCTTCACCAAGCAAGTCCAGGCGACTTTCTGATGAAGTCCACGTCTAAGGGTAGAGGAGATAGCACTACCCGGTTCCACGCTACGTGCTAACACTACACTCTGTGTTCAGTATAAACCTGAAATCCATCAAAAGGAAGCAACGTAAAATATTTAGTCTTAGCTGGAATTCGTACTGTAGCATTGTATTAACTTATGTACTGTAATTCTTAAACGTTGTACTAATAAAAATAAATATTTTTAGAACAAATAAATTTGTTTTTTAACTTCTAAATTTTTTATGCCTATTCGATAGCATATATTTTTCTGAATTCAATTATGTAATAGTTTTATATCCTTACATAATAAAAATACCGAAAAAAAAATCGATAGACATTGAAATAAATTATTACATTTAAAATTAATGTACGGTAGGCTTTGAATGAAAAACAATAATAATTGATAAAATATGTTCACGGATTTCTCGGCGGATGTATGGCAGGAATTATATTAATAATTCATGTAGAAAAATGTACATTTCTATTTTATGAAAGGTAATTTTTTTTGTTGTTATAATACTTGTTGTTAATAATATATTATTAATATAATTCCTGCCATACGTCCGCCGAGAAATCCGTGAACATACATATTTTATCATTCAACAAGTATGGCGTTACTTCTTCTCAACAACAATAATAATATTTAGCGGCTGTAAGTAATATTGTTGTTATAATTTTATTTTTAATATTACTTACATACCTATACCTTCAAAGGAAATAAACCGGTTCTTCCATAATAAAAATATTGGCAAAATGCGATAGAAATTTAAATAAATTTTTATTTTTCAAATTAACTTCTTGTTAATTGAATAATCAGCCCTAATAAAAATTAATAATGCAATTAGTACTTACCTAGCCAACAAAAACTTTGTTAGTAGATAGGTATAATAAAAAAAAATATGCTATCCAATATGCATAAAAATATGGATAATCCCATTAAAAAAATAACTTTGTGCTTTAACTTGAGAATCACTGGTTTAAAAAAAATTATTTGTATTCAAAAAGCCGGAATTATTGGTATTTTATTAATTGATTTCCTGTATCCAAAAAATTAAAAAAAAGGTTCCAAAATTCTAGAACTGCAATGGCTTCTAGAGTTAAGTATCTGGAACTGGACAAATAATTTTAAATTGCTGGTTATAATATTTTAATATTTTTAGTAGGTTGGTGTTGTAATTTCATTATTAGTAGAAACCCAGCTATTAGCATTCAATTTCAGAATAAAAACGATGTCGGTATTGGCAAATGTAACACTAACTGAACGTAATAGTCTCTTCCAGCATATTAAAATTTAATTTATTCCGAAAAAATTGCTATAAAATAGTAAGATAAGATAAGGGGGGATAACATAGGGAACTCGATTGCTATTTTTACATATAATTATAGTTAAATTCTACTTTTAGAGTGTAATTGAGAAGACTGTTCTTTTTTTCTCTTTCTTTTCTGAGGTGCTGTCGATACGTAAATAGCTAAAGTTCGTTTCGATTTTACAGTTTGAAATCATATGTTAAGCTGCCATGCATATATTTCGTAAAATTTTAATCTTTACTTGCTTGTGAAGGCTAAGTATGGAACGTGTCGACTTTAAGCACATTCCATGGACGTGTTCTGAATTTATAGTAGATCTAGACTGTTGGGAGCACAGTTTCCACGATTTAAACTCGGATTTGGTACGGCAATAGTACGTGCTACATGTTTGCCACTCCTCCGAGGTCATGCGAAAACGTTGTGAGGTTGATTGTTAACAACATTTATTCAGGTTCTTGATACTCGTATTACCCTTTTTTATCTTCGTTTACCTTATATCGTCTCACGTGTTCGTGGACAGATTTGTCGTTTACGTTACCCGATTGGTTGCCCTAAAGGTTTATCGGGAGCGTACACCATTGTTTTGGTCAACTTCTACGTATCTATTACGGTATCGAGTACGAGTATAACCAGGATATACAGAAAGTCAAATCAAGAGATCGAAAGATTTAAGACCCGCCGTACGAACCAGGACCGCCATATTGTGCCGCTTCATTGACAACACCTTACGTCACCGAAGGAGTCAGATAAACCATTTACTGTACCTCACTATTTGTTTGTTAAATTTTATTAATTGCCCTGAAGTTCATGCGAGTGATTATTATCACGTTAGTTATTTTTAAGTCCCCTTATAGAGTTTATTTATTTGTTAAATAAAATATAATTGCCTATCTTGATTCTAGAACCTTGGCTTATTTGTTGGTTGTACGTCGATCTCTACTACCATCGATCATTTTGTAGGTAAGTCCTACAACATTTTCGTAATATGTCATTTTGTTATTTACTACATGACGTCATGTCATTAAATTTAACCAGTGATAAAACTCGTCGAGAGTAACAATATAATAAATTAATAAATCGTTTAAGTATCTTTTATAATAATTTGATACAGTATCAAAAAAAAATGAAACTGTAGAAATCAAGGCTACACCGAGTGAGGACAGGATGAACTGGAGAGCCGAAAAAACAACAGAAAAATTATTACAGTACCAGTTTTCGTAAATTCGTAAGTCACTTATAGGTATAGTTTTCTGCTTATTTATTACGAATTACATTTCATGTCCCCACAAATTGGTGACCCCAACGAGTTTAGAGAAGTGATAGTGTCAGCCGTATTGGTATACGCGTACCACCTGCAGATACCGCGTTGTAGTTGGACAGTTAGAAGGACAATTCTGAATTAGTGGAATAACTCGCGATGAAACTAAGTACTGGCATGTAATCGGCCATCTCGAGGTAAAATACGCGACAGAAATTAAAGACATTATTATCGCGCTCCCTGACACTGGAAAATATGAAAAGTTTAAGTAGGAACTAATCACTCGTCTTTCAGCCACATAAAATATGTTATTTAAATATGGTGTCACATAGTTTGTTAAGAATACTTTCGGTGAGTCCTCTTCCTAGCCAGGTACATGCAATCCTGGGTACACAAATAGACGCGAACATTGACAGCGTCGCAAGTCTTGCCGACAAAGTATCAACACAAACTTAGATAGCAGCAGCAATCACTACTCCAGAATTTGATACAATTAACGACCTATTAAGAAAAATAGATAGAAGTTATAGAACTTCAAAGGTTCTCACGAAGACGTTCTCGTAACGGATTCACTGAATCGTCACGAAGACACTCTAAAGTCTAAATCTCTTGACACAAATGTCAAGCAAAAACTATGTTGGTACCACCGCACGTTTGATGATCGCGCACAAAAAATGTAATGAACTATGTAATAGTTCAAATGACAGTATGTCGAGAGACGTGACAGGTTGTCATTAGAAGCGGCAGGAAATGACAGCCAAAAAACTTCGCGCCGCTTAATTGTTACCGAATGTGTTTTAAAACGACTTTATTTAATTGGCACTGACGCGGATATATGTGGTTTTTCTAAAATTTCAACTAACAGTAAATCTGTCAAATTATCGTACGAACTGGTACACCAATTTCCGAATACAAATTCATTACATTATATTTGGACCTTTGTCGATTTTTTACATCGCGTTTTATTAGAGCTAATGTCACCAAAGCTATAATTGATCCTGATTTTTTTATCATTTTATGGTCTACTGCTTAACATTGTCTGACACTGTCACTAATTGCACTGGTACAGTTGTCATCTATACGTCATGGTGATATTGAAACTGTCACTGTCACAGGAAAGTTTTGACGCCAGTCAAACATTCGACATTACACCATATTCGCACTACTCCTAGTCCACCTATTGCTGCCAAACAGCGAGGATTAACACCGGATCGTTTGAAAGCAGCTCGCCGTGAATTTGATGCTATGATATCACGACTATCAGACCAGTCCTTGATCTTCATCACTGCACATTGTTCCAAAACAGGGCAAGATGATTGGCGTACTTGTGGCGATTGTAGGGAATTCAATTAACGGACTATTTCTGATTGTTACCCTTTGCGAAATATTGCAGATTTTACAAATAGTTTAGCAAAAAAAAATAATATTTTCAACTATCGACCTTGCATTTGCAGATAACCATACTCCATTACATCCAGACGACCTACCCTAAACAGCCAATACAACACCATTTGGACTTTTTGTATTCCCGTATAAGACATTCGATTTGCGAAATGCCGCGCAGACATTTCAACGATTTATAGATGCTGTGCATATAAACGTGTGCCGCTCTATATAATCCCTTTTAATATAAAAATACCCGAATTAAGTTCCGTTTGCCATAAATTTACACAAAATAAACTTGTTTCATTCAATATAATTCCATTTGTTGGCAATAAAACCTGTTTGGTTGCTTGTCAATATCAGATGTCATCATTGTAAATATTTATGTATTGTATATAATATATAAGATAGCGCTTTCTGTTTAATTTAATGAAATAGTCGCTGTAATTTTTTTCAAAAATAAATCCATGCAAAAACTTCACTGCAATATAATTTGTAATTGAAGCTGCTTACTTTACTTTTAATCAATTATCAATCAATCAATATAGTAGCAGAGTGTAGATCGCTGTAAAATAAGTAAAATAACTTGATGTTTTCATTAGAACTATAATAGATATTCATGGAACTGAGAAACTACGAGGTACTAAGAAATAGAACATTTGGAAATTTGCAGCGAGAAATTTGCTCCGTGGAAAAGAAGAAACATATGTAAAAGGCAATACCCTTTCACCTATACGAAGTAGGTAGTCAGAGTCCGAGAAAGAAAGATCTAAATATAACAATAATAACGATTTTGGTGAATGACTTATTAAGTTATTATTTTTGTTAAAACCTTCTTTTAATTTTAATATATATTTATTTTTAATATAAATAAATTGTTTGCGTATTTATTTGAACAATCCGCCTTTCCACGATCTGAAAGTCGACCTATTTAAAATAGGTCGCTTTTGCAAGAACTCACATTTTTATTTTATTGTAAAATTATGGCAAAATAACCATTCGTTACACATATGAAGTTTGCATTTGCAAAATTACAAAAACTTGTGCAGTTAGTGCTGCCATTGTAGAACAACCGGCTGATTATCAATTAAAAGTAAATTAATGGGATAAGGCGTATCGTTCTACAAGTCAAATAATCATCAGAACACTAGAGGCACGGGTGATAGCATTGCTGTTTGCATGTGAATTTGCAAGAGAAATGTGAATAAAGTTACATAAGTTACATGCAATTTTTTGAACAGCAAACCAAACAGGCTGTTCATACATGCTGAATTTTTCAGTTTTGTAATAAATCCAACTGATGATATGGTGACTCATATAGCCAAATTCCTATGTTTAATTCTACGTATGCAGCAGTTGAATGTAAAGCCTGACGAATCATCTTTGATGGTAAAATTATTGGAGACATTGCCAGAGTTTAGTGACCAATAAACGTTCATTAATGCACTGGGAATTCTAACTTCTGCCGAACAACGTCGAAAACAACGGTGTGAGAAACAAGAAGAGTTAGCAGCATTGGTAGCAGGAATAGGAAGAACTCAAAACAAGAAGATGAAGAAATTCTTAAAAAAAAAGTAAAAACCAAGAACAATTTCAAATGTTATGCATGTGGAGGAACAGGTCATTTCCAAAGAGATTGCCCAACTTTAAAAAAGAAGAAAGAAACATATTCGTCAGATAATGGTACCAATGATCAAGCTTTCATAAGTGAAAGTATGAACGCAGAACTTGACAGTGATCTTTCGATTGTCGATTCAGGCGCAACAGATCATTGACACATCACAGCGAACTGTTTTCTTTATTTGAACGTTTTACAATGCCAGTAATAGTTCATATTGGTAACAAGGTAACAATAAATGCTGTTGGAAAAGACATGATAAAATTTGAAGCTTGTATAGAGTGTAAGTGGCTGCCATGTTATATGGAAAATGTTTTGTACGTGCTAACTGCCCGAAGAAATTGGTTTTCAGTGACTTCTGCTCTTGACAAAGACTTTTAATTCTAATAAAAATGCATGCACGTTTGTCAAGGATGGCATTGTCAAGGCCCGGGGTGTCCGCTTTGGTCAACTTTTCAAGACATTAAAATGTCAATAAAAATAAAGCAACTAGAAACACCATATATTTATGAAAGTAATCTGTATTACCAGAACAATCACCATGTCCAGAAGTTTCTTCAACAACTTGGCTTCAATTTCCGATGAATTTTGTGAAACCTATGCAGATGGAATGCAGCATAGAAGTATATTTAATTCTTGTGAGCAGCGTGCAAAAAAAGCTGAAATAAAAGATTTACAAAATTTATGCTAAAGTTTGCTTTAAAAGAAAGTACAGCTGATCCATGTTTGTTCTATCTAATTGTTAACAGTATGAAATTAATAATAATGCTCTACGTTGATGACACTCTGGTTGCTGCAATAAATTAAGAAGTCATCGATGAATTTTGAGGGAATTGAAAATATAATTCGAAATTACAGTAGAACAGGTTAGGTACTATCTAAATGAACAGATTCAATATGATGAAGACAAATCTAGGCAGAAGATGTTGTTCATCGATTCAACATGATTGAAGCCAATCCAGTTTCTACACCAATAGATAAACGGAAGACATAAATATTGACATTTTAGAAGAATATAGAAAAAATAGTCGCTCCTAACGGCAAAGATGAAGGCTGCGTGATGTATCTAACAGTCGCTACACATCTAAATATTTCTTTCGCTGTAAGTTATGTATCCCAGTTCTTAGGAAATCCTAGAAAAGAGCATTGAATTATGGTAAAGCGAATTTTAAAATATGTCAAAGGCACAATAATGACAAGTGTCAAATATAAAGTAGATAAGTAATCAGGCGTGCTACTGCAGATTATCCAAGCAAACCAATTAGAAGACGGTCAGTGGTGGAGCAATATATTGGGCGAGCAGACGACAAAACAGTGTATCACTGACAAACTACTGAAGCAGAGCATGTCGCCGCTAGTAAGGTTACGAAGGAAGCATTTTTCTTTAGTAGATTATTCAATGAAATCATTATGAGCGCGAACGAATCCAAGAAGGATAATTAGCAATAAAACATGCAGATGATAAACAACAACAAAATATATGTACAAAACCTACACCCATGTGCAGTTTGAATATTTAAAATATATGCTGGGAATGGTAAGCAAACAGCAAACAGTAGTAATGGAAACTGTATTGTAATTAGTCACATCAATATGTCATCAACAAATACGTTAAAAAAACTTTGTTATTTACAGCAATCATGAAGATAATTTATCACACGGGACATTAACATACAGCAAGAATTTTATTAGATCCAGCATCACATTGCAACTTCATGACGGAATAATTTTGTAGAGATTTAAATGCAAAACAGAGACTGTAGACATTTCTATTTAGGTATAGGTCAACTAGAAGCATAAACAAGTCAAATAACCACTGTGGTAATAAAGTCAAATTATAATGCATATAAGAAGCGCTTAGACTTCCTAGTTTTACTAAAAATTACCTAGTATCTACATACAGAACACTTTGATAATAAAGCCTAGAATATTCCAAAAACGATAAAATTAGAAAACAAAAATTATAACAAAATCGCACCAATAAATTTACTAATAGGCGCAGAAATTACAATTGTAGGTGGGCCGCTACCCGAATGCCACTCGAAAACTAAACCAACATGCAACATAACATTGAAACAAGTAAGCAATCAAATAAAACAATTTTGGGAGGTCGAAGATAATACATTACCCAAAACATTATTGTTAAAAGAAGAACAAGTGTGCGTAAAATATTTGAAGAAACAACAACCAGAGAAGATGATGGGAAGTTCCCAGCAATACTACCATTAAAGGACAGTAGAACAACTTTAAGTTATCGAAGTCTAAAACATATGCAAAAAATGCCAGAACGTGACACAAGTAAAAGCGAAGTAAATAAGTACTACATTCCAAACCATGAAGTAATAAAAAGTACTACCTTAACTACAAAAACTAGAGTCGTTTTTGAGTCCTCTTCTAAAATTGAAACCGGTGTTTCATTAAATTATATAATGCATGTACGACCTCACCTACAAACAGACTGGAGTCCTGTTGTTGATGGGTAAAGCAAAGAAACGCAGGTTTGGTTTACCAGTTATATTGAATCACAAGATAGAAATCACAATAATATTGAATTATATGTCAAAACATATCGGCGACTGTCATATCTTCCGATATGAAGATAGGCGTAAATCTTACAGGTAAGTACGAAGATTTATCAACAGATGGCATTAGTTGTCCGTTGATTCGCACAATCTCCAATACGTCCCCTCGAAGAAACGGACTAAACAGAAAACAAATTTAAGCCCATGCTGACTAAGCACGACTGATGCTTAAGAGCTGATAGTCCTTTTATTGAATACATCTGCCGGCATTTTTTCGGACGGCATATATTCTATTTTGAACATTTTATTATTCAGAGCGTCTTTGATAAAATGATGACGAAGGTCAATATGCGTGGAATATGCTATTCTCGACCAACTTCAGAGCACCCTGATTATCGTTATACAATTTTATTTCAGCAAGATGAGTGAATCTAAGTTCATGTAGCAAGTTCTTTATAAAGATAGCTTCCTTAGCGGCTTCTCCAAGGGCCATATACTCAGCCTCATTTGTAGACAGGGCTACAGTTCTTTGTTTTCTCGAATCCCAATTGATTGGTCCTCCATTCCAGATTACACAATAACCAGTAAATGATCGGCGGTCGTCTAGGCTGCCGCCCCAATCAGCACCAACGTGAACTGCAACAGGATCGTTATTAGACTCAAAAGATAACCCTAAGTCTTTAGATCCCTTAAGGTAGCGCAGTATTCGTTTAGCTGCACACCATTATGATCTGTCAAGGCAATTGTTGAATTGAGCTAATTGGCTCACTGCATGTCTTATGTCTGGTCGGGTTGTAACAGTCAGGTAGGTGAGGGCTTCAACTAACTCACGATATGGGAGTATGGCTTTTTCCTGAGATATAATTTTATTCGGTTTCATCAACTTAACATTCGGATCTAACGGAGTCTTGACCGTGTTTTGCTTCATTATAATTTTTTCTTTTCGTCTGTCTTGAAAACTCAATTTCTAAAAAATAGCCAATGTCTCCTAAGTTCTTCATTTCAAAAACATCAGATAGTCTTTTATACAGATTCTGTATTACCTTTTGGTCACGAGACGCAACTATAATATGTCATCGACATAGGTAGCTATTAGAGTCGATGCTTCCCCCAGACCAATTTGGTATATACATGGATCTGGTTTACATGATTTAGCACCCAAATATTTTAGGGTTCTATCTAACTTGGCGTACCAACTTCGATCGGCTGATCGAAGACCATATAAGGCCTTAAATAATTTACAGATCTTGTTACCTTCGTTCAGATCAAGTAGCATATTCTTAGCCTTATTTATTATATCAGAACTTTCATTATTTTTAGTTACAATTTTTTCTAGAATCTCACGTAACTCTTTAGATATTTCCATGTACACAGTTTCTTGTAACTCGCCATTTATTTAAGCTGTGGTAACGTCGAATTATTGTATTTTCATGTTAAATCGAGCTGCCAACGATATCATTATTCTAATTGAGCTTATACGTGCAACCGGAGCGAAAGTCTGATTAAAATAGATTCCTGGTTTCTGCGAAAATCCTTGGGCAACTAATTTTGCCTTTCTTCGCAACAACGCACCATTTTGTTGATATTTATTACGCAATGTCATTCAACATCCAATGGCATCGTCGTTTTTTCGGACGATTAACGATATTCCACATATCATTTTTAATTATTGATATGATTTCTGAACTCATGGCGTCCAACCATTCTTCCTTATCCGGTCCAAACATGACATTCTTCATGGAAACTTCAGAGATAAATATATGATCTTCTGTTTCCATAACAGTATTCGCTAAGATCGGTATCATGGTTATACTGCTTTTTCGGTTTTCCTCGTTGGCCAGTTCTTATAATTCTTGGTCTCCCCTTCCTGATTTTAATTCTTCTGTCTCTTCTGAAATACGTGGTGTGTTCAAAAAATATCGCGAATTTTGAATTTTCGCGGGTTACGTATATTCGAATTTCGATCTTTTTGTGGCTTTATGTTGGTACTCATGTCTCTCACTTATGTCGACAAGCTCGGCCATTTTGAATGTTCACTTAATTGTTGACAGCTGCTTTGCTTGCACGTGTTTTGGATCGTCTTCGATTTTTACCTATTCAAAAAAATGGAACAAAGAACCTGTATCAAATTTTGTGTGAAAAACGAAATTAAGTGCGCGGATGCATTCCGAATGTTGACTGTGGCATACGGAGAAGCTACCTTGGACCAAAGCAACGTTTATCGGTGGTACAAAATGTTCTCAGAAGGCCGAGAAGATGTGAACGACGAAAAGCGTGCCGGACGCCCGAGCACTTCAACAACAGACGAAAAAATTAATCAAGTGGAGAAAATGATATTGGTCAATCGTCGAATCACCGTTAGAGAAGTTGCTGAGGACCTAAACATATCGATTGGCTCGTGCCATTCGATTTTTATCAATGATTTGGGCATGAGACGGGTCGCCGCGAAATTTGTACCAAAATTGCTCAATTGCGACCAAAAACAGCATCGCATGAACATTGCTAATGAGATGTTGGACTCTGTCCGCGGCGACCCAAATTTGCTCCAGAGGGTCATAACTGGTGACGAATCGTGGGTTTATGGTTATGACGTGGAAACCAAAGCTCAATCATCTCAATGGAAGCTGCCGCACGAACCAAGACCGAAAAAAGCGCGCCAAGTTCGGTCGAATGTGAAAGTTTTGCTGACAGTTTTCTTCGATTGCAGGGGCGTGGTGCATCATGAGTTCTTGCCACAGGGTAGAACGGTGGAAGAACAAAAATTGGCTTTTGCACCACGATAACGCCCCTGCTCACACATCGTTGCTTGTGCGTGACTTTTTAGCCAAAAACAACACACTAATGATGCCGCAGCCACCATATTCCCCAGATCTGGCCCCCTGTGACTTTTTCTTGTTCCCTAAACTGAAGAGGCCCATGAAAGGACGACGTTACGCTACGCTTGACGAGATAAAGACGGCATCGAAGGAGGAGCTGAACAAGATAAAAAAAATGATTTTTTGAAGTGCTTTGAAGATTGGAAAAACCGTTGGCACAAGTGTATAATATCTCATGGGGATTACTTTGAAGGGGACAAAATAGATATTCATGAATAAATAATTTTTGAAAAAACACAAAATTCGCGATATTTTTGAACACACCTCGTATCTTCATCCAAAGCTTGATTTTTGCTATCGTCTTCTACAACTTGTTCATTTAATTATGTCTCAACTTCAATCAATTGTGGAAGTGGGACAGCAAAATCTTCTTCACAAGAATTATTCAATTTTGGAAATTTAACGTCTCTTGATATTTATATCTTTCTTTTTTCAGTTAACCAGATTCTATAACCCTTTGCTGTGACGAAATAACCCAAAAAAATCCCATCAATTCCTCGCGGTTCGAATTTTTCTTTATTAGGATTTTTGTCTAAACAAATCACCTTCGTTCCAAATTCCTGTAAAAGTTTTACATTGGGAACCCTGTCATTCCAGACTTCGTATGGCGTTTTGCCATTTAATGGTTTAGAAGGGCATCTATTCTTTATGTAACAGGCAGTATTGATGGCTTTTGCCCAGAACGACCCAGGTAAGTTAGCCTGAACCTTGTAACGAACGACTTTTCCGTTCAGAGATTCCATTTTGCTCGAGAGTATGAGCAACTGACAATCATCTAACAATTCCTTTGTCCTTGAAGAATTTCTCAAAATCTTTGCTCATATACTCACCTCAATTATCACTTTGCAGACATTTCACTTTCTTCCCCTTCTGATTTTCGACCTTGTTGACAAACTCCATAAAACATTCCAAGACTTCTGCTTTGCTTCTGATGAATTTGACTTCTATCCATCATGACGCATCGTCAGTGAACGTGACGAAATATTTTGCCTTGCCTAGCGATTCGGTTCGCATGGGGCCGCACACATCGGAATAAATGATGTCTAACAGCTCGGTTCTTGTTTCAGATTTCTTAGAGAATGTCGTCTGTGTCATCTTTGCTTGTGGACAGACTCTACAATCAAACACATCGATAGATTTCTTTAAAACGAGACCCTCTAAGTTTCCCTTTTTATAAGCTTCAATTGCACAACGAAAATTCTCATAACTATGCGGTAAACTGTATAGTAACATGATAGCTAATAGAACATTATTGATTAACACTTTCATGTCAGCCAGTTCATCGACTGCATCAAAGAATGTTTGCATATGCTCGCGAATATCATCATTTTCTGACATTCTTTGTAAAGTCAACTGCTTTAGAAGAGTCGCCTTTCAATCTGATCCCTTAGATTGGTACACCTCCTGTAGCTTCATCTAAACCTCGTGTGATGTAACACACCCTTTAATTATTTTCAGTTCGCCTGGACTTATAGATAGGATTAAATCCGATTTCGCTTTTGCATCTGCTCTCTTCCATTTATTAACAGATTCGGCAGTTTCTCCATTTATAGCAAGCACAGGCCATTTTAATTCACCATTCACGTGTCAAGTGTCGTTTTTGATCAGCAATGCCTCCATCTGAATTTTCCAGTTGTCGAAATTCTCTCTGTTTAAGCTCTCAATTCGCAAAATGTTTTGTGAACTCATTTTTCCTAATTATGTCTTTTGTGCTCAGTACAATAAAATCAACCTGAAACATTTACAGCAATTTTTCGTTACTTTATTTTCTCTGGGCCCATCAGGCTACCAATGAAAGATGAATTTGAAACAATCAATATCAATAAAGAAAATACAATGTAATATTTCACGTCGATTAATTTCTGGAAGATAGAACCCTTTCTATATATCAATACCAGAATTGAGAAAGCTGTGATGGATTAAACTGGTTGTACACCATCATACAATCACCATGAACTTATTTGGGCTTTACGAAGTGTTTCAGAACTTCATCGGGGTGTAACTATTGAGTCGATCATTTTCGATTATAGTACTGATTTCATTTTCCGTCGCACTTTACAAAACGATCAAGAAACAAATACGTTTTGGTTGCGTAAAAAATGTACAGATGAAAGCCCTAGACATCGATTTGCTTGGTTTTCATTCATATCATGTAGCATTTATTTGTCGAGTTTTGACGTCCCAATTTCTCGCAAGTGATCGGAAACTGTCATGTATAGAGCAAGCTCTCGAACAGTTGTGTGGGGATCAGTTTCAACTATCAGTTTTCAGTTAATCGTAAGAAACTTCCGTGGATGACCTCATACTCAAGATAATAATCTATAAAACCTTTTCAACCACCATTGCACGGTACTTTTGTAAGTCATTTCTCGGTCAATTGTAAAGTTCATATCGCGAGTTATTGTAGCTGCATTTCGGCAAAGTTTGAACTGGATCAAAAAATAGTGTGTGTGAGTGTTATGTAACATTAAAGAAAATTGTCAATAATAAGGCTTAAATGGTGTAGTAACTTTTATCATTGTAAAGCAATAGATGAACTTTAAAATAACATATGATTCCATGGTCTGTCTGAATGAAATATATTTGAAAAAATAGCATTTGTAATTAATATATAAAACACCGCTATAACTTTCTTTACAATCTAATACTTATAAATAATATCTCCAAATTGCACACCAATTTCCCAGATCTGGAAAACCCAATTTTAGAGAATGAAGAAATTGGAAAACGAGCCTTATCTTTAAACTACGAGATAATTTATAAAGAAAAAAAAATTTCGGAATAAGTTGTTTTTGACCATAATTTATAAGGAAGAATGGGATGAGATGTAGCGAACAGAAAATCAAATCAAACTCCTGAAATATTTAACAAAGTCTAGAGTTCTAGAAATATTTCCATAATATAATTATGCCTTTTCAATATTTATATAAAATCCAATGTTCTATAAAACCTAGAAGCTAAACAAAAGGAAAAACAAGATCTATGATAGTTTATAAATAAATATCTTAGAGGAATAGCGAGATTTTCTTATCACAAAAATATTGAACTGTAAGCTCTAGGAAAGAACCAACCAATGTAATATAGAAAGAGAATTAAAATTAAAAGAATGAAGAATCCTGGATACATTAAAAAAACGGAAACGAAATCGCCGCGATCCAAACGCGAAACGGAATGCCTAAAATCAAATGGCATAGAATATTACTACAAGAAGGAAATAAATTGGAACCTGGGACGACCTCAAGTTCACCATAAATACAGATGTAAAGATATCCAATTATTTTGGTAAAAAGTTCAATGATCGAATTATCTACTATCTATTTACGAAGTATATGACACCGTATTTATTTTACGTTGTATTTTTTTATGCTTAGTTTTTAGGAGTTTTATATAAGTTAATATCATGCCAATAAAATAGATTTTGATATAAATCTTACCCAATTTTTATGATTTCTTTGTAGGAGCTGTTCTTCCTTATTGCTGCATATGGAAAGTTAACATCAATATATTGAATTTCCATTAAACCACACTTTTCAGATTCGAGAAAAGTGTCCTGTGCTAGTTTATAGACAGCATTCAATTCGCCATGGAAAGCAAATAACCCTTCTCTAATTTTGGGAACTCCTTGAAAGAGAGTCATCCAATGGGGAGTGTGCCCTTTAGGAGCCACCTTCTGTTCGTATATAGCCTTGCGAATTGGTTCGGTAGCATGCTGAAAATAATAATAAATAAAAAAAAAAAATTTTCGACCAGTGGTTCTCAGAATACAGGACTCAACTTTCTTATTTTAAATGGGAACATATGATTATTTTTAGGTTATTATAGAGTATTTGTTTTTGAATTCAGCGATATAATCATATCATATACTAATATAACAAAATAACTGAGAAAAATGCATGTTAGATTTATATGTATTTTATTTATATCTGGCTGAAACAAGAGTGCTATGGTTAGAAAACATAGACATATTGTTCTATCTAACATTGTTTGATTATTTTTTGTTAAATTTTATGTTCTTAAACTGTCAGTTTTAAGAAGAAAATGAATTATTTTCTATCCAAAGCACAATTGTATATGTTCCTTTCTGGCATTTTCCATGTACCTGTAAATTTCTTTTCTCATTAAGGCAGTAAATTTTTAAATTTTGTTCTACAGCAAACGCTATTAATAATTTTCCATTTTCGTTTATTTATTCATATTTACTTTCTTTGCCAATTTTTGCGTTTAGATCGCCTATTATAATTTTTATGTCATACGTTGATATCGTATTAAATATTTTGTTTAATTCTTCATACCATATTTCTTTAATATCTTCATCGGTCTTATTCGTACGGAAGCGTACATTTATGATAGTTATATTTCTGTACTGACTTCTGATTCTTATTTTACAAATTTTTTCTGTTATAAATAAAATGCTAAATGTTTTGTTACCTACCCACTATTAAAAACGATATAGTTTTTTTATAATTTTGTTTCTGTATGACTGTTACATCCATTTGTTCATGTTTTTGTTTTGCGATCCTTCTTATTTCATATTTAATTTTCCTTTCTGCCGGTGTATAATCATTGTCTGTGAATATATTTTTTCCTTTAAGTTTGTCTCTGTTTTTCATTATTTCTTTTGCTTTCTAAATGCTGTACTTCTGCCAATACTACTGTAATCAGCTCTGTTTTTACGATAGCTGCTGTGTTAATTTTTCCTTGTACTTATAGCTGCTATTCAATAAATTTGTTAAGGGTTTCTTTTGGGGGCTATTTTTCAAAAGATTCTAATCTTTTAGTAACTCTTTTATTTCTATTTTCATTTCTTCCTTTTCTTTCTGCCAAGTTTGTTCTCATTTTTCAAAGTCTTTTTTAATTTTGTCAATTGTTTCGCTATGTTTTTATATTTCTTGTTTAAGCTCTTTGTGGTTTTGTGCAATTGTCTTTGTTAGGGATTTACCTAAAGCCTCATTAGTTGTTTGAGTTCTTCCATTTTTTTCATTTCATTCCTAGCTTTCCCTTTTTCTTTTTTCTAATTAGTTGTTTTGCTCTCTGCTACTTCCACTCATTGAATTATAACTGCACGCCATTATCTTTTTGGCCACGCCTCGAATCACTAGTCCCAACTAACGTTAACTCGCACAGCTAACACTTACCTACTATCTTTGCCTTAACCTTGAGTGTTTTAAATTAGTATAAGTTTTTTACTTCGAATTTAAAGGCACTAATTATTTGACTAAAAAGATTTTAAATTTGGTGATATTGTGGTGCTAACTTTACACCTCGCAAATAATAAAAGTAATATTTTTTTATTAATAACAATATTTAATTCATTTTGGCGGCACAAATTAGGCACAAATTATTTGACAAACAAAATTTTGAATTTTCAGGGCGACTTTAAATTTTAGTGTCTTCAGCTAGCAGAATACAAGTTTCTCTGTTTCGGAATTAGAATATCATATTCCAGCACGCTTATTGATGTTAGAAGGAGCTTTATTCTTAAACGATTTTTGGTTATATTTTGTTATTTGAGATTGGCATGACTGCATTAAATACACAAAATATCTAGGCAACTGACAAAGTAATTCTAATTTACCTAGACAACAGACGAAACAGAAATCACTGCCACTAACCTAACTATTCTATCAAAAAAATCCCGTAATGGAAAGAGTCAAATATTATTATAAAAAATAATGTAAATAAAAGCCGAAACAGAGAAAATAGTATAAAACATTCGTTATAGAAGGCAATTCAAGTACTCGTTCGTTATTCAAACTCGTGCTTAAAAAGGTTGCCTTCTACAACTTATGTTTTAATATACTACTCCGCATCTTCTTTATAATGTGGAACTACTCCATCTTCGTTAATTTTTATTACGTCGTTCTTCATATCTGTACTGAAACCATTTGGCCGCATAATGTCCATACACAGGATAATCTCGTTTACAATTTTTGCTACCTAATACGCGTTGACGTAGCTTAGTTCTTCCAATAGTAATATTTACATCTACTTCGCCACATACTTTGGTAGATTCTCTAGTAGCTGTATAAAGTTTTATTAAGCTCTGTATCCAAATTGTTGTCAATCTCGCAACGGCGGGTCTTAGAATTATGTTTGTGGCACCTATATCCAATAAAAAATTACATGGTGTCTCATTTACATAGCCGTCTACAAAGAAACTGTGTGATCGGTGTCGAATAGATGCAATAATTGCAATTTTATGTGGGGCAGTTTGAGAACGAGTCGATGTTTGTCTCCCGGCATCGACCCAACTTAGTTTTCTTGACTGAACTCATCGCTAGACATCTTCTTTACAAATTTCTAGCAATGACGACAAACATGGCCTAATTTTCCGTAGTTCCAGTACTGGAGTTGATTCTTATGCTTAAACGTTTCTTCTACTATACAGGGTAGCCCAACGAAAATTATCAGCGCAATTTTTGGCCACTTAACATCAATTTTGCAAAAAACGTTCTAACACGTCAATTTTAGTATAAAGGGGGGCACCTGAATAGATTAGTACCAATTGCATAACTTCAACCCTAAAATGGGGGTGGACTGCTCCTCAAAAATTTTAAATGGAAAAGGATGACAAACATGACACAGTTCGAAATGCCTTTCCATTCTCTTTTCAACAGTTTTTTTTATTTTTCAAATCCGATCATTAGTTCCAGAGAAATATTGTTTAAAAGAAATTTTATCAGGTGTTCAAAATTGCACTTAAAATCAGTTAATATGTATTTCTTCATAATTTTCTTTGAATATTCGGGCACTACCTTTAGAAAAAAATTAGCCCGCACATATGTACGTCTTCTTTTTCCATTACATTTTTAAGAAAAACATTATTAAACTTAACACAAGAAAACATACACTGCATTGCACTTGCAATAATTAACACTATATTAGTGGTTTCAGATAATAAGTTTATTAGTCGTAAATCTATCCGTTTAGCAAGCAAAAAATAGCCAAAAAAAATCTTCACTTAATTCGTTACAACTTCCGGTGTGTTGAGAATCGCTGAGATTTGCTACTCGAATTGGACCTACGCAATGACAACAGTTTGTTTGTATAGCAGCAGGCGTTACTTCAAGGCAAAAAAATAACAGCAGATGTTCCAAAAATTTGCAACCCTATAACTCCCTATTGCATAGATACCGAGTTCGAAATTGGAAGGATTGCATTTTTTTATTATTTAAAATTATACTATGTATAGTTACCTTAGCTTCTTATATTATTTATATAAAAATTTAGAACAGTAATGAATAAATGTGAAGATTGAAATATGAACCACCTCTCTTTAAACATTTATTTTATGTAAAACTAATTGATAATGAAACTTGATTAGAGTTAGAAACTCTATTATAAAATTCTCTTTAAATATTACTCAGTTCTTGTGAGTTTTTATACTGCCTATTATTTGCAAGCATATTGTTTTAGTTTTTTTTTCTATAAATGATATTGGATTAAGATTACATTTGACATAGGTATTGTGTGTATAAGTGCGGGTAAAATTTTGTAAATTGAGACTTTCTTGAATCCTTACTTTTCTTTATAATATATTTGATTTTTTTATTTAAAAAAATGTACACTCATCTATTTTTGACAAAATTTCTTATATATCAGACATAAATTTAGAAAAAACTCTGTACGAGTACATTTATTGTTGTGTCATAATTAGTATTGTAATCAAATGTTTATTTTGTATGATCTGCTTTCACAAAATTTTAATATCAGATTAAAAATTTGTTAATGAAATGTATATGAACGATCGGGAAACATGCAAGCAAAAGTATCTCTAATTTTTCTTAAACTTTACCCTCTCATATTAATAATATTAATATATAATAAATATCACCTCAAAATAGTAGCGATTATATACGGTATCATCCACTCCAAGCTCCAGCCTAGATTTTAGGAGATCTTCTAGTGTTTTTATATTCGTAGCAGGAGATTGCAAGAGCGCTACTATGTTAGCAGAGTAAGAGACATATAAGAACATGAGAGCCATTAATGTGATGAACATCACAGATTTTCCGGCACCTGTACGAGGTTCACTTGTGGATCCTTGTTGAGTTATGGCGCCCATAGTTACCAAGAATGCTTCGGATAAAGTGGGTAACATAGTTGCAGATTCAGGCGGATATGAGCGCCATTCAATGACCACTAAAAAGATTACATTTTTAAGTATTGTTGCAAGTATTGTTATTTTATTTTTTGCGCCACCATTGACGTAAGCATAACTTACTTCTTTAGCAACATAAGTCGTCAGAGACTAATAACATTTAGTATTGTTGAATACAGCGTATATGCATCGAACTAAGTATCAACGACAATTGTATTTATGTTACTATAATTATCTTGACATATCTTGTATTTGTGTTATGTGAACCAGTTCATTTAATATACTTTCGACGTAACGCATAAACTCTAACAGGTTATGGGCCCAGGCCAAAAGTTATAAAGTGAAAAGTGAGATACCATGATAGACAACGTACGCGTATCAATTTCAAAACGAAACAATGAAAATTATCAAGTATGGACGTAAACAGTTGAGCTTCTACTCATCAAAAAAGAACCAAACGCAGTTTGGATAAGAAAAGATACACAAGCACGTCCAACAATTGGACTATTGGTGAATAACAATCAGCTGGTACATATCAGGAATAAGACGACTGCTAAAGATACATAGAAAGCGTTAAAGACATATCACCAAAAGGCAACCTTGACCAGAAACGTTTTTCAATGCTTACATTATAAACAAAATGATAGCTTTAAGTGAGCAGTTATTGGATCATTTGATTGTTATAATAGTTTTAAGTAGTCTATCAGATTCTTACAATACACCTATCACAGCTGTTGAGAGTAGAGCCAAAGCAGATTTAACTATAGATTTATTAAAAAGTAAACTTATCGATGAGTATAAACGTCGAAAATGTATTGGTTTTTTATCGCAAAATGCGAAATCTGTACTGAACATAAAATTATACACATTAAACAAAAAATGTAGCACGTAAAGTGAATGCGAATGTTATTGTTTGTTATTTTAAAAAATGCACAAGTCATTTAAAAAGGACTGTAAAAGTTGTATTGCTTGGAAAAAGAAGAAGTAAAAAAGACAATCAATTTGTCGATAAAGAAGAAAAGATTCGAATGAAATTTGTTTTTATTTCAAGTCACCAAAGAAGATCGACAAAAAATAGGTATATTGACTCAGGAGCGACCAGCCATGTGTCAAAAAATTAAAAGTTTTTTATTAAATTAGATACATCAGTAAAGAAAGGCGACTTTATTGCTGACGGTGAAACGTGCAAAGCGCAAGGAAATGGGACAGGTATGTTGACATGTATTAATGAGCGAAATGAAAAAATTAAAATTAAATTTAAAGACTTTACAGAGTAATTTACTCCCTTTCAAGAAATTAACGGAGAAAGGTTTATAGAGAAAATTTGAAAATAAAAATTGTAAGATAATGAAAAATAAAATGGTAATTACAATGGCAAATGAATTTTCAAGTTTGTATAAGTTGAAACTTGCGGAACAAATTTTCATGGTAGCTCAAAGATATAATGCGAATTGCCAACACTCTTGGCACAAACATTTCGGACATCGAGACTATGAAGCAATCAAGAAATTGTCAAATAGAGAATTCCTAAAAGGAATAGAGATTGTGGGCTTCGGAGTTAGGTGTATCTGTAACGTTTGTATTGAATGTAAAATAACACGCAAAGCATTCCCAAAGAAGTCAGAGAGTAAAAAAGAGTAATGCATGGATTTGGTACATTCAGATTTATGTGGTTCAATGTAGACTCCTACTCTTAATAAGTTTGTTTTAACTATGATCGACGACTACAGTAGATACAGAAACTTTTCTTCCGGAGATCAAAAGTGACACCGTAACCTACATCAAAAAATATATTAAAAGGATGAAAACAAGTTTCGGAAAGAAGCCAAAAATACTGAGGTCAGGTCGAGGATGAGAATACAGCAATTTGAAATTAAAAGAGTACTAGAAGCAAGAAGATATTCAATCACAGTATACTACGTCATATTCACCGCTGAAAGAAAGAATGGGTTTCTCTTGGAAATGACAAGATTTATGGGATTTACCCGCTCAAGTAACTGATAAGACACTTTTTGAGTTATAGTTTCAATGAAACCAGGTGTGAGTCATTTAGCTATATTTGATAACACCGTTTTTATTCACATATCAAAAAACAAAGAAGAAAACTAGACAAGAAGACAAAGGAAATGACGATTGTTAGATACGCAAGTGATTTAAAGGGTTATAAATTATTGGATCGGAATACTAACTTTGCTGTTATCAGCAGAGATGTAGCATTTACTGAAAATATTGCAACACTTAAGAATTTACAAGATAAAACCAAGACAACAACGAAGATATAGACTGCAGTATTATCATAAAATCAAAAAGGGATTTAACAACCAAAGATAAAAAGGATTCGAACGACAACGAATTAGAAGATGCAGAAAAAGTGATAATTAAAGAATTACGTAAAGACACCAAGTCTTCAAATTTAGTCTCCAGTAGACTCCCTAATATTTATCATGACAATTTAACTACTAAAATTACTCTTAACAACAACGTGCATATTTATAATTACATTGTTATAATTTACAACTTTATCTCTTCCAAATTTCTGTTTAATACATAAAACTATGTTAAATCTACAACAATACCATTCCGTGCTAATGGTAAGGTATCTTAAATATTGTAAATTATTTGTAAACTTAATACTTTTGTAACGATTGTTAAATATTAAAGTATTTTATTTCCATACATGTCCACGTTCCTACAACCAATTTCAAATAATTTAATCATTGGACGCAATTAATTTCAACAAAGGTATAAACAATGTTTCCTGTGAGATCAATTCTATTTTTAATTAATTATTTTTTTTTGTTAATAATATCAGAATGTTTAATACTTAATAAATTGTCTTTATTGAAACAATAGATTAAAAATGAATATCACTACCAATAGTATTGAAAACTTATCTTAAAATGATGGAAATCTGCGTTAAAAATTATATTTGTTAATAATTGAATAACGACAATACTATCATATTTGATACTGTCGAAAAGAAAATGGAAAATGTAATCCGAATACATGAAAAAACCTGTTGGTTGTATTTAAGATTTTAAAGTTTCCGGTTTAACCGGGAGTGGAACAATGAAATTTATTACATGATTGAATCAATTTTTCCACTGTATAAATAATATTCTAGAAGTAATATATTTATTTTTAATAATAAGCGAGATAAAAGGCAGTCTCCACTTTTTTAAACACACTAAACTTGAATATTCAAACTACCTTAATTTACGTGTTTCAGGTTATCTATATATAATTATATTCAGCTATTTGAAAAAAAATCGTTCTTTGTCCTTAATAGATAATTATGATTTGTTCTCATACATGCACTTGCTGAATCACCGACGATATAGCAGAAGTATTAAATTAAAACATATATACTCTATACCTCAAGACTTAACCTTAATAAATAGAAGAATTTACCTGTAATATACATCAGTAGCGTAAATAGCACACAAAGTCCTATAGAACATAGCCAAACATCCCCCGAAAACGGCAACGTGAATACATTAGTCACGTAACTCAACGGTGGCTGTCGAAATATAAATTTTACAATAGTTGGAGTGGTAGTAGCAACATAATCTATTATCGGAATTCGATCAGGTGTGATGAAGAGAGGAGTACCTACAACAACTCTATTATTAACAAAAAAAATTATTTTAAGACTTCGTTCATACTTCCAATTTCTGCTTGATTCCTTTGTAAAACTCCAATCATTCCAGTATATAAATTATCTTTAGGATTAATATATCCCCATGTGTTAACGAAACTAAATTCTTTGTTACAATTCATATAATCAATTATTATGTTTGAAAAAATGTAATTTACTTTGCTAATGGCGTCTATATGTCGATATCTATAAAAAGAAATATATACATATATTTGAAGAACTTTTATTTCAGTCATCAAACATTACAGTTTGACTAGAAAGGAACACAAAAAATATCCTGACATATTTTTATAATGACCGCAGGTAGCGAGAAAATAATAGTGTATATTACACCAAGGTTGAGAAGACTATCATTATTGACCCAGATGAGGCGCTAGACAATAATAGTCTTCTCAAACGTGGTATATATATATATATATATATATATATATATATATATATATATATATATATATTAATAAAATAAAATAGATTGTGTTTGTTTTTATATTTGACGTTTCAGTGTGTCAATCTCAATTTTGATTTTTAATTTTAATTTATTTGATTTACTTATTTAATTTAGACGGCATATCCTTGAATACAATATTTGGATTTGGAAACTTGAGTCACGGTTTTCATTATCAAAAATAATAATTTATTATTGCCCTAGGTGACAACGGTTACAATATAAGCGGTAATGAAAAAAAAATTTCTCATGTCAAATAAAGATTAATAATAGTGGGTATCTAGGTTACTAGGGAAAAAATTATTGACGCACTGTTACATTTAAATTAGTTCTTAATATATATCAGTTACCATGCCGGATATTAAAAGATAGTAGACCACTGGCTTTTGAACTACATATATATATATACAACTTAAGGGCACGAATCCAGGTGCTAGTACTTGTAAAATCCAGCGTACCCTGTCCAGATTACAAACGTATGACTAACTAATTATGCTAATTGTACAAGCTTATATAGTTCCTCAACTAAAGAATGTCACATATCACTATATCACATATCTTCTCTATTAACCACTATAACTTACAAATTCAATAATATGTTTGAAGTTAGTTTTTAATTAATAAATAAAATCCCTACGTTAGCATTAAGTTTGTATTCCTTTACGAAAATAACAGTTGCCTTGAATAACTGAAAAATAAACGTGAAATTCTGCTAGAACTAGATTTAAAGATAGAATTAGCATACAACAAAAACTTGTATGTGAATAATTATTCAATGTGCAGTCCACCGAATTATATTAACCAGTGGAATATTATAACAATTATAATGAACTGTAAAATTTCGGAAAATATGGATAAAACACCTCGGCCTACACAAATGAAACCGAATACAATGTATACGAACCCGATTCTTGTGAAAATAATCAATGTTTTTGCGAAGAAATTATGAAAAATTAATATTTAAATCCAGATCTTGCAGAAAAATATTTTAAATTATTGATTAAAAATGAAAATTTTACAATTTATATTTGTTCAAATTTTACCACTTGTTTAAGCCTACTAGATTGCAGTTTTGCACACCTGATAAAATTTGTTTCAAACGATATTTCTCTGGAACTAATGATCGGATTTGAAAAATAAAAAAACTGTTGAAAAGAGAATTGAAAGGCCTTTCGAACTGTGTGATGTTTGACACCCTTTTCCATTTAAAATTTTTGAGGTGCAGTCCACACCCATTTTAGGGTTGAAGTTATGACATTGGTACTAATTCATTTAGGTGTCCCCCTTTATATTAAAATTGACGTGTTCGAGAGTTTTTTTGCAAAATTAATGTTAAGTGGCCAAAAATTGGGCTGATAATTTTCGCTGGGCCACCCTGTATATATATATATATATATATATATATATATATATATATATATATATATATATCCCGAAAAGATAAAAGTAATAAGAAATTACCACGTACCAAAAATTACCCGAGAAATATTTTTTTTTTGTGATTACTCGGATATTATGGCAAATTCATAAAAAAAAAACACATACAATTTCAGGGTTGAAAAAAGACGCCAAAATCGATACAAAAAATCCAAATTACATAAATTATTGCAATGCCTGCAAAATTTGCTAGCCAATGAACCTATTTTGCAACACCCTGATTTCGAGAAACCTTTCATCTTAACGACAGACACGAGTCACCTTTACGGTGGTTGTTTTCAATAAAATAACCAAATGCGAAACCCTTAAGATGGCGAAAAAAATTGGAAGAATAGGATTACCAATTTGTTTTATGAAAAAGATTCACTAAATTTAAATGCAGATGCAATATCTCGCATTTAAATCAACACAAACGAAACACTTGAAAACTCCGGAGGAATATTCGAATACAGAAAAAAAGTTTAAACATTGATAAACAAGAAAATGACAATAGTTTAGATAATGTCCTTTTAGTTGTCCAAGTAATGATAATCCCGGAATACACCCTATTTATTCCAAATGGATTTTAAAATATGCATATTAGAACCTATACTCCATATTACCAAAGATACCCAAAAATCAAACAGACGATAATATAGATAATCTAGCTGAAAACCTAATAAATTTTATAACAGATGCAGCAAATAAAAAAATAGACCAAAAAAAGATAATACAAACCAAAAAGACTATACCCTAGTGCAACGATGAATATAAACAAACCGTAAAAAACAACAAGAAAGCACAGTATAACTATAAGAAACGCAAAACTGACTATAATCTAATAACGTTAAAAAAATATCAGCCAGCCGTTAGAATTAATGTAAAATAAACTTTGGATTATTTAAATCGTACAATAAGAGATTTTAGTCAATTAATTTATGGATATTGGCAAAAAAAACATAAACTATTGTTTTTAATATCAGCTGTTCCGAGAAACCCTCGGAAGTAGAAGAACAATTATATATTATAATATACGTGTAGGAAACCCTCGCAGTTTATTTTCACAACATTAATGAATGTAGTTATAAGAATTTTTAATTTATTTCATTTTTGTATTATTTTAGTCAGTCATTGTAAAGGAACTGAAGTTTAAACTTTAATATAATTATTGTATCTTATCCTTCGTTGTAAGTAAAAATAAAATACTTTTTTTGTAATCGTCCATCCATTATTTAACTGGCACAGTCGATAGGATTCCCAAAGGCAATTACTAGACAAGGTTGGAAAAAATGCAATTTGCATTATAGGTACCTACGGTTTAAAAAAAATGTTTACTTTAGGTAATAAATATCTACAATTATCTAATTAAAACTAATTTTTGTGTGATAAATTTATAAAAGTTATTTATAATTTTATTGTTTTTTTTTTTTTGTAAATATAATGCAAAATTTAACATTTTCTTCATAAACTATTAAAATTTAAACAATTAAGATTAAAACTTTTAGTCATTGTCGTTATTCAGTCGCATTTATCTTCATAATTGTAACAAATCAATTTTTTTCCAACATTTTTGCACTAATATTGTATCTCTTACATGTTAATATTTTATAAAGAGAAAATGAATGCTCTACGTTACAAGATGTTACGATTGCTTCCATTCCGTCACATGATGTAATTTTATACAGCAATGTATTAAGTATTTTCATATTTTCCATAAGTGGAGTTCCAAGAGATTTTAGTTTTGCGATGGTTAAAAAATAAAAATTTAGCACGATGAAAACATTTGCACAAGAGCAGAATTGTCACCTTCAAATTTGCAAATATTTGTAAATGAATTATAATTTCAAAAATAAAATGTAAGTACTTTAAAACGATGATATTGGTTTTAAATTTGGTAAATTAGGCCCAATAGTTAAAATTATTTTGGGTTCAAATTACTAGACAGGGTTGGAAAAAATGCAATTTGCATTATAGGTACCTACGGTTTAAAAAAATGTTTACTTTAGGTAATAAATATCTACAATTAGCTAATTAAAACTAATTTTTGTGTGATAAATTTATAAAAGTTATTTATAATTTTATTGTTTTTTTTTTGTATATATAATGCAAAATTTAACATTTTCTTCATAAACTATTAAAATTTAAACAATTAAGATTAAAACTTTTAGTCATTGTCGTTATTCAGTCGCATTTATCTTCATAATTGTAACAAATCAATTTTTTATCAAAACAGATTTTGTTCTATCACAAAAAACCTCACATACAAGAATACGTAAATACTCTAAAATCCCATCTCTAGCGATTACAAAAGAAAATATAGTTCGTGATTCGTATTAATGATTTTTTGGAAATCCTGTACTACAGCGGATACGTCGTCGAGACCCTATGCTACACGAAAGAACAATGTGACCCAGAGATCTCATGAGGATTTGCTGAAATCAGAGTTCCAGATATCGTGATTCGTCCACAAGGTACAAGAGGAATCCATGAACAAGCTGATTAAACCGTAAATACTTATATCATCTGGTGATATCAGTAACATTTCAGATACAAATTTAATCGCTTTCTGTGATTCCCCACTAGCTTCTTTAGAAAATTTCCTACGATATATTATCTGAAATACAAAGCCTATCCTTAATAGAAAAAATGTCTACCATACTAAAAATCCAGAAAGAATAATTAAATATGATTCTCGCTTCGTAAGGAGATTCAAAATTGTTATCTAGATTCATCATAGTGTGCGAAAAGATTGAAAATATTTTCTTTAATATATGACAGCGAAGACTTTCAATGTATTTGTTACGGCGATGTACTGGCTAAAATAAAAGGCGATGTAGCCATTCACTTAGCGAGTACCACTACAACATCATGGGACGACATTAAAAAAGCCCTTATAAACTCATATTCAGACAAAAGAGATTGCTTCACATTTAGTACAAAACTCGCCCAATTAAAACAAGACAATGAATGCCCTTTTTATTATTATAACAAAATTAAAAATCTTCAAATTTACAAATTATGTATGTTCTGTGAGTACTTTCAGTTTGCCATATTATGAGGCTTCGATAAATTAAAACTATTTTAAGCGATAATAGACCTGACGCGCGATAAAATTATGACGCCGACTCGTGAGATAAAAATTCACTATCTTAAGCTTTATAAATTATAATTACAAAATTGAACGCAAACAATATTGAAAGTATTTATTCATTAATTTAAAAAAAACAATATAAATTTTTGTGATCAAAATCAAAATCATCATTCGATATATCTCGAATTATAATGAACAATATGAACTCTCAAGAAAAACTAGGTATCACAAAAGTAGATAAAGTATATTCTACCGTATTCCATACAGACAATAAATGATTGATTGATTAATCTGAAACAGAATACAAACGAAAGACGACCAAACTACACAAAATTCTATCGATATCTTGAAAACCACAGACTCGAGGTATTAGAACAAACCGAGAAAATGTTAAAACAAATATAATTAAGCCATAGTCTTCACCCAGGTGGATTTTCTCTAAGAAATTAGACGCGTGGAGAAGAAAAAATTGCGGATGGAAACTTAACGAAAAGATAATCGACGAGAAATACCCAATCCCAAACATTAACAGACTTGCACTTGAAAGGTGCCACTATTTAACACCAATCGAGATGCATGAGAATGACATTCAGAAAACGCCTTTCTCGACAGAAAATGGACACATAGTTTATGAGAATGCCATTTGGCCTAAAAATGCCCCTGCTTCTTTCCAACGTGTAATGGACAATGTATTAAGGAGTGTAACCAATAACATCTGTCCTGTTTACCTAGATGATGTTATAATCTTTAGTGCTAGTGTACAAGAACATTTTGCAAGTCTGCGAGCTTTATTTTATAGACTAAAATCGACTAATAAAAAATTCAAATCGACAAGTCTGAATTTTTACGAAGAGAAGTAGTATAAATACGTCATGTAGTCAATTCCTAAGGGGAACACACAATCCCGTTAAATTCTGCTCATTAAGAACTACGCTATACCCAAAACTCATAAAGAAATAAAAGGATTTCTCGGATTATGAGGCTATTATAAAAATCTTCGCTTTAACAAGACTATGAAATATTTAAATATCCCAAAATTAAGGTTGCGGTAAAGACTTTTTAGAATGGGACGATATAAAATTTATTCTCGAATTTATCTTCCAAATACGAGTATCACAACCACCGTATATACACTACCCACAAGCATTCCACCTAATCTCAATACTAATGAACAAAAAATGCGATAAATTCTTTAAATATACGGAAAGCATTGAAAAAAAAATTAAAAACAAAAATAAAAATTACAGCGATTGCCTTGTGGTGGAGGTAGAAGACAGAACTCAAAACAGACATATGCAACTATACACTGAAATCTCGAACATTCTATTATTGAAGTCCCTATCAGCAAAAGCTCCAAATATAATGGTAAAACTCGTGCTATAATCTTTTGATAATGCCCTGAATACAGTAATAACTACAATTATTATTAAACAGTATATCACACACAAAGTGAAATATCATTTGTACATCAGGCATCCAATCTATAAAAGAATTTATGTGTTTACAACACTAAATTGATAAATTAAGAAAATAAATTCGACATATCCGAAAAATACAACGAGGGTAATACTAGCCATAGAGGCATCCAAGAAACACGTAATCAAATAAAAAGATTGTATTTCTGATCTAACCAGCTGAAAGATATTAGCGATTATATAAAAGAAATCTGTTCCCTGTCAAACTATGAATTAAACACCATAAAAAAATTCCAGATGTTTCATGTTGTCACTCTTAGCTTAGAGAATTGTAAATTTCTAAACATTATCGGCACATTCTCTAAATATACCCAGGCCTATAAACTAGATTCAAAAATGCTGCAACAAAATATCTAATTTTTTCATATCATTGTATTCCTGCATTACTCATATCACAGATATTTACTCTACATAAAATCAAAATTCACTCCAACGGTCTAGTAGAGCGTTTCCACTCTATTCTTATCAAACATATCCGGTTTTTTTTAAGAGCGCAAGGTTCCTATGTTTACAATCTTCGAAATTAGGTCTGTCTTATATATATATATATATATATATATATATATATATAATCTTTTAAATTTAAATTTCTTTTAACCTTCGGGTATCTAGATTGTTTAACATTCTGACTATATTACGTTATTTTTTAATTCTTTCCATTTTGTCCTATTTTTGCGGTTTTTCTTGCGTCTTCGTAACCTATATTATTTCTTTGTAATAATTTCTCCTACAGTGTTTTCCGAAGTTTTCTTTGATCTTTCTCTTCTGTTCTTTTTAACAATTTTCGTATTCCATATTATTTTAATCTGTCAGTCTTCCGACATTCTTATTAGGTTACCATGCCAGTTGTCTCCAATGTTTTCTGTATACCTTCTATTTGTAGTTTAGATTTCATGTGCTCGTTTCTTATTCTGTCTTTCCTTGTCACACCAATTACCCTTTTTAAGTATCTCATTTTTACCGCCTTTATCTTACTTCTCAATCTGTGCTGTAGTGTCCATGTTTCACTTCCATAAACTAACGTACCCTGTCGAAGGCATTTTCCAAGTAAATAAATGTTATTAGCAGGTTACCATCTTGTGTCATTGTTGTTTCAATTAATTTTCCTACTGTAAATATATAGTCTTGCGTGGAATGTTTCTGCCTGAATCCACATTGTCCGTTTTGTTGCTTGTCTGAGTCTTCGTTCCAGTGTTGCGTGTTATTTTTGAGTTGTTGTATATAATAGTGACATATCCCGATAATTACTGCATTAAATTTTAATGTATGGGGAATATTACTGCTATTTTCCAGTCCCGGTATTTTTCGTAGTGTGCATTTGCTCACCTGCTTCTTCTATATATTTCAGTTGTTCTACATTAATGTTATTGCGTCCTGGTGCTTTACCATTTCTAAGATTTTTTTAGTACATTTTTCAGATCTTCTTGTGTAATTTTTCCTACTTCTTCGTTAGTGCCTGTGTTCATAGTCTCTACGATTTCGTGTTCCTTGACTTCATTAGTGATATTATTTTCTTCTAGTAATAATTCGAAGAGTTCTTTGCATCTTTTCATTGTTTCTATGTCGTCTTTCAATATCATCTCTTGTTTATCTTTTAATTGCTTTAATGTAGTCTGTTTTGCTTCTTTGTTATTTTTAAGGGTACTGTAGAATAGTTTTTGATTTTCTTTGAAATTAGCTTTCATTTTGTTTCCAAAATATTTTCTTAAAATATTAAAAAAAAGAAGCAATAAGAACGTTGCTCGAAAAAAATGAAAAGACAAGACAACTATCAGAAGAAAAAGCTGAAGAAGAAACAAAGAAAAGAGGGCCTTAAAAAAATGTAACAAACAATGAAAAGCAAGAAACGAAGAGACAGAAACCAATAACCTCATATTAAAACACACTCCCGAATATAGGGACCGTCAAAGGTCAAGCAATTATAACAGATATGATGAAACACCATTTAAAGGCAGCGCAACAGGATCCATTTACAAAGAAACGGCACCACCAAAAGAAGAAGACCCAAAAACGACTTAAAATAAGCGCGCTGAATAACACAGATCGGACTAAAATAGGATTTTAGAAGATCGCCGGCTTAAAGAATAAGGACAATGATTTTTGAAATTTTATAGAAGAATTTGATTTTATCGGTCTAGTAGAAACGTGGATAGAAGAGAAAGATAGGACGAACTGAAAAACTAAACTTACGAATAAATTCAAATGGAAATGCGTATTGTTACGTGCACAAATGAATTATGTGACGATTTACACAATAACGCTTCCAAGCTCGTCAGGAACACGGCCGCTAGCTTTTAAACAGTGGAGGTCGGGGGTGGTTCAAAATAAATATATGTCAAACTAATTAAATAATAAAGGGCGCCACGTAGTTGTATCAAAGACTCACAACTACGAAAGTGTCGTGACGTAGACCGGCCAGGTGTAGAGGTACACTGATTGAAAAAATAAATAAACAGGGTAGGGTAGAGTCAAGATAGCCAATTATATTATCAAAAAATGTAATTACAGTGAATGTAACGTATATAGGTAACCCACGCGAGATAAAACTATAAATATCTATAGAAATAGTGAATTAACCTCTTAATAGTGGTGCGGTACGGACAGAACCGGGACTCGCGTACGAGCGAAATTACTAAACAGCGAAACCAAAACAGGGGCACTACGGCGATTGGTATACCAACGATCGAAGACGTAAGCGCAAGATCAGAATAACTAAAATAGAGCGAGTTGCTAATTCCCTTTACCTAACAACCACTACGAGGGTATCGAATAATTATAAGACTCAAAAAGAGCAAACTATAAACAACTCGCGTAAGTTAATTTACAAATAAATTATTTAATGTACAAAAAAAAATATAAAACAAAATGGCTTATCTGGCTCTTCCGGTGACGTGTCGTGCTGTCGGCGATGCGGCGCAAGAATGCACGGCAAACCTTGAATTCCTCCAACCCAATCCTGTCCAACAGGTCTCAAATTTTCAAATCCTTGATTCGCACCAGATAGTTGGACATATGATCCTCAACAAAGTATCCAGTGTGGAAGAACAAAGGTTAAAACGAACGTCGAAAGAAGGTTGTTAATAAGTACTCAAATACGCGTGGCATTGCCCGCCACTGGAATTAATTTAAATAGAGTTTAACACTCGTTACTCGAATATTAAGACAACTAAATCAAAAGTAAGGGTAAATATAACGTCCAGTGAAACAATCTAATCACAACAAGGCAGTGAAGAATAAAAATTAACGACCATGTGTCTCACCTGTGTTGTAGGGCGGTTCTATGAAGTAGTTCGGTGCAATGGGGTATTCCAAGTTTTTTTCATTTTTTAATATGTTATTCTATGCATAAAAATATTAGACCCGTATTTTTTCTTTTCGCCGAAAGGTTTCAAACACGCCAGAAATAAATTTTTAAAGTTTCAATAAATTACACCCTAGAAAATCGGCCGTGCGTGTGACGTCACAGGCACTGAGAATCAGCTGAGAACATCATTCGTAGGTGTGAGTCAGAGGCGTGGCGCGTTCGAACAAGAGCCAATAGGCTGACGCGAGTGCCTTCTTCGACACAACAAGGCTGATACTGAATTTTCGTACTCGATTCAAATGCATTACAATTTCATTTTGATATTATGGTATTAAAAATCAGAAAAATAATGATTATATTCACTTTAATATTACCATATATATAGTAAACAATGATATCCAATAAGAATTTCTTTAAAAGCCGTAGGCTTGGAATACCCCATTGCTGACTCTAATACGAGAAGAACTCGTTGGGAATAATATACCTGTAGTCCGGATCTACACTTATTCCGGAACTCGTCCGTAATATTGAGAACGATAAAAATAACTCTATATATTTCTCCAATATTCAACGGTAGATTCAAACTCCAGCAATGGTAGAATGAACAATGACGCGGACAAAATTCAACGCGCATCGGCCTAACATGTATCGCTAATTAACAAATAAAAAGGTGTAGAATAGAAGAGTTACGGTCGTGAAAGACAGGTTGCTGATGTTTTAACCATCAGGCGATTTAAGATCGTAACAGTATATGCAAATAGAGAACATAAAAAAGAAGAGCTAAAGGAGGAATAATAACTGAGGTCAGAAACACATTAGTGGAACTACCAGAGGGAAGGAGTATGAACTAAATGCACGAAGGAACATTACTAATAGAAAGGGGAAAATGGAAATAATAACAACATACAGCAAAGGAGAAATAAAACTCATACACGAGCAAAGAAAAGATACAGAGGACAGACATAAATACAATTTATTATTAGAAGGAGTCTTCAACGCCAGAATAGGGGAAGAAGGAAAAAATATTGATACTAGAGATGAAACTGAAAAAATAGGACATTAAAAGACATAATAATTAATAGCGAAGGAGAAAAACTCCTAGAATTCGTGGAAGAAAATATTGGGTGGACATACAAAAGGAGACGAAGAAGGGGAATTTGCTTATATAGGACCAAACGGAGAATCACTATACGGCATTGCGAATGAAGAAGCAATAAAATAATATCTTTCACAGTAACTGATAGAATAGAATCCGATCACCAGTCACTTGTCATACAATTAGAAAACCTTAGTGAAAAAACAAAAACAGTAAAAGAAAAAAATAAGAATAAATTGGTCTGAAGAAGGCAAAAAAAAATATCAAGAAAAATTTAAAGAAAAAATATTTAAAGAAGACTACTATAACAAAGCTTTAGACAAATTGATAGATAATATTTACAGCTCATTAACAAAGAAAATTAGGAAGAAAAAAGATAATATAAGAAAAAGTAATTGATGGGACAACGAATTTAGAGCCAAAAGAAAGTTAGTACGAAAATTACAGAAGAACTGGAGAAAAGGCACGAGAAGAAAAGAAGACTTTCTAAAGGAGCGAAATGAATATAGAAAATTATGCAAAACAAAGCAGAAACTAGAACAAATAAGAGAAGAGGAAAAAATAAGAAATATATCAAATGAAACGGATATCTCGCAATATTAATTCAGAAAGGAAAAACCATATCACAGTCAGCAAAAACATACCAATGAGCGCCTGGAGAAAATACTTCATGACTCAGTTAAACGGAACTGATGAAAAAAATATCATATCATTAGAAACCCAAAGCACTCACAATCTAACGACTGATATAACAGAAAGTGATGTAAGAAGAGAAATACAGAAACTTAGAAAACGAAAAGCCGCAGGTGAAGACGGAATACGGAACGAGGCTTGGATATACGGAACAACAGTCAATAAGACTTACAAAAATAATAAATAATGTTTGGAAAGGAAAATGCTTTCCACAAAGGTGGAGAAAAGGCATTATCAGTCCAATACACAAAAATGGAGACAAAAAAGAAACTAAAAACTACAGAGGTATAACACTGTTAGACACGGCATACAAAATATACGCCATGATCTTAGAGGAAAAATTAAGTGAAGATGTAGAAGAGAGACATATAACACAAGATAACCAAGCAGGCTTTAGGAAAGGCAGAAGTACAAATGATAACATCAATATACTAAATTATATGCAATTCAGAAGGAAATAAGCAAAAAAGGAAAAAAAATATGTACTCTTTGCATGCGATATCGTAAATAGAAAAATGATGATTTACATGTTGGCGAAATCTGGTATCTAAGAAAACCTGGTAGAGAGAATAGGCGACTCTGATTAAGCTCGCAGCGCCAAAGTGTGAATTTGTGAAACTAACGAAGCTGTGATAATAACCTATTTTGACATAAGAAGTAATGCTATTTAGTAGGTGTTTGTTCTTCATTTTTTCGAATTCTTGATGTTTTTATAATTATATTAAGTTCGTTCCAATATAGTCAAAGTTATTTATATTGTTTATAATTATTATTTTTAGTGTGTAATATATACTTTCATTTTTTTTTGCAATTTATAAATTCGTAGATTTCTCTTGACAACTTACAAATACAATAATTTTAGGTGAGTAGTTATTAATATTAATTGATATTTTTCTTGAACTGAATTTTATGTTTTTATTGTAGGATGAATAATTCGGTAAAATTAAAATTAGGAGAATATTAAAATATTTGAACGCTACCCCCGGCTGTAGATGTGTGTATGAAGGGGAAGAAGTTTTAGATGCTGGACACATTTTATTATGTGGCATTTTAAATAACAAAATTACTATTAACAAGAAATTTCAAATATATGCCCTTTGCCGACAAACTTCGGCATTAACAGAAAATCTGCACATCATTAAAGGAACCTTTCAGCTAAATGAAATGAATGTCATTGCAGTATCATCAATGACATGTTCCTGCAAGGCTGGAAACAGTGGTCGTTGCAAACATGTTTCCGCTGTTCTTTTGTTTTGTACTAGGTAGGTAGGTTTGTTACAACTAGTTACAGTGTAAAAGCACGAGCATGCAAGAATGAGTAGTAAAAATTTGAGTGTATTATTAGCCTTGATTACTTAACGCTCACAGGGGCATATTCTGTAACTCAGTGGTTAATTTATAACTAGTTGTTAATTTTTTTCTTCAATGAAAATAGATAGCACTGGAGAAAATATCAAAACATCACTTGTAATGTTTGTTTTTATTTGTCATAAATTTTAACTACTGGTTAAAAATTAACGACTGAGTTACAGAATAGACCCCACAGTAAAATATAACATTAAAATTTGTATAAATGATTTCAACTTAATCGTTGAATGCAAATTTTAATGAATTGGTAAGGAATTTGCTTCTGAATACACTCAAAAATATAAATATTATTTTTATTTAGTTTCGTTATCGTTGTCTGTTGTGTGTTTATTGTACGTTTCAGGAAATCTATAAAGGATTTGGAAGTATTGTCACAAACTGATATTAAATGTACTTGGGCATCTTCAAAATGTACAGGGAGAAAACAGTACGAAGCTGTGAATATTGCACATATGCCTTGTTTTGAAAATAAACTTAAAGTTTATGATAAATCTGTTTCAGTTGATGATTTCAGTGAATTAGTTCAAACTAAACTTCCAAATAGCAGTTTTTCACTTCATAAGTAAATTTCATCCACGATTTGAAGATAGAATAAACTGTAATAAATTAATTGTATTTTTAGAACTGATCGACATTCCTCTTTATTAGAACAGGGTTTAGAACTATCTTCTCTTACTCCGGAGACAGCAGGCTACAAAGCAGACATTGCTGTACTTTTGAATAATGCATGCCAAAGTACAGTTATGTTAGAAATAAGTAATTTAAATGTCCCCTTTGAACATCCTTGTTGTGGAAATACATATAAAAATTTATATGCAATGTTTGATGTGGAGGAAATATGCAATATAACTAGCGATAAAAAAATTAATGAAAAAAGATGGTTAGTGGAGCGACAGTTCCGAGTTACTGGAATTATAAAACGACTTTATATTTCTGGCCAAAGTAGTTTGTATCAACAAAAGCCATGAAATATGGAATTAAAACTGAGCATATAGCCCGCGACGTTTTTAGTAAGAATTTAAATTTAGATATAAAAGAATTCGGACTTATAGTTTCAAATTCGAACCCGTGGTTAACTTATACACCTGATGGTGTCATATATGAAAATAATAAATCAACTGCATTACTAGACATAAAATGTCCCGCTGCTGGTGAAACAGAAACAATAAGTAAAATTATACCAAATTTGAAGTATGTAGGTATTCTTAATAATAATTTATTTTTAAAAGGAAAACATCAATATTATGGGCAAATACAAATGGGTATGGCATTATTAAATGTCGAATTATGCTATTTTGTGATTTTTTCCTCTTTCGATAATTCTTTCCAAATGTTTAAAATTCCATTAGATTATACGTTTTTCAAATGAAACAGATATCTGGCAATATATATATTCAGAAAGAAAAAACCATATCACAGTCAGCAAAAGCATACCAATGAGCACTTGGAGAAAATACTTTATGACTCAGTTAAACGGAACTGATGAAAAATATACTATATCATTAGAAACACAAGCCACACATAGTATAAAGACAGATATAGCAGAAAGTGATGTAAGACGACAAATACAGAAACTAAGAAAACGAAAAGCCGCAGGCGAAGACGGAATACAGAACGAGGCTTGGATATACGGAACAAACGAAGCAGTCGATAGACTTATAAAAATAATAAATAATGTTTGGAAAGGAAAAGGCTTTCCTCAAAGGTGGAGAAAAGGTATTATTAGTCCAATACACAAAAACGGAGAAAGAGAAGAAACTAAAAACTACAGAGGCATAACACTGCTAGACACGGCATACAAAATATACGCCATGATCTTAGAGGAGAAATTAAGTAAAGAAGCAGAAGAGAGAAATATACTACAAGATAACCAAGCAGGCTTTAGAAAAGGAAGAAGTACAATTGATAACATCTATATATTAAATTATGCAATACAGAAGGAAATAAGCAAAAAAAAAGGGAAAATTATATGTACTATTTGCAGATTTGAAGGCAGCATTCGATATTGTAAATAGGAAAAAGATGATTGACATATTGACGAAATCTGGCATCGAAGAAAACCTAGTAGAAAGAATAGCAGAAATATACTCTGAACCACCAAGTTCGGTGAAAATAGACGGAGAAGAAGGAGATGATTTTTGGACAACGTGCGGAGTTAGGCAAGGGTGCCCATTAAGCCCTATTCTTTTCTCAATTTACATGTCAGACATTGAAGCTCACTTTACTAAAGGGCAGACAGGAGGCATAGTAATTGGGAGCAAAAAGTTTTGGACATTATCGTATGCCGACGACCTGGCAATAGTTGCGAAAACTAAACAAGAAATGGATTCCATAATGAAGAGACTAATGATATACTTAAAGAAAAAAGACATGGTGTTAAACACAGAAAAAACCAAGATTGTTGTTTTCAATAAAGGAAGAGGTAGGGAAACAAAAGAAACGTGGACATGGGAAGGAAAAGAAATAGAAAAAGTAAAAACTTTCAAATACTTGGGGTATACATTTCACAAGAATGATGAAGAGAATGAACATATAAAGCAAACAACAAAAAAAAACAAACATAGCTCTTCCATAAATCTGGGGCATAGGGCAAAGAAAATTCAAAAACAACTTTAAATTAAGAATGTTACTGTTTGATAAATTGATAGCGAGCATTATAATGTATGGAGCCGAAATTTGGAGTTGGAAAGAACAAAACGAAATAGAAAAAATTCAAACAAAATATATACGATGGATACTCCGACTAGATAAACAAACACCGGTATATATAATAGAGGAAGAAACAAAACGGTTTAAAATGAAGACTGAAGCAGGAAGGAGAGCAATGAAGTCTTGCATTTGATTGTTGGGTAGAAATAACAAAAAAAGAAGAAAGAAAACAAGAAAAGAACCAATGGGAAGCAAAACGGGCAAAATTCTATGAAAGCAACGGACATTCAACAACAGACATAGAAAGACGAAGAAATACAGGCCAAAACGTGGTAGATGAAATTACACGGACGGAACAAGATATACAAGCTCAGATAAGAAGAGAAAAGATATACAAATCAACTTATAACCCAGGATATAAATACTTACTGACTATAAGCAAACCTCTATACTTGACAACAGAAAACAAAAATTTAAAAATAATCGCAAGATTTAGAACGGGAAACGAAGAAAAAAGGAATAAATACAGGATAGGAGACGAAGACAGACAATGCAGAATATGTGGGAGAGACTTTGAGACAATAAATCACTTAAGAAGAGACTGCAGCGAAAACCTGAGAAATGACAAATCTACACAACAGATACTACACGACGAAAACCCAGACACAGATTGGATGAAGAAAGTATATATAAGTAGATTAAGTAGTAAGTTATAATAATGTAAATACCACATGAAATGTAAAATATAGATAATGTAGAAATTTGAACACCGAAAGGTAACAAATAAAATATTTACTACTACTACTTATACGTTTGCCTCTAAAATGTTAAAAAAAAGTAAAACACAATTATTTTGAAAAAATGTTACATTGTATTTGCAAACATCATATGAAACAAATATGTTTTATTTAATATGTTTATTTTAGGTTGTTTTTATTATACCGGCATCACAGTCCTTGTTTAACAAATAAAAAGCATGCGAAAGAACAAGATTAGAACACGCTGTGCTTTAAAGTTGCTTTTAATTTTCAGTTTTTTTAAAAATCATACAATATTTTTATATATATATATATACAGGTTGTAAAACAAGTACATTAAATTTAATCAGTTATAAAACTTGTCGGAAGTAAATTATTAGTAACTTTGTCTTATAAACCTAATTAAGTTAAAATTCTTCAGTTTTGTCACAAATTTCATTATCCGCCTATGATTGAATAAAATACTTTTTTTCTAATTTTAACACTTACCAAAAACAATTGTCAATTGTTTTTGCTACTGGAACAGATTATATTTGAAAATATCTAAATCGAACGACTCGTTAATTTATGGAGTGGTAAAATTCTAAAAATAATTTACATTTTCAAACAAAGTTACTAAAAAATATAGTTGCTTTCGACGAGTTCCATCTCTTGTTAAATTTATGTACTTACTTCTATTACACCTATATACCATACAACAAAACTCCTAATTTTAAGAACTTTACAAAAACTTATCTTTAGACAATATCGGTGTTGACATATTAGTAACAGCGCAGGCAATATTAATAATATGTTTTACTAATGGTACTAGCGTCCACTGCATTTTCCCAGAAAGTATTTTAAATTGCTTTATTCTCTGATTACATCTTTCTACGTGTACCCTAGCTGTAGAAATTTTTACATTGTATAAAGCTTCTTCAGCTGATAATTGGGATTTTGCTTTTAAAAAAGGGGGTCTGTACAATTTCACATTTAAATTTGAGAAAATGTCTTCTATTAAACATCCCTTATCCACCATTATACCATCGTTACTTTCTAACATTTTTAACAACGAACTATTTTCAAAAATACTTTTATCCGATGCTCGCCCGCCATATTGCTCACTTATGTATGTAATTAACCCAGCCGGTGATACACCCACCATAAATTTTACAGTTACATGACTTTTATAATGAGAATAAAACCTAATTGTACAACATAAACACTTTGGATTCTGAACAAAAATTTCCGTACAATCAAGAATTATTCGTACATCTGGAAAATGGTTAAAACATATTGGAATATTCTTTGATATTTCTTCTTTCAAAGTAAAATATATTGCATTTTCTAAAGCTTTAGAAATTAGTAGTAAAATTTCTTCAATATAACATCTACACAAATTTGGTGTAATATTGAATAAATTAGATAGTAGCCTATACTGGGTGTCCCAGCTCAACCGACACATGGGAGTTTTACATGATAAATCAGTTAATTATGAATAGAATCTCCCCAGTGCAAGATATTAACTTGAAATTTTGTATGCTTATTGGGGAATATTATTTCTATGGATTACAGTTATTTGAAATATGTAATTTCGTCTGCAAGGCGAGATTTATTATATTTTAAATCTAACATTTTCGTTCAAAATCAGTCAGCCATGGAAATAAAAGAAAATATCTATGTGACAGTGACAGCATAATTTAATTAAAAAAAAGTAGGGTAGAGGTGGTCTCGAACCAGGTCTTGTAGATTATTTATATTATGAATCCGCCCTCTTATCCACTCGGCTATGGAGCATTTTGTTTTTGACGTTTCTTATTCGAAAATATGAAAGATAATCTTCAAAATACAATTTATTTTATCAAATATTTCAGTTAGAAAAGGTCATATTACACAACATTTGGTTTTATTAGATGCAAAATTACGTAATCTAACTAACGATACCATATACACCAAATTTAATTTAGCGGGACAAATGAAAACAGCAAAAAACTGTTTTCCCATGTTATTTCCCTATGTCAAGGTTTTCAGTATTCACTCTGTATATACAAGTAAATTAAATAGTAAGTTATAATCATACAAATACCACATGAAATGTAAAATTAAAAATATCTGAATGTCCGAAGTTCATTGTCACAATTACATTAAAAAAAAAATGTTCCTTTTAAGAACTCGTCGATCAGGATTGTATCCGATGCAGTATACAATATAAGGTTTAATGCAAAGATCGTTGTAAAATAAGATTCAATGCAATAAATCAAATATGACACTTTTTGTGTCACTACGCGTTTCGATCTTTCGATCATCATCAGGTAACTGAAATTAAGGAGTTTGGGATCTGGGTTTTATAGGGTCAGGGTCATGGAGTAATTTTATTGGGCGGAAGATTATGTCTGATTGACTGTTAATTTGGACGTTTATAATTGGTTTGGTTGATTTTTCTTTGTTGAATTTTTAGTTTTCGATAATGTTGTCTGTTATTTTTATTTTGTATTTTACAAATTGATATGATGTCCTCGATTTTACCCGCTGCGTGTTTATTATCTATTAAGTAAGTCGCGTAATTTGAATCAGTTTTAAAGTTTTTAAGTGAATTTATGTGTTCTTTATATCTATCTTTAAATTTTCGTCCGATTTGACCGATGTAATTTAAATTGCAAGTTCCGCATTTTAATTTATAGATTTCGCTATTATTATATTTATTTCTATTTACGATATTATTATTAATTTGGTTTTTAAGGTTATCTTCGGTCTTATATGCTATTTTTATGTTACTGTTCTTAAATAATTTAGTTATGGTGTGAGTGAATTTACCGATATAAGTAAATTTAGACCAGTGGTGATTAATGTCCGTGTTTAGTGTAATTTGATTTTTGCTTTTGTTTTTAATCTTGTGTTTTATATTTTTATGTAATTTGTTAACGATGTTTTTAGTATAGCCGTTGTTTAATGCGATTTGGTGGATTGTATTTAATTCATTTTTATAGTTTTCTTTGTTTAAAGGCACGGTTTCAAGACGATATATTAGGCTTCTAAGGGCTGCGAATTTATGTTGTTTAGGGTGTTCTGAAGTTGCGAGAATTATGTTATCAGTTTGTGTTGGTTTACGGTAAATTTTATATTCAATTTTGTTTGCATTTTTAATAACTGTTAGGTCGAGATACTTTATTTCATTATTAATTTCTTCTTCTAAGGTAAATTTTATATTTTTATGGTAATTATTAATTTCATTATGTATTTCGTTAGCATTTTTATGGTTAATTATATAAAGAACATCATCGCCGTACCGTGTCCATTTTATAATTTTATATTTAGATCCTATTTTAATAATTAGTTTATTTTCTAAATGTTGTAAGAATATTTCTGATAATATACCGGATAGGGAGCTTCCCATAGCTAAACCGCTTTTTTGTTTATAATATTTATTATTAAATTGGAAGTAGTTTTGGTTTAAGTTTTAATGTATCTTTAATTATTGTTAATGTTTCTTTTATTAATAATAATTAATTGATGCTAGCATACACAAGTATTTACATAATTTGAAAGAATGATACATAAATAACATTTACAAAATGATTACAGAACACTGGTTCATTAATGTATATAAGAATTAATATGAGTTAAAAAATTCTCAACAGAAAATGACGCATTATCAAGTAAAATACTTTTGATTTTATATTTAAACATATCTAAATTTAAACAACGCAAATCATATGGTAGAGCATTAAAAAGTTGTATTGCATAGTAATTGGTACTTAGTTTAGATTTATTTAAACGTAGAAATGGTTGAGTTACATCACAATTATTTCTGGTGAAATGAGTGTGGTTCTCGTTACTTAGAGGATAATTGTTAACATTCTGTTTTATATACACTAAGTACTCTAAAATATAAAGGCCGGGTAAAGTTAATAATTCTAATTTAATAAAGATTAGTTTTGAATCTTCTCTAAAAGAACTGTTATTTAAAATTCTTACGCATCTTCTTTGTAGGGAGAATAATCTATTTGCTTTGCTTGCATGACCCCATAGTAAAATTCCATACCTTAAGTTACTCTCAAATAAAGAGTGATAGGCAGATTTTAGTATTTTGTCTGATACAACTCCACACAATTTTTTTATTAGAAATATAATTGACGTGAGCAATTATATTGAAATTTTTAGTCCAGTTCAGTGATGGATCTAAATAAAGGCCCAACAGTATGACACTTACTGGATTTTTAAAAACAGATTGTTTACGTAAAGAAAATACTATTTGTTGGGTTTTATAGTCATTCATGCTACGATTATTTGCTACAAACCATTCGTGAATTTTGCTTTTTAATGTATTTGCAATTAATAATGCATTATTAATGTCGTCATCTGAATTTATTGCCGTAGTGTCATCTGCAAATATAATTAAATGACATTCTTTTATGTAAAGTGATATATCATTTATATAGATTATGAATAATAACGGCCCAAGAACAGAACCTTGTAGGACACCATTTTCTATTTTAAGAAGTTCAGATTTTTTTTTCATTTATTTCACGTACTGTTTTCTATTTTCGAAATAAGATTTTAACAATTTTAATGTTCAATTTCCAATATTATAAAAAGACAGTTTTTTTTAAAGCAAATCATGTGACATACAATCAAATGCTTTAGTAATGTCACATAAAATAGCATTTGTAAATTTACCTTTTTCATTGGAATTAATTATATAATTCACAAGGTCTAAGAGTGCAAGTGTTGTGCCTTTACCAGATCTAAAACCGAACTGGAAGTTATTAAATAAATTGTTATTTTCAAAATAGCTCACCAATTGTTTGTCGATTGCAATTTCAAAAATTTTACTGAATATGGTGATAATTTATACTGGTCTGTAATTGTTAATATTATTATCTTCTCCTTTTTTAAAAAATAGGTATTACTCGAGAAATTTTTAATGTTTCAGGAAAAAGTTTCTCTCGAATAGCTTTGTTATATAGTTTTGTTAATGGAATGTAAATCAAATCTATCACAGATTTCAACATTTTACTGTTTAAATCGTAACAGTCTAAACTATTACTACTATTGAGGTTTTTTTGATATCTCTGACTTTTATGAAGGTTAATTCCTGCAACTCAAATTTAGTATTGTTACTGTAGTGCCCTTTGCTTGCTTCATAAAGAAAGTAGTAGGTGTTGTTCAATAAAATGTTTTACGATATGTTTTTGGTTGCTATGTATTATTGAGTTGTCAGATTTCGACTAGAATAAACAGCAATATTTGTGTTCGTTAAATTTATATTTATTTTTATATATATTTTCGATTATACAATATTATTAACTAATATTTTTACATTGGTGACCCCGACGTGATTCTTCGCACCTTCGTTTTCGTCATGGAAGATGTACACCATGACTCTCTACCACTTCATCCTTCGGAAGCCGAATCTGTTCAACTTTCGACCCTCTCCACTTCTTTTAAGATTCCTGAATTTTGGCCGGCCGATCCAGAGCTTTGGTTTTCTCAAGTTGAAGCTATTTTCGCTTCCCAGAGGATCACTTCAGAGAGAAGCAAATTCGTAAGACTAATTAGTGCCTTAGGCCCACAGTTTGCCGCTGAGGTAAGAGACTTAATCATTGCACCTCCAGTGGAACAACCGTACTCTGTAATTAAAAAGGCACTGATTCAACGATTAAGTATTTCTGAAAAAGAAAAGCTACAACAACTATTAACATCTTCTATTATTGACGACAAAAAGCCTTCACAAGTCCTACGATACATGCGTCAGTTGGTCTCAGGGAAGCTACTTGACGAAACTATCCTCGAAGAACTGTTCATGCAAAAATTACCATTATCAACTCAATCCATTATTTCTTCTTTGTTGCACTGTTCCCTTGAAGAGAAGGCAGAAGTCGCAGACAAAATCGCGAGCATTTCCCAACCTTCAATAGCATCGATCTCGCAGGAAACAATTTCTATCAAAAAACTATCAGAAGATGTCAAGAAGTTGCAGTCACAACTAGAACTTCTGACCACGGAATCACCTTCTCTCTGTTGGTACCACAAGAAATTCGGAAGCAACGCCAAGAAATGCACACCACCCTGCAACATGGAAGATTCTTTCAAAAAGAAAAAGGTTCTTCTCAACGAAACTGCTATAAAAATTTCAACTAATACAAAATTAATACCTTGTATTTCCAGTTGTCATCATCTTAATGTATCTGCAACACTATTGTATTTGACGGACAGAACGTCTGGGCAACGTTTCCTGGTGGACAGCGGTGCTCAGGTTAGTGTCATTAAGGTTGCATTTAACGAATCTAAACTGAAATTGTTACCTATTTCTTTACAAGCTGCCAATAAGTCATCTATTGACACATACGGTTTCAAAACTTTGACATTAGATTTCGGTCTTTCAAAACCTTTTACATGGAAATTTGTCATTGCAAATGTTCAATGCTCAATAATCGGAGCAGATTTTTTGACACATTTCAAATTAACTGTCAATATGTCAAAGAAACAAGTTTTAGAATCGGATCAATACACAAACAAAATACACTTCATAAAAAAAACCCAAACTCCTATTTCACCACAATCTTACTCAGAATTACTCTCACATTATCCTTCTCTATTAACAAATAAATTATATTCAAAATGTCAAATCAAACATAAAGTAAAACACTGTATAACTACTACCAGTTCCCCAACTTTTGCAAAACCACGCCGTCTAGCTCCTGAAAAATTGATGGAAGTCAAAAAAGAATTTAATAATATGCTAGAGATGGGTATAATAAGACCTTCTTCTAGTTGCTGGGCTTCACCCTTACACTTAGTTCGAAAAAAATCGGGAGAACTACGACCCTGCGGAGATTATAGAGCTCTCAATTCACAAACGATTCCGGACAGATACCCACTTCCTCATTTACAAGATTTTACGGCAAACTTACAAAATTCAAAAATTTACTCTAAAATAGATTTAGTAAAGGCGTATAATCAAATACCAATGGATGAAGAATCAATAGCCAAAACAGCAATTACAACTCCATTCGGTCTTTTTGAATACATAGTTATGCCGTTCGGTTTAAGAAACAGCGCTCAAACTTTTCAACGTTTCATTGACATCGTCACGAGAGGTTTAGACTTTTGTTTCGCTTATATAGACGACATACTCATTGCTAGCAATTCTCCGGAACGTCACTATGAACACCTAAAAATTATTTTTGACAGATTACAAAAATTTGGTATTTTCATCAACAAAGATAAATGTCAATTCGGTCAAAATCAAATATTATTTCTAGGACATAACATTTCTCCTTCCGGAATCAAACCTGTACATGAAAAAGTAGATAGTATTTATAAATTTCCAATGCCAAAGACACAAAAACAACTACGAGAATTTCTTGGTTTAGTAAATTTTTATCATCGCTTCATCAAAAACTGCGCTACTATTTTACATCCAATCAACAAACTATTAGATAACAAAAAAAATAGTTCTAAAGAAATAATTTGGACTAAGGAAGCTACTAGAGCCTTTAATATGATTAAAACTAAACTAACACATGAAACAAATCTTTCTTTTCCAATACACGGTGCAAAAATTAATATTATGGTTGACGCATCAGACATCGGAATCGGTGCTGTTCTTCAACAATTCGTCAATAATCAATGGGAACCACTCTCTTTCTTTTCGCGAACTTTTAACTCGACTGAAAAACGTTACAGCACATTTAGTAGGGAACTTTTGGCTATATTTTCAGCGATAAAAAAATTCAGATATTTCCTTGAAGGTAAAGAATTTTTTGTTTTAACTGATCATAAACCTCTAACTTTCATTACAAAAATAGCCAGCAATAATACTTATTCACCTCGCGAAATGCGGCAATTAGATTACATTTTTCAGTTCACAAATGACATACGTCACATCTCTGGCAAAAATAATCCAGTTGCGGATGCCCTTTCTCGCATTTCCATAAACATCCTATATTCAAATAGTCAAATAGACTATAATCAGATTGCAAAAATGCAACAATATGATCAGGAATTACAAGAGTTACTCGAAAACAAAAATACAAATTTAATATTTAAACAAATATCTCTACCTAAAACAGATGTTAAATTATGGTGTGATATTTCAACAAACACTTACAGACCATACATACCAAAACAATTCCAAAATCTTATATTCAAACATTTTCATTCATTCTCACATCCGGGAATTAAATCAACAATTAAATTAATTACTTCAAAATTCATTTGGAAAAATATGAAAAGATATTTAACTGACAAAACAAAACAGTGTTTACAATGCCAAAAAGCTAAAATAGTTAAACACACCAAATCACCTATTTTTCAATTCACAACTCCAACTTCACGTTTCAGTTCAATTCATATCGACTTAGTCAAGTTACCAAATTCACAAGGTTTTTCTTACCTTCTTACTTGCATCGACCGTTTCACCAGATGGCCTGAAGCAATACCTTTAAAAGATTGTTCTGCACAATCAGTTGCAACAGCTCTACTTGATGGTTGGATATCACGGTTTGGTGTACCAGCAACAATTACATCTGATAGAGGCCAACAATTTAATTCCTCTCTTTTTCAAAAACTACTAAAACTTTTAGGAACACATCATATACAAACAACAGCTTATCACCCTCAATCAAATGGCATTATTGAACGTTTTCACAGACAATTAAAAACTTCCTTAAAAACCTTTCAAAATCCTTCACAATGGATCAGTTTCCTTCCGTTGGTCCTTCTTGGAATACGATCCTCCGTAAAAAATGATATAAATTGTAGTTCTGCAGAACTCGTGTACGGCACGAACCTTAAATTTCCTGGAGAATTAATTCCCACAACTAAACATAACATATTAAATAAAGCAGAAGCAAATCAATATTTAACACTATTAAAAAACACAATCAATAAATTTACTCCAATCACTACAAGACTATCAACAAAAACATCACACAACATCCATCCAGATTTATTCAAAACTTCCCATATTTTAATTAGAAATGACACTATTGGTCCCATTCTTAAACCAGCATATAATGGACCTTTCAAAGTTGTCAAAAGATATGATAAATTTTTTAAAATTCTTATAGATGACAAGATAGAAACAGTGTCAATAGATAGACTTAAACCAGCTTATATCAATCATTTTGATTAACACAGTTCAGCAACCTCAATGACACAACTGTCATTCCGTTATATTGTTAATTTTTTTGATTTTTTACAACCTACTACTTCCTTTCTTGGGGAGGGCTTGTGTAGTGCCCTTTGCTTGCTTCATAAAGAAAGTAGTAGGTGTTGTTCAATAAAATGTTTTACGATATGTTTTTGGTTGCTATGTATTATTGAGTTGTCAGATTTCGACTAGAATAAACAGCAATATTTGTGTTCGTTAAATTTATATTTATTTTTATATATATTTTCGATTATACAATATTATTAACTAATATTTTTACATTACTAAGGTATGCACTATGCAGCTCGGAGAGAGGGTTAAGTTTGGAGGTGGTAGTTTCTGTATGAGGTCACCAGCGATATTGGTAAAAAATGTATTGAAACATAAAGGTGATATATTTGTTTGTCTTCGAGCTTTCTCTCGATTCCCGTTTATTATATTTCACATTGCTTTTTGAGTGATTTTTGAGTTTGAAATATAATTATCATTAGCTACTTTTTTTGTTTCTTTTATTTTTAATTTATAACAAGCTCTAAGATATTTAACGTAATTGTTTAAATTTAATTCCGAGTATTGTTTATTCAAATAATGATAGAAATTTAAGTTGCTCCGCAAATGTATTAAGTTCTGAATTATACCATTTAATTCTTTTGTAATTTGAAATAATTTATTTTCTTAGGAATGGAATACATTTACTGCCTCTACAAATATATTAATTAGTTTCTCAAATAAATTTGTTACATTCACATTTTCGTCAATAAAATTCCAATTAACAGCATATATTATATTGTAAAAAGTATATAATCCTAGTTGTGTTATAGGTCTAATGACTTTGATATTAGATTTTATTGAAGTACTTGGAAAAGACAATATTAATTTTTGACCGTGATGGTCAGAAATGTTCATGTTCATATATGTTATGATTCATAATAATATTGTCAAGACAATTTTTTTTTCTAGTGTTATCTGCAATTGTTGTCTTATGTCCAAAAGAATGCAAAAGATCCGTAAATATTTGATTTCATATTGAAATCACCACATATTAATATGTTATTATTCGAACCAATAAGCTTATTACAAATGTCATGTATAATATTTGTAAATATAATGAAATTTCCTTTTGGTGGTCTATAAATGCAAATTACTATTAAATTAAATTTATTTATTTTGACAGCACTTATTTCGCAAATATTTTCAATGGATAAATTAGTAATGTAATCTAAAGGAATATAATCTGAACAATAATTATGTTATAAAATCATCGATCCACCATAACCTTCAGGTTTACAAAAAGCAGATGCTATTGAAAAATCATTAATTTAAAGAAATTTACTTCACCGCTTTTTAACCAATGTTCACTTATGCAGATGATATTTGCTTGGTTATTTTGGAAGAAGTCATCTAATTCGTGAATTTTGTTACGTACAGATTGAGTGTTGATATGCATAATTGTATAGATGAGATCTTCCTCCATTAGGTTGTGTTGTTTTCTCTGCTGAGTTTGGGGAAAAAACGATTCACGCAGGTATATTTTAGCCAAGTGATTGGATTCTTAATAATATCAACTTCATCTATTGGCACTGGTACTTTAAATGACGAGTATTCATCCGAATATTTTGAAGTAACTTTTTTGCATCTAACAATAATGCAATTTTTGGATTTTAAAAAAATTTGTCAGTTCATTTTCCGTGGTGCTAGTTGCTAACCTGGAAACATGAAAATCTAAGTATTTCGCTACACTACCTATGGTACTATCTTCCTGTGTTCCGTAGGCAATAGTACTGGTAGGTTTTCTTCGATTATTTTTCTTTTTTGTTTGAGTTCTCCATTCAGAATCTTCTTTTTTCGTTTCATAGGTTTGAAGGTTATCCACATTTTTGTTTAATATTGTAGTTGTTCCTGCATGTGTAGATGTCGGGACTTGTTTATGTTGAGATAAAATTTTTGGTAGATTAGGATTTGTATTAGTTGATTTTAGTTTATTAATATAGGTGTCTCTTATTGCTTTTTCTACTGGATTATTCAGTGAATAATTTATTTTAATTTCCTTCTGTTTTAGAATATTATTTATTTCTTGAAGATCTTGAATTCGATTTTCATAATTTTTCTTAAGTTTTTTTATTAAGGTAACTTGTTGTTCATAAAAACTTTTTTGCATCATGCAGTACTTGTTTTGACATATTTTATCTTCCTCACTAGCAATTAAGTTTCTCACCGAATTTACTCAGGATGAAATCTTTGATGTTCTGATTTATTTGATCAGGTATATCTCCACTAAGTAAGATATCGATCAATTCACTTTTTCTAAGCTTATTTAGCTCAGCATTTATCACAACTATATCATTCGCCGCCATGATTCTATCTATTCTTTATTGGTATATTAGTGTATAGATTAATTATGTCGAAGGATATTAACCGCGTTGTTTCATTTAATTTTAAATTTTAGTTTCCTTTATTAATTCTAAATTATTTGTAATGATATATTTATTTTCTAATTCAAGTATGTTTTAAGCAAAATCGCAAGTGTTTTAGTCGGAGCTTGGGTAAAGTTAACTAGTGGTCTTATGGGTACGTTAGTTTTGTGAATTTTAGGTAGGGTTTTTAATGTCGGTGCTTGGAGGTTCATGTTTAATTGTAAGTACATTTTATTTTTATCAATTATTAATGGAGAATTTTTAAAAGTAACATTATCGAAAACGAAGAAATCTACAAAGAAAAATCACACAAACCAATTATAAACGTCCTAATTAACAGTCAATCAGATATAATCTTCTGCCCAATAAAATTACTCCATGACCCTGACCCTATAAAACCCAGATCCCAAACTCCCTAATTTCGGTTACCTGTTGATGATCTAAAGATCGAAATGTGTATTGACACAAAAAGTGCCGAGTTTTGTATTCCTCTCAGTGTCATATTTGATTTATTGTATTGAATCTTATTTTACAACAATCTTTGCATTAAACCTTATATTGTATACTGCATCGGATGCAATCCTCATCGACGAGTTCTTGAAAGGAACAATTTTGTTTTTAAATTGAAATGTATAATATAGATAATGTAGAAATTTGAACACCGAAAGGTAACAAATAAAAATTTACTACTACTACTACTAAAAATTTTGTAATTTTAATCTTTTTATTTATTAGGTTGTGTTTTTGATTATTTTCGTTTTCCTTTATTTTTATAGTTACGACTACTACCAGGTAATGGTCGCTTCTAATTTCACTCCCTTTTTTAATTTTTACATCCTCTACTGCATTTCTTTGTACCTTCCTGGTTATAATGTAATCTATTAAGAATTTTTCATACCTACTTCCCTGACATATTTGTGGATGTCTTTATCGTAAAATAAGGCTCATAATTTTAAGTCTATTTAACACAGAAGTCTATGAGTCTATTTCCATTGGTGGTCCCATTATCTCTTTTAGTTTTTTATTTTTGTTCCTCACTCTTACATTGATATATATATATATATATATATATATATATATATATATATATATATATATATATATATCCAATTCTGCTTTTCTAAATTCGTCTATTATTTGTATTTCCTTTCCGTTTAAGATTTTTATATTCCATGTTCCCATTTTTATTGTCCTATTCGTTTGCTTTTACGTTGTCGTATTGCTTTTTAATAGTTTGTTGATTCTTTTCCCCCTCCTACTTTTTCCTTAATTATGGCTCAGTTTTTCTGTTTATCACATAAATAGATTTCTTCGTTTATAGTTATCTTTTGGTACCCGATTTTCACCTTTTTTTTCCTTTTTCCTTTTCTTCTTTTACGATTCTTCTAATTTCCCATATTATTTTCTTTCTTACAACGTTAAATCATTTTTATTCATTTTGTTCACCATCTCTTTCGTCCAATTTTTGTTCTTGCTCGCTTGTTTCTTCTGCAATTTTCCTACTTTCAACTGTATTTTCCGATTCTATTACTTTTTTGGTATGTTTTGGTGATTGGAAAACTTTTTTACATTTATAAAAAAATTGTGTTTAGCCACCCCCTTTAAACTCATTGTTGGTGGCTAAACACTCCAACTTTTAATTATTTTTTTTAATTCCTTAACTTTGTAAATTCATTTTTGTAATTTTTTGAAGCGTTTAGCTTCAGTAGTAATTTTGGTCATATTGTTAAGACTTATGTCTGACAACCAGTTACTTTTGAAAGTCTACCTTAGTAGACTGCCATGGCAATCAGTCGGTACAGCTGGAATTGTCTGCACTAGACACCGCTGTATGTTACACCACGCTGATGAGCTCCAAATAGAGCGAAACGCGTCCGTGGTTACAGACTGATTGCTAAATGGCCGGCTTTTATTGTTAGCTTGCTATTTTGTTGCGTTACTTCTATTTAAGAACTGTCGTTCCAGTGGCGTTCATTTGGTATATTAGGCTATTTCATACAACCCTCGCTTATTGTGTATTACTGGTATAAGTCATGTAGATTGTTTTATACACTAGTCTTTTTTATTTTTTCCGTTTTTTTTTTTTTCGTTTATTATACATTTTAGTCTACTTTACAATACATTCTTGCAATAAAATCAGTCTTTTTCAAAAATAATAACTTTTATTTTTATATATTGTGACGATCACTTGGGCCGCTGCTGCTTGTGGGACCGTGATGTCGTGGTTCTTTCCCAGGACGTCGGGTTTTCTCTTGGGCGCCGATCAGCGGATCCTGAAAGAAAATAGTGTGCCACGGGAGCTCTAGGTCGGTTAGGCCAGGGTGATAACACTAAAACCCAGAATTACTAAAAAAACAAGTTTTTATTGTAGATCCTTCAGTTCCATACGACGTTAACGCTGGGAAGTCTCGGTCGCGGTTGAAGTCTGAATCTATCACGATCTGAAAGGAAGTACAACCAAACCAGATACCAGCTTGAGGCTGTACTGTAGGAATGGGTCGCGGTCGTGTCAGGAAGAAGAATACTACCAAGCTGGATGCCAGCTTCAGGTGGTATCGTCGTGGTGGTCAACGGTCGGAGTCAGGACGACGAGTATCACCAAACTGAACGCCAGCTTAAAGTTCTACTCGTCGGGGTTAGCGGTCAGGACGGTAATACGGTCTTACCTACAAAAGGTCGGTCGGAAGATCTGTGTGTCTCGGAGATAAATCGCAGTTGTCGCTAGAGAACTCAGTTTAGGTCGCTATCAGAAGCTAGTAAACAAGTGATTATGCTCAGCCCCGGAGGCCGTATTTATACCCCGATTACTAATTAAACTCGTTTAAACAAATTGTATGACAGACATGGAGAGTTCTAAGATATTGTTATTTCTGTTTAATAAAATTTAATTTTATTCTAAACGTCGTTGTTTGACTTCCCTGCATTTTACAAAATAATGTATTCCATTTTATGTTATTTTAGAATATTTCACAAATTATATTTGAATTCTTGGTGGTGTCTCTGACAGCTTTCTGTAAAGTGGTATAACTGTGAAAATATACATTTTACACATAGATGTTTAATGTGAGTATGATTATTGGTGACAGGGTGATGTTTTTATGAGCATGGTTTTGTAGGTGAATCTGGAACTGTCACTTGTCCGGGCACGTGGTCTCGAAGTTAGGTTATACCATGTGCTTGGTGAAAAAACGGCTTTGAACACCTTCCCCGTGGTTTGGAAGGCTTGATATGATGAGGACCGGATGAACAGATGACGGAACGGTGTTGGTTGAGTAATCGGGAGTGCACGTGGTTGCAAAAAGGAAACCAGGTTAGTGACACTTCGTCACAGTATTAAAACTAAATATCTTACTTGAATATCCTTGTATTGTTAATTTGTTATTTTTATGAAAATTAAATATAATATAAATATCATTCCACTTGAATACTATAAATATATTTGTTTGTAAAAGAAAATAAAAATCACTTATTGAAGAATTTCGTTCTATGCAATGTAATTTAATATATTTGTGTGCTTAATTTCTTTTTTTTTCGTTTAAAGAGCACTTTAGCTATTAGGCCATTAGTACTGTTTTGTATTGTTTGTTACATTTCATTATGTAAGTTAATGTATTTTAGGTATTCTATGATTTTGTTTGATTCTTCTTTGGCTAGTGCTTCTTTTGTGTTGTTTTATTTGGTGTTTTGTTCTCTCTTCGTTATATTTTTGGCAGTTGAATAGAATGTATGGTACTGTAAGTGGTGCGTTGCATTGTTCGCTGATTGGTTGGGAGGTTTTATTAAAAATGTGGGCATGTGTGATATTCGTGTGTTCGATGCGGAGTCGTGTTAAAATGAGTTGTTTTTTTCTGGTGTTTTCTTTATCCTATTAATGAGTGTCTTATTTGATCTCTATAAGTTTATTATTTGTTGTATGTTTCCATTCTTCATTCCATCTGTTTATTATTTCTGTTTTAGCTCTTGATTTTATGTCTTCGGGATGGGTGTTTATATCTTTTACTTCCCTTGTAGTTGCATTTATCGATTCTGAATCTGCTTTTTCATTTTGTAGTATGTTTATGTGAGAAGGGATCCATATTATGGTGATGTTATATTGTAGTTGAAGTAATGTGTGGATGTTTTCTTTGTTTTGTATGATAGGGTGTTTGATTTGTCGGTTTTGTAGGGAGTTTATGACTGATAATGACTCAGTAGATTGTTACTTGTTTTGGAGGAATTATTGTTTTGATTTACTCTAAGCTGTTTTGAATACTGAACGCTTCTGCAGTGAAAATTGGTATTGTATCTGGAAGATGATATTTTATTATTGATGTTACTGAAAATGTTGCTGAAACAGTTCCATTTTATTTTTTTGTGGCGGTTGTATATATGAGTATAGTATTTGTGTTTCTCGAGAATTTCTCTGTATTTCTGTAGGTAAGTTTCGATTGGTGTGTTTTATTTTTTGTATGTTGATACGCTGGTATTAATTTTTGGATATTTTATTGTCCAAGGGGGGATGCTTGGGGTTGTACGGTATATTATTTTTGGTATTTTGTTGGTTTGTAGTACTGTGTTAAATCAGGATGCATGGACGGAGTGGTTTTTGAGTTTAGGTGGGTTTGTATTTGTCTGGAATAAGGTTTTGTTTGTATGTTGGCTGGCTACTTGAATTTTGTAGTTTGATATGTGTTGAGATCTTTGGAATTTTAAGGGAAGTACTCCAGACTCGCTGTGTATACTAAGTATTGGGCTGGTTCTGAATGCGCCTGTTGTTATTCGTATGGCAGTATTTTGTATTACTTTTATTTTTTGTAAGATTGTTCTTTTGGCTGAGGAGTACACTATTGAGCCATAATCGAGTTTAGTTCTTGTAAGTGCTTTGTACAGGAAGGTAAGGGTTTTTTGATCTGCTCTCCAATTATGCTGGGCTAGGGCTTTTAAAAGGTTTAGTCTTTGAGTTCATGTGGCTCTTAATTATTCTATGTGGGGTCTCCATGTAAATTTTTGATCAAATGTTACACCCAAAAATTTTAATGTTTTTGAAAATTCTATTTGTACGTTGGAAAGTTTGAGCTGAATTTCGTTTTCGGGTTGACATATTGATCTGGTAAAGAGGCTTTGGTTTTTTGAGGTGATAGTTTCAAATCGTTTTTATGGCCAGGGTTGTTAAAAATGCCACTTTTTTTAATTTTGGACGGGACACTGGTCAATTTTGGTTTTATTCGTCTAAAATTGGTGAAAAGTGGTTAAAATTATCCAAAATTTATTTTATATAATTAGTGTGTCGATTTTAATATTTAAATATAATTTTCAATAAAGTTTGCAATAAATAAGCAAAGAATGTTATATTACTATACTGAATATAAAATTATTTATTTAATCTTGCGCATATCGCATGATAAACAAGTCTCTAAACGCCTGACATGTGATTATGTACTGTTACTGTCAGGGTGGGGTTAGGGCAGCGCGTTAGTGTTGCTCTTTGCTCAGTTTGTGTTGAGTTCTCGTGGCGTGAGCAGGTACGTAATAATTAAGTATTATGTCGTGCTTATTTAGAAATTCTTTTTATGTTACAGTATTACATTAATAAAAAAGAAACAGAAAGATTCCATAATGAGCTCCAATATAACATAGTCTGGCCGTCACAAGGACATAATATGGCAATTTGTTGAAACTGTATCTGATAATAGTGATACAGTAATAGGAGCAAAATGCGAAAACTGTAAGAAGATGGTAAGCGCGAAAGCTATGCGAATGAGAACACATCGACGCAAGTGTACCATTACTTCTTTTCATTGTCATGCACATGCCAGTACCCATAGTTCCTCTGATTCTGAAAGTAATGAAACCGATACTACTGGAAATAGGAGCCCTTTAAAAAAGCAACTAACGTCTATTGTTACTCCCGGTTTATCGTCATCAGCAGAATCCAACTTATTCAAATTGCCTTCACGTCAAATTTAATCGAAAATATCTCAACATGTCATCAAAACTAATAAATCCGAGAGTGCTAAAATTGATCTAGCCATAGCAAAGTATTTTTATTCCTGTAATGTTCCTTTTAATCATGCAAACAGGTTCTATTTCAAACAAATGATTGAAACTCTTATGTCCAGGCTACAATCCTCCGAATAGGCAAAAATTAGCTACCGAGTTATTGAATCAAGTTACTGAAGAGGTTACACATGAAGCTACAATCGAATTAAAAGATCAACATGTTATCTTAATTTAAGATGGATGGAGTACCATCCATAATGATCCTGTAATCGCTAACTGCTTATCCACAGGAAATAAAACTTATTTTCTATCCATCATAGATACTGGTTCAAAAAAAAAAACTGCAGACTTTTGTTTACAAATTGAAAAACACGCAATACAGGAAGCAAAAGATAAATACGGTTGCATAGTTAACAGTTTTGTCAGCAACAATGAAAATAAAATGGTGCGTATGAGATCCGATTTACGGAACTTTTTTCAAACGAGGATGACAGTGTTAAATTCTTCATAACTTATGGGTGTGCAGCTCATTATCTCATTCTTCTGGGTTGCGACATTTTTGCAATAAAAAATATAAACACTGTTGTATCACAAGTAGTGGAAATACAAAAATATTTTCGAAATAATCACAGCGCCAAAGGTCATTTGAATGAATGTAAAGGATCTGTAATTCCACAAATTCCTGGAGATACCCGATGGAACAGTCATATTACCTGTAGAGAAACATTTTTAAAAAATCGGGAATTTTTTATTAAAATCGTCGATAACCACGAAAGTGATATCGATGGGAAAATAAGTTCATTATTTAATAATGCAGTTACTTATAAAGATACAAAATATTTGTTAAAACAAATTAAACCAATTGCAATTGTCTTGGACACTTTGCAAGGGAATTCTGCAACAATTGCCGAAGTTGTGCATGAGTGGCAAAAAATTTTAAGTAGCGAGGATTTAAAACAACATTAAAAATTTATTCAAAATAGATACAATAATTGTATCACTCATTCTCACATTCTAGCTTATATGTTACACCCCAGATATTTGGGAAATAATATAACTGCAAAAGAAGCAGAACAGGCAAGACAATGGTTATCCGAGGAGATAAATGAACACTTTCTACCGTCAGTTATACAATTTCAGGCGCAAGAAGAGCCCTTTCCGAAATAATTTTTTTCGACTGTCGTTCACGAAAATGTTAAGGCATCGACGTGGTGGTTATCATTAAAAAATACAGTAAACTCTGATTTTCTATGTTTTGTTGTACATTTGCAGAATTGCATTGCATCGTCTGCAAGTATAGAAACAATTTTCTCGAATTTTAGTAACATACAAAACACAATCAGAAACCGATTAGAATTAGAAACTGCTTCAAAACTAGTCACATAGTATCGAATGCTAAACGCTATTGCTAAAAACAAAAACATGACTGACGAATATGAGTATTAATGTATAATGTACATTATAACTGAAATTCGAACTGTACTCTTAATAAATATTCCTTTATATTTTTTTTATAACGAAATGTACTTTATTTACTTTAATAAAACTTAAAATAAAAGTTTGGTGCTTATGTTATAATTTTAAAATTTGAATTCCTTGTTAAATATCCTACCATTTGATTGGTCGCAAAGTGTTTTGACCAGTGGTCAAAATACATTTCGTCCGGGACGGTTAATACAGGTTAAAACCTGTGGATAAAACCACACTGGTCAAAATACCTACAACCCTTATCCATACCCCACAATATTTATTTAATATACTTGATTGAATCTGTCGTTGGCACTAGATGAAATATTATAATAATAAGGTAAATAATAAACACTCGGCTAAGTTTCACACTTGATTTATTTTTCTTAATCGCAATTTCGGCTTTTACGCCGTCGTTAGAAGACTAATAATTTTACCTGACTTACTCGAGACCAGCTTGAAACTACCTGAACGAAAATTTACTGTTTAAAGAATTTACACAAAAGCAAAGGATATTACAGTTACCTTAGATGGGGGGCGGCTTAACGTGAATTGTACCAAATTTTATTTTTTACACGGCACTAAATTCGGAATCTTCCGCAGAATTCAATAAAATTTAAAAATGCATGGGTGAATTTAAATCCCAAACAAATGGTATTTTTTTTGCCAAATTTCAAACCACGTAAAAAATTATAAAAAAAACTACCACACACTTGCCGGTACCAAATTTACACAAAGAATGATTTTAAGTAAGCTAAAATCTAAGTCAAGTAGTCTCAAGGAATTTCTTGCAGGGTCAAGATGATCTTTAAGAAAGCTTCTGGCTAATCACATGACGCCTTGATTATGCACTCGGCATATTCTACACTTAAGAACTGCGTGAAAGACGGGTGGCCAAAGTGCCGAAAAGAAAGATAACTGGGTGACAGTAAGAGGCTATGGATGATAAGATAGGATTAAGAGAACAAGAACGAGTGCTGATACTAGGAAAAGGTAAGTACGGTAACTGTGATATGAATGACATACATTAATCACTGATTTAAGGTTACAGACGGATCAAGAAGACAGCGGAAGATAACGAATGATATGAGAGGATGCCCAAAACAAGGAAACGTTGGACTAAAATACTAAATAAACGATTTTAAAAAATGACAATTGAATTTACTACTATTAACTTGTACGTTACTACACTTCTAACCAACTAAAAACTAAAATAAAATGAAATTATTACGATTAGAAGGATTTGGAATCACGGAGGAAGTTACGAAAATGATAAAATGATGGAAGATGAAACCTGGACGTCACAAACTTCAAAATATTAATTCGTTGTACTTGTATAGTAGATGTATTTTTAATAATTTTTGGTCATGATTTAGTACTCTGAAAAACTAGATGTCAAAAGCTGAAATGTGATGCATTATTCACAACAGGATGGAAAAATCAATTACAGAATTTTAGGAGAAATTATCAGCGCAATTTTTGGCCACTTAAAATTAATTTTGCAAAAAACGTCAATTTTAGCATAAAGGGGGACACCTGAATTGATTAGTTCCAATAGCATAACTTCAACCTGAAAATGGGGGTGTACTGCACCTCAAAAATTTTAAATGGAAAAGAGTGTCAAACATGTCAGAGTTCGAAAGTTCTTTCAATTCTCTTTTCAACAGTTTTTTTATTTTTCAAATTTGATCATTAGTTCCAGAGAAATATCGTTTAAAACAAATTTTATCAGGTGTGTAAAACTGCAATCAAGTAGGCTTAAACAAATGACACAAACTCAAGTATCAGTTGATTAGGTATTCAAAATGACTACCACCAACTTCCATACAATAATAAAGATTTTGCTCAAAATTTTGGAGCGACGATATGTTGCCGTAAATCTTCTAAAGATTCGGGCAGCGTGGCATAAACTTTAGACTTCAAATAACCCCACAAAAAGAAATTTAACTTACAAATTACTTGTTTACTACATCCAACTTATCGAAAGAATTGTTTAATTATTCTGTCATTTGTTTAAGCCTACTTGATTGCAATTTTGAACACCAGTTAAAATTTGTTTTAAACGATATTTCTCTGGAACTAATAATCCGATTTGAAAAATAAAAAAAACTGTTGAAAAGTGAATTGAAAGGCCTTTCGAATTGTCATGTTTGACATCCTTTCCCATTTAAAATTTTTGAAGTGCAGTCCACCCCAATTTTAGGGTTGAAGTTATGCCATTGGTACTAATCCGTTCAGGTGTTCCCCTTTATACTAAAATTGACGTGTTCGAGCGTTTATTGCAAAATTGATGTTAAGTGGCCAAAAATTGCGCTGATAATTTTCATTCGGCCAACCTATATATACAGGCTGTTTAATGAAGCGAATAAAATTTACTCAATTTCAAATGACTATAATTCGTCATTTTCAAATGGAACACGCTATATTTTATAATTCAGTGGGGTGTCTTTTTGTATTATCTTCATATGGTATTAAGGGTATCCTATGCCTAAAACCAATAATTTGTTCCTTTTTCTCAACTTAATTTTTTATTTTATCATTCCATCATTTAGTTTGCTTTTTGTTATATTTTTTCCTATTTATTTTACATCGAAATAAAAACAGACATCGAGGTTGACGTTTTCGACAAGAGTTATATTGCATTTAAAAACATCTATTGTTCATATCTTGGTACATTTTTATAGTAATATTGTAAACTACTTTTCTTTATCTCATTGTAACTATTTCATATTTCAGGAAATATGTACATACGTTTATATTGTTGTTACGATTATTTATTTAGGTGAAGTGTAAAAAAAATTGAAATATGAATATTTATATAATTAAGTTTAATAAACTAATAATATATTATAAAAAGATAATAAATATTAGTAACATTATGAAGAAACAAATATACACACTAATTTAAGAATAATAATTATTAATAAAATTAGACATTAAGAACATTTATTTATATACTTAATACTAGGGCTATCAACGGATTCCGGATATCCGGTTATGTTATTATCCGATATCCGTTATTTTTCAATCCGGATAATCCGGATGAATACGTTATCCGGATAATACGAATGGATTCGTTATCCGGTTAATCCGGATGAAACCGTTACTCGGGTGAAACCGGTATCCGGATAAAACCGGGATCCTGATAAAATCGAGATCCGGATAAAGCCGGGATCCGGATGATACCGACAACTGGCTGAAATCGGTATCCTCATGACATCGATATCCGGGTTAAATTGGTATCCAAATAAAACTTACTACACTCTTATACACAACATTACAGATGTAACTAACAGATCCGCAGCCTTATAGGTGCTTTTATGTCTCTCATTTCGTAGAATTTTCTGCAACCGTGGTAGATGTCACTATGGTAGAGTGCTGATCATATTGGCCCAAACAATTAATATGTGTAACCACAATTTATTTGGCCAACTTTATTCTAGCACTGCACGGGCTTGGGCCCGGCCGCTCAGCAAGTCGGAGATACAAGCCGGCTCATTTTAAAATGAACAATTTTACATATTTATGGATATTATTTTTGTCAGCATTTATTTGTATATTTAACAAAAAAAACAATAGATTCATACTAACTTCTAAATAAAACTACATATTTATTACAAGACAAACGAAAATGTAAATAATAATTATTAAAAACACGAATATTATTCATCATCTATTCGTCTTTCATTCCAATTTTAATAAACAAAAAAATTACCAAATAAAATAAATAAATGACACTACTATTGGAGAAATAATTACAGTCAATTCACTTTGAACGTGAATATATTCTATAATAATCCATCTAAAAAATTGCTGTTTTCTTTAAAATGATCATTATTCATTTCTTGATATATATATATATATATATAACTTCTATATATATATATATATATATATATATATATATATATATATATATATATATATATGAAAGATAAGGATTTTAGAACTACAGGAATTTGAAAAATAATAAAATAAATGTGAAAACATACAGCATCTTTTGAAACGAATATGAATACCATGAAGTTTAATTTAAATTTAAAAAATCTGGTGTGTCCAACACAATACCTCCCGCCACTGTAGTAATATATTCTATTCTATATAAGTTTTTCAATATATTTAATTTGTAGTTTTAAAATGAGTTTGTTATTGCAGTTCAGAATATTTTTAATTCATTTCATACCTAAAATTTCCTTCATAAATTTTGTATGACCAATATGACAGCTATTTTTGACGTTACTAAAACCGGAACTGAACTTACTTTGATTCACGCATGCAAATACATTCCTTATATATTTCTTCCATCTTTTTAAATTTTACAATAAAATTACTTCATTTTTACTAATTTTATCTTTTACACTTACTTACATAAAATTTGACATCACATGTCAAATTTTGTGAACATATGAATAACTCATCTGTTTTATCGAAATTCCTCAGCCTAAACGATATGTAAAATTATTATAATTTATATATTTTTTTCTATCTAGCTAGAAGTTATATATAAACGTAATTATGCAGATCGGTAGAAAATTAAAAAATCTTTGTATTTATAATAACGAAATTTGCGAAAATATGGTATTTAGAGGTATTTTTTAGGAAAAACGGTTTAAAGCTTCAAGTGAAGAACTACTTCCGGTTAACCAATTGTAGTCAAAATCTAATCAGTTTATCATATTTGAATAGAACTCTTAAATACCAAATATTATATTTTTTACATGTATCGTATTGGAGTTATCGTGGACGAAAAATCGTCACAGACACACACACAGACACACACATACACACACACACACACACACACACACACACACTCACAGGCATACAGACATCACGCTAAAAATAGTAAAATCGTATTCTAGGGACCCTAATTCGTGGTCATATGTTGAAAACCCACACTCGAAAAATCTGACCAAAAACAATACCTCCTTTATCTATATATTGATAGGCGGGAGGTAAAAAAGTGTCATAGTATTGTTTATATTGTAATAAAAACAAATGACAGTATTTAATTTATTATTCGTAAAATCGTTTTTAAATATAAATATTTGATTAATATTCACATTTCTTAATGATACTTAAACACAAAATATGAAAAAACATACAGGACTTAATATTTATAATAATTTTTAAAGTTATATTGCAACATTTTAAACACGTGGTCGTGTAAATTATTAATATTTTTTAAACAGTTTCGTTTCCTTTGTGAAATTAATAATATATTCTTAGATTTGATGTTTCATATAACTTATTTAAATTTTAAGTAAAACCGTTGAGTAGTTTCTAGAAAAGACTTTACTTTAATTATGTTAAATAAACAATTATGATACAATTGTAAATATACTGTCTAAAAGTATAGTGTATAAAGAATAATACACGTAAAAATAAATTTTTTGGTCATATATTTTATGAGTAATATTAAGTTTAATAAGCATGTAAGAAAAAAGAAACAGAAAATGTTGATCACTTTGAATATTACACTGACTAACATATGTTTGTTTTTATTCATGTTAAAGAGGAATCTTCAGGCTTTAATTTGATGTATTGATGTTTATATCTAATTGACTATAATTATTTCTCCGATAGTATATATATATATATATATATATATATATATATATATATATATATATATCCATTGTTACTAAAACACTAAGAATACAACAATGAACAAAGCTTAGCATACCTAAACCTGTCTGCAAACGAAAAATGCGATTTTCTTTGAATCAATCCTTTATGCTGAACCAATGCAAATACATATATACAGGATAACCAAAATAAGTGTTTAAGCATGAGGACCTCGAGAACTATAAGAGATACGAAGTTGGTTAAATTAGACAAAAGTTACCTCATGTGAGAGTCATTTTATACATGTTTTTGTTTTTCCCAAAAAATGCATAGGTGGCTAGATATAAAAAAAATGTAAATTTTTCAATTTTCGTTTTTTGCTTATAACTTTTTTATATCAATTTTCATATGGGACTCAATGTTGGCTGACCGTTAAATAGAGTGTTTTTTCTGTTTTCAACGATATAAAATACAGTAATATTAGAAAGAAAATTAAAACGAAAAACTGACAAATAGAATTTTTTCAATTTTTTTATAAGTATTTTCTGACTGAATACGACTAATATCAATAAATTTATCAAAATTTACATAAATTAAAGAAAAGGAATTATTTTTATAAAAAACAACACAAAATAAAATCATTCATATCTATGTCATGTTGTTAACAAACCTATATGAAAAGTAAATAAATTTTATATTAGACTTAGTAAGCAGTAAATGTACAATCATATGAATAAAGAATTTGTGTAATAATAAAAAGCAAATTGTTATCAAAACATAAATATCAAATTTTTTAATTTTTATTTTTGTTTCAAATTTTTCTATTCTTAATTTTCAACGACGATTTCAATACAAATTCTTTGTTTATATGAAACAGGTAGCTAGCCGCATGCGGTGACTTCGCGAATGTAAGTATTGACAATAGTTCGTAGGGAGAACAAAACGTTCATTATTCAAAACTACTTTTTAAAGCATTTCAGCGCTCGTTGCACCATCTATGATGAATAAAAGCAAGTATATTGTCTAAGCACATTTCATTACCTTACGCTGCGGATCTGTTAGTTAGATCTGTGACAACATGAACTAAGTTTTTTGTTTATATTGCTGTATTATAAAATGTGCAATATCACATAATTACTAATTTTAGGAAATAATTTTCGAAAAAAATGTTGTGTGATACTTGATTATGAAATGCCTTTGCATTCTCGAATAAAACACACAACGCCACTGAATTATCGGAATGTCGGTAACGTAGATACCGCAACTGAATGATGAGTACTAACTTTATTCCGTGAAAGGTAATTTTGAGTCTAATAAGTATTATCACGTGATGGTGAATCATTTGTCATTTCTCTCCTCTGTATCAAAAACTGCAATCATAGTTCGGTAGCGTTATACTCGAATTCTTACTTTAAAAATGAGTGATGTGTGGCGGAATTTTTCTAAAAATAAGCAAAAGAATATTGCTATATGTAATATTTGTAAAGCTGAATTGAAATACTGTGGTAGCACTGGAAATTTATGGAATCATATGAAGAAACAATTGATTTTTACATCTCAGAATCTTTAACAACAAAAAGGTATTTCGTACTGTTGTTTATCTTAAAACTAAAAAATAACCTCTTTTCATGTATATTTAATTTAGAAAAAATAGTGACACAGAATTAGAAGACGAATTACTTGATACGACATCAGAAGAATGTAGAGCAACAACTTCTGCTTCACAATCATCTGTCGTAACCCCGGATTATTATCAAGAATCTCCATCTCTTATAAATATCCATCGGCAACCAAAAATAAATGCCGTTTTCCATACAACAAAGTTTAACGCCCAACGAAATGAAGATATTTCTAAAGAAATTGCAAAGATGATAAGCCAGGATATGCTACCAATATCTGTTATAGAGGGCACAGGATTTAAAAATTTGTTAAAGCTTTTGACTCCTAATTATAAAATCCCGTGTAGGAGTACGATATTAAGTCGTTTAAATTTATTGTACGATCGGGAAAAGAATATGATTAAGGAACATTTATCAAATATTGAAAATATTGCTTTAAAAACTGACTGCTGGACCTCTAGAAACAATCAGTCTTATATAACAATAACTGCACATGGTCTTAATATGGATTGGAAACCCTTTAGTTATGTTTTAACAACAGAAGAAATAGAGCAGAGACACACAGCTGAAAATTTGCGAATTAGAATAGAAGTTGTTGAGGAGTGGCATTTAAGCAATAGAATTGTTGCAACAGTTCACGATAATGCTGCTAATATTTGCAAAACAGTACAAACTTACAAAATATTGGGAAGTAGTATTTCTTGTTTCGCGCATTCCCTGCAATTAAGTATAAATAAAGGCTTATCCGTAGATACTATAAATGTTTTAATCAAAAAATGCAGTAGTATTGTTAGCTTTTTTCATCATTCAACAGTAGCTGCAAATACATTAATTAGAATACAAAAACAATTTGATCTTAAAAATCATAAATGAATACAACAATGCAGTACCCGATGGAATTCTGTATATTCTATTGTGACGTACACGCTGCTTGTGAGGGAAGCGTGAAGCCGCAGTGATCCCTGTAAGCAAATAAAGGGAGCCGGGAGCTCTAGTGGAGACGGAAGGGTTCCTAAAAAAAAAAACTAATGTATGTTCAACTTCTTTTATTTACATTCTATTATCACAAGAATATGGCCAGACTATGAAGAGAAACCCACAAAACTAACTGACACAACTCCGTCATCATAAACAGTGGCTGAGAGGGAATACGGGACGTCTTCCTGCGGACAACCAAACAGGAAGACAGGATTCAGACGCGTAGGACGCCTTCCTGCGGACAACCAAACAGGAAGACAGGATTCAGACGCGTACTTCTCTCGCCGCGGACTGCCAAACGGTCCGAGTCATACGCGCTGACAGGTGGTCGGAAAACACCAAATCGCGGACGGCCTACGACTTAGCGGGCGACATATACAAGGATCTTCCTCAGTGCGGACGGCCTACACTTTGGAAGATAGCAGGGAGCGAAAAGACGGTAACAGAAATTATTCTAAGTCCCAACCGCGGACGACCAAACGGCTGAGGCAAAACAAAACATGCAAGAACTCACTAGTATACTCGCTGGGCAGGTAGCTAGATTCGGCGGACGGCCTAGCTCGAATCTTTCTGACTAAACAGCGAGTAAGCACCGGCTTTTATATCCGAAAATCTTAATTAAAGGCGTTAAGCGCATGTCTTTAGACAAAGAGAGTAAAAACTTCTAGAATATTCTACCATTTTTGTCTTATAAATTTGGATTTAAGTTTTGTCACCTCCTCTGTAACCCTGTGCCTATTTTATACAATAAAATGATATCTGTTACACTTTTGAATTTGACCTGTATCACAGTTCTACATCCAGGCGGCGTGGCAGTCGTATGTGAAGTGCAAGGTCGCCTGGCCTGTCAGCGGATACAAACATGTGATGTGACAGCTGTTGTACAAAGTTATTAACAAACAGGGGAACAATGGTGAGTACAATATGCTTATTTTACTTTATGTTTACACTAATATATTTCTTAGGTACAAAGTAATAGTACAATGGCAGTTGTACATGAAAACACGTGGTGTCAACCGAGATGATTTTTCACTTGGAGACTCACTAAACGTAAGTTACACGATCGTTGCATGATTACGTTTTATCACAGTGTTCGTTGTTTAAGGTGTTAACCCACACACACACACGCGCATCACAATCACGGGGTTTGGAGCGCGCACATAACCGCACTTGTACGTCGCTGTCGGGGTTTTTGGGGTTCGGATGTCTGGATGCCGTGCCGCTGATTGGAGATCAGGTCGTATCGTCACACTATGTTTGACAGACTAATTGAACAAAAGAAAGCTCTTATAGCAGTTATATATGACAGAGATATTACATCCAAATTAAGGCATCCACATAGTCATTGACCGATAGCGAATGGACATTAATGGAAGTACTTGGTCCAACATTAAAGCCATTTGAAGTTGCAACAACTCTATTATCCAGTGAAAAATATCCATCTTTATCAGTGGTACAGCCAATAATTCACTCATTAATAAATATTTTTTTAAAAAATCGAAGACATTGATGATAAAATAATAATAGAATTTAAATCAATAATTAAGAGCGAATTAGAAAAAAGATTTAAAATATATGACTATATTCAACCTGAATTTATACATATTTCAACGTTCTTCGATCCAAGGTACAAGAACAACGATATTTTAGATAAAACCATAGCCTTAAATTATGTACAAAAATTAATTACCGCAGAAAATTTACGTACTGAGGAAAACGTACTAAATACAGAAGAAACAGCTCTTGATTTTTTATTTCCTGATCAATCAGACAAATTATCAGAAAATGATAAATATATATTTGAACCAGAAATAAACAAAAAAATGTGCCCTTTACAGTGGTGGAAAAATAATGCAGATAGGTTTCCTACAATATCAATTATAGCAAAAGAAGTTGTCTTTTACCTGAAAATGCAAATAAATTTATATTCTTATATCATAATTTAAAATATTTTTTTTAATAAATAATTTTATAATATTATTTATTTTTTAATAAATAATTTGCTTAAGTTTACTTTATTTGTAAGATATTATTTTATATTTATCTACCTAACCTAACCCACATAAGTAGGTACCTAACTAACACAAGTAAGTAATTGTTCAATCCGATTATCAGATTCATTGTCCTACTAGGTTAATACGGATATCGAATACATTCTGATACTGGTTTAATCCGGTAACAGATTCATTCCGTAACCGATTTAATCCGGTTATCGGATTCATTCGGATAGCGGTTTTATCCGGATATCGGATTATTCGGATACCGGTTTTATTCGGATATCTGATTCATTCGGGTACCGGTTTTTTCCGGATATCGGATTTAATATCTGGTTGTCGGATTTTCCGAATACCAGATATATTTGTATCCGGCTATACGGATACAATTTTTTTCGAATTTTGACAGCCCTACTTGATACTACACAATATTTATTTATACGATAATTATCACCAACTATTTCTTTATTTCTACTTTACATATCACTGACATGCACTGACCGATACTGACTTCAATTATCCGCCTGATGCGACCCTTATATATCTGCCGCCAATTAATCTCTACAACATTTCAGAGCCTTCCGGACTCTGTAAAATTCCCACAAAATAGCGGCGTCGCTCCTTTCCTACTTGATCTTTAACGCGACTACCTGCCCAGACAGGTCAGCCGTGATGTCTCATCTGCGGTGAATCTTGCTCGTCGAACTGTCCCCTCCTTAAGACCGTTTTGTCCCGAAACAGTCCTCGATCAACGCCAAATCCATTACGAAACTGCATGCATCATTCTGGGGTTGAATGCCTCTACGAGGTAAAGGCCTTACTCATCGACAGGAATTCCATTTTTGTTCTTGGCGGACTCGCCCGGGTCCTTTCTCGGAGTCTCGGGAGCCTTGACCAAATCATCCAAGTAACTGGTGTCGTCATCCAACGCGATATCGTCGCCCAGGGCGTCCAGCTCAGCCGCTAGTTCATCGTCGTCGCTCTCAGGTGTGTTGTAGTTACTGCACAACACTTTTTGTACTTCGCCGCTCTGCTCCAGGAGGTCGGCCATCTCATCCGTCAAGTCTTGTCTATGTTTATCTTCTTAAATTTCTTCCTCATCTTCTTAACCGCATCTTTCAAACCAGCACTGTTAAATGAATGTCGTTCAAAGTCAAAGAAACGTTACTGCATACTGAACGATTGGGCTATTGGGCTCTTAAATTATCCAGTTGCTGTTCATACATTTTCTTCTTTTGGAAGCCCCAAAGCTTTAGATTTATTACAAATTTAACAAACTGTTAATGTACCTTTCCTTGAATATCACTATAAACTCTTCATGTTCTATTCTTTCCCTTTCCATTCTGTCATGCTCACTTCTTTCACGATCCATTCGATCTGGATTCATGTAAGGATCGCCATTAGGGAATGGTCTCTCGTGAGGAGGTTTGTCTATTATTGGTGACTGATCCGGCTCCTATTCATCCCGTTCATTTTGATCTCGGACGACGCGCTCACGATTAGACCATCTATTTCGGTCAAGTGTATAATTTCTGCTCATGTCTTGATTTCTGCCTCGATCCTTACTGTCTCGATTTTTATTTCCTCCGAAATCTCTGTGTTCTTGTATTTCATCTACGTCAGTGGATGGCAACAAAGGACGCCTTCCCCAAATTCACCAGCCGACATACCCCAATTTGATGAAATGTCCGAGCCATCAAATCCTGGTCCGCTACCAATGGCCGCAAACCACTGACCACCCAAAGGCACCTAATCCTCCGATCACTAAGCGAAAATTAATTAGGTGGAACACCTACCACATCTGAAATGGCGAAACAGACATCAGGAACACCAGGAAGAGGAACAAACCCTGACCTCTCCAACAAAGATGCATCGTTCAGTCTCTTATCCAAAACTCTAGAACCCTCTATTAGTTTCTCTTCACATATTATTTTCTTTAGATTTTCTAGAAATCTCCGCTAACTTTTTCTCTAATTTCTGTTTCAAAGTTCTAGAATTTTCTGCCAGTTGGTCGTTTAACTTTCCTTCCGATTTTCTAGAACCCTCGTCAAACTTTTATTCTAACGTTCTAGAACTTTCTACTAAATTTTTGTCTAATTTCTGTTTCAAAGTTCTAGAATATTCTATCAGTTGTTCTTTTAAGTTTTCTTCAGATTTACTAGAACCCTCAGCAAATTTTTGTTCTAACGTTTTACAATTTTCCACTATCTTTTCATCTAATTTCTATTCCAAAGTTCTAGAACTTGCTGTCGTTTCACCTTTCAGTGTTCTACAATTTTCTTTTAATTTTTTTGCAATGTTCTATAACTGCTTGTTATTATTTTGTCCAATCTTCTACAATTTTCTTCCAATGTTCTAGTACAATCCAATATCTTTTCTTTCAGCATTTTGACAGAATTGGCGAAATCAATCGGAATTTCGAATAAAAAGTCATCAGGATTTTCACCAGCTTTCTACCCAGGCTTGCCGTAGGCGAAGTCGTAGAACAGTCAGACAGTTCAGGCGGGATGACTCATCTGCAATGAGTCTCGCTCGTTACATTGTTTTTTGTCTACGTCAAACATGTAGTTTTGTAATTAATTTGCACTTCTGACCCCCTTGTAATTGGGATATTTTCCTGTAAGGAGGTCATTAATAATAATAAGTAAATAAATAATAATTAATAAATGTTGTATAAATTCGCATGATTATTGGCATGAATATATATATATATATATATATATATATATATATATATGTATATATATATATATATATATATATATATATATATATATATATATATATATATATATATGTTCGGACCGCATATGCTATCTAGGGCCATCCAAGCGCACTAGCATTTTTTTACAATTTTATTTCATGCGACTTTGCTTAGCGCAATGACGTCAATTCCTGTCTTGTCTTCGCGCACCTGCAAACTGTGATCTTCCGCAGGTATTCGCTGTCTGTCCGCTGAGGAGATCGCACGCATCTATATTCTATAAATATATTGACCACGAGGCTCAATATATTTTTCGTATTGTTGTTTTTTATAATTCAACTATTGTTCTTTTGTGCAACACACAATCTACACACGCTGTACACTTTACACGCTGTAAGTACACACATTTTTACATTGTTGAGCACTTTACTTTACACTTGCGCTATTTTACAATTTTGTTTTACGCTAAATATAGCTTATTTCATGTTCAATTCTTATTTAATTGCAACATTGTATAGTTTTGCACATTCGCTGCATATTTCATTTACATTTGATCACATGTAGTTCAAATTAATTTGACTACATTTGACACGTTTTTCTCTGCTTTTATTGTTGCTCTAATTACTTTTACAAGCGCTAAGATTGTTTAGCTTTGTTTAAAGTTCATATTCGCTTTATTTTATTATTATTTACTCTTCAATTCGTTTGTATTTTCGCTATTTTTGCCTACTTATTTTAGGACTTTGTTCGATGAATTTTATGTAACTTATAATTGTTATATACGCTTGCGTAAATTTTTATTGCATTTATTATTTAGCTGCACATTATTTGTGCACATTTACTTATGTTAAATAAAGTATCCTTTTATTTTGTCCCCTTTTGTACAAATTTACAGCATTTATAGCACCGAGCCTTCTGCTGGACATCTTGCGCTGCTTGCTGGTTTATTTGTATTCGCTTTCTACTTCTTTTCTTGATCTTTCGCTGTTGTTAGAAATAAGAACTTTATTAGCTTCGCTATCCTACTCAACATTTATTATTATCCATTTTACCAATTTATCCTGTCATTCTTCAGAGTTATATTTCTTGTGTTTTCGTTTCTACTTCGCTTTACCGCTACGCTCGCAATAATCATTCCAAATACCAACACGTCAATGAACCAGCCGACCAACTACAGTTCTTCCGCTTACGAGGCATACTTTAGGTCAACGCTAGCACCTGATTAGGGATTTTGACTTCAACGCAACGCTGGTCCTTCGAGTCATCCGCCAGAAGTCAGCTTTAGTCAGGCCGCATCTTACACATCAACCTAAAGTGCTGACACAGCTGCACCAGCTACTCAACGCCCCAACAATATATATATATATATATATATATATATATATATATATATATATATATATATATATGTATATATATGAATTTGTTACAGGTTTCTTCTGTGGTATTAGTTCAGTATTTCTAATTTTAGCAGTTTCTAGCCTAGCTGCATAGCTAGTCCTACTTTTATTTTTGTTCTGATCCTTCCAATCCTATAAATAAAATGAAATACTGGGTTGCAGTAAATTTATTTAAAATTTAATCAACAACGATCGGTTTCGGCCCCATTTGTGTCATAAACAGAAGGTGATTAAACATTTGTATAATAATATCATTCTTCCGGCGATTGGTCCCAAAAGATTTTATGTCCTTTTCTAATAATTGTCGTTTAGCCATCGATTTCCATACATACTCGCCCTCTGTTTTTGTCACTTTCAATTCTTGCATTCCAGACCCCTATTATTATTTTTTCTTATTCTATCTTATGTCCCTTTTAGGTCATCATAAAATTTATTGTTATTTTCTTTAGATGTCCCTTCTATTGAAGCATAGATTTGAATTAGTTGCAAGTAGTTAGAACTAATAAAACAGTAGAACCTTAATTACAACTCTATAAAACTTTTAATCTGGATATATACAATTTTATTATATCAAAGTATAGATGCCGATAACAGAATCATAGTCCACCAAAAAAAAATGTAAAATAACAAATAAGATGTAAAACAGTGCTTTGATTTCTTTCTTATTATAGATAAGTAAATTATTTCTAGCATTACTTACGGATCGAGGTAATGGTAAGTAAATATTAAATTAGCAACCGTCAATGTTTAATTTAAAATAAGAAATCTTATCATATAATTTTTTCAATTGTTACTGCCTCGACTGTGCAAAAACATAATAATATTGATGGGCAGTAGGTGTTCTACCTGTTTCGAATTGTTGGAGACTGAGACGTAGTTGAAATCTCCCAAAGTATCTTCAACTCGTAATAAACATTTACAGGCCTATTCAGGAACAAAAATTTAAACAGTGTTTAAATTAAACACTGTTTAAAATAGTCAACGTTAAATTTTTGTTCATTCAGTAACATGGCTACTAAGTATTTAAACACTGTTTACAATAAACATTGTTTACAAACGGGAGGCTTATAAAAAAGAATTTTGACAGATTGTATTTGTCAAAGCAAACACAGATTTGAATTGAATTGTTGTTATTATTATTAAACGTGATTATAACATTATTTCCTTCATCGAGAAACGATAAACATAAATCGAAAAACAAGTAAATAGACGAAATATGGATCAAATTAAAAAAAGAAGTAGATCGGAAAATTGGAAATTGGACGAAAAGAAATTGTTAATAGATTTATGTAAGGAGAAAATTTTAATAATAGAAGATAAAAGTGTAGAAAGTTATGTTAATAAAAAGAAATATACTTGTTGGAAATCAATTTATGAAAATTTTATGTCAAAATTTGGAAATAGGAGAAGACTGGGGCAAATTAAAGAGGAATGGAGAAGAATAAAATTATGAGCCATGAAAAGAGTCAATAAAGTATGTAATGTATAAAGTTGTATGTGTATAACTGTTTAGTTTAATGGATGTACTTATTACAGGATAAAAATAATAAGAAAAAACTGGTGGGGGTACATCAACAGACGAAGCTACAGACATGGACTGGCAAATTTGTGAGCTTTTAAAATACCAATTTACAAAAGACATTAATTATTATGACGACGACAAAATTGACGTTGTAGACATAAATAACGAACTACACAATAACGAATTTACCTATAATGAAACTATTTTGGACACTACCGTACACTTAATTATAAATTCTAGTAATGAGGAACAAGATAACAATGAACATAAAATGAACAGTTGACACAAACCCAAAACAAAATTTCGAAAATTTAGAACTTATAGACAATGACAAAAACTACAAATTTAGATATAGAAGATATACCGAAGGGACGGGAAATAAAAAAAATAAACGTAAATATAGAGAACTCACGGAATACGAATCAAAATTATTAGAATGGTATGTTAAGAAAATTAAAGAAAGCATTAAATCTACTAAAGAACTCCATGAACTGAGAATGAAACATGAAGAGAAAATAAAATTATTGTAGATTCAGAGAAAATACTGGGAATTAAAAATAGAAAAAGAATTAAAAATGAAAAAAATAAATAAATTCGATATCATTTCAGTGAACAAATTTTATTGTAATAAATTAATATCTACTTAGAACAAGAAATGCATATAACTAAACCATTAATAATAAATTAATTTGAAACTTATTAACATTAATTAAAATTTAAATTAATATATTGTGTTCTAAAAATATCTCCTCTCAAATTTGGCTGTTGAGGAGCATTTCTAATGAGGTCTTCATCTATTAAATTTTGTTCATCTGCCCAATCATCATTTTCATTTATTAATTTTGCAATATTATGTAAGACTGAAATTGTGGTTATATCTAACGAAACGGTAAAACCCCTTTGTAATATTCGAAGTCTTAACTTCCACTGGCCAAATAAACGTTCAATTAAATTTATCTTTCTTGCGCTGCCGTAGATGGGTGCAGAACTGGAGTTAACAAATATTGAGAACACCCATAACCACTGTCTCCTAATAAAATGTCATCAATTTCCCTGTTTTCAAACTTTCTGCATAAGCTGCACTCATTCCAAATACGCGAATTATGCGCACTACCCCTCCACCGAGCTACTATATTTGTGAAACTGCAGTCACTTGCACATTTATGTTGTAGTAGCCTTTTCTGTTGATGTAAAGCGCAGCATTTGGTCCAGTCGGCTTCTTAATTTTTATATGTATACAATGTATGGCTCCAACAATAGAAGGGCACCTCGCAATTGAGTAAAAAATTTTCATTTGTCGCTGCTGTTCTTCATACATCGTGGGAAATTTTACAAACCATCTTTCTTAGTTGCTATTGCAACAGATACTTTTTTAATCAGACGCGACATTGTTGGCTGAGAAAAACTCTAAAAAAACTCTACCAAAATATCGCAAAACTGATAGTACTTGTAATTTTGAACTTATAGGTTTTCCTCGAAACGTGGTTGGTTTAATTTCTTCTTCAATTAAATTACATATAAAATTTGCACCCTGCTTCGAAAACTTATATTTTTCTCTAAATGAATCTTCACTATAATATTGAAAAGAATTTTTTCTTTTTAAGTACAGCCTAAAAATTTGCGGGTGTTCATTTTCGTTTACTTCACGAACTTCTTCACTATTTTCAAAATATTCATATATGTCACTCATTATCACAGATTTAAACTACCCCTACACGTTGTTTAAATTTGACTGTTTAAATTGACGTTTAATTACGATGACTACGATGAAAAAGTGTCTCTGAATGAGCAAAATTCGTTTAAATAGGGTTACTAACGATAATAGTATATTATGTACCATGAACTGTAAGTGACAGTTTTTAGGTCGAGAATGTGTTTGGGAAGTCGAGACCCGAAGGGTCGAGATTTCCTAAACATTCGAGACTTCAAATATCACTTACAGTTCAAGGTTAATAGAAAAAGAAAAATAGGTTTCAAAATTAACGTCTGTCAGATTGATGTCAAAAATAAAAGTTGAATTGCAATTGAAAGTAAGAGTGCCATGAATGTTTATGATGATGTGGAAACTAAATACTTACCCTCCACCACGAATTGTAAGTAACACACTTACTGTCCACCGTGCACGGGAAGTGTTTACTATAACCATGGAAACCAAATATGCAATAAAAGTTCCACTTACTGTGTTTAAATTTTGTTATTAATGGGTAACTTACTGTGCAGGTATTGCAAAAATAGTGTTTACATTTAAACAGTGTTTAAATAATTAAACATTGACTAAAAAAGGTCTCTGAATAGAAAAATGAACAAAATGTTAATATTAAACAGTGTTTAAGTTAAACACTGTTTATATTCTCGTTTCTGAGTAGGTGTGTTAGTGCCCTTAACAGTTAATAATTATTTTGCTTGATAACGCAATAACAAAATTATAATTTAGATATATTTGTAGTATTTTAATTTGACAATAGTTTTTATTTTGAAATTAAACTTCGACTTTTATTAATTTACCACTTATTTATCAAATCCCCGTTCTGTGAGATGTCATTTTACCAATCAGTAATTTGTAAATATTACTTACTGCCTTGGAAATTTAATGAGTAAATACAAAAATATATGATTGTGCAAAACTAACTATTGCGACCACAAAGTTAAAATATTACAAAGATTCAATTTTTAATTTGTCTAAAGAAATGATTCTACTTGACACATTAGGTATAGTTACCATCTGCTATATTAAAAAATATATTTACATGTTTTACCAAACCTGTAATCAGTAAGATGATTTAATGAATTTTCATCAAGGATTACAACTGACGATTTTATCAAAGTTCCGTTTAAATCTTTCCTTCGTAACTGAGGAATATATCTAGGTTTATTCTCTGAAAAACCAATTCCTTTTGTCCATAACTCGGAAATTGTCATTATCATAAAGTCAGATATATTCGTGTATTTATAGAGTTCCATGACATAATATTCATGTTGATCATTTTTCAAAGCCAAATACACATTGTTATCAACATGAAAACTATAGTTTAAAAAATATTTTTCTTTGTTGTCGATGAAATCGCTATTTTTAGTCAGCAATAGCCATTTGTAAGGCGCAGCAAACAAATTTTTTAGATTGGCCTTTAACAAAATAAATGTTAATAAGAGTAAAAATCTAATACAAAAATAAATATACCTGTTCCATTATATCTGACGACGAATAGCAATCTAAGTCAACGAGAAATAAAATATTTTCTGATTTCCAGTAATGTTTCACATGTTGAGTCTCAGATGTATTAAAAACAGACGTTAATATATTATTTTGTGACGTACGATTTAACAATGAACACTTTTCAACTAAAATAAACATATATAATAAGTATACATGTATTCAAAGTCATTCTTTGTTTTTATAAAAATTAAACATTTTTTTCCTACGACCACTGTTAAAAATAAGCTTTTTAACGGTTGCTTACTAAGTTAAAAATAACAGTTTATAACACTGTGAATATTTTTAAATCGTTGTCATTGGCAACGAATTAAAGTAAAAAACGAATTTACTTTTAACACTTATGTTCAGTTGTTCATAACAAATACATCATAACCTGTCATAAATGTCATTCTATAATGCTTTGTTTTTTATAATAATACATAACTAGGGTCGTATAAATATATTTGTGTTAAAAGTGATTTTATTTCGTTTGTTATATCATCATTAACTATTAAAACATATTTAAGGAAAATAACTTTAAAATAAATTATTTGGACTATAACACCTTATCGTATCATAATAATAATTTTTCACATTAATATTTGATATATTTTCTTATATTTAATAAAAGTGAAAGAGTTTTACATCAAGTAATATTTTTTTGACTGTAAAATTAAAAAATAAAGGATTGGGAGAACTTTTGAACTACCGTAAGTTTGTTTTAATGTGAGACATGGGATTTGTTATACTCGTATCTATGGTCACAAATTTGATAATAATGTTTTAAAGCATTCAGTTTATAATGAAACAACAGTAAAATTGAGGTTAAACAATAATAAAACACATTTACAACATTAGTATTTCGGGCATCTCTGAAGTTTTGGGAATGGTTTTGAATTTTGATTTTGTGATATTGGTATTATACATCGTAAATGAAATATAATAACCTTTTCTTCATAATATATTTATAATTGTAGATGTACATTTTGTGTGCTATGCACACATCATTAGTAGACATAAAAATGATTACGAAAACAATTGTATTTATACTTATAACTAAGTAACATGGATGCTTAGAACTAATATTAACCTCTAACGGTACATTAAAAATACAAATCTAGGATGAATTTAAGAGGATTACACAAATTTTAACAAGGGGTTGTTTAATGGTGATAAGTCAAAATTAAAGAAGTTTCTTTCGTTCTTTTTCATGTGGATTGCTTTAGCCTACTTAATGGCAATTTTGAACACCTAATAAAATTTGTTTTAAACGCTATATCTGTGGAACTAATGATCGGATTTGAAAAACAAAAAAAAAGTTGAAAAGAGAATTGAAAGGTCTTTCGAACTGTGTCATATTTGACACCCTTTTCCATTTAAAATATTTGAGGTACAGTCCACACCCATTTTAGGGTTGAAGTTATACCATTGGTACTAATCCATTTAGGTGTCCCCCTTCATATTAAAATTGACGTGTTCGAGCGTTTTTAGCAAAATTAATGCTGAGTGGCCAAAAATTGCGCTGATAATTTTCACTGGGCCACCCTGTATTTAAATTTCTACAACTATTACAACTTCTAACTAATTTAAGATTTTCAATATTAAAATTATGTCCTGTATCTTGTCTGTGTGAGGCTAAAGCAGATTTGAAAATATCCTTATTCTTGACATGGTACATATGTTCTTTAAACCTAGTGGAAATATTTCGTTTAGTCTGACCAATATAAATTTTAGGGCAGTTTGAGCAAGTGATGGAATATATACCAGATTTCATGTTGTTCTCAATTCTGTCTTCTACGTTTGAAATAAGATTTTTTAATTTATTGTTATTAGCAAAAACTATTTTTATTTTAGGTTTTTACCTCCCGCCTATCAATATATAGATAAGGGAGGTATTGTTTTTGGTCAGATTTCTCGAGTGTGGGTTTTCAACATATGACCACGAATTAGGGTCCCTAGAATACGATTTTACTATTTTTAGCGTGATGTCTGTATGCCTGTGAGTGTGTGTATGTGTGTGTGTGTGTATGTGTGTGTCTGTGTGTGTGTCTGTGACGATTTTTCGTCCACGATAACTCCAATACGATACATGTAAAAAATATAATATTTGGTATTTAAGAGTTCTATTCTAATATGATGAACTGATTAGATTTTGACTACAATTGGTTAACCGGAAGTAGTACTTTACTTGAAGCTTTAAACCGTTTTTCCTAAAAAATACCTCTAAATACCATATTTTCGCAAATTTCGTTATTATAAATACAAAGATTTTTTAATTTTCTACCGATCTGCATAATTACGTTTATATATGACTTCTAGCTAGATAGAAAAAAAATATATAAATTATCATAATTTTACATATCGTTTAGGCTGAGGAATTTCGATAGAACAGATGAGTTATTCATATGTTCACTAAATTTGACATATGATGTCAAATTTGATGTAAGTAAATGTAAAAGATAAAATAAGTAAAAATGAAGTAATTATATTGTAAAATTTAAAAAGATGGAAGAAATATATTAGGAATGTATTTACATGCGTGAATCAAAGTACGTTCGGTTCCTGTTCTAGTAACGTCAAAAATAGCTGTCATATTGGTCATACAAATTTTATGAAGGAAATTTTAGGTATGAAATAAATTAAAAATATTCTGAAGTGCAATAACAGACTAATTTGAAAACTACAAATTAAATGTATTGAAAAACTTATATAGAATATAATATTACTACAGTGGCGGGAGGTATTGTGTTGGACACACCAGATTTTTTAAATAAATTCTTCAGTTTGTGGTGTGTAGGTTCATGGTAACATAACTTCCCAAATGGAAATTTTTCTTCGAGATCATTTAAAGTGGTGTTATTTTGTTTTAAAAATTTATATTTATGTTTATTTAATAATTTAAAAACTAAAGATGTATCGTACCCGTTTTCTTTTGCTATGTGACAAATACGTTGCAGTTCTTTTTTATATCTATCTTTATTAAAAGGTACTGTCAATAGTCTGTGAATAAGAAAATTAAAAGTTGCTAATTTATTTTGTGTTAAAGTGTACGAAGAATTATGTATGTAATTTTCGGTATGAGTGTTTTTACTGTAAATATCAAATTCTATGTTTTCCTTGTTTCTGAAAATTTTTAAATCTAAAAATGGTAACTGTTGTTGTTTTTTAATTCATGAGTAAATTTGATAGAAGGGTAAGTTGAGTTTATAAAATCTAAAAATTGTTCTATATTAAAATTATCATCTATTACTGCCAATTTTGTTGTTGTTCCATACATAGTTTTGTTAAAGTAATATATTCTTCAATAATTTTGTGATCCAACTTTTTCTCTTTTAAAATATTTCTTAGAATATCTAAAGTTGTATTTATTGGTATGCTAGGAAAGAGTGAAACCACGTCGAAAGATATAAGTTTCATATTGTCTTTGAATTTAAAATTGTTTATTTTGTCTATTAAATCATACGAATTTTTGATAACTGTTTCCATCTCTAGGTTACATTTATTAAATTCTTGAACTAACCATTTACTGAGATGGTAAGTAGGAAAGTTAATATTGTTCACAATGGGCCTGAATTTGTTTCCTTCTTTGTGGATTTTCGGAAGGCAATATAATCTCGCTAAATTTGGGTTGTCTACTTTTAATTTCTTCAAAATTTCTACATTAATTAAGTTTTTACAACTAGCTATAGTTTTCTTGGTGGTGTTTATGTAGTTAGTTAAAGGATTTTTTGTTAATTTGGTTACTACTATACTAAATCAACAAAAAATCCTTTAACTAACTATCATCCATGTTACCTAGTTATAAGTATAAATACAAGTGTTTTCGTAATCATTTTTATGTCTACTGATAAAGTGTGCATAGCACACGAAATGTACATCTAGAATTATAAATATATTGTGAAGAAAATGTTATTATATTTCATTTATTTGAATTCTTCACGTAGCTCGACTATAATTATATATTATACATCCTGACATTAATTACTTTCGATCTTAAGGTTCCTCAGTAAAAAAAGTTAAATGGTGTGAAGTCCATTCCATCGCATCATTCTATGTATTTCTCCACCGAATCCTATCCAACGACGTGGAAATGCGTTATTTAAAAAGTTTTTACAATTTGGACGTTAATAATGACGTGAAGTTGACAACATAAGTTTTATTTGAAAATGAACGCTCTGATACATTGCTGTCAAATTTGTATCCATGGCTATGATAAATTCCGTGTTTTCAAATTAAAATAAACTCACGTTATAAAATCTATATAGTATATAATTTTATCATCAAATGAGATGCACAATATCGATCAAACTAAGAAAAATACTCGTAGGTTGAAAGTTTAAAACAATGTTTTTAAATAATAAAAATATATACATATATACCATAATTACATAAAGTTATTTTTTAATGTATATGTAATTGAATGAATTAAAAAATTCAACACTATTATTCCAAATAACTATCTTCAACCCTGTAAAAAATAACTGTGCTTGTAACTTGAGAACCACTTGTTTAAAAAAATATTTCATTCTATAATGAAATGGCATCCTTGGTCTTCTACAACTTTGTTATTTCGTTTATTTTTGTATCTGTAATAACTTCCGAGTGGAACAATATGCCAACTTCAGTATACTATTTGTATATATTTGCGAGCAATGTACTACATATATGTATTGTAACTTCCAATTATAAAGTGACATATAATTAATTTCTTGACAAACGACATGGATTTACTTCTATAAAAAATAACAAAATTAAATCTTACCTATTGTCCAACATACGAATGCAATTAACCATATAGATTCGGACAAATCAAGATTTATAAAATCAGTAATAAATTCAATTTCTGTCGATTTTGTTCCATTAATATTCTGCATAATATGGAATTTTGCAAAATCAGTTTGAGGTATGCTAAATGTCATTGTGCAAAATCTTCATAGAATGGATCTAGAACACAATCAGAAGTACTTATAACATCCTGAAGTAACTGTAATGTATAAATAATAGTAACGTAATTATTCTGTAACGATAATCAAAATAAAATCAGTGCTTGTTAATGCATAATTTTCTTGTATATTATTTTTTAATCGAACATAAAAACGAATGGTTTCCTTATCCAATTTCAAGTTACAGCACAAATCAATAAAGTGGAGATAGCAAATTATCAGTATGTTTATGCAATTTTTCTTGAGTTGCAGTTTATAATATCAAGTAATTGTATATTAAGAAAACTATGTATTATGTATGATAATTGTTGATACGGAAAACAGAACCGTAATATTTTTTATGTTTGCTGTCCGTCGGGAATGAAGTCTTTTTGCAATGTTTTAAGGTAAACAAGTGAAAGATAAATTATTACAAAAACAAACAAAACAAGAAGAAGGGAACTGTTGTATATATATATATATATATATATATATATATATATATATATATATATATATATATATATATATATTTGGAGAAATCGTTATTCCGAATACCATTGGTAACTAGAATTTTACTTGTTATTGCTTGCCACGTGCTCAAACAACCAAGGGTTAAATTTAGAGATTTAAGGCCGCTAGTTTGATACAGTGGATGGGACGGCATACAATCATGAAAGTGCCAAACTATGACTGAAAACTGAAATCTTAAGAACATTTGGATAAGTTAATAAGACACCATTAAATTTTAACTGGGAGTTATATTCGAAAACCCAAATAAATACAATAAAACAATACGATATACGAAAAGTATTACATCGAAATATAATTAAATGAATAACAATCAATAAAAATCGAATTGAACAAATAATACACCAAATCTAATGTTATAGAACAGGAAAATCATACTTCCGGCCAAATAATTAAATACCTAACCCAAGCGAGCTAATTTTATTCTACAACAGGGATAAATAATAATAATAATAATTATATATATATATATATATATATATATATATATATATATATATATATATATATATATATACCGGGTGTCCCAGCTCGACCGACACATGGGAATTTTACATGGGAAATCAGTTAATTATGAATAGTATCTCCCCAGTGCAAGATATTAACTTGAAATTTTGTATGCTTATTGGGGAATATTATTTCTATGGATCACACTTATTTGAAATATGCAATTTCGTCTGCAGGGCGAGATTTATTAAATTTAAAATCTAACATTTTCGTTCAAAATCAGTCAGCCATGGAAATAAAAGAAAATATGTATGTGACAGTTAATGACATGCCATTGTAGATATTTATATTTTTGTAATATTGGTTTATTATTTAACAAATAGAAACTAAATTCAACTTAAATAATATTAAAATACAGGGAATAAGAATTAAAATCAGTGATACTTCACTAAACTGTCAGATAAATATTTTCTTTTATTTCCATGGCTGTCTGATTTTAAACGAAAATGTTAGATTTTAAATTTAATAATTCTCGCCCTGCAGACGAAATTGCATATTTCAAATAAGTGCGATCCATAGAATTAATATTCTCCGATAAGTATACAAAATTTGAAGTTAATATCTTGCACTGGGGAGATACTATTCATAATTAACTGATTTCCCATGTAAAACTCTCATGTGTCGGTCGAGCTGGGACACCCGGTATATATATACAGGGTGTTCGAAAAATAGGGGACCAAATTTGGAAAATATATTAATCAACCCAAAACAAGAAAATAATCCTAATATACCCATGTCCGGAAACGAACCATTTCGGAAAAAAACACTCCTGTTTGAATTTTAAATTTTATTTTTAGTAATGTTTTTACTCTCAAAATTACAATAGTTGTTCAAAATGTCCTCCTTGAAGTTGCATGCAACATTCTAGAAGTCTTTTCATTGATTGTCGGACACGTTTGAATATTCCTGGTTTTAGTCTTATATACTAAAACGATAGATTCACTATATATATTTGGATTCATCTCGAGCATCGCAAAAACTTTGCTCACGGGTACAGATCAAACCATTCATGTAATAATTGTAATATTATTTTATTAGATGTGGTTTAATGAGGACCAAGTGCTTTTGGGTGTCTCATATTTTTACCGTGCATAGTTTTTGTGTAAAAAATCGAAAACTAAGCTGAAAAGTATAACTGGAACAAAACTGAAAAAAATATCCTAGATGCCATGTATACATTTAAGAAGAATCACGCAGACATCCGTCACTTTTGACAATCTGTCTATGAACTTTAATCGATTGTATCTTTTAATAGAACATTGATATCAAAGATCTGAAAACAGTGTCATGAATAATAGTCCTGAGCAAAGGTTTTACCAATATTTTAAGTTTATAACACAACACATTTATTTATTTTAAATTTTGACGTTTCGAATTACATAAGTCAATGTTGCCAAATGTGTGATGAAATAACTAAACAAATAACAAATATTCCTAAATGAACTTCACTGAAGACAGTGGCTGTTATATTAGGATTTCCGATGGTAATTTATAAATTTAAAAATTAACTACAATATTTTAATACAAACATTGTTGCCAAATTATGAAGTAACTAAATAAAAAACAAATGTTCCTAATTAAATTAAACACTTTGCTGTGTTTGATATAAAAAGAAAGAAAACCATCAGGGCCGATTTTGAAATGACAAAAAAAAATGTGTCATGTCGATCTGCATTTGTTTTTCGTAAAAAGTTGTTAGAAGATGGTCGTCCTTGGGTTTTAAGAAAATGACACAATGTGGACTGGTGTGCACGAAAGACAAAAATGTTCTAGGTACATTATAACTTGTTTTTTGCCAAATGTTGTCAGAAAAATGTCGTGTTTGGGTATTTTCGAATTACATAAGTCAATGTTGGCAAATGTGTAATGAAGTAACTAAACAAAGAACAAATATGCCCAAATGAACTTTACTGCAGACAGTGTACATTGTATTAGGCTAGGTCTTGATGTGGGCTAGCGTGCAGAATGAACAAAAATGTTCCATATCGAACGGCTTTTGTTTTTTGGAAAAAGTTGTTAGAAGTATGTGGTGTTTAGTATCAAATGAAAGAGCTCGATAAAAGCTGGCGTGTAGAATTAACAAAAATGGTCAATGTCGATCGGTTTTTGTTTTTTGCAAAGAGTTGTCAGAAGTGTGTGGTGTTTGGTATCAAATGAAAGATTTCGATAAGGGCTGATGTGCAGAATTAACAAAAATGGTTAATGTAGATCGGCTTTTGTTTTTTGCAAAAAAATTTTAGAAGTATATCGAGTTTAGTCTCGTATGAAAGGTCTCGTTGAGGCCTAGCGTGCAGAATTGACAAAAATGTTCCATTCCGATCGGCTTTTGTTTTCTGCAAGAAGTTCTCAAAAGTATGTCGAGTTTGGTCTCAAACAAAACGTCTGGTTGAGGGCTAGCGTGCAGAATTGACAAAAATGTGCCATGTCAATCGGCGTTTGTTTTTTGCAAAAAGTTGTCAGAAATGTGTAGTGTTTGGTCTCAAATGAAAGGTGTCGTTGAGGGCTAGCGTGCAGAATTGACAAAAATATGCTATGTCGATCAGTTTTTGTTTTTTGCAAAAAGTTCTCAAAGGTATGTCGAGTTTGGTCTTAAATTAAACGTCTTGTTGAGGGCTAGCGTGCAGAATTAACAAAAATGTGTCATGTCGATCGGTTTTTGTTTTTTGCAAAGAGTTGTCAGAAGTGTGTGGTGTTTGGTATCAAATGAAAGATTTCGATAAGGGCTGATGTACAGAATTAACAAAAATGGTTAATGTAGATCGGCTTTTGTTTTTTGCAAAAATTTTTTAGAAGTATGTCGAGTTCAGTCTCGTATGAAAGGTCTCGTTGAGGCCTAGCGTGCAGAATTGACAAAAATGTTCCATACCGATCGGCGTTTGTTTTCTGCAAGAAGTTCTCAAATGTATGTCGAGTTTGGTCTCAAACAAAACGTCTAGTTGAGGGCTAGCGTGCAGAATTGACAAAAATGTGCCATGTCAATCGGCTTTTGTTTTTTGCAAAAAGTTGTCAGAAATGTGTAGTGTTTGGTCTCAAATGAAAGGTGTCGTTGAGGGCTAGCGTGCAGAATTGACAAAAATATTCCATGCCGATCGGCTTTTCTTTTTAGAAAAAGTTGTCAGAAGTTCATAGTATTTAGTATCAAATGAAAGATCTCGGTGTCGGTTAGCCTGTAGAAATTGCAAAAAGGTCTCACGTCGATTGACTTTTGTTTTATGGAAAAAGTTATTAGAAGTATATTGTGTTTGGAATGTGCAGATATGAAAAATTGTTTCATGTCGATCGGCATTTGTTTTTTACACTGACAGCGGAGCTCTAGGGAATGCTCGGCGTAGCCGAGAATTCGCTAGTCATATACTATTTTGGTAGATTCATTATATATATATCTCTATATATAGTTGGATTCATCTCGAGCATCGTAAAAAGTTTGCTCACGGGTACAGGTCAAACCATTCATGGAATAATTTTAATATTATTTTATTAGATGTGGTTTATTGAGGACCAATCGCTTTTGGGTGTCTCATATTTTTACCGTGCATAGTTTTTGTGTAAAAAATCGAAAACTAAGCGAAAAAGGAAAACTGGAACAAAACTGAAAAAAATATCCTAGATGCCTGGTTTAAATTTAAAAAGAATTACTGTGCCATCCGTCATTTTTGACAATTCAATATGAAACTTTTAATTGATTTATTTTGAAAATGAAAAGAGATATTGTGAAGGTAATTACATTTTTATACATTATAATAGTGAGCGAAATATATAAAAATACACTGAATATTAAGTGTGGTGTATTTAAAATATTTAATTTTATGACGTTTGACGTTTATCATCTGTTGGGTCAGTCAATCAAAAAATTCGTGGCACAAGTTTTATATTTTCAAAGAGAAATATACAGAAATATAAAGTAAACTATGTACAATACACTTTGTGATGTACGTATATTATTTTAAATTTGTTTCGTTGTATTTAAAGATGTATTTTCATTTCAGTTACAATTTTTAATTGGTTATCCAAACAAGATTATATTTATAGAAGAGAAATAACATAAAATTACTAAAAATAACACTACTGAAGTGTAACTGGTTATCATAAAAGTGCATTGTACATAATAATTTACGGCAAACCTTATTTACAATATTTAAATTTTCATGACATATGACGTGTCCAAACGTCAGCTCTAATCAAAAAATCATCTTGCAAGTCTTATATTTGCTTGGAGAAATATATAGTAAAATTAGTTTAAAAGTAAAATTACACTACATTTTATAATGTAAGTATGTAATTTTATATTTTCTTGAATGTATTTAAATATGTGTTTTCATTTCAGTTATACTCGTAGTTATCCAAACAAGAATATATTCATAGAAAAGAATAACATAAAATTATGGATAATAACACTATTGACAAAAATTTAATTATGGAAATCAAACAAGGCGCGTCGTATTCAGTCATAAACACATTTATTTAAAAATACTGACAACCCTTTCCTTCATACCCCCTTGGAAGAAATGTTTAATAATTTATTGTACAATAATTATTTTCAATTATGTATCTGGTTTATAGTAAACTGTAAGTAACTGCATTTTATACATTCTTTATGTATACTTTCATCAAATTTCAGATGAATGTATTTGATTACAACAACAATTAGATTTTTAAAATTTCTATTGTATTTTGTTATGGAATGAGATGATTTTTTAAATGAAAACGTATACAAAAACAAAGTATCTATCCAATTATTCAATTATCATTGATATTTCAAACAATAAACACTTTCTGAAACCAAATATTTAACGAGAAATGCTTTTGATGACATGTGCTCCCAGGTGAATGGATTACATGAAAATTCATATTTTTACTACGAAATAATGCAAAAAAAATGTTTGAAAATTGTTGGATATTAGTTTAAGGTACGATACAAATATTATTAGGTAATTTTTTTTATTTTATCACTTACAGATGTCATATTAGGTTACTGGTTCAAAGTGTAATCAAATTAAATTAAAAGAAGCTATTTTTATCATAAATAATGCTATAAAAAGAGTAAATATAATATATTCTTTCATATACAACCATAAAGTTTTTAAATAATGGATTATTTATGTCAAAATTTGTGATGATGACAGTTGCGAGCAAGGTTTGCAATTCCTATAGTTAGTTTTAGTTACCTATTATTCTCTAATTATAAAAATATTTTATTTTACTATATAATATTATTATACTTTTATATTCATTGGAGAGTAAATAAAAATTACTTTATGAACATTATTATTTCATATATTTTACTTATTTTATTCAATTCAAATTTGACAATCTGACATCTAAAATTCATTTTCATAAACGAAGTGTATCTATTAAAATGATAAGATATATTTTAAAATGATTTACTTAGAAATCAAAAATATTTACCGTTTAACAATAAGCCTTTAGATACCCGAAAATTTAAAAGTAAACGGCAGGCTTTGATTGTTAGCTGCTCTTTTTGTAAATTTTCGGGACCCTAAAGGCTCATTGTTATTTGTTAAGGTATATTTACAATATTTTTATTAAAAAAAAATTTGTATTCTTATTAAATTTATTAACAAGTTTCTTTGAATTTAAAAATTTACACTGGTCACATTCAGTAATCCGACTGTATAACACATGTTTGAACGCATCCAAAATACAGTTGTCAAATTATCTTGTCATTTTGACATTGCTGAAAATATAAGTATTATGCTTATAGCGAAATTGAAAGCACATTAAATAGGGTTGGAAGTGCAAAGAAAAAATCAGTAGAAAGAAGAAGTCAAAATATAAAAACCGTAATAAAAATGTCATACGATAGATAAATTCGCAATAATACTACATATTCTGCAATGAACTCTTTCATTGTAGATGTACGTATGTACCAATAGAATTTGATTGGTACCGAGAAAATATGACAATGATTATTATAATGAAAATGTTGTTGATAAGAATCAGCTACAATTTTTATTGTAATCAAGCTATGTGTTATGGCTTGGAAACCGAAAGTGAAGCGAGATCAGTATTTCAAGTTTCAACTAATATTTTATACACGAAAATGGACTTGTTATGTTGTAATATTATCTAACAAACCATACTTAACATGAAAATAGTAACGTTAAATTCAAGAAGTACGACAAATATTACACACAAGTCCTCTTTTCAAACCACATGCTTTATATTACCGTTTGCCATTTCATTATTCGTAGAGAGAGATAAGAAGTTTCTATCTACATTTATTCCAAAGATTCACAACTTTTTTTTAAAATATTTCATACAGTTTGTTCTAAATAAGATGTAATTGTACATTTATGTTTTCAACGCATATTTATATATATTATTATATTTATTTCGTAACATAATTTTCAATAATAAATATTATAAGAGCCCTCTGTATTTACTCTGGAGATTCAGGTTTTTTTCTTTTCACATCATACTTGTGATTTGGAAATAAATATAACAACACTATCACTACCAGTTAATATAATAATAATATTTTAATTCATATACATATGAATTAAATATAAATATATTAAATTAATTTAATAATTATATCGATTCCTTCCTTAGCAGATGCAATAAAATTCTTAATTAGTGCCATCTATGTGATTTTTTTAAACTATTAAAATTATTGATTTTCTCAGATGAATACAGAAACAAATTTTACAAATACTGGTTTAAACAGTATTGGTAAACCTATATAAATTATGTGTATAAAGGTGTTCATTTTATTTTGTCCACTATTGCTATCTCAAGAACTATAAGAGCTACAAGGTCAGTTAAATTAGCAAAAAAATTCTATTTTACAACACTATTATCATGAGACAAATTAATTTTTTTTAAACCAGTGGTTCTCAAAATACGTGTCCCAACTTTTTTATTTTAAATGTGAACCTATTTTTTCATTTGCTTATTCAATAGAGAATATTATTCTGAATTCAATGATATAATATTATCATACCCTAACATAACGATTTTTTTGAGAAAAATGCATCTGAAGTTTTATATTAATTTGATTAAAATATGACAATAATAATACAAGTAATTGTTTTACCTGGAATTAGAGTGCCTTGAATTAAATATGTGAATAAAAGTATAATGAATGAAATAAAACAGTTTATAATTTTTATTTTCATATTTCATTATTTTTTTAATTTTATTTTAATTTCATTTGACAGTTATGATCACTTAACAAAACCAAGTATTCAAAAAGTTGCTAATACTCTCTCTCCTGATATATTTAGAGCAAAACTACAAAAGTACAAAGTTGTTCATATTTCAACTCTACATCAGATAAAATCATAACCGATGGAACCGCACGTCTATTGTATGAAATATATTAAATATAATATTTACCTTTTTCGGCAAAAATTAGACAGTTAGGGAAATAAAATAAAATTCTATCTGAGAGTTTATTATTGTTATTATGTCATTCTAATTAATGTTATATTTGATATTAATTATTAATTTTGTAAAATTCTAAAATTATTTTAAAAATGTATGTTTTCTATATAAATGTTTTCTGGCTTGCATAAATGACAAATATATTTTACATCGACCGGTTTTTCTTTTTCAAATAATTGTTAGAAATATGTCATGTTTGGTATCAAATGAAAGGTCTTGGCGAGGGCTCGCGTACAAAATTGAGAAAAATGATCCATTCCGATCGGCTTTTGTTTTCTGCAAAAAGAATAACAGAATGGAAGAAAGAAGAATAGTAAGAATCGCTCGTGGGCTAGCGTACAGAAATGACAAAAATGTTCCATGTTAATCGACTTTTGTTTTATGCAAAAAGTTGTCAGAAGTATGTCGTGTTTGGTATCAAATGAAAGGTCTCGGTTAAGGCTGGTGTGTATAAATGACAAAAATGTTTCATGTCGAACGGCTTTTGTTTTATGCAAAAAGTTGTCAGAAGTATGTCGTATTTGGTATCAAATAAAAGGTCTCAGAGAGGGCTAGCGTGCAGAATTGGCAAAAATGTCCTATGTCGATCGGTATTTGTTTTTTGCAAAAAGTTGTCAGAAGTGTGTGGTGTTTGGTATCAAATGAAAGGTTTCAATGAAGGCTGGTGTGCAGAGTTAACGAAAATGATCAATGTCGATCGGCTTTTGTTTTTTGCAAAAGGTTGTCGCAAGTATCTAGTGTTTGGTATCAAATAAAAAGTCTCGGTGTGGGCTAGCGTGTAGATATGATAAAAATGTTTCATGTCGATCGACTTTTGTTTTATGCAGAAAGTTGTCAGAAGTATGTCGTGTATGGTATCAAATGAAAGGTCTCGGTGAGAGTTGGGGTACATAAATGACAAAAATGTTTCATGTCGACCAGCTTTTGTTTTTTGCAAAAAATTATTAGAAGCATAACGTGTTTGCAATCTAATGAAAGGTCTCGGTGAGGCCTGACGTGGAAATATTAAATAATTGTTTTATGTCGATCGGCATTTGTTTTTTACACTGACAGCGGAGCTCTAGGGAATGCTCGGCGTAGCCGAGAATTCGCTAGTCTTATACTATTGAAACAGTCTATGATTCTTTGCCGCAAATTCTCTACGTTATTAATGGGCGTCGAATAAACTAAGCTCTTTAAATGAACCCAAAAATAAAAATCAAATGGATTCAAGTCTAGTGAACATGGAGGCCACGTAGTTGAACCACCTCTACCTATCCACCGATCAAGAAATAAATTTTGAAGATATTGTCTTACTTGGAAACTAAAATGTGGAGGCGTGCATAAACCACATATGATGCCGTGTGAATAGTGAAACATTCTCCAATAAATTTGGTAAATTATTTTTCAGATAATGTAAGTACAAATTTCCCGTTAATCTGTTATGCAAAAAATAAAGCCCTATCAACTCATTTCCAACAATACAATATTAATAGAAAAGCTTCAAAACAATATCAAAATAATTTAATTACGATGACAACAAATTTTGACAGTTACTAAGGAAACGTGAATAAACAAAATACAAGTATTAACGTAACTATTGTAATTTTGACAGTAAAAAACATTACTAAAAATAAAATTCAAAATTCAAACAAAAGAATGTTTTATTCCGAAATGGTTCGTTTCCGGACATGGGTATATTAGGATTATTTTCTTGTTTTGGGTTGATTAATATATTTTCCAAATTTGGTCCCCTATTTTTCGAACACACTGTATATATATATATATATATATATATATATATATATATATATATATATATATATATGTACAGGGTGGCCCAGCGAAAATTATCAGCGCAATTTTTGGCCACTTAATATCAATTTTGCAAAAAACGCTCGAACACGTCAATTTTAGTATAAAGGGGAACACCTGAATGAATTAGTACCAATGTCATAACTTAATTATAACTTAATAATTTGTTTTAGCCCATTTGATTGCAGTTTTGCACAGCTGGTAAAATTTGTTTTAAACGATATATCTCTGGAACTAATGATCGGATTTGAAAAATAAAAAAACGGTTGAAAAGAGAATTGAAAGGCCTTTCGAACTGAGCCATGTTTCACACCCTTTTCCATTTAAAATTTTTGAGGTGCAGTCCACCCCCATTTTAGGGTTGAAGTTATGCTATTGGTACTAATCCATTCAGGTGTCCCCCGAACACGTCAATTTTAATATAAAGGGGGACACCTAAATGGATTAGTACCAATGGCATAACCTCAACCCGAAAATGGGTGTGGACTGCACCTCAAAAATTTTAAATGGAAAAGGGTGTAAAACATTACACTGTTCGAAAGGCCTTTCAATTCTCTTTTCAACAGTTTTTTTATTTTTCAAATCCGATCATTAGTTCCAGAGAAATATCGTTTAAAAAAAGTTTTATCAGGTGTGCAAAACTGCAATCAAGTAGGCTTAAACAAATGACAGAAAGTCAAGTATCAGTTTATTAGGTGTTCAAAATGACTATTTCCAACTTCCATACAATAATAAAGATTTTGCTCAAAATATTGGAGATACGGTACGTTGCCGTAAATCTTCTAAAGATTCGGGTGGCGTGGCATAAACGTTAGACTTCAAATAACCCCACAAAAAAAATCTAACTTACAAATTTCTTGTTTATTACATACAACTTTTTGTCATTTGTTTTAGCCTACTTGATGGTAATTTTGAATACCTGATAAAATTTGTTTTAAACGTTATTTCTCTGGAACTAATGATCGGATTTGAAAAATAAAAAAACCGTTAAAAAGAGAATTGAAAGGCCTTTCGAACTGTGTCATGTTTGACACCCTTTTCCATTTAAAATATTTGAGGTGCACTCCACCCCCATTTTAGGGTTGAAGTTATGCCATTGGTACTAATCCATTTAGGTGTCCCCCTTTATATTAAAATTGACGTGTTCGAGCGTTTTTTGCAAAATTAATGTTAAGTGGCCAAAAATTGCGTTGATAATTTTCACTGGGCCATCCTGTATATATAATCACTAGGGAATGTGTGGCAAATGAATAAGCGAGGAAGTCTACTAAACAGGTAGATAAATAGCGTGTAAATAGTATTTCGCAAAATAAACAAATAATGGCGCAATATACTGCAATCCGTGTGGTTGGTCGACCATTACCTATGTGGTAATGCAAGTGCAAATTCCTTAAGTACGATAAGAAAATTCTGTCGTAACCCCTTCCGAATCTTACAAACCCTAACTAGGCTCTTCACTAGATCAGTTGGAGACAAAACTCGCGTGATTTAGCACATTCGTAACAACAGGGGTTGATAAAGCTTCGCCGCGTGTATTTGTTTAGTTTTTCACCAATCACTATGGCGAACAGGGGGTTTTTATTTTTCGTCATATATTTTTGATGTTTTATTTCTTATAATTTAAACTATCCTAGAATTACACTATGTACCTACATTTTAAATATCAACAAAATGTTTGATTGTAAAAACAATAATATATACGTGGTTGTACAAATTTTCATTCGACAATTTTTGTAAGTGTCCATAATTTTTCATTTTAAAGCCATTTTTGGATTATGTGGAACCCTGCTGAAGACTATTGATTAGTCGAAACTTTCGTTTTTGAAATAAAATATCGTTGTTATGTCTGTCGTCCAATTTTTACTTTCCTAACATACCCTATCCAGTCGTGTTTAGTAATGTATTCATTATTTATGCAATTTTAATAAATAATTTGTGACGAAGCGTCACGAGGTCCTTTTATTTTAACAGTGTTTTTGAACTTAAATTTGTAGACAAATATACCGAAGCTCTACCTTCCAAATATTTTAAAACTATTGCCTAGAATTTGTATTTGAGTCAAGCCACCGCGCAAGGCCAGCGCGCGCATGTCTAGTAATGGCAGAACACCATGACGTTTGATTTTTTTACATTGTGTTTTTTTGAAGTTGTTCTGCAAATCAACACTCTGATTTTTTTGATTCGAACTCCATGAAATGTAAATGTAGTGCCAAACACATCGCAGTGGGTTTTGTGAAAGTAGAGTTTAGAAAGCATAACCACCGAACATGTGTTTGCGTCAAATTGCTCGTTCAGTTAATTTCATGTAGCGAAGTTAACTTGCTTAGCAATAGTAAGTGTCTTGTTTCTTTTAAATGTTAATATTGTACTGTTTAAATGTTATTTATTTATATTTATACACTATTTTATCTGTGACTTTGTTTACCTTCGGGATGGAGGGGCGGAGGGGAACAGAATAAAACCACGGTCATTGACCGACACGTGGCTTTTTTGAAAAGTTTTTCTGAAGTGTGAGAATAAAGTATTTTCCTGTGATTACGAGTATTGCTTTACAATTTTGTTACAGAACTTCCGTAAAGTAGGTGAAAATATATATACATATATAGTGTTACGGATAGTTCGGTAGTTGTTTTTTCGCTGTTTTCTTCATCCTTGTGTGGGTGAAACGTGTGCTTGAGAGAGTCATCGTATTTTCATCCCGTCCACGAGCGGAGCGTATGTCTCGATAGTTTGCGAGTTCCGATTACTAGAGCCGGAGAAAAGCTAGTGATCCCGTTACCACTATCGGGATAATTTGAGATAAATTTCAGCCTAAAAATAATCTTTGAATTCGGTTGAAATCATTTTGGTTTCGCGAGCCGCAAGACAAGGTTTGGCTTGTTTATGTTTCATCGCCAGGATCCAGCAAAAATAGTTTGGTCCGACTGCACTTTGCGTTCGTTCTTTTCCTCACCATATAGCATCATGTACGTGTTTGGAAGCGAGCAGCGCAGGGTGAAATAATTTTTCCTGAACCGAGTAAATATATTTTATTTTCAAATTTCTTTACTGTCTTTTCTGGGAAATCGACCCGTCACATTGTGTCCAAGCGAACGATCACCACTGAAGTTGAAATCCGTACCTTGGACATTTTTTTCTCGTAGAGTGGCGCCCGAGATTCGGCAAGAAGTAGTGCAACAGCGTTTGAATATTTTATTATACCGTAACCTATCGACTAATTTCAGTGCTTTTGCAATAGTTCTTGTTTTGCAGGCTGCGGCGGCGTACTGTACGTTGTGTGACGCGAGGATATTGCCGTACGCCGTCACCCCTCGCCGAGTACGATTATATATGTATATATATATATATGTACAGGGTGAGTCTGGGAAGACGCCCCCCCTTTAACTTTTTTATTATAAGTAATAGAAAAAAATGGCTCATATAAAAGTTTTATTATTTTACATATACTATTTGATGGCAGATGTAGATATTTTTTATGAAGTCACGTTTACAATATATGACTATCTACTTTTATTTTTCAAATAGCAACCTATAATTATTTTAATAAAATAGAAACCGCCATTTTTTTCTCTTTTCAACGATGTATTAATTTTTATTAATGTATTTGAAAAATTTTGAGAAAAATGAGATAATTTAGAAATATTAGAAATAATTTTTAAACAACTATTATAGGAAGCTATGTTTCTCGAAATTGGGTAAAATCCTTCTCAGTGTTCTTAAACTCGGTTGCCAACGTCTAGGAAACCGCTCCCGGTAAATTATTTTTGCTCTTCTTATGATGCAAGTCGATTCACCAATTATTAGAATCATATCAATTAATTCGTTCTTCGTGAACTTTTGAAAAATTTTTTTTTTGTTTACAAAATAAGTTAAATTATGTAACAAAAAAATGTATACATTTTTGACATTAATTTAAATGTTTTACATTGTTACGTTTTGTTTATTTTCACATAGCAACCTATAATATTTGTTTAAAAATAATTTTTAATATTTCTAAATTATCTCATTTTTCTCGAAATTTTTCAAATACATTAATAAAAACTAATACATCGTTAAAAAGAGAAAAAAATGGCGGATTTTATTTTATTAAAATAATTATAGGTTACCATTTGAAAAATAAAAGTTGATAGTCGTATCTTGTAAACCTGACTTTATAAAAAATATCTACATCTGCCATCAAATAGTATATGTAAAATAATAAAACTTTTATATGAACCATTTTTTTCTATTACTTATAATAAAAAAGTTAAAGGGGGGGGGGCGTCTTCCCAGACTCACCCTGTATATATATATATATATATATATATATATATATATATATATATATATATATATATATATATATATATATATATATATTGAAACGATTTCATTCGTTTCGCGGTTTTTTATTTAAATCTTTTATATTTTAACTAAACATACGACATCTCTAGTGCTGCTGACTGCTTGAGAAGCGAGCGCGGTCTGTAGAGTGAGTTGAGTTTCTGCAAGCTGAGACAACGGACGTACTTTGATAGCATTTTGTTTGTTCTAAAAAAATTTTTATCTAAAGTTATTTTTAAAATCTTCAAGATTTTATTTAAAATATTTTTACTCCGGATTTTTTATTTCACTGATTTTGGTGAGTATAGTGATATTTTTTTTTATTCGAACTTTTTTTTTTAAATACATATTTAGATAACCACGTGTTGTCAAATCTTGCGAGGAAACCTCCTCAACTTTTTTCTTTTTTTGATAGATCTTATTTTCAAAATTCCTCGTGTATCTTTCACAGGAAAGATTCATTTTTTATTATTTTGCTTAATATTTTTTTGAATACGATTTAGGTTATTTCCTATACTGTGGGATTTAGACAGAGCTCACGCTGATTTACTGTCGTAAGTAGAATTTTTATCGTTGCATTTTTATTTTTCTCTTTGTTTTTGGATGCCATTAGTTAGTCCCGCAGTCAAAACGTTAGTTTTTGAAAACCTTTCAAGTCTTGTTATATTCTTTCTTTCTCTATTTTCTGGTCTTTTACAGCCTGGCCAGCTGATAGTTTTTTTATAAAAGTATTTGGAGTATTTTTTGTGCACAATTTTTTTGTGAATAATAATTTTTGCATTTTTTATTGTTAAATAAATTATTTGTTCATTTCTTTATAAAGATTTTTTTGTATTTTTGCCACGACAAGTTACTTTTTGGGGTCAATTATCTGCTAAAAATTTTTATGTTTTATATTCCCTCCTGGTCCTGGATGGTCGAGGTTTGTTGGTAGTGGAGTGTAGATAGGCAATAATTTTTCCCGTTAATTTCCCTATTGTATTTACTAGCCGTAAATAAAATTAGTTTTATTTTCATTTTGTTATTTTCGGTGTTGTTGTGTCCACCATTTTCCTTTCGGCACACCTGGCGCCCTTCCCTGTTACTGTTATTACAAATATCTTAGTGACCCACGACCTAGCGATACCATGACCAATTCTGAGCTGTCGAGGTAAGTGTGTGACGCGTGATTTCTTGAACATTATTTTTAAATTTCTGACACACGTCACACAAATAATTTTAGCGCCCAACGTGGGGCCGGAGGTTAATATTTTGTTTGTAATTTTTTAAATTTAAAGTTATTTTTCGTAGTTTTGCTTGGTCTTTTCTAAATCTCTCTTTACTCTTTATATTTTGTATAAATATTTATATTTGCAAATACAAACATATAAAATAACAAAAATGAATAACAGGTTAGTGTAAAAAGTGATATACATATTTCAAGGTTATTTTCATTTGCTAATAAAATTGTCAATATTAGAATATTATCGTCATCATCTTCATCCTCGTCGACATCCTCTGACGAAGGAATTGCACGAGTACAAAGGCGGAGAATAATAAAAATTAGTAACAATCCCTTTATGAGTTTAATGATATGGATTTTAAAATGAGGTTTCGTTTATCAAAACAATGTGTTCAAGAAATATTGAATTTGATACATCATAATTTAGAGCCATTAAATGCTAGAAATATGCCAGTAACAGCAATGAACCAATTGTTGATTACCTTACGGTATTATGCTACGGGATAATTTCAGATTTGCACAGGTGATCATTTTAATGTATCCAAAGCGACTGTTTGCAGAGTTATTGCGAAAGTAACCAGGTGCATTGCTATGTTACGTCTATATTTTGTACATATGCCCCATACCCAAAATGAATTAATAAAAACTCAAAATGATTTCTACAGAATATGTAGATTTCCACGAGTTCTAGGTACTATTGATTGTACGCATGTACGAATACAATCTCCAGGTGGCAATATGGCGGAACTATACAGAAATCGCAAAGGATGGTTTTCTATAAATATACAAGCCGTATGCGATGCAAAATTAAAATTTATGGATATTATAGCACGGTGGCCGGGTTCCGTACATGATTCCACCATATTTAATGATTCTCATCTAAGGGAAAGGCTAGAAAATAACGAATTTCCCGATACGTACTTATTAGGAGATGGGGGATATGCCTGTAAAAAATATATTCTGACACCATTACTTAACCCACAAACGAATGCAGAAATATCTTATAATAATGCTCAAATACGTACTAAAAATGTAATTGAAAGAGCATTTGGGGTCTTGAAAAGACGATTTACCTGTCTTTCAATCGGTATGCGACTAAATATTGATAGGGTACTTGCAGTAATTGTCGCTACTAGTGTGCTACACAATATAGCCATTGATATGAATGACGATGAACCAGATAATGATCCTCAAGTTCAAATACCTCTATTAGGAGAACCAGAACGATTGTTGCAGCAAGCTGGAAATGATGATCAAGCAGTTAGAACAGCATTAATAAACACAGTATTTCGCAGGTAAATTTTATATTTGAGTAGGTACTGTGCGGGATAACAGGGATAGATACCCAGGATATCGAGTATGGATGATGGAACAGTTGGTGAGGTTGTAAATCTCACTTTCAAACAACCACGCGAAAAACATTTATTTATTTACACACAGCATAACCAAAACTATACAAATAACAAATATAACAAATGTAAATACTTTACGGGAGCAGTATAACAATGGATTGTTGCGGACCGATACAAAACAACTTTGGCGCAACAACGCCGGAACCGAACAGACTTGTCCTTGTTTTTAAAACCAAAATTCGTTAGCGACAGCGCCACTAACAATAAACTACAAAAAATACTATGAAGTGTATATGGCGTTGACATTGGCAAATATGTATTGTACCTTTCACAATATACGGAGCTGACAACAATTAAAATCTCAAATATACTGCCCACCTAGTCGAGAAGCGACTAAACTAAACAATTAACATGGAAGAACAATGAAACTTAAGTAAGCAAGATCGTGTGGACATCAGGCCGACGGGGAATGACCTGGACTGCCCACCGTAGAACGACGCAGCGGTGGCGACGGCGGCGCGGCGAGTCTCTGCTCGGCTGAGAATATGACGTCCGTCTCGATCGGCAGAGGGCTTAGCCGGGAGATAGGTCGGCGAAGCTCTGAAGTGGCAGTCTTGACGGTGACTACCCTGACGAGGCCGTCTGCCCCTGGATGCAGCTCAGTCACTCGGCCCAGTGCCCATCTACCTGGAGGCAGCTGCGGGTGGTGAACCAGCACTAACTGGCCCACACTGAAGTTAGATCTTTCCCCGCGCCAGCGGGGACGTTGTTGCAACTGATGCAGGTACTTCCAGAAGTGCTGTGTGAGTCGTTGAACGAGCCGCCAGCGGGTCGCCAGGTCGCTGGGCTCGTCATGGGAACCTGGTTCTGGAACGGTCAGCAATGATGAACCAACCAGGAAGTGCGCTGGGGTCAGCGCGGACAGGTCCGCAGTGTCCGACGAGGACGGCGTCAGCGGACGGGAATTCAGGCAGGACTCTACCTGAGCCAGTACTGTAGATAGCTCCTCATACGTGAGGATCGTCTCACCAATGGATTTGCGGAGGAGACTCTTTACTTATTTGACTCCGGCCTCCCACAGGCCGCCGAAGTGCGGTGCAGACGGTGGAATGAAGCTCCAACGTGTGCCGGAATCGGACAGGGTAGAAGCTACTTCGTGGTAGAACAGCGACGCCTGATGGAACATGGAGCGCAGCTCTGCGCTGGCACCGATGAAAGTCGTGCCGTTGTCGGAAAGCAGCTCGCTGCACACTCCTCGGCGTGCAACGAACCGACGGAAGGCCTTGGTCGTCAAGTCGCTCACGACCTCCAGGTGAAGCGCCTTGGTGGAAAGACAGACGAAGAGGGCGATGTAGGCCTTGGTGGAGTGTCGCCCACGACCTGGAGACGGGCGGCACTGGATGGGTCCTGCGTAATCTACTCCTGAACGCAGGAAAGGGCGGCGGGGAGTCACTCTGGCAGCTGGCAGGTTTCCCATGAGTTGTTTGCCCGTCAGCAGACGACGGCGCCTGCAGGGATGCAAGTTCGGAGCAGCTTCTTTGTTAGGGCTCGCCCTTGGAGGATCCAGACGTGCTTCTGGAGGAGTGAGTGAGTTAATGCTAAGCCAGCGTGGAGGGCTAATGCGTGCCAATGTAGGACATGTAGCTGGCTTAGCGGAGATGACCTTGGAAGGATAGGCGGGTGTCTTTCGGAATCGGGAAGTCCAGAATTCTCGAGTCTACCGCCCACGCATAGCATGCCGTGAGCGTTGACAAATGGATTTAGACTCACGAGAGGCGAAGTCCTTGGAATGGGTCTAGCGCTTTTCAGTTGCGCTATTTCAGTGGCAAACTTCTCCCTCTGGACGTTGCAAATCAGACGGACTTACGCGGAGCGTGCGTGACAGGGAGGAATACCGCGCTAACAGAGCGAACTCTTCTTCGACCTGGACCGGCATGGAGCGGGTTTTCTGGACAGCTTCTTCACCTGGTGATTCGGGTAGCTCTTGTGTTGTGGTCGGCCAATTCTGAGTCGCGTCAGAAAGCCATGGAGGACCGTTCCACCATAGGCTCGAGGAGGAGAGTATTTGTGGAGTAGCACCGCGGGAGGCGACGTCGGCAGGATTCTCTTCACCTGAGATGTGGCGCCAGGACAGCCCTGGCAGTGTGGTCTGTATGTAGGACACTCGATTGGCGACGAATGTCTTCCATCTACTTGGGTGTCCACGTATCCAGGCGAGTGTGACGGTGCTATCAGACCACCCAAACATAGGGAGATTGGAGATCCGCCGGGTTTGGCGGACGTACAGCAATAGACGAACTAGAAGCTGAGCAGCGCACAGCTCGAGACGTGGAATGGAGACAGTTTTCACGGGTGCCGTCTTGGTCTTGGAGGCGATGAGGGACGTGTGGAACGCTCCATCAGGATTGACTGTGCGGATGTAGACGACGGCGGCGTACGCCCTGGTGGAGGCGTCCGCGAATCCGTGACGCTCTACGTCGGTCTCAGCTGGACTCAACTGAGTCCACCGTGGAATACGGATGTCTTGAAGGCGGCTGAGACTCTCTTGGAACGTGGACCACCTCTCCTGGAAGTGTGTGGTGAGAGGCTGATCCCAGTCTGACTTGACAAGCCACAGGTCCTGCAGCAGAATCTTCGCAGATATAACGACTGGGGAGATCCAGCCGAGCGGGTCGAACAGCTGCGAGACCTTGGAGAGGACTGTGCGCTTCGTGGCGGGAACTGAGAGCGTTGTTGAGATACGCTCTCGGAAGAAGAATTCATCCTTCTCTGGATTCCACATGAGCCCTAACATCTTCGTGGATTCGGAGAGCTCGACGTTAGCAGCTGGAGTAGGCGCCTTGGAACGGGCTTCAGCGAGCCCTAGTAGGTCTGAACAATTTGCGGACCATTTGCTCAGTTCGAACTTGCCTCTTGCGAGTAGTTGGATGGGCTCATCACGGCGTATGACAGCGTCTTCGAGGGAATCGGCTCCGCAGAGTACGTCGTCGACGTACGAATCTTCTACAAGGCATTCGGAGCCCCTTGGAAAGCTCTCTTGCTCGAGTCGAGCAAGTTGACGTAGGGTGCGGATCGCAAGATATGGTGCGCAAGCGGTCCCGTATGTGACGGTCGTCAATTTGAAGTCGTGAATTGGTTCGCTTGTGTGGCCGCGCCACACGACACGCTGGAGGTCTTGGTCATCTGGGTGGACGAGTATTTGACGGAACATCTTCACGATGTCCACGCAGAAGACGAACCGATGATTTCGCCAGTTCATGATGACGACACCAAGATTGTTCAGCAAAGGTGGACCTGGGTGCAGATGTTGGTTCAATGACACTCCCTGCGCATTGAGTCGGGAAACGTCGAACACTACCCGCATCTTGCTTCCTTGAGGGCCCGATTGCATGACAGCGTGGTGCGGAAGGTACCACACAGGTCCGGTGGGAGTCTCCTCAGCCCTACGCATATGACCAAGAAACTCGTATTCGTGCATGAACTTACTGTATCTGTCATGAACTGCTGGATCTCGCGCCAGACTTCGCTCTATGGAAACAAGCGAACTGACTGCTTGCTCGCGATTGCCGCCTGTGGGAACTCTGGATGGTCGTGGCAGCCGCACCACAAAGCGACCACTGGCGTCTCTCTGGTAGGTGGAGGTGAAGAATTCTTCGCAGGCACTCTCTTCTGGGGAGAGCGAGGAAGGAGCGGCGGGAATCTCTTCAAGTTCCCAGAACCGGCGGAGATTGTGATCCAGGTCCTCCTCTACACGGCAATGTAGAGAGGACACGGGAGATGCACCGTCCTCGTCGACGGCTCCGGACAGGACCCAACCTAGAGCTGTGTTGATGGCTACCACCTTGGAGCCTGGGACTGGATACACTCCTGAACGGAGTAGAGGGCCAAAAACGTCGGCTCCAAGCAGTAGGCCAACCTTCTGGTCTCGGTGAGCCAGCTCGAGGTGCAGCAGCAGCTGCGGATCTAAGGGACGGACTCTCCGTTGTGGAACGTGAGCCGTCAGACGTGGAATCACGTAGTCGGATACCTGGTGCTCGGCACCAGGTGCTGCTCTGGATCGGAAGACGACTTCCACTTGTGAGGAGGCCGTGGCAGAGTGCGAGGCCCCGACGCCGATGACCTTGACGTGGGAGCGCCGCCTGGCTAGACCAAGACATTGCACAATGTCTTCAGAGACGAAAGACACCTCGGACCCGGTGTCGAGGAGCGTGCGTGTCTGTACGCGCTGTCCGCTGGGCGAACAGATGGTGACCAGCGCTGTGGTCAGGAGAACCATGGCACGGGATGTGCCCTGGTGCGTGGAGTGACTAGAGACCGTGGAGGTATGGAGAGCAGCAGCTCTTTCTGGAGGACTGGCCGAACCTGTAACAGAACTGGATGGGAAAGCGTCGTGCAGCAGCGTGTTGTGCGTCTGGCTGCACTTGGAGCACGTCTTCGTGGATCTGCATGCGTTACGCTGGTGGGAACCCAGGCAGTTGAAGCAGAGCCGACGTCGCTTGACCTCGGACAGGCGCTCTTGTGGAGACTTCCCCCGGAACGATGAGCAGGAGAAGTTAGAGTGCGAGTCTCCGCAGAACACGCAGTTCGTGTTCTTGACGCTTGCAGAGACCTGGTGTGAGCGAAGTGGCGCAGCCTTCGCGTTGGAGGCCGTTATGGAGCGGGCAGGTGGGCTCAGCGGGGCCGACATCTCTAATGCGCGGATACGCATCTCGAAGAAGGCCTCGAGCTGCTTGAGTGTCGGCTGTTCTAACTTGTAGTCGGGGTTCACCAACGTTTGAGTCGCATCTATGGAAGCGAGATGCAACTCCCATGCTCGGCGGGATGCGGAGTCTAGGCGACGGAGGAGTAAGAACACGATGACGTCGTCCCACTTGTCTACAGGTCGCCCTAGCTGCTCGAGCGATCTTACCTCTTCCCGTGCTCGGTCGACCAGGGCCCGCAGGTCGCGTGCGGACTCTTTCGATACCTGGGGTAAATCGAACAGTGCCGACAGGTGAGCACTTACCAGAACCCGACTGTTCCGGTACCTGGCGCAGACGGCGTCCCAGGCTTCCTGGAAGTTCGCTGCCGTGGTGGCCATGGTACGCACTAGGAGTGCGGCTTCACCTTTCAGTGCTGCCTTGAGGATGAGCAGCTTCTGGACGTCGGGAACATCGTCACGGTCTATCACGAGACTCTGAAAGGCGTCGTGGAATGCCTCCCATTCCAAGTATGACCCGGAGAACTCCGGCAGGTTTACCTTAGGTAGAGGCGGAAGGGAAGCCTTTAGCGGTTGAACTGGAGCGACAACTGGAGCTGGCGGAGGTGGCGAAGGACGGAGGGTCTCCAGGATAGCGACACCCGTCAAGTACAAGAGCTCTGTAGCGGAGAAGTGATCTTCAACGGAGTACACCGTAGCTTCTGAGCCCTTTTCTGCTCTAAAAGAGTGGTGGTTAGTCAGGAAGTCCTCCCAATGTCTCTGTAGGTTGGCGAGCGCGCTGTCGATCAGCTTGCTTGTCGGTGTTATTTCTTTTTTCGACAGCTGCGTACGGAGTGCCAGCGGTAACTTTGGATTTGACAGGCTGTGCACATGGACAAGGATTTGACAGGTTTTACACGTGGTTTTAAGGGTGCAAAAAACTCGGATAATCCGGATAGTATCCGGCTCGAAGGACCATAAAATGTGCGGGATAACAGGGATGGATACCCAATCGAGTATGGATGATGGAACAGTTGGTGAGGTTGTAAATCTCACTTTCACACAACCACGCGAAAAACACTTATTTATTTACACACAGCACAACCAAAACTATACAAATAACAGATATAACAAATGTAAATACTTTACGGGAGCAGTACAACAATGGATTGTTGCGGACCGATACAAAACAACTTTGGCGCAACAACGCCGGAACCGAACAGACTTGTCCTTGTTTTTAAAACCAAAATTCGCTAGCGACAGCGCCACTAACAATAAACTACAAAAAATACAATGAAGCGTATATGGCGTTGACATTGGCAAATACGTGTTGTACCTTTGACAATATACGGAGCTGACAACAATTAAAATCTCAAACAGGTATTTACCATTTTAATAAACTTGACTTAATTCATATTTTTTTAATATATTTCTATATATTTATTTAATTTTACAATTTACAACGTATACCCTACAATATATACTATACAATATTTATTCTGAGCTAGTACATACACAACCATTCTAAACACTCTACTAGTCGGTAGTCACTCTGTCGCAGTGTCGCCTACAGCAAGGAAACGCCCATCCTCTCTCTCAAACTCATTGTCAGCGACGCACAAACTTTCACCATCTGCTACTTCAAACGCGCCACATTTAATTTCTAATCACAAATAATAAATAACGAAAGAGATTAAATAAGTAGTATTATATTTAAAACATAAATAAACAATTATTTTATTCAAGACGACTAAATTCTCGCTCTTTAATTTTTCTTATTGTGTCGTTCTTGTTTCATTTCAAACATTTTTTTTTTTTCGTATATATTTTCTTCTTTCTTTTTTAATGGTTTATTTTTGTTTATATTATTAAAAAAAAAATTATTCCTGTTGTAGGAGATGAAACAGTTTTGGTATCTTCATTTGTGACGTTTGTAACTGTCAAAGGGACATCACTAGCCGAACCATTTTTTGTTGGAGAAGAGTTAGCAGATAGTACAACTACAACTTTGGATAATTCTTCCGGCATTATTGTATCTAAATGTAATAGTAATAATGTTAATATAATATTTGTGTTTTATATTGCGTTACCATTAATTGTAATTTCTAGTGGGAGTAGGTAGTTTGAATCGAAAGGATTTCGAAGGGAATTTATTTGCGGTTCTAACATTGCAATTACTTTACAATCTACATTGGAAGTTGTAGGAATAAATGAACCACTTCCTGTTTTATAGGTTTCAACCTGAGAAATAGGAATTACGTAATTTCTTTATCATCCGCCTTATGCTTTTTTGCTAATTTTTTCATTGATTCATATAGTAATTTCAACTGAATTCCGGTTCTAACGCCAGTTTTTGCTGAAGAATTATATTTTTCAGCAATTAGACTCCATGTTTTCATCTTTTTTTGTGAAGACACAGCGTCTGTTTTTTTATTTTCTATTATATTTAAATATTCTTCTATTATATTTATTAAATTTTCTTTTTCTTCTTCCAGATAATTTCTGCTTCTTTCTCTTTTCTTATTATCTTTTCTTTCCATATCTACTTTTAATCTGTGAAAACGCTAACAGTTCAATATTACAAATTTCAAATATTTTATAACAGTTAGGCAGATGTTTGCATTCGTCGCCTGGGCGATCTGTACACTCAACGCAAAAAAATGGCAGAAAAGTATTATTCGACGAATAACTAACTATCCACTGATTTTGGTTGGTGAAACGGAACTTTGACTATTCGATGAATAAAATTTATTCGTCAGATAACTACTGTAGATTTAACCTACAATGGTGAAACCGGGCATTAGACTAACGAATTTCTATAAAACAATACATTCATATGTTCATAAAATTTGAAATTTTGATGCCCAATTTAATGTAAGTAGTTTTAAAAGATAAAATAAGGAAATATGAAATAACTTTATTGTAAAATTAAAAAGTTAAAAGAAATATATAAGGAATATATTTGTATGCGTGAATCAAGGTAAGTTCGATTCCGGTTTTAGTAACACCAAAAATAGCTGTTTCTTTTTGGTCAAACAAATTTTATGAACCAAATTTTAGGTATGAAAATATTCTGAACTGCAGTAACAAACTAATTTTGAAACTACAAATTCGATGTACTGAAAAATATATTACCACAGTGGTGGGAGGTAATGTGTTGGACACATCAGATTTTTTCCTAGAAGAATTTCCTCATGTTTTTCAAGTCATAAGTATGTTACGAGACTTTTCGGTAGATCATAGCTTCTTTTATTATAGACGAATCTTACTATTAATATAGAACTTAAATGAAATGGTTATGCTTTCAAAATAAATGAAAAATATTCTCTAAACTATTCACTGCCCTGAATAAAAGACAGAGCCAAATCCATTGCCATACTACACGTTTCTATCACTAAATATAAATAAAAGGGACTACATGCTTGTCGGTCAGATTAGCTGTGTAGTAATGAAATGCATCTGAAAAAGTAAAATTCTTGCGCCATAGTAACTGATTAGGGTAAAAATTATTATCACAGTGGTAATGGTTGTATCGTGATTTAGATTTAACCAGGGTATGTTACCGGTTAAAAAAACCAGTTAATAAAAACCGATAACCGATATTTTGAACGAAAATTGCGAATTTTAACCGATATTTTTAAGGCTGAAAATACCGGTAACCGTTAACAAAAAAAAATAAACCGGTTTTAGCGAACATTAACCTTAATTCTAATATAATTTAGCAGGAAAAATGTTTCATATTTTTTTATCTGTGTTATCATTTGTATTTAAATATGAGTAACAAGAGATTTTACAATTGCCATTCTATTGGAGAGTCAGAAAAGTAGGTAGTCTTTAGAGGTAATCTCTTTGTCAGCATTAGGCAAGTTTACAATTGAAAAGTGACCTCCGTTTTTCTGAAGGTATATCGGGAATTTTTGCGAATATTCGTTAATTAAATTGCAATTTTTTATTTGTTATATTATTTAGGATGGTAAATTCATATTTTAATCGATATATTAACTTGTTTAAACCGGTTTCCAATTTTCAACAACCGGTTTTCGAACTAAAACCGTTATTATCATAACGTTCTCTATAAAGGTTAACCGTTAACCAGTATTTTTTTGGTTATATGCCCTGGATTTAATATATGCAGATTGATATCGTTTTCCAATATCTTTATAAAGCATAACAAACCAAAATGAATGTTTTTCTAATTTATCTTTTTACCGATTTATTTATATGCCAATCGCCCCACAACTTCAGATTCAGAACGATCGAAATTTATAAAGTTTGGTGTGAGACCGGTAACTTTGTGGGTGGCAGATCTTATTGCAATCAAGTTTTGCGAGATATTTTCCCCTAAGTACGATGATTATCCGATACATAGGATATTAACATATTTCGTAATACTTTCATAATTCGTTGAGCCGGATTGGCCTGAGGGTGAAAGTATGACGTATATCTTGGGTTCACATTAAACAGTTACAACAGTTGCTGAAGCCCAAGCCTTCCGAAACGAGAAACAAAAACACAGAAATAATTGACCATACCGTAATAATTATAAATAAAAAACTGACATGTTTCTATGGTAAATATGTATCATTTGTCGGTAATTACCAAAGGAAATTATAGATAATGTTAACATTTATTTAATATTTTATTTTATTACATTATAGCAAAGTAAATGTTAAAGTGTAGTAAACAAGTATTATTGATTGAGTTTTTACTAAACTTGTCTTGTTTTGTCTCAGAAATACACATATATTTCATTAGTTCAAGTAGCTTATGCGAACTTAGCGTTATTTTTAGATTTTATAACTGTGTTTTTATTAGTTATAGACATTTCGAGAAAAATATTTCTCAACAAACTCTCTTACATATTAATAACAATGTCTCATTCCACCAGTGTATATAAGAGTTTGAAGCCCATGTTGATAGTCTTTGCTTTATTTGGATGGGGTTCAACCAAACTACAAAGAAATAGTAATGGTATCATGTGAGTATTAAACTGTATTATATGAATATATAGAGAATACGAGAAACAATAAGATAGGCAAATAATAGGAGAAAACAGTGTGCTGCTATTATCATCTATGCTGCTAAATATGATGGCATAGGTTACTTGGATTATTTCATTTTGTGTGTGTTGATTTTAAATATTATGGAATATGACATTTTCTAACCAAAATATATTTTATAAAATAAATTGTATTGCGCAGTTGTTCGTCATATTAAGGTAACTCGAAGTTTTCAAACCTATTATTTCATATTTGGGTGGCAATGTACATGGTTTTGTAAACTGAACTCATTGCGTAATCAGGCTTCTAACTCGTATTTATTTTGTAAAATAACAGTTTTATAGATATTTTTGTAATATCAAATTGTAATTAGAAGTTAATTCATATTAATAACAAGTGGAAAAGATTTATTTTTTACTGGCATGTACTCCGATTGTCTGCAGGCATGTCGTTTACAAATTCGTAATACGATTTAAAAATTTTACTCTAATATTTGTGTAAACTCAAATCGTATTCACCTTAGTATCAATAAATTGATTAAAAATTGTTACTTTTTACCTAAAAATTTGTTACAATCAAAATATATATTTTCAACGAAAAATATGACTGAATTTGTTATAATAATAATAATAATTGTTTATTTGCATAAGTAAAAAAGAATTTTACAACGCAGTCGTCAAATTAATAATAATAATACATCTAAACAATTTGACAACATTTTAATATATATATATATTTTTAGGTAGTACATTTGTAATCGAAATATTCAATTAATTTTTTTTTTTAACTTAGATTTAAAAACATTTATTTTTTTACTGTCTTTTATTGTACAGGGAAGATGATTGAATATTTTGATTCCTAGCACATTTGGAGAATTTTTAGTCTTATTTAATTTGGCGAAAGGAACCTTTAAATTTTTGTTTCCTCTAGTCACTCTACAACCAAGTGAATTATCTGAGAATTTGTTAATATTTTTGTATATATAACAACAAACATCGAATATATATAGCTCAGCTAATGTCATTATTTTGAATTTTCGAAAATAATCACGGCACGAATGTGATCTGCTAATATTAGCTATGCATCTAATGATGCGTTTTTGAACTATAAAAACTTGATTTGCATGTGTGGAACTACCCCAAAGTCTTATACCATAGCGCAACCTTGATTCCACAGTTGCATGATAAAATAACAATATCTGGTTATGATTCTAGACACTCTTTAGATGTCTAACTTGAAATATTACTGAGTTTAATTTCGAACTATGATCTTCACAATGTTGGTTTCCAGGAACCAAGTTCGTCTAGTAAAGAAGTCATTTGATAATTTTTAGAAGTTTCTGTAAATAGAAATCTTATTGACTTCATAGTGATCATCTTACATGATTAGTGCAAGAAAATTTTGTTTACTTTTAGTACTTTTAGATTGTTATATATTTCATCATTTTAACTTTCAACAGTATCCAACTACATCTACAATGTCTCTGTAAATGACGTAAATTTTAAAAATAATCTCAACTAATCCATAACTAATTAAAGTTATATACAGGGTGGCCCAGTGAAAATTATCAACGCAATTTTTGGCCACTTAACATTAATTTTGCTAAAAACGCTCAAACACGTCAATTTTAATATGAAGGGGGACACCTAAATGGATTAGTACCAATGGCATAACTTTAACCCTAAAATGGGTGTGAACTGCACCTCAAAAATTTTAAATGGAAAAAGGTGTCAAACATGACACAGTTCGAAAGGCCTTTCAATTCTCTTTTCAACAGTTTTTTTATTTTTCAAATCCGATCATTAGTTCCAGAGAAATATCGTTTAAAACAAATTTTATCAGGTGTGCAAAACTGCAATCAAGTAGGCTTAAACAAATGACAGAAACTCAAGTATCAGTTTATTAGGTGTTCAAAATGACTATTTTCAACTTCCATACAATAATAAAGATTCTGCTCAAAATTTTGGAGATACGGTACGTTGCCGTAAATCTTCTAAAAATCTAGGTAGCGTGGCATAAACTTTAGACTTCAAATAACCTCACAAAAAAAATCCAACTTACAAATTACTTGTTTATTACAAACAACTTGGCAAAATAATTGTTTATTTAGTTTCTGTCATTTGTTTTAGTTTAGCCTACTTGATGGCAATTTTGAACACCTGATAAAATTTGTTTTAAACGATATTTCTCTGGAACTAATGATCGAATTTGAAAAATAAAAAAACTGTTGAAAAGAGAATTGAAAGGCCTTTCGAACTGTGTCATGTTTAATACCCTTTTCCATTTAAAATTTTTGAGCTGCAGTCCACACCCATTTTAGGGTTGAAGTTATGCCATTGGTACTAATCCATTTAGGTGTCCCCCTTTATATTAAAATTGACGTGTTCGAGCGTTTTTCGCAAAATTAATGTTAAGTGGCCAAAAATTGCGCTGATAATTTTCACTGGGCCACCCTGTATATATATATATATATATATATATATATATATATATATATATACTGGCCTAATAAATACTTTGCTCATTAAACAAGCTGTAGTATGTTTTCATACTTACTTACAGTGCTGCCAGTAGATTGAGTACTCGATCATTAATAAATATATATATATATATATATATATATATATATATATATATATATATATATATATATATATATATATTTATTAATGATCGAGTACTCAATCTACTGGCAGCACTGTAAGTAAGTATGAAAACATACTACAGCTTGTTTAATGAGCAAAGTATTTATTAGGCCAGTAAACAATTATGTATAAATATTTCAATTTATATTATACTTACAAACCTAACTCTAACACGTTCATAATTGATGAAGAACAATGATAGAAGATTAATATCTGCTATTCTGCCTGTGGCTCAGCATTTCGGATCGAAATTACGAATGATTACCGCTGACTACTATTGCTTCTAACTGCATCTCACTCTCTCTCAGGCTTCCTCATGTGGCCGTCAAGGCTCATGGTATAGTTAAATTAAACAATGTAATTGTTTCTTTAAAGAACTCGTCAGTGAGAATTTTTGCCGAAGCAGTATATAATATAAAGTTTAGAGTAAAGATCGATATATAAAAAGATTCAATGCAATAAACTAAATATGATACTGTACGGAATACAATACTTGGTATATGTTGAGAAACGCAAGCTATCAACAGCTGACATTTTTTCAGCGGTAGCACAACGTTGCTCCCATATGGCATTTCGAATTGAATTTTAAATTTTTACTTTTTGGGAATAATTAATACCATTTTATTGTAATCAATTATTACTTCATAATTTACCAATAATTGCACTCCCAAAATCATATCGCATGGTGGGCATTGATAAACTAGAGTGGCTAGCTTCATGATCTTCGAGCCTATCGTGATACTTACCGGAGCAAAGGGTGTAAGGATGTTTAGGTGCTGTGGTGAAATAGAGGAGTTGATTTTCACACTGAACTGATGGTTAGTAAGATATGAGTATATTAGTAGTGTTAGTGTGACTGGGAAATTACCACGAATCATTTTGTAAATTAGCGCTGGCTGCCAAACTGTATCGAATGCCCTTCCGATATTCAGCAGAACCATTACCGTGACATTGTTTTTGTTAAAATCTTTATTTATAACAATTACAATTAGTGCTATTTTTTGTGTTTTGTTATGCTTGTTGTGTTGATATGCTTATTAATGCGTACGAGTACAATTTTCTCGGCTACTTTGGATAGGGTTGTGAGTATGGATATTGGCTGATAGCTTGAGGGTAGGTTGTGGTTCTAATTTGGTGTAGGAATTGGGACTACGTGCGCTGTTTTTTAGGACGCAGGGAAGTTATGGAGTCGGAAGATGGCATTTATTATGTATGTTACTTGTACTAACGTTTTTCTTGAAATAGTTTTTAATACTATATTTTCTATGCCATCAGAGCCTTGAGCTTTTTGATTGGGAAATATGGGGGGTTTATTTAAGAGTTTGGAATGTTAGCGATGATTGTGGTCTTGATGTTGGTTTAGAAATAGTGTAGTTTCGTGTAGGATTGAGTTTTGTTCGTGTTTGTTGTCTGGATCAGGAATGTAAAAGATTTCGAAGGTTTTGACTATTGCATCTGCCTTCTGAGCGTCTGTGAAAAGGATGTTATTATTGTGAAACAGTTCTGGTTAATTTCTAAAGAGACTTGTCTTGAGGATTGAGAGAAAGGAATTTAGTTTGCCAGGATTGGTTAGAGAATTCATTGATTTGGAGTTGTATTTGTTTATTTAATGAATTTGACGGAGTGCAGGATCATAGGACTGCTGCCATCGTCTTTTGATGCGATTTCTTTGAGTGATTATTTGTGTGATATGAATGGGGAGTTTGTCTTTATGTGGTTTTAATGTTATTGTGACAGTGTGTTTGTGAAGAGCATGTGTAATGGCTTGTGTTAGTATATATACTGTGACGTCTGCCTACGCCTGGACCTCATAGATGTGTCGGCAGAATCGGTTGATGCTCGGGCGCCTTGTGGTACGGTCGGATCCTAGAGGTCGTAGAGTGCCTGGATAACTCGATGGAGAAGGATAGGGTTGGTCGAAAAATAAAACACTCAGGGTAACCTTAAGACAATTTATTCCTGGCCGGACAGTACAAATGACTATGACGGGAAATGGGACGGCCCGCATGTTTACTCGGTACTCGCCAAGGAAATCACGGCAGAGACAGAGATCGAAAAGAAATATAATATATTAAAATGTAAATTTCACTAGGCTCTTATAGAGATGGCGGCTCGCAAAAATTCTCAATAATGCCTTTTATAGATATCTTTACTTCATATTTTAATCAAATTTTTCAGATTGGTGCGCCATATTGAAAAAAAAATAAAAAACCATTGTTTTACCTATTTTTCGCTTTTCTTTACGGAATATTTGTTGTTCTGTTATGAAAAAATTACCAGAAGGTCCTATGACTTTAAACAGTACCCAGAAATATTATCGGACTTTTTGGATTGATACGCAATTAAACAAAAAATATTAAAACCTTATTTTTACCTTAACTAATATATTTAAAATGTAAATTTCACTAGGTTCTCATAAAGATGGCAGCTTGCAAAAATTCTCAATAATGCCTTTCATGGATATTTTTACTCCATATTTTTTTTCAGATTGGTGTGTACTATTAAAAAAAATGAATACCATTTCTTTACCTATTTTTCGCATTTATTTACGCGAATATTCGTTGTTCTCTGAGGATAAAATTACCAGAAGGTCCTGCGACATTAACCAGTACCCCAAATTTTTGTCGGAATTATTGGATGGGTGTATATATATATATATATATATATATATATATATATATATATATATATATATATATATATGTAGCAAGTCGGCTTGGTTTGTTTTGATGAAGGGTTCAAGTCGGCTTGCGACAAGAAAAAACTTATTTGTTGTGAAGGTTGTTATACCAATAAAAAAGAACATATCGTAACCATTCAATAAAAAAAGGGTAACAAGTAACAACTAGCTCAAACAAGTTTAGACCCTTCTGCCAAAATCCATTTATAAATTATATTTAATACATATAAAATTATTTATTTATAAATAATAATATATAGTGGCATAAGCTGCTATATATATATATATATATATATATATATATATATATATATATATATATATATAAAATTCAATATTTTGGTTTTGTTGAAAGTATGATTTCATGAAACTGTGTTACTCATCATCCGGGTCGAATGGTTCATTAAATATGTCTACATGTTCGTATGGAAATTAGTGTTTTATTCTTTAGTTCTTTATTCTGGAAAATTTGTAAAGGTTTTAATGTGAGATGATTGGCGCGCTGTATGCAGTGCCGGATTACCCATTAGGCAGAGTAGGCAATTGCCTACGGGCCCCGTGTCTTTTAGGGGCCCCGCGCTCCTCTATATTGGATTAAAATAATATTGATTTGATTTTGAAATCGCTGTAAGATACAAAAAAAAATTGAAAATGAACTAAATTTATTATTTTATTATTAACTATAAGTCTAGATTTTTTTAACTCATACAGTACGCCGAACTGCGGTAGCTTTTGCCTTTGTATAAATTGTACCGTTCCGTTAATTAACAAAATTTCCCAGAATCGACGTATTATATAGAGAATAGCAGATGTGATCATGATAATAAAGTATTAAATAGGCGGCCACCAACAAAAGATATCGGTTAGTAGGTATTTAGTAGAATTAAATAATAGACATTTCATTTTCCGTGAATCATTATTTCTCCCGTCAGAGAAACCTGTAGAATGATTTTGTGTGATAGCGAATTTGAGTTTTACTTGGGTAATCTAGTTTTGAATTTATGTCGTTCTGTCGTTCCTTACTATTGCCACAGCTATTGCTTACACTGTAGTGTATGCATAAAAAATCCTAAATGTAGGTATGTATATTAGTATGTTTTATATTGTCATTATTGTTGTTGAGAAGAAGTTGGCGCTTGGAGCGCAAATAACAGTATTTGCCTCGGGCGCAAAATTGCCTAGGCACGGCCCTGCTTATCTTGATATTATTGATACACTCTCCAAATATTTTTTATTATTTTTTGAATATCTTATTTAAAACTGTAAACTACACATTTACTTTCATACTTAATTCAACATATGTAATTGAAACAATTGATTTGATAATAACATTTTTTAATATTTAATAATTTTCGAGATAATAGCAAAAGAAACTGAGTTTGGCCCTGTTTGGGGACCTTTAGTGTTTTATTTAAAATTAACTCCCGGTATAATCAACAGACATTTAATTTTAAATGAGCATTTAACTGACAAAAGCATATCCTAATGATATATTATACGATATTTGTAATATTGCAACCTAAATTTCGATGTGTTTATTTTTGATAAATGATAAATGCGGATTTAAAATTAAATGTCCACACAAAAGTCTATTTTTTCTGGACTATTAATTATAATGAATACAATTTTATTTATGCTATATTTACACTTGCATTACATTTGTTGTATTACGTTTTCGATAAGGGTAAGGGCCCAAAAATATTTTTTGTCTAGGGCCGTAAAAGTCTAAATTAGGCCCTGGTTATATTGAAATTCGATTAACGTTAACGTCCGTAACAGAGAGAATTTATCTTGTTCTAAGCTCTTATTTTTGGATTTTTCGTTTTTTTGTACACGCGAAATGTCTGCGAACAAAAAGAAGAGATATCTAAGTGGTGCAGAAAAACGAAGAAAACAGCAAGAGAAATCGAAAAAACTTGCTGAACAAATGAAGAAAACGAAAATTGTTGGGTAGTAAAATCATAAAATTATTAGGGGAGGGGGCCCCGAGATTTCGATTGCCTAAGGGTCTCTATATGGTTTAATCCGGCACTGGCTGTATGTTATTATAGGTCTTATTAGTGTAGTGTATAGATGTTTTTTAATTTTCGATATGAGTGAACTGCGTTTTGTCAGTAGTAAATAATTTTGTCGGAAAGCAAAGTGTAACTTTTGAATGAGTGTTTATATGTGTGCATGGAAATTCAGTCTGTTGTCTATTTGAATGCCTAGGTACTTCATTGTGTTTTTTATTTGAATTTTGGTGCCGTGTATTTTACTGGGTGTGTAAATTTTGATTTGTCATTTGACCCAGTATTTTTCCAAAATATTTAGGTGTATTTGTACTTACCTGCCCGCTACCTCTGCGCTATGGCTGTGTGCATATATCGCTGTATTATCAGCAAATAGTGCTGTTTCTGTATGCGCAAAGGTGGGCAAGACGTGTAAGTATATTATGAATAGTAGTGGTGCCAAAATACTGCCCTGTGGCACACCTGCTCTTATTGGTTTGTCGTGTGAGTATGTATTGTTAATTTTGACCTTAAATTTTCGGTCTAATAAATAAGAGTGTAATAGTTTTATCATGTCTACCGGGAAGTGTAAGTGGATTAATTTGTATAATAGTCCGTTGGTCCAGACCTTGTCAAATTCTTTCTCTATGTCTAATAAACACATGACTGTTTCTTTCTTTCTGTTAAAATTTTAAATGAAGTCTGTCATTATTCTGGCTAATTACTGTGTTGTCTAAAGCCGAATTGAAAATCAGGTAAAACATTGTTACCTGTAGTAAATTTTAATAGGTTGTTAAAAATTACTCGTTCTGTCAATTTTGAAATTGAATTTAGAAGAGATGTGGCCGAAAACTTGTAGGAAGATTTTTGTTTTTGTTTGGTTTTAAAATTGGTATTATGTCAGCTGGTTTTCAAGTGTCTGGGAAGTAATTTAGTTTTATTATGCTATGTATTATATATGATAATTGTACTATTACTTTTCTCAGTAAGTTTTTTAAAATTTTGTTTTCAATAAGGTCTGGACCAGGTGCTTTGTTGTTGGGAAGCTTCTTGATAAGAGTGTATAATTTTGATGGTTTAGTGTAATATGCGTGTAGTGTTTTGTTGTCTGTGGTGTGTGGAGTGTTTATGTATTCGTCTACTGATTGAGTTACGTGTTGTGTTCGAAGTGTTGAATGTCAGTGTGTTCGTCTAATATGTGTACTTGTTTGAATGTGTCTGCAATTACATTGGCTTTTTCGTTGTCTGTGAAGTATGTGTGATTGTTGTGTGTTAGTGTTGAAATTGGTGTTATTTTTTTTTGAGTGCTTTCGTAAATTGCCAAAAGGAATTGTCTTTTATGTTTAAAGTGTCGAGTTTTTGTGTCCATTTTTTGTTTGTCCATTTTGATATTTCTTTTCGAATGACTTTATTCAAATTTTTCATCTCATCTCTGTATTGTAGGTTTCGTGTTCTCTGCCAATGTTTGCATGTGTTATGTCACAGTGTTATTAGTTGTTTAATGTGACGTGGTAACTGTTCTCTATGTGTGTTTATTTGAATTTGTTTTGTGTGTTTATGTTTGAGTGTGGTGATTATGTCTGAGTTTTTGTATTTCGTGTCTATGTCTTGTGAGGTGTTCATTTGATCGTTAATGGTAATGAGTGTATTTAATTCTTGTCTAAAGGCGCACCAATTTGTGTGACGTGTTGAACAGTGTATTTAAATCGTGTTGTGTGAAAATGTTTCGAGGTTGATTGTACGCGGCTATGATGTGTGTGTTGTTCAATAGGCCAATGCACAGTGTCTCGAGGGTCGTATTCGCCATGTCTATGAGTTGGTGTGGTATGTTTATTTTGACTAGTGCTGCAACGCCGATAGCGGCATGGTGGACGCGTGGTCTGTCTTTGCGGTAAATTTCGAATTCCTTCACCCGAAATGTGTGGTCTGGTAGTAATTTGGTTAATGGAATTTAAAAAGTGTATTCATTCCCCTACTCTGCCGTTAAGAGTACCACAGTTCCATGAAACTATTTTAATCGGATTAAATATCATAGTGCTCTAAATTTTTTGTAAATTCAAGTAGTATTAGTCCTTTTTGGGTTTTTGTTTTGGCTGCCGAAAGTTGTTTTTTTAAATTTTGGATTATATTTAAAAATTTGTTAATTTTCACATGATTATTCAATTCCTGTAATTCTTTACATAATGTGTTAAAGTTGTCTGTATAGTGTTTCATGGTGTGTTGTATGTGGGACTATTCTTCTTACTATTAGGGCTGTTAGTGGAAAAAAGTCTTCTCTGTTTTGTTGGAGTGGTTGAAGGCTGAGAGGCACTCAGCCCCCTTGGCTGCCAGGCGTTGGTTTTGGGTGCTGGTGCTGGAATAAATCTGGTTTCCTGCAACTCTGGTATACCTCTCTGCAGAGCTCTGACCTTGCGGAGGTACACAGGGCACTCCGCGTGATTTGCCGGACTCCAGTTAAATGGTTACCTGCGCACTTTAGACATTGTGTTTTTACGAAGCAGTTCGCCTTTGCGTGGCCCCATTTCTGGCATCTATGGCACTGAAATATTATCTTTTTATTTAAATGTCTTTACCAGTTTATTTTTGTATGGCATAAGAATTTAACATTTTGCTCCAAATAATTCAAGGTTATTTTGTTTGAAGTAATTACTAAAAATAAAGGCCGCTTTGTATTTTTCATTTCGAAAACATTTTTCACAAAAATTTTGTGTTTTTCCAATTTTGTTTTAATATCATCAATGCTTGGTGTGCTATCCAGTCCTCGTATAACAAATGCGTGGGTTTTTTCCTTTTTTTTTTTTGGTGTATGTATAAAATTCTATGCTCTCTTTTAGTAATTCTTGTTTAATTTTGTTCTTATCTTCTTGTTTTTTTAAAAATACATTTGTGATGTTTTTTTTTTATTATTAGTGGGGTAGGTTTCACATTTTCATCATTTTCTTCCATTTCTAATTTTTCAAATGTGTTGTGTGTTTTAATAGGAGAAGGTGGGTTTATTTTATTTATTTTATCTAATTTCGTTGCTTTTCGGTCTATTATTATTGTAAATGTTTCATCTCCGATGGTATTTGTATAGTCTTCCAGGGGTCACAATTCCATGTCAGCTATCAAAACTGACGGCTGACGCTTCCTGCTTAAATTTATTATGTTTCTACTTAAATTGCTGGCTTTACCTTCACTCTCACTAATTCACTGAACTCAGTTTAAACTACTCCAACAATTTTTTTAATTTAGAACGCTGTATTTATTTTAAAATGGTAATTATTTCAAAACGGAACGACGAATATTCGCGTAACCGCTTCAAAATGTAAAATCTGCTTTTGGATTGTTAAATTGTATGAAATAAGGTACATAAATGTTTATAATAACTGATTTATTTTCACTATTATACATATACTAATTACGTCTAACTCAAGGCTTTTAAACTTGGAATACCCCATTCTCCGTTCGTATGAAACTCACCCTTGCCACACAAAGAGACAGTGAGTTTCTCTTAATAACACAATATACTATTTTCTTCGCCTATTAAGATACCTATATGCTTGTTGTATGTTTCTTATTGCTACAGATACTTATTATATTGCAAACACATTTTTATATCTAACAATAGTAATAGGTAACGTGAAATATAAATTTATATTAAAAGTTCTGTCCAAAAATTGTTCCAAATATACCAATTTATATTTTTTTCTCGAAATTTCTGGTAATAAATTTATAGACGTTACTTTTGCAGCTTCTATAACATCTACAGGTGTTAAATTAAGAATTTCTTCCAATGTTGCCAATAATTATCGAATATATGAGTTTGAATCAGTAAAATTAACTAGAAATCACTAGCTTCAAAAATTATTTATGGGTGTAAATGTTTTGGAGGAAACATTTATATTTACAATATTAACATATAAAATACTTTAAATTGTTAATCTATTGAAGGATGTTTTTCCCATCCATTCGATTTGCGTATTATTGATTATTAATTTTGGTGGATCTTGGTCTCTTTTTTATTGTGAAAATTTATTCTTTGCATTTGTTAAGATATAGTTTTAGGTCTTTTTTTAAATTATTTTGTTATTTCCTTTAGGTTATTTGGAATTGATTTCTAGTTATTGATAGGAATTAATGCTGTCTTAATATTGTTGTGTTGTTTGCGAACATCGTTAAACCTGTGTTTTCGGTTAATGGTATATTGTAAACAGATATTAAAGGAAGTTGACCTTAATATGCTACTTTGCGATACCCTGCTTTTAATTTATTTTTTTAATTTCGGAAAAGTAATTATTGATTTTGATTTTATTTGAAATAAAGGATTTTATTATATGGAATAATGTAGGGTGTGATGTTCATTTTTATTATTTCATGTCCATCGAATCACACTTTATCGAAAGTTTGTTTTAGATTTAAGAATTGTATACTTTTTTCTTCGAATCTTTTGATAATATGTTTTGTAATCTTTAGGATTTGATAGTTTTTTAAATGATTTTGACTTAAACTAAACGGTTTGGTGTTAAGTCCATGTTACATTTGTATGATTTGTTCGAGTACGACGAATCGCTACGTGTTGTGCGAAGAAACAAGTACAAAGCATGTTATATTTGTATGACAAAATTATATGAAATATGTTATTTCTTTATATTATTTTTCATGTGGTTTTTCATACGTCAATTTTGTTGTCATTTGTATAACTTGCAAATTAGCATTACAAGTCATTAACTAATTTACAGCTTGTTATAATTTTGTTATTATTTAATATAAGTGTAAGTAGTTGTTCCGATGAAAGCATAAATTTATTATGTGCTAGTATGAACATAAAAAATAAAATTAAGAAAAAAGTAAAAAACGAAGATTTATTTGGAGTAAAGAATGGCTAAAAAAATAAATAAAAATGTGGGACACGGTGGATTGGCTTTATTACATAACGAATAGAGAATAGAAGATAAAGAAGCATTTAAAAATTTTCTTAGAATGGATGAAGAGTGTTTTAATTCGTTACTCATTAAAATAGATTGACAATTACGTTAAGGTTTTTAGCAACAAGTGAAAGCTTTCAAATTTTATTTTATAATTTTAGTGTGGATAGAAGTACTATATGGTTAAGTTTTAGATGCAATTATTATATTATTAACTTTGTAAATCTCCACCGTGGAGGATAGTTCTCCTCAACGTTTTTAATTATTTCCAAACATGTAACAATAATATTGTATAATAACCTAGATTATTTATATCTGAAGGATGATTGTTTAAGCTGATGAATGTTTAAAATCACCGAAACGTCTGTCCCAAGAAACAAAGGATTGTTTTTTATAAAAACTTCGCTTTTTGATCCCAATAACCTATAAAAAACCATTTTACTTAACGTGAGAGAGGAATGAAATGCTTTGCGTGCCAGAAATACGGACATAAGGCAGCAGATTGTAAAGATCAAATAAAGAAAGAAAGATAAGATAGAATACTATTTTCTGAAATATTAAGAGAAACAGGAACATCTTACTACTCGTCACATAGAAGCATTATTCGACACAGGTAGTTCAGTGACTCTAATAAAAGCCAGCGAATATCTTAAGCTGCATCATACAGCTCTTGAGAAGAATATTATAAAATTGAACGGAGTAGATTCTTGCGAAGTAAAAACTAGCGTTACAATAAATGATTTAGAGTGTGAAATTTGTTTACACGTAGTACCAGACACAGTAATGCCACCCCAGATGATTATAGGAAAATTATTTATGAAGTAAATATTAGAGGTGGGAAAATAAAAGCTATAGAAAAAATTGAAAGAAGAACAGAGGAGAACAGTGATAATTTCTCAATAGTGTTGTATATAACAGAAACAAACCAAAACGAAATAAGTGCTGGCATTAGAAAACAAGAAGACAAAATTAAACATCTAGTGGAAGAATATACACCTGCATCACATCCAAAAAAATACTAAATTATCAATGAAAATAAATCTTGTTAACGAAGAACCCATATATATATCAACGTGAACGAAGACTAGCTGCAATAGAATTAAAAGAAGTTGATACAGTTATTGAAGAATGGAATGAAAAAGGCATTATTAGACCGAGTTCATCTGACTATGCCAACCCTGTTGTGCCAGTAAGAAAGAAAAACGGAACATCAAGAGATTGTGTGGACTACCGATTATTGAATAAGAAGACAATAAAATATCGATACCCACTTTCCATTATACATGATCAAATAGACAAGTTGAGGGACGCAAAGATATTCACAACTATGGACTTAACGAATGGATTTCATCATATTCCAAGTGAAACAAAAAACATCAAATATACAGCTTTCGTTACATCGCGAGGTCAATTTGAATTCATACGTATGTTGTTGTTCGATGACCTAATAAACCAAAACATTGTGTTAACATATATAGACGATCTAATCATACCAGCTGCGACCGATGAAGAAGCTTTAGAGAGATTGAAGATTGTTCTACAAATAGCTAATGAGTATGGCTTATAATTTAATTGGAGTAAATGCCAATTTATGACTAAAGAAATTGAGTATCTTGGGTATCGCATAACCTACAATACAATTAAACCATCTATTTCCAAAATAAAGGCAATAAGAAATTTTCCGAAGCCAACAACAATAAAAGTTGTTCAGAGTTTCTTAGGTCTCACTGGAACGTTTTGTAAATTCATATCTCACCATACTAAAATAGCCAGGACGTTAAGCGAAATGTTGAAGGAAGATCAAAATTTTAAATTTGATAATGAAGAAGAGAATTTCCTTTGAAACATTAAAAGACTTATTAACTGTAGAGACCGTTTTGAATATATATAAACCGGAGTTATATACTGAGTTATGCACAGATGCGAGTAAATTTGGACATGGTGCTATACTCATGCAGAAAGATCCAGAAGATCAACAGATGCATCCCGTGTACAACATGAGCTATAAAACCAGTGACGTTGAGAAACGATATCATAGCTACGAGTTAGAAGTCTTGGCAGTGATTAAAGCGTTGCAGAAATTCAGAGTTTATCTGATTAGTATTGATTTCAAAATAATAACGGATTGTACCGCTTTTCAAATGACTATGTCCAAGAAAGAAGTGTCACCAAAGATTTAGCGATGGCTTCTTACATGGAACAATTCCGTTATACTATTGAACATCAATCTGGATCTAAAATGAAACATTGCGATGCATTGAGTAGGTATCCAGTGATGGTAGCAGTAGATAGTCCAGTTTTTGGAAAGAATAAAACTTTGCCTGAATGTCGATGAGCATTTAGAACAGTAAAAGAACTTATTAACCAGAATTGTTCATTTAACTATTATGTTTTACAAAATGGTATAATTTACAAGATACAGGACAATGTAAACTATTAGCAATTCCAAACCATATGCAAACCGAAATAATAAAAAAAACCATGAAGAAAATGGACATTTTGGAAGCAAAAAGATAGAAGATATAATTACTCGTGAATTTTGGATTCCTAAAGTAAAACAAAAGATTGCAAAATGTATTCAGAATTGTGTACATTGCATACTCGCAGAGAAAAAGATAGGAAACCAGGAAGGATTTCTAAATTCTATCGATAAAGAAGACTTGCCGTTGCAGATTTACCATATCGACCATCTAGGCCCCTTTACTTCAACAAAAAAGGGTAATCGATATATTTTACTTGTCGTAGACGGGTACAAAGATTGTCACTACAGAGGAGATGATTAGAAAATTTGATGTTCAGAAGTCGTTATTTGGAAATGCAAAAAGAATAATCGCTGACAGAGGGATAGCATTCACCTCAAATACATTTAAAGATTATTGAAAAGAAGAAAAAAATTTACATTTGTCACATTACAAGAGCCGTTGCACGAGGTAATGGGCAGGTTGAGCATTTCAATAGAACACTTATACCAATATTAACAAAATTGTCTCGAGAAAAAGAAGAACAGTGGTACAAATTCGTTCCAAATGTTCAGTGTGCTCTAAACAACACGTATCAAAGATCCATAGACCGCACTCCATGTAAATTATTTTTCGGGGTATATTTACGACAACCAGAAGATATGAGATTATTGGAAGTAATTCGAGAAGAATGCCTGAATTTGTACCATGAAGAGAAAAGCAAAGACAAAGAGCTAAAACTCAAATCCTGCAGATCCAAGAAGAAAATCTAAAAAATTATAATAAACGAAGAAAACAACCAAATAAATATAATCTAGAAGATTTACTAATCTGAGTAAATTGCGTCAGAAGTATTTAGGACCTTACAAAGTAGTCAAAATTAAGACAAACGGCCGTTATAATGTGGCATAGTTTGCAGAAGTACAAAAAAAAACATCGACGAGCGCTGATTTTATGAAGCGCTAGAACACTTCTACCGACGATGACGACAACATTGAAGACATCCCAGAGGAAAATTCCATGGGCGGAATTTGTGTCAGAATTGGCCGACATGTAGGATCCTCGTTGCTGTGATGCGACAAAAGAGATTCTATATATAGATGTCATGATGATAAGATTTATTGTATTATTGTTTGTGATATGTTCAATTTAACCATTTATTCTAATAAATAATAGATACTGATAATTTAAATTTATATATATATATATATATATATATATATATATATATATATAAATTATAATTCATGAAACGCTGCAGTTTCAGAATTTAATATAATAAACAACGTCATTTCACCCGATACTTAGAAGATAAGAATAAAATGTTATAAGTAGATGTAAGAAACACATGTAGTTGAATTACTTTGTATCATCCTGGCTAGTAGCAACATCCGTATTGTCGTAATAAACAAACTTTATAATAAATAAACTTTATAATAAACAAATATTAAAATTAAAATTTGTTTTTTTTAATAAGTGTTGAGATCAAATTATAATTGGCGCAGTCGGTAGGATAGCCGACAAGAATCCAGTGAGTGCACAATTCCTCGTAAACCTGTGAAACGCTTATCGAAAATTTTCAAATTTTCACAAAAGCTATCCGAACACTATCTACGATCTCTAAACAACCTAAACAGTGGTTGCACAAGTGCTACACGAACATCATCCACGATCTTCAAACGACCTAAACAGTGGTCGCACCAGGGCCTAACCACGGCCCATCTTTAAAAGCCGAGGACATCCACCCACTTTCCAGTCAGGACCATCAATCCAATTGACTCTACAAGTGCGTGACAAGATACAAGTTCCCGCCCACTTGAAGCGTATCAAGACCTACACTGCAATGAAAAGAGTAACCTACTTCACGATATTCCTGCTGTAAGTTTACTTTCATTGTAAATATATTTTTTGCCGGTAGTAACAATCGGTCTACAAAAAAATACTGTTACACATATTTACACAAATATACACATTATTATTAATGCCAATACATGTCTTCAGACGAAGAAACTGATTTATTAAGTAATCAATTTAATAAAATACCGATTACAATTAAACCAAGTAAATTAGGTAACGGTAGTAGAATCAAACAATTATCTACCGAAAATACACCCTTAACATATTCAACACAAGAATTAAATAACTGCCAATTTGAATTAACCATGGCAACCGCAACAATCTCTGATATTCGGAATTTTATCGATGCTGTACCCGATTACAATGGAGAGATAACCGATAACTTTTATACAGTAATGAATTCTTTAAATCTAACATCAATACAGAAAACATATTGCTTTTCTATGTTACAAAAAAAATTCGTAGATAAAGCCAAAGACATACTAGACAGCCAAGAATTCACATCTTGGTCTGAAATAAAATCATACCTCCAAACAAACTTCGAGGATAAAAGTACATATAACACATTATTATTAACAACAATTAAAATCACACAAATAGATAATAATGTGAATGACACTCTAAAGAAATTCAAAGACCTTTACCAGCGAATGGTTTCCAAAATTCAATTATTGCAATACACACCAAATGAAAAAAAATGCGTAATAACTGAAACTCAAAAAACAATAGTTACTCATTTCATTTCATTATTGCCCATGAACTTTAGAGCCTCATTCATAAGTAAAAATTCGCAGACACTCGACGCCTGCGAACAACTTTTAGCAAATGAGTATAACTGTATGCAAATATCACACAGATCACCCATGCACAGAGGAACACCTCAAAACACACAAAAACCACAAAAATTCCCTATTATTCCACCACAGAAATTTCCAGGACAACAATTTCCCTCACGTCCATTCAACCCCCAAGACTCACGCCCTACTGGACCGCACACATTCGCTAGACAAAATATAAAAAATTTTATTGACACAAAACGCACTTTTAAACCAACTCCAATGTCCGGCATAACAAAAACAACAATACCAATGTCCACACAAACTATAAGGCAGAATTACGCCATAGAAACAAAAGACGATGTAGAAAGCAATAATCAAGAAAATACATACGAACAAGAACTAAATGAAGAGAACTTTGAAACCCAATCTTTTTTAGAGTACGACCCAGAACTGATAGAAGAAAATACGTAATGCTCTCTAACACAAAAACAATCCCAATCATTACATTTCAAAATTTCAAAATTCTCATCGACTCAGGATCAGACGTTAACCTAATAACAGAAAAAACCGTAAAACAAAACAATATGAAAATTTTAAAAGAATATTTAACATTCAGAACCGCAACAAATACAGTAAAATGCAATGAATATGTCGAAATCAAAATATTCAACAAAAATTACAAATTTTTTATTCTAAATTTTCATTCAGAATGTAATTTATTATTTGGAACAGACATACTTCGCGACACAAATACCATTATAAATTTTGCGGAAAATTCCATCCAAATGAAACAAATGAAATTTGATATTCAGAACTTGAGTAAACATAGGAAAGAAAGTCACGTACAAATACGAGACGAACACTTACAACCAAACATAAAAAATGAACTATATAATTTATTAGAACAATATGATTCACTTTTCCCAAAAGAAAACGACACACTGACATGTACAGACAAAATACAACACAAAATTCACACTTCGGACGATACCCCCGTATACACAAAAAATTATCGACTCCCGCAAGTATTTGAAAAAGACATTGAAGAACATGTTCAGACTATGTTAAAATCAGGAATCATACAAAAATCAAAAAGTCCATATAATTCCCCAATATGGATCGTACCCAAAAAAATGGATGCCTCAGGTAAACAAAAAACCCGACTAGTAATTGACTTTAGAAAATTAAACCAAAAAACAAAAGAAGACAAATTCCCTATACCAAACATTGACACACTTTTCGATCAAATAAATAAACCAAAATATTTCACCACTCTTGACCTACATTCGGGATTCCACCAAATACTCGTTGAGAAAAATGACAGAGAAAAAACAGCCTTCAGCACCGCTTCCGGACATTCATTAACGCCGCCGCGACATTCCAAAGATGTATGAACGAAATACTACAAAATTTAATTGGTAAAATATGCCTTGTATATTTAGATAACATCATAATTTTTGGCAACACTAAACAAGAACACTTAGAAAATATTAAAACAGTCTTTGAACGTTTGAAAAATGCGAATCTTAAAATACAGATAGACAAGTCAGAATTTTTCAAAACGGAAGTTGAATATTTAGGTTTTATAATTTCAAAAGACGGCCTTAAGCCAAACACAAAAAAGATAGAAGTAATACAAAATCTCCCAATTCCAAAATCAATAAAAGAAATAAAATCATTCCTATGCAAACTATCATGGTATCGTAAATTCATCCCAAATTTTTCCAAATTGACGAAACCATTTACAAATTGCTTACGAAAAGGATCAATAATAGATATTCACAATAAAGAATACCAAGAATGCTTCACAAAAGTAAAAGAACTAATTACAAACCCACCGATACTGGCATATCCAGACTTTAACCAAATTTTTATATTAACTACTGACGCTTCTGACTTCGCAATGGGCGCAGTACTCTCCCAAAATCAAGATTCACAAGAAAAACCACTTGCCTACGCATCAAAAACATTTAACTCTCAAGAACAAAATTACTCTACCGTCGAAAAAGAACTGAAAGCAATTATATGGGCCATTAAAAATTTCAAACCATACCTCTACGGAAGAAAATTTTTATTACCAACAGATCATCGACCATTAGTGTGGCTTTTCAATATGAAAAATGCCAACCAGAAGCTGATGTGATGGAAAATTGAATTAAACGAGTATAACTTTGAGATAGAATACATCCCTGGCAAAACAAATAAAATTGCGGATTTTTTAAGTAGAATTAAAAACGAGTTCAAAATTAATTACAAAATAGGTGATGTAACCTCAACCCCTATCTTTGCACACTGCATTTCAAAAGATTACAAATTCGGTAAAGGATTAGCAAAACAAATCGACGATCAATTCAATAGCAAAAGTTTCTGTATAGATAAATTACCAAACAAAATTATAAGTCAGAATGAACACAATAAATAAATATTCCATTTATTTTCAAAAGAATCATTCAACGATACTTGTGACCCAAAATTACTAAAACAATCATTAATCCAACTACGTGATTATTTGATAAAAAATGATATACACGAAATTAACATCCCGTATTTATCATGTGGCTACGATAAATTACAAAAAAAAGAATTAATCAGAATTTTGACCTCTGTATTTGAGAATACTTGTATACAGATTAATATTTATTCATTACCTCAAAATTTTGCAATAAGCGACGAACTGGAATCAAGGATCGAACTAGAAAAAATTATAGAACAAGATGACGACTCAATAAGTAACATAATTAACATAGAAGACGATATTGAAACCGTACATAGTGCCCAAGAACACCCCGTCAACGGTTTAAAAATATTAGAAAATAGAATAAACACCGCGGATAATCAAATTGTATTCTCTTTTGATGAAAAACAGGATCTAAAAATCACAAAACTTTTTGGAAATAAAAAACAACGTCTCACAGTCACTATAGAAGAAAAAAATGCCGAAAATCAACTGCGAGAATTTATAAAAAATTATATCATTCCCAAGGTCAGATATTACTGCATATGCGATGATAAAATATTCAAAATTTTAAATCAAATAATTCGAAAAGATTTCGAAGTAAACAGTATTAATTGTAGTGGAAGAAAATCAAAACTGCAATGAAAATGACGAAATTCCACCGATACATCAAGATGAAGCCGAACTCCGCTGGAACTGTCTTCGATCCAGAGACAAAAATAGAACAACTGACATCAAAGACAATGTCTCGTCAGGAAAGGCCGAGCTGTAAGGTTCCTACCCAGTAAGCTATGAAGCAAGTACGAACGAGTCGACATTGGAAAAAACATAGAATTGAGTTGTCAAAATAAATAAATATTATGACGTTGTTACGTCGTCAGCCCCTATCGTTCTCGAAAACGTGTGACGGACTACGGCGTTACCTTCGCGTCACACAATGTAGAATACGTCGTCACAGCCTATAACACAGTAACTCATACAAAAACACAATAATTAGTCGACAGGCACGGTATAATAAAATATACAAACGCTCTCGCACTACTCGTTTCCAAATCTCGGACGCCACTCTACGTAACGGTAGAGACGTCTAACTCGCAGGCTTCCAGTGACGACGGCCACGGATATCTCAATGGAGAAAAATGTCCAAGGTACGGATTCCAACGTTGGTTGTGGTCGCTCGCTTGAACACATTATCACGGAACGACTTTCCAAAAAAGACAGTAAAAAGACGTAATTAAAAGCATAAATAAATTTCGAATAAAAATCGGTTATTCTTAAAACCTGCGTTGCTCGCTCACCCACGTGCACGCGATGCGAGGATGAGGTAAAAACGAACGCAAAACCAAATTCAGCAGAACTATCCTTGATTAGTCCTGGCGGTGGTCGATGGACAAGCCGAATCCTGTTCCGCGACTCACCAAGCAAAATGACGGATTCGAGGATTCTTTCCACGCCGAAATTCATCCAAAATTATCTCGATAGCGTTAGCGCAATCACTAGTTCTTCTCTGCACCTAGTAATCGGAATCCACAAACTATCGCAACTTACGCACAACTCGTGCACGGGATGAAAATAAACGATTTTTTTACAAACACGTTTTGCTCACATAAGGGTGTGAAAAACGGCAAAACACTATTCCAATTTTCCCATAAATACTTCACTTCCACCTACCTTACGCTCACCAGCGGAAGGACAGGAAAACATACGGTAAATAATACAAAAAATTCTGCTTTACAACTTTCATTTTCTACGTCTTTATTTGGCCAAAAACTCACTCAAAAAAGCCCCGAATTGGTCAACAACCGCGCTTTTATAAATGTTCAACCCTTCCCCTCCGTACCTATCATCAGAGGTGAACATAGTCACAATTCATACAATTTATATAAAAATAAATATAAATAAATAACATTTAAATACAATACAAACAGAAATAAAAACAATACACATATATATATATATATATATATATATATATATATATATATATATATATATATATGTATATATATAATTATTTTTTGTGGCATTCCAAAAATCTTAAATAATTGTTTTAGAGATCGAACAGCTTCTTCAGTAGTAGTAGTTTTTGCTGGTTCTAAAAAAATAAATTTGGTAAAGGCATCTATAACTGTAAATATATATTTATAGCCTCTTGAACTTCGTTCTAAGGGACCCAAATGATCTATGTGTAGAGTTTTCCAAGGCTCTGATCCCTTGTCTATGCAGTGTAAAAATCCTTCATTCTTGATAGTCTTGTAATTGTGTTCGATACAATTTATACATTGTGACACACATTTTTTTACGTACTTACGCATGTTTCTAAAATAGTATAAAGTTCGCAATTCTTGAAGACTTTTTTCTGATCCGAGATGAGCTATTCTTTCATGGATTTTAAATACCAACTGTCGACGTAGTTGTCTTGGGAACAACTAACAAATATTTATTATTTACACGTTTCATTAACATATCATTTACAATTTCAAAATCATCATGCTTTTTACAATCAGTTGTCAGCTTATTTTTTAATAAGTATAGCAATTTCTTCTAATTCTTGATTTTGTTTGTCTGTAAAATTTACGGGGATTATCCTACTAAGACAATCTACATGTGACATTTTCTCGCTATTACGGTGCTGTATATCAGAGTCAAAATTTTGAAGTATTAAACTCCACCGTAAAATCTTTGGACATTGGTCTTTCTTCTTTAACGTTTGAGTTAGTGCATTACAGTCAGTTACCAAGGTAAATTTCTTTCCTAATAAGTAAATTCTGAATTTTTTTAGAGCGTTTACAACAGCTAAAAGTTCTAATTCAAAGCTGTTGTGCGGGATAACAGGGATGGATACCCAGGATATCGAGTATGGATGATGAAACAGTTGGTGAGGTTGTAAATCTCACTTTCACACAACCACGCGAAAAACACTTATTTATTTACACACAGCACAGCACAACCAAAACTATACAAACAACAGATATAAAAGCAGTACAACAATGGATTGTTGCGGACCGATACAAAACAACTTTGGCGCAGCAACGCCGGAACCGAACAGACTTGTCCTTGTACAAATTTTTAAAATCAAAAAAATCGCTAGCGACAGCGCCACTAACAATAAACTACAAAAAATACAATGAAGCGTATATGGCGTCGACATTGGCAAATATGTGTTGTACCTTTCACAATATACGGAGCTGACAACAATTAAAATCTCAAACAGCTGTGTAATTTCGATTCTGCTTCAGTCGTCTTTAAGCTAGAGTAATAAACTGGATGAAATTTTCCCTCGTGCTTTATAATAAAATAGCTCCAAATCCATTAGAACTTGCGTCTGTGTGAAACTCGATTTCTTTTTTAGGATCGTATAGTTTTAGTATAGGTTCATTAGTTAAACAGTCTTTAAATTTATTTATTGCACTTATTTGTTCTATTCCCATTACAAACTTTATATTTTGGCGTAATAGATTAGTTAAAGGTTTGGCTATAATAGCATAATCTTTAATAAAGCGCCTAAAATAACCTGTAAGTCCTAAAAACATTCTAACTTGGCATTGATCTTTAGGTATGGGGAAATTACAAACAGCTTTTGTTTTGTTTATACCAGGTTGAATTTGATTGTATTTGATATGATACCCTAAATAATCTATCTCATCTTGTAAAAATTGACACTTATCGAAACGAAGTTGTAAATTATACTGTCTCATTATTTCTAGAATTTCACGAATTATTTCTAAATTCTGTTCAATTGTTTGAGTTGCAATAAGGAGATCATCCATATAAATTTGTATTTTATGAGCTCGTATCATTTCTCTAAAAATATGATTTACATATCGCATAAAAACAGACGGTGAATTGACTAATCCAAATGGCATCCGGGTGTATTCGTATTGACCACTGTGTACTACGAACGACGTGTATTTTGTTGAATCCGGATGAATTTTGACGTGGTAAAATCCATTTTTAAGATCAAGTGCTGTGAAATATCTGGCATTACTCAAATCGTTAATTAAATCATCAATGTGTGGTAACGGAAATTTATCTTTAATGGTTTCTTTATTAATGTCGCGGTAATCTACGCACATGCGAGTCACTCCATTCTTTTTGGCTACAAGTACAACTGGACTGGCATATTCGGAATGACTAGGCTTAATTACACCTTTATTCAACAAATCATCTACTATTTTATCAATAATTTCGCGTTCATGGTAAGAAACTCTACGCGGTAACGTATAAATTGGTTTATCGGTTTTTAATTCGATTATCATTTGTAAATCATCATCATCAACCCCAATTTTATCACTAGGTATTGTGAGATAGTTTGAAATTATTTGCATCAATTTTTTTTTTATCTTGAAAACTTATATTCGGATTTATATTGAGTTCTGGTTCATGATTTTGTATCTCAATATTCATTACATTTATAATATTTACTATTTCGTTTCTATTAAATGTTATACCGTCTTTATTTACATACCATTCTATTGTATTTAAAAATTCTTGACCAAGGATAATATCGTTACTAATTGAGTTTTCCGGGACAACTATTGCATCAATTTCATATTCAAAATGATCGATTTTAATGCAAAATTTCGCAATTTTATTACAATATACTTTACTATTGTTAAGACCAATTAAAATAGTATTGCATTTTTCAGTTTTTAAATTATTAGCAAATATATCTTTAACTAGATTTGTTTTACTACCAGTGTCAACTAATGCAGTTAAAATTTTATCCATAACTTGTACTTGTTTAAGAAATTTAGATACAGAATGGACAATATTTACCCTCTGATTATTTGTGTTGTTAAATCCAGCTTTTTCTTGCTTTTGGATTGTCGTGTTACAGTTTCTAGATATATGATCCGGTTGATTACATTTGTAGCATGTGACTGTAGAATTTCCAATAACTTTACTCACTGTGGGGTTATTATTCATTTCAGGTTTCCGTAGACTTTTTTTTTTGAAAATCATCTCTTGGTGGTTTATCCATATTAAGTTCACCCACAACCATGTTCTGAAACAAACTTTTTAAAGATTTATGTTTAGCACATACCATCTGCATTCGAAGTGTAAAATTATCAATTCCTTTAATACTTCCGAAAGCTTTGCTCTCTGTGCCATTTGAACTTTTTCGTAATAGTAGTCCTCAAATCTCTCACCGCGTTTCCACTTTCGTGATCTAATTTTGTCCATAATCATCCCAGTATCTTCATATCTTTCGAACATATCTTTTATTTCAGTTTTTATGTCATGCCATTTCATTTTACATGTTTCTGGGTTGGAATGATACCACTGTTTTGCGTTACTTACCAGTTTATTTGTAGCTAACAATTTAATAATATCGTCACTTAATGAGTAAATACTCTGTACATCATCAACGCGTCTTAACCATAATTCGACATCATCACTTTCCGATTTACCACCGAAAACAGGAATTTGTAATGAAATTTCAAAAAATGGTATGGTACTGACATTTGACTGACTACGTTCATTGTACCTTTGTCTTAGAGAATTTAATTCCTCATCTTTTGCTTGAATCATGTTCAACATTGTAGTAAGATGAACCATCATTTGTTGCATAGTCGGTTCTTGACTAGATTCTTGTCTCGGTTCTTGATTATCTTCCATTTTGCAATTTTAAAAGTTCAGATATTAAAGAAAATGGACACAGGGATTAAGATGATTGACTCTGTACGTCGGCCAATTGTGTATTTAATCCGCCACTCTTCAATTACTTTACCTTTCTCTTGTATGCAAGACAACACTTTTTTTAATATTCTATTCTTTATCCTTCACAATCCCACTTCTGAACTGTAAGGATGATAAGCGGTGGGCAGTTTATTGCAAAATAAAGAATAGTTTTTATTAGAAAACCTTTTATTTATCTTTATATATATTTATTTTGACAACTCAATTCTATATGTTTTTTCCAATGTCGACTCGTTCCTACTTGCTTCATAGCTTACTGGGTAGGAACCTTACATATATATATATATATATATATATATATATATATATATATATATATACAGGGTGATTTCTAACGTACGGACGAAACTGATAGGGCAACTAGAGGGGACCAAAAATAGTTTTTTTTTTAAATAAACTTTTGATCATAATCGAATAACAAGAAAGATACAACGGTTTAAAGTTCTTATAAACTTAAGCATTTTTTTATAAAATACGGTAATAATTTACGTTTTGAATTTAAATTTAGAGTATTTGAGAGTTAATTAAACAAAGTTCAGTTAAAAAATATTCGGTCATGGGTGTTCGTTTATTGAGAACCGCTGATTTATTTAATCTAATCATGTATGTAGGTAAGTCAAAATAACTTAAACGTCAAAAATTAAATAGGTTATTTGTTATGTCATTAATTCGACTGAAATGGTTCATTTCACTAACGAAGAATACGTAGACATGATTATGGTGTATGGAGCTGCTGAAGGAAACGCTGAACGCGCACGACGTATGTATTTGGAACGATTTCCAAATCGACAAATGACAGTAAGCTCAGCGGTACTCAATACGTCGGCGTTAATTTATAAGAACTTTAAACCGTTATATCTTTCTTGTTATTCGATTTTGATCAAAAGTTTATTGTAAAAAAAACTATATTTTAGTCCCCTCTAGTTGCCCTATCAGTTTCGTCCGTACGTTAGAAATCACCCTGTATATACAGGGTGAGTCACCGAAATGCCCGTCTTCAATATCTCCCTTGTCGTTAGAAATACAGCATAAATTTATTAACAGTTATTCGTGAACTCAAGGAGCATGACGTAAAATTATTTTCACATATACAGGGTGTTGCACTACGGGTCGGCGAAAATTGTTTGCCTTTTATTAAATGGAACACCCTGTATATTTTTATATTTTTTTAAGTGTATTTCATTCCCCTATACGGACATATAAATTTTGTTTTAGTTTTCCGCGGCGTTGCCAAGTTATTCCGTTTATTCTCTAAAAAAGACCAAATACACGCATTGCTTTATAATGACGTACTGAAGTTATTTTAATAGTAAAAATTAAGAATTTTTTTTTCTGTACAACTGTAACTACACTCTATGTCCTCATATATATTTTTTTAAATGTAATTATACAGAATGTTCAATAAAGCGAATCAAATTTACTCAATTTCAAATGACTAAAACTCGTCATTTTCAAATGGAACAGCTTATATTTTATAATTCAGTTGTGCGTCTTTTTGTCTTATCTTCATATTTTATTAAGGGTACCCTATGCCTAAAACCAATATTTTTGGAGATTTTCAGCATTTTAATTTTATTTCTATGTTCCATTTAATAAAAGGCAAACAATTTTCGCCGAGCCGTAGTGCAACATTCTGTATATGTGAAAATAATTTTACGTCATGGTCCTTGAGGTGACGAATAACTTCTGTTAATAAATTTATGCTGTATTTCTAACGACAAGGGAGATATCGAAGACGGGCATTTCGGTGACTCACCCTGTATATATATATATATATATATATATATATATATATATATATATATATATATATACCGGGTGTCCCAGCTCGACCGACACATGGGAGTTTTACATGGGAAATCAGTTAATTATGAATAGTATCTCCCCAGTGCAAGATATTAACTTGAAATTTTGTATACTTATAGGAGAATATTAATTCTATGGATCACACTTATTTGAAATATGTAATTTCGTCTGCAGGGAGAGATTTATTAAATTTAAAATGTAATATTTTCATTCAACAACAGACAGTCATGGAAATAAAAGAAAACATCTATGTGACAGTTGCGACAGTTAATGACATGCCATTGTAGATATTTATATTTTTGTAATATTGATATATTATTTAACAAAAAGAAACTAAATTTAACTTAAATAATATTAAAATACAGGGAATAAGAATTAAAATCAGTGATATTACACTAAACTGTCAGATAATTTTTTTCTTTTATTTCCATGGCTGTCTGATTTTGAACGAAAATATTAGATTTTAAATTTAATAAATCTCTCCCTGCAGACGAAATTGCATATTTCAAATAAGTGTGATCCATAGAATTAATATTCTCCTATAAGTATACAAAATTTCAAGTTAATATCTTGCACTGGGGAGATACTATTCATAATTAACTGATTTCCCATGTAAAACTCCTATGTGTCGGTCGAGCTGGGACACCCGGTATATATATAAATATATATATATATATATATATATATATATATATATATATATATATATACAGGGTGAGTCACCGAAATGCCCGTCTTCGATATCTCCCTTGTCGTTAGAAATACAGCATAAATTTATTAACAAAAGTTATTGGTCAACTCAAGGAGCATAACGTAAAATTATTTTCACATATACAGGGTGTTGCGTTACGGCTCGGCGAAAATTGTTTGCCTTTTATTAAATGGAACATCCTGTATATTTTTATATTTTTTCAAGTGTATTTCATTCCTCTATACGGACATATAAAATTTGTTTTAGTTTTCCGCGGCGTTGCCAAGTTATTCCGTTTATTCTCTAAAAAAGACCAAATACACGCATTGCTTTATAATGACGTACTGAAGTTATTTTAATAGTAAAAATTAAGAATTTTTTTTTCTGTACAACTGTAACTACACTCTATGTTCTCACATAAATTTTTTTAAATGTAATTATACAGGCTGTTCAATAAAGCGAATCAAATTTACTCAATTTCAAATTACTAAAACTCGTCATTTTCAAATGGAACACCCTATATTTTATAAGTCAGTTGAACGTCTTTTTGTATTATCTTCATATTTTATTAAGGGTACCCTATGCCTAAAACCAATATTTTTGGAGATTTTAACAATTTTTTTCTAAAATTATTTATTCAATTAATAATTAAATGTAGTATACCATGGATATTACCCGGAGATTGTAGTTCCAACATGATGGTGCACCAGCTCACAACAGACTTCGGGTTAGGAACCATTTAAAAGAAGAATTTGCTATAGATGGATCGGAAGAGGTGGTCCAAAAAATTGGCCCGCTAGATTTTCGGATCTTTCAAAATTAGATTAAAATTCGTAACTGTTTTAAAACTGTCGACGCAAATATCTGCGAAGAGTAAATTACTCATTTGTAAACTGTCTCAAACATGTTTCCGTGCGAATAGCTGTTACATTAAAAATCTTTTGGAATCTAATTTTTAGAAATATAATTAAAATGCTGAAAATCTCCAAAAATATATATATATATATATATATATACAGGGTGATCATGCGAGAATGAACCAGTTATTATCTCCGTTATTAAGGGAGATAGCGATTATGTTCTTATAAGCTAATTTACTATAGATATCATGGGCTATAAGATGCGGTAGTCAAAAGTGTTCTATTTCATCCGGTTCCGGAATATGTGATGTCAACTTTGAAATTTCAAATGGCACATACTACTTTGTTTTATATTTTTGAAAAGTACACAAAATTTTGTTTAAAATGGTGGTAAATAAGTAGTATGTTATGTTTATATATATATATATATATATATATATATATATATATATATATATACAGGGTGTTCATTTTAAATGGGCCACCATTGCTATTTTGAGAACTATAAGAGTTACGAGGTCGGTTAAATTAGCAAACAATTTCTATTTTACAATACTATTAACATGAGATAAACAAAATTTTTATTAAACCAGTGGTTCTCAAAATACGGGTATATATATATATATATATATTAGAGGTTTCGATCGGGGAACACAAAACACACACCAACGAAATAAAACACTAAATCCGCAACAAAATATTTAATCCAAAACCAATTTCTGACAACACAAAAGAGACGATAACCCATTCACCACTCAGCACAAATCCACACTGAGCAGTGCTGCGTTAACTCGTCTTTTATAAGGTTATACATAATATCATTTACCATAAAAAATTAACAAGTCAACAATATTTAATTAATTATAGCATAACCCCTGGCATAATCGCACTGTCTACTTCATTCTCTAACACGGCCCTCCTGACCTGTATCCCGCTCTCGGGATACTGATGATTCAAACTCGTCCGGCACGTCACAAGATACAAGTTCAGGATCAGGATCCTCTTGATTTACGACAATACAGACTAAGTAGGATGATCGTAATTTGCTCTGTAACAGCATATTCAGACGCTAGTTTAACATAACTCATGTAGTTTGTTCTGCAACAGCAGATTCAGAGACTACTTAACACAACGCATGTAGTTTGTTCTGCAACAGTAGACTCAGGGACTACTTAACACAACACATGTAGTTTGTTCTGCAACAGCAGACTCAGGGACTACTTAACACAACACATGTAGTTTGTTCTGCAACAGCAGACTCAGGGACTACTTAACACAACACATGTAGTTTATTCTGCAACAGCAGACTCAGGGACTACTTAACACAACGCATGTAGTTTGTTCTGCAACAGCTGACTCAGGGACTACTTAATACAACACATGTAGTTTGTTCTGCAACAGCAGACTCAGGGACTACTTAACACAACATTATGTAGTTTGTTCTGCAACAGCAGACTCAGGGACTACTTAACACAACGCATGTAGATTATTACTTTCGTTGTCATTGCCATTTACATTCAAATTTCACTGCAGAAATATTTGAATTAATTCCCACTAATAACTTTATTGGTGAAAACCCTGTTGAATTTTGAACGGTTGTATTAATAGTTAGCTGTATCTTGGGTAAGGCGCTCGACCATTCTGACTTACTATTCTGCGTCTTGATGGACAGTAAACTTGTCACAGTGGCAACGTAACGCTCTGCTTGTCCGTTTGCCTTGCAGCACCGGTCGCAACTAAATGGTGCTCTATATTGATGCTTAAGTAAGCTCCTTGTTTTTGAATCTGTGAAATTAATTCCTCGGTCAGTTATTAGCCGTTAAGGTGTCCCGAATAAGGTAATATTTCGTTCTAACATTTTAGAAGTTTCCTCCCCTGTTAGACCTCTTAACGGAATAAGAATCAAATATTTTGTGAATCCGTCGATAATTAACAGAATGTGTTTGAATCCATCTCGGTCCTTTGGGAACGGTCCCACAAAATCCGCATGCACATTGTGGAAAGGAATGCCAATCTTCTCAATTAAATGTAAAATTTCATGTGTTGGTCAAGTTTTTCTTTCCGTTAAAAGGCAGGTTAAACAATGCGCCACGTATTTTCTAACAAATCTCACAAACATTGGGAACCAGAAAAGTTCTAACAACTTGTGTAGGGTTTTCTCCCTACCGATGTGGCACTTATTGTCATGATAAATCTGAAGTAAACTGAATCTGCTTTCCTTCGGCACAAAATATTTAAGTTCAGTTTTCCCGTTTAGTTTTACCCTTGGTCCAACAGAATTCTTCAGTGTGCCCATTCTTTTTGCAAAAGTTGCAAAATCGTGGTGTTCTACTGGTTTAATTTTCTCGGGATGGTCCCGGTTTACTGTCATTTGTTGGAAAATTCTTATTTAGAATCTTTATTTCAGATTCTCGTAGTGGACACGCAGTTGCAATATGACCAATATTATTGCAAAAATAACATGTTCTAGTATCTACACGCTTCACCAGTTTTGTAGGGACGATTCGGTTGTCATTTTCATGGGGCCTTTTCCTGCAAACTTTGGAATAGGAAGAAAGTAATATAATAAGTTCACTGGTAGTAGAAACTTTGCTGTTCAAGGCTCCCATTTTAATAACATCGTCTTTAATATCACCGATAACAAGCTCTACAATTTGTGGCTCAGTGAATTGTATCTTTGTTTTTCTTAAGAAATTTATTTTCTCCCTAGCATATTCGCAGTAAGAATCAAAATTATCCGAACACAGAAACACAGCTTTCCTAAACCTTTCACTAAGATTTCGTTTCGCAAGAAATAAGTCAGCGAGTGCAGTCCGAAAATTATCCCAATCTTTCACTCCCGGTTGCCAAGAAGCGAACCAACATTTAGCAGACCCTCGCAACATTGTTCCGGCTTTAACTACCTTCTCTAATGGGGTCCATTTAAATTCTGTTGCTATCAATTCAATTTCACTGCACCACTGTTCTGCACCTCCATCAGCTGATTCCGGATCAAATATAGGTAGCGCAATATCATTTCCTCTACCTGCGGAGTATTCAAAGATTCCGACAACTTACGAAAAATCTCCAAGATGTCTTCCATCGTCAAGGCGCACAAACACGATCCCACTTCTGATGTTAGAGATTTCGATCGGGAAACACAAAACACACACCAACGAAATAAAACACTAAATCCGCAACAAAATATTTAATCCAAAACCAATTTCTGACAACACAAAAGAGACGAAAACCCGTTCACCACTCAGCACAAATCCACACTGAGCAGTGCTGCGGTAACTCGTCTTGTATTTATAAGGTTTTACATAATAGTATTTACCATAAAAAATTAACAAGTCAACAATATTTAATTAATTATAGCATAACCCCTGGCATAATCGCACTGTCTACTTCATTCTCTAACATATATATATATATATATATATATATATATATATATATATATATATATATATATTGTGATAAAGTGCTCGTTTTTTTAACACTTACCGCTGTTACTTTTCCTTATCTTTTCTTGTTATTTTCGCAGTTTCCAAATTTTCACGAAACACCTGTTCTCCGCGCCAGCGCGTGCGCATGACCCCAGTACTGCCAACTTCAAACACAAAACGCTTCGGAAGACCGAATTCCCATGATAAATTTTTATAAAATATGTAAATCAGATCAAATACAATACAAAACTCTGTAAAGCCAAGGGAAGTGATTTTGCGAATTTTTAAAATAAAAATCAATTTATTAAACGAAAATAACAATACATAAAGTCAATCTGTCTCACTTTAAAATCAGTAGCTACAGGATTAATTAAATTTCGGGTATAAATACGACCGCCGGGGCCGTATTTCTTCAGTCTACCACGACTCAGTCTATGATGACTCAGGACTGAGTCTACGACGACTATAACGTCTAACAGTCAGCCGAGAAGATTACCAGTCCGTTTCCGCACCGTTCCGTTCCGAATCGAGTCTTTTTGTAAGTTGCTTGTTTATTTTTGCATTTTTCTTCAATTCCGCTGCTGTCAGAAGATACAGGTTGGTAGCTTCTACCGCCGTTCCTCAGAGCCTTCAGCTCGCTGCATTCCACGCCTAAGGGGAAGCTCCGTAGGTGGTTACCACCGCGTACTTCTACGGCTGTCGGGCAGATCCGCGTGTTAACTTAGTAGTTTTTTTCTTTTCTCACTGCTTTACATTCCGTAGTTATCGGAGAAGACCCGTTGGTGGCTCCTCACCGCGAACTCCGTCTACGGCTGAGTAGAATCGCGATTAGTTTGTCACTGTTTCACTTCCTACGGCTCAGTAAAAAAGTAGGTGTAGTAATTTTAGTACAATAAAATATTAAACTTACTTTTGTCTGTCTGTGCTAAACCTTGGCCCGACCGACCTAGAGCTCCCGTGGCATACGTCACTTTCCTCGCAGGATCCGCAGATTGGCGCCCGAGAACATATATATATATATATATATATATATATATATATATATATATATATATATATATATATATAATGCATTTAATATACCAGATATTGTTATGTTTCTGGAATTTGAGGAAAGCACAGTATGTATTTGTCGGGAGATGATACTGTAACATTTTATTTATTTAGGTGATGTGTAAAATTGATTAAACCACTAATATTTATATAACTAAGTTTAATTAAAGAAATATGAATTATAAAGAATAATGAAAAATAACTAACACTAAGAATTAACAAATATAATCACTAATTTAAGACTAATATATATCAATAAAGACTTAAACACTAAGATAATTTATTTAAACAATTAGAACTACGCAATATTTATTTCAACAATATTTATATCACTCTTTATTTATATCACTATCTATTTATTTATATCACCATCTGTTCACTACACTTATCGATACAAGACTGTCCTCGCGATCTCTTGCTCGGGGTATTTAAGTAAAACGTTTCATTCTGAAATATTCGCCGACCCTTCTGGAAATCAGAACAATGGGGAGCGGACGGACTTGTTGTAACCTGTCGGTTAGTGGCCGCCGCCCGCGCCGCGACCCTGGGATCGCTACAATACTTTCTCCTTTACAAAGTGATTAATGAAGCCATTTAGATACTATGGGTTATATCAAGAACAAAAAATATATAATTATAGACTAAACCGGGCAAGAAGGGGGATTTTTTTTTTTTTTTGGAATTCGTGCCAATAGATTCCGTATGTTATTACATCTAATAAATTTGAGCGTATTGAAAGATAAAAAACGTTTGTTGTATTTTACATAATTTGTTAATAAAATCAAGATTACAATTACAATTAAAAATGATGCGCAATCACTTGTATTACAGCTGTTGGATAAGTTATTATATGTGGGTAATAGATCCACAAAAACTGCATTTTTTAAGATCCACATTAAGAATTATTTTAGCAATGTTGAACAAGTAGATTGGCAAGATGATTATATTAATAATAAATAATAAAATACATTTTGAATTTACTTTCTTATTTTCAACTAAATATTCTGTAAAAGTTCCTTCATTTTTTTTTAACCATTCCGTCAGGTTAGGCCAATATCTTTTATTGGTACCTACACCGTTTATTAGCGATTTTAAATATTTTTAACTAAATTGTATACTCAGTCTTTGATATTTTCGTTTGCAACCCTCCATTGTAAGAATAAAGACAAAACATTATATATTTTATATAATGTAAGTAGAGTATCTATGCAGGTTCTAGACCAAATTGCCCTTTGGACCTTTCATCATATTTTTTTTTGTTTTGATTTCGCGCTCGCTACTTGCAGCGCCATCTATATGAAAACGGTGGTCACATTTGGAACTATGAAGTTGACCTTTGGACTTGCCATCATATTTTTTTTTGCTTTGATTTCGCGCTCGCTACTTGCAGCGCCATCTATATGATAACGGTGGTCACATTTGGAACTATGATAAGGACTTTAAGAAATTTATTTCACGCTCGCTACTTGCAGTGCCATCTATATGATAACGGTGGTCACATTTGGAACTATGATAAGGACTTTAAGAAATTATAAGACAGTGCACGTGTCGAAAGGTTAAAGGTTATCTATTTGCCGACGATTTGATATTATTTTTAGCAATTTAACTTGTTTGCGTAAACAGCACATGTACAAAAGGTTAGGGGGGTTAAGGACATGTATTTGATAGCACATTTTAAGAAATTTTGAAATTATAATAACATATTTGTATCCGGGTACAAGAGTTTAATGTGTTTTCGTAAACAGCATATGTATGGAAAGATTAGGGGTTAAGGATATATATTTGATTACAATTTTGAATAAACTGTATATAAATGAAATTGTGTATGTGAATATTATCATATGTTACAATGAACTGTGAACAGACAATGATGAACGGTAATATTATAAATATATATATATTTATTTATTTATTTATTTATTTATTTATTTATTTGTACGTGTATATATCTAGATATGCACAATTATTACAAGGTGGAAATCACCGAAAATTGGGATAATGATCCTGTAAGACCCAGTTTTATGGCTTTTCACCACCTTGCAAATGCCGCAAATGTAGGGGAAAAAGAGCAGCAGCCAGCAGGGGCAGAAGCAGCAGCAGCCAGCAGGGGCAGAAGCAGCAGCAGCCAGCAGGGCAGCAGCAGCCGCAGCAGCAGCAGGGGCAGACAGAAGCAGCCTAATATGGTAAATAGCAGTCAAAACTAGTATAATTGTGATTATCCTATTTATAATCTTGTAGTCAATGTATAACATAGAACTTTTCTTCTTAGCCCCACGACGACGAAGAAGAAATTAGAATTTATGTAGTATTATAAAAAATAAACATTTTTAATATGTATATATTTATTTTATTTCTTAATCCTATTACATAATATATTTTATTAATACAAAAATTACATTACATTACATTTTTTTTTACATTTAGAACAATCTTTTATTAAAATATTTGCAGACCAAATATAATCGTCATCTTCAATATGATTTTTACATATTCTATAACTTTGAAATACTTTATTATTTTGCCATTCTATAGGAAATCTGTTCCAGTTTCTTTCTATTTCAGATGATGTGTATACCATAAAAAAATCCATAGGTAACAAATGTATATCTTCAGTACATACATTATTTAAAGATTCATAATTATTATATACTGAACGAAATGCATTTTACATATTAAATCGTAAGTGAAATATTTCTCCTAAGTTTATTGCATTTTGTGTTGCACAGTTTGTTTTAAAATTACAAAAATTTGTATTAAATTGAAAATCTTGTAGTAATGGTTCCAAATTTATAACATCACAGTTTAACACATTTTTTAACCACATTTTATTTTCTTCACCCCATACATAAACTTGTAATATTTTAAAATCATTTATTATATTTTGTAAAACTTCTTTTCGCTTAGAGTACAAAATATCACCTGAAGTCCAACGAAGATTAGGTGTATTTTGTTCTTGTAGTTTAATATTTTTTTTGCTGTTGTTGCTTAATGATAAAATTGAAAATGGTTGTTTAAAAATTACTTTTTTATATTCATTTGTACTTATTTTTAACACTGCAAATTCTTTGCATACAAATCGATTTCTTTTACTGTATTTATATCCTTTAAAATCAGCTACAGCAACAGTCGACAAAAAAGTACTCATGTTTTCTGCAATGTTTTCTTGCGTGCAGTATGGAAAACTGTATGTATATTCTGCAAAGCACAGTATTTATAGGAGTAAAGTAGCTGTTATCATTGTTTTGTACTAAACAATTTCATCCTTGTGAATCCAACTATTATGAGTATTATCAAATCCCAACCATTTTACAAGTATTTTATTATTTTGCTTTTTCAAAATTTTTTCTACTAAATAAACATTAGAGTGTTTCACTTTTTGTAATTCTTGTTCATAAAATGCACCATCAATTAATTGACCAAATTTATCCTGTAGTATATACGTAATAGGATTTGTTAACATTTTTTACAATAAATATTTTATTTGACCAATTTGGCATATAACCTTTAGCAAAAATTCCTCGATATTTACTGATACGCACGTTATCATTTATTTGAAATTTAGGTTTTTTATTTGAAACAATTTTAATATGATTATATACATTATTTAAAAGTTTTTGCTCATTTTTCTTTGTTACATTAATTGGTTTCATTTTAATTGTCCTATGTATTTTATTATTATATTCTGAAACAACAATTGGTAATAATTGTAACCATTTATATGAACATTGCATACTAAATTTTCTCCACATTATATTTTTTAATGTGCGATTTACACGTTCAACAATGGAAGCTTTTGGTGCTTGTTTTGCAAAATAATGATTAATATTATATTTTTCAGTCAATTGTTTAAATTTTTCATTTTTAAATTCTTTTCCTAAATCTGTGTGTAAATATTTTGGAATACGATTACTTGATTCAAAAATTTTTTGCATTGCATTTGCTACTTCAATACTTGATTTATTTTGGGGTCTTTAAAATTAGCCTTATTAATTACCGTACCTGTCTGTATTCTGCTGTTGAAAACAGATTGAATATTTTGCCATATTAACTTTTCAGATTTTCTTTTTTGTTTATATCCAGATCCAGTTATTATTTTTCTTTTTTGTTTCATTTTTCAGCATTTCTCGATATGTTTTTAATAATGTTAAATTACCTTCTAATTTAAAAAGATTTTCTGCTTTGTTAAAGTTATTTTTTTGTTTTTTTACACATTTGTTAAGTATTATTATAATTTTATTAATATATTTTCGCAACCTTTCATGTTCTTCTATTGTTTTTAACAGTTGAAAAACTTTTTGAATTTTTTTAATAACGTTGCTACTTAAAAAACTTATTGTGTTGGTGTCACAGTTCATTGTAACATACGATAATATTCACATACGCAATTTCATTTATATACAGTTTACTCAAAATTCTCAAAATTGTAATTAAATATATACTTAACCCCTAACCTTCCCATACATATGCTGTTTACGAAAATACATTAAACTCTTGTACCAGGATACAAATATCTTATTATAATTTCAAAATTTCTTAAAATGTGCTATCAAATACATGTCCTTAACCCCCCTAACCTTTTGTACATGTGCTGTTTACGCAAACAAGTTAAATTGCTAAAAATAATATCAAATCGTCGGCAAATAGATAACCTTTAACCTTTCGACACGTGCACTGTCTTATAATTTCTTAAAGTCCTTATCATAGTTCCAAGTGCGACCACCGTTATCATATAGATGGCACTGCAAGTAGCGAGCGCGAAATAAATTTCTTAAAGTCCTTATCATAGTTCCAAATGTGACCACCGTTATAATATAGATGGCGCTGCAAGTAGCGAGCGCGAAATCAAAGCAAAAAAAAATATGATGGCAAGTCCAAAGGTCAATTTCATAGTTCCAAATGTGACCACCGTTATCATATAGTTGGCGCTGCAAGTAGCGAGCGCGAAATCAAAACAAAAAAAAATATGATGGAAGGTCCAAAGGTCTATTTGGTCTAGAACCTGCATAGATACTCTACTAATGTATTATATTTTACGTACTAGTAACTGTCGGATGATATTTGCTAACAATGTTTATTATATTTGAAGAGCATCTTTTGTTTTCTCTTTGTTATGATGATTTTAAGATTTTACCTTGTACAGACACGAAATTTGTTTGTAACTTTTATAAGCTTCAAAACTGTTTTTCTTAACCATAAATTTATATTCGGTAATTATGTATAAATCAAAATCAAAAGTAAAAAAAAGATTAATTAAAGTATAACTTTTACAAACCAGAATAAATTACTTTATCTAACACAGTGTAATTATAATGATATAAGTATGCTGTTTTTAGATAAATAAAGTAGGTCATAAGTCACTAGTGAGCTAAATATATTAGCTCACTGTTTTTTGGTTCGTATCATAGTAACTACGTTATAAAACCTTCTCTACACTATTTTGTTACTAAATGTCATTTCGAAATTCCAACTGTCAAAAATCTTATATGTATTTTATATCAATGATTAAAATGTGTTGGATAAAATGTTGTATGGCACACGTGTGTTAATTACTTAAGTCACTTGAAAAAATACCTGACGGCCTCGTGAGCTAAACTTTTTCCACGTGACTTATCTGTAATGTAACACACTTGTACCATAAATAACTATAATCCAGAAACGCATATAAATATTAGTGAAGTTCGTAACACAGTTTTGATGTGAAATGAGTAGCAGTCCATTCGTAAGATTTTGTGCAATGGAAATAGCGGCGCTTATGGTTTGGCTGACTACATGTATTATGCATTCGGTGTATTATTTTATTGTAATGTTTACGTTATTATTAATTCTTTTTTTAGGGTACTTAAAGTATCAATTTCAAGATGGTTTCGGCAGCATGGATGGCGCGGGGTGATTATCCTCGCTATTTGGGTTGTTGCTTTATTACTTGAATTTTTAATTGACACTATAGCAATATTTAAAAAAAATACGTTCTTTTTTAAATTCATAAGCAAAGAAAGAGATTATTTTTGTAATGCACATGTTTCATATTTTATAGGTAATACAGGTTTGCAATTAACAGCTTCAATTAAATTTTTGTCAAAATTTATTTTTTGTAATTGTTTTTGATATAATGTGTTTATAAAACTTCAAAGAATGAATAAACAACGCTTTGTATGCATGCGCGTTTGTTATAGTGGCTTGAAAAGTTGAGACAGTACGAACTTTTAGAGCAGTGCCAACGAACTCATGCTGCGGCAAGAGTTTAAAAATTGCAATTTTATTGGTTGATGTGCTGATTTATGCTCTTGAAGCCACCGTTAAATTGACGCTTATTTAATGAATATTAGTAACTTTCTTTAGAAAATTTTTTACTCTGTTTTTTATTATTTTTTTTTTACTATTTGTCATCATGGATTGTTTTTGTAAGGTGATGAGTACTGATAGATTATCAGAATATAATAAATGAAAGATTGTTTCGTTTATTATTCGGTAGTTCTTTTTAAATAGCATTATATTTAGTAGATTTGGTTAATGTTGTATTTAATATGGGTAGTGCGTTGCTCTTTACGTTGATTAAATAAAGTTTGAAAACGCAGTAGAGATTAATTTTGGTTTAGTAATAATATACATATTTAAATGTTTATTATTATTATTATTGATTTCTTAATTTGAGCGGGCATTGCACACTTTGTTATCTTGGATGACCTGCTACTGTGTATAATTTACAAGAAAATTTGTCGAAAAATAAATCATTGTATGTATTGTAAAGTGGGAAACGTTGAGTGTATTTAAAATTATTACAATTATTTTAAAATATTTTCAATTTTGTTTCTCGTGATGTTGTGTTTTTATTGCATGTTGTTATTTTATAGTATTTTACATTATTTGCAAGGTAATTGCATGTTGTGCAACAAGTGCAGAAAGACGCTTATTTTTTACGAGGTGTGAAAGTTTTGGCATGAGATGAATTCGAGTACTGGAGTTACAGTTGAGAAATAGGTGACTTTGCACGATTAGCACACTATACTTTTTCTACGATTGCAATTTTAAATGTTACACAACAAATAATATGCACGAAAGTTATTTGATATTAAAAAGAAAAATATTGTGCAGGTAACCACACAAGAGTACATTGACGCATGCGCAGTGTTGGCAATTAATACGAGAAATTATGTTTCCAACACTGCACATGCGAAGTGTTGGCAAATATTGTATACCACTATTGTGGGATATAGGCAACATTCAATCTTTTTATGAGTGAAAAAAGTGCCACTTTTTATAGTGGTCGTAGACAAATATTTTTACTGAATTTATGAAAATTTCGTCAATGTGATAAGGTCAAGTGCGTGCATGAATAAATTATTTTTTTACCGAGTTATTGTGCATAAATATAATTTGTTTAGTAGGTAAAGTGATCACTTGAATAAAAAAAAATAATGCGAGTGTTATCTCAATATAGACCACTAACCCATTTAGAAAATTTTAATCTTAAGTTCTGAAAGTGATAGTGAGTTTAAAGCGAAACAGCTGAGAATGTGTGAAATGAAGTGAAAGTAAAAAAAGTTAAAAATAAAACCTTAGAGTAGGAAATCAGTTTAATACCTTAGTGTGGAGGGTCGCAGAGCTCTGCTTATATAAAAGCGTTGATTAAAAAATATATAGATAAGCAAGCCAGTATATTTTTGCGTATCGCTGTTTTGACATCAGATTCGACAAAGCCATCTCGTTCATAATTTCACGAACTACTTTGCGGAATTAAACTGACAAAAATATCAGATAAATAAAGATACTTACTGAACTCTTTGGTATCTATTAAAATGGTTCTTTCAATAATTCATTGGCATATTTTAAAATATAACTAATTTGTATTATTAATTATTAGACGTTTGCTCTTTTTTATAATATTTGACAGAAATGTCTGATATTAACATTAATCCTAATACAGCCAGACACACAGTTATGTATTATGTGTTATGTTAAATTTTGTTTTGCTCTCAAATATTTTTGTCAGTACACGTCAATTTATGAATACGTAATAGTATTGGTGTTCTGGAGGCTGATTCGGTAACTTGCGTGAGCATTTGCGTGACTACATTTGCATGACCACATTGTATGGCACTACTATTTCTTTTCTAGTAACCTGCCTAAAGAATTCGGTGTTTTAGGTTTTTAAGACAAGATTCATGTTGGTATTGGTTTAAAGAACTAAATACGATTATAATGATTTCAATATTTAACTGCAATTTACAAAAAATGAAGTAAATGAATGTGGAATAAATTAAACTGGATTTATGAAAAAAGAAAAATTAAAACTTCGCAAAATGACAAAATCAAAGATATAGATGTAGTATTAGTAGTATTAGAACGGGATACGTTATGTCGCAACAATAAAAAATCTGATGTGTACAACATATTACCTCCCGCCACAGAAGTAATATATCTAAAAAAAAAATGTAACATTAAATATTTATTATACATGTATCGTATGTGAGTTATAGTGAATGAAAAATGGTTGCACCCAGGAATAAATATTTCAATTAAATACTTTAATTAACGGTTCCACATACATCCCAATTTAATTAGCCGGATAGATGATAGTAGCAAAACACTGATCTCCTATGTGATATCTATGTTAATACTCCATGTTAAGGTTTTCACCCTGAATAGTAAAATAAGAATTAACAATGTAACACGCTCATGTTGTTATACTATATGTTTATTGATTTTACTGAAAAATCGATTCATAATAAATTCAAAATAAAAACTTTTCTAAAGAACCTATAGCGTAAAGGAGGCTCACAATGGATATTTATATTTATTAACCTACTAAATTTGCACATTTTATAGCAATCATTTTTCCTTTTTTATTTGTGATCCGTATATATTCAAAAGGCTTTTATTTATGACTGCTTACTTTGATTTTCGCCAAATATTAAAAGTGATCTAATTTTAGGACAGCAGAACACAGGCATTTCTCTATACTAGTGTTTGTACTTATTGGAGGTCATTCATTACATTACTTTGTTAGAACTTTGCAATGGTTTTATATAATTCAACGATTAGATGAACCCTTTAGTGAAATAGTTTTACGCTGGACGGATTTCATTGTGGAGCTTTTGGACTTTTTACTTTTTTCATATTGTCGTCTTTCTTCGTACATATATCGAAAGCAGGTATATCACTCGTCCTTCAATTTTGCTAATAATTTGTTTATGTTGAAACTTATTACTTGATTAGACATTTTTCTTTTCTAAATGATTCCATATATAATAAAACTGACTTGATCAACTTGGCTTATCAGGTAAGTTTATCATGAGTAAGCTTGATGAAACCTATCCTATATACGATGAAAATAATTGTCATATTTGTTATTGAAAATGGTCGAAAAATAGATTGGTTGGTTTAGAAATAACGTTATTGGTCTAATGTGTGATTTACAAAGGAGGAATCATAAAAACACGTTCATCACTGTTTTTTTTTTTGTTTCTAATATTGCTTAATTCGATTTCGAATAGACTGTTTGGATGATCTCTAGTAGGGCTATTGGTAATCAAAGAAATAAGGAAGCGACTACCCGGTTATAGAACTTGTAACGCGTGTTCACAGTTACTGAATATGAGGTTTGATTAAGTGCATACAATGCTCTTACTCCGTACATCAATTGAGTGTGAGTGGTCTTTTATTGAATCGTCTTATGAAAACAAGGGTGGGATTCTATAACTCATAACAACTACAAATAACTGTTAAAAAAATTCAAATATGCAATGAATTTAAGACATTCCCACAACAGTGTAGACTTGTAGAGTGTTCTTTATACATGTATGAGTATATGTAAGTACGTATCAACCATAAATAACCATTACTGTTATAGAATACTAGTATACTTTGTAGTTGATATTTGCAATTGATATCATAACAAATGATAGCAATAGAAATTATAAAATCCCACCCCAAGTGTTTATCGCGTGCCTGCAGTTGTGCAAAAATTTTATTGTGCCTCTTTTGTAGATTTTCTTGTTGTGGCCGTTTCCGTATGCAAGGAGTGTAAACTTAAGGAAAATTTTTGGAAAAGTTATTACTGACATGCTATTTTGACTTTGGTGTTTACGTATTGCACTTGCCACTAAACGACTTTACTATCACTTAGTTTAATAGCGTTAGTTCGTCAGATGGGTGACATTTAATCGCGCGCGTTTTAAATTGTTTTCTCAAAAAATGCTCTTGACGCTTTCTTAACTGTGAAATATTGTGCAAAAAATAATAAGTAGAACTACTCTCAACCGCTCACTTTCTCTCCAATCCCACGTAAAAGAATTCCTCTACGCCTATAGATGCCGGAACTGTACACATCGAACGTCGACTCTTTCAGGTTTCTCGAGTCGATTGGTGATATTTCCAATGATATTTGAGTGCGGGTTGCGGAGTTACGAATGTCATGATACCGTTGCACCAGTCCGGTTGGTGATATTCCACCTCAGAAGCAACACTATTAGGTAAAGCACGCGAATATCTTAAATACAGCAGAATCAGAGCGTTGTTTAGGTAATAGTCTACTTTAGAAATTACACTCCGGCTAAGGGACGTGAGTATTATAAATGCAGTGGAATCGGAGTGTCTCCGAGGTTAATCTATCTCAGAAGCAACAGCCGATTAAGGGGTGCGAGTGTAAAAAATATAACGTGTTTTGCATCGATTACCGCAAGTTAAATGCGGTGACTGAAAAAGACGCGTATCCATTGCCAAGAATGGATGATATTCTGGAGGCTATCTCTGAAGCAACATTATTTTCTACAAGTGACATGGCAAGCGGATATTGGCAGTGCGAAGTAGCTCCCGAGGATCGAGAGAAAACAGCGTTTTCTACAGGTGATGACCTATATGAAATCCGCGTCATGCCATTAGGGTTATGTAACGACCCAATTACGTTCCAACGATTAATGGACATTTTGTTGAACCGAATGCATTGGAAAACGTGCATGGTTTACTTAAGTGACGTAATTATGTAACTCAAAGAATTTTAACGAGCACATTACTCGTCTAAGTGAAGTTTTTGACCGGTTATGTAAGGCTAGTCTTACGATTAAACTGTTCAAATGTCAGCTGTTGAGGACATCGGTTAAATTCTTGGGACACGTTGTTTCGGCGGAAGATATCGCAACCGATCCAGAAAAAAAGGCAGCCATTGTGGAGTGAATGTCCTCTAAAAATGTAGAGGAACTGCGAGCGTTTATGGGAACGGCTTCCTATTATAGAAAGTTTATAAAGAACTTTGCTGCGATTGCCAGACCTTTATATAAACTAACAGAAAAAGGGTCACAGTTTACATGGAATAAGGACTCAGAAGATGCACTTTATAAACTGAAGAAGTTATTAATGTCAAGACCTATTCTTGCATATCCAAACAATAGCGGAAAATATATTCTAGACACAAATGCAAGCGGAACTGTTCTAGGTGCAGTGTTACAAGACGGCGTCGAGAAAGTCATTGCTTATGCCAGCCGGTCTCTGAGTAAACCAGAACGTCGATATTGTGTCACCAGACAGGAACTACTCGGCGTTGTTTGGGGAATGATAAAGTTTCGGCACTATTCGATGGGAAAGAAATTCTTGATAAAAACCGAACACTGTTTCCTAAAATAGCTCCAGGAGTTTCGTGGACCCGACGGGCAGGTAGCACGCTGGTTGGAGCAGTCATCAGAATATGTTTTCGATATTCAACATAGACCACGGCGACAACACATGAATGCAGATAGTCTATCACAAGCATGTGACTAATGCGGGCGAAGTGTCACAATTTTAAATGCGAACGCTGCACACCTTGAGACAGGAAGAAATTTGTTACCAGCCTAGACAAGTGAAAGTGGGTAAAGCAGAAGAAACGTTCTGCACAACAACCAAGTACTTCCGCTTTACGAAGTTTGTGGTCGCAGTTCGCTACCTTAAAAATAACGAATGGACTCTTGTACCGGAAGTATTAAGATATAAGGCAGCTGGTTGTTCCACAAGAACTAAAGCAGGAAATCATGTATCAGCTGCATAATTCTACTTTTGGAAGGCATCTAAGGACCATAAAAACCCTAGATAAAATTAGGAAGCGGTTTTACTGGCCAGGACAGAAGAAAGACGTGGACGAGTGGTGTCGTGAGTGCGCGGAACGAATAAAGGCAATTCGATATTGGTTATGGCAGACTATTTTACCAAGTGGACCGGGGCCTACGCTCTACCATCTATAGATGCTCAGACTGTAGCCCAAAGATTAATGAATGAGTTTAATTTGTTTAAGTGTACCGAAGCCTACGCTCTACCATCTATAGATGCTCAGACTGTAGCCCAAAGATTAGTGAATGAGTTTATTTGTAAATTTGGCACTCCTACAACTATTCATAGCGACCATGGAAGGCAATTCGAATAAAAAAAATTAAAGTTGTTTGTGAAATTTTGGGGATTACTAAAACTGGTACAACACCATACCATCCACAATCAGACAGGTTAGTAGAAAGGTTCAATAGAACGTTGTTTGCTATGTTAAGTCAGTTCGTAGCCGTACAAGATGACGACTGGGACTTATGTCTACCGCAGGTAATGATGGCATACAGGGCGAGCTATCAAGAGTCAACAAAATATTCACCTTTTCTAATAATGTCTGGGAAAGAATCCGATCTTCCGGTAAATGTTCTATTCGAAAGGAATGAATAAAGAACAACTCAGGAAGAATATAGCAACACCCTATTGAAAAGAATTACAAAAGCCTACAAATCGGTTAAAAGTAATCTAAAAAACCAACATGATAAACAGAAAAAGTATTACTATGTCCATTATAATAAATTAAAGCATTACACCGGATCATCCTTTTCCGAAAGAGGGGACGATAAGGAATTAGTGCAGTCGCGGATTATAAGAAGGACTCCGGAAACTGCACCATTAGCGAAAAAGAAGAGTACACTGACCAGTGAGCGGACGTCATCTGCAGGAGCAGCGCAACAGATTGGTGTTAACGTGAACAGATCTCGAGTGATACGTTTAACGCGACAGTATAGTGTTAGTGAGCAAAACGTAAGTGCGAGTGCTAGTGAGGAGAACGCGAGTGTGGGTGAGCAAGCTGCTAGCATCAGTGAGCAGCCGGTGAGTAATAGTGAACAGAACAGAAATGTGATTATCACTACATAGGATGTTAACGTAAGAACGAGTGCTAGTGATGAGAACGTTAGTGTAAATGAGCAAGCTGCTAGCATCAGTGAGCAGCCGGATGTTACCAGCAATGCAGAGACGGTGAGCTCTGGCAGGGATAACCATGAACTGGACCGGTGTATGACTCATAATCCTACACGAAACACCAAACTACCAGACAGATATCAGGCTGAATTTCATTAGGCATTAAGAACCACTTAAAGATAGTATATATTTAAATAGATGTAGTTTAAATAATAGGCTCAGGAGAGACTCCTATAAAGAAGGGGATAATGTAACAAATACGTTGGAATGGTATGTACGGTGTTAGGATTGTAGGATGTTAAGATTCCAATTACGACAGACTGGCGTCTGTGCGTTTCATGTGACATTATGTGAATTTCCTTTTTCTAACAGTTCCATAGTGTCAGCAACTAAATTGCTAATTCTCTGGTTATTTTCCATAACCTGGGGAGAGATCTTTCAGTCTCAAGTAGAGATCAGTAGACAGTAGACATTAGTCGTTAGTCGGGGTTAGTCGATCTACTCAGTAGTCAATAGTCAGTTAATTTTAAACTAATGTAGTTAAGTCGTAGCATTAATAATAAATATTTACCACACGATAAGCGTATCTTTCACCAAGCCAAAATCCTGATTTATTTATATTACAGTGTCAACCCTGGTAAACAGGTAGGTGGCATAACATTGGTGGCAGCGATTGGATTTTTAAAACGAACGAAAAAACCAACGCAAGTAACTCGCGAAAGTGAAAAAAGCGTTAGCGTGAATTCGTACGGTGTCCTCTAGGACTTTATTTGAAAAACGAACCTAAGTGAAGTGTGTGCAAGTGTCGTGCTAAGTTCGCATCCAGACCTGCAGTGTGCCAGCGTCCAGCCAGCATCAGAGCCGTGTCCCCGTGCCGAGCCAGAGTCAGCGCCGATCCAGAGCCAAGCTGCAGCGTCCAGAGCAGAGGACGTTCCCCCGTGTCGATCCCGCGACAGAGCCGAACCAGCCCACTCACCCAGGATTGTGCAAACATGAAAGTGCTTGTTTTATCGCTGTGAGTAAAGTTTATTTCTACATGCCCCCCAGTGAATCGTGCCCCTATTTTAAATCCTTATCTTCGAAAAAATTTAATAAATCTCATGCATGCACGACGCACTAGGAAATTCACATCTTCATTAAACGACTTAGACAAATTATTCTTAGAAACTGCTAATTCAAATCATTCTTTCCAAGAATATCCTTCTTCCAATTCAAGCCTTAACGAAACTCAAATATTTAATACAAATATGGCTCAAACACTTGGATTAGAATCAGCACTCAAATTAATTCCTACTTTTGAAGGAAACAGTTTGGATGAACTAACAATTTTCGAACAGTCCTGCGATTTCGTTCTTGACAACATAGCACTAGATCTTACAGATATAATTGTAAAAGGTATTCTTACAAAATTAAGAGGAAAAGCTTTCCACTTGACTAAATTTAAAAATATAACAACCTGGAATCAATTAAAAGAAGCTTTGAGAAGCGGAATAAAATGTAAAAGAACATTATCAGATGTTCAAACCGAATTTTGCAAATGTGCTCAGTACCCAAATGAAACGGTAACAAATTACACATCCCGAATAGAAAATCTGTACCATTTAATGTTAGAGTTATTGACTGAAGGTAAAAACGCCACAGAAATAAAAACAATTACAGATGTGTTAAAAGAGCAACACCTCACCCAATATATCGAAAGATTTCAATACCCTCTAAAATTATATTTAAAATCTCGCGATTATAAAACCTTCGAAGAATGTACAGCACGCGCATTAGAAGAAGAACGTTTATTGCAACATAATAAATCTCATCAAAAGTTTTTAAATTCAAATTCAAATTCAAGACATTTTCAAAAACAAAAATATCCAAATCCTTTTACGAATAAAAATTATAATGCAATTCCCAGTACTTCAACACATTTAAATACGAGTACTAATATAAAACAAGAACAAAATGTATTAATCTGTAATTATTGCAAAACTCCAGGACATACAATAAATCAATGTTATAAACGGCAAAGAGCCAATAATAAATATCCAAACTCAAATTCTAGAAGAACAAATTTTAAACAATCTGACTACCAACAGCCCCAAAATAAAAGTACTTCAAATCAAAAAGAACATACTGTTCAAAATATTAAAGTTATTTCAAAACAAAATATTTATAAAATTAGAAATCTGAATGATAATCATGTAATTATTAATAGCGTGGACTCAATTACTAATAAATTCGAATTACTTGTTGACACAGCATCAGATGTTAATATCATCAAAGCTAAGAACGTGAACGGTCAATTAAAATATAATCCGGACAAATCAATATATCTATCGGGTATCAATCCTGATCCTATATCGACAATAGGAACTGTTAATATAGTCCTAGATGCCGATCCTGAACCAGTGGAATTCCACTTGGTTCCCTCTTCTTTTCCAATTCCCAAAGATGGAATCTTAGGAAAACCTTATCTTATTAAAAAGAATGTTAAAATCGATATGTCCAATCAAATTATAGAAGAAAATGCTGCTGTCCCAATATCTCAATCTCAATGTAATCCTATACAAGTACCAAATTCAAATAAAAATTCCGAGTCCGATCATATATTCTTATCACCGCGCGCAGAAACGGTGATCTCTTTACAAGTTCCTAACAAAAATTGTCTATACATTACTAATTATAAAGTAATCAAAAATGCTATAATAAGTAATTGCCTCACTCAAGAAAACAACGGAGAAATAAAATTTCCTATTCTAAATATATCCGAGGAACCAATCATTTCAAATTCATCTGACTTAAAAGAAATCGAGTATGAAATCTATGATAAAGATAATAAAGATAATAATTCAAATATATATGTTGTTAATAAAACTGACTCCGATATTAATCGTCTATCCCATATTTATAATTCAATAAGAACAAATCATATGAATCAAGAGGAACGCGAATCTATTTTAACTTTATGTAAGGAATTTTCTGACATATTCCATCATCCTGATGAACCATTATCCTGTACTAATCTAGTACAACATGAAATTAAAACTCCCGAAAATTCCCCTCCAATAAATATTCGTCCCTATCGTTTACCTGAATCACAAAAATTAGAAATACAAAATCAGGTTAATAAAATGGAACAAGATGGTATCATTAAGAAAAGTGATTCCCCGTACAACGCACCTCTTTTAGTCGTACCAAAAAAGGTCGATGCTCTGAGTCGTATATACAAAATTCAATCAGAATCAACTGATATAGATATTTTCGATAGCCCTGAAGGATCCACATTAGTCCAATGCATTTCTCGCGATGTTAAAATGGGAGCAGGCTTAGCGCTTGAAACTGTTCGCAGGTATCCCGATATTAAACAAAAAGTCATAGAAATTCTCAAAGAAAATCCAGAATATGAAATTGTCCGTGTCAAAAATGAAGATTTTAATTTTATTTTTCTAATAACTAAAAATATTTATCATGAACTACCAACTGAAGAATCTATTATTTCTTGCTTGAAAACATTAAAACAATTTTGTGACTTAGAAGAGATTAATGAACTCCATTTCCCTAAAATTTCTTGTGGATTAGATAGACAAAATTGGAAAGAAATTAAAGCATTAATTAAAGTTATATTTGAAGAATATGATATCAAAATTTGTTTTCACGAATATTATCAAGTAACAGAGTGTGATAAACTTAAACTTTTTGCTGAATATCATAACTCCACCGTCGGAGGTCATTGTGGTGTTAAAAGAATGTATAAGAAATTAAAAGCAAATCATAATTGGAAAAACTTAAAACAAGATATTGAAAATTATGTTAGAAACTGTGAAACATGTCAACGAAACAAAATAAATAATAAATCTGTCAAAAATCCCATGGTCATTACCACAACGTCTTCTCGTCCTTTTGAAAAAGTATTTTTAGATATTGTAGGACCTCTTCCTACCTCAATAAATAATAATCACTATATTCTAACTATGCAAGATGATTTAACCAAATATTCTATAGCAGTACCAATTCCCGATCAATCAGCGGATACTGTAGCAAGAAATTTTGTGCAGTATATGGTATGTCAATATGGCACGCCCGAATCAATATTAACAGATCAAGGTACTAATTTTATGAGTAAAGTATTTAACGAAACATGCAAAATATTAAAAATTAAAAAATTTAAAACAACTCCTTATCACCCGCAAAGTAATGGCGCTTTGGAACGTAGCCATCGAACATTAATCGAGTATTTGAGAAATTTTGTAGACAAAGACTCGTCCAATTGGGATAAATTAATTCCTACAGCTATGCTGACATATAATTCCTCAGTACATGCAAGTACAAATTTTACTCCGTTCGAGTTAGTCTTTGGTAGACAAGTAAGTTTACCCTTTCAAAATAGTAATGAAGAGTCTAAAAACTATTATAATTATAAAGATTATCATGATCAATTAAAGGAAGTAATAAAATTTGTTAATAAAACAGCCAAAGATAATTTAATAAAATCTAAAGAAAAATCTAAAGAACGATATGATAAAAACACATATCACGAGAATATTCATGTTTTTGACAAAGTTTTAATAAAAAACCATTTAACCAAAAATAAATTACAAGGTAAATGGTTAGGTCCTTTTGTTGTCCTAGAAGTTTGCGATGATTCAGAAAATATTATCATTGATAGAAATAATAAACAATATAAAATCCATAAAAACGAAGCGAAGTTATTTCGCGATTAACAATGAAAATTGTTACAGGTTTCCCCTTCTAGTGGCAAGTATTTCCTTATTCAACGATCAAAAATTTGAACATAACCCAGGAATTTATTTCGAATCTTTAGGTAATGTAAGAATATATTCAAAATTTTGGAATTTAATCACATTCATTGATTTAGAAGATATCTATTATAGAATGAAATTGATAAATATATTTCACGATCTCATTATAGAAGCTTGTGCTAAAGTTAATCTGAACGAGACCGGCAGTCCTTGCACTCAGTTTTATCAGGTTATTAAACCAACGGTGTCTAATATCAAAACAAAAAGATTAGAACTACTCAGTCTTATATCACACAAAGAACATAGCCGCACAAGGCGTGGACTGTTTGATTTTGTAGGTAAAATTTCTAAACTTTATTTGGTACAATGGATAGTGATGATGAAATTTATTTTAATAATAAAATTGATAAGTTTGCTAAAAATGAAGAAAATCTTTTATCTCTCGCAAATCAACAAATCAAAATAATTAAATCAACCCTTATTTCATTCAACAATTCTGCTCAACAAACATATAACGATATTCAACTTTTGTCTTCTGGAATTCGAGAATTACGTCTTTCTCTAAATAATTTCGATGAAATGGCAGTAATTAATAAATTATATTCAATAATTAATAACGAGCTAATCACTTTAAATTTTGTTATCTATGAACATGAAATTGAACTTGAAACTTTAATAGATGCAATTTTATTTGCCAAATTAGGCCTTATCCATCCTCGATTATTACCTCCTTCTGAATTAGCAAAAGAATTACAAAGTATTCACGATTTTGTCCCCACTGGATGTGAATTCCCTTTTAATATTCATGTTGATGACATGCATGATTTATTGAATTCTATTTCTAATATTAACGTGTATATCAAAGACAATAAAATAGTGTATATTGTAGAAATACCCCTAATAGACTCTAAAATATTTAAAGGATATCATCTGATACCTTTACCTGTATTTGTTAGTAATAATTCTTATGTATTTGTCAATAGTAGAAATAAATATATGTTAGTTGAAGTTAATAAACAAAGATTTACCCTATTAGAAGATAATGAAATAGATAACTGTAAACAAACTTCTTTATACAAAATATGTCCATTAAAGAAACCACTGTACTTATCTCATTTATATGAATCTTGTGAATTTGAAATGTATAATTCAGAATACCAGATTCCTAAGTCATGTAATGTAAAATATGTCAATATCAAACAAAACATTTGGCACGCGTTGTTACGTCCAAATGAATGGTTGTATGTAATCAGGAAACCTGAGGAGCTCCATATCAAGTGTCAAGATAAAAACATTGTCACTCATAAACTGTTACCAGGAACAGGAATATTAAAAATTTTAAATTTTTGTGATGCCTTTACTGTAGAAATGGAATTAATTAGTAACAGAAAATTTAATTCAACTATTATAAATGATTTCATACCAAAATTAAATGTAACCCACCTTGTAAATATTGATAACTTAAAGCATATAACTTCACTTTTAAACTTTAACCAGTCACATAATAGTAATAAAATTATTCACAACTTGCATGAACTCAACGAAATTGGAGACAATCTAAAGGACTTAGAGAAATTATACAGTGATGTAAAAAGGAGTTTGGAATATGAAAATAACATGTATAACAATAATGTTTTTAATTGTGTATTCATTTGTATTTTAGTTATAATTATTATGTTTGTTATATGTAAAATAATTTTAAAATGTGTTAGTTGTAATAAGAAGGTCGATGCACCCCAAATTAATATTGAACTCCCTCGTTTATCCAAATCTGAAACAGATCTAGTTAGTAAAGCTTCTACCTCCAAGATTGTAAAGTAACTGTAAAAGTGTTAATACCCGAAATTGCCAAAAGGGTATCAACCCTTATTTTAAGGGGGGAAGTGTTAGGATTGTAGGATGTTAAGATTCCAATTACGACAGACTGGCGTCTGTGCGTTTCATGTGACATTATGTGAATTTCCTTTTTCTAACAGTTCCATAGTGTCAGCAACTAAATTGCTAATTCTCTGGTTATTTTCCATAACCTGGGGAGAGATCTTTCAGTCTCAAGTAGAGATCAGTAGACAGTAGACATTAGTCGTTAGTCGGGGTTAGTCGATCTACTCAGTAGTCAATAGTCAGTTAATTTTAAACTAATGTAGTTAAGTCGTAGCATTAATAATAAATATTTACCACACGATAAGCGTATCTTTCACCAAGCCAAAATCCTGATTTATTTATATTACAGTGTCAACCCTGGTAAACAGGTAGGTGGCATAACAACGGGCTACCTGCTCGAGCTAGCCTAGCCTTGGGTCAACATTTGCTGATCACGAGGTTTATGGTTTTTAAGGAAAGTTAGCTCTGTTCTTGTATCTTGTAAGTCAGTTGGAAAATGAGAATTGTGAGACGCACACTCGATTTGTGCAGGGATAAATAAATGAATTGTATGTAGTACGAAGTTTGTTATTTGGCATACCGATATTGAGTGCTCTTTGTTACACTTGTATTCTTACCGTTGTATTATTACCAATTTTAACAAATAAGCGTTAATTGCGCCAGACACCTACCTGCTTGTATGTGTATAGAGCATAACATTGTATACTTCGCACTTATTCCGACAATATTGGACGGCTATTAAATAGCGTAAAATACGGTAGCAGAATACCGTAATAAGACTACAATATTCTGTGATCATTTGGCTGATTGTATTACATCTCAGTGCACTTGCGCTTATTAAGCCACAATATAATGTAAAATAAAGACGTAATTTTGTTATTTGACTTATACATATATTTTAATAATATACCCATGTGATTAATTAATAATGGGTATTTTTATTTCAAATTTTTGGTGGTTATGCAGCTCTGCAGCACTTAAAGACAAGCCGCCACTGCTACCGAGGTTTATTGTTACATAATTTACAACAGCAACAAACTTTATCACAATACTAAAACACAAAACTAGATCACTACAAACAAAAAATTATATAATATTCAGAACTTTGCACTTAATGACAGTATTTGCACCTTTCTATATAATTATAAAAACTGAATTGTTAATCTGACACATTTCTATTGACGCAATTTATCAGATCACTTTAATTTAAAGTAAAGTGACGCAAACTAGTTGTATTGAGAAACCAATAGTTTTTACCCAAACAAACCATAATCCATTTTTTTGTAATAAGTACGGTCGCCTAGAAGGAAATCTAATACTTGACATACAAGGAATGTTTAGAAAATTTACTTGACCCAAAGTAATACACTAATTATAGTTATACAAGACTTACAATAATCAAGGATAACGAAGGTCGCTGCCACCACTATCATAAAACTAAGGCCTTCTGAGAGTTGCTGTGCTATCAGCGAAGGTTCAACACCTCCCACTACTACTATAAATATAATAAAGTTAATTCTACTTAGTATTCATCACTGACCAGCCTCGGATGAAGCACTTTATGAGTTTCGTCACAAAACACTACAGCTGACATTATTAAGCGAATAAAATAAGAAAATTAATTAAGTTCGATTTAGACCGGGAAGACGGCGGCTCAATACCCGACACAAAGATGAATTAATGTCAGTGAGACAATTAAGTTACCAAAATTTGGAAAAGCAAGGCTGTCAAAAGAAGATCACTCAGATCTGTTCAGACTGACGTTGGCGGAAATAATCCTCTGAGATAAAATTATGTGGTATGAACTTTGCATAGTTTTACCCATTTTCCTGTGAGGGTTGTTGTTGTCCAATGAGGGTTGTTTCTTACACCCTCATTGGTCATTTCAAATATTTTACAAATCTTTTATCGTCCGCGTGGCAACTCTGGAAGACGCAAAAAACTCTCACGGGTTTTTTGAAACTTTATTGTTTCTTTAACCCTATGTAGTACTATTTACTTCATTATTCACAAATTTGCCAAGGAAAAGCAATCTTAAAACCTTACAAAAATTTATTTTTACAAAATTATATTTTTTTTTAAATTGGCCTTTTATTATGTCAACTTCAACTACATCTGGCGTCACATACTTAATTTGTTTAAACAATCTCTAAATTAAAGTGTCGCAGAGGAAACGTGTTACAACTTTAAGTGACAATTAAGACATAAATAAGCATAAGTTCTCGAGATAGTGCGAAGTCCGTAAGGGGGGAAGTGATTTCAGCATTAAGACGCAATTGATTTGAGGGAATAAAAGGGACACAATAAGTAACATAGTTACTGTGATCTGATAAATAGTTTAAATAGAAAGCGTCTAATATTGAAGAAAAGTTTCTTGTAATTTTATCATTAGGTCCAAATTTTAGTCCCAAACAAAAAAATTTAAACATATAAAGCAACTTATTTCAGAAACTTATATCAATCTTTCACCACCAATAAATAGAAGTAATATTGACGATAAATAAAATTTAAATTATCAAAATACTTAAATTCAAGATTCATATCATAGTTATTAAAATGGATCAGATTATCAAAAGAATTTATAACACAACATAAAGACGATAGAGATGACTTAGTCGTCTGTAAAGCTGACAAAGGAGCCAAAACTGCCATTATGAGAAAAATGTAACCTATGGTAATTTTACCAAACATTACAAAAAAATAAAAATGTAAATTTTTGCCAAACTGAGCTGTTTTAAACAGGTCGACTTTCGGATCGTGGAAAGGCGGGGTATTAATATAAATATGCCAACAATTTATTTATATTAAAAATAAATATATATTAAAATTAAAAATAAAAGGTTATAACAAAAATAATAATTCAATCATTTACCAAAATCATTATTATAATTTAAATATTTCTTTCTCGAACTTTAACAACCAACTGCTGTATATTTCAATCAGAGTACTTAATATGGATTTTTACATACACATCAAATATTAGCTATTGGGGTGGAAAAATTTATATTTATTACATATTATGCAGGTTCATTACACTGCATTCATACGTCATAAAATGTCAACGCAACTATATAAAACATTAGACTCTAAATATTCAAGTTAAAGTAATGTGATACCTACTTCCTAAAGTTGAAAGGGTATTGCTTTTTACAGAAACTGAATATCATAGTAAAGCTAATGAGATTCTTCAGGACGACACAACTTATGTCAAACTCAATAAAAAACCCACAAAAAAATTAGACCAAGATTGTAAAAAAATATTTAAAATCCTTTCAATAACCAGAGTTAATAACACAGAACTCAAGGATAGGCAGAATATACATGAATCCTAAGATTCATAAACATGTTCTACAATCGACATACCTACAAATAAATTATCAAAATTTTTAAATAATAGATTATTATAAGTAAATTTATAGTCAGAATGCATTGTACGAAGCTCATTCGATCTTGTAAATGACACTTCCAAAAATTAAAAATCCTGTTACTACTCCATTTTCAGTTTACATATCACAGCTTTATGGCCTAATATACTCCAAGACCATGGTATTGAGTGCGTAACAGAGAGATGTTCTAAAATAGAAGAATCTAAATCAATTTCTTTGTGACATAAAAATGGGTTTCAATAATTCTGTATTCAGCCATGAAGGCATCAAGTTACATAAATTAAAGATTAATGGTCCGCTCGCTTCCCATTGTTCTTTTTACGAGAGGGTTGGAGAACATTCTAGAAATTAATTGTTTTACTATAAATATCCCGAGCAGGAGATCGCGACGACAGTCTAATATTGATACGTGTAGTGTTCGTTGGTGATATAAATAAATAGTTGGTGATATAAATATTGTGAAAATAAATATTGCGTTGTTTTTAGTGTTTAAATAAATAATCTTAGTGTTTAAGTTTTCATTAATAATTCTAAGTCTTAAAATAGTTTTTATGTTTGTTAATTCTTAATGTTAGTTATTTTTATTATCTCTTATAATTAATATTTCGTTTATTAAACTTAGTTATATAAATATTAGTGTTTCAATCATTTAATTACACTTCACCTAAATAAATAAACGTTACATTAACAATATTTCAGACCCAGAATTTCAAATACTATACTGCAAACATTATTTAGATGATTGTCTTATAATGGGTGCCATCAATCTGAAAAAAATATCTTAGAAAAATTTAATAGTCGCCACCCAAAAATTAAATTGACAAGATTGAAGTTTCATTTCCACGCCGCTGGAATAGTAATTTTTAATTTCACGCCGCCGGGGTAAAATAAATAAGTATCCATAGAAACTATGCAGAATCAATCAATAAGAAATAACTTGTACAATAGAAATTTGTAATATCGTAAATATCACTAAACAACTAAACAACCTAAGAATAAAGTTACTAAAAATTATCAACAACTGATTGGTAATCTATAAATTGAACGTCAAGTCGTAAATTATTTTTTTAAATATCTGCGTTTGAAGAACAATAAGAATGTGTCATTCAGAGCAAAAGTAAATTTGTGTTCCTCGCACTCTCAGAGACATTTCAAAAGTAATTAAAAATATATGAACAATTTCATTCAATATTACAAATAACTAAATTTACAAATTTAATTAAAACTTAGTTTAGTAACTGAACAAGTTGATTACTTAAATGGGGAAGTTTAGCGTATTTTTTTATTTTATCAAGATTGCCCTTAAAAGTGATATTCTACATTTTATTTCACCCAAAGATGCCCAGATTTCTCAAAAAATGAAATTTTATACAAAAATGACGTCAGAGTGGCTCGCGGAGAACGTATCGTCTATGATAACCAACGCGCGCTGGGTTCCCATGGCAACAGAGAAGCGTGTGGTGTAATGCCGCAAGATACAACCTACGTTCAAAAAGTCAGGTCTCACCATCCCTTCTGCGCAAGCGCATATCTCACTTGTGACGTCAGAGTGGCTCGAAGATAAATCATTAATTATAAATAATTGGCAACATAATTTTAACTTTCAATTACATTTTTAGTTATAATTACTCTTATATTTACGACTAAAAGATATTTCACATGTAATTTCAACCACTCTAAACTTCCCCATTATAAACTTTTGGCAATTTAGTTACCGGCTCATCGACGACCAGTCTTACAGCAATGTCATGCCCATTATCGGCTACAAAAGTTATAAGGATGTTTTACACTGTGATTTTTGCAAAGACCCATTACACACAACAACTAAATATTCTGGTCTGTCAAGAATTAATTAAACAACTTAAAATTAAAGAAACATATTTATTATTATAATTAATTATTAGTAGTAAAATGACATCATTTCTCTATCTGAAAATCTTAGTAAAGACTTACAAGACCTAAAACAGCAATTAAATTCAAAAGAAAAAAGTAATCATAATCCTGAAATCGAAGATATTGTGACAGAATTTATCAGACGAGATAAAAGAAAAAATAATTTGATAGTTTGGTAGGGTTGAAGAGGATAAAATATATTAGTAACCGAAATTATTAATATAGCTGATACAGAAGTACAGATGTAGACAATAAAATCAATAGACGTTTTGATAAAACTTGACTAAGTAGAGGAGGTGGTGCACTACTAGCAGTTAACAATAATTTTTCTGCGGTTTAATTAAATTTAGACTTTCTAAATGAAGTGTTTGACTCTATTAACATTGTTGGATGCCGTGTTAATAATTATATAAATAAATTTATGATTTTTGTAATTTACACACCCCCTAATATAGCTGCGAACGAATTCGAGTATTTTCTCAGTGCTTTCAGTATGCCTGAGTTCCTGATAAACAATAAAGTAATAAATGTTGGTGATTTTAAAATTCCAGACTTAATAACGGATGATGCAAGTGATAAAATATATTGTGCCTTTAAAAATTTGTGACTTTTTAAACATTCATCAACTGAACTCCATACTGAATTTTTAGAATAAAATATTGGATTTAATAGTTACAAAGTGAGTGTAGAGTCGAGCGTTCTGACCTCAAGTAGGTAGGTGAAGACCCTTACCATCCTTCAATAAAATATACCGTGTGTCCCAGAGAAGTGTTTTCATAAGCATATAACATGGGAGAACAGTTTTTAGTAAATAAAAATTGTCTGACTAACTATTAAGTCATCATATCGTACAGAACAATACTACATGTATTTCTACATCTTATTTAATACAGATTACTTAATTTTGATAGTATAATTCAATGAAATTTACATTAAAGAATCACTTTTTTGCCTGAAGTTTTTATTGCTAATAGGCAAAGTGACATTTTTGTTCATTCATGGTCATGGGGTTAGAATAATGGCCTATAGAATCCTCGGTTCAATTCAAAGTGTTCAATTTCTTTTTAATATTTTTTTTTTCGTAGTTGTGCATTTAATAAATACATTTGTTAATAATATTTCTTCATTTAACCTGTTAAGAAGATATTTTTTTAGTTTTTTCTTTATTTCTTGATTCATTTAAATTTTTTCTCATTAAATATTTTTTACAAAACATATTCAAAATATACTTCTGTAATCGAAATCGACTTGAGCAGTTTCGATTCCGTAAGTAATTATAATAAATTATAGTTAGAGCTGTGTGAAGATAAATCAATTAATACTGTAACGTTTTATTTATGTAGGTGAAGTGTAAAATTGATTAAAACACTAATATTTATATAACTAAGTTTAATTAAAGAAATATGAATTATAAAGAATAATGAAAAATAACTAACACTAAGAATTAACAAATATAAACACTATTTTAGAACTAATTATTATTACTAAAGACTTAAACACTAGGATAATTTATTTAAACAATTATAAATACGCAATATTTATTTTTACAATATTTATTTCACTCTTTACTTATTTATATCACCATCTGTTCACTACCCGTATCGATACAAGACTGTCCTCGCGATCTTTTGCTCCGGGTATTTAAGTAAAACATTTCCTTCTGGAACATTCTTCGATTATTCTCGAAATCAGAACAATGGGGAGCGGACGGACTTGTTCTGACCTGTTCGCTAGCGTCCGCCGCCCGCGCCGCCGCCCGCGCCCCGACCCTGTGCTCGCTACATTGCCCCCTCCTTAAGACTGTTTCGTCCCGGAACAGTTCGTTATGACGAAATCTACATGCATCACCCTTGGTGCATCTGGAAGTCTTGAAGAAGTAACAGTCGACGGTCCGTTTGAGCTCTTCTTGGCCGGTAGAGTTGAAGCTGCAGACTAGAATTTCCACTCCGGTAAAGCGAAAGATTGTTTCTAACATGCTTCTAACAATCCTCCAATCCAAACCATCTAGTCCACAGCCTATCTTCGGTACTGCCAGCTTCATGATGTCGTTCTCCAACAGATGGTTCTTCATGTCACACAGCGAGTCCCATAAATTGCGATATGACGGCTTCTGATATGAGTATTGTTTCGTAACGAGATAGTAAATGTACCGCTTGTTTTCTGCGTTATCATCCTTCAGTTGTAGCGTTTTCCCGACAGTTGGACGTTGGTTGGCCAGTTCTTGTACTCGTCCAAATTTTCTTTTAAAAACTGAAGCGATGCCGCGGGACATTTTAATGTCTTTCGCTACAGAGTGAGCGAGGGAATATTCTGGGGACACGGTGAACAGATCTCGTTGTTCTTCTCGTGTCACGCCATACCGTGCTTTGTGACCAGTGGAATGGCTTTCCATAAAATCATCAAATGTTGGTTCCTCAGCTACAACCCGACGAACCGTCGCTCCACGATGATCGTCAAAATTATCACCAGCAAAAGGGGCTAACCGATTGAAGTGGACTACTCTCGGCTTTCCATTAGGTCTTTTCCTAATTCTGTAGACCACATCATTTATTCTTTTTACAATCTCGTAGGGACCTTCCCAATTCTTTTGCAGCTTCGGTGATAAGCCACGACGTCTTTGTGGATTGTAAAGCCACATCAAATTTCCAGGTTGATAACCACCTTTTTCAGCTTTGACGTCATACTGGTCCTTCATCCGATCGCTGGCACCTTGAATGTTTGTGCGGACTTGTTCATGGATGTCATTCATTCTTCTCCGTAAGTCCGTTACATAGTCCTCCCCGGTTAGATCTTCACCGGGTTTACTGCCAAATACCAGGTCGCATGGTAAGCGCAACTCCCGCCCAAATAAGATGTTAGCTGGTGTCTGCCCTGTTGTCTCATGCACGGATGAACGGTAAGCCAACAAGAATTGATGAAGATGTCGGTCCCAGTCTCGTTGATGGTTAGAGACTACCTTTGACAAATACCGATTTATTGTTCTATTCATCAGTTCAACCATGCCATCAGACTGCGGGTGTAATGCAGTAGTTCTGGTTTTTCTTTATTCCTAATATCTTACAGATATTTTGGAACAGAGTAGACTCAAAATTCCTTCCTTGGTCGGAATGTATCTCTCGCGGTACTCCAAATCGGTAGATGCATTCTTTTACCAAGACTTCAGCGACCGTTCCTGGTTGGGTAATGGATAGGCTTCTACCCACTTAGTAAAGTAGTCCATTACTACTACTATGTATTTATTTCCATCATTAGTTTCGGGGAATGGTCCGGCCACGTCAATCGCAATGCGTTCAAAGGGACTTCCAACGTTATATTGGCGCATAGGAGCTCTTCTTTTCGTATGTGGCCCGTTACTTCCCGCGCAGACCACACATTTCTTGCACCACTCTTTAACATCTTCTTTGCAATTTACCCAGTAAAATCATTGGCGCAATCTTTCGAGGGTTTTATTTACTCCAAAATGTCCAGATCCGTCGTGGATCTCTTGCAATACTTCCGGTACTCTATTTCTAGGGATTATCAGCTGGGTCCTACTCTCAGTACCTTCAGTATTCTCTATGACACGTTTCAGGAGGTCCTCTTCAACCACAATAGAATCCCACTGCGCCCAGTACGATTTTATACTTTGTGAGTGTCGTACAACGTCTTCCCAAACTGGCCTGCCATCGCCATGCTTCCAATCAAGTATGATTTTAAGTCCGGATCATTCTCTTGGTCCCTCCGTAAGTCTTCAGGTTGCCATCTCCCGTCCACTACCGTTGTCTTTTTGACGGTGGCAAGTTTCGCTTTCAAATGACAAGAGTGCTTGCACTCTTCTTCACGGGTCTTCTATCTCGCCAGGCTTACACCGTGAACTACTTTCTTCACTCCTACTTCTTTAACAGCAAGAGGAGCTGTTGCTACTTTTTCACCCGTTTTATTTTTAAACTTCTTTTCAGTATTCGCTGCAGTATTCTGTTTTTGCAGTTTCCCGCACAGTCTTTGCGGGTGGCCTAGCTCTCCACATTTCCAGCAATAAAGTATCTTTCTTTCAGCATGAATTTCAGATACAACTCGCTTTATCTTGTCTTCAATTCCCTCAGCATCGATATTTTGCACTTGTGATAGGTTACGTGAAGCTTGTTTAGCTGCTTCATACTCTAAGGCGTATGACAGTGCATCAACTACAGTTTTCGGTCGAGCTAATAGTAGTGCCTGCTGAGTTTCATTGTCTCGGACCCCATAGATAAATGCTTGTGTGGCTAGGCATTCCAAAACGCTGTCATGGGCTGTAGGATGTGCAAGACGAACTAAACGAGCTATATCAGCTTCGAATTCTTGAAGGTTTTCTTTAGAACTCTGATATCGGTTCCTCAGTTGCGTCTGGTACAATTGCTCCAGATGCGCATTGCCATATCGCATATCCAATCTCTTAACAAGTTGTTCGTAATCTTCTTGTTCATCTTCTTTTAGCGTTTGTAGGATATCTATGGCTTCTCCACGTAGCGAAACTGTCAGCGCAGTAGCTTTTTCTTTGGAAGTCCAGCCATTTGCTTTGGCAGCAGCTTCAAACGGTTTTAAATAATTCGGCCACGATGTCTTGCCGTCAAATTCTGGTGTTTTTATATGAATTCTGGAACTATTTTCCGTTTTCTTTTCCTGAATTTCATCAGTCTTAGCTGTATTTGAATTTAAAACCGCTGGTGACGTAATTTTGGAGACATTTTTCTGTAATTCTGCAATCCTGATATCGTATTCATGTTTCAAATTTTCCAATTTATCTTCTAAATTTCTAGAACTTTCTTTCAGTTGTTCGTTTAGTTTTTCTTCCAAACCTCTAGAATTTTCCATTGGTTTCTCTTCCCATATTCTAGAATTTTCTGTTAGTTTCTCTTCTAAAATTCTAGAATTTTCTATCATTTGTGATTTTAAATTCTCTTCCGATTTTCTAGAATTTTCCGCCAACTTTTCCTCCATAATTTTACCAAAATCGGGCAAGCTACCCGTAATTTCAAATAAAAAGTCATCAGGATTTTCACCAGCTTCTACCAAAGCTTGCCGTAGACGATGTTGTAAAACAGACTTGGTTCCCGATGTCTCCAACTCTCGTTCTTCTAGCTCCCTCTTGAGATCGGCCACTTTTAATTCACTTAATTTTACTTGTTTAGTCGCCATTTTATTTATTTATTTTTTTTTACACTTCACAGTTTATTAACCCTCACACCTGACACCAATTGTAACGTTTTATTTGTGTAGGTGAAGTGTAAAATTGATTAAAGCACTAATATTTATATAACTAAGTTTAATTAAAGAAATATGAATTATAAAGAATAATGAAAAATAACTAACACTAAGAATTAACAAATATAAACACTATTTTAGAACTAATTATTATTACTAAATACTTAAACACTAAGATAATTTATTTAAACAATTATAACTACGCAATATTTATTTTTACAATATTTATATCACTCTTTACTTATTTATATCACCATCTGTTCACTACCCGTATCGATACAAGACTGTCCTCGCGATCTTTTGCTCGAGGTATTTAAGTAAAACATTTCCTTCTGGAACATTCTTCGATTATTCTCGAAATCAGAACAATGGGGAGCGGACGGACTTGTTCTGACCTGTTCGCTAGCGGCCGCCGCCCGCGGCGCCGCTCACGCCGCGACCCTGGGCTCGCTACAATACACAAGAAATTATTCTAACCTCATAACCATGAATTGACAGCTGCCATTTTGCATAACAAAAGCATCATGTGAAAAAGTTAATACTTTTTAGTAAATTTCGTTGAATTGTGCTAAGTAAACTGTATTAGATAACATGTAGGAATACATTAAGTATTGTCCTGGGCAATATGGTGACTTAGTTATTAGCCGAACAGTTTTTATTTATTAAAAACTTTACCCATGCTAAATGCCTATGACAACACCTTTCTTGTATACACGGTATATTAAACGTAATAATAATGAGCACCACTACTCTCCGTGTTTTAACTAGCATAGACAGTATAACTTTAAGAAACCCAACTTTTCTGAATTATACAATGCACTACTAGATGTCGACTGATCATTTTCAGATTCTTGATACGGTTGACGTAGCTTGTAAGCAGTTTTATAAAAAAACTATATGAAATTGACTATGTATATGTTCCGTGCTACAAAAAGAAAAATCAACACGAAACTATATACAAAAGAACTAAGTCTCCAACAAACTATGATAATTTAAATTATTAAGGAAAAGAATTAAGCATCAAATTGCTACAGTACATACATCTTTATTATTATTTTATACAGTCAAAAAAGTGCCAATCTCGAATCCCAGGAAATGTGATTGTCGACTACACTAAACTCAACAATCCACAGGATATTGTGAATGCATTTGTAACTTATTTCTCCAGCGTTTAACATCAGGGCATCTCATTCACAATTTCCAAAATGCTGCTGCTGCTAACTGGGATACAATATCATTACTCACAGTCTGTGAGGACGATGTATTCACTACGACTAAAAATTTAAAGAACAAGTTCATAACCGGTACCTATCAGAATTTCTAATCAAAGACGGTGCATATCTTTTGTCAAATCTCGTAACATATATTTTCAATTGAAATTTTCCTGTTTCATGAAAAATTTACAAAATTTGTCCCGTTTTAAAATCACGTAATCCGTCAACTATTAAAAACTATTAGCCTATATCTCTTACAAGCAATTTTTCAAAATTTTTTGAAATGTTACTGCACTCTTTTATATACAATAATATCAAAAATGAAATATCAAGTGCCCAACATGGATTAATGAAGAAGTGAGCAATGGTATCACCCAATTTATAATCGAAGCTGTGGACAAAGGTGGCCAAGTAGACCTCATCTATATGAACATTCAAAAAGCCTTTGATCATATTGATCATAATATTCTAATTGCAAAATTTAGAAACTTTGGTGTTAGAGAAGCGCTTGTACAATTATCAAATCCTACTTAGATAACAGAAAACAGTTCACCTACTACATTGGTTTCAAATCAAGTATATTTAATGTCCCTTCTGGAGTACCGCAAATGTCTAACTTTTTATTTATAATTTTTATTGATGATATTTGTGCGATAATCAGCTGTTTAAAACTATTATTTGCAGATGATCTAAAGCTTTTTGTTTATATTTCAGACTTATTTGATTGTTATAACTTAGAAACAATGTTAGATTTAGTTGATGATTGCTGAGTACAAAACAATTTAAAACTTAATCCTTTAAAGTGAAAAGTAATGTCATATCACCGCAAAAAAATCCTATAATGTTCAATTATAACATCAACGATTTCGAATTAGAGAGACCTGTCATTATGAAAGATTTGAGTGTTAAATTTTATATTTCCTTATTATTCACATTTCAATACAACGAGATTACTTCTTCAGCTAATTGAATGTTAGGGTACATTGTAAGAAACTCTGTCAACTTTACCGATTTATATTTTATCACAAATTATGTAAGATCCAAGTCATAGTGCTGTGCCATAATTTGGAATCAGATATATAATTGCTACATAGAACAATTAGAATCTGTACAGAGAAGATTTCTCAAGTATCTTTCTCTCAAATGCGATGGACAATATCCACCACAGGGTATTCCACATGGTGCACTGTTAGGTATGTAGATTCGCTACATTGTCTCGACAGCAACGTAGATTGAATATTTCAATTATTTTTGTATACAAAATATTAAATAACTGTTCAGAACTGTCAAGCAAACTAAATATACGTGTTCCAAGATTGTCCTTCAGGTCAAAAGTTACTTTTCAAGCCCATTTACCAAAAACAAACCTGTTATTTTGATCTCCAATGTATACGATGTGTAACAATGCGATTATATATATGTAACATTACACTTAACCAGTTAAGTAATATATTTAAGATCTTTGAATAATTTGTATATTCCTATTTTGTTATGGTACAGAGCATTTATATTAACTTATAAAATTTGCCGTAATATGTAATTTCCTTATTATCACTAATATTTATACTATTTATTTACTTCATGTAGCTTTCATATATTCTCATTAATATGCTTATATTGTACATGTTCACTTCATTTTGTCCTGTAACTGCTTTGCAACTATTGGGCAATAAAATATTATCATTATTATTATTATTATGTTACACGCGGGTAACTTAAATGAAAGGGTAGGAAATATATTTGCTGCCACCACCCACCTTTTGTTTAGAATTAAAAAAAAGATAGGGATAAAATATTGGCCCATATTCTCACATACCTCGAAATATTACTACTTCGTTCTAGTAAAATAGTGTGATTTCAAAGTTTCATAGACTACGTTTACACCGTGCTTACCAAGCGTTTGGTCCTCGTACCAAATGACGTACTAAACTGATTTTGTTGTCATCTATGATAGCCAATTGAAGTAAAATTGTATGGTACTATTAAGGTTAGTTTTAGTGAAAGATTTCATTTGACGGTGACACGGGTGACAGTCTACTGGCAATTTCAATAAGTAAGTTATGTTATGTTTTGTAAATTTGAAATAAGTTATTTTAATACAAACACAAAAATATTTTCTTCACAAAAAATGTTTTATTAAACACACTGATTATAAATTTCGATTGCCAAGCAATCATTATCAGTGATACAATAACCAAATTATAAACTAATACACGTGTTTATACAATTGCAGATAATAATTCATAGAATCTAGTAGCGGGACATTACAAAGAAAATTTTTATTATTAGTACAGGTAAATAACTCAAATAAAATAAATATTAATATTATAATGCAAAAATATACACTTTTCAGGAAGCATGAATACAGAAAAAAATAAAAAAGAAATGGGAACAATCCCAAAAAAAAAGCAAGGGTACAAATTGGACGGAGAAAGAAACAACAGTACTATTAGAGGTATCACTCGATATGAAATTAACTTCTTTAATAGATGGGAAGAAGTTCCGCCACGTAGAAATATGTAAGTTATTAGAGAAAAAACTGATGGAAAAAAATGTTATAAAAACCCACGAACAAATCAAAATTAAATTAAAAAAATTAAGGCTTTCATATTGCGCATTTAAAAAAGAAATTAAACCTAGTGGAGCTGGTCGCAAAGAAATTCCACACTATGAGCTTTTAGATATGTTATATGGCTCGCGACCAAACGTGGAATGCAATATAAAAGGAATTGATACTTTAGAATTCGAAAATTGTGATGAAAATATATTACAAAATATGACAGAAACTGAATATACGAGTATGTTTCCAAGTACAAGTTTACCAATTCAAGAGGATACTGAAGATATGTCAATGGTATTAGGAAGTGAAAGTTTACCTGTTCTTAATACTGATTCAGTTATTTCTCCAAATGATAAAGTTCCAGAATATTCACCGTCATTAAACAATGACCCAAAAAGTACTCCAAAAAGAAAAGTTTCCGGCCGAAGTACATATGCAAGTATGTTACAAAATTTTGCAAATGATCTTCATAAGAAACAAGAAGATTTACAAAAAGAATATTTCAAAGAAACAAAAGCTTTGTACGAGGAAGAAGGAATGAAAAATCAGAGAGATTGGGAACTAAAACTTCTAAAAAACAAATTAAAGCCCAAAATAAACAAACTTCGAAACTTATTGCTGCGCTCGTAGCTCTAAATCATAACAATAAAGACAAAAGTGAAGTTAATATCAGTAGCGATACTGACTCATCATCAGAAGATACTGATTAGTTTTATTTTTTTTTTTGTATTTTCTAGAAAAGAATTGTTATTTTAGTTTACGCTTGTTTATTTGTTATATAAATCAAAGAAGACTGAAAATGTGCCATGTGATTTTGCTAATACACAATATGTTTATTACTAACGAATTATATTTATTTTAGATAATTAGAAATACATTTAGTTAACAATAATGTACTTTTATATTTGTTACTTAAAGGTAATAAATAAATGTCATAATTATCGTAAAGCTGATTTTCTCATAGGAAAATTTTGAGATATATATTCACACAATATTTTCCTTTTTTCCACAGAACATAAATTATCTTTACCCATAGGAGTGTGAGATGGTTGTGGTATTAAAATATCAGCGTATTCAACATCATGTAGCCATTGAGTCACAAAATTCTCATTTTGGTCTTCAATAAAATTGTGTAGTATGCAACAAGCTGTTACAATATTCGGTACAAATTCATAATAAATATCTATTTTTTTACAAAGAATTCTAAACCTGGCTTTCAACCGCCCAAATGCCCATTCAACAACAACACGTGCTGAATTTAAATAACAATTAAATGATTCTTCTTCTGGCGACACTGCTCCAGAAAAGCCTTTAACAAGCCAGTCTAATAATGGATATGCAGGGTCTCCGATAATGAAATAAGAAATGTTTTTCCCGTTGATATTTCTAGTTTTCTTCGGCAAAACTTTATCAAAATTTTTAAAAAGGGCAGAACCTTTAAAATCTTTCGCGTCATGAGCTGATCCTGGATATTTTACACTTACGTTCCTAAACCTACGAAAAAAATATTTGTTTTTTTTTTCTGTTAAGATTCAGCAGTATGATCTTACCGACACCTGTAATCAACAACTGCCTGCATATTAAAAGATGGCCAACCTTTTCTATTAACGAAATCACGATAACCTTGTGTTGGAGGTGTCACGGGTATGTGAGTACCGTCAATTGCAGATATAATCATGGAAATTTTTGAAATTTCCTCAAAATGTGAAGCGATTTCTTCTGCTTCAATTTCATTTGGCATATGTATGTAGTTTTTCAACATGATTTTATTTATAGCATTAACAACTCGATAAACACATTTCTTTACTGTTGATTTATGTATACCAAAAACTGACCCCACTACTCTGTATTCACAGCAACTGCACATTTTATACAGGGCTACCGCAACTTGATTTTCCACAGAGAGAGGATCACGTGATTTAAGAATTGTAGCTTTTGGGGCTAATTCATTAGCTAAATATCCACACAGTTTTTCAAATGTGTTTTTCCTCATTCTAAAGTTTTCAATCCAGTCAAGATCAGTGTAAGTTTCATTTATAATCAAGTCCCAATTCTCGGTACTTCTTGGTTTCATCCAACAGATTCTATTAGAACTTGTTATGAAGTTTATGATAAAAGGAGTTATAGCGTTGCAATTAAAATTTATGTATTTTTTTTGTATTCTTTTTATTTTCTTTGATTTAAAATTATTAAATTGCAAATTTTTATATCTTAATAGCAACATTAAGAAACTTTCCATTGTACTAAAAATGAATTGATAAAAAAAGTATTTTAAATAATATTTATAACATTACTTACTTTAAATCAATCAGATTCCAATGAATTTAACTAAATAATTTTAGGTTAAGATGTCATCAGAACATGCATCTGCGCACGCGTGTGTAACGTACCAAACAGTGTACCAATAATATTTGGTCTTGTGTTTTATATACCGGTGTAAACATACCGTACTAAAATAAATTTTAGAACGTATTTGGTACGCGTATCAGAATAGTACGCACGGTGTAAACGTAGTCATATTCTCACATCGAAATTTTGTCGCTACTTTGAATCATACTATTTGGAGAAAAATATGTTTGGCAACACTGCATCTGTGATTGCATCTTTGATTACATCAATGGGCGCGTTCGGTGGGCCGCAGCGGCTGCACAGCGGCTGTAAGAGCGCTGCGTGACGTCACGCAGCCGCTGCAAGTCCGCTGAACGCATTTCCCGCGCATTTTTAGCTGTCAAGTGGAAACAATCAAATCTGTCAAACAAGTTTCTTTATTTATTATTTTTATATTCTTATTATTATTTAATAAAGAGTACAATTTAAATTAATATGGATTTAGACGACATTATAAACAATTTAGTACAAAGAAATCCTATTAAAATATGATTGCACTAATAATGGAAGTATTAAATGAGAATAATAATTTAAATGAATTATATAATGATAGAAATGTTGGTATAAGAAATGAGCATTATTATGAAGAAATAATTCCTAATTATTCTTTAAACGAGTTTCGTGAACATTTTAGAATGACAAGAGAAACTTTTCAGGTAATACTTTATTGGAACTTCAAACAAAATACAATACAAAAAGACATTTTTCTTGCATAGATACTCCTACAAAATATTCAAGCACGTAGGAAACTTAATGTAGATATAATTCCATTAGAAAAAAAATTGTTATGCTTTTTATGGACCCTGTCGAAACAGGAATCTTTTTTATCAATTGGAGACCGTTTTAACTTTCCTAAAAGCACCGCACATGAAGTTTTTTTTTAAATAAGTCAAATAATTTGTAATTTAATGTTACAATATATAAAATGGCCTGATAATATTGAAAAAAATATAATTTCAAGAGAATTTGAAAGAAAATGTGGTAGGAACTGAAATAAAAAACATGAGTATATATATAAATGTCATAACTGTAGGTATTTCTGGAATAATTGGATCTATTGATGGATGCCACGATTTCTACAATCGCAATAATTATCATTCAGTGATATTACAAGGAATCTGTGATTATAGAATGAAATTCGCAGATATTTTTGTTGGTTGTTATTAAAAACAATATTCAGAAATCTATTATATTATAGATTCTTTTACAGGGCGAATGCATGATGCTCGTGTATTTTCCATAAGTCCTATATATGATAGATTAACAAATGACGATAATCCATTGCTACCAGTTAACGAGCATTTAATAGGGAATGCTGCTTATCCATTATCCATGTTTCTTTTGAAACCTTATAGAGACAATGGTCACCTAACTGAAACACAAATACGTTTTAATAAAATTTTAAGCGGAGCAAGAGCAGTAATTGAGCTGTCATTTGGTCAGTTAAAAGGAAAATTTCGACGATTAAAATATTTAGACATGAGCCGTGAAGATATGATTCCAATAGTTAATACTGCTGCGTGTGTTTTACACAATTTTATATTAACACATGAAGGTGTAGTCGAAGATGAAGAACACATGCTGCAGTTGTTTAATCCTGAAAATGAAAACAATGATGTAGAAGTAAATCAACATGAAGCAGAAGCTAAACGAAATTATATAGCACAACAATTAAATTAAAATTTATTTATTTTAAATAAAACAAACATGTTTATGAAAATTAATTATTATTTTCTCTTTTTCTTAACTCAAGAGATTCTATTAATAAACTTATTTTTTTTTTCTTCTATTTCATTTGCTATCTCTAATTGTATTCTAATTTTTTTAATTTCTTCTAACTTTTCTTTTTCTATGTTTAGAGCTTCCCTTCTAAATGCATTTAAATTCTTTTTTCTTTTTACTAATGATAGGGACCGGGACTCTATACAGGAGGAGGATTGATATGGTTCGGTTGTGGTGGTGGTATTTGATTCTAGGATCTACAACAAAGAATTATTAGATTACATAGTGAGTATTTCCAAAACATATTATCGGTAAACTTGTATTATTCTCCTCAATAGTTGCAACTAAATTAGCTGGCTCCTTTCCCCGTACTTTTTTTATTATTTTTGATATTTTTGTACGTCCCCTTCAAATTCCTCATCTTCTTATCTAAATTTTCGACAGTACAAATATATCCTGCTTCCCCCATATTCCTTTTAATTTGTTCCCAAATATCTTTTTTTTTTATTTTTGGGTCCCGAAATTTATTAATATTTATATAATATAAATTAATTGATAATTTTGTGTTGGAATCATCCCACTAAAATTCTGGAAAAAAAATACGGATTTTGGTAGAATACAGGATTAAGGATTATTGTTTATATTAAAGAATATGTACTTATTTATAAAGTGTTTGGTAATGAAAATATGAACTTCAAAGAAGAAAAGGAATGACAAGACTTTAGGATACATCGTAAACAATCAAACGTATTTCAAATACAATTATTCAAGCTCTTGTTAATTTATAAAAATTAGATAATTTTGTGCTATTTGTTTGTGACGAAAATTTTTTATTCATCATAATCTAAATGTACAAAAGTTTTATATTAAGTACACATACCTGCCGTACTCGCTTCCATAGTTTCTGTTTCTGTTGTGTTGGTGTATGCACTGTATGTGCTAAAGTACCAAATTTAAAATATTTTAATACATGTGTACAGGACAAATTAAATTTACTTACTTTCCGAACGGCCCAAAACCCTATTGAAAAAATTTCCCGCGTATTCCGGATCTAAAAATAAATAAAATTGTTTCATTTTATTATTCACAAATATATATACGAACATTATACCTGTTACTAAACGGTTATGCGTTTCTTCGGAGTCGCAAACTCGAATAGTGTTGTTGTCAAACGAATATTCAACTTGGTAAATATTAGGCATGTTAGCATTCGCCATTTTGACGACAATGACAATATTAGACAAGTATAGATATAGGCTGCGTAAAGAAATCGTGGTTAGTTTACGCTGCTAGCGCTGTGGCAGCCGCTGTGAGAAATCGCTGCGCACAGCGGTGCGCTGGACGCGTGACAGCTGTAAGCGCTGCAGCCGCTGCCAGCGCTGTGAGCCCGCCGAACGCGCCCAATGTGTTCCTGATCTTTTTTTTTCCGCCACTTGACGTTAAAATTGTTTTCATTGCTGTACCACGGTCCTGTCAACAAACGTTATTTGGGATTTTATTGATTTAATAACAAAATAAAGTAAGTATTAATTACAAAATGTATCTTTGTCTATTAATTATTTGAAGGTATTATTCATTCATGCAAAGTATAATTTTTAGTATTCTTTAATTTTTGTATTATGTAACCTATTATGTTGTCTATATACATATATGATACCATGTATATTATACTGTTATATTCAGTTATTTACTATACTTTAGATGCCTAAACCTGAGCCCAAAACAGACAGAACTTTGTTCACCTGTGAAGAGAAAGAAATCTTATTAGATTTTGTAAAAAGAAATTCGGAAATATTGGAAAACAAAGCTAATGATGACAGGATAAATAAAGCCAGAAAACTTAAGTGGCTAGAATTAGAAAATTTATTTAGAAATAATGGCTACAATAGGAGCGCACACCGTCTTAGAGAATGCTGGTTACGAATGAAAGGAAGTGCGAAATCAAGTATCCCAAAATATAAGAAAAGTTTAAAAGCAACTGGTGGAGGACCATCTGTAGAAGAACCATCGGAAACCGACTGGTTAATGACAAGTGTTTGTCCAGTCGATTTTACCGACGACACAAATATTTATGACTCAAACGGGAGAAAAGAGGAATACATGGTAGACGTTGAATCTGGGTAAATATTGATATTTATATTTGTATGTATGAAACTATTCAGCCAGTATTTATGAACTTTATAATATAATTCATTTGCACAATGATGTGAGTGCAAGTGCCGAAATACATGTGTCAAATAAGTTAATTATTTACTATATTTACGTGATTTAATTCAAAATAAGTGCTCCACAATATAGCTTAAAAAGCCGGTAATAGTTTATATTAAATTTCAGTGAAGTTACGGTAAAGATACAAAGTGTATTATGCTTTTAAATCTGGTGCGTGTGCGTAAATAAAGACGAATTTCGCTTGCGTCAGCTGAGCGGTCAGACGAGGGGCAGGCAGAGCTGTTAGAGTTAGTACAATTGTACTAGATCTAGCACATTTAATATATGTTTAGTACTACAGTACCTCTTTATCAAATCTAGTACAATTTAAAAATTTTACTTGAAACATTCACAATTTTCTATCAAATTAAAAAGTTTAGTTACTTTATACTAGTTCACCAAAAACAGGTTGGTAGCATAGACAAAATATAAATTTTGTTTCTTTTTCTATGGTTGGTAGTAACGCGTAACAAGTATGTCATGTCGCCAAGTCGGTTAAGTCATATACCTATTAGTAATATGCCACTAAAGCCTGATTTATACATTGCATAGAATGAAACAATGTAAACGCATGGAACCATTTATACTTGCACAGAATGGAATAGAATAGGAAATGAATTATTTTTATTTCCTATTCTGTTCCATTCCATTCCTGTTCCGTTCGTGTTACTCCGAGGATATTCGTGGAGTTACGTCTGTTGGATTACGCGTTTTGTTGTAACAGCGGTGATTAGAAGACGCTGACAATATATAAAAATAGAATGTATTGTGTTTGACAAGTGTCAGACGATCAATAAATGTCTAGTTTATGAAATAAGATTTTTCCTATGTTAAAGATAAACATAAAAAACATAAATTCCAGCTTCTAGTTTAACCAGAGTTTTTATATTTTAGTGACAAAGTGAGGTTATTCTATTCCAAGTTATTCTGTTCTATGCAATGTATAAATGGGTGCTACGTATTTCTGTGCCTATTCCATTCTATTCCATTCTATTCTATGCAATGTATAAATCAGGCTTAATTCTCCGCGATCCACACGTTCAACAAAGCGTAATAGTGTATATCACTTGCATCGCACACAGCCGTTACAGTGCACTTAGTGCGCATGCTCATCACGCAAGAAAATAGTGTTTTAAAATAAAATAAATAAATATAGAAATTTGAAGAAAGTATTGGATTATTGTACATAATACTGTAATAATAATTTAATATTGTTTATTGATAATAAAATTACTACATCGCGAAATTTAAGATATTTTAAGCTATGTTTTGTATACTACGCACAATATGATAAAGCGAAATTTATTTTCCCAGTTAATAATATGTAACCCTTCAAATGACAATCGAAATTTTGATAGCTATATAATTTGTGTCATTAATAAAATATGTTTGAATTTGTTCATTTAAAATAAATTAACTGGGAAACTAAATATAACTGACCCGGCATAAGAATTTATTATATTGAAGAATGGAAATGGAGAATTAATGTTTTCAAATTTAGTTGATAAAGTTGTTTTAATTCTTCCACATTCGTCTGCATGAGCAGAACGCGTGTTTTCCCAGTTAACTTTAATAAAAAATAAGTTACGGAACAGTCTGCTGGTGAATACATGTGGAAATATTCTTTCAATAAAGCAATATATATTGTGCAATAATTTTCTACTTTTTAAACCACAAGTGTACAAAGATGTCAGTAATATTGAAATTGATGTCAATGCTTTTGATTCTTTGATGTAAATTGAAAAAAATATGTTTATATATTTTTCGAATTAATCTTTATTTAATAAATACATATACATACCTATGTTTAAAAAAATCTTTATTTATTACACAAAAAAACTATATTTCAACATTAGAAGATAAATTTTGAAATTTTATTCGCTAACAGATGTCAGTACAATTGCGATGAATTAAGTACAATTGCGATGAATTAAATACAATTTTTCGCCATCATCTAGTACAAAAAATTTATTCGCAGTAGCAGCACTGGGAGCAGGCCTGGCCAAGCATCCAGCTGGTACAGTCGCCCAGTACACAGTAAACCAGATAAGTTTTACAGACTAAGAATATTAATATTTTTAAATAAAATCATAAAATCAATTAATCTTATCTAATATAGGTCATACTAGTTACATTAATATATGAGTGTTTAGAACAGTTTAAAATAGTGAATACAACAAAAAAATATCAATTCGCACCCGGCAATTAGGACGGACTCTGCTGTAAATAGAAGTGGCTAACTTTTAAAGGTTAAAATAAAATAATATAAAAATTTCCAAACCAAAATAAATGAAACTAAATTAATTATAAAAGAACAATTCACACCGAATTTAAATTAATGGATGCAATATCTGACAAAAATAAGGAAATAGAGTACAAACGAAAAAGAAAAGAAAAAAACCCGAAGAAGAGACACATATATTCGCAGTAAATAAAAAAATAAGTAGATCCCCAGAATACCATTCTAGAGAACGGGTAAAATCAGTTTCTAAAATGGAGGTAGTTACTAACAAAAAACTTGGAGAAGACATGCAAGAGCTAAAAGGCATGATGCAACAAATCCTACAGGCACTACAAAATAACTCTGAAGAAATTAAAGAACATAAACAAGAATTTAGAAACAGGGAAGCAGAATGGAAAACAGAGAAATATAAACGTAATGTAAGGATTGACACCCTAAAACAGAAACTTGAGAAGCAGGAAAGAGATAAAAAAGGAATAATATAGTTCTGAAAGGTACCGAAATAAACCCAAGACAAGGAAATGATAAAATCAAAGACTTCATATTGAATCAATTAGAAATAAATACAGAAATAAAGAATGCCTATAAACCAAATAACAGGTCGCCAAATACACTAATTATAGAATTGCCTTCATGGGATGTAAAACAACAAATACTATAATTAAAAGTAAAATAACAGGCACAAATTTTTACATAGAAAACGACATGACATACGAAGAAAGTAGAGTACAAAGAGAACTAAGAAATATTGCTAAAGAAGAACGGAAGAATAATAATACTTCTATAGTGGGTTACCAGAAAATAATAATAAATGGAAAAAAATACTTATGGAATAACGGGAAACAAGTAATAGTACTAGAAGAAGAAACACAAAATAAACCGGAAAGGAATGATCAAAAATCTAAAATATATAAACACAAATACAGTAGATAATCATAAGATTCCAAACAACTAAATGTAAAAAACACGAATGATTTATATGGCAACAACCGGAATTGTATAGGAAAAACGAACATTAGACTGGCTTCAAATGATAAAATAGAAATAGAAAACAAACCACAATCTCAAAATAAACGATGTAAGAGACCAAAAAGATACAATTTAATTAGACACTAGAAAACAAATATACATAGGGAGTTGGAACGTGAGAACTATGTCAGAAACAGGTAAAGCACACCAAATAGCACGAGAAATGATCCGGTATAACATAAAAATTTTAGCACTTAGTGAAACAAGATGGAATGGTATAGATAGTATGAGATTAAACGATGAAATTGATATTTTATACTCAGGGAATGAAAATGATAATGCAAATAAAGAAAAAGGAGTAGCAATAATGACCGATATAAAAACTAGGATAGCATTATTAGATTGGGAGGGGATATCAGAACGGATAATGTGGGCGAAATTTAAAGCAAAGTTCCGTAATATTACTATTGTAAATATATACGCACCAACGGAAGGTTCAGAAGACGAAGAAAAGGATAATTTTTATTACAAATTGCAATCAACATTACAGAAAATAGAAAAAAGATACAAACACGATATTAAAATACTAGTAGGAGACTTAAACACGAAAGTTGGACAGAATAATAAAAACATAGAAGAAATAATGGGAAAACATGATACAGGGGAAAGAAATGACAACGGACAACGACTTATAGATTTTTGCGCTATAAATAACCTTGTACTTGGTAGTACTCTATTCTAACACAAGGATATACACAAAGTAACATGGATCTCTCCTGGAGGTAGAACTAAAAATCAAATAGTCCATATGATAATAGAGAGGAGATGGAGAAATGCCTTAAAAGATGTCAGACCAATGAGAGGCGCCAATATTGCCTCGGATCATATATTAGTGAAAGCAAAACTTAAAGTTAGTCTTAAGGCAAATAAATCTAATACAGAAAGGAGGATAAAATTCAATACAAAGGCACTTAAAGAAGATGAGAATACATTAAGAAATTTCCAAGTCAGTCTTAGGCAAAACATTGGAAATATAGAAGACTTACAGGCATATGACGTTGAAACAATATGGGGAAAATATAAGAATGCAGTAATAAATACAGCAGATAAATGTATCAAGCAAACAGGAACAGATGATAACCCATGGATATCTACAAACACAATACATAAAATAGAAGAAAGGAAAATAATAAAAGCAAAAATATTAAAAACTAAAGACGACAATTTAAAAAAAATACTGGAAGAAGAATACCGACAAAAAAATAATGAAATAAAGAAGAGCGCACGTATCGACAAAAAATAATACATAGAAAATTTGGCACAACAAGCTGAAGACGCAGCATACAAAAACGATAGTAGGAAACTATACGAAATAACGAGGAGACTAACAGGAAATAAAAACATAAAAACAAGGAATTAAGAAAACAAGCTTGGAAATGTACGCGGCACAGAAGAAGAAACAAAGCAAATATGGGTGGAATACTTTTCCGAATTGTATCAAAAACAAAAAAACACAGGAAATAGGCAATGTAGAAAACCAAAATGAAAATATCTTAAAAATAAATGAAGGAGCAATCACAAAAGAAGAGATTCAGCTGTAACACGGGAGGGATAGCAAAGAAACGATGATGATGACTTACGATGATTCTTAACATAACACGTTGATTGGGAAACACGGGAACACCTGTTCACTTTAATTTTACTTAACTTATTTTTTATTTACATTATTATATATTTAGGAAAATAAAACTAAACTAAACTAATTTAAAATTAAACAAATGAAATTTAACAGACTACATTGTGTCTGCGTCCTATCTATAGCTAACCCTACCTAAGACTGCTTACAAATTTTTGTTGAGAGGCAAATCTACCCTCTCAACTTCTTATCTAAATATAAATTTTTATCTGTGAAATATGAACTTTTCGGCATATGGCTCCATAATTTCTAATTTTTATTACCAAAAATGTCAACAACTATATGCCGATAAAAGAATCACAGTTCACAGAAGAAATGCAGTCTACAAAACAAGATGGAAACAGGGCCGTATTTTCCATCTTGTTACATTATCCTCCCCTTAAGACATAAATATATCGTTTGACCGCGATATATTTATTCTCAAGAGGAGACTGCATTTCCTAAACATACCTGAATTGGTACCTAAGGTAAACCTAAGACCTAAAACAAAGATAAAACATAGAACATACAAAAACATAAAACAATTACAAGTACATAGCTAATTAAACATAATACAAAACATAAAATATTTCACATATTAAACATAATATAAAACATAAAACATTTCACAAAATACAATACTTGAATACATCAAGTAAACTTCGACCAATACATAAAATAAAAACACAATAACAAATATCGAATTCACAAAAACAGACCTCAATAATATAGACATATCTAAATACAGACAAACATGAATACAGAAATTCGACTTATTTATACAATATTCTTATTGCATTTGGCTTTCTAAAGGGAAAGGGTAATTTTTTATTTTTCTATCATTATACCATGCAACAAATCTCAAAACATAATAAAACTAAACTATTAAAACATAATACTAAGGCACATAATACACCATCGGACATATTGTTAACTAAACAATTGCATAGGACTACCTGACTATCAAATTCAAATACATAATAATTAGACTGAACATAAAAAAACATTCAAATAGCAATACACAATTCAGTACTTAATATTCAAATCTTTCAAAATTTACTTGCCAATCAAATTATTCAATTATTTCTTCTTAATTCTAAAATTATCGAATGAGCAATACCAAAAATCCTAATCTTAATCTTATCTAATTTCGTAGTCTAAACACTATCACATAGTCGGGGCATATCATTGTCAACTCAAAACACTGGGAAAGGTCATTATACACAGGGGCGGGGGTTCTTCGTTCCACAGCGGTCTCTGCCCGGGTACAAAAAATTGTTTGGGTGCGGAATATCTCACTACACTAAACACAGGGTCGAACTCACTAAGATTTGAATGCGGCACTAATCTGGCTTCTTCATCCTCCATGAAGATGCTGCCCTGGTCTTTGTGAAAATATACCTCGTTTTCCTTTCTCGTGTCCATATCTTTTGCCTTGTCGTTTCCTTTATTCATGTGCTCCTCATGCTGGCTGGTTTCCTGCTGGTCTTGCAAAATTTTCACTTTGATCGGAACTTCTGTCAGCTCCACCACTTGCTCTTCTGTCGGAGTTACCCGTTTGGTTAACTCCTCCGACAGGTGATCTTCTACTACTTCTGGCACCTGTATACCTCCATCTATACACTTTGTGGCTACAGTTGCCACATCTTCTTTCGGACGTGGTATACCAACCACCTCAGGACGCACCTCTGCTGCCAGCAGCGCCTCAAATTCAGCCGCGCTGATCTTCGCCACTGGCAACGCCTGGGTTTCGTACTCACGTGCCTGGACGCGGGGCCGTGACCGTAGGAAACCCGTTGCACACCATTCCCACTAAGTGCCGTCTGGCAACCACTATATGGAGGCAACACTAATTGCGTCTGAGATTGTTGATAAACCACCTGATGTCCGTAACTAAACTGGTAATAATTGTGAGGCATACAGACCGGGTACAACCATGGTGGATACTGATGCGTCGCCTTCATCGCCGGCGTCGTGGTCGGAAACGGGAACATCCTCCCTCGATGTCACAAATTTACTTAAACTTTTTGTCTCATTTTGAACGTATGTCCTTTTCGGATCGTCATTGGGTATACAATTAATTTTTTAAAATTAATTTACCCTCAGATCCTACCGACTGCGCCAATGTAACACGGGGGGGTTAACAAAAGACGCGATGATGATGACGATTACTTATTACTTACGATGATGACGATGGTAACAGGAACACAACGCACTGATGGGGGCACGGGAGCACATTTACACTTTCATTTTACTTAACTTATTTTTTATTTACATTATTATATATTTAGGAAAATAAAAGTAAACTAAACTAATTTAAAATTAAACAAATGAAATTTAACAGACTACATTGTGTCTGCGTCTTATCTATAGCTAACCCTACCTAAGACTGCTTACAAATTTTTGTTGAGAGGCAAATCTACCCTCTCAACTTCTTATCTAAATAGAAATTTTTGTCCGTGAAATATGAACTTTTCGGCATATGGCCCCATAATTTCTAATTTTTATTACCAAAAATGTCAACTATATGCCGATAAAAGAATCACAGTTCACAGAAGAAATGCAGTCTACAAAACAAGATGGAAACAGGGCCGTATTTTCCATCTTGTTATACAGCAAGCAATCAAGGCCGTACCCAGGAGGGGGTTTTCGGGGTTCAAACCCCCCCCCCCCCCCCCCCGAAATTTTATACGGTTTGGCTCTTATGAGCATCCAGAGAGATATTTACTTAGATCCTGTAGAAATAATTGATCGATTTGCAGTTAAAAAAGATCGTACAATAAATTTTGTATTAAGTTAAATGTTCAATAAAATATAATATAAGTAACACAATTTTTTTAATTTAAGAACCCCCCGGAAAATTATTTCTAGTTACGGCCCTGCAAGCAATACCCAAACTTAAGAATCATAAAGCGGCAGGAGTTGATAACATCCCTACCGAACTATTAAAAGCAGATTTGGAAACAACAACTAGCGTAATGTCTGTTCTGTTAAATAAAATATGGATAAACGAAGATATTCCCCAGGATTGAATAACATGCATTATTATAAAACTCCCAAAGAAAGGAAACATTACACACTGCGAGAACTGGAGACCAATAACGCTGCTACGTATAGCAAGTAAAATATTAACACGGATAATGCTGGAAAGGATGAAACAACAAATAGAAAATTGACTGAGAGAAAACCAAGCTGGCTTTAGAGCACAGAGATCATGCATTGATCAAATATGTACAATACGAATAATCCTGGAACAAGTCAACGAAATGCAAAGCGAAGTACATGTAGCTTTTATTGATTTCTTTAAAGCATTTGACAAGGTGAATAGAGAAAAAATATGACACATCCTACGAAGTTACAATATCCCAGAAAACTTTTTGAGAATTATTAAGCTACTCTACCAAAATTATACAGCAAAAATAGAGCATGAAGGGAAATTAACAGAAAATATAACAGAACAGGCAATAACTGGAGTACATTCAATAAGCTAGAAGACCTCGAATTTGCTGACGATCTATGCCTCTTCGTAGAAAACAACACCTACCTAAGGGAAAATAGACAAACTCATCAAAACAGCTGCGGAAACAGGTTTACAAATAAATGGAAACAAAACAAAAATACTAACTAAGGACACAAATAACAATGGGAATATCAAAATAGATGGAGAACACCGAGGAAAAAACATAGATGAAATAGAAGAATTCTGCCATTTAGATAGCATGATAGATATCAAAGGAGGGAGTCAGAGGGACATTGATAGAAGAATAACAAAAGCACAAAAATCATTTAACATGCTACGGAAAATCTGGTCTGCCTCAAATATTACAGAACGTACAAAATTAAGATTATTTAAAACTAATGTAAAAAGTATATTACTATATGGAGCCGAAACCTGGAATGACAACGGAAAAATGACCAATAAAATTCAAACATTCATAAACAAATATCTGAGAATTATATGTAGAATATATTGGTCACAAAAAATCGCAAACGAAGACCTACTAAAAAGAACAAATTAGGAATACGTCGCTAAAACGATTAAAACACGGAAATGGATGGGGCAAACACTAAGGAATCCACCAAATAACATCACAAGACAAGCACTAGATTTTAATACAACAGGTAAACGGAAAATAGGAAGACCAGTAGAAACCTGGAGAAGAACAATAAACAAAGAATTGCGAACACAAAAACTTATCTGGAAAAAAGCAAAAAAAAAAAAAAACTAGCTACAAATAGAGAATAAAGGAAGTCGCTAATAAATAAAATAATAACTTTCTAATTACGCAGTGAATAACAATAGTTTTAAAAAAATAATGCAAACAAAAAAAAACAATGAACACGAACTCACATCTGAAAACAACCTAAATTAAAATAAAGTGTATTACGAACTTTAATACAATAAATAAAACATAGTGCTACACACAAGAACAATCCAATGTTGCGTAGGGCTGGCAACCCTATCAACACAAACTGTATTATACCTGCCACTGAAACGCTGCAAGCGCCCTATACTCCACTAAGGAGTGACAGGAGAGAAGAAAATTTACCTACTACAGTTACAATACTAGTTGATCATTTCTCTGGAAACAAATAATTGTTGAAAAGCTGCTTAAAATTTTGAAATTATTTTTTATTAAAATAAATTTTTATTGGTTAAATAGTTAAATTATTTGCTGAATGAATTGATTAGGTCGAATGGTACGAACATGAAAGTTTGAGTGAGTTGAATTATATGATATTCTATTCGAATTAATGATAGGGTTTAAATTACAGGTTAATTTATGTATATATGTATAAAAATAATAAACTAAATTAAATAAACCATATTATTTTATTCAGAACTTCAATTCCTGCCCCATCTGCTACCACTCCTCATTCCCAAACTCAATACAAAGAACCTATTCCTTCTCCTGCCGCTGTAGAAGTACTCCAAACAAGTAGCGCTACAAATGAACACATTTCCTTCAATCAAGTTACCATAGTACCCAGACAGGAACAGGACATGTTCGCCCTAAAATAAGCCATCGATACCCTATGAAACATCTCGTACTTCCTTCAAAAAATTTAAAAAAAAAATCATTTGATGAAAATATTTGTGGAGAAGTGTCTGATGCTCTCAATGCACGAAGTAAGAAGGAACAAGAGCTTCATGAAACAAATATGATTTTACAAAATGAAACATAAAATTAGTGAAACTGAAACAAGAGAGAGAAAAATATGAAATCGAGGTACAGAAAGCTTTACTTGAAAATATACAATTGGAAAAAGATATAATTAAAAAACAATTATTGTAATTAAAGATAATTAGTATTGTGAGTATATGATAAATAGAAAATAAAATTAAATATAATAATTTACTTGTTTATTACTTTATTTGCAAAGAATATAAATTTGTTTTATAAATACATACACAACACATGTTTACATATATAATGTTGCTCTCGAAGAGTCTTATCACTGGTTAAATTTAATGTACTTTTTTACCTCCCGCCTGTCAATACATAAGGGAGGTATTGTTTTTGGTCAAATTTCTTGAATGGGAAATTTCAACATATGAGCACGAATTAGTGTCTCTAGAATGCGATTTTACTATTTTTACAGTGATGTCTATATGTGTGTGTGTGTGTGTGTCCATGTGTCTGTGACGATTTTTCGTCCACGATAACTCCAATAGGATAGATGTAAAAAATCTAATATTTGGTATTTAAGAATTTCCAATATGATGAACTGATTAGATTTTGACTATTGTTGGTTAACCGGAAGTAGTACTTTATTTAAAGGTTTAAATAGTTTTTTCTAAAAAAGTACCTCTAAATTTTTCTCGAATTACGTTATTTGTAAAAATAAAACATTTAAAAATTTTCTATCGTTCTGCATAGTTACACTTTATATATAACTTCTGGCTAAACAGATAAAAAATAAATAATATTTTATTAATTTTACATATCGTTAACAAAAAATTTGTTTATTTATATTTATATATAGAAAAACAAGGCAGAAACTAATTCATCAGCTTAACAATGGTAGGAAAATCTTTGAATTTTTAATTAGTTTACGAACTATATTTTTAGTTATTAAAAATTTTGAATTTCTTTAATAAGGCTCTGTTCTTATTCTCCTAAGTGATGCCTTAGTCTTAGGATAATTTATAACTCGTGACCACAAAACTCCCCACCTTTCCATAAAAGGTTGTAAAACCCGCATAAATCTATTTTATATAGGTACCTCTACTTCTACTATACACTCTTGTTGACCAGTAAATATATTTAACTTGAATTTCGCGGTAATATTCTTTGTTTGGTCCCTATCAGAGGGCCAAACCAAATTCACGGTTGTGGTTGAGCAAAGAGCGTATCTATAACTTAATATTAGTCATTGTTATAATTTTTAAACTAAATGTTGACTGAAATGGCTTCTTATAAATTGCTGTCGAAAAATATCTCCCCTCGGAATCGGTCCTGGGTGTTGTAGAAGAAATGGAGCATTGTCTACAATATCTATAGGATCATCTTTTTCATCAGCTGTTTACGTATGAAATAATTACGAAAAAGATAAAAATATAACTAAATTTTGTTATATTTACTGTAGTCCTCTTCTTCTCCATGTACTTTTCTTATATTGTATAATACTGCCATTGCTACAATAGCAGGTTTGGAATTTTCTAAGGAAATTTCCATTATTTTGTAGAGAGTACGAAACATGCTCTTCCACTGCCCGAAACATCGTTCAATGGTGTTCCTTGTAGATATATGGGCTCGGTTATAAGCTTCTTCAGCCGCTGAAGATGGATTTTAGATAGGAGTTAAGAGGTAGTGGGAACAAGGATACCCATTATCTCCTAGTAATAACTCATTTATTGTACCAGCCTATTAAACATTATACGATTATGATTGTAAATAAAAATAATAAAGATCATACACCTCAATTTTTTTCAATAATGAACATTCATTCCACATTCTCGAGTCGTGAGTACTACCACGCCTTCTAGCTACAATATCTAGGATCTTACAATCTGCATCACAGACAACTTGAACATTTAAGGAGTAATATCCTTTCCTATTATAATATAACATAGCTTCTTCTTTTTTTGGCTTCCTGATTCTTATGTGAGTACAGTCTATACTTCCAATAACGTTTGGAAACTGAGCTATGTTATAAAATTTTAGCTTGGTGTCATTCATTTGGGTCGGAAATTTTACAAATCTTGGTAATAAAGAAGCAATTGCCTTTGACACTTTGCAATAACTTTCGATACAGTTGACTAACCTATGTTAAGTATGTCACCTATGAACATATGCAAATTGAAATAATTTCTATGAACTCTTGTAATTTAGCATAAAAGATGATGGGAATCGGATATATTAAGAATAAATTTGGGTTATATTGTAAAATACGATGACATATACATATATACTAAATAATATATTTTTGTTTTAATATACAACTGTATACATGTATGCAATAATAGTAATATATTACTAATTATTATACTTTATATACCTGTGAAAATTGTTATAAACTAATACTTACATATTTCCGTTTGGTAACTACTCTTGGCGTAATACCTCAAAGTGATGAATACTTGTAAAGACGGTGAAAGAGAGTCAGATCTAGCTTTTTTTGCTGATTTCAGTTGCTCTTCCACAAGACTGACAACATATTTAAAACTGTTTTTTGTTAATCGATACCTGTTTCTAAATTCTTTATCAGGTAAGTCCGTAAATGGATCATACCTAACTAAATGTTTTCTTCTAATATTTCTCCGCGAAATGATGGTACCTACCACAACTTGAGTTCACTATTTCGCGCACACGAAATATCACTATTTCGAATCAAGTTTCGATGTGAGAATAAGGTAATCACTTCATTCACTACTTCATTCCACTATTTCGGAAATCATACTATTTCGAGGTATGTGAGAATACGGGCCAAAGTATTATAACGTTTTATTTATTGAGGTGAAGTGTAAAATTGATTAAAACACTAATATTTATATAACTATGTTTAATTAAAGAAATATGAATTATAAAGAATAAATAAAAATAACTAACACTAAAGGTGGATTTATAACAAACATAGTAAACACAACATAACATAGCATAGCACAGCACAGCTCATATTTGAATTTGAACATATGGACTTTCGTATACGCATTTATGACTGACATAGAAAACACAGCATAACATAACACAGCATAGCATAGCATAGGGAATTGACGAAAGTTCAATTTTTGCTGTTTTTCGTATGTTCGTGCATGCTCGGCAATCTTCGGAATAGTTCGAGTAGATGAAAGAGATGTGAATAGTTTTTTTCTTTTCTTTTGGGGTTATGTGTAAAGTGTGAAACTTTTTTTCTTTATTATAAAATGTAATATATAATATAAATATATAAGTATATAAGTTTTGCAAAGTCTTTTTCTCCTCGACTTCTTTTCAACATTCTCCTTCAGTAAAAAATACACGGCCGTAGCACATAAAGTTAAAGCACAATGGATTATTAATTTTCTATCCATATTAAATAATATAACAAAAACACAAGCTAATAGCGTAAGACACGAAACAAGAATAAAGTTAAAGTTCTTGACAGGTACTTTTTCCTACAGTTCTTCTATATGTGTTTTTCCTATGTCTTATGTCAAGTTATATACAGCTATGCTGTGCTATGCTGTTATGTTGTGTTTTCTATGTTTGTTATAAATCCACCTTAAGAATTAACAAATATAAACAATAATTTAAGACTAAGAATTATGAATAAAGACTTAACCACTAAGATAAATTATTTAAACAATTAAAACTACGCGATATTTTTTTCCACAATATTTATATTACCAACTATTTATATCACCCTCTATTTATTTATATCACCATGTGTATTTAAATTAAAACACTTCATTCTAGAATATTTGCCAGTTCTCTGAAAAACAGAACAATGGGGAGCGGACGGACTTGTTGTAACCTGTCCGTTAGCGGCCGCCGCCCGCACCGCCACCCTGGGATCGCCACAGTATAAATAAACATTGAATTGTATTTAGGATAAAAATTGCATATTAAGATTTTGATAAAGCACGATTCCTCAAATAATATGCAATGAAAATTTTATTTCAGATTTTATTACTAATTAGATTAGAATTTGCTAAGAAATGGTTAATTGTAGGTAGGTTCTACTAATATTATTTTAATAATATCATCCGATTTTTCCAAGTTCTTCAAAAGTCCGTTTTATACATGCCACATGATTTGTTGTCAATGTTCGTGCAAAAAGGATTTAAATACACTTGTAGAGGACGGGGTATTACGACAGGCACTTCCTATTTGTTTCCTTCCTTCCTGTGAGTGAAACATTTTCAACAATATTGAATTTAATAAAATTACAAAAAATACTTTCAGCGTTCGTACACTATTGTGATCAAGTTTTGGGGAATCTTACAATAAATACTACAAATTTAATTCAAATTTACATGAATCAAAAGATTTTAGTAAAGACATATTTAGCAAGAAGTAGGAATCTAATTAGAAAAATCATACGATATAAGACGTAATATCAAATTTTAACTTACGCACCTCACGCATTTGATTTGCAATATTTTCAATTGCACGTGCAACAATATGCAAAAAATGGATGGTATATTTTATTATATTTTATACTATAAGTACCATCCGTCCAGAATTGCTGGGCATCTCGAATTCGTACATCGTTCAATAAATATCGGTTGCTTATTGTCCGCGAGATTCGAAGGCCGTTTGTAAGAGATACAAACTGCGTCACGCTTCTTAGATTTATAAGGATGAGCTTCTCTGCAAAGAAATAGGTTACGAATGAAAATGCGGAATTATAATGTATCTTCTCAGCTAGTAAAAAATGATTACTAAATTAAAAATTAAAATATGTTGGAAAATGCGCACAGTAGTTTTAAATGTACATTACATCTATACCAAGATTCACAATTATCTGTGACGCTGCCACATACAAATTGGATTAAATACGTGATAAATATGTATTTATGAAAAGCATGTATTACCCATGAATGTAAAAACATTTGGATGTATCCCCATCTTTGACAGTAAAACTTTGTTAAAAGCTTCTACGTTATTGTTCGTTCTTCAGGCCAAACCGAATACACTTATGTGTTCCGGCCCAATGGTTTGTACCCAATATCTGTAAGTAAAACAAAAACACTTCAATAAAAATTCAGCACATTTAATATGTTATTGAGATTTTACATACCTACGCACATAGGCAAACATATTGTTTATATGTATTTGCCTTGTTTGGCACCAGTTCTCAATTTCTTGTAATCCATTTACAAAATGGTCTGCGGGCAATAAGGGCAACGCCATGATCATTTTGACGGCCTTTTTCACGTCTTGATTCTCGTCCATGTATCGGAGGAGACCAATTCTCGCGCTCATTTTCCAGATAACCTATTTAAATGATAATATTAATGAAACTGCTTAAAATGTAATAATATTTGTTATTTACGCTTGCGTAATGATAAAAACACCCAACCACGCTTGCTTCTCGAAACGCTTCCATGAGTGCTGCTCTTAGAGCCCTTTCATAGTCAATTACCGGGTTCAGGGTTGGGGCAATCTCTTTAAAAGCTTGAAATACGGCGTTATAGAGTTGCTGCCGTCGACAGCTCATGAAGACATATGCCACCGGTATTGTCTAAAATGAGTTAAATAAAAATTTAAAAATAAACACTACAATAGGATACTTAAAACTACCTTCTTATATTTTATAAAATGTATTGTCAATAATTGGTGCGCTGGAGGTGTCACGGGAATTGTTTTAAATGTTCCATCTAAATGGATCTCTTCTACCCCGCCAACGGTCATATTGATGAAAGTTTGCGAACGAAATATAAGGCGTTACATCGAACGAATCGCTGGAAAAAAGGCTCGGGGTCGTTTCCCAATATTACGCATTGGAACCGTTCAGTCCACTGCGGATCTACTAATTGATGAGAAAATTCGTCCAGAGTGCGGGGAATGGGAGGATTTGCTCTCCTTCGCGCAGAGTGCATGGTGCTGTAAGCACTCGGATATGGATACTGCACCGCTGCCTCAGGATTTCTAAAATGATTATTCAGTACAAAACCAAGAATAAAAATCTAATGTAGCAACCACATAATTGATTGGCTTGTCATCAATAAAATACTGCTTCCAGCTAGCTGACGATCATTAATTTTCAAGCAATAATATATAAAAATATAGGTAGTTACAAATTTACAAAGTTTATTTAAAAAATTATTTGTTGATTTGATAAATAAAATTACATTTACGAAAAGTTTAAAAATAAAAAAAATCATGTTTTTTCATTAGGTACATTTTAGTTATACGTGCCCACAGACAGACAGCAACGTTTTTCAGAGATTTCAAATTTCAAAACTTGTTTATATATAAAATGTTAAATTTAATTCACAATAACTCTCCATACACGAATATACCGTCGGTCTCTTCAAAGGCATTGAACATGGAAAATATTTTTGCCCAAATTATTTTAGACAAAAAGGGTTCAAATAAAAGTTATAAAGCGTAATGTGTGTAAATATAAAAGTATGTAGGTAGGTATTTTAGACTTATTATTATGGATCGGATGCGAGTGTTTTGCTATCAATGGATAATTGATATCACATTATTGGAAATAGCATGTATGTTTCAATATATGAACTAAATGTATTTATCCAACACCGTGTAATTATAACGATATAAGTATGCTGTTTTTAGATAAATAAAGTAGGTCATAAGTCACTAGTGAGCTAAATATATTATCTCACTGTTTTTTGGTTCGTATCATAGTAACTACGTTATAAAACCTTCTCTACACTATTTTGTTCCTAAATGTCATTTCGAAATTCCATCTGTCAAAAATCTTATATGTATTTTAAATCAATGATTAAAATGTGTTAGATAAAATGTTGTATGGCACACGTGTGTTAATTACCTAAGTCACTTGAAAAAATACCACACTCGGCCTGACGGCTTCGTGAGCTACACTTTTCCCGCGTGACTTATCTGTAATGTAACACACTTGTAACATAAATAACTATTATGATTTACGAAAAAACGTTTTTAAATGATATTTTAGTGAAAAGAAATATTGAATAATTACTAACCGTGCCGCTTCTTCATCGTAAATATTTCGCAATATGACTCGTTCGTTGGCCGCGCGATGTACTAGTACTTTACGGAAGCGATCCACTTGGTTCTCCTGCATTCCGTGTTCTTTATGGGGTTTTATTACAGTAACTTCTCCCTCCGTGGACACCTTCACTGACCCCGGGCAGAGATACTGAGTTTTATATTTGCAGGCATAATAGCTAAAAAATTATTGTTAATTGACACTTTCAATTTTATTTTGTACTTCTAATATGTGCTCTCGAGTATAATAAAATTACATTATGAAACATTCCTGTACTTACGTTCGGGTAGCCGTTCTTCGGCTTACAAGATATTGAAAACCTTCGATTTCCATGTTGTCAATAAATTTAATAAGCAATAATGAGAACAATTAGAGATTCTCAAATAAAAAAAGGAAAAGTAAAGGTACTAATAAACACAAAACGAACAAAAATGTATTAAATACGAAAAAAATACTCGCAAAGGACGGTTTGAAAACAAACCACACACGGTAGCACTGAAAAGTCTTGATTTATGAAAAAAAAAGCAAAAATCAAATAAGACTAACAAGTAGCACAGTAACAAGACCAAAACTAGATAAATTGGCGGCAAACTTATTGAGTAAAGTTTGTTACAATATTTATCGATTGGTACAAAACAATTGTCACTAAATTATAATAATTCTTATTTATTTGCAGTTTACCTATTTATTTTATATTTGTATACATACTAATTATATAATAAATAATATAGTAAAATCATATTTTTAATTACATTTTATGTTAGTATTTATATATATATATATATATATATATATATATATATATATATATATATATATATATATATATATAGTGTGTGCAAGGAAATGCGGAACATAGGACTTTAACACGGGATTTCAAAAAATTGCGGATACTCTCTCTCCTGATAGATTTAGAGCAAAACTGCAAGAGTACAAAGTTGCTCAGATAAAATCATAATCGTTGCAACAGCACGTCTGCAGTACGAGATATATTAAATATAAAATGTAACATTTTCGTTCAAAATCAGACACCCATGGAAATAAAAGAAAAAATCTATGTATCAATTGTGACAGTTAGTAACCTTATTTTGTGTTCAATATTTTTTTAAATTATATTTGTACTGTTTTTTTAATATTAGCACATTGTTAAAGAAATAAATATAATTTCAACTTATATAATATTAAATTATAGACAATAAGTATTACAATTAGCGAAAATTCTCTAAACTGACAGATAGATATTTTCTTTTATTTCCATGGCTATCTGATTTTTTCGAAAGTATAACATTTTATATTTAATATATCTCGTATTACAGGCCTACAGTTGCAACAATTATGATCTTATCTGACGTAGAATTTAATTCTGAACAACTTTGTACTCTTGCAGTTTTGCTCTAAATCTATCAGAAGAGAGAGTATCCGCAATTTTTTAAAATCCCTTGTTAAAGTCCTATGTTCCGCATTTCCTTGCACACACTGTATATATATATATATATATATATATATATATATATATATATATATATATATATATATAATCGGAGTCAACTCATAACTCATTTCAAACGAGTAGCGCGGCGGAGAACGTGAAAAATGTAAACAAATAAATGTCAGTGCGAAAATATGAACATGACGTTTTATTTTGCAAGTTCAACTGGCGAGGTTCGAGATCGTTATTTGGGCAATATTAGCTTAATTAATAATGTTGATTCATATAGTTGTGATTTATAGTTTTTCGAGGAAATTTTCCGTTCATATTACATGAAGATATACCATAATTAAATGTAAAAAGAGGTTCTGTACAATATAACTTATATTATAAGCGTCTCTTAAATAGACAATATCGTATCGAAATAAAATTTAAGGTACGTCATTCAACATTGCCTTTAAAATTTCGATTAGCATTATTTTGTTTTTTTTTTTGCTTAAAATTTAAGCCACATTGGTGTAACTAGACAGTCAATTTGACATATTTGAATACGCTCTGATTTCGAGAACTGTCATTTGTGAAAATTGTTGTTACAGAAAGTATAGAAAGCATTCAATGGTAAAAATGGAACACAATGTTAATCTTTATAATCTTTAGAAATGGTTCAATGATTTCAAAAATCTGACAAATGCCTGCTGAAGAACAAAGATGAACTTGAGTAAATATTGATCCTATAAGTACTGGCAGAAAGTTTTCAAAAAGTTTGGAAGCCTACAGATGTTTCATGCGACTAAGTACAAAATGTCTTCGTTAGAAATTATAAAGAAAGTGTATTAATATTTGGAAAGGTAAGTGTAATACATAATTTCTATGTTTTTCGTATTCCTTCCATTTCATGATACATGTTATTTATATTTATGATTCTAAAATTTATTTGAATAACACAATATGTTTGGAGTAAGACAGTAGATAATTTGTTTTTTTTTTGTGCTTTCTAGGTGATGAAAAACATTAACGAGAAATGTTTAAATCCCTGAGTGATATGTCGGCTTGATCTTGAAATTATTTGTGGACACTGGTACTCACGTTGCGGATCTAGATGAAGCTTGTACTCATTTTCCTGCTTTATTATTCGCTATGGAGAATGCAAAATTATCTGAAAGAAATGTACCTATTAGTGATTGTCGTCAAATGTGCTCGGAAAGTTCCTCACACTAAAATAGGCAAAGTTGGAGAAAAGTATGTAGAAATTTAAGAGTCCTTTAATAACCTTTCAGAGCCTAGTCACAGACTAAGTATGTACAGACAACCAATTCTATGGTATGCATGTGCAACGTTTGCAATAGTATTATTTTGAGATAATAGATGGCATTGTATTCACTGTTTAAGTGTAACTCTGATCTAGCTCGATGAAGTACAGTAATGTTCAAGAACTCAGGGTAGTCACAGCTTTGTACTGCCAGGCTGTTTCATTCCCGTTCTACCTTATATCAATCTACATTGAGATTAAAGAGACCGCTCAAATATAATTATACCTGCCGCATGTATGGATATTATTTTATATAATAACGGAACAAGACAAGGGTATATTTTATTACAGGAAAACAAAAACTTAAGTAGTTTTTAAAAAATATATTGAAAAAAATTGCAACGCACAAATAACAAAAAACCATTTAATTTTTTTTTACATCTTTTGTAAAATATTTAATTTTCTGCTCTGCCTTTTTTATCATATCTAACTTTCTGTGCAATCCATTTACATTCTTTATGAAGTTTAGTGGATAATAATAAATTAATTAAAATTAACTTATGTTCCTCACATTCGTCTAACCAACATTGTACTGCGCTTTTATGCAAGCAACACAAACTTCTAAAATGATGGATTTTATCGATTTTTTATGTTTATTATCATCAAATTTTTTATTAAATATGTTTAAACAAAGTTCTACTTTTTTAAATAATTGTGTTGTGGGATGTTTTAATCCTTTGTCAAAATCTTGCACAGAATTAAAATTAAACATTTTGAGCCATGCTCATAACCTTTTACTAAATATTAGTAGCAATACTACCGATTGCAACTAGTCACTATTCAATTATTTGCGCTCATAAAGAAATATTATTTCAAATATAACTTAGTAGTATCTAATAAAATAGAAATTTAGTAGTGCTAACTAGTAGCACTAAAAGACAAATTTAAGTACCTACTACTACCTATGAATTGAAAGATTGTCGCTATAATTATTTAATAAGATGGATAGAGACATATGTGAAATGCATGAATTAAGAGAAAATAACTTGATAAAAATATACAGAAAGAGGAAAAATACTTTTAGAAAGACTTACACAAAATTCATTTAAAAAATTTACATATTCTAAAAGATTCTGTTAGAAAACTCATTGATTTAATAAAAAAAAATATATATAAACAATTTCTAGAAACGGTATGATAGTTTGCTTAACTAAAACTTTTGCAAAAGTTTTCATGCGTAGCCAATATGGCCACTCAATTCGATGTACTTTTGAGGTATATCTTCTACTTGCCGTCTTAGTTCTTTTAAAATCCTACTATGTTGACTTTTGTTCTTTATTATTCTAAAGTTTCTTCTATTAAATTTAACATAAATATTTGTTCTTCTTCTTCTTCTTCTTCTCTTATTTCCCATTCCTTTAATACCTATTACCTAATATTTTATTCAACAGCACACAACCCTTCAGTAATTCACTGCTGTCAGAACTGTCAAATATGTTGTTATTTTGTAGGTTATAATACTAAGCACTTTTAACCTGTATTAGCAGATCTTTCATTTCATGCTAACATATTTATTTCTCTATATATCTATCTCTCTTATTCAACTTTTTCAGTAGTAGTACAGGGTTGCCACATATACTTCACTACTAGTTAAAATAAGCTAGTTGTCCAATTATGAGCACCAATGTCACTAGTATTAAACTAACCTATTTTAGTAAGTAACTCTTAGTAGTAATAATTAGTAAAAGGTTATGAGTATGGCTCTTTGTTTTTAACAAACACATCATGTTTTTGTTTTAAGGTAATTTGTCTATCAATTAAATTATCATGGCATTGTGGGCATTTAAATTTGGAAATACATTTAAATGCCAGATAATCTGCAAAGTAGAATATAGAACAAGATTCTACAGATGATTATTTATGTTAATAGTGTCTAAATTAGTATTTTGGTTTGTGTCTGTATCTGTGCTATCGTTATCTGATGATTCAAAATCACTAAATATATACCCAGTGCTCTGTGTTCGTCTTTATTTAAATTTGTAAGGTCTAAATTATTGTCCAAATCATTTTCACTCTTCGAATTTTCCGACGGTTGCAATAAATTTGTATGTGTAGTTACTCTAATATTTGTTCGAAATGTGCGGACTGTGGGATTTGAATTAAATCCTCCACGTTGACGTACAATGGAGAATGTATTTTCCAAAAAATCTTGATTTAATTTAGCAGTCGTAACATATTGAACATTATTTTCATTTAATTCCTTTGCACACAACATCTATAGAATTAATACTTAATTTTAATCCACTGAAGACTGAAGCAATCAGGTTGACGTTTACTATTTATTTTTACAATATTTTCAGTTAATTTAATTCCATTTTCAAAAATACTTAAGATGTGGCTATTTTCTTTAGTTACAGCACATTTGTTTGGGTTTTTGTTGTAAAGGGAACGAATATTAAGCGTATCAAACAAATAATTTAATTGCCGTATAAATGCGGCCGTATCTAAAGCTGTTCTACTTTTTAATTCTCTAGTTTTAATCGCTATTTCAATCGACGATGCTACACTATTGCTAAAAATTTGTAATGCAATTTTACATGACCTTTTATCAAAATTTTGATGGATTAACATGTACATCTGATAGTTTACAATTAGAGCGTGCCATTGTACTACACTTATCAATTTCATATGCTTTAACAACATCTTTAAAAGAAACAGTTTTTCCATTAAATAAAAAGTCAGATTGTAACCAATTGTTTCTTAATGATTTGAACAAGTGGGGGACATCATAGATAACGAAAATACTTTGGTTTTCAATAACAAAAAATGGATTTTCTACAGAAACATTTAATTTTTGAAGAGCACTTCGGTTATTTGACCCTTGGTTACATACGACTGCTTTTGGAATTAATCCAGTTCTGAACAATTTTTTTATGGTCAGAGATATTATTTTTTTTATCGGAAGTTTCCATGAGGAATATAATCCACGAGCCATAAATAATAGGGCACTTCCAGCAAGCTTCGATGTGCGGCCAAGTCGTCCAAAATCTTCGAAACCTTCAATAATGTCAACAGATTTATTGTATTCCAAAAACTTCTTAATCGACATTTCGTCAAATGCTACAACACAGCACTTTTCTTTTTCGGTCATACCAGATGCTTTCATTTTTATTTGTTTAAATAATATCGAATTAAATCCCGCCATACATTTTGATTGTGATAACCATGATTTTATAGTTGAAAGCGCTGGTAGCACAATTTCGGTCTTGATTAAGAATTTATATGCCGAGAGTGATTTGAAATAAAAACATAAACAGAATTCCTTTTCTTTTTCAGTCCATGCTGTTTTTCTTTTGTGAAACATTTGCATTTTTACAAATAATTTAGAGTTTTTAGAAGAAAAGTTAAAATTATCAATTTGAGTTGCAATATTCAAATTATGGGACTGTATTTTTTTAGACTTCTTAAGTTTACAGAGTGCAGATCGTTTTGATTTATTTATTAGACGAAGTCGCTCCAATTTGTTACGTAGAGCTTTTTTCCGGGGTGTTTCTTTATTTTCATCTTGTTGTTCTTAAAATAATTTTTTCCTGCAGTTTTTGGAATCTACATTCATTGGATTTAAAATCCATTGCTGAACTGGTGAGTCCAATGATTGTAAAGGTTTTGATTCCGGTGTACACGGAATATTGCTGGAAGTTGCGGAAGAAGAAACAAAAAATCCGTATATTGTTTTTGGTAAAATAACGTACAATTCTGGTGAATTCGGTTCTTCAATATTATATTGAATGTCATTTTCTCTCTTCGAAATTTTGAGAAATGAAGGGGATAGGGTCCATCGAAATTTTTCGATCATGTCTCTATCATTTTCTTAGAGATGAGTCTCTGAATTAATGAAAAACAAAAAAAATATACCTATAATTTAATATTTTATTTAACAATAAGGCAAGTTTTAGATTGCATATTGAAGGTGATATCCTAGTACTGACTGATTTGGGGTTATTTGATTGAGTGAAATATATTCCACTTTAGCGCACGGCAGTATTCCACATTACCCGGCTATTCCACTTTAACTCACCAATTCTCATTTTATAGAAAAACGTTAATAACAATAAAAAATCATAAAACAATCAGCATAAAAGAATAAGCTACTTATTACTAATACTGTACACATCCCGTCTGCAAAAATTGAGGTTTGGCAGGTTCTTCTTTTTATTTTTTTTTATAATTTAATGATAATTTAGTCTATTCCTTACAATACATTTTCTTTTTCATAATAAATGCTACTATGTGAAACACGTTTTTGAAATTATACTATACATTTAAAAAAAATCTGATTTAAATCAAACAAATCCGATTTAAATAAGAAAATCTAATTTTTACTTTTTTTAAATCGGATTTTTATGCAACCCTGGTGATTATGATTTGTAACACAAAAAGATAGATTTTATTATGATAAGTTTATTTTTCGTAGTTTTTTTACAAAATTGTTAATTTATTACTGTCATTTTTTATTTATGAAAACAAAGACAAGAAAAACAGAATATGAACAGCCATGAACATTGAATTAAATGTCATAGATAATAATGACAGAAATAATGACATTGACATTGACAAAATATTAGTATAAAATATTAACACATGGACACTGGGTAAATGTATTGAATTAATAAAATATCAGAATATTGGTATTGATACTAAAATACGGGTATCGAATGAAAAGTATTGATATTGGTATAGTATCAGTGTCGGAACCGAAGTCGGAACATCCCTAGACACTCTAAGGAAAAACAAATCAATCCGAATTATTCCGAACAAAAACGACAAAGTACTATCGTACAATGCACGTCCTTTGCTATGTCCATCTAGTAGACTCGTCCATGAACTAAGAATCGACATTAGCGCTACTAAGCAGAATTGTCCAGAACTACTAAAATACGCGCTGCCATTTAAATACATTTAGTTAGCTATCTGTATATACTTAGTCATTGGCCTAGTAGCGAAGATACGTTTAATTCGATGTCAGGAATGTAAAATGTTATTATTTATAAAAGAAATATACAGTAAGAGTAAAAGAAAATATTTATGCTTACATATCATTATTTGCAGGCATAATTTTGCTAGAATATCTGAATACAATACCGTTTAGTTCAGAGTTGCAGTAAGAGTTTGAGAGTTTGGATAATCAGAACCCACTTCTTTACTTGTTGTTTTTAAAACAACTTCGACAAATAAGTGCTGGTTTTGACTTTGCCACCACTTCTTATGATGCTGAAAAAATTGAGAAGCAGAGTAAAGGGCAAAGTGGTTTGCGTAACATTTTGAAATTTGCTACTTTCATATATCAACAAGTCATGATTTAATCAACGTGAAGGTAGTATAATCGCATCAAATTTTAAAAGAACATGCAGCTTAAATCTAGAATGTTCCGCATTATCAACAATAAAGACTATTCTCACAATTATGGCTGTTATATCTTACAGTGGGAATGGCTAGAATTTATACAACATCCTGACACACACACACACACACTCACACATTCATAAAGACATCATCGTGAAAATGTTATTATCGGACTACAGTGCCCTTGAAACGCGCTTATTCTTTAAAATCTAGATATGCGATTTTCAGCACGATCCTATACCTTCCTTACTAGGGTTGCGGGAGGTAAAAATGCAGAATTTTACTTTGTAAATTTTGGCATTTAAGGATTTATAACTGAATTCCTCATGCTACGTCATCCGATTCACCAACCAACCAACATGTGTAATTTTACAAATTTGGAATCAGTTACCATTTATATAATAGTAAATAATATATTTTTTTTTATAAATATTAAATTAAATTAAATAAATTTTTCCTATCCCATTAACAATTTTTTTTGTATACTAACTCTAAAATAAAATTTCTATATATAAAATGATGTATTTTTAATTTATTTTTATTATTTTAAATACGTGCATTATAAAATAATATATTTTACTCATAATTTCATTGACGTAGTCTATAAACTGTTTATATTTCGTAATACATATTGAATATGAATTATATAACTTTTAGGGTATATTACGAAAATAACAAAGGTAACAGATAGCGTTGCGAAAACTTCAAAATTGTATCAATCATTGTTGAAGTGAAGAATATAAAAATACGCATTGATTAATTAGTATTAGTGAAATATTTTATATAAATATTACTTTGTTTGCGAGTTACAAGCGATATAATTGTTTGTATGACATGTACGACTTTCGTCTTATTTTGAAAAATACATGCGCGCACTCTCAATTCTCCCAATCTGCAGGAGAGAAAAATACCTACGACCCTGAATTTCAATGCGACAAAAATAACTAACTAGTGAACTGTCAGTTTATCCTAACCTTGGAAGAGTGAAAGTAATTATTATGTTTCATACATATTGATACTTTATTGCACTTTTTTCCATATAAATACAATTGTTAGAGAAATCATGGTTACTTAAGATTTTGGGCTTAGCAATAATTTACTGTCATTAGTGTCACAATATAAAAAAGTAATACTTAATTGCATTAGTGGTTAAATTTATAACGCGAGTGTTATAAAATCAGGAATGCAATTAATTATGTCTTTTTGCAATTGTATCTTAAATAACTATTTATTACAATATCTAGCAATATGAACAATTATAATAACAATTTCAATATGAGTGATATGTATTATGGATTTAAATAAATTAATATGTTCCGGTATATTGTTGTGTTCCCGGTTAAATCTTGTTTAGTTTTCTAAGTTTTGTATAAATGTTATAAATATTGTTAATGCATGTTAGATTTTAAGTTATATATTGTACATATTTCATGTTTCATTTATATTATTGTATTTATTTGTACTTGTTGCCGTCATCCTTCCTTTCAGAAATTCCGAAGTTCATATTGCCCCATCATAAAGTAAGTTACTTTTTCCTTGAGTCATAAAATCCCAAAATCTCATCCCATGACCACTCTTTTTAGAAAAACCGCCAACTTTCACTTCTCCGACATATTTCATCAACCCTTAAACTTTCCAAAACCACCCCCACTTCTTGTCCATACCGAACATCTTCACTTCAAACTTACAGTCATCATCAAGCATCAATCCAAGACACTTCTCAATTCCATCATCAAAATTTCCAAAATCCATACATTCTTCAACATCCACCGGAGTACGTCCGTATCTCCACGACACCCCGAATCCACGACCGAAATAGTGGCCAAGTGCACTAGAAACCATTTTCGCCGCAAATAAAATTTATATGTAGATGTACTTGTGTGTTTCATTGCAACTTAAACCTTGCTATCACGAGTACACAACAATATTATTTTTATTTCTTACCAATTTTTGTAGGTAAATGGTTTTACAGTTTTTTTCAATAAAGTGTTAAACAATTAATATTACTATAATCTCATATTCATTGTAAAACAATTCACAATGACACGGGTTGAAAAGACGACTGTACATCAATACCGTGTAAAGAATATATTTTTAATTTTTTATACAGTATAATACACAATACCACATGATTTTTTAAAATACGCATTATTTATTGATGAAAAGTATATATAAATGTATTATAATGGCAAAGTTGCACAATATTCTTCTCTTCTGTTGCACCATTCCATATTCCTTCCGTCATGATCTACATTTACTCATCTATATGCTTGCTTTTCTAAATCTAATTGAATTATATTATCTTGTTGCGAATATATACTGCATAAAGCACTGGAAGTATTTATAATAATACTACTCTCTCAAATACTTTAAATTGAGGTGAGGTACCTAATTCCTTAGGTTCGGGTATACGTACAGGCAGTCAATAACTTCTACATCTGGATATTCTTTTAAAATCATCTTTTACGACCTCAACATAATTACCAGAGGGCCATTTTATAAAATGTTTTACTTTGAAAACTAAATGTTCGACCGCTTGTCTCGAACCTGTCATATATCAACTTCAAATCTATTATAAATTGATCTGAAAATTTATAATCTATTTGGAATAAAATTAATATAAAATAATACACATACACCTACCTACCTACATATTTGATTCTGATGTTGCAAAATACAATCAGTTATGGTGGCAGTAATGCAGCATTAGTTAGCTTTGTGCCATATAGCGACGCGCTTGCGTACTGTTATGGATTCTAGAATTGCATATTTTGGGACCGAAGATTCGAGGATACATACATTCTTGTGCTGAAGATTCTGGGACACGGAATTCTGGATTTGAGCAATACGGTGTTTGAAGATTCTAGTTTTGAATACCTAGCCTTTATATTGCAACATTTTAAACACGCGACCATGTAAATTATTAATATTTTTTAAGCAGTTTCCTTTCCTTTGTGAAATTAATAAAATATTCTTAGATTTGATGTTTCATATAACTTATTTTAATTTTAAGTAAAACCGTTAAGTAGTTTCTAGAAAAGACATTACTTTAATTATGTTAAATAAACAATAATTATGATACAATTGTAAATATACTGTCTAAAAGTATACTGTATAAAGAATAATATATGTAAAAATAATTTTTTTGGCCATATAGTTTAAGAGTAATATTAAGTTTAATAAGCATGTAAGAAAAATGCAGCATAAAATGTTGATCACTTGGAATATTACACTGACTATTATATGTTTGTTTTTATTCATGTAAAAGAGGAATCTTCAGGCTTTAATTTAATGTATTGATGTTTATATCTGATTTACTATAATTATTTCTCCGATAGTATATATCCATTGTTACTAAAACACTAAGAATACAACAATGAACAAAACTTTAGCATACTTGAAACTATCTGCAAACGAAAAATGCGATTTTTTTTAATCAATCTTTTATGATGAACCAATGCAAATATATACACGGTAACCAAAATAAGTGTTTAAGCATGAGGATCTCTAGAACTATAAAAGATACGAAGTCGGTTAAATTAGACAAAAGTTACCTCATATGAGGGTCATTTTATACATGTTTTTGTTTTTCACAAAAAATGCATAGGTGGCTAGATATAAACAAAAATGTAAATTTTTCAATTTTTGTTTTTTGCTCATATTTTTTTTATTTCAGTACATAAAATATTTTTCCTACAACCACTGTTAAAAATAGTCTTTTTAACGGTTGCTTACCAAGTTAAAAATAACTGTTTATAACACAGTGAATACTTTTAAATCGTTGTCATTGACAACGAATTAAAAGTAAAAAACAAATTTACTTTTAACACTTGTGTTAAAAAGGAACTAAATCTGGTTACCTGTCAGAAATGTCATTCTATAATGCTTAGTTTTTATTTACTAATACATAACTAGGGTCGTAGGAAAAATAGTGTATGATATTTGTGTTAAAAGTGATTTTATTTCGTTCGTGGGGTTTGTTACACTCGGCTTTGCCTCGTTTCAAACTTCCCCAATCACTCATAAAATGTCACTTTTAATACTTATATCATAAATAACTATTAACTTGCACATTATAAAGACACTTTTTATCGACGAATTCACTGCACTACTCAAAATGTCATTCCGTTTCCAAGAAATTTATACCAATTTTCAATTTTCATATGGGACTCAAAGTTGGCTGACCGTTAAAGTCTTTTTTTCTGTTTTCAGCGATATAAAATACATGAATATTAGAAAGAAAATTATAAGGAAAAAGTGACATGAATAGAATTTTTCAATTTTTTTTATCAATATTTTCTGACGGAATACGACTAATATCAATAAATTTATCAAAATTTACATAAATATAACAAAAGGAATTATTTTTATCAAAAACAACACAAAATAAAATTATACATATCTATGTTACTTTGTTAACGAACCTATGTATATGAAAAGTAAATAAATTTTATATTAGACTTAGTAAGCAGTAAATGTTCAATTATATGAATAAAGAATGTGTGTAATAATAAAAAGCATATTGTAATCAAAACATAAATATCTATTTTTTTAATTTTTACTTTTGTTTCGTATTTTTCTATTCTTGATGTTCAACGACGATTTCAACACAAATTCCTTGTTTATATAAAACCACAGAACACCAATACTAATAGAAATAAAAACTACGGGTAAAATGTTGGTAACGCAAATGGCTACACTCGCGCCAGACAAACTAGCGGATAAGTGGCAAATCAAATTAAATGGTGGTAAATTTAAAAATTTCAAAACCACTTGATATATTTAGATTTTTTAAAAAAGGAAAAAATAACTTTTAATAAAAACAGAAACACTTGCATTAGACAAAAATAGTTTTAATAATATAAAAATAATATTGTACAAACATATAAACAATCACACTATAAAAAATACTTTAAACATAAATCACATAATGCAGGTACTTTTGATGTATACATAAAAACAAAAAAGAACTTTAATAAAACTTTGAACATAATAAATGTAGGCATTTACATCTATCACACAAATAAAAATACAGGGTGGCCCAGTGAAAATTATCAGCGCAATTTTTGGCCACTTAACATTAATTTTGCTAAAAACGCTCGAACACGTCAATTTTAATATAAAGGGGGACACCGAAATGGATTATTACCAAAGGCTTAACTTCAACCCTAAAATGGGTGTGGACTGCACCTCAAAAATTTTAAATAAAAAAGGGTGTCAAACATGACCCAGTTTGAAAGGCCTTTCAATTCTCTTTTCAACAGTTTTTTTATTTTTCAAATCCGATCATTAGTTCCAGAGAAATATCGTTTAAAACAATTTTTTTCAGGTGTTCAAAATTGCCATCAAGTAGACTAAAACAAATGACAGAAACTAAATAAACAATTCTTTCGACAAGTTGTTTGTAATAAACAAGTAATTTGTAAGATGGATTTTTTTTGTGGGGTTATTTGAAGTCTAAAGTTTATGCCACGCTACCTGGATTTTTAGAAGATTTACGGTAACGTACCCTGTCTCAAAAATTTTGAGCAAAATCTTTATTATTGTATGGAAGTTGGAAATAGTCATTTTGAACACCTAATAAACTGATACTTGAATTTCTGTCATTTGTTTATGCCTACTTGATTGTAGTTTTGCACACCTGATAAAATTTGTTTTAAACGATATTTCTCTGGAACTAATGATCGGATTTGAAAAATAAAAAAACTGTTGAAAAGAGAATTGAAAGGCCTTTAGAAGTGTGTCATGTTTGACACCCTTTTCCATTTAAAATTTTTGAGGTGCAGTCCACACCCATTTTAGGGTTGAAGTTATGCCATTGGTAATAATTCATTTAGGTGTCCCCCTTTATACTAAAATTGACGTGTTCGAGCGTTTTTTGTAAAATTAATGTTAAGTGGCCAAAAACTGCGCTGATAATTTTCGCTGGGCCACCCTGTATATAAAAACTCTTGGCATCAAAAATAAAAAGAACTTAAAACTACTCCGAACATAAATATCGGTATATATGTACATATATATAAATAAAAGAAAACTCTTGGAATATAAATAACATATTACATAAATAATAAAAACTGTTAAAAAGACTAGATAAAATAAAAAACATCACATTTGTTTGAACTTTTTGACTTTACGTACATGACTGTCAGTAGTTTGTTTTGGTTTGTACATATCTTTAATAAATTTGTAAATAAGTAACGTAACGCATTTCTCTAGGATTAAGTTATTGCCGTCGTGATCTGGGCAAGAAACCTGCGAAGATGTACATGTTAAATTATATAAAGTTTTGAAATTATCTTCCAAGTTTGTTTTGTAGCTATTACTTGAAAGATATTTATATAATTTAATATTGTTGCAGTAATTTTTTCTGCAACTATATATTTTTAAATTTAAATTGTGCGCTTTCTTTTACGGATGTTGATTTGACTACGGGAGTGTTGATTAGCCCAGCTAGCTCCGGCGTGGTGGTTGAGTAGGTTCTGGACTGTCGAGCGGACAGGTGGTGTGCATTCGAGCATCTAAATTTTTTTGTGATTGAAAATTTATATTGAGTGATTTTGGTTTTTATTATTAGTAAATTCAAGTCTATTATTATCGTAATTCATTGCAGTAAGTATTAGTTATTTAGTTATTTCTAGTATTAAAGTTTTACTTTACAATTTTTGGGCGACCACGTGCTTCAAAATTTTGTCATAATTAACAATTATTTGGATTCAGATAACTTAATGCTTAATGTTTTCTACCTTGGTTGAATTTAGTATCTTTGCCCTTTAATTTACGGCTAGTTAACTATTTAACAATTTTGTTATCGGGTTTTACCCGCTCGATCACACCAACCCTGAGCTAGCAGACAGTCGAGAGCTATACTCCTCATAAAATTTTTCTTAGTGTCCCTAATATTTTTTCTTTTTCGGTACCGACTTCCTTCTCTTGTTTTCCTTTTATTATCCTTATGGGTGAACGCTTGTGTGAGTGAATATAATTTTTTTAGCTTCTTTTTCAGGCCCTAGATCGTCATCGACGCATTTCTGGTTAGTAGGATTGATTTTGATCTTGTTGTTCTGTGATTTAGTTAAGTTGGTTGTTGGTTGAATAGTTTAGTTTTTTTGTTCACGCCAAACCCTATTCAAAATCAATCTTACTGATAGGTACTGATTTTTATGAGTATTAACTCTTTTCTAAAGGATTGTATATCACTTTGCATGCTGTTTGTTTCTTTAATGTTTCTTTATTTCTTCTTCTACAAAATTTTATAAAATTTTTACAGTTTTTGTATTCGCGAAGTTCAAATCGTTGGCAATTAAAATCTTACACCTATTGCTTCTTAGCTTTGCTTATTTTGATTTTTATGTTAAGGTTAGCTTGCATCTGATAAGCGGCTTAAGTATTGTATTAATAGCTGGCATCTCCGAAATTTTTCCGCCATTGAATTGGAAGCGAGGGTTCACTATTCAACAACATTCACCGACATCGTTTCCCGAGTACTGCTACGTTGCCAGCCCAGCTGTGTCGTGGGACATTACGATCTTCGCCCACTCGACTGAGTATTAACCCACTCCGAACTCAGCCTCATACTGTACGCCACGCGCCAGGCTCCGGGACCTCGTCTGCTTCACCAGCCAACAAACCCCTTCCTTTTCCGTGGCTGGTAATCTTTTGGTGATGTCGGACCTTGCCGCTGCAGATTAGTAAAATCCAGAAGCAATAGCTGTAAGAAGGCCTTTAAGTTAAGTATAACTTCGAAATTTTTGTATTTTTTTGGGTGGCTTTATTAGGCCGAATTTGATATTTGATTATATATATCTTTTGTACTTGCATTTGCATCTCGTATTGCTTTATTCTTATAAAACTTAATTCTTAGTTGTTGAGTTTTTTTTTCTAACTTATTTTTTTCCAACTAAGTGGCGCTATTGGAGAACGAATACCTCACCCTTTGCTCTCCCTGAGATCCTTTGTGACTTTCCAACTCTCACTCAAATTCTAGCCTGATACACCTGAAGGTAGGTGCATATATTTTGTTTACCATCAATTATTATTGTTACAATATGTATATCTTGCACAAGTGTAATTACATGATCACTAGCATACGTTAATCGATGGATGTTATCTCTTTCTTTGAATGAAGTAAATAAATGGCGTCCGGTTATTTCTTCGGAATAAAAATTATTTCGGCATATGCAGCAATCAGGAATTTTAATTTGCTTTAACAAATAACCTGCGACATATGCGAGCCCTAGGCTACCTTCAATTGGCAGATTTTCTAATTCAAAATGGTCTGCATAATCACCTGCATCTACACATTCATTTTCTTCATCGGGAGGAGTATCGGTGGGCTTTAATAAAGCACGTAAATCGTCTAGAGGTGTACAATTATCACTTTCACAATTTCCTCCGCTAATTGGTGAGAATAATTTATTAAGTACAACGGTTTTTAAAGCGGCGCTGAACTGGTGACATGTTGGGTTTGTATTGCATACTCCATGTTGCCGTATACAACCGAATAAATTTTCGACGGGGTCTTGGTTTAGGCTTCTCGTTGACAGATATTGGAAACCTTTCTGTTGAAGATGTTTCCACAAGAAAATTACGGCTTTAACGGTTGTTTACCAACCTCTGATGAACGAATACTGTTTTGTGCAATCAGCCCCAGTTTTTAAATCAAATAATGTCTAATTATTTAATTCGTTCAATAATTTTGTCCAGAAGTCCAGATGTGGAGACTTTTCCGATATAGAACATCGGATTTTTTTTTAATTCTGTCGGCCTAGCACTTGAACCGTTTAAAAAATCAAACAATTCGTCGACTTTTTGAACAAATTCAGCAGTATAAATTGCTTCAGCTGGTAGTATATCTGTAAAAGTGGAAAAGGTTTCTATTGCACTAGCTACCGAGCTGCTCAATTGAGCTGCAGCAACTTTCACTTTCATTTTGACATAACTATTTGTAAAATTGAAGTATTCACTTTTTAACTTTGGTAACGCTTTAAATGTTTTTTTTTTTTATCATAATTAAAACTGTCTCTATGTACTGAAATTTGGCAAATTTTTATGGGGTTTCTCAAACTGGATTTTGCATCTCAACAGAGCATTCCTTGTATTTTTGAGCAAGTGTAGTACATCGAAAATTGTAACAATTGGCTCTTCATTAATAAAAAAATAATACAGACTCTGTTTCGGATGTTTCTCGGAACACAATCTTGTCAACGCTGCTTGATTCGTAGGACCTTGGTCACAAACTGCCGCAACGACATGCAAACCAATTCTCTGCAGTTCTTTTATTATAGTTTTTAATAAGTTGACAAGATTAACTGCTCCAATTGTATTTGCAGTAAAATAGTACGCAATAACTTGTTTCCACTGTTTACGAACTCCTCTAACCATAAAAACCAGGGCATGGTTGGCAGGTTTATTTGTTCGTCCTAAGGATCCTATATCTTCATAGCCACTTATTTTTTGATTGTGTCGTTCATAGTGAAACCCTCGTGACAGAGAAATTTCATCAAAAATTAGAGTACAGTGTCTATCCAATGGATTCATTTTTTTAATTTGATTTTGTAGGTGGTCTATAACTGTTTTATTTAATTTTGGTTCGAAGGTAAATTTTGAAAGAATGGTTTTCAGTATTCTAGTTGACGGTAAATAAAAATATGATTGTAAGTATTTATATAAACGTGGACTTCGTTTGTACATGGAGAGAGAAAAGGCTTTATCTTGTTCCGTCCATTTTCTCGCATTTGGTTTTTTTTTTTAAATTTCGCAACTGGCTATTAATAAATTCCTTAGTGACGTTATTTAAATTTTCCTCCATTAATTCAAATTTCCCAGTATTGTACAATTTTTCTAAAACTTTGGACTTTTCTTTTTCATCTTTTAATAAATTTCGAAGTTTTGAAATTTTTGCCATCGTATTTCGATGAATTTTATACATTAATTTTTTTGTTGGTGTTAGGTTTTTCTCTGTAATTCCAATTTTATTAAGTATTCCATTTTTTCTTTCCGCGAAAAATGAATATTTATCTCCAACACTGGTTTGTTCAGTTGTATTTTCAGGTTCAGGTATGCTACTATCGGTTTTATTTCGTAAAATTAGGCAATATTCATTGATGTTACTGTCTTCATAATTTACTGTACTTGCAGGTACAGCGTAATTGTGTTCTTGATTACTCTCTCCAACACTGTTTTTTTCAATTATACTTCCAGGTTCGAATATGCTACTATTGGTGATAATTTGTGAAAGTGAGTAGTTATGTTCATAATTTATATCTACAGGTACAATGTCATTTTGGTTTTGATTGTATATTGGCTCAGTGTATTCTTAGACTTCGGTTTTAACAGCTTTCAAATTGACATATTTTAAGGGTACAACATCTTTTTTTAACTTTTCTTTTGATTCATTCACATAATCTTCCGGAGTAAAGTGATCTTCGTAAATCCTGGCATACCAACAATTTTCAGAAACATCCATTCCACAAGCAGATTTCCATAAATTACTTTGCTCCTCATTTCCAGGAAATGTGAAGAAACGGTTGTTTTTAAAATTTGTTGGAATATTGGTGTAATACCAGTTACTGCAAGTTGGATACTTACACTGGTATTTTTTTCGATAAACATCCATCGTTAACGTACGCTTATTTTATAACTTACATTTACGTTACATTATACGTACGAGTTTTATTTAAAAACTGCCAGGATGCTTCTTGTTTGTATTTGATACGGACGGACTAGAAAACTTGGCTGATGCCCGACTGGAAGGGATTGGCTCTGTAATTTTAAAAATATGTCAGTGTTAGTATCATTCTTATTTTACAATTGTTGTAATCGCCAATATACTGAATGTAATTTAAATTTTAATAAGAATAAATGAAAAATATTAATTCTAACTATTCACCGAATTTTTTTATTAGAAAATTCATTTAAACGCAAGCACGTTAAAATATTATAATTTATGATAAATAATTCACTGGGTTAAACATTCATAATACATATCAATGTGGATAAAAATTACCATTAACTTGAAAAATAGTCATTTATTTTTATATATTTAACAAATAAGATACATACCTTTGAATATAATAAATCCATTTAATATAGTGGAAGAGAACATGCTCTTCTGCGAAACGTATCCAAAAACGTTAGCTCTTTGATTTCACTACAAAACATGGAATTAATTTTTCATATGAACATTTCCTATTCTACAAAACACACGCATTAAATATGTTATTGAATGACGATTAAAATTAAAATCAGAATCGAGCAAACAAACTTTTAGATTGAGGTTATACTTATTTTCCAAGAAATTGGCAATTTAATTTAAATATATACAACACACTTCAATTAACACGGGTATTACAATTACAATGCAGTTTAAAATATAGAATAAGAAATAAATTACCTCTCTGAAGAAAATAAAAACATTATTATTCTTTCTTCTTATCACGTGCTTCTCACATGTTGTTTCACGTTTACGTTGAATGATGCACAAAAGTGGCGTTGCGCGTTACATTTGCCGCCGAATATTCACGAGAACATTTCATTGGTCAGAAATTTCCGCTTCTCCGACCCCCGCAAGTGGCACCCACATTTATCGCGTTGCACATATCCAAATGTTACTTTCACTCCCCTGTATAAAACAGGTAGCTAGCCGCAAGCGGTGACTCCGCGAATGTAAGTATTGACAATAGTTCGTAGGGAGAACAAAACGTTCATTATTCTAAACAACTTTTCAAAGCATTTCAGCGCTCGTTGCACCATCTATGATGAATAAAAGCAAGTATATTGTCTAAGCACATTTCATTACCTTACGCTGCGTATCTGTTAGTTAGATCTGTGGCCATACTAGACTAACACATCAGGTACAGGTTCTCAAGAGAGGCACAGCCCTTTTTGCACTGCCTGCTAAGTGCCTGTGACCGTACCGCATGTCTTGTTGGAATGTCCCATCCTTCAACCGGTGAGACAACTTTATGATATGGGTCAAAGTCTCCACGAAATGTTAACAGATCATGGGAAGAAGGAAGTTCTAAACTTCCTGAAAGCCTGCGACCTATACGATGAAATTTGAAAAGAAGGACTTTGAGACAATTTAATTTTGTTATATTTATTTTTTTTTTGTTAATTTATTTAAATATTTTTAACACATGACAAAGCCGACAGGCTCTAGTCAGTGATATTAATATAGTTTATTTTAACCAAGATTTTTAACATGTTGTGGTGTCCTAAAATAATAATAATATTTTAATTTAACTTTTATTTCAAATTGGTTTTAACATGTTATGCTGTCTAATAATAATAATATATACCTAGTTAGGGAAAGGCTAATGACCTAAGCTGTCGATGCCATAACTCAAAAAAAAAATATTATTATCATTATTTTATAGTATTAGATTTAAATAAAAAAATATTTTGAAAAAAAATCACTTCATTTAAATCAATTTTTTTTTAATGAAATCAACACGGCGTCCAACACACTTATCCGAATGTTTTACGAGGGGGTATTGATATATAGTTAGCCTTGGATGGTTCCAATATCTGAAAGTGAATATGGTTGCTATGGTTCAACTATGATGTTTTATAAATAAGTTGACAAAGTTTGACATCTATAAGTTGAACGGTGATTAAACTGTGAATTTTTGAAAAATGTTTGCGAAAAAGCTAGAATTTGAAAAAGTTGAGTTGCGGTCAGTTATTAAATATTTATTTTTGAAAGGATTATCCGGCAAAGAAATTTTTGCTGATATAACAGACACTTTAGGTGATCAGTGTCCTTCATATGCAACTATTAAAAACTGGGTTGCGGAATTTAAGAGAGGAAGATCAGATGTTAAAGATGAGCACCGCGCTGGAAGACCAATTTCTGTGACCACTTCGGAAAACATTGATTCTGTCCATGATATGATTTTAACAGATCGACGAATTGGGCTGAAACGTATAGCGGAAGAATTGAACATTTCCTATGAACGTGTATTTCATATTGTTCATCACGACTTGGATTTGAGAAAACTTTCGGCCAAATGGATTCCAAGATGCTTGAATGCTGATCAGAAGCGTTTTCGTTTGACAACGTCGAAGGAAATTTGCCGTAGTTTTGAAGCAGACCCCTCAACATTTTTGGATCGGCTTGTTACTATGGATGAAACGTGGATTCATCATTATAACCCAGAGACTAAAGAGCAATCGAAAGAGTGGAAGCATTCCGGTTTTCCACGACCAAAAAAATTCCGTGTTCAAAAATCCGCTGGTAAGATTCTTGCTTCAGTTTTCTGGGACAAAGATGGGATAATTCTGACAGATTATTTGGAACAGGGCAGAACTATCACGGGAACATATTATGCTGAGTTACTATCTAAATTACGCAAGAAAATTGTGGAAAAGCGCCGCGGAAAACTTACCAAAGGTGTTCTCTTTTTGCAAGACAATGCTCCTGCTCACAAGTCCTTGATTGCAATGCGCAAAATTCATGAAATTGGTTTTGAATTGGTTAACCATCCGCCCTATTCTCCGGATTTAGCACCATCAGATTATTATTTATTCCCAAATCTTAAAAAACACTTGAAAGGTAAAACATTTTCCACAAATGATGAAGCCATACGTGCCGCTGAGGAGTGGTTTGCAGACCAAGACAAAGAATTTTTTTTAGAGGGTTTACAATTATTTTATAAACGTTGTGTTAAATGTGTAAGTCTTAAAGGAGATTATGTTGAATAAATAAAATTTTGTTTTGAATTATTGTGGCGTTTTATATGGTAGGCTAAGTATTTATCAACACCCCCTCGTACATTAATTCCCTTAATAGATTTTTAACGTTGAACTGGACGTAGAGGAAGAAATCGCAGGATGCCAGTTCCCGGGAATAAGATTTTATTGCTCAGAATTATTATATTAGAAGCAACATGTGACATACTGCATTGATACAATTGATGATACAATCGTTTGTCCATTTCTTATAACAGGGACTAACAACCGACAGACTGCACAGAAAATGTAACTTGTATATTATGGTTACTAAGTTTGTAAGATTTTAACTCCACATTAAAATTTGCTGTTTTGCGGCAACGTTGACCATTTGTTAAATCATATATTATCCTCATAAAAATGTTCCCCTTTGTTCTGAATAAATAATATTTAGATTTTATTTGTAAATAATTTACAGGTTTCAAAAACGGATTACTCGGATTTAAAAATTATATCCTGTATATTTTGCTGCAGCGTTTGATTTTATTGTAAATTCGTCTTACGTAGTTCTTTTTCAGATTACAGAATTGTTGAACATCTTATATAATGTTGATGAAACATTAAGACAGTATAAAATAACTGTAAATAATTCCAAATTGGTTATTTTATTGATGTGTGCTATGCCATTGCATCTACCTACAGACGTCTATATAGCATTAATAGATTGTGTCTACAATAACACATGCTATCTTGTTTTCCATTGGACGCTGATATTGAATTACGTAAATTCTATGGCTTACGTCTTTACAGTTTTGTGGATAATAATATTTCCCATACTAATAATATCCAGACTGAAACATCTACACCATATGTTGATCAAGACTTGTCGTTATAAGACAAGCGGTGGTGAATATAACAGACTGATGAATTCTTTTTGTGATCTGCACGAAAAATTGATAAAAGTTATAAAAATGAGCAGCAACATGTTTGGATTTCTTGTTGCAACACAAGTATTACGTTCTTATGTGTCTTTCATAAGAAATTTATATTTTTTTATGAATGATGTAGTATTTTATAAGTTGTATATAATGTGGCCTTACTGCGTATATTCTTTAATATACTATTTTTGGTCAATATTGATACATGTCGTACTGTCCGAAAAATGTAAAAATTTGGTAAGTTACTAGATTATCCATACTTTTATCACAACTGTTTGTATTTTATATAAATGCTTATGACAATATATTAAAAATCCTTTATTTTGCGACAACAATGTCGATTATAAATAAATGTTTATTATCTGTTTTTTCACACGCTTTATTTGCGCACCAAAATAATACAAGATCTACATGATTTTACTCTATGATATCTAAACATAGACACACTGTGCGCAAGTCCTATTATCTAGTGGTAATTTTCAAACATACTGTAATGTTTACTTATTTATATGAAGTGTAAAAATAATTAAAATACTAATATTTATATAACTAATGCCCGGTTTCACCATTGTAGGTTAAATCTTCACATAGTTTTGTGACGAATAAATTTTATTCACTGAATAGTCAAAGTTTCGTTTCACCAACCAAAATCATTAGATAATTAGTTATTCGTAGAATAATCTTTTGCCATAATATTTCTGCAATCAATGTATAACATCATCTAGGCGATGAATACAAATAACAACTATACAACTGTTATCGGAAATTAAATTTGTAAAATATTTTAAACATTTTTACTGGAATGTATATCAATTATCCGTCTCGTTATCAAATGCGAAATAATTTAAAAATTTGACTCTTCTGTTTCTATAAACGTAGATCATATTCACTTCATCATTAATGAATTAGTTTGAGTGTTATTCTTACCTAAAGAATTATTACAATTCAAATAGTTTAGATATTCTACGAAAAATATGAACGAATTTGTTTTAGTCAAAGAAATTATTTGATCACTTTTAGGAGTTTTTTCCACAATGAAAATATCATTGCCGCATTGCATTTTATTGGTGTAACAAAATTTTGATTACTGTACGTGATGTTGACACATGGGGTGAAATTAACATAAAATACGATTTATTTATTGTAATCAAATAAAATATTTTGATTCAATGTTACAAGGGTCTAAATTAGTAGAATGTAATTTACATTTTATATAATCGAAAAATGTAACTGTTGAGGTATCGAATCCCTACTATGTAATGAGTTATGTTTATGGAGCCATAGCATCCACGCGACTCTGAAACACTTAGTTTGAAAATGATTTGGACAATCATTTAGACCTTACAAATTTAAATAAAGACGAACAGAGCACTGGGTATATATTTAGTGATTTTGAATCATCAGATAACGATAGCACAGATACAGACACAAACCAAAATACTAATTTAGACACTATTAACATAAATAATCATCTAAAAGAAACTGTAGAATCTTGTTCTATATTCTACTTTGCAGGTTATCTGGCATTTAAATGTATTTCCAAATTTAAATGCCCACAATGCCATGATAATTTAATTGATAGACAAATTACCTTAAAACAAAAACATGATGTGTTAGTTAAAAACAAAATGTTTAATTTTAATTCTGTGCAAGATTTTGACAAAGGATTAAAACATCCCACAACACAATTATTTAAAATAGTAGAACTTTGTTTAAACATATTTAATAAAACATTTGATGATAATAAACATAAAAAATCGATAAAATCCATCATTTTAGAAGTTTGTGTTGCTTGCATAAAAGCGCAGTACAATGTTGGTTAGACGAATGTGAGGAACATAAGTTATTTTTAATTAATTTATTATTATCCTTTAAACTTCATAAAGAATGTAAATGGATTGCACAGAAAGTTAGATATGATAAAAAAGGCAGAGCAGAAAATTAAATATTTTACAAAAGATGTAAAAAAAAAATTAAATGGTTTTTTGTTATTTGTGCGTTGCAATTTTTTTTCAATATATTTTTTAAAAACGACTTAAGTTTTTGTTTTACTATAATAAAATATACCCTTGTCTTGTTTCCTTATTATATAAAATAATATCCATACATGCGGTAGGTATAATTATATTTGAGCGGTCTCTTTAATCTCAATGTAGATAGATATACGGTAGAACGGGAATGAAACAGCCTGGCAGTACAAAGCTGTGACGACCCTGAGTTCTTCTTGAACATTACTGTAATTCATCGAGCTACATCAGTTACACTTGAACAGTGAATACAATGCCATCTATTATCTCAAAATAATACTATTGCAAGCGTTGCACATGCATACCATAGAATTGGTTGTCTGTATATACTTAGTCTGTGGTACAACTTTGATTCTAGCATAGGGAATCGGTATTATTATTTTTTTTTTTCGGAATGTACATACATAAAATTAGCTTTACAATGATACCTAAATATTATTGTTTTACTTCAACCATTTCAAAATGGCGACACTTTATTTTTAAAATATTTACTAATAAAAATTCATTTAAAAAAACACCATAGCCAGCTATTTGAGATTTCGTTACCTGAAACCAAACAAATAATGTCAAAAAATATTAGATCTACCCACGCTGCACGACTAAAAAGCAAAAATATTAGATCTACCCACGCTGCACGACTAAAAAGCAAAGTACGTGCTTTCAAATGTTCTGCTTATGTGAATTTCCGCATGGCAGCGCTGCAATCAGATCTCCCATCAAGAAAGACTATTGTTATAAAAAATTTGTTTACGCAACAATATTAATAACTAACGAATATAAATTCCTATACTGTTTTATAGTGAGCAGAGGGTGGGTGAAAAAATAAAATAATTATTTTCAAAAATAACTTTATTTTCTGTATATCTGACAGGTATTACATTTACAAAAATTTTAACAAAAAGACGTTAAAATAATCAAATGAATCTAACTTGATTGTAGTTAAGCATATTTTTTTTGATGCATATTATTTTTAGGTACCTGCTGAGTGAGAGATTTAGCGTATTGTCGCAATCTTAGCAATATGTAGTAATGTAAGGCATACGAAATAATTTCAAATTTATGATCTGAACAAGGGAATGATGTTTTACCATTCAAAAGAACTTCACTGATAGTTTCTTCATATGCATTTACATTATTTAAATTATTATTTAATTTTTCTTCTGTAAATTTAAATAAATTGAAAATATGTTTATTTGGACACAATAGGTAACCTAAAGATTTAACATTTGTTAAAGCAGCTTCATTGTATAAAAAATTATTTTCTTGTTTCAAACCTGATCTACAAACAGTACAAACAGTAGTTTTTAATAATTTTCTACACACAAAACCAGTAACGTAATAAATAACACAATCTTTTACTGTAGCCAGTGAATAATCATGGTCAATAATTTCGTCGCATTCAATTTCCTCTACAATGAATGAATCAAGTTTCTTCTTTAATTCTGATACGTGTGTATTCCTAAACGAAATATTTTTCGAATAAAAAATATCTTTGAAATCTTGTATGGATATTTTATCATGTTGTTCATCTTCAAAAACTGTACAATTTCCTGACGATGTAGGTTTCAGTAATGTATATACAGATAACATTCTGTATAATTGCATAAACGTGGTAAATGTAGGGTCTGACAGCCAGCTTGACGAATTATACCAAAAAAACGCTAGGAAAACTTTGCGAACAAATTAATAATCATATATTAATATATAGCTTTCAATTTTATACTAATATTAAATAAATAGTATATACAAATTGAAAGGTATCACAAAAAGTGAGAACCGGTACGTTCAAAAAAGATTGAAAGTACTAGTTACACAATGATTATTAGTTCTTTTTCCACACGTTTCATTCTGAAAACAACCAAATTTTTTGTCTGTTATACATACCTCCAGTGGATCTTGATTCATTTTCGCAGATAATACATAAATAAAGTTACACTCTGATAATAAATATTTCGAAAGATCTAAAGTTGACTGCAATGTAACTCGTAAACCATCTGCGGTACTTTCGGTTAAAAATTCGTCAGGAGTTATATTTCCAGAAACAGCTTCTTATTGCCAATTATTTAAAAAATGTATAGATGTTTCAATAATCTACAAACAAAAAAGAAAATAAAAACTGTATTGATTTATGAAATTACTTGTTTCATAACGTACGTTAAAATCTATGCTACCTCTCTTGATACCCTCTTTTTTATGTCTTCGATTTAGAACATCAAAGAGATCATTCATTATTTTTGTAAATTTTATAGTACCATTTGAGTCCTGCAAATTTGTAACTCCTCTTGATTTATAAAATAATAAGCCAGCATGGACAGAGTTACTAAAAATCTAACAAAGCATTTACAAACATGAAAATGATATTCGAAAATTTTACATACTTGTGTGGCTAATTTGACTCTCATTTTTAGCATAGATGTTGGGTCAATGTGCAAATTAGATAATTTGGGACATACTTTTAAATTTCCTGGAATGGTAGAATCCTCAGCAAATAATGTTCGATAGTGATCCCACTTAAGAATTTCTCCATTTATCTGCAATAAATTATTAGAAAATTAAATAGTATAGAACCATAATACCTAAGACATGCAATTTACCTTCAAATTTTGTTTATATAATCGGTTTCTCACACATTTGATAAGATGTGGCGCGTCGGAAAACACATAAACATATCTATTTTCATCCATTGGATTTATAAATTTATTTGTTACATTCCCATATGATCCACTTATACCAAGATGAGACCATAAGCTCCTGATCGTGGTTGCTCCATCGCAAACAATACCTTCTACGAATGCACCATGTTTTTCTAATTCGCATAAAACTTGTAGCAATAACTTGATTAGTAAATTAGCTTTTGTAGGTCCTTTACAACCATATACAGCGACTGGCTGGCAGAATTTGTCACCAAGTGAAGAAAACATGAATACTAATGCATGGTCGGCTAAACGAGTTATATTTGTTGTTTGTAACGATTTTTCACCAAAATCCTCAATTCCAGTAAAATTCATGTTTCTCACATTTATGTCCAAACTTCTGCGAACCTATCAAAAAATAATTTTATTGTACACATGTAGGAAACAAATATGATTATACATACTTGCATTTCGTCGAAAATTAATATACCATGACGACTTCTTCTTGGTAAACTACAAATTTTTTTTTGAAGCCCTCAAAATTTTTTTTTGTGTATGCCACATTTACTGTCCGTCATTAATAAGTAGCGCCGAATTGTGCTAGGTGCAGGCAAATGCAAAATATCATTGTTACGTAAATATTTATATACTCCTGAATTTCTAATATTTAAAAGCAAACAATTTAATAGCCATTCATTACTGTAACGGCGACTGTTTTTTGCTGTATATTTTCCAATTTGAATACACTCAGAAATCAGGAGTTTTTGTGTATCAGGAATATTATAATGCTTTACTTTTTCTAAAACATCTAAATCAGACAGAGTTTCATATCTTTTCTGAAGTTCTTCAATTTTTGTTTTCAGCAACTTATTTTTATTTTGCAATTTTTGTTTACGTCGCATTTGTTTAACATATAGTTTTCTTTGTTCGTTTATGTTCAAATTTTTTATTTTTCTACGAGCTGACGGTTTTCTTTTCAAATGGCGAGTAAAAGTTATTAGTGTATCAGATAACGATGGACAATATTTGCAAAACTCGGATTCGTCCAGAAATATTTTACAATTTGAATGTCTCCACGTGGAAGTTATGAAATCTTGAGAGGCACTTGAAATAACTACATTTTTAAATTGTTCTATAGAAGGTCCACAACAGCAAATATTTAGTGCAACAAATTTATTTAGTATGTCTTGAATTGTAGCGCAAATTTTTTCTACATCAGCATACTGCTGTACCAAATCAGAGAATACGACTTTTTCATTATAATATAAATTAATATTATTTTTGTGTACTGTTATTTTCTTACCTATAATAACAGTATTAAAATAATTTGAATATATCATTTCACACACTACAAAAATTTCATCTGTTTCATTTAAATTAACCACACAGCAAGTCCAATTTTTTGCAGGTAAAACTATTTTCGAATCTAGTTTCGGAGTTTCACATATTAATGGAGTTTCTGACTCGGTTTCAGGTGCTTCATTTTCTATACTTATTTGATTATTGCATTCATCATCTGCAATGTTACATGACATTTCCAGCTTAGTTTTATTTAATTTAGTTTCTTGATTATTATTACGGCATGAAGGAGGTTTTCTTTTCATAATTCTTTTCGTCAAGTAATGTGGACAACCAGGAAAAATAGTAGGAACAGCATTATCTGCTAGTTTCACTGTTTTTAATGGTATCTGACAACAAGTAAATCTAATAAGATATTTTTAATCAAAATTAGTTGCGTTACGCTTACCTTTATATTACTGTTTGGTGCCGTCCATTCCCGTATAAAACAGTTGAAAATGTTTTGCACAAACAACATCGCTTATTGTCAATAATTTATCTTTCCGAGGAATAGCTTTCGACCACTGCTCTAACCTCTTCTGTGTTACCCGAAACATTGACACTTTTTCCTTACAAGATTTATACCCTGAAGTGCAGTTTGGTACGTAACACTTACTGCTAACCATGCTTATAATTTCACTAAACTTTTTAACGAAATTTTTACGAAAATACGCAAGTAAATTACAAAATAACACTCAAATAACAGTCCAGTCCAACACTGACAAACAGAGTCTACCGGGAGACCCGATCACAGCGACACTATGTGGTGAAATTTGAAATCAGAATATATAGGTACCCTAGCGTCTACGTGCTATTCATACAGTCGTGAAATTTCCTATTATGTTCTTGTTCCGTGGATCTACCTTTCCTGACGATGTAATGGCAGAATTTGTTATATGTGACAAATGGGGGTTTCCAATACAACGCCTTTTTAAAATATATATTCTGCATATCAATTTTGGTCGTAAGTATATTGTAATAAAACTAAAATAATATGTAATTGTTGAATACTTTATCTAAAAATTGAAATTAAAATTTTATTTAAATGACCTTGTGACGTCATTCCCCTGATCAGTGTTGCCAACTATAAGTATATAAGTTTTAATTTCAAAAAAATGACAGTGCAACAGATATAAAACAATACTTAACAATAATAGCCACAAGGAAAATTGCAAGTATAAAAGCAGCGATAGCAAGAAAATCTAAATAATATTCATTCATAACTAAAATAAAATACTTTATGTATAAGTACATTCTTTTTTCATTAAATATTATTATAAATTCAGTACCTGATATTTATATCCTGCCTGGATTTCAAAATATATGAGAACACACACACGTGGTAACTGGTAAATGCATCTATCGAAAGCATGAATCACGAAAGCAGGTTATGTTTATATTCAATGTTTGAATTTAAGCGGTACTCGTAGCCTAACTTCACTTCAGTTTTTTAGCTACTTATAGTTCTATCTCATAGCGCACATGGACTATTTTTTTCTAGTCAGGGGTATGACGTCACACGCATTGTCCGTAAACTTTATTAATTTTTTTCTCGGATACTATCAACTTTTAAACATTATTTTTTTCGTTAATTACCTGTAGTTGTAAGTACATAAATTGTCGCCATTTTGAAATGGTTGAAATAAAACTATAATATTTTGATATCATTGTAAACCTAATTTTATGTACATTTCGAAAAAAAAATATAATAATACCGATTCCCTATGATAGAATCAAAGCTGTATACACTTCCGCTAAAACCGGAAAGTGACACAAAATTTTTACTAAGGTCTTTTTATGGGTCCCTTTGACTAGTTTAATTTTGTTTCGTAACATTTTTCTGTATCTCTGATAATAAACGAAATATTCTGGGTGCCGGCCTTTCGCCAAGCACCCTGTATATACCGGGTGTCCCAGCTCGACCGACACATGAGAGATTTACATAGGACATCAGTTAATTAAAAATACTATCTCCCCAGTGCAATATATTAACTTGAAATTTTTTATGCTTATAGGGGAATATTATTTTTATGGATTACAGTGATTTGAAATATGTAATTTCGTCTGCAAGACGAGATTTATTAAATTATAAAATCTAACATTTTCGTTCAAAATCAGTCAGCCATGGAAATAAAAGAAAATATTTATGTGACAGTTCTGACAGTTAATGACATGCCATTTTATATTTTTGTAATATTGGTATATTATTTAACAAAAAGAAACTAAATTCTACTTAAATAATACTAAAATACAGGGAATAAGAATTAAAATCAGTGATACTTCACTAAACTGTCAGATAAATATTCTCTTTTATTTCCATGGCTGTCTGATTTTGAACGAAAATATTAGATTTTAAATTTAATAAATCTCGCCCTGCAGACGAAATTGCATATTTCAAATAAGTGTGATCCATAGAAATAATATTCTCCGATAAGTATACAAAATTTCAAGTTAATATTTTGCACTGGGGAGATACTAATCATAATTAACTAATTTCCCATGTAAAACTCCCAAGTGTCGATTGAGCTGGGACACCCGGTATATATATATATATATATATATATATATATATATATATATATATATATATATATATACAGGGTGAATACTGACAACCTTGACATAGGGAAATAACATGGGAAAACAGTTTTTTGCTGTTTCCATCTGTCCCGCTAAATAAAATCGGGTGTATATGGTATTATGGTATCTTTAGTTAGATTACTTAATTTTGCATCTAATAAAACCAAATATTGTGTAGTATGGCCTTTTCTAACTGAAATATTTGATAAAATAAATTGTATTTTGAAGGTTATCGTTCATATTTTCGAATAAGAAACGTCAAAAACAAAATGCTCCATAGCCGAGTGGATACGAGGGCTGATTCATAACATAAATAATCTACAAGACCTGGTTCGAGACCACCTTGGCCCTATTTTTTTTTAAATTAAATTATACTTAAAATATCATAATTCTATTAAATATTTGAATTTTTTCATTTATAAAAATATGAATATTGCTATTTTATTAAAATAGTCTGATATAATAAAGACATTTTAAGCATAATTTAATTTAAAAAAATTATGCATAAAATAAATTTTAATAATAAAATTTAATTTTTTGCTTGCAGTGCATTTTTTTTTAAAATAATTTGCTTGTCTCGATACTCCGACGCTCATACCCATATTGCCTACATGTAAATCCACCTTTGAATACACATTTATTCTATTTTAGAAATTTATTACGTAAGTAATTGTTCCAGTTTTTTTATAATGTTTGTCATTTTAGGAAGGTAAGATCCTGGATGAACTAAATTCAGAACTAAAATCTACAACGTATAGATATAATTCTCATCGGAACCTTATAATGCTGCTTCAAACGGATGATACAACTCTTATAAAAAGTAAATATTTTGGTCTGGATTTGTCCATGTTAGGAAGCCTAAGTTTTTTTATACTAATTATTAGTTTTATAGTAGTATAAAATTATTTCTGTATGATTATTATTTTATCACTAAATTTTTGTTTTATAAATATGATAATAATTAATAGCAATGCAGGCCTACAGGCCCGTAGCTTGTTTACAAATGTCTTTACATAATTTTCTGTACGCGGTTTTCGTATTCTAGTCTTTAATTTTAGCTGCTGTAAATAGTTTAGTATCGGTTTACTCTACTTCCCTCTAGGACGCCCCCATCTTTTAGTTTTATTTACACCACTCTCAAATATAATTTGCGGCACCGGGTCTTATTTTATTTTATTTATTTATTAGCCAACAATAAAGTCCCATTTACAGAGTAACATTATTATTAAGTATAACAAAGAAGTATATTAGTAGTGAAACAGTACTGCCTGCATGTATAATTTTGTTATTAATAATATTAGAAATAATCTCTAATATGTATAAATATTTTATAAACAAAGTATTTACGTAGAATATTTAATTTGTATAATGAATTTTTGTGCGACTGTACGGTACGAGACCTTATCTGTTTATTGTTTAGTCTAGCGCAGGCCAGGGTGTTACAACCACTTGAAAAAATTATATTTCCTAGACGATGCGTCGTCGTACGTGTGAACTGTTTACAGATCAGCATCTTTGAGAAAGGATTAAGACAAAGAAGTTATCATGCATCCAAGTGAGATAGAATATTGGAAATATTCTCGAAGTTTCTACGATCACGTGTTCGGATCATGGACTAACCCCGAACCACCATAGTTCTGAAGGTGTGAAGAGGGATATTTTTGTATATAACCCGAGTCAAAAGCTGTACTCGAGGAGTCTAATCCAGGACTCCACGTATGCTTGGCTTGTCCGAGGTATGTTCTCCTGGTCTCCTAGACTCCACTTCCTTATACCCACTCTCCTCCCCACTAGAATCGTCTCTGACGCAGCTTCAGGCAATGTCTGGCACCAAGACGACCTAGTGCACCCCTGAACCCGCTGTCGTGACGCAGCTACAGGCAATGTCTGGCACCACGATAGACCTCCCGACCCACTAGAATCGTCTCTGACGCAGCTTCAGGCAAGGTCTGGCACCAAGACGACCTAGTGCACCTCTGAACCCGCTGTCGTGACGCAGCTACAGGCAATGTCTGGCACCACGATAGACCTCCCGACCCACTAGAATCGTCTCTGACGCAGCTTCAGGCAATGTCTGGCACCAAGACGACCTAGTGCACCTCTGAACCTGCTGTCGTGACGCAGCTACAGGCAATGTCTGGCACCACGATAGACCTCCCGACCCACTAGAATCGTCTCTGATGCAGCTTCAGGCAATGTCTGGCACCAAGACGACCTAGTGCACCTCTGAACCCGCTGTCGTGACGCAGCTACAGGCTATGTCTGGCACCACGATAGACCTCCCGACCCACTAGAATCGTCTCTGACGCAGCTTCAGGCAATGTCTGGCACCAAGACGACCTAGTGTACTCTTTGAAACCGTCTCCGTTTTATGTCAAAATCCTATTAAATTCCTACCAACTACGTCGCTGCTCGGACAGGCCAGGTATGAGTTATTTATATATATTTTTTTTATAGTTGTCACAATGATATCATATTTTTATTAAATATAACCAATCTAATATTGTTTGTCGAACAATTGTAACACCACAGATTCGCCAGCTCAGCTGGGTGTCTGCATCAAATACAACTATCAACAAATATTTCTGATAGCTTTGACTGTGTGCTCGCCGTGGCCGGTTCACGATTACTGTGTGCTCTTAGGGCCGGTAGAACCGTGAGCTCATGGGCCGGTCTTTGCGATTCAGACCATCTATAACAATATAAATAATGGCCCTCTGACAAAACAGAGCGCCCTACAAAACAAAAGACCTCAGAGCAACGGCATGCCGACTCTGAAATCAACAATAAAACTCAAACCAAATACAACAACAATTACAATTGTAACTGACAACCAATATAAGTTTGGTCTCAGTCACTCAATTTTACCATACATGATTATAATAAATTATTGGGACAACTCTTAAGAATTGAATATAATCTTTTTATATAATTCTTGTATTGTCAAATGGTCTCTCTACCTGGGGTTTTGGCTGTGGTTTCCCCCAGGTTATTAAGGTGAATGCCAGAGAGCGTAATATTCCACAGCACTCTACGATTTGCTTAATTATAAATAAATGCACAAGTTAGATATTTTATCTAGCTTTTGGAGTGAATATCATTCTTTTATTTTATCAAATACCTGTCCCGATTCCTCCATTCTTAACAGCTACTCTGTATTACGACGATGAAGGGTTACTTATTTAAATAAACACAACGTAGGGTAAGTTAAACCTTCCATTAGACGATCTTTGGCTAAAATATAATTGTATGTACGGAGGAGGTGGGTACGTACTGTTACAGTAGATATAAACAATCATAATACACAATACCACAAATAAACTGAATGATCACTTACGCAATAATTTAAATTGCGATTTAAGGTTGCCAAAGAATTACTATAAACTCAAGATCTATGCAATGGTTGTTAAAGGATCGGCACAAAGAATTAATTATATTTGCATATTGGTAGTTAGTACGTGAGAGATGACACTGAAAAGTCATAGCAGAGCGAGTATTACCTGACCTCATATGGAAATTTAGTCAGGTTTGGACTATTCATGTGGTTATTAATTAATTTGTATAAGAATAATATTTGTAGCTTTTGAAGACTTACTTTGTAATATCTCTAAATTAAATAATTTTAACAGTGATTTATATTCCACGTAGGGCCATTTTTGATCGGAAGTACACAATATTACAATTTTATTCTGTATGTTTCCCATTTTGTTTATGTGAAAAGCATAGATTAGATTCCAGATATTGCATTCATACTCATTACAACGAAGTAATATAGTCGCAGGACCAATTCAAAGTTGCAAAAATTCTGTGATGTGCGAAGTACAAAACCCAGAGTTTTATAAGCTTGGGTTGTTATAGTATTAAAATGTCGAGCAAAATCTAGTTTATTGTTAAAATAAAAATAAAACCTAGGTCATTAATTTGTATTACTATGTTTAATGTGATTTTGCCCGTAATATAATCATAGTGTGTAATGTTGATTTCTGCGTAATGCTCATAGCATTGCATTTGCTGATGTTAAAAAGTAAATTATAATCTACCGACCATTGATAAATATTAGATAGTTCTCTTTGTAATTCAAGGCAGTCATTGATACGGGAAATTTTGTAGAAAATTTAAACTCATTCGCGAACAACAGACATTTAGATTACTTGACTATATTAAAAATATCATTATTAAATAGATTGAGTAACAACGGGCCGAGCACCGAACCTTGAGGAAAACTCGATGTACGTGGAAAAGAGTTCTATTATGAATGTATGATTTAAAAAATAATAATAATTTTTGAGAGTATATAATTTGTTCTAGCTTTTTGATAAATAGGTCGAATGACACAGAATCAAAGGCTTTGGAAAATAGGTAAAGATTATATCATTTTGTTGTTTTGTTTCAAAATTTATTTGTGTGGATCTCTTATGCATAAAACCATGTTATGAATTAATGATGTCATGAATTTGAATTTTTTTGAAGACAATATGTTCCAGTATTTTAGGGAGAGCGTTCAAACAGGAGATAGGTCTATAATTTCTTAGTTGATTTTTTTGCCTGATTTATAAATGCAGGACAAATTTTAGCTACCTTCCACTTATTTCAAAATATTCCTGTTTTTAAAGATAAATTGTACATATGAAGCAGTGATATAATGAGCAAATTAAAGTAGCTTTTAATAATAAACAACGGGATGTGGCCCGGTCCAGTGGACTTTGCGTTAATTTAATGTATTATCGCTTCAAGTAAATAATTTCGCTGATATCAATTAATTTACAAGTAGGAGACAAGCTGCTAGCAACGTCATTAGTATGTGGTGGTTGTTTGCATTATCTCTGATATTGTTTTCAGTTTGTACATTATCTTATCACTTGAAAGTAATTTGCATCGATATTCTTTAAATATTAACATATGAGAATGGAACTTTGTTTTATTATATAGTTTCTTGTGGTTTTTTTTCATCGTTAAGTATTTTATTAATTTATAATTAAACCAACAAGGATAGATTTTTGAGTTTACTTGTCGAGCAATTTTTGTAATGCACATGTCAAGGATGCTGTATAATATGCAATAGGATTTTTCTTTTTTAGAGTGAATTAAGACTGACAATATATTCTATAGTAGGTTTACAAAATTTTTGATGTGATGTGTGTGCTTAAAGAAAGTTTTAATAAAAAAACAGTGATTTTGTTTAAATTGGTACAAGTGAAAATGCATTAATAAAAAACTTGAATTTGAAGCAAGAAATACATAGTTAACGTCTGATTGCACTGATATATGTGTAATAATCCTCCGTATTTCTCGATAAATGATCCAATCATGGTAACTTGTGACACTTTATCACTCCACTAATACTGTGATTACCATATAGACTCTTTAGTTTCTCATTTGTCCTTATTATTATTATTATTATTATTATTATTATTATTATTATTATTAATATTGCGTCACTTTATTTTTTTAGCACCATAAATCTTTCAGAGTGTTCTTTCCCAAATCTGCAGTCGCTTCTGATCGTTTTTTTTTTTTTTCAATGTCCATAATTCGCTCCCATAGAGCACCGCTGGTCTAATAATCGATTTATATACTCTGATCTTTGCTCCCCAGGACACTGATTTTAATTTCAGGAAATTATAACAGGCTGCTACACACCGACTACCTTTTGCTATCCTGGCTTGAATTCTAAAGTGACATTTTTGACAGGAAAACACTTCCACCTATTAATTTTAGATAGGTAATGTAAATAATGAACAATTTCCAAGAAATTTTCATATTACCATGGTTACCATGGTTAATGCATTATCTATGTAATATTAAATTTAATATTTTGTTGGTTATGCATTCGTTTCTGTATCTTCTTGTAGTAATTTTTATAGCGAATTTACTAATTCTAATTCTAATTTTCCTTTGTCTCTTGCAGTTTCTTGGGAAAGATAGGAAAAAGTTTTGATATTTAATCTCCTGTGCAATTCTGCTTTTTATAGAATTTAAATCTAAAGACCTAGGAGGTTCATTTATTTGTTAGACCATTTCATACAATACCTACCCTTTAATAATATTGGCTGAAATATTGCTGGAATATTATATTCTGTAACTAGAATAAAATAGATAATTTCTGCACAACCGCAAAGTTTGAAGGCCCAGCCGTAGGCTAGGTCTCTCTGTCTGTCACATGAACTGTTAGTATGATTTTCTAACATTAAATATTAATTCCACTGAGGTTAGAAATATGAAGCTGTATTTTCCAACCTCTGGCAAAATAAGTTCAATAACTAACTTCCCAACTGTTTAAATGTCAGAAATCGTTATATTACTAACCGATTGCGAATAAAATATTTTTTTCATTAAATTGTTTTTCATTACCGTATAGGTACGGGCCCAGAGTCTCGAAGTCTGACCCTTTCAAGTGGTGTTGCCGTAGAACCCGTGGGTGTGCGGATGATCCCTTATGGTTTTGTTGATTTCAAATGTAATTCGCTAATACAAATACTTTCTCAGCTAAATCACATAATTATTTAAATTACAAGTACCATTTCAAAAGAACGTTAATTGAATCACTCATCCCGGTATAATATGAGCGATTTTGGTTTACTTGAAATTCAATGTTTTATTTGTAAAAAGTACATTTTCAATATATAATATTGTAAATGATATATGTTGTGGTAAAACTATACCTTTGATATTTGAATATTTCATTATGTTTTTTGTTCTTGCTTACTACGTGAAACTGAAGAAGACTTGATTTTTCCTCTCTAATAAGAAAATTGATATTCCTGTTATTAAAAATACTCGATTGGCAAATATACGCGTGTTCAATCAACGTTTCGTCGAAATAACAATAATAGTATATATGCGTAAGTGTGTTTACATTACTTCCATATGTGGCAAGTGTCCTGAACAATATCTCTCACAGGTAATCAGGAAACTAAAATAGTAGAAATTGGTATAAAATATGAAAACAGATACCAAAGAAGTTATTCGCAAAATATTTTATATTAAGAGAGATTATTTCTAATATTATTCGCAACAAAATTATAAATGCTAGCAATACTGCTTCACGTCGCTATATTTCACTGTACTTAGGATCACACCTAGCGAGCTTGTGAGGTACGCGGGAGGCCAATGAACTGGCGATCAAAAGCATGATTTATAAATTGTATAGAATAAAACAGAATATAAAAAAAATAAGGAATGGAATGGAATAAGCACAGAAATGAGTACATATTCATATATTCTTTTTTTAATGGAGGGGTAGCCATGTTTAATTGTGGTATTAGTAAGTTTATATTATCGATATGGTTTGAATTTAAATTTATTCGATCTTCTAATTCAAGATCGGAGTCTGATTTGGAATGGAATGGAATAATCACAGAAATGAGTAGAGTAGTACCCGCAATACCTAGAATGGAATAGCTTGGAATAGAATGAAGCCACTAACTTAACTGACTTCGTACTGGAGTTATTTAGTTACCGTTACTAATTTCATAGTTGCGAAAAAAGAAAACAATAAAGCCTGATGAAACTACTAAACCCATTTAATTTATAAAAATTGGAGTTTTTTTAGTTACCATTACTAATTTCATAGTTGCCAAAAACGAAAACAATAAAACCTGATAGAACAACTAAACAACTAAACCCTTTTAATTTTTTAAAAATTGGAATAAGAATAGAGTAGAATAAAATACGAAAATTATAGTAAAATCATAAACAAAATGAGAAACTTAGGGAGTCACTCATATTTGTTTGAATTTAGGGTTAGTTTTATATATATAGAAGTGGCTTAGTAATATTGCACACTGGCGGCATACTTTCTGACATAAAATGTGGCTAATAAGCACAGTATTTAGTTTTATACCGTTCGACTCAAATAATTGTACTATATTATCTTTAAACTTATGTGTTCATATAATTCTGCGCGTCACTTTAGTCTACAATTCATTCCAACAAATCATGCATTGTTTTATATTTTAAAGAAATGATAAAACAAGATCTTTATGAAATAATTTTAAAAATCTGAAAATTGACTCTTACAGACAAACTGCTTTTTTAATTTAATGTGTAATTTGGCTACTATATAAATTGAAGTATTTTAACATCGGAACGTTTTTGTCAGGTATTAGTTGAACTTCAATGTTTGCATGATATTTTCTCTTGGAAGGTGGTCGTGACAAACATGTCTCTTTTACTCCTTTATTTATCTTTGACGTCATTTGTTATTTGTTAATTGTTTTCTGAAATAAAATTGCCGTTATATTTTTTTTTAATTTTGCAGATAATATCGTTGACTATCTATTGGGCTATGGTATCAGCTCAAATCCAGTATCCAAAAACATTAACCATGCTTTTTCATTGTATGGGTGACGATGACGAATGCGAATTTATATAAATATTTTAATACAGAAGCAACGATATACATCACTGTAATACACTCACTTTGCGGCTGTTCATTTTTGTATTTTTTTTTTTGCTAGTGGAACATCCAGATGTTATTTAATTTACAGATGTAATAACGAAGGACGCACCCTTTGCGCCTTCGAGTTTATTTTTGGAGGAATAACTGTCCGTTTGCGTTACTTGATGCCCTCGATGGACATTAATAGCTGATTTTTTAGCGTTTGTTCGTACATAGCGGATGAGAAGGGCTTGGTTAAAAATTTCTGTATTTTTTTCCTTAATGGGACTGTGTGTAAAAGTTAAATATTCATAGTATTGTTTGTGAATAGAATTGTGGATCGATGTAGAAAGGTTTTCAAAATTGTTTGTAAATTAGATAAATAAGGATTTAGAGTTCATATAGCTTCAAGATATGCGTTGTGAATTTTGATCGGCGTTGATTATTGAAATTTGTATAATTTTGTTATCTACTTTTAAATAAAATGTGTGATGTCTAAACTGAATATTCCGTTTTCTTTATCCTTTTATAAAAGTATCTAAAGAAATAAAATTGAATATTTATTGTTAAAAATGTTACTACGTACCTTTCCAACATTTTCTTTTTGAAAAATTAAATAAAAAAAATAAACGTGGAATAAACAATCTCTATTAGTTTTCTGATTCGATTCTCGATTTTTGAAAATAATGTTTTCTGTTCCCGCCAAACCTTAGTAAAAAGATACGAAAATATTTAAAGCAGATCTAGGGTAACAGAAAAATGTTAATTTGCGAAGAATAATTATATGGTAATACGGTTTGGGTGTTATTTACAAAATTTCTCTCCGGATGATTTTGTTATTTTCATACCGAGAAATTCGCGAGTGTTGCTATCCCTATCACTAACTCTACGTCTATCTTGATTAATTTAGGATGAGCATCAAACCATCCCCCGCCACACTCCTGCCCTTTCTTTACTACGAAGCCACATACAAGCGAACTCATTAATTATTATATAATCTTAAATTTTTTAACATTGTTTATATTGTTAAATTTATATTCAAAACAAGAATATTTATATTTCTTTATTGTCATATAGTTTATAATTAAAAAAATAATATGTTATGCTTTTAAGTGTATAAACTTATTTAATTATTGTATCTATTGTGACGCGTCCCTGTTCGGGGGCGCCAATTTGTGACGCGTCCCTGTTCGGGGGCGCCAATTTGCGACGATCACTTGGGCCGCTGCGGGATGTTGTTGGTCCGCGATGTCGTGGGTTCTCTTGCAGGATGTCGGGTTGTTCTCGGGCGCCAATCTGCCGAACCTGCGAGGAAAGTGACGGGTGCCACGGGAGCTCTAGGTCGGTCGGGCCAAGGTTTAGCACAGACAGACAAAAGTAAGTTTAATATTTTATTGTACTAAAGTTACTACACCTAGTGTTTTACTGAGCCGTAGGAAGTGAAATAGTGACAAACTAATCGCGGTTCTACTCAGCCGTCGACGGAGTTCGCGGTGGGGAACCACCAACGGGTCTTCTCCGATAACTACGGAACGTAAAGCAATGAGAAAAGAGAAAAAAACTACTAAGTTAAAACGCGGATCTGCCCGACAGCCGTAGAAACACGCGGTGGTAACCACCTACGGAGTTTCCCCTTAGGCGTGGAATGCAGCGAGCTGAAGGCTCTGAGGAACGGCGGTAGAAGCTACCAACCTGTATCCTGCGACAGCAGCGGAATTCAAGAAAAAATGCAAAAATGAACAAGCAACTTACAAAAAGACTCGATTCGGAACAGAACGGTGCGGAAACGGACTGGTACTCTTCTCGGCTGACTGTTAGACGTTATAGTCGTCGTAGACTGAGTCGTGGTAGACTGAGTCCTGAGTCGTCAAAGACTGTGTCGTAGACTGAGTCCCGAGTCGTCAAAGACTGAGTCGTGGTAGACTGAGTCCCGAGTCGTCATAGACTGAAGAAATACGGCCCCGGCGGTCGTATTTATACCCGAAATTTAATTAATCCTGTAGCTACTGATTTTAAAGTGAGACAGATTGACTTTATGTATTGTTATTTTCGTTTAATAAATTGATTTTTATTTTAAAAAATTCGCAAAAACACTTCCCTTGGCTTTACAGAGTTTTGTATTGTATTTGATCTGATTTACATATTTTATAAAAATATATCACGGGAATTCGGTCCTCCGAAGCGTTTTGTGTTTGAAGTTGGTAGTACTGCGGTCGCGCGCACGCGCTAGCGCGGCGAACAGGTGTTTTTGTGAAAATTTGAAAACTATGAAAATAACAAGAAAAGATAAGGAAAAGTAACAGCGGTAAGTGTTAAAATGTATTTATTATTGTTTCCCCAAGTGCTGTGGTTGTAGGTTAAATATTGGTGCAAGTTTAGACCCACGTGGTCTTGAGGTTATGTCTCCGGCCATGTGCTTTCTACAAAAGTGTTTCCCGGCGACTATTCGGGAATCCGGCAGACTGTTGGAGATGTCGCACCGCCTCCTGAAGGTGTTTCCAGTGGTTGGCGGCTACTGGTTTCGACGGCGGGTCCGCTTGACCTGGTGGGCGGTCCGGACCTCGTGAAGTTGGTGTGGTGACCTGGTGGAGCAACGAGGAAGGCAGGTATGTGTGCATTGTGACGAGCACTTCGTCACACCCTCCCCTCACTCCGCCTAAAGAAGATCAGAAAAGAAACAAGTTTCTTTTTACAGCGGTACTGTAGATTTCCGTCCCCTCCTCTTGCCACGCTTCCTGCGACGTACTGGGGGACACGCTTTGAACTGCGTGACCCACTGCACACCACCTCCTGGACGGGCCTCCAGGACTCGGTTTAGGTGACGGATCGGTGTCGGCAGGTCGCTGGGCGTGACGGCCTCGGTCGGCAACTGTGGTAGTGTGATCCCCCTAGGTGTGCCCGGTGCCGGACTCCCGGAACGGAACGGTAACAGCGATGGAGTCGGCAGCGACGTCACGTAGTCTGGGGCGGACCACGTCGGCGGACGGCGGGCCGGCCGAGGTTCGACCAGCGGTGTCCTAGGTGTCACGGGGCGGTCAGGTGTGGCAGGAAGCGGCGATGTCTCTATAATTAAAAGTGAGGGAGACGGCGGATGCCGGGGTGCTGTGACGGCAAGGCTAGGTGATCGGGCCTCCGGCGAAGAGTGCACAGCGGGACGCCTTGGCGGCGTCTGATGCAGCGCAGGTTGGTGCAGCCTTGGCCTCGGTGACGGTGGTGGCTTGGCTGCTGGGTGTCCTCGGAACGGCAGCGGGCCCGTCGTGACCTCACTCTCGGCGGGAACCCGAAGAGCTTGCATCACGGCGGGAAGCCGAGGACTCGGTGATGGTGCTGGATCGGCAGCGGTTTCCCCTCGGAACGGTAGCGGGCCCGTCGTGACCTCACTCTCGGTGGAAACCCGAAGAGCTCTCATCACGGCGGGAAGCCGAGGACTCGGTGATGGTGCTGGATCGGCAGCGGTTCTTCCTCGGAACGGCAGCGGGCCCGTCGTGACCTCACTCTCGGCGGGAATCCGAAGAGCTCGCATCACGGCGGGAAGCCGAGGACTCGGTGACAGCGGTGCTGGATCGGCTGGTCGCTGGAAGTGACGGCCTCGGTCGGCAACGGTGGCTGGGTGATCCCCCCAGGTGTGCCCGGTGCCGGACTCCCGGAACGGAACGGAAACAGCGGTGGAGTCGGCAGCGGCGTCACGTAGTCTGCGGCGGACCACGTCGGCGGACGGCGGGCCGGCCGAGGTTCGGCCAGCGGAGGATCCACGCGGCTGCAGTCGACGGTGGCGTAATCAACACCACCGCCTTCCACGGGCCGCAGCACGTAGTGGACGGTGCTGACTACTGGCTGGATCAGCCGGGGCGGTGTTGGCGGCAGCGGTGACAGAGAGGCTGGAACAATTACCTCCCGCTGGATGGTCTACGACGATCTTGGCCGGCTGTTCGGAGTCTCCTTCCTGCGGCATGGTGTCGATGACTCTGTGCTGACAGAAAAAATGAACAAAAGAAAAAGTCCCTGCTCGAGCCGCCAATTTGTGACGCGTCCCTGTTCGGGGGCGCCAATTTGTGACCAACCAGGAAAAATCTTTTTACACGACGCTTTACAAAAGCAGCCCGAGGGGGTACAAATATTTAGCCAACTTCTTCCCATGGCCTTCCACAAGGACTCTTAATCGAGCACTCGCCAACATACCTTTGGTCCCAGGAATTAAAAAGGATTTATTTTCATTTCTTCAGATGAATTCAGTAAATACATAAATCACAATTTGACATGTTTAAAATGAATTATTTTTAAGTTGAAATTGATTGGCTAGTTCTAAAAGAACATCATAAGTCAGTGAAAAAGAAATTTTGTTTCTATTAATTTGTGTTTTTTATATTGTTTTTGAACTGAGCTAATCAACAATATTATTTTTGGTCAAAATTTTGGATAGTGAGTTCTTAATAAATAAGCGTTTATGTGACACTTTTTTCTGCTCGTATAACTAAGGTACTATGGAGATGATAATTTTAATATTCGGTATTAAGGTTACCTTAAAGATCGACGCGCAGCAGGGAGTTTGAATTTTTATTGAGTACTATAATCTTGACTATGTCCGTGGTACATACATTCGTTTATTTTTACAATTATTTTTGTTTATATTATCGATAAATCACTGCAAGGTATGGGCGAGTGTTCTTTTATCGGTTATTTTATTGTTTCTATTATTGTTGTATAAAATATATATGTACATATATTCATATTACATTTTATCGTTTTTTATTTCAAATGTATGTTTCAAAAAAATTGTGCGTGAGAAGTACATGCGGGTTGCATACCTATAATTTTACCAACAGCGACATCTATGAACATGATTAACTAACCCATATCACAACAGGTCGAGGGACATGAAATCGAAATGAGAAATGCCGCCAACACGACGGATATGAATCCGTCGCTATTATTGCCCACGTAACGAAAAAACATAGTTATAATGACAATTTAAAATTTGTTTCTTTCGTCCAATAAGTTTTTCTGTTTTTACATTTAATTTTTTTATCTTTGTGATATTTCTCTTATTTAACAATAATTTATATTTATATTTTTATTACTTTCAGATGTAAATTTTATTATATAAAAGTTCGCGTAACATTTAAACTTCCACCACTAAATTTGTAACTTATTCGGCTCGGTATCGCCGGCCCTCATTAGTATTCTACAATATTTGGAGCTTAACTCCACTAGCGTTTCTCCAGCATGTATACCGAGAATATGCAAAACAGATACAAACTTTATTTAAAAAATGAAATATACCAATAATATTAAATATTTATTTAAATCATGATTAATAGGTGCAAATATTCAAAAATGAAAAATATCTGTAAAATTATATATTTATAAATTTCTAGAATGCTTGTTTAAATATTTCCCGCTAGAATAAGTTTAGTTCTAGTTTAATTAACAAAGCAAGTTGGCAACAAATGTTGTCCAACACCAATAACACCCTCAGTTTTCGCGCTCTTTTTATTCTAAGCCTCCAGTGCGATTTGCAATCTGTTTGTTTAATGAAAATTATCAGTACTTTTCAGTGCTAAATTTGAGTATTTTGTTTTTATTATAAACTACTTTTTAGTAGTTAGTCTTGCTGTTTTTCAAGTGCGATTAGCAATTTGTTTAGTTTGTGTTTTGTAAAAATTTTCAGTTCTCTTCAGTACAAACTTATTTATTTATATATTTTAGTATTTTGTTTCTATTATAAACTGCTTTTTAGTAGTTAGTCGTTCTATTTGTTTTGCTTTTCATTTGCCTTTTAAGTTTTTATTTAATAAAAGGCAAAGAATACTCGTATCCATTCATTATGGACTTCCAGGGCGAACGATTTATAAAAAATAAAACTCATAATAGAAACACGTATGTATACTTAATTACCTGATATCATAAAATAATAATTTGTTTCATACTTTTAGTTATTATCGCTGTGCCCAAAGAAGATTCTTATGTCGGGGTTCCATCAAAATTAATGTTGATGGGGAAGTTACCATTTTAGTGCCACATAATGGTCATGGCCACGTCGTCGACGTAAAAGGCCAATTTAGACGATTTTTAATAAACCGAGCTCTGCAAGAGAGAACTTCATTAAAAGTCATATGATGAGGAAACGGTCAGGTTAGTTATATCTTTTAATTCTTAAAATATCTGCTTGAGGCCAACACAGGACTTCCCCGATTTAAGTTTAATTTTTCGGTTATAAATTGAAATATAAAATTTCATTCCGAAATTCTAACTCGTTTTCAAGTTATTTGATTTCCTGGCTGACAGACCGACATTTTTATAACGACGATTTATACTTTGACTAGGATCTAAAATGATAAGATTTATAAACCTGTCAAGGTCAAAGAAGTAAAAACAAAAGCCGATCGATTTATTATTATTAATTTGTGAACGAGACATTTCGTCTGATACCAAATACGACAAATTTCTGAAATCTTTCATAAAAATCAAATAAAATCAAAATTTTATTCCGAAATTCCACTGCCTGTTCAAATTATCGAGCTTTCAGCCAAACCGATCGACTTGTTTTAAAATTATGTTTTTTGGTTCAGTTCGTCAAGAAGATTAATCAAAATTTCGAGGTCGATGAAATTTGAATACTTCCCCTATTATATAGATCGGTTAAGTGAAATACTAAATTACTCTAATAATAGATTATATTTCTAGAAATCCAGAAGATGCGCAAATGTATACTTTTGCTAGTGCGCAGAGCACAATGCTCGGCACAATCCATCGATTCCGGCTTCTTTGCGCGATTTGGGCGCGCTCTTGGAGGATCCAGAGCTTAGAACCAAACTTTATTGCAGTCTGGATAATGAACTATTACCCTTCTATAGAGGATCTATAGAAGATGTAAATGGAATTTGCCTTTTCTTTGCATTGCAGAAATTTGTAGATCTTGCCGTCGGCGGAGTGGAGGAAATCCACGTGGACGGAACTTTTAAATGCACACCGACGGCACCAGCAGTGCATCAGCTATTAATAATTCACTGCGTAGTGCCAAACATACGACAAAACAAGGTAAAATATACTCGATAACTTGACCGGGTAGGGTCGCAACCAGTGATGTTAAATTACCGTAATTTATAATTTTGGTACATTTTCTCCGTAAATTACAATTTTTTATTACCATTTTAAATTCTCTTATATTTTATAATTTTGGTAAATTTCCCCGGTAATTTATAATTTTATATTACCATTTTAAATTTGTTTTAAAATTAAAACTTGATTTGCAAATAAGTAAAAACAGTTGAAAAATGTAACCTAAATTTTCAGAGACTAGTAACTATTACAAAACAAACTAATTTGGTACAATTATTTTCAAAAGAAACATTATCTCAGATACAAAACCATACTCAGATTAGAATTCACTGAGTCTCAGGCATTTGATTTGTAAAATACCTTTGTGTTCGCAAAATTTTAAATTGCAATGCACATATAATATCTTTACCGCTCTGTTGTTTGCTTGTCAATTGTTTTTTTTTTGTTATGAATATTTCAAATATTTATTATATGGTATAAATGGTAATAAATGGTAATTTACAATTGTATATTACAAATATATATCGCGGTAATTAATTTCGTAATTAACAGCGTAAATTACGACTAGATCGCAACGCACGAAAATGATATAGATAAATGTTATTACTAAGAATAAACCTCATTACTCCATTTCAGCTAATACTGGACTGTTAATTACATACGGTTTATTATACCTGCGCTCTGATTGATCAACACGTTAACCACCAAAACGTAATATTTAAATGAACCTTCAAAATGTATTATTTAACTATAAAACGTCACAGCGGATGTGTGACAATGACATGCAATCGTTGATTTCGTGCCTTTAATATAAACATTATTGCTCTATCTTACTCAATGCTATTTTCTTAGATAAAATTAACTATAGTTATGATGATCATTTTGTAAGTAAAACTGTGTCAGGAAGTTGTGTTGGCCACATCAGATTTTTAAACTTCTTTTTAAGTTTTGACCCGTACAGTGAGAGTGAGTTATGTTTGTGAATTTGACCTTTTTAGATCCTCCTAAATCCAAAAAACATTAAACATTTGAAGATGAAATTACAATTTATAGTTGAGTACCAGTAGGTATTACATATAATAAATAATCGTTCGTCAATTGTTAAATATTAAAATTCTATCGAGTGTGGTACCAAAGTAACATTCTCGGGGAAATAATTGTTTCAGACCGTTCCCATTGCATATGTGCTAATGGAAAATAGGCGCCAGAGCACATACACTGCTGTTTTTAACAGACTACGGGAATTGGCGCCTACTTTAATGCCAGCCGTCATAATGTGTGACTATGAACGGGCACTGAGGGCTTCCTTAAGAGAAGTTTTTAATGAACCCAACGTGAAGGTGGTGGGTTGCCACTTCCATTATGCAAGTGTAAGTAATGCAATCAATAACTAATGCTCAATATTTCGTAAGTAATTTAAAAGAAACCTTATGTTATTTTACTCAAATGAATAATATTTAGATTTAATTCTGTAGATATTTTTTATTTACGACGTTTCGAGAACTGAGTGCTTTGAAAATTATTATTAATAATGTTCTTTGTTATATTAGGCGGTTTGGAAGAAAGCGGCAAATTTAGGCCTTGTTGGGGAAATACATCAAGAAGATAATACTAGAAAGGCAATAAAAATGTTGATGGCTTTGCCGTTATTGCCTGCAAATTTAATTGTGGAAGGTTTGAATTCAATAAGAAACTGGTGCAATGACCAGAATTTAAACCTTCCAAATTTATTTGCGTATATGGAGAGGTAAATACATATTAATTTTATATATTATTTCAAGCTTTTTGTATAATAGAAGATAAAACTAAGAAACTGAGCAATGAAATTAGATAATTAAATAAACAGGAAGAGGGTTAAATATACTTCAGCAGACAGCAGAATAAAAATATAATTAAATCTATATTTCACAATGGGATATGTGACGAAATTGATTTTTACATATATAATACTAGACAAAAAAATAAAATACCCGTATTTTTTTAAATCTATGAATTATTCGTAGTTTACGAGAAAAAAATTATTAAAGATTTTGGGGAGGGGATGCTGTGACGTCATGATGACCGAATTGTTAGTAGACCTAGCGCAAGAAACTACCTAGCGCGAACTTGAGATAAACAATGTTGAGGATATTGTTAAATTTTATTATGACAATTTTATCTATAAGCATGTATAAATGTTAAAATTTATATAATTCTACAGGTACTGGATCAAGTCGGGGTAGACACTATTTCAGTAAATGGTCTCAGGCGACGTACCAACAATAATGCTGAGGCTTTTAATAAAACCTTATATTTAACAATGGGTGTTCATCCGAATGTGTTTATTTTTATAGGTAATTATAATTAAATTAAATTTAAGTTTTCACTTCTATTCCATTTTCCAAAGTGAATTTACAAACTACCCCATACATACAATGTTATTATTTATTGATTCATATTGGGACCGGGCAAGTTAGTATGTGGGGCCGCGAAGTGGTTAATTTAGGAAAAAAGTTTGGACCTCGACAACGTATTTCGCTTATGTCAACCGAGGTTTCAACTTATTATTATTATTTTTATTAGTCTTCTCATTCTTTATGCAATTTTTTATAATAATTTAAATGTCCAACTCCCAAATTCACGGTATCTGTCAACTGTCAAGGTCCAAAATTAAAGCAATTTTCCACGATGTTGAGCGCTCGCGTCGTAACAGCAACTGTCACTGGCCTGGTTTCAATACAGTGACTGGCAAAAGTTTTCAAAAATTATTCAAATTATGGTGAGTTAGTTTCTAGTTACAGAACCGCAACATAAAATCCTGCCAGATTTAAATACTCGTACTTGCTAGAAACGCCCTGAAAATAGGTCTATTATGTATTAATAACTGTGCACATATTACGAAAATAATGTAATCTGGAAAGATTTTAAATTACTGCTCTGTGATTATTCGTAAAAAAATATTTATGTGTAATTGTCAATCGTTCTTTAAAAAATGTTGAAATTATGCCTAGTAAAGCATAAAATTAAAGCTCGTACATAATGTGGGAAAATTTCAATTTGCTTCTTATAAAATATATTTTGCTATATAAGACTCACGAGTTATTGAAATCTACCCGCACTTACAATTATGTAACTTAAGTTTTTTTTTTCAGAAAAACTAATTCGATTGAATGTAGTTCAGTATATAGGTTTGAAATCCCTTAGGGAAGGCCTCCGAACCTCACGCCTTACATCTTTCAATTATTTGGCGAATGATGTTAGGGTTCGCGATGGGCAGTTAGCCCTAGCAGACGGAATTTGGACCACCTTCCATTTTTTGGAAATTATGGCCCATGCTGTAGAAAATGTGGAGCGGGATCTTCATGAAGTAAGTTTGTTTTTATACAGGATGGCCCAGTGAAAATTATCAGCGCAATTTTTGGCCATTAATCTTAATTTTTCAAAAAACGCTCGAACACGTCAATTTTAATATAAAAGGAGACACCTAAATGGATTAGTACCAATGGCGTAACTTCAACCCTAAAATGGGTGTGGACTGCACCTCAAAAATATCCATTTAGGTGTCTCCCTTTATATTAAAATTGACGTGTTCGAGCGTTTTTTGCAAAATTAATGTTGTGGCCAAAAATTGCGCTGATAATTTTAACTGGGCCACCCTGTATTGTATTCTTTTAACACAATTTAATTAATTTCATTATTTTCCGGCTTGTGTGCAAAGAGCCCTTGATGATGTGAGTATGACTGATTGGTATAGTCCGTTTCACGGAAGAACAAGTCCACTACGTCATGTGCGCAGAAACCAATTGATAATACTGTACAGGTGTCCGTTTTAAGTGGCTAACCATTGGGATCTCGAGAATCGTAAGAGTTACGAAGTCGGTTAAATTGGGACAAAATTGCCGCATTAGGTGGCCATTTTAATCATGTATTTGTTTTTCCGAAAAAATGCATAGGTCACTAGATATGAGCAAAAAACTGATTTTGGCCAATTTTCTTTTTGGTTTATAATTTTCTTGTTTCAGTTCATACAAATTTCTAGTTTGCACATTGTACAGACACTTTTTTACGAGGAATTGACAGCAGTCCTCAAAATTTTTGTAGCCCGATCACTTTTCGAGAAAATCATACCAAATTTCAGTTTTCATATAGGGCTTAAAGTTCTCTTTAGTACTGTTAAATAGAGACTTTTTTTTCTCTTTATTAATAAATTTTTAAAATTTAGAGCTATTTTTTTGAAAAAATTAAACCTTCAAGTAAAGTACTACTTCCGGTTAACCAATTTTAGTCAAAATCTAATCAGTTCATCATATTTGAATATAACTCTTAAATACCGATTATTATATTTTTTACATGTATCCTATTTGTGTTATCGTGGACGAAAAATCGTCACAGATACACGGACACACACACACACACACAAACATACATACAGACATCACTATAGTGTATATATAATAGTAAAATCGTATTCTAGGGACCCTAATTCGTGCTCATATGTTGAAATTTCACACTCGAGAAATTTGTCCAAAAACAATACTTCCCTTATCTATACTCATATATTGAAAGGCGGGAGGTAAAAAGAGCCTGAAGATAGTGTAATGTAGAAGAACAAAATTCGCCATGTAAAAAAGTTATAAGCAAAAATAGAAATCGGGTGAATTTACATTTTACTCTAGTATACATGTTTTCGGAAAAACAAATACATGATTAAAATAGCCTACTAATGGGACAATATTTGTCTAATTTAACCACGGTGATTTAACTAACCTCGTATCTCTTACAGTTCCCGAGATTCTCATGTTAGGCTACCTTCCTTGGGACAACCTGTAAATTAATATTTACACTAACAATGTATAAAATAAACTTGGTGTTAAGGGAATGGTGGTTTATAGTCAAACTCGTGAAATTGTTAATAATATTAATGTTGGGTCTTCAATAACTTCATTCAGTGGACTGTATCATATATTTATTCTGCACAACGGAAAGTACAATTTTGTATTCTAAACACAAGCAAAATAATATTCAAGTAGGTGAGATACTTTTACCAACTGCTCAGCAGCCTTGCTCTCTACTCTCTCCCCTCCACACGGCCGACTGGCCAGATGTCGCCACTTAAGCCACTGCTAGCGACATCTTTCTCATGCTTAACAAACTAAATCCTGCGCCATATTCAAATTAACAAGACGCCTGAACATACTCGCCACCTTGAAATACTTATTAATCTAATTTACAAGTATTTCAACACATTAACAGATAAAGAAATTTCTAAATTAATAGTTATTATTACTGACATATTGTAACTGTTCTTTCTAAATAACAAGTGTAGTATTAACCACCATTAATTGGTAACGGACACAATTTGATCACTGGCCGCTTTATTTCTCCACGGCACGTTTTTAAGGTCACAACACGTACAACACCATCAGTTCCTGGATGTACCTTAGTAACTCTACCAAGTAGCCACTGGCACGGTAGCATGTTGTCTTCCTTGATGATGACCAACGATCCTTCGTCTAATGCCCCCGCTGTTTCTCTCCATTTGGGACGCTGTTGAAGGGTTGAGAGATGCTCCTTCGACCATCGCTGCCAGAAATGTTGTAGAAGTTGCTGACATCTTTGATAGTTTCCCAATAGATTCTCCTTGCATCTCAATAAATTTCGATCTACCACTGAAGTGATTGGCCGCCCAATTAAAAAATGACCGGGAGTCAGAGGATTTAACTCCGTGGGATCAGAGGTTAAAGGTTGTAAGGGTCGGGAGTTTAATACTGCCTCAATTTGGATAAGTAAAGTGTTAAAATCTTCATATACTAAGTTAGCATTTTGACAGATTCTTTTGAAATGGTATTTAAAAGATTTCACTGCGCTTTCCCAAATTCCGCCCATATGTGCAGCTCTTGGAGCTATATTTTTCCATTCAATTTCGTTCGTTAACATATAATTTTGAATCTCCCTTTGACTTTCTTCATTTTTTAACATACTATATAATTCCTTGAGTTCCCGTTTTGCGCCAAGGAAATTTGTTGCATTATCGCTCCAAATAGTTTTTGGAATTCCCCTTCTACTAACAAATCGCCTTAAGGCAGCTATAAACGTTTCGGTTGCCAATGACGTTACAAGTTCTAAGTGTATAGCCTTGGTCACAAAGCACACAAACACGCAAACGTAACACTTTAGTATTTTACATCCTCGTGTTCGCTTATCCTTTAAATTGAAATAACCACAATAGTCTACACCACAAGTTTCAAAGGGCGCTGCTGGTACCACACGCGCAGCAGGCAAATCGGCCATTTGTGGAATGACATTTCGCGGCTTAATTTTAAAACATATCACACACTCATGACATATCTTTCGTACCAAGTTTCTACCGTTTGTAATCCAATATTTTTGTCGTAGTTTAAACAATAAACTCTGAGGTCCGCAATGCAATTGTTTGACATGCTCTGCCTTAGAAATTAATTGTGTTAGTCTGTGATTTGAACTAAGAATGATTGGGTGCCTACCTTCATAATTCAGATTCGAATTTTGAAGGCGTCCCCCTACACGAATGATTCCATTTCCATCTTGGAAAGGAATTAATGAATATAGTTTACAACTCCTTTTCACTTGTTTATTTTTCTTTAAATCTCTGACTTCTTGCGGAAATGATTGTAGTTGTGCAATTCTAATTAAAACCATCATTGCATTTTGAATTTCAATTACAGTTAAACTTCCAGACATGCTAGATTTTGTGGTATCAGAATTTGTTATAAATCTAAAACACCATGCAATTATTCGACTCAATTTTGAAACGGATGAATATTTATCGAAAATATCCCAGTTTATATTAGCAACACTAGAAATTGTAACTACTTTTTCTTCTGGTAACAATTCAGAAGTTATAAGTTCTGTCTCCAACTCTTCTTGGTTTATAATCGTACCATAAATAAATTTAGGTCCTCGCCACCATGCCTCTAAACCTTTTAACCGATCAGCTCTTAACCCCCTCGAAATAACATCTGCGATATTTGATTCACCTTTGACATGCCTCCAATCATTTTTACAAGTTAACGTCTGAATTTCTGCCACTCTATTAGCAACAAAAGTCTTCCAACGATTAGAATCTGCCCTAATCCAATGTAACACAATCATTGAATCGCACCAATAGTAAAATCTAGAGACATTTAATTGTAATGCGTTATGCACTGTTTTCATTAGTTTGGATAATAACACAGCACCACATAATTCTAAACGAGCTATCGTTAAGTTACGAATAGGCGCTACTTTCGATTTTGCATAAATTAAGGTAACTTTACAAATACCATTCGCGTCGTTTGTTTTAATATAGACACATGCACCGTATGCTCGTTCCGATGCGTCACAAAATCCATGCATCTCTATTTCAACGAAATTTTCATTTAATGCATGTCTTGGTATTTTTATTTCGTTTAAATTACTCAGATCTTCCTTAAAAGATAACCAGTAATCTCTAATTTCCTCATTAACTGGTTCATCCCAGTCTAATTTATTTTTCCATAATGTTTGCATTAACAATTTCCCTTTAATAATAACTGGTTGCAATAACCCGTAAGGATCAAATATTTTACTTATATCTGATAATATACTTCGTTTTGTTATATCGTCATTATTCTCGAAATTCTTAACTTTATATTGTAATGTATCACAATTTGGATCCCACAAAAGACCCAAAGTTTTGTTAACATTTGTTTCTCCGCAAGGTAACATTTTTAAATTTTGATTTTCCTTAACTTCAGATGAACTTAACAAACCTGGTTCATTAGAAGCCCATTTACGCAAATTAAAGCCAGCTGAATTTAGAATATGTATGAGTTCATTTTTGATCTTTAAAGTTTCTTCAAAATTCGAATGACCACTTACCAGATCATCAATATAAAAATCTTCTTCTATTATTTTACTCGCTATTGGATAAACATTTGAATTCTCAATCGCTAGTTGTTTTAAACAACGCGTAGCTAAATAGGGAGAAGAACTTAAACCATATGTAATCGTATTTAAAACATAGCAGTTTAATTCTTCCGTGGGATTTTCTCGCCAAAATATGATTTGAAAATGTCTATCATCCTTATCGACCCATATTTCACGATACATTTTTTCTATATCAGCGTTTAATACATATTTATGTTTTCTAAACCTCAACAAAATAGATAATAAACTACTCTGTACCGTAGCTCCAGTTAATTGTACTCCATTTAAACATAATCCCAAATCAGTTTTACTCGACCCGTCAAAAACGACCCTGCATCGTGTTGTAGAACTACCTTCTTTCATCACCGCATGATGAGGTAAATAATAAGTTAAGAACAAATTTGAATTTTCTTGATTTAAACTGATTTTGGTCATGTGTCCCAAAAACTCATATTCTCGCATAAATTTTACGTACTCATTTCTCAAATCCGTGTCTTTAATTAAACGTTTCTCTATGGCGTGAAACCTACGTAATGCTGCAGTGCGCGAATCCCCGATTGTATTTATATTTTCCTTTAACGGAATTTTAACACAAAATCGTCCATCTGATAATCGTTTAAATGTTTTACAAAAAAACTCTTCACATTTTTGTTCATCCTCTGACAATTGTGGTGTATCAAATTCCTCTATCTTCCAAAACCTTTCTATAGAGTCCGACAATACACAATACGAAAATGTCGCCGCTGGACTCTCTGTCATCGGTGTTACTCCACCCACAATTATATATCCGAATATTGTGCTTTGTAATACGGGCTTACCGTTTCCTAACAATATTTTCTCATTACCTAAACATTCCCAAAATGTGTCGCTTCCAAGTAGACAATCAATTTCTTTACTCTCATTAAACTTATTGTCCGCTAACTCGACCTGTGGTAGTTTTAAACCTCCCGCGTCAAAAGAGTACATAGGTAAATCTTCTGTTATCTTGTCTAACACTAAGCAAGTAACTCGTTTTTCAAAATTGTTTAAACGCGATCTAATGTAAACATCAACACAATATTCTGATTTGGACACGCCTACTCCAATACCACTTACTAAGGTATTGACCTTCCGCATTGGTAACTTTAAGGAGTTACATAACTTCTTTGTAATGAAATTGGACATTGAACCACAATCTAACAGTATCTTACAAATTCTGTAATTCTTCGAGGGTCCCGAAATTTTGACAGAAGCAGTTGCTAATAATATTTGTCCTCTATTTAACTCAGAAATCCCAGTTCCACATACAGTTACCTCAGTTTCCGATTTAACATCACATTTCTTTACAGTAGGACTTTCTATGTGCAACAATGTATGATGCCTTTTCGTACAATTTTGACAACTACTTTTAATTTTGCATTGAAATACTCTATGGTTGTTATATAAACAATTAAAACACAGGTTATTTTTCTTTACAAAGTCTATACGTTCCTCAACAGAAATTTCCTTGAATTTAGCACATTGCGTAATCTTATGCTCTTCGTTACACATTGCACATTTATTTACAGACACAGTGACCCCTGCAAAGCTAGATTTCCTTCCCCAAACCTTATTTTCTACAGCTCGTGTATTAGTTTTACTCTCTATATTTTTAAGTTCACTCTGTAGTGATTCTATTATTTGACATCTCGATTTCAAGAAATCCATAAACTCCTCAAATTTTGGAAGTTCTTGACTTTGAATCGCGGTTTCCCACGCTCTCAATGTATCCTTATCTAATTTCCTACTCACAATATAAATTAGTAAGGCATCCCAATGTTCAGTCGGTAATTTTAAAGATTTCAAACATCTAATGTTTCTTAAAACTGTATCGCATAAATTTCTCAACTGTGTACCGTTTTCTTTTATTATATTTGGTATTTCAAATATGTCACGAATGTGTGTATTTACTAACAATTTGGTATTTTCATATCTCTCCTTTAAAATATCTAAAGCTACTTGATAATTCGTATCTGTTACTTCAATGGCTTCAATTGCCTTCAGCGCGTCACCCTTAACAGCCACTCGCAAATAATAAAATTTCTGCGCGTTCGTTAATGTAGGATTGTCATTTACAATAGCTCTAAAAGTATCTCTAAAATTTCTCCACTCACTATAACTACCTGAAAATGAAGGTAACGAAAGCGTAGGTAGTTTTATATTAGGTTCTATTACTGTTCTGTTTGAAATAATATCTATGTTTGGCGTTGGCGAACTTGTGACTGCTCTACTAGATTCAATATACACTTTTGCTTGCGACATTGACTCAAAATATTTATTTTCAAAAGACTGTCGTTCTTCAGTCTCAATTATGATATCCCCTCCACCATTATTGCACTCAATTTGTGTTTGTATTTTCTCAAAATTATCTAAATAATTTTGTGTAACATCAACTCTAAATTTTAGTTGTTCTAATTGGGAATTATCATATTTGGATACAAATGCAACAAATCTATCTAGCGATTCTATTAACGCAGCTCTCTTTTGTTTTAAAGTAGTTAATTTCGTCATTTTTAAACAGTTTTTCCTACTACAATACTAACCCAAAAAAATACAATTTTGCAGGAAAAGAATGGAACATATAAGGAAAGGTCTATTTTAATTATATGCGGCACTTACAGTTTAAATTCTTTACTTCTTTCTCGTTTCTCTGGCCTTACTCGAACCCTCGTGGCGTGAAAGCTTCTCGACTCAAAAATGGCTTCCTCGCTGTTGCTTTGTTTTTCTTCCAAGTTGTACAATCCGGCTCGTTTGGACCAAATGTTGGGTCTTCAATAACTTCATTCAGTGGACTGTATCATATATTTATTCTGCACAACGGAAAGTACAATTTTGTATTCTAAACACAAGCAAAATAATATTCAAGTAGGTGAGATACTTTTACCAACTGCTCAGCAGCCTTGCTCTCTACTCTCTCCCCTCCACACGGCCGACTGGCCAGATGTCGCCACTTAAGCCACTGCTAGCGACATCTTTCTCATGCTTAACAAACTAAATCCTGCGCCATATTCAAATTAACAAGACGCCTGAACAATTAATTTAACATGAACGACACTGGTGAAACGCTACATGCCTCGCCTAGCCATATGACGTAGGGAGCTTGTTATCTCGTGGAACAGACTATACAATAAATATAAGTGCAAATCAACAAACTTTAAATAAGCACATAATTCTGGTTTAAATTTTTTTAAAACAAAGTAGTACATTCATGAATACTCTAAACACCTTTATTGCAGTGAGATTTTATATTTCGTGATCAAATTTTAAGTGTACATAGAGTATGGTGGGGCAAAAAATTATTATCTCTTAGAAAATATTACAATTTATATTATAGTTATTAACATATAGGTAACTGAATGTTCTGTTAAAGTTGCTGGACAACGAAGACATGGTTGTTATTGTAAAAAAGGAAGCAGCCGCGGAACTTCCGCTACCCGAGCCAGAGCTTCAATATCACCCTGTGGAGCCGGTGGAGCCTGTTGCACAGCCCGCTCAGCTTCCTGAACTACAAGTACAACCTGTAAATAATTTGTTATACGATACAATTACCTATTACTTACTCATTCTCTAATTTGGTAGATTTGCAACATATGTTTAACAAATGCTGCAACACATGCCGCTATACCGTGTAGACATATGTGCATGTGTGGTAATTGTGCAGCAGTTATTGTTGAGCAGGAGCAGCATTGCCCTCTATGCCGAATGGACATAATTAATGTATATAGAATATTTACAAATTAGAGATACTCCATGAGTCAAATAATTTATTTTAAAAAATCTGATGTGTCCAACACATAACCTCCCGCTACTGTAATAATATATTCTATATGGTTTTCAGTACATTCAATTTGTAGTTTTAAAATTAGTTATTGCAGTTCACAATAATTTTAATTCATTTCATACCTAAAATTTCCTTCATAAAATTTGTATGACCAAAAAAACAGTTATTGGCGTTACTAAAACCGGAATCGAACTTACCTTGATGCATGCAAATATATTCCTTATATATTTCTTCCACCTGTTTTACTTTTACAGTAAAACTATTTTATATTTACTTATTTTATCTTTTAAACTTACTTACATATTTTTTAAACTTATTTACATCAAATTTAACATCATATGTCAAATTTTATGAACATATGAATAACTAATCTGTTTTATCGAAATTTCTCAGCCTAAACGATATGTAAAATTATTATAATTTATATATTTATTCTGTTTAGCTAGAAGTTACATATATAAACGTAATTATACAGATCGGTAGAAAATTTAAAAATCTTTATATTGAATAAAAACTTAATTTGTGAAAAAATGGCATTTACAATTTCTTTTTAAGAAAAACTGTTTAAAGCTTCAAGTAAAGTACTGCTTTCGGTTTACCAATTGTACTCAAAATCTAATCAGTTCATCATATTTGAATATAAGTCTTAAATATCAAATATTATATTTTTTACATGTATCGTGTTGGAGTTATCGTTATCGCACACGCACACGCACACGCACACGCACACGCACACGCACACGCACACGCACACACACACACACACACCGACATACAGACATCACGGTAAAAATAGTAAAATCGTATTCTAGGGACCTTAATTCGTGCTCATATGTTGAAAACTCACACTCGAGAAATCTGACCAAAACAATACCTCCCTTATCTATATATTGATAGGCGGGAGGTAAAAAAGAATGCCCACAACAAAATTATTCTAGTAAAGTATCGATACTTTTTTCGTATCCCTAAATTTGAGACAAATTTTATGCATCTCAAAGGAAAGTCAAGATTTTGAGACAACATAGCAAACGACTTGGTTCGAAAATCGATACTCCTGGAGGTCTTTTGAAGCATTTAAAACAGCAAAGCAGACTAACTAAAACAGCTGCTGATTTTTTTACGGTATTGTATATTTTAATAGTATTTTGTTTTGGTAGAATTTTATTATGAATATCTTTAAAATTATGAAAGACTGGAATCAATTGCGATCAATCTATTTTCTTTAAATATATTATAGAGAAACAAACCTACAGTCCTATTCTCTAGTTAAGTTGTTAAGTTTTAACCACCCGTTAAAATTTTTGACGTTTTTATTTTCACCAGTGCTATCTGTTTTCATTACCCAAAAATTTTAATGGGAGGTAAAAACTTATCAAATGAGTTACAGAATAGGGCCACTAATCTCTCACACTTCTAGATATTAATGATGTCATTCAAATTCTTGTTGCGAATTATCGCACAAATATATTAATTTACATTTTCTTTTGTTTTAAACTAATTTGTTTATAATAAATGATAATATTTTGTCGAATTTAGTAATTATTTTTAGAACAGCGAAGGTGTGACATCTTATATTGCGGGATTTGTTATAAGAAAATTATTAACAGAAGTAAGTTGCCACATATGTACAAAGTTCAGGATAACCAAATGCCCAAACTGGCGAAAATTAAAGATGTTGGAGGACTATTTAAGCTGGCTGCTGATGTTTGTAAAATCAACAGTATGGATAATCATGATTTGAACAATGATTGGGAGTGCATGAAACATTAAAATAACTTTACACTGCCCTGCTTAGGCATTGAATTATGCACTTGTCGAATCTTCAAAATACAATATAATATTATATGAACTTCTTCCAACATTGACTTCTGCATTTTTCAATGCCGCATATGTAGCCTTCAAATAGAAGTTCCTTACGCGCCTGTAATCTTGCTCGTATACGATCTTATTTTGCTAACAATTTTTGATCAAAGTTTTGAATACAGGGAATGTGTATTCACCTCTACATTAATTTGATTTTAATTTTATATTGGTATTAAATAGTTCTTATTGCTGTTAATAGATGACGCTGAAGAGCAAAGAAACGTCAAATTTAAACATTTTAAATTTGTAATTAATAAAATATTAAACTTTAATATAGATAATTCAAAATCAATAAAATAATATTATAAATAAAGTAAATTACTTTAAATCCTTGTCTTATATAATTTAAGTACATTGCTAAAATAGGTATAAAATGTTTTATGTTAAGTAAAATAAATTTTCAATGTATTAATAATTTATTAAATGAATGAGGAAATATTATATTTTTAATTAAACAGTAATGTTTATTTCTTACTGGAATTGAGATAAAACAAAGCACAGAAACCATCAAGGCCAAGTAGATCAATTAAATAGTTTTAAATTAAGAAATTGCCTTAATAAGGCAATAAAATGTAAATTAAACGATTGGATATATTAAAATAATAGATATAGAAATTATCAGATGCAGGTAAGTAATACATTTATCTATTTTAAAGGTTCTAACACTAACCTAACATTTTTTTATAAGTTATTTTGGCAATAAATTTATTTATTTCCTGTACAACTTCGAGTGCCGCTTCCAAATTATTATAAATAAATTGTATACATAATAACAAATGTTTGCATGTATAAAACATAGTAGCGCCCCCCGTAGGGGTACGACAAAAAAATAAAGATTGCCCGCTTTAACCTGCCTATATATATTTTTATTTATTTCCTAAACAGGTTCGCGTGCCGCTTTGAAATTGTTATAAATAAATAATATACATTACAACAAATGTTTTCATGTATAACACATAATAGCGCCCCCCGTAGAAGGGTGTGAAAAAAAATCCTCAAGTTCAAAACTTCACAAATTCAACATGTATTCTTATTTATTTCCTAAACAGCCTCGCGTGCCGCTTTGAAATTATTATAAATAAATAATATACATTACAACAAATGTTTCCAGGTATAACACATAGTAGCGCCCTTCCGCAAGTTCTTTATTTGAAATTTTGCAGAAAATATAAGAGTTAACAGTAAAACAAATCAACTTATATTTGTGCTGCCACCTAGTGGTCAATAGTTACAACTAACACAAATTATTATAGAAATCTGTAAAACAACTAATTCAACACAACAGATGGCAGCTGCGTAGGTTATTCTAGTATTCGGCATTTGCATGATTCTGGTTTTGCATGATTCGATGAATGCGCATTCTGTTCCAGAATATTCTGCTGCTGAAGGATTCTGCAGATGTCAGATTCTGATAATGAGTATTCTGTTACTGAATATTCGGCATTCGAATGATTCGGGTTTTAAATGATTCGGCGAGTGGAATATTCTGTTTTTGAATATTCTGTTGTTGAATGATTCTGGAAATGAATATTCTCTCGATGAGTATTCTGTTTTTGAATATTCGGCTGTTGGGTATGCACCCAAAATTTCGCGCCCCTAAAAATTTTGCGCCCGTGGCGTGCGCTACCTTTGCCACGCCCTAGTTATGGCTTTGATTATATAATAAAGTTTCGGGTTTTAATCTATCTTCAAAATTACTTATGAGGTAATTTTTTAAATTATCCCCTCCTTTGAAATTATTTTCTGAAATAATGGATTGAGCATTTCCTTGTATTTTAGTTTTAAATATTCTAATTAATGTATAATTTACTTCCAATATATATTTTACTTCTTGGGGTCACATAAGGTTTGGATGTCATTCAGACTAATGTCAGTCATTTTAATTGAATAATTTGGTAGCAGTTCAATAGTTAAATTTAAAAAAATCAGAGAGTAATTCATATTATTCGAATTATTTAAAGAATTTAAATATTCTGTAGAACCTTCAAATTTATCTGATAGAGTATTAGACATAAAGTAATTTTAATTATTAATTGTCTTGTGATATAGTCCTTACTTGACTAGACATATTTTTGTAAATTGTTAATTTTGAATCAGTGAACTCAATCTTTACAAAGTTAAATTGACTTAAAAGTACTTACAATAATTAAAATATGATGATAATGTTTTCGTACATTCCAACGGAGGTATTCTCTTACCTTGTGGAATTATCTGGGTTCCTCTGGTATAGGTGAAATGAATTTCTTCGGTATACCTGGCAGCAAGTATTGAGATAACCCCAAGTTGTAAAAGTGGACCTGGTATGAGTGTTTCTCAGCAACGATGAACTTCTTCTGGTAAGTTAAACTGAAGATCGTGAACGATGTTTCGAACAGCAAGATTCCCCGTGAAGTCCGATAAAGATGGGTCGTATGAATAGACCTCTGATGGGCTACTGTTTAAGCCGTTTGATGTTTGGGGCACCAATTAAAAATATTAAAATATTCAAAGCCATGAAACGTGACTAGTTTGTTGCACTAACGTTAAAGATTTTTTGGCATCCTACCGACTGCGCCAATTATAAAATGTAGACTTAATATTTGGAAAAAAAATTAATTAATTCAAAATAATACCGCGTTTACTTCGTACAAGCTTACAAAGAATACTGGCTAACAGTTCATATTGATCATCCTATTTATATTATTATTTAATAAACAAAATTAACAATAAATACTGAGTTTATGGATTTCATTAATACAGTTGATTATATCTATAACTAAAATGTTTTTGTTATTATTAAATGATTAATTGCCATATATATATACATAATGTTGACAGATTCATAATTCGTGTCATCCAAAATATTATACCGTGTTACAATTCCCACATGTGCCACAGGTTCATCATTACTTTCATAGGTCATAATTGCAACTTGATGTATTATATTTTGCTTTATACAGTTACAAATTTAAATCAGAATAAGTATGTAGCTTTTCCTTCAAATAAGTAATGTGTGCTGGTAATAGTATATTGTGACTGCAAAATAGGTGATTCTGCACGAGTCGCACACTATATTACACTATTCTACATTTCATAGAACAAAAATTCACGAACGAAGGTTATTTGACATAAAGAACAATATGGCATCGATAAATATATATAGTGTACCTTCCTGCATGCACAGTGTTGACAATAACTGTGACAAATTATATTTCTTATTTTGCACACTTCAACACCCGATTATGGGAAATACAGAACTTTAAAATTTTAAATGGTATAAGATAAGTTTTCATAGTGATCGTAGATAATAGTTATTTATATTAAAAATGTAATAGCTTATATTTTACAACACCATGTACTATATTGAAGAACAACTCACGCATAATATATTATATTATGTAAAAAATGTAAAGAATGTTTGTTGATATTTATTTAACACTGTCCAAAACATGACAGTAGACATACAGCTTACAGTGTTCCGAACCACTCAGACAAAGCGGTATTTATTTTTGGTCGTCACCGAGATTTGAACCCGCACTAACTAACTAAGCCACTATTTCCCGTAAGCAGGGAATAATAAATGGGAACAAGCGAGTTGCTTTCAAAAAGGTATATAGTAGACTGTGCATCAAGAAACATGAAAAACATTGAATGTCAAAATAATCAAAAATTTTAATTTCTCCAAGACTTTATTGAGTAATAATTGCAGTAGGTAGTATTTATATAAGCACTTTTTATTATACCATAGTAACTTATTTTATTCACAATCATTATAGTATACGCCGATTCCTAACTTTTTGGAGGTTTGGAAGTTAGTCATTCCTAACTGTATTGACAAATCTCTTGATTTGGAAGTAACAAATTGCACTTCCATCTCTTGGGTTGGTAGTATTTATGTAGAGGTTGCCTAGTAACATTGTCATAAATGTCACTAAATGACAAAAAAACACAATTTGTTCTCATATCCTACTATGCCAACTTAACATTATTGAAACAAAAGCGATATAATTATGATTAGAAAAGAACTTTGACACGGTTTAAAAAATGGTTTATTTCTTTTTCGCAATTCCGATTCATTCATTTTTTTTTACTCAATAGATGGCTCGGATAGCTACCCTTACTTCTACGGAACATTTATCTATTTTATTTTCACCCTTAACTCAATAGATAGCTCGAATAGCTATTCTCTATCTCGGCAGAACGGTTCACATTTCCAATTAATCAAAACCCCGAACAATTTTAATTAAAAGTAGAACCAAATGAATTTGTTTCCAAACCACTTGTGTTCGAACGAACTGCTAGAGTCCTCAGTCGGTTAATTAACCTTATCATTCTGTTTCGTATTTGTTCCGTGTTTTTGTTTCGTAATTAATTCAATTGCGAACCTACTAGTGTTTCTACAGTAGGTTTTGCTTTTGGTTTGTTGCGAGACAACTGTCATTTTACCCGTGTTTTTTTCCGTTTTACTTGTCCGTTTCTGTTCCGTTCGTAATTAGTTCAATTGAGAACCTGCTAGTGTTTCCACAGTAGGTTTTGCTTTTGGTCTGTTGCGAGACAACTGTCATTTCACCCGTGTCATTCCGTTTTACTTGTCCGTTGTCATTCCGTTCGTAAATAGTTCAATTGCGGCCTGCTAGTGTTTCCACAGTAGGTTTTGCTTTTGTGCTTGTTATTTCACCTGTGTTTTTTGTGTTATCCAGTCCTTTGTAACTTAACAGTTCACACAGTATCTCTTGTTATCTTGTTTTATTTTAGTCTGTACCGAAACAGGTTTATACATTTTTGAAAATAAAACTCTGTTATTCTTGCATATTTTTCCTTGGACCTCCCGTCTACGCTACTCTAAGGCAAATTAACGAGGGTAGTGTGAACAGATTGGCGCCCGAATAAACAGACACTACCAACGTAACGTCAGTCGTTACGAATCGTGACAACATAAAAAATTAAACAGCCTGTTGCATATTTTTTTACCAGAGGATAAATTCTAACATGTAATTTAAAATCTATTATAATTCATGTAATTGAAAAATTATTCGAAATAGGAGTTAACACTGTTGTGACAATTTGTGATTAAGGTAGTACAAATCAAGCGGCAATAAGATTATTACAACAAGGACAACGTAAATCTGGTCTATATTTTGTGTTAAATTCTAAGCAAATTGTCACTATATTTGATCCACCACATCTATTAAGGAATATGAGAAATGCTTTGATTACATGTAATATTATGTACGATGAATTCAAAATTGCTGAATGATATTTTTCCAACTTGATCAGCAATTGAGATTTAAACAAGCATATAAATTAAAACCAGAGTATTTTGAAATGAAAGATTCCCGAATAAAAATGAAAGTTAATGTAGCTCCTTAGCAATTAAGTAATACTGATGCTGCTGATATTAAAACATTAGTAGCAAATAATGTATCACAAATTCCTTCAGAGGCTACATATATGAGGATTGATCAATAAGTACCCGTGTTTGAACAAAGGTGGCGTTGCTAAAAATAGTTGACAGTACTGTCGTGTACTTTTATCTTTTACGATACCATATAAAATTTCAAATTGATTTGTCGATTAGTTTTTATCTGGCAGTTGATCACACGTATTATATGTTTCCCGATAAAATGGAAAAAGTGGAATTTTGATCCGTGATTCGCTTTTTATTTTTGGATGAGAAAACATGCGAAGAAATAAAATCGAAGTTGGATATTGCCTATGAGATATTGGTTGAACGAATTTAAACGTGGTCGTACATCTGTTTTTGATGAGTAGCGGCCAAGCCGCCCGGCAGATGTGGATACTGGAGAAATAATTAAAAAGGTCCACGAAATGAATTTCGCTGATCGCCGAACAAGTGCGCGAAGCAGCAAAGGCCTTAGGTGTATCATATGGAACGGCAATTAATATATTGCATGATAAATTAAGTATGAGAAAGGTGTCGGCCCGATGGGTGCCGCGATTGCTCACGGTGGACAATAAGCGGATACGGCTTTCAATGTCAAAGCAGTGTTTGGACTGCTTTAATCGAAATTCGTAGGAATTTTTACGTCGAGTCGTCACCGTTGATAAAACCTGGATACATTACTATATATTAATAATTTTCAAAAGATATACACGTGTTTTTTTTTTTTGCTCTAGCAATTTTATTATTTTTATGAGGTAGTTTTGAGTTAAACTGATTATAAAATATATCATATTATAAAGAAGAAAAATCTGCAAGTGTTGTGCATAACTGTTTATTGAGGATATCTCTGCAGTGCTCTATAATTTTAAAGGAAGTGCAATCGAGTGCACATTCCTCAAATTTACAAGTTTTTACTTACCTTAAGTCGCAACTTAATTAATTTGTCCGTGATGGCTCGTCAGTGCGGTACGTGTAAAAGAAGTGTCAACCTAAAATACCCCCCAGCACTGGATGCTCTACTTCACACCATACCACCTGTGCGAGCATCAGTGATGAAAAATACAAACTATACGCGAGTGCTGCCGAATCATGGCTGTGTAGTGGGTGTCGGCAGTCCAAATACAACTCTCCTCGGATGCCCCGTACTGATCTCTACCTGTCCGACGCCTATGGTGAAGGTGACTTGCAAGTAATGTTCAACAATTTTAAATAAGACATTTTGAATAACATTAATTCTAAATTTGACACTCTAATGCAATCAGTTAATTTTTGCTCTAATAAAATAACAGACAGAATAAATAATAAAATAAAGAGTTACGACAATATGATAAAAGAAAACGAATCTTTAAAAAATGAAATTAAATCACTAAATAAACAAGTATTAGATCTAGAACAGTATTCTAGACTAAATAATATAATAATTAGTAATATCCCGGAAAATACGGATGAAGATCTAGATAATATTATACATACTATCGGCAGTAAAATGGGAGTAAATATCAAACAAAACGATATTGATACAGCCCACAGATTACCATCCATTAAAAATAAATGTAACAATATTATTGTAAAATTTGTAACACGAAAATTAAAAGATGAGTTCCTGTCAGCAGCGAGAGAAAATAGAACTGTAACAACATCTCGAGCAACATCTACTCTGGAATTGGATGACTCACACACAAGAATTTTTGTGAATGAACATTTAACTCCCTCCAAAAATCAATTTCATAAAAGTGCACGTGATTCTTTAAAACCAAAAGGTTACAAATATATCTGGATCAAGAACTACAAAATTTATGCAAAGAAGATAGATACATCTAGAACACGCTTTATAAAAGACCTTAGTCTTCTTTCAAAACTAAATTGATTTATTTGATTTTTTTTTCTAATCTTATTTTTGCATAAATTTTACAAATATAAATATTGTTCTACATGACAAAAACACCTGTTAGTAGCTCAGCGGTCAATGCCCTCAGCGACATGTTCACGTTTGCACACATAAATGTTAGATCTTTGAATTCATCGTTTTTAAATGTAAGAGTTAATTCTAGATCAAAATTTTGATATATTAGCGCTGACCGAAACATGGATTAACGACAACTCCCTTCCGCAGCTTTTCAATATTAGTGGTTACAAATTTATTAGTTTACAAAGACCTGATAATAGGAGAGGTGGAGGAGTCGCATTCTACATTCGAGACAGCATTAAATTTAATTTCTTAGATACTTCTTTTACAAACATAGCAAATAATTTAGAACACCTGTGGATTAAAACCAGATTCGAAAAAAGAACAGTATGTTTTGAAGTGGTTTACAACCCCCATGAGAATTATTACAGAGATATGGAACTGTTAGATCACATATTTACTGAATTTAACTTACAGTGTGACTATACTATTTGTGCTGGTGACGTCAATGTAGATATGTTATCTGGTAATTATAAAGCAAAATTTGTGTCTGACATACTAACAAACAAATAGAATGCATCAATTAATCACAGAACCTACTAGACCAGTTTCAAAAACACTTGTTGATGTTATTATGATGTCAGACAAAAATATTTGTGGAGATTCTGGAGTCCTAGATAACACATGTATTTCAGATCATGACTGTGTGTATTGTTCATTAAATTTCAAAAAAAGTAGTATCACACCAACACTTATAAAATATAGACATTTTAAAAACTTTAATTTGAGTTGTTTTTATGCAGACTGTGATCAAATAAATTGGAATTCCATCTATTCTATTAAAGGACTTAATGATAAAGTACTCTTTTTAAATAATAATATCATCTCTTTCTTGATAAACATGCTCCATTTAAAACAATAAAAATTAATAAAAAAAATACACTCCCTGGATTACACCTGTTATTAGAATCATGCAAAAAAAAAGAGAGACAAAGCAATATTAGATTATAAAAAATTTAAAATTGAAGCGAAATTAAATTATTACAAAGAATTAAAAAAATTAACAACCTCGGCTATTCGGCGAGAGAAACAGGCTTTCATTGAATGTAACATAAATAATAAAATCAATAATCCACAAGAACTATAGAAAAACTTAAAACATGTTGGAGTTAATAATGAAAATAGGACTCCGATGCCACCCGATCTTTTAAAACCGGACAACTATTCTAATTATATCAATAATAGAATAAGTGTCCGTAGAATAAATCTACTCACTCTAGTTTTCTTTTTAAACAACAAGTTTGAAAATAAGAATGACAATTACTTTTATTTTGAGTGTGTTGATACACAGGAAGTAACTAATAGTTATTTATGGTACAAGTGTGTTACATTACAGATAAGTTACGCGGGAAAAGTTCAGCTCACGAGGCCGTTAGGCCGAGTGTGGTATTTTTTCAACTGACTTAGATAATTAACACACGTGTGCCGTACAACATTTTATCCAACACATTTTAATCATTAATATAAAATACATATAAGATTTTTGACAAATGGAATTTCAAAATGACATTTAGGAACAAAATAGTGTAGTGAAGGTTTTATAACGTAGTTACTATGATACGAACCAAAAAACAGTGAGCTAATATATTTAGCTCACTAGTGACTTATGACCTACTTTATTTATCTAAAAACAGCATACTTATATCGTTGTAATTACACGGTGTTGGATAAAATATTTAATTCTTTAAAATCAAATGCAACCGGCAAAGATGATATATCATTTAAAATGATGCAAATACTAATGTCCAAAATTCTTGACCATGTTACTCATATAATAAACAGTAGCATTATTAAAGGTACCGTTTCCAATATTTGGAAATCAGCTATTATCACACCAATACCGAAACATGACAAAGTTAAATCGTTTGATGATTTGAGACCCATTAGCATTTTACCCACCATGTCAAAAATTTTAGAAAAAAATTGTTTTCAGCAAATTATTAATTATATAAATAATAAAAACATTCTACCATCCACTCAATCGGGATTCCGAAAAGGTCACCGTACAAATACATGCCTTTTAAATATGGTAGACGATATGATTAAAAATTGTAATAATTTACTCATGACACTTCTTATACAAATTGATTTTTCTAAAGCATTTGACATTGTGGATCATACCTTGCTTTTGGCAAAGCTAAAATACCACAACTTTGAATGGAATGACACACAATTTCTCGCAAAATAAATAAAAATGAATACCACAAAAACTTGTCATCGATAAATATGGATTCATCTAATTTTTCTACTTGGGTTTCAAATAATGGACTTTTAATAAATGCTAGTAAATCTGCAATGCTTGTTTATGGATCAAAGGAAACACCAGTTGTTATTCTTGATGGTACAGTGTTGCAACGCAGTAAGGTGGTCAAGAGTTTGGGTTTATCTATTGATGAAAACTTAAATTTTCGTGAACATTTAACAAAAAAACTTACTTCGGCGAAGCTAAGATTAAAAATATTATATCAATATTACCATTTACTTTCACCGGACATTAAATTTCGTCTTATCAACTCATTAGTATTTCCAGTTATTAAATACTGCGCCTGTGCTTATATTCCTAATTTAACACAAGGCGACAGGAATAAAATTAATCTATTTCAAAATACCTGTTTAAGATATGTGTTCCAAAAACGTAAATTCGATCACATTTCCCAATATCGGATTCAAACAGGATTAATGTCATGCGATATTAGAATTAAACATCTTTTCTTAAGGTTGACACATAAAACAAAAATTACCGGCTGTCCTCAGTATTTATATGAAAAGCTTAAAAAGAAATCTAGGTGATAACGATCACTATTCAGTCCCTCAATTTAACAAAATTAAATTTAAAAGCTCTTTTTCATACTTAGCTCCATCTTTGTGTAACAGTATTCCATATAGTTTTAAATCTCTATCATTTAATTCGTTTAGACAATATTTTAAAAATTGTACTTTTATAATAATATTAATTGTAACGGATGGTAATTTTTACCAAACACTACAATAAAATAAAATGTGAGTTCGCCAAACCGAGGTATTTTAAATAGGTCGACTTTCGGATCGTGGAAAGACGGGTTGTTAAAATAAATACGCAAACAATTTACTTATATTAAAAATAAATATATATTAAAATTAAAATAAAAGTTTCAACAAAAATAATAATTTAATAACTTATTTACCAAAATCGTTATTATAATTTAGATCTTTCTTTCTCGGACTCTGACTACCCACTGCTGTATTTTTTAATCAGAGTACTTAATTTGGATTTTTACATAATCATCAAATATCAGTGATTGCAATGGAAAAATTTATATTAATTACATATTTTGCAGGTTCATTACACTGCACTCATACGTCATAAATTGTCAACGCAACTTTATAAAACATCAGACGCGAAATAATCAAATTAAAGTAATTTGATACCTACTTTCTAAAGTTGAAAGGGTATTGCCTTGTACATAATCACATTTCCTCCTTTAACTTAGTCTTTTTTTTCTTTTGTGTCTTCTAATCTTTGTACTCATATGCATATATACTTTCATATATTTTGTATATAATCTTTTAAAAATGAAAATGATTTAAATTAAGTATTGTATTATAGTTGTACAGGTTAGGTGGAAGATCAGCCTTGGCTGAACCTCCCCTTTGAGTTTTCTCAATAAAGTTTATTATTATTTTATTTATTATTACATAGCACCAAGCAGCAGTCAAATTAATGAAATTTTTCGGGTGAATCTGCTCCGAAAAAGGCTAAGACAGTCCCATCAACCGGTCATGGCTACGATTTTTTGGGATACGAAAGGAATAATCCTCATGGTTTTTTTTTGCAGAAAGGAAGAATGATCACGGGGCAGTACTATAATGAATTATTACCCCGATTCGATATGAAATTAAAAGTAACACGGTCCCATTTAATAAAGAAAAAGTGCTGTTTCACTATGATAACGCACCAGCACATTCACCCGATCTGGTTCCCTGCGCCTTTTTTCTATTTCCCAACATGAAAACTTGACTCAGGAAAAAAATAATCTCAAACAAGGAGGTTATCGCTGAGGTAGAAACGTATTTTGAAGAGTTTCAGAAATCGTATTTTTTGGAGGGGTTAAAGAAATGGCCGATACGTTAGGAAAAGTGTATAGACCTAAAAGGTGATTATGTTAAAAATTAAAAACACAATTTGTGAAAAACTTGCATCTTCATTCCTAACACGGGTACTTATTTATCGACCCTCGTACAGCAGAGTTTGTACAAAACATCGATAGTTTGTTTGACAGCATAAATGGTAGTACTTTTGGCCAGATCAAAACCTAATACACAAATGTGTTTTATCTAAACAATCAAACATATATTATTTTGGAGAAAAATGAGGAAGCAAATTTAACGTTGGAAATTTATAGATAAAAATTCAGGAGTTGAAATTAAACATCGGTATAATTTAATAAGGTATGGGTAACAACTGTAACAAACCGCTGCCGTCACAACGTATGTTTTCTATCGGTGGGTATTAATAAAGAATGTATACTTACCTGTCTTAGGCTGGTACTGCTGGCTGAAAGGCACTAGAGCTGCTTCACGGGAGGTGGCACAATGAGTAAAGGTTCGGAAAGAACAAACGTGTTTATTTACCCGCAACTACACACTAGCCGGACTCTATTCTTTACATTAATTTATACTATAAAAGTGCAGGGATCAGCAATGTAACTTCTACGTAAATTGTACGTGGATCAATTACCCAACGTTTAGCAAACTAGTAACCTATATTAAAACGGAATTTGGATTTTGAAATGTTTAGACAACAATTTAGAATAAGTCGTAAATTGTTACATTATCGTCCCCTTGAGACTTAATTATATCTTCGCAGAAGATAAATTAAGTCCACTTTACTTACTCTACGAGTTATACAGAACTATGGTGGGTTTACACTGGGTACAGTCGACGTAAGGGATCCGTGGGGCTCATTGGTATAACGGTAGGTGGTGCGGGGTTTCCTGGTTCTGCTCTATACTCTGGTGGGGGAGAATTACTCTGCGTTATAGCCGCTTCTTCATCCATGGCGGTCGATGGCGATTGAGGTATAAGGTTTATTATTAAAAAGCGATTTAGTAGAGCATGCCATAAACTCGCGAAGAAGATGGAGCGACCTCTGGCTTGGTGTTGTGTTGCCTTTTTGATGGTCCAGAAATTCATGGCTACGCTGGCGATGTAGGCAAGAATAGACCATGTGGTGTAGATTGCTGCTATGATCGAAAACACATTCCCTACTTTAGACAGGAAACCCCATACTTCTTCGGCTGCCTCTCTCGCAAAAGACGTGAATTCCTTTCGGCTGAACATATTAGGTAGGTGATACCCTTGTGAATCTACGTCCCCGCCAGTAACTCTCCTTGTCATGAGATTCATGACCGCCTTTCTCTCGTTTGGAAAGAGCAAGTGGTGTTGGAATGCCTCCATGTCACTTCTTGAGTATATACATCCTGAACTGAGTGGTGAAATCTCCATCGTTGGTAGGTGGTTTACTTCTTCATCAGTGCTCAGCTCAGTTGGCGTTGGGTTGGCTAGATGTGGGTCTGGAGATATTTCTATCCACTTGCCCTCCAAATGAAACATGGTGGGTAGTCGGCTGTCGCAATCAACCTGGGTGCCTTGATCTTGTAGAATCCGGGTTACTGGCGTCATGAACTTGGTTTCGTTCTGGTAAAACACCGACAACTCCTGATAGCAGAACTCTGTCTTCCTGAACATCACAATTTTAGGGGAACATTTAGCAATGAACAGAACTTCTCCAACTACTCTTCCTGTGTGGCCGGCAGCTTCTTTGACTAGATCACTAACGATGTCGGGTAATTCGTGGGCCATTGCGAGGCGATTCCTCAATATTTTTTCTCGCATCTTGCATCTTTTAGCGATTGCGTCAAAGATCAAGTCACGAGTTTGTTGTTTTACTGCTATCTCCAGAAAGAGTAGCTTGGAAAGTACTTGCGCCATGATATCCGTATTATGGACGGTTCTTTTAACTTTCTGATAGTAGAACCCCAACGGTGATTCAAATATAATTAATAGTCAGTTCTGCTCTGTCCTCCAGGCCGGTTGATGGCACATGGCGTCCGTTGTGGTTAGCCTCAAGGCAAAAACAGTATCTTGCGTCTCAACCACTATATACTTGGTAGGAGAGTGGGCGGTAGTGGAATTTAAAACTAAAAGTTCAGCCGGACCTTCGTACAGTACGTCAATTCCTGTCGTGGAGTATTTATCTCGCCAATCGATGTCCCAAATAGTCTCACCTCGTACTTCATCGAAACAGTACTTATCACTGTACACGCAACTGGTTCCGGAATGAAGAATTACTAAGTTTGACTCAATGTCAGCTATTGCGGTGTAATCTGTTAGCTTGACAGAAATTGATGCACTGACAGTGACGTCTTCATAGCTCACTCCGTTATACGTGTATTGTACCCCTACGCATGTACCTTTTGCGTTTAATTTCCCTGCTAAGGTGGTGGACACGTGAACCGTCTTATTAGGTTCCAATCCTGCTATTATTCCCGCGCCAATGCCCTGTAAATTTAATTGTCCAAAATGGTGAGCGTTTACGCATTTTTCACTACGTACGTAAGGAGTGCGAGTGCATGCCACAGTGTATTATAGTTTGTCGTATCGTGACAAGACATGAATATACATGGACTTCTGCATACCTTCTCTCCTGTACTAATTGAATGTTTTTCCTTAGTTTTTCAGTGGCGTTCCTGGGATCCGGACAGGATTGGACCTTTAAGAGTGATATTCTTGTAATCTCCGTAGCAGGGTCCGTACAATCGTAAGCTATGATATCTGCTAATGTCCCTACACCCAGTGTAATTAACCCATAAACAATCCAATTATTTTTTTATTGTTTATGGGTTAATTACACTGGGTGTAGGGACATTAGCAGATATCATAGCTTACGATTGTACGGACCCTGCTACGGAGATTACAAGAATATCACTCTTAAAGGTCCAATCCTGTCCGGATCCCAGGAACGCCACTGAAAAACTAAGGAAAAACATTCATCGCCTTCATCGTCGTCAACCTCCACTGTTACACAAATACGAACATATAAAATAACAAAAATGGATAACAGGTTAGTGTAAAAAGTGATATACATATTTCAAGGTTATTTTCATTTGATAATAAAATTGTCAATATTAGAATATTATCGTCATCATCTTCATCCTCGTCGACATCCTCTGACGAAGGAATTGCACGAGTACAAAGGCGGAGAATAATAAAAATTAGTAACAATCCCTTTAATGAGTTTAATGATATGGAATTTAAAATGAGGTTTCGTTTATCAAAACAATGTGTTCAAGAAATATTGAATTTGATATATCATAATTTAGAGCCATTAAATGCTAGAAATATGCCAGTAACAGCAATGAACCAATTGTTGATTACCTTACGGTATTTTGCTACGGGATCATTTCAGATTTGCACAGGTGATCATTTTAATGTATCCAAAGCGACTGTTTGCAGAGTTTTTGCAAAAGTAACCAGGTGTATTGCTATGTTACGTGTATATTTTGTACATATGCCCCATACCCAAAATGAATTAATAAAAACTCAAAATGATTTCTACAAAATATGTAGATTTCCACGAGTTCTAGGTACTATTGATTGTACGCATGTACGAATACAATCTCCAGGTGGTAATATGGCGGAACTATACAGAAATCGCAAAGAATGGTTTTCTATAAATACACAAGCCGTATGCGATGCAAAATTAAAATTTTTGGATATTATAGCACGGTGGCCGGGTTCCGTACATGATTCCACCATATTTAATGATTCTCATCTAAGGGCAAGGCTAGAAAATAACGAATTTCCCGATACGTACTTATTAGGAGATGGGGGATATGCCTGTAAAAAATATATTCTGACACCATTACTTAATCCACAAACGAATGCAGAAATATCTTATAATAATGCTCAAATACGTACTAAAAATGTAATTGAAAGAGCATTTGGGGTCTTGAAAAGACGATTTCCCTGTCTTTCAATCGGTATGCGACTAAATATTGATAGGGTACTTGCAGTAATTGTCGCTACTAGTGTGCTACACAATATAGCCATTGATATGAATGACGATGAACCAGATAATGATCCTCAAGTTCAAATACTTCTATTAGGAGAACCGGAACGATTGTTGCAGCAAGCTGGAAATGATGATCAAGCAGTTAGAACAGCATTAATAAACACAGTATTTCGCAGGTAAATTTTATATTTGAGTAGGTACTTACCATTTTAATAAACTTGACTTAATTCATATATTTTTAATATATTTCTATATATTTATTTAATCTTACAATTTACAACGTATACCCTACAATATATACTATACAATATTTATTCTGAGCTAGTACATATACAACCATTCCAAACACTAGTCGGTAGTCACTCTGTCGCAGTGTCGCCTACAGCAAGGAAACGCCCATCCCCTCTCTCAAACTCATTGTCAGCGACGCACAAACTTTCACAAATAATAAATAACGAAAGAGATTAAATAAATAGTATTATATTTAAAACATAAATAAACAATTATTTTATTCAAGACGACTCGCTCTTTAATTTTTAAATCCAATAATTCCTTTTTTTTATTATTTCTAAAATTTCCATTTTCTTATTGTATCGTTCTTGTTTCATTTCAAACATTTTTTTTTCGTATATATTTTCTTCTTTCTTTTTTAATGGTTTATTTTTGTTTATATTATTAAAAAAATTTTTTTTATTCCTGTTGTAGGAGATGAAACAGTTTTGGTATCTTCATGTGACGTTTGTGACTGTCAAAGGGACATCACTAGCAGAACCATTTTTTGTTGGAGAAGAGTTAGCAGATAGTACAACTTCAACTTTGGATAATTCTTCCGGCATTATTGTATCTAAATGTAATAGTAATAGTAATAATGTTAATATAATATTTGTGTTTTATATTGCGTTACCATCAATTGTAATTTCTAGTGGGAGTAGGTGGTTTGAATCGAAAGGATTTCGAAGGGAATTTATTTGCGGTTCTAACATTGCAATTACTTTACAATCTACATTGAAAGTTGTAGGAATAAATTAACCACTTCCTGCTTTATAGGTTTCAACCTGAGAAATAGGAATTACGTAATTTCTTTAAAAAAACAATAATGAAAAATATATATAAAATACTTTATCATCCACCTTATGCTTTTTTGCTAATTTTTTCTTTGTTTCATATAGTAATTTCAACTGAATTCCGGTTCTAACGCCAGTTTTTGCTGAAGAATTATATTTTTCAGCAATTAGACTCCATGTTTTCATCTTTTTTGTGAAGACACAGCGTCTGTTTTTTTATTTTCTATTATATTTAAATATTCTTCTATTAAATTTATTAAATTTTCTTTTTCTTCTTTCAGATAATTTCTGCTTCTTTCTCTTTTCTTATTATCTTTTCTTTCCATATCTACTTTTAATCTGTGAAAACGCTAGCAGTTCAATATTACAAATTTCAAATATTTTATAACAGTTAGGCAGATGTTTGCATTCGTCGCCTAGGCAATCTGTACACTCATCGAAAAAAATGGCAGAAAAGTATTATTCAATGAATAACTAACTATCCACTGATTTTGGTTGGTGAAACGGAACTTTGACTATTCGATGAATAAAATTTATTCGTCAGATAACTATCTGTAGATTTAACCTACAATGGTGAAACCGGGCATTAGACTAACGAATTTCTATAAAACAATACATTCATACTTATGTTCATAAAATTTGAAATTTTGATGCCCAATTTAATGTAAGTAGTTTTAAAACATAAAATAATGTAGAAAATTGAATATAGCGCCATAGCACGCCATCATGTGACGCGCGCGCGAACTACGATGCCGACACAAAGAGAAAGAAGAAGAGGCGAACGTAGAATTGCAATGGTGGTACTTCCTTTCGTTTAGCCCATAAGCATACCTTTATGTTAAACGTTAATTTAAATTCTTAAAGTGTATTCTATTACAAATAATAAAAGTGTCAAAAGAAGTCACTAAATCATTCATGCGCACGTATCCTACAGGATCAGAAGTGAGATTGGACATAGAAAATAACCAAAGAGTCGAGATCTTCTCAAGGTTATCCAGCAAGAAATCTGCAAGACGATTTCAACAAGGAGCAACATCTCAAAAGAAGTTAAGTGAACTTTATTTTCTTAACAATTCGGTGTAACGTTATACAATGTTTAAAAATAATCATATCGTTCAAGACGTGGCAAACAATGATGTCGGTTCTCGCGGTTCAGAGCATGTGTCTCGCCTAGAAACCCCGTATCTCCCACCCACTTGTATCGATCATGATCATAATAATCTAATCAATGTATTAACGACCTGTACATCTCCTATTGCGACACAAACCACGACATCACCCACCGTGATGAATACTTCTATGCAAACAATTGCAAATAATCTTGCCACACCACCACTACCACCATTATCAGCTGCACCTTTCTTAGCACCTGTAAATCATTTACCCTCTACTTATAATACATATCCAAATAATTTCCCATGCAATGTTACGTCACAGCAACAACAACATTTCTCGGAAAACTTAATAAATCATCAACCTCAAACATATCTTCAATTTAATACTCAAACATACAATGCAAATGTACAAAGTACAATCGAACAACTACAACAACAAATAAATGCACTCCAATTAGGTTTACGAAATACAAACACTCCACAATTCAGTAACCAAAATTATTCTTCTTCGACTGTTTCATATAATCGTTTCGCACCAGAGGCACAAAACGAAATACTAGAATTTGACCCTGATTCTTCTGCCATAACTGCCGAAAAATTTATCGAGTCGGTTGAGAATGCAAGTGTATTTTACGGATTCGACGAACGAAACATGATAATACACGCTAAATTAAAATTACGCGGAGCTGCGAAATTATGGAAAGACTCTGAAAGTAATATAACTTCGTTGTCACAATTTAAAACGTTATTCTTGCAAAATTTCTCTTCATCCGGACATTCAATCGACATTCATCGAAAATTACGAGACCGTAAACAGTTACCGAACGATTCAATCAAAACTTATGCTTTTACAATGCGTTCAATTGCAGCCAATTATGTTGACCAGTACAGTCTCATATCATATATAATTCAAGGGATTCATGACATCTATCTAGCTCGACAGTTTTATACTAACTTACCTTCGGATATAACAGAACTAATTAGAAGAGCAGACGCATACTTGTTATTTGAACAAAATAGAAAATATTTTCATAATAAAGAAAATAAAACAAATATACCAGCTTCTCAAACATCTGAAAAAAATAATGTTAACCCTCGTGTTAACACCAAAGATAAACAAAGCACACCAAACGGTAATAAGAATACAAATTATGTAGCAAATTCTTCCGCCAAAACCACGTCAAAACAACCTTTTGATAATTCTATTTGCCCTTTTTGCATGGAAGCTGTACATCGTATGAAAGATTGACCAAAAATTGCATGCACGAAATGCCGCAGCACAGGTCATCTCGCGCGTGATTGTAAAATCGGTGAAAATGTTAAACATACCATGGTTGTTAAAGACGAATCAGACAAAACAACTATCCCAATAGAAATAAATGGAACTGTTGAAAAAGCATTGGCCGACACGGGATCGTCAGTTAATTTAATAACGGAAAGCAAACTTAACAGCCTGAATGTTTGTTATTTAGAAACTGACTCAAACGAGATAAAGCCTATAAATTTAAGCGGACTTAATAAAGTTGTATGTCAGAGCATTGGAATTGCTAAAATACCAGTAATAATCAGTGTTCCCTGTAAGCTGCGCGGGTGCGCGGCCGCGCACTAATTTTTCTAAAGTTGCGCAGTCATTTTTGTATTCTGCGCACCATTTTTTATATTTCATTTTATAAAAAAATTGTATCTAAAAATGACAAAAATTCAAATTCCACAAAAAAAGTAAAATTCAGAGGGTCAACAAAATTTTTGAAATCGGCCTTTGACATTTAAACGTCGACACGTCATCCAGCGTTGCTTGGTTTGCTTTATGTTAAGAAAGGGGGAGTTCGTTGTTGTGTCTATGTGCGATTTGTATACAGTGTAGCAAGCGTGGTTGCAAACACGTGGTTTGTTTTTTCTCGAAAAATAAAGACAGGAACAATAAAATCATTTGGTGAATATGTACTACTAAATTCGGAATTTTGAAATATAGCAATACTTTATGACATCATGGGCACTTTTCAAGCATCTAGTGCTGACTGCGAGAGAGGATTCAGCACAATGAATCTAATTAAATCTAAACATCACAACAAATTAAATGCTGATCATTTAAATGATTTGATAAGAATTAAAATATACTTGGCAAGTGAAAAATATATAAATATAGATGAAGTTTACAAAGAATGGACAAATATGAAAGACAGGCGGGGAAAAAATGCAATGTTAATTTTTTTTCTGGTTTATGTTGATATTATAATAACAGAGTGTTATTTATTTTATATTATATTTTAATTATATGAAATAACAAAAAAATACACTTGTACTCATTCATTACATTGTTCCCCTCCCCCGTTCTTATATTCACTCTCCGTTACATCTTCTTACTTCGTGCTATATCAGCGCCAATGGGGACTTCCGCGTTGCGAGCTTTTCACAAAATTTTAATTGCATATTAATTCTATCTTCAAATAAGTTCGTAAAAAGTTAAAAAATATGTAAAATATTTGTTAGACTTAAACATTTTTTTAGAAAAACTAATTCAGCAAATAGGCTTGTGACGTGTTACCCCTCAAGCCAATCTGAGTTAGAGCGCATGTCTCGAAATCACTTAAATCAGCAGCCAGTTCAAGCTTGTTTTATACTTCATACTTATTTACTTGTGTTTCGAAATCCATATACAATAAAATATTACCTGATAACATATTTTGTCCTTTAATAACCACTTAATTAAGAAATAAAAAATACGGGTCTTTTATTTTTAAATTTAGATTCATTTAAAAAAATAAAAAAAATGACGGAAGTCCCCATTCAAACCGTTACATCAAAATGAGATTAACTTCAAAATAAAATAATATCGCTGTCGCTTATTTTATGTCCACAGGAACCTCGTCGCTGTGATTAGTTTCCCAATTCATTGCAAATTAATATAAACGCACGTAATAAAACTGCAAAACTGACAAACTTACCGTTACTACTAGAAAATCTGATTTAATTATTAAATTTAAAATTATGTTTTATCATAATCAATGGTTTCAGAATAAAATGGCACAAAATTCGCCATCCCACTTGCACACTTTTACATACTTTTTAAAAATTTTTGCTCCTATATATTTTGCACCGCGCATTAGAAATTAGAGGGAACATTGGTAATAATAAAAGGTAAAAACGTTCCTGCTAAATTTTATGTCGTCAGTGATAACGTCATACCTGTCCCAATAATTCTCGGAATGGACTTTCTTAAAAATCCACGTGTTGTTTTAAAAATAGAACAAGGTGTTACTGATATTGTCATTGATCAATCATGCCAGGACAATACTGAACAACCTATACTTAACATAAATCCTGAGCTAAGTAATGAAGACAAAAACCAGTTAACGGAAATAATTGAAGATATTTCTATCAAATCTGAAAAGCCTGCCGCGTTACCCGGATTTGAGATGCATATCCGTTTAACTTCGGAAGAACCAGTCGTTTATAGACCAAGGCGTTTATCCGTCGTGGAACAAGAACACGTCGAAACAGCAGTAAAAGAACTACTTGAAAAGGATATAATTAGACACATTAAGTCAAATTATGCCAGCCCTGTCGTACTAGTCGACAAGAAAAATGGAGAAAAACGTCTTTGTGTGGACTACCGCGCTGTAAACAAAATTACAGTAAAAGATAAATTCCCATTGTCTCTGATTGATTCACAGATCGACGCTCTATCGAATCATACTTATTTTACGACTCTAGACTTACGTAATGGATTTTACCATGTACCAGTTAGTGAAGAATCGAAAAAATACACAGCTTTCATTACCCATAATGGACTGTACGAATTCAATTTTATGCCATTCGGATTAACCAATAGCCCTGCAACGTTCCAACGATATGTAAATAAAATATTTGAATTATTGTTGTGGGAAAAAGCTATATTAATTTACATGGATGACATTTTAATCATGTCCGAAACAATATCGGATGTAAATTTTTATATCAAGAAATTGACTATCTTGGTTTTCGAATAACCAAAAACGAAGTACGGCCTCAAGTTCATAAAACTGAAGCAATTATTAAATTTCCAATACCATCTAATGTTAAACAAGTCCAGAGATTTCTTGGCCTTGCAGGATATTTCCGTAGGTTTATCCCATCATTTTCACTTACTGCTAAACCACTGTCGAAATTAACTAAAAAAGAACAGAAATTCGAATTTGGACCTAAGCAATTGGAAGCGTTCGAAAAAATTAAAAACTACCTTGCTACTAAACCAGTACTTGGAATTTACTCCCCAACTCGAGATACCGAGCTGCATACAGATGCCAGTTCTTACGGCTACGGTACAGTATTACTGCAACGACAAGATGATAATAAATTACACCCAGTCTACTACATGTGTGCACTTACTAGTGACGCCGAGTCGAGATACAACTCGTTCGAACTTGAAATGTTAGCCATAGTTCGCAGTCTGGAGAAATTCCGACCATATTTATTAGGCATACCCTTTAAATTGGTGACTGACTGCAATTCTCTAAAACTTGCTCTTTCCAAACGCGAAATAAATTCACGCATATTCAGATGGTCAGTACTATTAGAAGACTTCGACTATACGGTCGATCATCGTTCTTCTAAACATATGCAACACGTAGATGCGCTAAGTCGCGTAACAATGGTCGTCAAAGCCGATGATCCTGAAAATAAGGTACGGATGTTGAAAGTAATGCAACAGCGAGACCCAGAAATAAAAGCCTCAATCGATGCGCTTGAATTAAATAAACAACCAGTAAATAAAAACTTTGCAATAAAAAACGGCATACTTTGTTATCAACTAGGAACAGAAAAAATATTATTTGTTTGCCCAAGAAGCATGCGCGGAAATATAGTTAAAGCAGCTCATGATGATAACGGACACATTGGTCTTGAGAAAACAGTACAGAACATTCTAGCGTGTTACTGGTTCCCTAAGATGCGGAGATACTCGTATATTGCAAAATACATAAAACATTGCATAAAATGTTTGACTTATAATCAGAATAACGGTTCTCCGACAGGTCGCTTAAATAGCATCCCTAAAGGCAATTCTCCTTTTTCCACACTTCACTGTGATCACGTTGGCCCTTTTACCAAATCCACCAGCGGGTAGAGACACGTGCTAGTAATCATAGACGCTTACAGCAAGTTTATATTCCTAAAAGCCACTAAAAGTACCAGTGTTTGAGGGACAATAACCGTGTTTAACGACATTCTTAATATATTTGGACCCCCTAAAACTTTAATCTCAGATCGTGGAAGTGCGTTCACATCAGAAGACTTTTCTAAGTTTCTAAAGGACTTAAACATAATACACGTGTTAAATGCAACCGCAACCCCTCGCGCGAACGGACAGTGCGAGCGTTATAATCGAACAGTGTGTAATATGCTTGCTAAGTTAACAGACTCTGATATCGACTGGCACCTCCAGTTAACAACCATTCAACAAGTGTTGAATAACACATACCAAAGAAGTATTGCGACTTCACCTGCCCGAATCCTGTTTGGGTACGATCTGCGAGTGCAGTCCGACCAACAGCTGCGAGATCTGTTAAATGAAGTTCTCCAAGAAGCTGATCCTTCCTACGTTGAAGATCGTCAAGCTACACGCGAAAGAGCTGAAACCCAACAGCTTAAAACTCAACACGACAACGAGAAACGTTACAATCTCCGTCGTCGACCACCGACAAGGTACGTAGTTGGAGATTATGTACTAATAAAATCAACTTTACAGCCAGGGATCTCCAAGAAACTTCAACCTAAATATCATGGCCCCTATGTTGTAACAAGAGTCCTTGATCACGACAGCTACATTGTAGAGGACATCCCAGGTGCTCAAGTGACCCAGAGGTTTTACAGTGGTACGCTCCCCAGTGACCGCCTTCGCCTCTACATCCAAGACAACTCTGGCTCCGAGGAAGAGTCCAACGACGGCTCAGATTCTGCGGACGAAGCCGCGATCAAGGACGATCGTGACGTCAGGCTGGCCGAAGCTGTAGAAGATTGAATATAGCGCCATAGCACGCCATCATGTGACGCGCGCGCGAACTACGATGCCGACACAAAGAGAAAGAAGAAGAGGCGAACGTAGAATCGCAATGGTGGTACTTGCTTTGGTTTAGCCCACAAGCATACCTTTATGTTAAACGTTAATTTAAATTCTTAAAGTGTATTCTATTACAAATAATAAAAATGTCAAAAGAAGTCACTAAATCATTCATCCGCACGCATCCTACAATAAGGAAATATGAAATAGTTTTATTGTAAAATTAAAAAAGTTGAAAGAAATATATAAGGAATATATTTGTATGCGTGAATCAAGGTAAGTTCGATTTCGGTTTTAGTAACACCAAAAATAGCTGTTTCTTTTTGGTCATACAAATTTTATGAACCAAATTTTAGGTATGAAAATATTCTGAACTGCAGTAACAAACTAATTTTAAAACTACAAATTCGATGTACTGAAAAAAATATTACTACAGTGGTGGGAGGTAATGTGTTGGACACATTAGATTTTTTCCTAGAAGAATTTCCTCATGTTTTTCAAGTCATAAGTATGTTACGAGACTTTTCGGTGGATCATAGCTTCTTTTATTATAGACGAATCTTACTATTAATATAGAACTTAAATGAAATGGTTATGCTTTCAAAATAAATGAAAAATATTCTCTAAACTATTCACTGCCCTGTATAAAAGACAGAGCCATATCCATTGCCATACTACACGTTTCTATCACTAAATATAAATAAAAGGGACTACATGCTTGTCGGTCAGTTTAGCTGTGTAGTACTGAAATGCATCTAAAAGTAAAATTCTTGCGCCATAGTAACTGATTAGGGTAAAAATTATTATCGCAGTGGTAAAGGTTGTATCGTGATTTAGATTTAACCAGAGCATGTAACCGGTTAAAAAAAACCAGTAAATAAAAACCGATAACCGATATTTTGAACGAAAATTGCGAACTTTAACCGTAATTTTAACCGATATTTTTAAGGCTGAAAGTACCGGTAACCGTTAACAAAAAAAATAAAACGGTTTTAGCGAACATTAACCATAATTTTAATATCATTTAGCACGAAAAATGTTTCATATTTTTTTATCTGTGTTATCATTTGTATTTAAATATGAGTAACAAGAGATTTTACAATTGCCATTCAGAGTAGTCAGAAAAGTAGGTAGTCTTCAGAGGTAATCTCTTTGTCAGCATTATGCAAGTTTACAATTGAAAAGTGACCTCCGTTTTTCTGAAGGTATATCGGGAATTTTTGCGAATATTCGTTAATTAAATTGCAATTTTTTCTTTGTTGTATTATTTAGGATAGTAAATTTTTATTATTTTTTTAATTAATTTTATTTTTTTAATTCAATTTCTATAATTAGTTTTTTAATTCATATTTTAATCGATATATTAACTTGTTTAAACCGGTTTCCAATTTTCAACAACCGGTTTTCGAACTAAAACCGTTATTATTATAACGTTCTCTATAAAGGTTAACCGTTAACCAGTATTTTTTTTGGTTACATGCCCTGGATTTAACATATGCAGATTGATATCGTTTTCCAATATCTTTATAAAGCATAACAAACCAAAACGAATGTTTTTCTAATTTATCTTTTTACCGATTTATTTATATGCCAATCGCCCCACAACTTCAGATTCAGAACGATCGAAATTTATAAAGTTAGGTGTGAGACCGGTAACTTTGTGCGTGGCATATCTTATTGCAATCAAGTTTTGCGAGATATTTTCCCCTAAGTACGATGATTATCCGATACATAGGATATTAACATATTTCGTAATACTTTCATAATTCGTTGAGCCGGATTGGCCTGAGGGTGAAAGTATGACGTATATCTTGGGTTCACATTAAATTGGGTAAAAAGATTTCTATATTCCCTTGATCTAAACGACACACCATTATCAGAAATAATTGGACAAAGCACCCCCCAATACAAGAAATATTTGATCCTCAAGGATTTTTACAACAGTTGCTGAAGCCCAAGCCTTTCGAAACGAGAGAAACTTTGAAAATTTACTAAAACACAGAAATAATTGACCATACCGTAATAATTATAAATAAAAAACTGACATGTTTCTATGGTAAATATGTATCATTTGTCGGTAATTACCAAAGGAAATTATGGATAATGTTAGCATTTATGTAATATTTTATTTTATTACATTATAGTAAAGTAAATGTTAAAGTGTAGTAAACAAGTATTATTGATTGTGTTTTTACTAAACTTGTCTTGTTTTGTCTCAGAAATACACATATATTTCATTAGTTCAAGTAGCTTATGCGAACTTAGCGTTATTTTTAGATTTTATATTAAATAAACTGTGTTTTTATTAGTTATAGACATTTCGTGAAAAATTTTTTTCAACAAACTCTGTTACATATTAATAACAATGTCTCATTCCACCAGTGTATATAAGAGTTTGAAGCCCATGTTGATAGTCTTTGCTTTATTTGGATGGGGTTCAACCAAACTACAAAGAAATAGTAATGGTATCATGTGAGTATTAAACTGTATTATATGAATATATGGAGAATACGAGAAACAATAAGATAGGCAAATAATAGGAGAAAACAGTGTGCTGCTATTATCATCTATGCTGCTAAATATGATGGAATAGGTTACTTGGATTATTTCATTTTGTGTCTGTTGATTTTAAATATTATGGAATATGACATTTTCTAACCAAAATATATTTTATAAAATAAATTGTATTGCGCAGTTGTTCGTCATATTAAGGTAACTCGTTTTATAGATATTTTCGTAATATCAAATTGTAATTAGAAGTTAATACATATTATTATCAAGTGGAAAAGATTTATTTTTTACTGGCATGTACCCCGAATGTCTGCAGGCATGTCGTTTACAAATTCGTAATATGATTTAAAAATTTTACTCTAATATTTGTGTAAACTCAAATCATATTCACCTTAGTATCAATAAATTGATTAAATTTGTTACTTTTTACCTAAAAAATTTTTACAATCAAAATATATATTTTCAACGAAAAATATGACTGAATTTGTTATAATAATAATAATAATAATAATAATTGTTTATTTGCATAAGTAAAAAAGAATTTTACAACGCAGACGTCAAATTAATAATAATAATACATCTAAACAATTTGAAAACATTTTAATATATATATTTTTAGGTAGTACATTTGTAATCGAAATATTCAATTAAATTGTACCATACATTCTCCAATAAATTTTTTTTTAACTTATATTTAAAAACATTTATTTTTTTACTGTCTTTTATTGCACAGGGAAGATGATTGAATATTTTGATTCCTAGCACATTTAGAGAATTTTTAGTCTTATTTAATTTGGCGAAAGGAACCTTTAAATTTTTGTTTCCTCTAGTCACTCTACAACCAAGTGAATTATCTGAGAATTTGTTAATATTTTCGTATATATAACAACAAACATCGAATATATATAGCTCAGCTAATGTCATTATTTTGAATTTTCGAAAATAATCACGGCACGAATGTGATCTGCTAATATTAGCTATACATCTAATGATGCGTTTTTGAACTATAAAAACTTGATTTGCATGTGTGGAACTACCTCAAAGTCTTATACCATAGCGCAACCTTGATTCCACAGTTGCATGATAAAATAACAATATCTGGTTATGATTCAAGACACTCTTTAGATGTCTAACTTGAAATATTACTGAGTTTAATTTCGAACTAAGATCTTCACAATGTGGTTTCCAGGAACCAAGTTCTTCTAGTATAGAAGTCATTTGATAATTTTTAGAAGTTTCTGTAAATAGAAATCTTATTGACTTCATAGTGATCATCTTACATTATTAGTGCAAGAAAATTTTGATTCCTATTAGTACTTTTAGATTGTTATATATTTCATCATTTTAACTTTCAACAGTATCCAACTACACCCACTAAACAACAATCATCTCTGCGATGTCCAAAAATATCTTGAAAACATTTCAATAGTAACATCCAGTATTTTTGTCACAACGATGTAACATAGACTTTTAATTTGTAACATTATCATATTTTCATCACGTAGATATCACTTCTGCGATATTATATTTTTTACATCGTATAGATATCGTGTCTGCAATATTTATGTTTGGTTATAGAGTGACGTTATATAGATATGATATATGAGATTGTAGAAAAAAATGAACTGTATTTACATTAATATTTACAATTTTAGAATTCCTGTTTCACATAAAAAGTTCAAAACAGAAATTTTGTACGTTTTATTGTGTATATATCCAATTTTTTTCATATCGTAATAATAAGTTATCCGTCGGTCTGGACATACACATATAAATAATAAATTATTACCATAAATCTTCTTTAAATTAATTAATTTTAGATCTTACAATTTTATTAAAAATTTAATCAAGTTCATGTTAAATGTAAGAAAAATATGAACTTTGTTGGGTACGGTAATAAATGTAAAGAAATTTATTATATTAAATGACTGCATGCTCTAGCTCTTGCCGCCATATTTCAAGCTCAAATTAGCTATCCCTGAAAAAAATTAAAGTGGCTGACATCTGGTGAGGAAATTTCATACTTCCATATAATCGGGAAATTGTTTTGTTATTTGTATTGAGAATTTTGTTCGTAAGAGAGGTTTCAGATGAAAAACTTAGTAAATTGAACAGGTATTGTTTACGCAGTGTAGTCATTATATTACTGTATATCATTGCGTTCTTTTTCTATATAAGACAATAATGATGTGAAGTTGGTTATCCCGACTATCTTGTTTAGCATGGCTTGAAAATATGGCAGGGTCTTCCAAAATTAAATGATTTGTGACAATTATTTTTTTATCATAATAAAAAAACTAAATATTTGCTTGAAGTTTTACATACTTTTAATGAATTAAAATTAAACTTTACATTATATTTGGACTGACAATTTATTCCAAATTTATAGCTGTTCGCAGCCACAGTTATAAAAAAATGTTTGTGCAACCCTCTTGAATGCGCGCGTTCATGTGCGCCGCGTTCTAGTCGCCTCTATTGCGCCATTTCCCGGCATTTTACAGTGGTGATGTTAGTGTAGATGGAAGAAGTATATACGTACCTAATAGTAAAGTGTATTACATTGTTTGTGTACATATAACAAAAAGGTAAGTAAAATTATTATTTTTACTAGTTTGTGTTCTATTATGCATGTCATTTGTTAAATGAGAATAACTTGAGGTATAAAAAAAAATATACACATAACCTAGTTGAAAAACACTTGTTGCATATTTTAAATCAGATGATCAGTTTACATGTTAGTTACTAAAATCATGTTTTGATCAATGTTTAAACAAAACTAATAATTAATTAAATGACTTTGTTTTTAATTTCCAATTGGTTTTAATTTTAGATGTCGAGTTCATCATCGAAACAACCACTACCTCCAGGAGTTTCTGAAGACGACTTGTCGAAAAAATCAGTAAGTATTGTTTATTGCAAACTTAATATGATAATATAATAAGTTTATAATACATTTAATTTAAAAAAGGTCCGGAGAAAAAAGCAAATAGGATCAGTATCTAAACGACATTTTCTTCGTTTAGTGAAACAAGAAATCTTTTTGAAGTGTAATACTAAAAAAATATCGAAAAATATTGATGACAAACCTATAAACACTAGTAATATATGCTCAAGGGAAGTTGTAAGCGAATACAATTCCTACAATACACAACTAAATTTTCCAATTGAGACTATAAGTAACGAAAGCTCAAATTTCGAAAACTCGAAGTTTCAATTTGCAAATTTGCAAACTGAATCAAATTTAACATTAACCAAAAAATTAGCAAATTGGGCAGTTCATCATAATATTACACAAAATGCATTAACGGATTTATTGAATATTTTAAATCCGGAACATGAAAATAAACTACCACGGGATTCGAGATCATTGTTGCGCACTAATTTTAAACATAATATTGTACCTCTTTCTTCCGGTTATTATTGTCATCTGGGTACAGAAAATGGATTTAAACATATTATAGAAAATTCTTTGAATTCAAATGACAAGCTGAGTGAAACTTATTACATTAATATAAATATTGATGGACTTCCCCTTACAAAAAGCTCTAGAAGTCAATTCTGGCCAATATTAGCGTATGTTACAGATGAAACAGTCTCAAATAAACCTTACATAATTGGTCTTTATCATGGCACAAGTAAACCTACCAGTATTAAAGAATTTTTGGAACCATTTGTAAATGATTATTTGCATGTATCCACTGTTGGTGTAACAATAAGAGATTTTCAAGTAAAAATAAAAATACATAGCATTATTTGTGACGCGCCAGCGAAATCATTTATATTAGGAGTAAAAAATCACAATGGTTATTTTGGTTGCCATAAATGTACCCAAGAAGGAAATTACGTCAACGGAAGAGTAACATTTCAAGATATTAATTTTAAATTAAGAACTGATGAAAGTTTTTTAAAAAAATCACAGGTTGAATATCATAAAGAGGATACACCATTAGTAAAATTAAATATTGGTCTAATATCTCATATTCCACTTGACTATATGCATTTGATTTGCTTGGGTGTAATGAAAAAACTACTTTTGCTCTGGGTTCGAGGGCGCAAAGATGTACGAATATGTGATCGAAAAGTTAGGCGTATAAATTACATGTTAAATAAATTAAAATCAACTCTTCCGAAAGAGTTCTGCCGAAAACCCAGACCAATAACAGATATTGAACACTGGAAAGCGACTGAATTCCGCCAGTTTCTATTGTACACAGGTTAATATTTAAATGATTTTTTTTGTATGTATTCTTTTGATATTGTTTTAGGCCCACTTGTTTTAAAACACAATATTGATGCTAAAAGATATGTTCACTTCATGTCATTTCATGTGGCAATAAGAATATTGTGTTCTCCGAGTTATTACCTTAAATATGCAGAGTATAGTAAAGATCTTTTGAAATTTTTTGTTAAGAAATGTAAAGTTTTGTATGGTCCTGAATATTTATCATACAATATGCATAACTTATTACATTTGACCGATGATGCCGTCCGAATAGGAACTATAGATAAATTCAGTGCGTTCCCTTTTGAAAATTACTTATTTCAGCTAAAAAAACATGTAAAATCAACAAGGTATCCATTACAACAAGCATTGAATCGAGTGTTAGAAAGACAATTTCATTCTATTAAAAATTCCGGAAGACAATTATACCCTTATGTTGATTCTTTGTGTGAAACTGACACGGACAAAAATGGGATTTATTATAACCGACTTATATATAAATCTATGGAAGTTAATACAACGCAAAGGAACAATTTTTGCTTACTACAGAATGGATGTATTATAATTGTCGAAAGAATATTAAAAACTGCTACGGATGTGCTAATAATTGGTAGAGAATTTATGAAAAAAGAAGCATTTTACCAAAAGCCTTGTGATTCTACTATGTTAAATACATTTATTGTAAGCAAATTGAGTGACATACAAATGACAATTTCCCATGAACATATTCAGACAGTTATGTTTAAAGCACAATTAAATACAGATCTGTTTGTGGTTATGCCACTTTTACATAAAGATTAATATGTGAGCAAAATTTTCAGTCGGTCACAATTGCCTGTAAATAAATATTATTAACCTATGTCTTTTTTAGGATCTTTACTGCGTCGTAATGTTTACCAATGAAAACGATGATATACAAGAATATTCAGCTGTACCAATAAAATGGCTAGAAGGAAATAACAGATGTTGGTGGCCTAAGAGTACCAAAAATATACGAAAATCCATTTCTAAACGAGTGGAACCAGACATAAGTACATGGGATATTTACCCAGTAAGACAAATTAAGAAGTACCAAACATATCAAGAGGCGCTCGAAAAAGAAAAAAATTTAATGGCATCATCATCGTTAACAGATTCGTCTACTACAGTCGAAATGGGTAGGGGATATAAAAAAAGAAAATATTCTCAGATTCCTACACAAGATTCAGGTACAAACTAATTTCATTCAAAAAATATATATATTTTAAATTCTATTAACGTGTTATTTTTTTATGTACTAATTTGCATAATTTTTCATTTACAGATACTGACACAATATCTGAAAACGATATAGTTGAAGATGATGCGCAAAGTACTAGTAAACGAAGAAATTTTGCCAAGTATTTCAAAGTGTAAAAAGATAAATTAAGTAAGAATGCCTGGAAGAAGCTTATATATAGTAAGTTATTCTTTTAATTACCTATTATTTTTATATCGTGAAGTGCACTTTATCAATAGTTTTAATGCAAGTTTTGTACAATTTATAATGAACGCTTTAAAAAATATATATTTCAGAATTTTTGGATGACAATGATCCAGACGCGTATTTGTCACAATTCAGCGGTAATTTAATAAATATATTGCTAATGATTCCGTAATTAAAACCATAATACCATTTTAGATTCAGATCAGAGTGCTGATGGATTAAATCCACCTAAATTGTCCAAAGAAACAATTAAAAAGAATGACAAAGATTCAACCCTAACTGCAATATCGCCGACAGTGCTGACAACAGCACCACCAGCACCAGCTGCGGATACTATAACTATAGTGTCTCCACCAGCTGCGGACCCTATAACTGTACTGTCTCCAGCTGCACAGACACCAACAACATCACAAGTGACTCCTCTGTATATAGACACAACTCCAGTAATTTACGAAGATCTGTATATGTCGTACGGTAAGCCGATAAATCTGTACTACATTACAGTTTTTAAAAATCTTCCTATAATTAATTACTCAGAATTGAAATAGTTAAAGAGATCGCCATTTTTGTGCTAACTATGCCATCTGTTACTTTGTTATAATAATAGAAATAAATCGATGGTTTTATCGATAGGTAAATTTTAATTAATTTTGCTAATTTGTGGTAATAAAATGAGGGTTTTTCTTCGAATAAGGTGTGTTAGCAGTACAGTTTTACCATGTGCAATTTAGTACCATATTTGTTTGTACGACACTTGATTTGCAAACAAAAAATAATATATTTTGTTTTAGAATCACCACTGTTACGCAATATATATGAAGAAATTATAAAATTAAAAAATTCGATTGCTCGAATTGAACAAAAAATAAGTGGAATGCAACATCTACCACAAACAGAACCAATAAATAATAATTTTGGAATCAATCATATGCTCCCTGTAAAAACACTTAATGAATTAAATCAATTAGAAGACTTAATTAAAAATAAGAATGCTGAAATGGAATTTGTAAGTACCTACTATTTTTTTTATTCCACATTAGGTATTGATATGTATAAAATGCTTTTTCATTATTGCAGATGCATATTTTATATTTAATTGGAGGAGTAACCAAAAAACAATGTGTTCAGAGATGTCTAAACAAAATTTTTACAAACGAAGTGGGAAAAGTATGCTCCTTCACAGGCGCAAAAAATAATTTTCCTTTAAGAGATCTAAAAATAATATTAATATTAAAAGGTATGTGGTCATTTTCATTTATTAAATTCCTTGTTATTCAATACGAAATGTAATTCTCAACAACTTTTACTGAACTGTTTTTCTCCAAAACGAATCTAGAAAATAATAATAGCAAATTATTTACTGCATAAATCCAGCACAACACACAGTTCATATATTCTATTATATACATATATTATTTTCTTCAAACAATTGCACTCAAAATAAGATTAGAAAAGATGTATTCTTCATTGAATTATTACATAGCGAATTATTTAATTAAAGTGTTATACATTTTACATTTTATCGAAATTAATTTTTTTCATTTAATTTAAATTACTAAATATCTTTATTTCAGAATCGGTAAAGAAGAATTTCCCGCAAACAACTGACTCTGAATTCGAAGAAATTCTGAAAATTTGGTTTCGCCATGCAAACCAAAGGTTTTGCAGAGAAAAAAATAGCCAGGCAAATTAGAAATAATTTTTGTATTATATTTTATATAATAAATATATGATATAAATAAACTAATGTAATTTTTATTGAACCTAGAATAGAATTACAGGGGGGTGATTGGGGGAAGGGGGTAAATTAATACATAATAGATATCTATGTGAATAGTATGTAATATATTGTCTGACATCTATGCAATGTCACGAAATAAATTATTGATGTACATGTTACATTATAATTGCGACATCTATGTGACTGATGTGACCAAGGGCGGACATTAGCAGTCACTGAGAACTCTATGTGACATATCTGGGATAAAAACTTGGACGTCACATCTGTAATGTGAACGTTACTGGAACATTTATATAACGTTATTTTTGTTTAGTGGGCATCTACACTGTCTCTGTAAATGACGTAAATTTTAAAAATAATTTCAACTAATCCATACCTAAATAAAGTCGTATTACGATCAACTATATATATATATATATATATATATATATATATATATATATATATATATATATATATATATAATTTGTGATTGCATAGATTTGTCATCCTAGCAAAGTGACTGGCGCCTGTATACTTAGCTGTCAATCTCAATTTAATATCAATGTTAATATCAATGTCATTTAATTAATTCAATTATTATTAGTTTATCGAGTGAAAACAATTCAATTATTATTGTTTATAACTGAAAAGTGAGATTTGTGAATTTCAACGAGACGGTACGTAATTTTACAAATTTCTTTTGTAAAAACGTAATGTCAAATATGTAGAGCTATCTGGCGATATTTTAGTCTCTTTTATATTTATATACGTGTAAATTCAAATTTACATCAAACCTTCTTAATGTTATAAATGATTATGAAATCAGTGAAATATGGACGCGTACGGTAGACGAAAAACAAGGCTCGTAATTGACTTTACAAAACTTAATCAAAAAACCAAAGAATATAAATATACTCTTCCAAACATAAATATTTTAATTCATAAAATTGCTAAACCTAAATATTTTACAACACTTGCCTTACACAGTGATTTCCATCAAACTATAGTTATAGAAAAAGATAGAGAAAAACTGCATGTTCAATTCAACGATTATATTCGAATGCTCTTCGGGCTTATAAATGCACGTGCTACTTTTCAACCTTATTTGCATGAAGTTCTTGGTAATCTTATAGAAAAGATATGTCTAGTCTATATAGACAATATTATCATTTTCGGAAACACTGAGGAAGAAAATATTCAAAATGTCCGTAGCAAATTTAAATATTCAGATCTATATATCCTTATCGCTATTTTAAAAGAAGGCCTTAAGTATAACCAAGAGAAAATTGTCGCGATTGATGAATTCTAAATTCCAAAAGCAATAAAATTATTATTAGGTAAATTAAATTGGTATCAAAGATTCATTCCAAACTTTGCAAAATTGATTAAACCGTTTACAAAATGTTTATGAAAAGGATCGTTAATTGATATAACAAATAAAAATAATTACAATCATTTCAATAAGCAAAAGAATTAATTTCGAAAATTTAGCATTTTGTCTTGACGAAATTGAAAACGATGTTTCCTGAAATTTATCCGAAAATTTTGAAATAAATACAGTAAAATTAATAAAAGTAAATCAATGAAAAAAAAATATTGAAAATATTGATGAACAAAACGAAATTTTGTATTCATTCATTACAGTAAAACAAATCATCGCGGCATAATGGAAACATGACATTTAAGACATTCTAATAGAAACACCCTTAAAACCTTTCGACATAATAAAAGCCGACCTTTTCACATTAGAACAAAATAAATTTTTAACAATTTTTGATCAGATTGGTAGATATGCTTATATTTAAAATGAACACAAAAAACCGGAAAAGAAGTCAATAATATTTAATCACGTATTGTACAAACTAATCATACCCTAAAAAATAAATTGTGATTCCGGGACAGAATTTAATAATTCCTTATTACGCATATTTTGCCGTAATATTGTCACGTTTAGGAGTAAATATACTTATATTAAGCATTCTGTGACTTCTCTTTATTAATGATCGAGTACTCAATCTACTGGCAGCACTGTAAGTAAGTATGAAGACATACTACAGCTGGTTTAATGAGCAAAGTATTTATTAGGCCAGTAAACATTTTTGTATAAATATTTCAATTTATATTATACTTACAAACCTAACTCTAACACGTTCATAATTGATGAAGAACAATGATAGAAGATTAATATCTGCTATTCTGCCTGTGGCTCAGCATTTCGGATTGAAATTACGAATGATTACCGCTGACTACTATTGCTTCTGACTGCATCTCACTCTCTCTCAGACTTCCTCATGTGGCCGTCAAGGCTCATGGTATAGTTAAATTAAACAGTGTAATTGTTCCTTTAAAGAACTCGTCAGTGAGAATTTTTCCCGAAGCAGTATATAATATAAAGTTTGGAGTAAAGATCGATATATAAAAAGATTCAATGCAATAAACTAAATATGATACTGTACGGAATACAATACTCGGTATATGTTGAGAAACGCAAGCTATCAACAGCTTACATTTTTCCAGCGGTAGCACAACGTTGCTCCCATATGGCATTTCGAATTGAATTTTAAATTTTTACTTTTTGGGAATAATTAATACCATTTTATTGTAATCAATTATTACTTCATAATTTACCAATAATTGCACTCCCAAAATCATATCGCATGGTAGGCATTGATAAAATAGAGTGGTTAGCTTCATGATCTACGAGCCTATCGTGATACTTACCGGAGCAAAGGGTGTAAGGATGTTTAGGTGCTGTGGTGAAATAAAGGAGTTGATTTTCACACTGAACTGACGATTAGTAAGATAAGAGTATATTAGTAGTGTTAGTGTGACTGGGAAATTACCACGAATCATTTTGTAAATTAGTGCTGGCTGCCAAATTGTATCGAATGCTCTTCCGATATTCAGCAGAACCATTACCGTGACATTGTTTTTGCTAAAATCTTTTTTTATAACAATTACAATTAGTGCTATTTTTTGTGTTTTGTTATGCTTGTTGTGTTGTGATATTAATGCGTACGAGTACGATTTTCTCGGCTACTTTGGATAGGGTTGTGAGTATGGATATTGGGTGATAGTTTGAGGATAGGTTGTGGTTCTAATTTGGTGTAGGAATTGGGACTACGTGCGCTGTTTTTCAGGACGCAGGGAAGTTATGGAGTCGGAAGATGGCATTTATTATGTATGTTAGTTGTACTAACGTTTTTCTTGAGATAGTTTTTAATACTATATTTTCTATGCCATCAGAGCCTGAAGCTTTTTGATTGGGAAATATTTTTATGACTTCAAGGATCTGGGGGGGTTTATTTAAGAGTTTGGAAAGTTAGCGATGATTGTGGTTTTGATGTTGGTTTAGAAATAGTGTAGTTTCGTGTAGGATTGAGTTTTGTTCGTGTTTGTTGTCTGGATCAAGAATGTAAAAGATTTCGAAAGTTTTGCCTATTGTGTAACAAACCGCTGCCGTCACAACGGATGTTTTCTATCGGTGGGTATTAATAAATAATGTATACTTACCTGTCTTAGGCTGGTACTGCTGGCTGAAAGACACTAGAGCTGCTTCAAGAGAGGTGGCACAATGAGCAAAGGTTCGGAAAGAACAAACGTGTTTATTTGCCCGCAACTACACACTAGCCCGGACCCTCTATTCTTTACATTAATTTATACTATAAAAGTGCAAGGATCAGCAATGTAACTTGTACGTAAATTGTACGTGGATCAATTACCCAACGTTTAGCAAACTAGTAACCTATATTAAAACGGAATTTGGACTTTGAAATGTTTAGACAACAATTTAGAATAAGTCGTAAATTGTTACATTACCGTCCCCTTAAGACTTAATTATATCTTCGCAGAAGATTAATTAAGTCCACTTTACTTACTCTACGAGTTATACAGAAATATGGTGGGTTTACACTGGGTACAGTCGACGTAAGGAATCCGTGGGGCTCATTGGTATAACGGTAGGTGGTGCGGGGTTTCCTGGTTCTGCTCTATACTCTGGTGGGGGAGAATTACTCTGCGTTATAGCCGCTTCTTTATCCGTGGCGATCGATGGCGATTGAGGTATAAGGTTTATTAGTAAAAAGCGATTTAGTAGAGCATGCCATAAACTCGCGAAGAAGATGGAGCGACCTCTGGCTTGGTGTTGTGTTGTCTTTTTAATGGTCCAGCAATTCATGGCTACGCTGGCGATGTAGGCAAGAATAGACCATGTGGTTTAGATTGCTGCTATGACCGAAAACACATTCCCTACTTTAGACAGGAAACCCCATACTTCTTCGGCTGCCTCTCTCGCAAAAGACGTGAATTCCTTTCGGCTGAACATATTGGGTAGGTGATACCCTTGTGAATCTACGTCCCCGCTAGTAACTCTCCTCGTCATGAGATTCATGACCGCCTTTCTCTCGTTTGGAAAGAGCAAGTAGTAGTAGTCGGCTGTCGCAATCAACCTGGGTGTCTTGATCTTGTAGAATCCGGGTTACTGGCGTCATGAACTTGGTTTCGTTCTGGTAAAACACCGGCAACTCCTGATAGCAGAACTCCGTCTTCCTGAACATCACAATTTTAGGGGAACATTTAGCAATGAACAGAACTTCTCCAACTACTCTTCCTGTGTGGCCGGCAGCTTCTTTGACTAGATCACTAACGATGTCGGGTGATTCGTGGGCCATTGCGAGGCGATTCCTCAATAATTGTTCTCGCAACTTGCATCTTTTAGCGATTGCGTCAAAGATCAAGTCACGAGTTTGTTGTTTTACTGCTATCTCCAGAAAGAGAAGCTTGGAAAGTACTTGCGCCATGATATCCGTATTATGGACGGTTTTTTTAACTTTCTGATAGTAGAACCCCAACGGTGATACAAATATAATTAATACTCGGTTCTGCTCTGTCCTCCAGGTCGGTTGATGGCACATGGCGTCCGTTGTGGTTAGCCTCAAGGCAAAAACAGTGACATGCGTCTCAACCAGTATATACTTGGTAGGAGAGTGGGCGGTAGTGGAATGTAAAACTAAAAGTTCAGTTGGAGCATTTATCTCGCCAATCGATGTCCCAAATAGTCTCACCTCGTACTTAATCGAAACAGTACTTATCACTGTACACGCAACTGGTTCCGGAATGAAGAATTACTGAATTTGACTCGATGTCAGCTATTGCGGTGTAATCTGTTAGCTTGACAGGAATTGATGCACTGACGGTGACGTCTTTATAGCTCACTCCGTTGTACGTGTATTGTACCCCTACGCATGTACCTTTTGCGTTTAATTTCCCTGCTAAGGTGGTGGACACGTGAACCGTCTTATTAGGTTCCAATCCTGCTATTATTCCCGCGCCAATGCCCTGTAAATCTAATTGTCCAAAATGGTGAGCGTTTACGCATTTTTCACTACGTACGTAATGTACGTAGTGCGCGACCCCACCCGACACTATTGAGGAGTGCGAGTGCATGCCACAGTGCATTATAGTTTGTCGTATCGTGACAAGACATGAATATGCATGGACTTCTGCATACCTTCTCTCCTGTACTAATTGAATGTTTTTCCTTAGTTTTTCAGTGGCGTTCCAGGGATCCGGACAGGATTGGACCTTTAAGAGTGATATTCTTGTAATCTCCGTAGCAGGGTCCGTACAATCGTAAGCTATGATATCTGCTAATGTCCCTACACCCAGTGTAATTAACCCATAAACGATCCAATACTTTATTATTATTATTATTATTATTATTATTTAATCACACTAAGCTTAATCTAGATCCTTTGATTTGATACCCAAGGTTGGTCCGGTACTGTTCCTCGACTTATGGTGTTGTACCGGGGTGGTGTTGAAGGGGACTCTACTTGGCTTCTCCCAGAGTTGTACGTCTCTTCCGTTAATTCACCTTCCGATGTCCGAATCAAGGTATTGTTTCTTTCGCTCGGTGCTGAAACATTCAGGGTGTTATTATTATTATTTGCGTATACTGGAGTTTCCGCTGATGCTAGCTGTATTTGAGGCTGGATTGGGTGGCAACCCGTTGCCTCCGTCTCCGTTGGTATCGTATTCAATTCATCATCTACCACCGGGATGTCACCCAATCTAGCCTGATTATCTTTACACGCTAGACAATGCTTGAGCCGGTTGACATGGACCTTCTGTTCCTTCCGACCGTGTTGTTCCTTAATTATGGCGTTTACCCCGTCAATGTCTAGTATACGACAGGGACCCGTCCAAGGTTTGCTCAGTTTTTTGCTGAGTCCTGGCTTAATAGCTGGCGAGTGTAAATATACTCTATCACCAATTTTAAAGGTTGGTGGCTTTGTGTTTTTGTTAAAAAATTTGTGGATCCTATCAGTAACTCTACATTGATATTCGCGTGCTTGTTGATGTGCCATTTTCATACGTTGAACAAACTCTGCCGAATAGGATAGGTCGGTGTCATACCGCGTGCGTAGTGGTTTAAAAATGGAGTCAAACGGTAACTCGATATCCCGACCGTATAACAAATAGAAAGGTGAGTCACCTAATGCCGAGTGTGTCATACTACCGTATGCTGATACAGCATACGGTAGCCATTCGTCCCAGTCGCGCGTTTGTGGTGTGATGTAATGGGAAATCAAGTCCTTTAATGTGCGATGAGTTCGTTCTAGTGTCCCATTGGTTTGTGGACGGTAGGCGGTTGTGTGAAGTCTGTCAATTTGAAGGAAATTACATATTTTCTTCATAACCCGTGCTAAAAATGGTGTCCCGAGATCGGTTAACATTTGTCGTGGCGTACCGTGACGTAAGATCACCCCTTTGACAAAAGTTTTTGCTACAGTTTCCGCGGTTTGATTTTTCATCGGGAAAGCCTCTAAATATCTAGTCGCGGCGTCCTGTACCGTTAATATGTATTTACGCCCCTCGTCTGTCTGTACTAATGGTCCCACAATATCCATAGCTATTCGGTGGAAAGGTTTACAAATTGGTGGAATCTTAACAAGGGGTGCTGGGCGTAAATGAGGGGAGGTTTTTCGTTGTGCACATGGTACACAACTTCTGACATGCCTCTTAACATCTTCGCGTACCGTCGGCCAATAAAACCGAGAACAAACTCGTTGCAGTGTTTTGTCTATACCTGCGTGTCCTGACAAGGGGGAGTCATGGCATGCGCGCATGATATGCTCACGCTGAGTCTCTCAAACCGGTCCGTACTCTTTTTGTATACTAACCCGTCACCATCCAGGAATAACTCACTTTGTGAAAAATTTTCCTTATCCAGAATTAATTGGATTTCACTATCCTCTTGTGGGGCTGTTTTAATGGTTTCACGGTCCCAAATAACGAGTTTATTTTCCGTGCTGCTTAACAGGCGTATCGGCTTTATTCTCGACAGCGCATCTGCATTGCAATGTTTGGTTGCCGGTCGGTATTCTACTTTAAAATCATATTCTGAAAGAGCTAATGACCAGCGCATAAGTCGGTTATTGGTCTCTTTCATTTTCATAAGCCACTTTAAGGGTTGATGGTCTACAATTACCTTAAAGGGGCGCCCATACAAATAACACTTATAATGCTTAATTCCCCAAACCAATGCGGCGCATTCTCGGCTCAGTTGTGCAGAGATTTTGTTCAGCCTTACTTAATTGTCGGCTCGCATACGCCACTGGCAGCTCATGTCCGTCATATTGTTGGCACAGTATGGCACTGATCGCAAATGCAGAGGCATCCGTGCACAAAATAAACTCGCGATTAAAATCTGGATACTTCAGAATGGGTGATTGGGTTAAACACTGTTTCAGATTGTCAAACGATGCCTGTGCGGAGTCATCCCAATTGAAACGCGCATATTTCTTTGTGAGGGCGGTTAGGGGTACGGCTATTTTGGCGAAGTCAGGTATGAACCTTCTGTAAAAACCTACTAGTCCCAGGAAAGCCCGAACATCGGTAATGTTTGATAGCTTTGGATATTTACTCACGGCACTAATTTTTTCGGGATCTGGCTTAATGCCCTGACTGCTCACTATGTGTCCTAAAAATTTTGTCTCGTTGTGCATGAATTTACATTTATTAGGATTTAGGGTTAATTTCGCATTTCTTAGTCTGTCAAAAATGGATGTTAATTTTGAAATATGCTCATGCACGTCATCACTACTAAAACATATGGTGTCGTCTAAATAAACAAAACAGTGAGTGCTGCCCGAGAGTACAGTATACATAAGTCTCTGCCAAGTGCTGGGACTGTTAGCTAGACCAAAGGGCATCCTTTTGCATTCGTAATGCCCCCATGGTACCGAGAAGGCTGTTTTTTCGCGATCCATAAGATCCACCTCGACTTGCCAATAACCCTTGGTTAGATCTAATGTGGTGAATTTGGTGGCTTTACCTAACTGGTCCAACGTAGCTTGCAAATTTGGTATTGGAAAAAAATCTCGTTTCGTGACCGCATTTAAAGCCCGGTAATCTATGCAGAAACGAAAGTTGTTATTACCGTCCGAGTTTAATTTTTCTACCAAAACGACTGGTGCAGACCAGGGTGAAGATGAAGGTGTAATAATATCATTCTCCAACATCTCATCTATTAAATTTTTCATGACTTGTCGTCTGCTAAAGGGTACTCGATACGGAGCCCGGGCTACCGGTGCACTATCGCCGGTTTGAATCCTATGTTTTACTAAATGAGTGCAATTTAATTTATCTTGCTTTGATTTGAAAATGTCTGAATACTCTAATAAGAATTTTGATAATACATTCTTGTCCGACTCTGGTAGGTGATTTAAATTGAACAATTCAGCACATTCCTGCCTTGTTATCGTGTTGATAGTGCCCGAGCGCTGACCGGTAGTATCGTTGTCTGCTTCATAAGCAAGGACGGCCGTTGCTATCGGTGTGTTTTTACTCAAGTCAGCACTCTGTTGACTTACATTTAGAATGTTGAGTAACATAGCATTCTGCTGATCATGCTTCGCGACGATAACGCGAGCTGCTAGTACACCGTGCAGCCCGACGTCTTTTGGCTTAAGTACGTAAATACCTGCGGGTACGCGACTATCTACTTGCCCTACACATATTACCCCATGTCGTGCGGGTATTGTTAATTTCTGAGATAGCCGTACTACATATTCAGGGATAGCTCTCCCTGCGCTGCTGCTCGACAATTTTAAGGATTGTGAACCTATGCTACAAACAGTTTCGCTGTTTGTTGTGATCCGTTGATCACGGCTCGCTTCGATAGTCGGTTCACCCGGCTCTATCGCTACTACGGCTTCCTTGCTACAGGTAGATTTATCTTGCGAATATAACTCGCCCCTAGAGACCCCTACCTGACCGGCTTGTTGATCACGGCTCAGACCTGATATCATTTCACTCGGATTTTCTACGCTTCCTTTAACTAACCGATCCGGACTATTTGCAGTGGTCGGTATACTAAAATTAACTAAATTACTGGCTCTAGGTCGCACGGAGCAAACTTCTGAGCTATTGTTATTCCATTTACCGATTCTTGACATAGATAATATTTTGCTCGCGATGATCAATTCATCATTTTTAAAATCTAAACGTGCTTGATGTGCTTCCAGGAAATCAACCCCAATTAACCCATCTGTTTCGAAATATAGATCATTTACAAAACGATGGTTACATTTTTTTGTTAACCCAAGGTCAAAAGTAATGTCAACTGCGCCGCTGCTACAGAGACGATTACCTGATACATCGAGTAAAACATCATTTGAGGCTAACACCGCGATTTTGTGCTTTGCAACTACGCGCTGTTTAATTAATGACATAGCCGCGCCTGTATCTATTAAGAAAGAATAATTGCAATTTTTAATTACCAAATGATCCGAGTATTATCTACACAAGAACCAGTGACCCTCGGAATAACTACAACTGATGTGATATCTATTCTGTCTGACGTAGGGTCGCCGTCGAGACAGGTTCCGAGTTTAAAGAACACATGTACGTAGTGCCCTGCTTTTAGACAACGGAAACAAAATGGCTGACGGGGCGTAGAGCACGTTCTAGACATATGATCGTTGCCTCCACAATTGAAACATAGACCTCTCATTTGTGGATATGTCTTGGTGGGTAACTATCGGGTAATTTTTCTCTTATAATTTAAGTCTTTTGTCGAGTTCGACTTATCCTTCTTTACTGTTAAGGCCCGTATACTAGCTTTATGTGCGTCCGCTTTTGTTTCTTTATACATTCGGGCTAAGACTTCTTCACAATGTTCGGCATATGGCAACGCTTCGTCTATGGAATCGAACTGGCGATATCTACAGATTTCGTTGGCTAATCGCGTCTCCAACCCGTCCAAAAATTGTTTGATTAGTGCGCTTTCTTTCTTAATTTTATTTCTTAAATTTTGATATGAATCTACTGGCATTATCGCTGGAAACATTCTCGACGCTGCTACTTCTAATCTGACGGCATATTTCCGAAGAGTCTCATCTTTTGCTCTAAAATTTTTATAAAATTCGCGTTCTGCTGATGCCGGGTCCGATCTTCGACCAAAAAGGTCGATGAGCCAATTTCGAAACGAAGCCACATCCTGAGGTCGTCTATCTTGCGGTAAAGAATAAAAACTTGTCTGCGCCTCCCCTCTCAGTTTTAATTTTATTACACTCACTATCTGCCTGTCTGTCCATCGCGAACTCTCTGAAACCGCGGCGACATTATCTAGAAATGCTTCTAACTCAGGTCCGCCTAAATAAGTTTCTATGTTTTTAATAGCGGACATCGTGTTGGGATCAGAAAATATCTGAGTTACTGTCTCGTGCTCGGGAGTTGACGTTGGAGCGGTCGCTGGGGCTGTAGGTAAAGGTAGAGTGGTTGGCAAAGGCTGCTTGGGAGTGTGCTCATATGTAGGGAGGTGATACAAGAAGGGTTGTTGGTAAGATGAAGGTCCAGGTACCGGATAAGTGTACGGATAGGAGTGTGGGTGTAAATACGGTGGGCCATGGCTTAGTAATCGGTACGGGTTCTCCGTTCTTAATTCTGGTGTACCGGCACTGATTACAGTGGCTAGTGAAAAAGTGACCGCTGTTGTTGTTGTTAAGTTCCCCGTAACCGGTACTGTCGTTAACGTAGGTGTCGTTACTCCCATTGTAGACATTTTTTTATACGTACACCGATAGAGACCAAGATTCCAATCAGTTGAATGTTTCGAATCTACTTGACCGAATATTTCAACCGTGTACGTGATTGGAATCCTACCGGCTGCGCCAATGTAACAAACCGCTGCCGTCACAACGGATGTTTTCTATCGGTGGGTATTAATAAAGAATGTATACTTACCTGTCTTAGGCTGGTACTACTGGCTGAAAGGCACTAGAGCTGCTTCAAGGGAGGTGGCACAATGAGCAAAGGTTCGGAAAGAACAAACGTGTTTATTTACCCGCAACTACACACTAGCCGGACTCTCTATTCTTTACATTAATTTATACTATAAAAGTGCAGGGATCAGCAATGTAACTTGTACGTAAATTGTACGTGGATCAATTACCCAACGTTTAGCAAACTAGTAACCTATATTAAAACGGAATTTGGACTTTGAAATGTTTAGACAACAATTTAGAATAAGTCGTAAATTGTTACAATTGCATCTGCCTTCTGAGCCTCTGTGAAAAGGATGTTATTATTGTGAAAGTGTTCTGGTTAATTTCTAAAGGGACTCGTCTTGAGGATTGAGAGAAAGGAATTTAGTTTTCCAGGATTGGTTAGAGAATTCATTGATTTGGAGTTGTATTTGTTTATTTAATGAATTTGACGGAGTGCAGGATCATAGGACTGCTGCCATTGTCTTTTGATGCGATTTCTTTCAGTGATTATTTGTGTGATATGAATGGGGAGTTTGTCTTTATGTGGTTTTAATGTTATTGTGACAGTGTGTTTGTGAAGAGCATGTGTAATGGCTTGTGTTAGTATATATACTGTGACGTCTGCCTACGCCTGGACCTCATAGATGTGTCGGCAGAATCGGTTGATGCTCGGGCGCCTTTCGGTACGGTCGGATCCTAGAGGTCGTAGAGTGCCTGGATAACTCGATGGAGAAGGATAGGGTTAGTCGAAAAGTAAAACACTCAGAGTAACCTTAAGACGATTTATTCCTGGCCGGACAGTACAAATGGCTATGACGGGAAATGGGACGGTCCGGGTGTTTACTCGGTACTCGCCAAGGAAATCACGGCAGAGACAGAGATCGAAAAGAAATATAATATATTAAAATGTAAATTTCACTAGGTTCTTATAGAGGTGGCGGCTCGCAAAAATGCTCAATAATGCCTTTTATAGATATCTTTAGTTCATATTTTTTTCAAATTTTTCAGATTAGTGCGCCATATTGAAAAAAAAACCATTGTTTTACCTATTTTTCGCTTTTCTTCACGGAATATTTGTTGTTCTGATATGAAAAAATTACCAGAAGGTCCTATGACTTTAAACAGTACCTAGAATTATTATCGGACTTTTTGGATTGATACGCAATAAAAAAAAAATAAAACCTTATTTTTACCTTAACTAATATATTAAAATGTAAATTTCACTAGGTTCTTATAAAGGTGGCGGCTTGCAAAAATTCTCAATAATGCCTTTCATGGATATTTTTACTTCATATATTTTCTCAGATTGGTGCGTACTATTAAAAAAAATTAATACCATTTCTTTACCTATTTTTCGCATTTATTTACGCGAATATTCGTTGTTCTGTGAGGATAAAATTACCAGAAGGTCCTGCGACATTAACCAGTACCCCAAATTGGGTATATATATACCCATCCAATAATTCCGACAAAAATTTGGGGTACTGGTATATATATATATATATATATATATATATATATATATATATATATATATATATATATATATATATATACATATAATATTCAATATTTTGGTTTTGTTGAAAGCATGATTTCATGAAACTGTGTTATACTCATCATCCGGGTCGAATGGTTCATTAAATATGTCTAGGTGTTCATATGGAAATTAGTGTTTTATTCTGTATTCTGTGTTGTGTAGTCTAATTTTGGTGATGTGTTTGATGATGTCACTGTCGGTGTTTCAGCTCTGTTTTGTGTAGAATTTGTTCGCTATTGTTTTAATATAGTCTGAAATGTATGGTGTGTTTGTGACTTCGTGTAATGTTTAACTCGTGTATATCTGTTTTTGCCTGTGACCAAGCGTAGAACTTTATTCTGGAAAATTTGTAAAGGTTTTAATGTGGTTTTTGGTAGATGTGAGATGATTGGCGCGCTGTATGTTATTATAGGTCTTATTAGTGTAGTGTATAGATGTTTTTTAATTTTCGATGTGAGTGAACTGCGTTTTGTCAGTAGTAAATAATTTTGTCGGAAAGCAAAGTGTAACTTTTGAATGAGTGTTTTTATGTGTGCATGGAAATTTAGTCTGTTGTCTATTTGAATGCCTAGGTACTTCATTGTGTTTTTTATTTGAATTTTGGTGCCGTGTATTTTACTGGGTGTGTAAATTTTGATTTGTCATTTGACCCAGTATTTTTCCAAAATATTTAGGTGTATTTGTACTTGCCTACCCGCTACCTCTGCGCTATGGCTGTGTGCGTATATCGCTGTATCATCAGCAAATAGTGCTGTTTCTGTATGCGCAAAAGTGGGCAAGACGTGTAAGTATATTATGAATAGTAGTGGTGCCAAAATACTGCCCTGTGGCACACCTGCTCTTATTGGTTTGTTGTGTGAGTATGTATTGTTAATTTTGACCTTAAATTTTCGGTGTAATAAATAAGAGTGTAATAGTTTTATCATGTCTACCGGGAAGTGTAAGTGGATTAATTTATATAATAGTCCGTTGATCCAGACCTTGTCAAATGCTTTCTCTATGTCTAATAAACACATGACTGTTTCATCTTTCTGTTAAAATTTTAAATGAAGTCTGTCATTATTCTGGCTAATTATTGTGTTGTCGATCTGTGTTGCCTAAAGCCGAATTGAAAATCAGGTAAAACATTGTTACCTGTAGTAAATTTTAAAATTTGTTTGTTTGTTGTCAAAAATTACTCGTTCTGTCAATTTTGAAATTGAATTTAGAAGAAATGTGGCCGAAAACTTGTAGGAAGATTTTTGTTTTTGTTTGGTTTTAAAATTGGTATTATGTCAGCTGTTTTTAAAGTGTCTGGGAAGTAATTTAGTTTTATTATGCTATGTATTATATATGATAATTGTACTATTACTTTTCTCAGTAAGTTTTTTAAAATTTTGTTTTCAATAAGGTCTGGACCAGGTGCTTTGTTGTTGGGAAGCTTCTTGATGAGAGTGTATAATTTTGATGGTTTAGTGTAATATGCGTGTAGTGTTTTGTTGTCTGTGGTGTGTGGAGTGTTTATGTATTCGTCTACTGATTGAGTTACTTGTTGTGTTCGAAGTGTTGAATGTCAGTGTGTTCGTCTAATATGTGTACTTGTTTGAATGTGTCTGCAATTACATTGGCTTTTTCGTTGTCTGTGAAGTATGTGTGATTGTTGTGTGTTAGTGTTGGAATTGGTGTTATTTTTCTTTTGAGTGCTTTCGTAAATTGCCAAAAGGAATTGTCTTTTATGTTTAAAGTGTCGAGTTTTTGTGTCCATTTTTCGTTTGTCCATTTTGATATTTCTTTTCGAATGTCTTTATTCAAATTTTTCATCCCATCTCTGTATTATAGGTTTCGTGTTCTCTGCCAATGTTTGCATGTGTTATTTCACAGTGTTATTAGTTGTTTAATGTGACGTGGTAACTGTTCTCTATGTGTGTTTATTTGAATTTGTTTTGTGTGTTTATGTTTGAGTGTGGTGATTATGTCTGTGAGTTTTTGTATTTCGTGTCTTTGTCTTGTGAGGTGTTCATTTGATCGTTAATGATAATGAGTGTATTTAATTCTTGTCTAAAGGCGCACCAATTTGTGTGACGTGTTGAACAGTGTATTTAGATCGTGTTGTGTGAAAATGTTTCGAGGTTGATTGTACGCGGCTATGATGTGTGTGTTGTCCAATAGGCCAATGCACAGTGTCTCGAGGGTCGTATTCGCTATGTCTATGAGTTGGTGTGGTACGGCTGCAACGACGATAGCGGCATGGTGTACGCGTGGTCTGTCTTTGCGGTAAATTTCGAATTCTTTCACCCGAAATGTGTGGTCTGGTAGTAATTTGGTTAGTGGAATTTAAAAAGTGTATTCATTCCCCTACTCTACCGTTAAGAGTACGACAGTTCCATGAAACTAGTTTAAATATCATAGTGCTCTAAATTTTTTGTAAATTCAAGTACTATTAGTCCTTTTTGGGTTTTTGTTTTGGCTGCCGAAAGTTGTTTATTTAAATTTTGGATTATGTTTAAAAATTTGTTAATCTTCACATGATTTTTCAATTCCTGTAATTCTTTACATAATGTGTTAAAATTGTCTGTATAGTGTTTCATGGTGTGTTGTATGTGGGACTATTCTTCTTACTATTGGGGCTGTTAGTGGAGGGAAGTCTTCTCTGTTTTGTGGGACTGGTTGAAGGCTGAGAGGCACTCAGCCCCCTTGGCTGCCAGGCGTTGGTTTTGGGTGCTGGTGCTGGAATAAATCTGGTTTCATGCAACTCTGGTATACCTCTCTGCAGAGCTCTGACCTTGCGGAGGTACACAGGGCACTCCGCGTGATTTGCCGGACTCCAGTTAAATGGTTACCTGCGCACTTTAGACATTGTGTTTTTACGAAGCAGTTCGCCTTTGCGTGGCCCCATTTCTGGCATCTATGGCACTGAAATATTATCTTTTTATTTAAATGTCTTTCCCAGTTTTTTTTGTATGGCATAAGAATTTAACATTTTGCTCCAAATAATTCAAGGTTATTTTGTTTGAAGTGATTACTAAAAATAAAGGCCGCTTTGTATTTTTTATTTCGAAAACATTTTTCACAAAAATTTTGTGTTTTTCCAATTTTGTTTTAATATCATCAATGCTTGGTGTGCTATCTAGTCCTCGTATAACAAATGCGTGGGTTTTTTCCTTTTTTTTTTTGGTGTATGTATAAAATTCTATGCTCTCTTTTAGTAATTCTTGTTTAATTTTGTTCTTATCTTCTTGTTTTTTTAAAAATACATTTGTGATGTTTTTTTTTATTATTAGTAGGGTAGGTTTCACATTTTCATCATTTTCTTCCATTTCTAATTTTTCAAATGTGTTGTGTGTTTTAATAGGAGAAGGTGGGTTTATTTTATTTATTTTATCTAATTTCGTTGCTTTTCGGTCTATTATTATTGTAAATGTTTCATCTCCGATGGTATTTGTATAGTCTTCCAGGGGTCACAATTCCATGTCAGCTATCAAAACTGACGGCTGACGTTTCCTGTTTAAATTTATTATGTTTCTACTTAAATTGCTGGCTTTACCTTCACTCTCACTAATTCACTGAACTCAGTTTAAACTACTCCAACAATTTTTTTAATTTAGAACGCTGTATTTATTTTAAAATGGTAATTATTTCATAACAGAACGACGAATATTCGCGTAACCGCTTCAAAATGTAAAATCTGCTTTTGGATTGTTAAATTGTATGAAATAAGGTACATAAATGTTTATAATAACTGATTTATTTTCACTATTATACATATACTAAATACGTCTAACTCAAGGCTTTTAAACTTGGAATACCCCATTCTCCGTTCGTATAAAACTCACCCTTGCCACACAAAGAGACAGTGAGTTTCTCTTAATAACACAATATACTATTTTCTTCGCCTATTAAGATACCTATATGCTTGTTGTATGTTTCTTATTGCTACAGATACTTATTATATTGCAAACACATTTTTATATCTAACAATAATAATAGTTAACGTGAAATATAAATTTATATTAAAAGTTCTGTCCAAAAATTGTTCCAAATATACCAATTTGTATTTTTTTCTCGAAATTTCTGGTAATAAATTTATAGACGTTACTTTCGCAGCTTCTATAACATCTACAGGTGTTAAATTAAGAATTTCTTCCAATGTTGCCAATAATTATCGAATATATGAGTTTGAATCAGTAAAATTAACTAGAAATCACTAGCTTCAAAAATTATTTATGGATGTAAATGTTTTGGAGGAAAAATTTATATTTACAATATTAACATATAAAATACTTTAAATTGTTAATCTATTGAAGGATGTTTTTCCCATCCATTCGATTTGCGTATTATTGATTATTAATTTTGGTGGATCTTGGTCTCTTTTTTATTGTGAAAATTTATTCTTTGCATTTGTTAAGATATAGTTTTAGGTCTTTTTTTAAATTATTTTGTTATTTCCTTTAGGTTATTTGGAATTGATTTCTAGTTATTGATGGGAATTAATGCTGTCTTAATATTGTTGTGTTGTTTGCGAACATCGTTAAACCTGTGTTTTCGGTTAATGGTATATTATAAACAGATATTAAAGGAAGTTGACCTTAATATGCTAATTTGCGATACCCTGCTTTTAATTTATTTTTTTAATTTCGGAAAAGTAATTATTGATTTTGATTTTATTTGAAATAAAGGATTTTATTATATGGAATAATGTAGGGTGTGATGTTCATTTTTATTATTTCATGTCCATCGAATCACACTTTATCGAAAGTTTGTTTTAGATTTAAGGATTGTATACTTTTTTCTTCGAATCTTTTGATAATATGTTTTGTAATCTTTAGGATTTGATAGTTTGTTAAATGATTTTGACTTAAACTAAACGGTTTGGTGTTAAGTCCATGTTACATTTGTATGATTTGTTCGAGTACGACGAATCGCTACGTGTTGTGCGAAGAAACAAGTACAAAGCATGTTATATTTGTATGACAAAATTATATGAAATATGTTATTTCTTTATATTATTTTTCATGTGTTTTTTCATACGTCAATTTTGTTGTCATTTGTATAACTTGCAAATTAGCATTACAAGTCATTAACTAATTTACAGCTTGTTATAATTTTGTTATTATTTAATATAAGTGTAAGTAGTTGTTCCGATGAAAGCATAAATTTATTATATGCTAGTATGAACATAAAAAATAAAATTAAGAAAAAAGTAAAAAACGAAGATTTATTTGGAGTAAAGAATGGCTAAAAAAATAAATAAAAATGTGGGACACGGTGGATTGGCTTTATTACATAACGAATAGAGAATAGAAGATAAAGAAGCATTTAAAAATTTTCTTAGAATGGATGAAGAGTGTTTTAATTTGTTACTCATTAAAATAGATTGACAATTACGTTAAGGTTTTTAGCAACAAGTGAAAGCTTTCAAATTTTATTTTATAATTTTAGTGTGGATAGAAGTACTATATGGTTAAGTTTTAGATGCAATTATTATATTATTAACTTTGTAAATCTCCACCGTGGAGGATAGTTCTCCTCAACGTTTTTAATTATTTCCAAACATGTAACAATAATATTGTATAATAACCTAGATTATTTATATCTGAAGGATGATTGTTTAAGCTGAAGATGGTGAATGTTTAAAATCACCGAAACGTCTGTCCCAAGAAACAAAGGATTGTTTTTTATAAAAACTTCGCTTTTTGATCCAAATAACCTACAAAAAACCATTTTACTTAACGTGAGAGAGGAATGAAATGCTTTGCGTGCCAGGAATACGGACATAAGGCAGCAGATTGTAAAAATCAAATAAAGAAAGAAAGATAAGATAGAATACTATTTTCTGAAATATTAAGAGAAACAGGAACATTTAAAATGGTACATCTTACTACTCGTCCCATAGAAGCATTATTCGACACAGGTAGTTTAGTGACTCTAATAAAAGCCAGCGAATATTTTAAGCTGAATCATACAGCTCTTGAGAAGAATATTGTAAAATTGAACGGACTAGGTTCTTGCGAAGTGGAAACACTAGGAAAATTTAAAACCAGCGTTACAATAAATGATTTAGAGTGTGAAATTTGTTTACACTTAGTACCAGACACAGTAATGCCACTCCAGATGATTATAGGAAAATATTTCCTCAAAGATTATGAAGTAAATATTAGAGGTGGAAAAATAAAAACTATTGAAAAAATTGAAAGAAGAACAGAGGAGAACAGTGATAATTCCTCAATAGTATTGTATATAACAGAAACAAACCAAAACGAAATAAGTGCTGGCATTAGAAAACAAGAAGACAAAATTAAACATCTAGTGGAAGAATATACACCTGCATCACATCAAAAAATACTAAATTATCAATGAAAATAAATTATCAATGAAAAAATAGTGACACAGAATTAGAAGACGAATTACTTGATACGACATCCGAAGAATGTGGAGCAACAACTTCTGCTTCGCAATCATCTGACGTAACCCCGGATTATTATCAAGAATCTCCATCTCTTATAAATATCCATCGGCAACCAAAAATAAATTCCGTTTTCCATACAACAAAGTTTAACGCCCAACGAAATGAAGATATTTCTAAAGAAATTGCAAAGATGATAAGCCAGGATATGCTACCAATATCAGTTATAGAGGGCACAGGATTTAAAAATTTGTTAAAGCTTTTGACTCCTAATTATAAAATCCCGTGTAGGAATACGATATTAAGTCGTATAAATTTATTGTACGATCGGGAAAAGAATAGGATTAAGGAACATTTATCAAATATTGAAAATATTGCTTTAACAACTGACTGCTGGACCTCTAGAAACAATCAGTCTTATATAATAATAATTGCACATGGTCTTAATAAGGATTGGAAACCCTTTAGTTATGTTTTAACAACAGAAGAAATAGAGCAGAGACACAGAGCTGAAAATTTGCGAATTAGAATAGAAGAAGTTGTTGAGGAGTGGCATTTAAGCAATAGAATTGTTGCAACAGTTCACGACAATGCTGCTAATATTTGCAAAGCAGTACAAACTTCCAAAATATTGGGAAGTAGTATTTCTTGTTTCGCGCATTCCCTGCAATTAAGTATAAATAAAGGCTTATCCGTAGATACTATAAATGTTTTAATCAAAAAATGCAGTAGTATTGTTAGCTTTTTTCATCATTCAACAGTAGCTGCAAATGCATTAATTAGAATCTTAAAAATCATAAATTAATACAACAATACAGTACCCGATGGAATTCTGTATATTCTATTGTGACGTACACGCTGCTTGGGAGGGAAGCGTGAAGCCGCAGTGATCCCTGTAAGCAAATAAAGGGAGCCGGGAGCTCTAGTGGAGACGGGAGGGTTCCTAAAAAAACTAATGTTCAACTTCTTTTATTTACATTCTATTATCACAAGAATATGGCCAGACTGTGAAGAGAAACCCACAAAACTAACTGACACAACTCTGTCATCATAAACAGTGGGTGAGAGGGAATACGGGACGTCTTCCTGCGGACAACTAAACAGGAAGACAGGATTCAGACTTGTAGGACGCCTTCCTGCGGACAACCAAACAGGAAGACAGGATTCAGACTTGTAGGACGCCTTCCTGCGGACAACCAAACAGGAAGACAGGATTCAGACGCGTAGGACGCCTTCCTGCGGACAACCAAACAGGAAGACAGAATTCAGACGCGTAGGACGCCTTCCTGCGGACAACCAAACAGGAAGACAGGATTCAGACGCCTACTTCTCTCGCCGCGGACTGCCAAACCGTCCGAGTCATACGCACTGACAGGTGGTCGGAAAACACCAAGTCGCGGACGGCCTACGACTTAGCGGGCGACAAATACAAGGATCTTCCTCAGTGCGGACGGACTACACTTTGGAAGATAGCAGGGAGCGAAAAGACGGTAACAACCGCGGACGGCCAAACGGCTGAGGCAAAACAAAACATGTAAGAACTCACTAGTATACTCGCTGAGCAGGTAGCTAGATTCGGCGGACGGCCTAGCTGGAATCTTTCTGACTAAACAGCGAGTAAGCACCGGCCTTTATACCCGAAAATCTTAATTAAAGGCGTTAAGCGCATGTCTTTAGACAAAGAGAGTAAAAACTTCTAGAATATTCTTCCATTTTTGTCTTATAAATTTGGATTTAAGTTTTGTCACCTCCTCTGTAACCCTGTGCCTATTTTATACAATAAAATGATATCTGTTACACTTTTAAATTTGACCTGTATCACAGTTCTACATCCAGGCGGCGTGGAAGTCGTATGTGAAGTGCAAGGTCGCCTGGGCTGTCAGCGGATACAAACATGTGTTGTGACAGCTGTTGTACAAAGTTATTAACAAACAGGGGAACAATGGTGAGTACAATATTCTTATTTTACTATATGTTTACAATAATATATTTCTTAGGTACAAAGTAATAGTACAATGGCAGTTGTACATGAAAACACGTGGTGTCAACCGAGACGATTTTTCACTTGGAGACTCACTAAACGTAAGTTACACGATCGTTGCATGATTACGTTTTATCACAGTGTTCGTTGTTTAAGGTGTTAACCCACACACATACGCGCATCACAATCACGGGGTTTGGAGCGCGCACATAACCGCACTTGTACGTCGCTGTCGGGGTTTTTGGGGTTCGGATGTCTGGATGCCGTGCCGCTGATTGGAGATCAGGTCGTATCGTCACACTATGTTTGACAGACTAATTGAACAAAAGAAAGGTCTTATAACAGTTATATATGACAGAGATATTACATCCAAAATTAAGGCATCCATATTGTCATTGAGCGATAGCGAATGGACATTAATGGAAGTACTTAGTCCAACATTAAAACCATTTGAAGTTGCAACAACTCTATTATCCAGTGAAAACTATCCATCTTTATCAGTGGAACAGCCTATAATTCACTCATTAATAAAAAAAATTTTAAAAATCGAAGACATTGATGATAAAATAATAATAGATTTTAAATCAATAATTAAGAGCGAATTAGAAAAAAGATTTAAAATATATGACTATATTCAACCTGAATTTATACATATTTCAACATTCTTCGATCCAAGGTACAAGAACAATGATATTGTAGATAAAACCATAGTCTTAAATTATGTACAAAAATTAATTTCCGCAGAAAATTTACGTACTGAGGAAAACGTACTAAATACAGAAGAAATAGCTCTTGATTTTTTTATTTCCTGGTCAATCAGACAAATTATCAGAAAATGATAAATATATATTTGAATTAGAAATAAACAAAAAAATGTGCCCTTTACAGTGGTGGAAAAATAATGCAGATAGGTTTCCTACAATATCAATTATAGCAAAAAAATTATTATATATTCCTGCTACATCAACGCCAGCTGAGCGTGTTTTTTGAACTGCTGGTAACATTATATCAGCTAAAAGAAGTTGTCTTTTACCTGAAAATGCAAATAAATTGATATTCTTATATCATAATTTAAAATATTTTTTTTAATAAATAATTTTATAATATTATTTATTTTTTAATAAATAATTTGCTTAAGTTTACTTTATTTGTAAGATATTATTTTATTTTTTATCTACCTAACCTAACCCGCATAAGTAGGTACCTAACTAACACAAGTAAGTAGTTGTTCAATCCGATTGTCAGATTCATTGTCATACTAGGTTAATACGGATATCGAATACATTCTGATACTGGTTTAATCCGGTAACAGATTCATTCCGTAACCGATTTAATCCGGATATCGGATTCATTCGGATAGCGGTTTTATCCGGATATCGGATTTAATATCCGGTTGTCGGATTTTCCGAATACCGGATATATTTGTATCCGGCTATACGGATACAATTTTTTTCGAATTTTGACAGCCCTGCTTGATACTACGCAATATTTATTTATAAGATATTTATCACCAACTATTTCTTTATTTCTACTTTACATATCACTGACATGCACTGACCGATACTGACTTCAATTATCCGCCTGATGCGACCCTTATATATCTGCCGCCAATTTATCTCTACAACATTTCAGAGCCTTCCGGACTCTGTAAAATTCCCAAAAAATAGCGGCGTCGCTCCTTTCCCACTTGATCTTTAACGCGATTACCTGCCCAGACAGGTCAGCCGTGATGTCTCATCTGCGGTGAATCTTGCTCGTTGCACTGCCCCCTCCTTAAGACCGTTTCGTCCCGAAACAGTCCTCGATTAACGCCGAATCCATTACGAAACTGCATGCATCATTCTGGGGTTAAACGCCTCTACGAGGTAAAGGCCTTACTCATCGACAGGAATTCCATTCTTGTTCTTGGCGGACTCGCTCGGGTCCTTTCTCGGAGTCTCGGGAGCCTTGACCAAATCATCCAAGTAACTGGTGTCGTCGTCCAACGCGATATCGTCGCCCAGGTCGTCCAGCTCAGCCACTAGTTCATCGTCGTCGCTGTCAGGTGTGTTGTAGTTACTGCACAACACTTCTTGTGTTGCTCTGCTCCAGGAGGTCGGCCATCTCATCCGTTAAGTCTTGTCTATGTTTATCTTCTTAAATATCTTCCTCATCTTCTTAACCGCGTCTTTCAAACCAGCACTGTTAAATGAATGTCGTTCAAAGTCAAAGAAACGTTACTGCATACTGAACGATTGGGCTATTGAGCTCTTAAATTATCCAGTTGCTGTTCATACATTTTCTTCTTTTGGAAGCCCCAAAGCTTTAGATTTATTACAAATTTAACAAACTGTTAATGTACCTTTCCTTGAATGTCACTATAAACTCTTCATGTTATATTCTTTCCCTTTCCATTCTATCATGCTCACTTCTTTCACGATCCATTCGATCTGGATTCATGTAAGGATCGCCATTAGGGAATGGTCTATCGTGAGGAGGTTTGTCTATTATTGGTGACTGATCCGGCTCCTATTCATCTCGTTCATTTTGATCTCGGACGACGCGCTCACTATTAGACCATCTATTTCGGTCAAGTATATAATTTCTGCTCATGTCTTGATCTCTGCCTCGATCTTTACTGTCTCGATTTTTATTTCCTCCGTAATCTCTGTGTTCTTGTATTTCATCTACGTCAGTGGATGGCAACAAAGGACGCCTTCCCCAAATTCACCAGCCGACATACCCCAATTTGATGAAATGTCCGAGCCATCAAATCCTGGTCCGCTACCAATGTCCGCAAACCACTGACCAATCAAAGGCACCCACTCCTCCGATCACTAAGCGAAAATTAATTAGGTGGAACACCTACCACATCTGAAATGGCGAAACGAACATCAGGAACACCAGGAATACCAGGAAGAGGAACAAATCCTGACCTCTCCAACAAAGATGCATCGTTCAGTCTCTCATCCAAAACTCCAGAACCCTCTATTAGTTTCTCTTCACATATTATTTTCTTTAGATTTTCTAGAAATCTCCGCTAACATTTTTTCTAATTTCTGTTTTAAAGTTCTAGAATTTTCTGCCAGTTGGTCTTTTAACTTTCCTTCCGATTTTCTAGAACCCTCGTCAAACTTTTATTCTAACGTTCTAGAACTTTCTACTAATTTTTCGTCTTCAAAGTTCTAGAATATTCTATCAGTTGTTCTTTTAAGTTTTCTTCAGATTTACTAGAACCCTCAGCAAATTTTTGTTCTAACGATTTAGAATTTTCCACTATCTTTTCATCTAATTTCTATTCCAAAGTTCTAGAACTTGCTGTCGTTTCACCTTTCAGTGTTCTACATTTTTCTTTTAATTTTTTTGCAATGTTCTATAACTGCTTGTTATTATTTCGTCCAATCTTCTACAATTTTCTTCCAATGTTCTAGTACAATCCAATACCTTTTCTTTCAGCATTTTGACAGAATTGGCGAAATTAATCGGAATTTCGAATAAAAAGTCATCAGGATTTTCATCAGCTTTTACCCAGGCTTGTCGTAGGCGAGGGTCGTAGAACAGTCAGACAGTTCAGGCGGGATGACTCATCTGCGATGAGTCTCGTTTGTTACATTGTTTTTTGTGTACGTCAAACATGTAGTTTTGTAATTAATTTGCACTTCTGACCCCCTTGTAATTGGGATATTTTCCTGTAAGGAGGTCATTAATAATAATAAGTAAATAAATAATAATTAATAAATGTTATATAAATTCGCATGATTATTGGCATGAATATATATATATATATATATACATATATATATATATATATATATATATATATATATATATATATATATATGAATTTGTTACAGGTTTCTTCTGTGGTATTAATACAGGATTTCTAATTTTAGTAGTTTCTAGCCTAGCTGCATAGCTAGTCCTACTTTTATTTTTGTTCTGATCCTTCCAATCCTATAAATAAAATGAAATACTGGGTTGCAGTAAATTTATTTAAAATTTAATCAACAACGATCGGTTTCGGCCCCATTTGTGTCATAAACAGAAGGTGATTAGACATTTGTATAATAATATCATTCTTCCGGCGATTGGTCCCAAAAGATTTTATGTTCGTTTCTAATAATTGTCGTTTAGCCATCGATTTCCATACATACTCGCCCTCTGTTTTTGTCACTTTCAATTCTTGCATTCCAGTCCCCTATTATTATTTTTTCTTATCCTATCTTATGTCCCTTTTAGGTCATCATAAAATTTATTGTTATTTTCTTTAGATGTCCCTTCTATTGAAGCATAGATTTGAATTAGTTGCAAGTAGTTAGAACTAATAAAACAGTAGAACCTTAATTACAACATAAAACTTTTAATCTGGATATATACAATTTTATTATATCAAAGTATAGATGCCGATAACAGAATCATAGTCCACCAAAAAAAATGTAAAACAACAAATAAGATGTAAAACAGTGCTTTAATTTCTTTCTTATTATAGATAAGTAAATGATTTCTAGCATTACTTACGAATCGAGGTAATGGTAAGTAAATATTAAGTTAGCAACCATCAATGTTTACTTTAAAATAAGAAATCTTATCATATAATTTTTTCAATTGTTACTGCCTCGACTGTGCAAAAACTTCAACTCGTAATAAACATTTACAGGCCTATTCAGGAACAAAAATTGAAACAGTGTTTAAATTAAACACTGTTTAAAAATTTAACGTTGACTATTATAGTCAACGTTAAATTTTTGTTCATTCAGAAACATGGCTACTAAGTATTTAAACACTGTTTACAATAAATATTTTTTACAAACGGGAGGCTTATAAAAAAGAATTTTGACATATTGTATTTGTCAAAGCAAGCACAAATTTGAATTGAGTTGTTGTTATTATTATTAAACGTGATTATAACATTATTTCCTTCATCGAGAAACGATAAACATAAATCGAAAAACAAGTAAATAGACGTAATATGGATCAAATTAAAAAAAGAAGTAAATCGGAAAATTGGAAATTGGACGAAAAGAAATTGTTAATAGATTTATGTAAGGAGAAAATTTTAATAATAGAAGATAAAATGTAGAAAGTTATGTTAATAAAAAGAAAAATACTTGTTGGAAATCAATTTATAAAAATTTTATGTCAAAATTTGGAAATAGGAGAAGACTGGGGCAAATGAAACAGGAATGGACAAGAATAAAATTATGAGCCATGAAAAGAGTCAATAAAGTATGTAATGTATATAGTTGTATTTGTATAACTGTTTAGTTTAATGAATGTACTTATTACAGGATAAAAATAATAAGAAAAAAACTGGTGGGGGTACAGCAACAGACGAAGCTACAGACATGGATTGGCAAATTTTTGATCTTTTAAAAGACCAATTTACAAAAGATATTAATTATTATGACGACGACAAAATTTACGTTGTAGACATAAATTACGAATTACACAATAACGAATTTACCCATAATGAAACTATTTCGAACACTACCGTAAACTTAATTATAAATTCTAGTAATAAGGAACAAAATAACAATAAATATAAATTGACCAGATCACTTGACACAAATCCAAAACAAAATTTCGAAAATTTAGAACTTATAGACAATGACAAAAACTGTACAAATTTAGATACAGAAGATATACCGAAGGAAACGGGAAATAAAAAAAATAAACGTAAATCTAGAGAACTCACGGAACACGAATCAAAATTATTAGAATGGTATGTTAAGAAAATTAAAGAAAGCATTAAATCTACTAAAGAACTCCATGAACTGAGAATGAAACATGAAGAGGAAATAAAATTATTGTAGATTCAGAGAAAATACTGAGAATTAAAAATAGAAAAAGAATTAAAAATGAAAAAAAAAAATTAATTCCATATCATTTCAGTGAACAAATTTTATTGTAATAAATTTATATCTACTTAGAACAAGAAATGCATATAACTAAACCATTAATAATAAATTAATTTGAAACTTATTAACATTAATTAAAATTTAAATTAATATATTGTGTTCTAAAAATATCTCCTCTTAAATTTGGCTGTTGAGGAGCATTTCTAATGAGATTTTCATCTATTAAATTTTGTTCATCTGCCCAATCATCATTTTCATTTATTAATTTTGCAATATTATGTAAGACTGTCATTGCTTCTATTGAAATTGTGGTTATATCTAACGAAACGGTAAAACCCCTTTGTAATATTCGAAGTCTTGAATTCCACTGGTCAAATAAACGTTCAATTAAATTTATCTTTCTTGCGCTGCCGTAGATGGGTGCAGAACTGGAGTTAACAAATATTGAGAACACCCATAACCACTGTCTCCTAATAAAATGTCATCAATTTCCCTGTTTTCAAACCTTCTGCGTAAGCTGCACTCATTCCAAATACGCGAATTATGCGCACTACCCCTCCACCGAGCTACTATATTTGTGAAACTGCAGTCACTTGCACAATTATGCTGTAGTAGCCTTTTCTATTGATGTAAAGCGCAGCATTTGGTCCAGTCGGCTTCTTAATTTTTATATGTATACAATCTATGGCTCCAACAATAGAAGGGCACCTCGCAATTGAGTAAAAATTTTTCATTTGTCGCTGCTGTTCTTCATACATCGTGGGAAATTTTACAAACCATCTTTCTTAGTTGCTATTGCAACAGGGGGTCTATTCTAATTCATATAACAACGTGATATACTCAATGTGTATTGTTATCCCCTTGGCGATTTTTGTTAAAAGTCTCATGTGATGTCGTGAATGACGTAAAGGTGATTACCAAATATCCCTATATATTGTTATACATATCAACATCTTATGACGTCATCAACGTCATAACCGATAACAACCTTACATCTTGTTATGAATTAGAATAGACCCCCAGATACTTTTTTAATCAGACGCGACATTGTTGGCTGAGAAAAACTCTAAAAAAAACTCTACCAAAATATCGCAAAACTGATAGTACTTGTAATTTTGAACTTATAGGTTTTCCTCGAAACGTGGTTGGTTTAATTTCTTCTTCAATTAAATTACATATAAAATTTGCACCCTGCTTCGAAAACTTATATTTTTCTCTAAATGAATCTTCACTATAATATTGAAAAGAATTTTTTCTTTTTAAGTACAGCCTAAAAATTTGCGGGTGTTCATTTTCGTTTACTTCACGAACTTCTTCACTATTTTCAAAATATTCATATATGTCACTCATTATCACAGATTTAAACTACCCCTACACGTTGTTTACATTTGACTGTTTAAATTGACGTTTAATTACGATGACTACGATGAAAAAGTGTCTCTGAATGAGCAAAATTCATTTAAATAGGGTTACTAACGATAATAGTATATTATGTACCATGAACTGTAAGTGACAGTTTTTAGGTCGAGAATGTGTTTGGGAAGTCGAGACCCGAAGGGTCGAGATTTCCTAAACATTCGAGACTTCAAATATCACTTACAGTTCAAGGTTAATAGAAAAAGAAAAATAGGTTTCAAAATTAACGTCTGTCAGAGTGCCATGAATGTTTATGATGATGTGGAAACTAAATACTTACCCTCCACCATGAATTGTAAGTAACACACTTACTGTCCACCGTGCACGGGAAGTGTTTACTATAACCATGGAAACCAAATATGCAATAAAAGTTCCACTTACTGTGTTTAAATTTTGTTATTAATACCCATTAATAATAAACTTACTGTGCAGGTATTGCAAAAATAGTGTTTACATTTAAACAGTGTTTAAATAATTAAACATTGACTAAAAAAGGTCTCTGAATAGAAAAATGAACAAAATGTCAATATTAAACAGTGTTTAAGTTAAACACTGTTTATATTCTCGTTTCTGAGTAGGTGTGTTAGTGCCCTTAACAGTTAATAATTATTTTGCTTGATAACGCAATAACAAAATTAAAATTTAGATATATTTGTAGTATTTTAATTTGACAATAGTTTTTATTTTGAAATTAAACTTCGACTTTTATTAATTTACCACTTATTTATCAAATCCCCGTTCTGTGAGATATCATTTTACCAATCAGTAATTTGTAAATATTACTTACTGCCTTGGAAATTTAATGAGTAAATACAAAAATATATGATTGTGCAAAACTAACTATTGCGACCACAAAGTTAAAATATTACAAAGATTCAATTTTTAATTTGTCTAAAGAAATGATTCTACTTGACACATTAGGTATAGTTACCATCTGCTATATTAAAAAATATATTTACATGTTTTACCAAACCTGTAATCAGTAAGATGATTTAATGAATTTTCATCAAGGATTACAACTGACGATTTTATCAAAGTTCCGTTTAAATCTTTCCTTCGTAACTGAGGAATATATCTAGGTTTATTCTCTGAAAAACCAATTCCTTTTGTCCATAACTCGGAAATTGTCATTATCATAAAGTCAGATATATTCGTGTATTTATAGAGTTCCATGACATAATATTCATGTTGATCATTTTTCAAAGCCAAATACACATTGTTATCAACATGAAAACTATAGTTTAAAAAATATTTTTCTTTGTTGTCGATGAAATCGCTATTTTTAGTCAGCAATAGCCATTTGTAAGGCGCAGCAAACAAATTTTTTAGATTGGCCTTTAACAAAATAAATGTTAATAAGAGTAAAAATCTAATACAAAAATAAATATACCTGTTCCATTATATCTGACGACGAATAGCAATCTAAGTCAACGAGAAATAAAATATTTTTTGATTTCCAGTAATGTTTCACATGTTGAGTCTCAGATGTATTAAAAACAGACGTTAATATATTATTTTGTGACGTATGGTTTAACAATGAACACTTTTCAACTAAAATAAACATATATAATAAGTATACATGTATTCAAAGTCATTCCTTGTTTTTATAAAAATTAAACATTTTTTTCCTACGACCACTGTTAAAAATAATCTTTTTAACGGTTGCTTACTAAGTTAAAAATAACAGTTTATAACACTGTGAATATTTTTAAATCGTTGTCATTGGCAACGAATTAAAGTAAAAAACGAATTTACTTTTAACACTTATGTTCAGTTGTTCATAACAAATACATCATAACCTGTCATAAATGTCATTCTATAATGCTTAGTTTTTTATAATTTAATAATACATAACTAGGGTCGTATAAATATATTTGTGTTAAAAGTGATTTTATTTCGTTTGTTATATCATCATTAACTATTAAAACATATTTAAGGAAAATAACTTTAAAATAAATTATTTGGACTATAACACCTTATCGTATCATAATAATAATTTTTCACATTAATATTTGATATATTTTCTTATATTTAATAAAAGTGAAAGAGTTTTACATCAAGTAATATTTTTTTGACTGTAAAATTAGAAAATAAAGGATTGGGAGAACTTTTCAACTACCGTAAGTTTGTTTTAATGTGAGACATGGGATTTGTTATACTCGTATCTATGGTTACAAATTTGATAATAATGTTTTAAAGCATTCATTTTATAATGAAACAACAGTAAAATTGAGGTTAAACAATAATAAAACACATTTATAACATTAGTATTTCGGGCATCTCTGAAGTTTTGGGAATGGTTTTGAATTTTGATTTTGTGATATTGGTATTATACATCGTAAATGAAATATAATAACCTTTTCTTCATAATATATTTATAATTCTAGATGTACATTTTGTGTGCTATGCACACATCATTAGTAGACATAAAAATTATTACGAAAACAATTGTATTTATACTTATAACTAAGTAACATGGATGCTTAGAACTAATATTAAACTCTAACGGTACATTAAAAATACAAATCTAGGATGAATTTAAGAGGATTACACAAATTTTAACAAGGGGTTGTTTAATGGTGATAAGTCAAAATTAAAGAAGTTTCTTTCGTTCTTTTTCATGTGGATTGCTTCTAATATCAGCGCAATTTTTGGCCACTCAGCATTAATTTTGCTAAAAACGCTCGAACACGTCAATTTTAATATGAAGGGGGACACCTAAATGGATTAGTACCAATGGTATAACTTCAACCCTAAAATGGGTGTGGACTGCACCTCAAAAATTTTAAATGGAAAAGGGTGTCAAACATGATACAGTTCGAAAGGCCTTTCAATTCTCTTTTCAACAGTTTTTTTATTTTTCAAATCCGATCATTAGTTCCAGAGAAATATCGTTTAAAACAAATTTGTATCTTGTCTGTGTGAGGCTAAAGCAGATTTGAAAATATCCTTATTCTTGACATGGTACATATGTTCTTTAAACCTAGTGGAAATATTTCGTTTAGTCTGACCAATATAAATTTTAGGGCAGTTTGAGCAAGTGATGGAATAAATACCAGATTTCATGTTGTTCTCAATTCTGTCTTCTACGTTTGAAATAAGATTTTTTAATTTATTGTTATTAGCAAAAACTATTTTTATTTTAGGTTTTTTAAATAAATTCTTCAGTTTGTGGTGTGTAGGTTCATGGTAACATAACTTCCCAAATGGAAATTTTTCTTCGAGATCATTTAAAGTGGTGTTATTTTGTTTTAAAAATTTATATTTATGTTTATTTAATAATTTAAAAACTAAAGATGTATCGTACCCGTTTTCTTTTGCTATGTGACAAATACGTTGCAGTTCTTTTTTATATCTATCTTTATTAAGAGGTACTGTCAATAGTCTGTGAATAAGAAAATTAAAAGTTGCTAATTTATTTTGTGTTAAAGTGTACGAAGAATTATGTATGTAATTTTCGGTATGAGTGTTTTTACTGTAAATATCAAATTCTATGTTTTCCTTGTTTCTGAAAATTTTTAAATCTAAAAATGGTAACTGTTGTTGTTTTTTAATTCATGAGTAAATTTGATAGAAGGGTAAGTTGAGTTTATAAAATCTAAAAATTGTTCTATATTAAAATTATCATCTATTACTGCCAATTTTGTTGTTGTTCCATACATAGTTTTGTTAAAGTAATATATTCTTCAATAATTTTGTGATCCAACTTTTTCTCTTTTAAAATATTTCTTAGAATATCTAAAGTTGTATTTATTGGTATGCTAGGAAAGAGTGAAACCACGTCGAAAGATATAAGTTTCATATTGTCTTTGAATTTAAAATTGTTTATTTTGTCTATTAAATCATACGAATTTTTGATAACTGTTTCCATCTCTAGGTTACATTTATTAAATTCTTGAACTAACCATTTACTGAGATGGTAAGTAGGAAAGTTAATATTGTTCACAATGGGCCTGAATTTGTTTCCTTCTTTGTGGATTTTCGGAAGGCAATATAATCTCGCTAAATTTGGGTTGTCTACTTTTAATTTCTTCAAAATTTCTACATTAATTAAGTTTTTACAACTAGCTATAGTTTTCTTGGTGGTGTTTATGTAGTTAGTTAAAGGATTTTTTGTTAATTTGGTTACTACTATACTAAATCAACAAAAAATCCTTTAACTAACTATCATCCATGTTACCTAGTTATAAGTATAAATACAAGTGTTTTCGTAATCATTTTTATGTCTACTGATAAAGTGTGCATAGCACACGAAATGCACATCTAGAATTATAAATATATTGTGAAGAAAATGTTATTATATTTCATTTATTTGAATTCTTCACGTAGCTCGACTATAATTATATATTATACATCCTGACATTAATTACTTTCGATCTTAAGGTTCCTCAGTAAAAAAAGTTAAATGGTGTGAAGTCCATTCCATCGCATCATTCTGTGTATTTCTCCACCGAATCCTATCCAACGACGTGGAAATGCGTTATTTAAAAAGTTTTTACAATTTGGACGTTAATAATGACGTGAAGTTGACAACATAAGTTTTATTTGAAAATGAACGCTCTGATACATTGCTGTCAAATTTGTATCCATGGCTATGATAAATTCCGTGTTTTCAAATTAAAATAAACTCACGTTACAAAATCTATCTAGTATATAATTTTATCATCAAATGAGATGCACAATATCGATCAAACTAAGAAAAATACTCGTAGGTTGAAAGTTTAAAACAACGTTTTTAAATAATAAAAATATATACATATATACCATAATTACATAAAGTTATTTTTTAATGTATATGTAATTGAATGAATTAAAAAATTCAACACTATTATTCCAAATAGCTATCTTCAACCCTGTAAAAAATAACTGTGCTTGTAACTTGAGAACCACTTGTTTAAAAAATATTTCATTCTATAATGAAATGGGATCCTTGGTCTTCTACAACTTTGTTATTTCGTTTATTTTTGTATCTGTAATAACTTCCGAGTGGAACAATATGCCAACTTCAGTATACTATTTGTATATATTTGCGAGCAATGTACTACATATATGTATTGTAACTTCCAATTATAAAGTGACATATAATTAATTTCTTGACAAACGACATAGATTTACTTCTATAAAAAATAACAAAATTAAATCTTACCTATTGTCCAACATACGAATGCAATTAACCATATAGATTCGGACAAATCAAGATTTATAAAATCAGTAATAAATTCAATTTCTGTCGATTTTGTTCCATTAATATTCTGCATAATATGGAATTTTGCAAAATCAGTTTGAGGTATGCTAAATGTCATTGTGCAAAATCTTCATAGAATGGATCTAGAACACAATCAGAAGTACTTATAACATCCTGAAGTAACTGTAATGTATAAATAATAGTAACGTAATTATTCTGTAACGATAATCAAAATAAAATCAGTGCTTGTTAATGCATAATTTTCTTGTATATTATTTTTTAATCGAACATAAAAACGAATGGTTTCCTTATCCAATTTCAAGTTACAGCACAAATCAATAAAGTGGAGATAGCAAATTATCAGTATGTTTATGCAATTTTTCTTGGGTTGCAGTTTATAATATCAAGTAATTGTACATTAAGAAAACTATGTATTATGTATGATAATTGTTGATACGGAAAACAGAACCGTAATATTTTTTATGTTTGCTGTCCGTCGGGAATGAAGTCTTTTCGCAATGTTTTAAGGTAAACAAGTGAAAGATAAATTATTACAAAAACAAACAAAACAAGAAGAAGGGAACTGTTGTATATATATAAGTTATGATTTGAGGTTCGACGGAAGGATTTTTAAAAACAATTTATTGAAGTAACAAACAATTATTTGCTTTAATTATTTTAAGTCACAAAATTACAATTTAAATACAAGTTTAATTCAAATAAAAAATGGACATAGTTTCTACATGCAAAGATATTCTGACTAACTACACATTTATGAAAATACAGTTTATATAGTGTTTGGGCAAGGGTGTCAGGTTGTTTCCTGTGGGAATCGCAACCTCAGCAGGATGGACCGTGGTAACTCCTCCCTCGCTAAAATTGGGCTTCATCGGGAAGTTTCAGCGTCGATGTAGGGGGTGAAGTTCTCGTTTGAAGTTCGATGTCTTCTGTCGTGGACTGTTTATTCACATGCTTGTGGTATTTCTTCTTGAAATACACTACAGTAAGGGTTGTAGCGCTGGCTACGATGATTCCATATAATGCCCATACTGGATAATTGATGGTGTCTTCTTCTTCAATTGGGTTATTGTAGTATGGGATGTTTTCTATATTTTTGATTGGCTTCAATTCTTCTATTCTATTCAATTGGATCGTCATTTTCGGAGTTTGGGTGTCGTTGTATTTTATTTTGTAATTTTCAATGATTATCGGTTTGCCGAATGTACCGTGTTTGAAATTTAGATCTTGATTCTGGATATTCAGTTTGCATTGGTCTTCTTTGATTAAAAATATTCCGTGTAAGTTTTTTATGTTATCTCCGTGATCACATTGAGTTTTTAGTGATTCAGGAAATGGGAATATTCCAATGAATTGATTGATTTCGTCTAGGTATTCAATATGATTCTTTTTGATGTTCAGTTTCACTAATGGGCAGTTTTCTACTTCGTTTCGTAGCAAGAAATTTGCTTCGCAGGAGTCTTCATTTATTTCTCTTATGTGGTTTGGACATTGGAAGGTGTTCCTTTTATTGCGAGTACATATACCACATAAAGACCTTATTTGACCTACTTCAGACTTTAGTATATACTCATGATTAGGAATTATGGTAACGAACTCAGAATTGTGTTTCGTTGGAGTTGGAATTAAATGGATAAGTTCAAAAATTGTGTCAAAATTTATTGGAATTTCTATGAAGTATATAATTTTGTTATCTTGTAATTTACAGTTGACTGAAATCAATTTTTCTATGTCCGGCATATTTTCTACGTTTATTTCAAGTGGTAGTTCATCTTTATAGTACTTTGAGATTTTGTTTAATTCCTCATATAGATCGTGTGTTTTGATGATGCTCGGATGCATAGTATGGAGTTTGCAAAAAGTTAATGAATTTTCAATGTCTTGGAGGGTATTTAATGTCAATGTAAATAGAATTTCTAGTTGATTGTAAATATCTTTGATTACCAATTTATCATGATCTTTGACTCCTGTAGTAACGGTATGTAGTAGTTCTGTTAATTTAGATTTTAGAATATTTTCGTTTTGTCTAATAGTATCAATTGTCTTGTTAAAATATTTTATCATTTGATTGCTTACGGAATATTGGTTATTAATTTGGTTCTTTAAATTTAATTGATTTTCTTGCAAATGTCCTAGAATTTTCTTATATCGTTTATCATCTTCGGCATCTAGGTTTCCTGTGATGGTTTTTACAACTGTTCCCAACCCGTTAAAAATACCTCGTTTGGTTCTTGAATTTATTAATAGATGACTAAATTTCTCGTTAATTTTGTTTCTTATGTAGCCAATGATTTTGTTATTATTTTCAAAATCCGTGCTAATTGTTTTAGCTTCGTGTATGGTGTGTATGAGTTGTGAGTGTTGTTTGTTTAAATTGTCATACTGTAGTATTAGTGGTTCCAAATCGTAGTAGTGTACAAGAGTATGTTGTGTTCTTTGTAGTCTTGCGTCTCCGAGACTAATTGTTAGTAGTCCTGGATTATGTGTGATGTCTTTAGCAATTAATCCGTTTGAATACGGGAAGTAGAGGGACCTGGAATTGCGGGGTATTTGTTAATAGTTTTTCTGGGTCTTTTTATATTGGAGATGTGAATTTTTGGTTGTTTCTTCTCGTTATCTGTATCAATTTCTGCGGTTTTTAAGTTTTCATTAATTATTTTGATTTTTTCTTTTTTGAATTTTGGGTTTTTAGTTTTATTTACTTTCTGTTTATTATGAACGTAAACTATTTCGGGTATAACAGGTAGTTCTTCACGTTTCTCATTTAATTTTGAAATAGTTTTAGTTTTGTTTTCTTGTAATTTGTTATTAATATCTCTATAAATTAATTTGGATTTTTCCTTATGATTTTGAATATAATTTTGAGTTATTTGCTTATCAATGTCTATGTCAAATGGAGAATTTGTTTCGAGATGGCCATTAATAACTTCGATAGGTTTTAGATTAGTTGTGCTATGGTTTGTATTATTGTATGCGAGAATGGCGTATTTTACTTTATCTTCGATTAACTCGTTTTTGAAGTGGTCTTGCAAATTAAATAAACGTATGTGCTCTATTAATGTGGAATGAAATCGTTCGATTAGACCATTCGAGTTTGGATATTGAGAACAAATGAAATGAATTTTGATTTTATGGAGGGCTAAAAGTTCTTTCACTACTGTATTTTTAAATTCAAGTCCATTATCTGATATGATTAACTGAGGAATGCCATGATGTGAAAAGAAATAAATCAATTTATTAGAGATTTCGATGGCGTTAGTAGAGTTGACCCTGTATGCTTGTGCATACTTAGAAAATGCGTCGATGATAGTAAGGAATTTCGTGTTTTCTAGTGTAAGTATGTCGACGTGTAGTGTGTGTAGGGGTTTGTCAGGGGTAGGAGTGATATTGAGTTTAGGTTTGATGGGATTTCTCTCGTACTTAGCTGCCAAACAAGTTTCGCAATTATTTATGAAGTTTGTGATAGATTTTAATTGATTGGGCCAATAGTATAATTTTTTAATTTCATGATGTATTTCGTTGATTCCGCGGTGGTTTGTTTTTCCTTCGTGGAATTTTCTGATGATTCGTGTAATTTCGTCTTCTTTTTCTATATCAATTAATTTTGTATTACTTTTAATGAATTTTATTTGAGAATGTTTAAAGTGTTTTTGAAGAATGTTGCTAAATTGTTCGTATATGGGTGATTCGAAATACAAATAATATCGAACATTGGGGGCAATATATTCTTTAATAAAATCCACTATCTCTTGTTCAAAATTTATTTCTGATATTTGAACGTGTAATCTCATTTTATCCACATGGAGTTTTTTAATTTTAGGTTTCGATGGTGAATGTTTTACTTGGGAGATAAATAATTGATTTTTTCCAACATTTACTGGAGATTCAGTAATGGTTATACCAACTATGGGATTCTCAGGATTGGAGTGGATTGTTTGGTCTGTTTCGGGGTCAATTTGTTCGTCATCATCAGGTATCACTATTATTGATTGTTTATCATTGTCAGGGTTGAATGTCTCATTGAAATTTTCGATAAGGTCGTACAAATTTTTTGATTCTGGGTCTAAAGTGTTTATATTTAGTTCGATTCTCGATAGGGCATCTGCATTTGTATTAAGTGAGCCTTTTTTGTGTATTACTTCATAATCGAATTCTTCTAATCTAGTTCTCCATCTCATTAATTTTGAATGTGGGTCCTTTAAATTTTGTAAATATTGTAATGGTTTGTGATCTGTCACAATTATAAATTTTCTTCCGTAAAGATAAGGTCGAAAGTATTTAGTTGCCCATATCACAGCTGTTAATTCTTTTTCCGTGGTGTCATATTTCTGTTCCGTATCGTTTAAAGTCCTACTTGCATAAGCAACGGGAAGGTCGGATCCGATAGGGCCTTGTGATAATACGGCACCTATGGCGTATTTACTTGCGTCTGTTGTCAAAATGAACGGTTTGGTAAAGTCTGGGTATTGGAGTATTGGTTCGTTAATTAGTAGGTTTCTGCAGGTGTTAAAACAATTGACGTACTCGGGATCGTTATGATTAATGGTGGCATCCTTTTTTAAACATTTTGTTAACGGTTTCGTAAGATGGGCAAAATTTTTAATAAATTTCCGATAATATCCTAAAAGTCCTAAAAATGCTTTAATTTGTTTTGTTGTCTTCGGTATCGGGTAATTTTGAATAGCATGAATTTTATCAGGATTAGGTTTTACACCTTCGGGGGTCACGACATGTCCGAGGTATGCAACTTCTTTCCTGAGGAATTCAGATTTATCTAATTGGATTTTTAAATTCGCTTCTTTTAATCGGTTAAAAACTGTTCTTAAATTTTGAATGTGTTCTTGAAGGGATGTACTAAAAATGATTACGTCATCTAGATAAACAAGACAGATTTCATTTACTAAATTTCTAAGAACGTTATCCATTACTCTTTGAAAAGTAGCGGGTGCGTTCTTGAGTCCAAATGGCATTCTTAAAAATTCATAATGCCCATGTTCTGTGCTGAAGGCTGTTTTTTCAATATCTGATTTGTTCATCTCAATTTGATGAAAACCAGATGCAAGGTCTAAAGTAGAAAAATATTGACATCTGCCTAATTTGTCTAATAAGGAGTTAATGTTCGGGATTGGATATTTGTCGTCTATCGTTTTGTCGTTCAATTTCCTATAGTCGATAACAAGTCTCCATTTCTTTTTACCTGATGCGTCTAGTTTTTTAGGGACGACCCATACGGGGGATGACCAGGGTGAATGGGAAGGACGGATGATATTTTGGTCAAGCATTTTTTTGATTTGAGATTGAACTTCTTTTCGAAAGATTTCCGGGTATCTATAAGGTTTTGCATAAACGGGATTATCATCTTTCGTGCGAATGAAATGTTTTACATCGTTAGTGAAAGATAACGGGTCATGTTCGGTGTGAAAGATATTTTTGTACTCGGTCAGCAGTTTTGTTATCTCAGATTTTTCTTCATCGTTCATATGGTCCAGTCTTATTTTGTCCATATTTAATTTATTTTCTATTTCATTTTGGCAAAAATTTAGATTATTTATTTCAAAACTGTTTAATTCTTGAAATTTTACACAATTTACTGAATTTATAATTTCTTCATTTTGGCCTAAATTTATGATTGGATATATAGCTTTGTGATTTTGAATTTTGGCAAGTCCTTCGGGAATTATTATGTTATTGAATTTAGTTTCCGGTATCAATATTTCTCCGTTTTCGATATTGTTTAGAAATAATTCGCCTAATTTTTCTGATCTGGGTGGAATTTTTATGTAATTAGATTTGGGTATTATTTCATGGTAATGAATTTCAATTTCTTGTTTCGGAGTTATAATTTTGTCATTTGTCAGGTCAATTTTTGCACCTAATAATTTCAAATTATCTAAACCTAGTAAAATATCAAAATTTCGGTGGAAGTTAAATAAATGGTACTTTACTAATTTGTCTGGGGCATTAAATAATTTTGAAGCAGGAATCACTATGCTAGAATTTTCTATTGATGTTCCATGAGCTGTAGTAATTTTGAATGGATCATTCTTAATTTGATTTTTGTAATATTTATTCGCTATGTTTGGATTTATGAAGGACCGTATCGATTAAAGCTTTTAGGTTAAATTCTGGAAATACAATGAATGGTAGTTCACTATGGTTATGAATCACATTCATTAATTCAATGTTTGTTCCGAGGCTGTTATTGGAAAAAACTCGTTTTCGTCAGTTTGTTCTGGTTCAGTGACATAATATTCTAAATTTGATTCGTCTACATAATTTCCAAAATTTTGTTCTTCTGGTTCTGCATATTCTTGCAGTTCCGTATTGAATAGTTCTTCAGCGATAGGAGGTCTGTTTTGGGAGTGGAAGAATTGTTGTGGACGATAAGGACCAGCTGATGGGTGAGGTGTCGTTGACTGCCTTGTGGAAATACTCATAGGTGTTGGCTTATTCGGTTTAAAATTTGGATTTGGTCGAAAAACATTTTGGTTGGGTTGATTATTTGGTTTATTGAATTGGTATGGACGTTGGTTATTGAATGGTTTGTTAAATTGATTGTTGCCAGGGAATTGGTTATTATAGTTTTGTTTAAGTACCTGATTTGCAGGAGGCAGGGGTCTATACATTAGTTGCGGGTTTTGGATTTGTCTAAATTGGTTAGTTGAATTATATTTTGGTTTCTGTTGGTGTAAATGTTGTGTGGTGTTTTTGCTTGTTGCATGAGACCGACCGTGAGTTTCAAGTTGAAAATCATTAGTTAACATGTTTAACGCGGTGTTCATGTCTTTTGGATTTTTTGTGCGCATTAGAGTGCCTAATGGTTCTTTGAGTCCGCGAAGTAGTATTCTTACGGCATAATTTTGAAAGTACCCTATAAGAACGGGCATGGCTGCTTCAGTGCAATGAGTACTGATGTAAGATATTTGCAAATTTAACATGTCTTGTACTCTATTATAAAATTCGAATGCTGTTTCATTTTTTTGAGTTAATTCGGTTATTTCGATGTTTAATGTGTATAGGTCTCTCTTATCTGAATATGCGTTGAGAAGAGCTTTTTTTAGATCTTCCCATGTTGTTATTGTGGTGCTAGCTATATTTATGGCTGCATCACCTTTTATTTTTGAAATGATACTCGACATAAGAAATTCGTTTTGAAAGTCTGTTGTATCAATCGTATTATAAAATTTTTTAACAAGTTTTTCACTAATTTCTATGAATCTTGATAACAATTTACTATCACCATAGAAGTCTGGGATCATGTCTAGGTAGCATTTTTCTAGTTTTGGGGGAGCCATGTTTGATTTGTTAATTCTAAGGTTATTTAATATTTCTGTTAATAATTCTGGTTCTAAGTCAGTTGTTTCGTTATTTATAATTTCCCGATCAGAGTCTGAGTCTGAATGGTACTGGTAATTATGTGACATATGGTACTTACAATAGAAGAAGCAGTTTGTCCATGGGTCCTTGTCCTGTGTTCGTCAGGGCCTGGTTCTGCGCCTCACGATGTGCTCTCGGTAGATGCAGTGGATTGGACGTTTCTTCTTGTTGACCTTCCGATTTTTCCGGTTAATCGTTAATACGAACGCGTTTTCACTATGCTTGGAAATCGCCCGAAAAATCCGTTACGACTGCGCCAGTTATGATTTGAGGTTCGACGGAAGGATTTTTAAAAACAATTTATTGAAGTAACAAACAATTATTTACTTTAATTATTTTAAGTCACAAAATTACAATTTAAATACAAGTTTAATTCAAATAAAAAATGGACATAGTTTCTACATGCAAAGATATTCTGACTAACTACACATTTATGAAAATACAGTTTATATAGTGTTTGGGCAAGGGTGTCAGGTTGTTTCCTGTGGGAATCGCAACCTCAGCAGGATGGACCGTGGTAACTTATATATATATATATATATATATATATATATATATATATATATATATATATATATATTTGGAGAAATCGTTATTCCGAATACCATTGGTAACTAGAATTTTACTTGTTATTGCTTGCCACGTGCTCAAACAACCAAGGGTTAAATTTAGATCTGCAACGTATCCTCAGCTGTGTGAGATTTAAGGCCGCTAGTTTGATACAGTGGATGGGACGGCATACAATCATGAAAGTGCCAAACTATGACTGAAAACTGAAATCTTAAGAACATTTGGATAAGTTAATAAGACACCATTAAATTTTAACTGGGAGTTATATTCGAAAACCCAAATAAATACAATAAAACAATACGATATACGAAAAGTATTACATCGAAATATAATTAAATGAATAACAATCAATAAAAATCGAATTGAACAAATAATACACCAAATCTAATGTTATAGAACAGGAAAATCATATCCGGCCAAATAATTAAATATAACCCAAGCGAGCTTTTTTATTCTACAACAGGGATAAATAATAATAATAATATATATATATATATATATATATATATATATATATATATATATATATATACAGGGTGGCCCAGCGAAAATTATCAGCGCAATTTTTGGCCACTTAATATTAATTTTGCAAAAAACGCTCGAACACGTCAATTTTAGTATAAAGGGGAACACCTGAATGAATTAGTACCAATGTCATAACTTAATTATAACTTAATAATTTGTTTTAGCCCATTTGATTGCAGTTTTGCACAGCTGGTAAAATTTGTTTTAAACGATATATCTCTGGAACTAATGATCAGATTTGAAAAATAAAAAAACGGTTGAAAAGAGAATTGAAAGGCCTTTCGAACTGAGCCATGTTTCACACCCTTTTCCATTTAAAATTTTTGAGGTGCAGTCCACCCCCATTTTAGGGTTGAAGTTATGCTATTGGTACTAATCCATTCAGGTGTCCCCCGAACACGTCAATTTTAATATAAAGGGGGACACCTAAATGGATTAGTACCAATGGCATAACCTCAACCCGAAAATGGGTGTGGACTGCACCTCAAAAATTTTAAATGGAAAAGGGTGTAAAACATTACACTGTTCGAAAGGCCTTTCAATTCTCTTTTCAACAGTTTTTTATTTTTCAAATCCGATCATTAGTTCCAGAGAAATATCGTTTAAAAAAAGTTTTATCAGGTGTGCAAAACTGCAATCAAGTAGGCTTAAACAAATGACAGAAAGTCAAGTATCAGTTCATTAGGTGTTCAAAATGACTATTTCCAACTTCCATACAGTAATAAAGATTTTGCTCAAAATTTTGGAGATACGGTACGTTGCCGTAAATCTTCTAAAGATTCGGGTGGCGTGGCATAAACGTTAGACTTCAAATAACCCCACAAAAAAAATCTAACTTACAAATTTCTTGTTTATTACATACAACTTTTTGTCATTTGTTTTAGCCTACTTGATGGTAATTTTGAATACCTGATAAAATTTGTTTTAAACGTTATTTCTCTGGAACTAATGATCGGATTTGAAAAATAAAAAAACCGTTAAAAAGAGAATTGAAAGGCCTTTCGAACTGTGTCATGTTTGACACCCTTTTCCATTTAAAATTTTTGAGATGCACTCCACCCCCATTTTAGGGTTGAAGTTATGCCATTGGTACTAATCCATTTAGGTGTCCCCCTTTATATTAAAATTGACGTGTTCGAGCGTTTTTTGCAAAATTAATGTTAAGTGGCCAAAAATTGCGTTGATAATTTTCACTGGGCCACCCTGTATATATAATCACTAGGGAATGTGTGGCAAATGAATAAGCGAGGAAGTCTACTAAACAGGTAGATAAATAGCGTGTAAATAGTATTTCGCAAAATAAACAAACAATGGCGCAATATACTGCAATCCGTGTGGTTAGTCGACCATTACCTATGTGGTAATGCAAGCGCAAATTCCTTAAGTACGATAAGAAAATTCTGTCGTAACCTCTTCCGAATCTTACAAACCCTAACTAGGCTCTTCACTAGATCAGTTGGAGACAAAACTCGCGTGATTTAGCACATTCGTAACAACAGGGGTTGATAAAACTTCGCCGCGTGTATTTGTTTAGTTTTTCACGAATCACTATGGAGAACAGGGGGTTTTTATTTTTCGTCATATATTTTTGATGTGTTATTTCTTATAATTTAAACTATCCTAGAATTACACTATGTACCTACATTTTAAATATCAACAAAATGTTTGATTGTAAAAACAGTAATATATACGTGGTTGTACAAATTTTCATTCGACAATTTCTGTAAGTGTCCATAATTTTTCATTTTAAAGCCATTTTTGGATTATGTGGAACCCTGCTGAAGACTATTGATTAGTCGAAACTTTCGTTTTTGAAATAAAATATCGTTCTTATGTCTGTCGTCCAATTTTTACTTTCCTAACATACCCTATCCAGTCGTGTTTAGTAATGTATTAATTATTTATGTAATTTTAATAAATAATTTTTGACGAAGCGTCACGAGGTCATTTTATTTTAACAGTGTTTTTGAACTTAAATTTGTAGTCAAATTTACCGAAGCTCTACCTTCCAAATATTTTAAAACTATTGCCTAGAATTTGTATTTGAATCAAGCCACCGCGCAAGGCCAGCGCACGCATGTCTAGTAATGGCAGAACACCATGACGTTTGATTTTTTTACATTGTGTTTTTTTTGAAGTTGTTCTGCAAATCAACACTCTGATTTTTTTTATTCGAACACCATGAAATGTAAATGTAGTGCCAAACACATCGCAGTGGGTTTTGTGAAAGTGGAGTTTAGAAAGCATTACCACCGAACATGTGTTTGCGTCAAATTGCTCGTTCAATTAATTTCATGTGGCGAAATTAACTATATATGAGTATAGATTATACTCATATATAGTGTTACGGGTAGTTCGGTAGTTGTTTTTCCGCTGTTTTCTTAATCCTTGTGTGGGTGAAACGTGTGCTTGAGAGAGTCATCGTATTTCCATCCCGGCCACGAGTAGTGCGTAGAGCCGGAGAAAAGCTAGTGATCGCGTTACCGCTATCGGTATAATTTGAGATATATTTCAGCCTAAAAATAATCTTTGAATTCGGTTGAAATCATTTTGGTTTCGCGAGCCGCAAGACAAGGTTTGGCCTGTTTATGTTTCATCGCCAGGATCCAGCAAAAATAGTTTGGTCCGACTGCACTTTGCGTTCGTTCTTTTTCTCACCATATAGCATCATGTACATGTTTGTAAGAGAGCAGCGCAGGGTGAAATAATTTTTCCTGAACCGAGTAAATATATTTTATTTTCAAATTTCTTTACTGTCTTTTCTGGGAAATCGACTCGTCACATTATGTTTAAGCGAGCGATCACCACTGAAGTTGAAATCCGTACCTTGGACATTTTTTTCTCCACTGAGATACCCGTGGCCGTTGTCACTGGACGCCTGCATAATATGTCTCTACCGTTACGTAGAGTGGCGTCCGAGATTTAGCAAGAAGTAGTGCAACAGCGTTTGTATATTTTATTATACCGTAACTTATCGACTAATTCCGGTGCTTTTGCACTAGTTCTTGTTTTGCAGGCTGTAGCGGCGTACTGTACGTTGTGTGACGCGAAGATATTGCCGTAAGACGTCACCCCTCTCCGAGTACGATTGAGACTGGCGACCTAAAGACGTCACAAATTGTACCTCTTACTGACAAATATTGAGTAATTTTTTTACACAACATTACTAAGTATACCACATTTTGAAATTCTAATTTCTTAACACTAGAAATTATTGCCTTTGACATTTTTCAAAAATAATATTATTTTTTGACATTTAGAAAATGGCAACGTTGTACAGGATTACCAACCATTTATTAGTAAAAGACACTAAATACCGTGTATTTTACTGGGTATATGCTAGGGATAGTAACATTGCTGTTTTGGCTACAATTTTATTACTAGGTATGACGTACGATCACATTTTCGTGAAAAAGACTATATTTTGTTATGGAACGAGATGATTTTTTAGATGAAAACGGTTACAAAAAAAGTATCTATCCAATTATTCATTTATCATTGATATTTCAAACAATAAACACTTTCTGAAACCAAATATTAATCGAGAAATGTTTTTGATGACATATGTTCTTAGTCGAATGTGACTGTGACTAGATTGCATGAAAATTCATATAAATTATTTTCGTGGTTCTGGTTTATGAGTTTTTAAAAATAATTATTTTATTCACAAATATTAAATTTAATGTTTTCAAAGCAAGACACAAGTCCAGACTGAATATAATATTTCTTTACAATCTTTTATATGTGTTTTTGATACAGAGTAATACAATATGATAACATGATAACAGGATGTCGGGAACTGCTGATGGTTGCAACTCCTGGGCAGGTAACACCTTCCTCCTTAAGAAGAAACTCTAGGGCGGAACGACTTGAGTTTCGTCAATCTGCGTGAGAGTCCTGGGAATTGTATTCTGGAAAAATTTATTTTTTATTTTGAACAAAAAATATGTTGCGATCACCAATGACAGGCAGATGACTCCTATTATTGCAGCCACGGAGTATTTGTATTCCGTCTTCATCGGATCGATGTCGATTTCTTCAATTTCTTGTAATTGGAGTTGATGTAGTTTGTCCAGTGGTGTCTTGTCCAGTTTTAGTTTTTCAACTTGTAGGGTTGTAGGACTTCTTATGTTGATTTTTTCTAAGTTGATTGGATGACCAGGTATGGAGTTTATTTTATTGGAATACACATAGGATGAGATTTTGATTGAGCAGTTTGGTGGTATAGTGAATAGATAGGTTCCTTGAAGGGAAGCGATGGTATTTCTACTGCACGTTGTTTTTGTTTGTTGCGGTGTAGGAAATATTCCAATATAATGTGCTTTATTTATTTCTAATACAATTTTTTGTCTAATTTTTACTGGCACATGTTGGCAATTATTGGCAGTGGTATCAGTAGTTAATATTGAAGCTAGCTAAAAGATGAAGAATGTCTAAACATTCTTCATCTTTTTCCATTGGGAGGAGATTTGTGTTGTCGCATAGGAATTTCGACTCCAGGTCTATACACTTCTCGTTGGTGTATTGGTATGCGTTGTTGTTTAAGGATAGATAAGTAGCAGGTGGAATAATTGTAGATTGATTAACGTTTGGAATGGAGTATAAATGGTAATGATCGAATGTTTCTGGGTGTACCAGCGGGAAATCAAGTGAAAACATAATTTTTTCGTTACTAATATGTACTTTAATTTTAATAACGTGATAATATCTAGAAACGTCTTCAATGTTTGGAAATAATAATTGTTTGTGATCGTAAATGGATAATAATTCGCTAATGGCATGTTTCAAATCTTCAAAGGAAATTATGCTTGGGTGTACAGTTTCCAAAATGGCAAATGTTACCGCGTTTTCAATTTCTTCCAAATAATGCACTAATGAATCAATATTATATTTAATTTCTTCTAAAATTTCTTGTATAATCAAATAATGAGAAAACGAGAAACTTGAGTTATTAATTGATTTTATTATCTCATTTGTTTTATTTTCTATATCATTTTGATTTTTGATTATTGACGTGATCGTTTCATTGTTATGTACAGAGTCGAGAGTCTGTGAAATTATGCTGGTTTTAGAATTTTATTTTCTAAGATTTTGAATTTGTTTTTAGTCTTATGCTGTTTTTTAAAGTCATAGGTTTTTTGTCTGGGTCTTTTTATGTTACTTAGGTGGATGTTTGTAGAAGTGTTGCCGTGTTGTGGTTTTATTTCGGCGGTTTTTAGATTTGGATTAATTTTTTCAATTTCTTCTGGTTTGAATTTGTTATTCGTTTTGCTTTGCTTTTGTTTATTTTTTACGTAAATTGTTTTAGGTATTTTAGGTAGATCTTCGCGATTTTTATTTGCGTTATCAATAGTTTTTTGTTTGTATTGCTCGTTTGTATCTCTGATTTTATTGTATAGCAGTTTAATTTTTTCCTTGTGATTGATTATATAATTATTAACTAGTTGCTTTTCCAATTCAAGGTCTAGGGGTGAGTTTACGTCAATGTGTCCTGATATAATTTCGCACGGTTTAAATATTGTAGCAGAATGGATAGAATTATTGTATGCTAGCAAGGCATAGTTGACTTTCATTTCAATTGGTTCTTTGTTATATTCGTTCTGATTGTTTAGTAGTCTTATATGTTCCACAAGGGTCGAATGAAATCTTTCAATTAACCCGTTTGATTCTGGGTGTTGTGATGTTATAAAATGGAGTTTTACTTTATGTACTTCTAATAATTCTTTAACTAATGAATTTTTAAATTCTAAGCCATTGTCCGAAATTATTTGATTTGGTATCCCATGATGGGTAAAATATTTAACAAGATTATTCACAACTTCTATGCCTTGTCCGGAATTCAATCTATAGGCTTGAGCATATCTTGAGAAAGCATCAATTATCGTTAAGAATTTTTGTTTTTCTAAAGTTATCGAGTCAATATGTAAAATTTCAAAAGGTTTAGTTGGGGTTGGTGAAATATTAAATTTTGGTTTAATAGGGATTCTGTCATATTTAGTTTTTAAACATACTTCACATTCATTAATGTAAGTTTGAACTGATTTCCTCAAATTAGGCCAGTAGTATTTCTTTCTAATTTCTTTCTCTGTTTCATCGATTCCTCTGTGATTAGTTTTGCTTTCGTGATAATTTTGAATAGTTTCTTTAATATCTTCTGAGTCTACGACATCTAATAATTTTTGAGTATATCTTACTAAATTTATATGTGAGTTTTTGAAGTATTTTTGGATAATTAAACTGAATTTTTCATATATTGGGTCTTCAAAGTATAAGCAATATTTAACTTTCGGGATGATGTATTCTTTTATGAAATTAATTATATCTCTAGCAAAATAATAATTTGGTTTGTTCCGAAATTAACTGGTTTATCACAAATAGGTATTCCTGCGATCGGATTTTCTGTGTTCGTGTGAACTGTTTCATCGTCTGAAATAATTTCATCTTGATTTTCATTATCGGTTTGAACTACTAAAGAGACATTATCTAAATTATTTTCATTCTCTTGTTTATTGGTGTTAGAAAAATTTTTGTTAAAATTTTCTATGTATTCGAATATTCCTTCGGAGTTCTCATTTGTTTCGTTGGCATTTAATTGAATACGAGATAATGCGTCTGCATTTAAATTTAGTGAACCTTTTTTATAAACAATTTGGTAATCATATTCTTCTAGTTTAAGTCGCCATCTTACAAGTTTCGAATTGGGTTCTTTTAATGAAAACAACCATTGTAAAGGTCTGTGGTCCGTATAGATGACAAATTTATAAAGATAGATAAGGCCTGAAATGTTTCACTGCCCATACTATGGCTAGTAGCTCCTTTTCAATTGTGGAGTATTTAGTCTCTGAATCATTTAACGTACGGCTGGCATAAGATATAGGCAGATCTGATCCTACTTTTCCTTGTGACAGTACGGCACCAATCGCGAAATTGCTCGCGTCTGTCGTTAAAATGAAAGGTTTCTCGAAATCAGGGTGTTGCAAAATAGGTTCATTAGCTATCAAATTTTTACAGGTATTGAAACAATTTATGTAATTTGGATTTTGTGTATCGATTTTCGCGTCTTTTTTCAAGCATGAAGTTAAAGGTTTTGTTAGATTTGCGAAATTTTTTATGAATTTGCGATAATATCCGAGTAATCCCAAAAATGCTTTTATTTCTCGCGTAGTTTTTGGTAAGGGGTAATTTCTAATTGCTTTGATCTTCTCGGGGTTAGGTTTTATGCCGTCTGATGTAATTAAGTGACCTAAAAATGTGACTTCTGTTTTTAGAAATTCGGACTTATCGAGTTGTACCTTAAGGTTACTCTCGCGTAATTTTTGGAAAATACTTTTTAAATTTGAAATATGCTCTTGAAGTGATGCAGAAAATACTATTATATCGTCCATAAAAACAAAGCAAATTTTGTTTAAATATTCTCGTAATATGTTATCCATAACTCGCTGAAAAGTGGCTGGTGCGTTCTTTAAGCCAAAAGGTGTTCGTAAAAATTCATAGTGTCCGTGTTCTACGTTAAAAGCGGTTTTCTGTATGTCGTCCGGGTGCATTTCAATCTGATGAAATCCACTTGCCAAGTCTAATGTTGAAAAGTATTTTGATCGTCCAAGTCGGTCTAGAATGTCGGATATATTCGGGATAGGGTAACGGTCATCTACAGTCTTCTCGTTTATCTTGCGATAATCGACGACTATACGCCATTTTTGTTTGCCAGAAGCATCAACCTTTTTTGGAACGATCCAAATAGGTGATGACCAAGGCGAATCACTGGGTCGTATGATTCCCTGTTCTAACATGTTGTTAATTTGTTTCTCGACTTCGGGTTTGTGAATGAATGGATATCTATAGGATTTTGAGTGTACTGGAATTTCATCTTTTGTGATTATTCGATGTTTGATCTTGTTTGTAAAAGTTATTGGAGTTCCTTCTCAATAAAATATATCAGAAAATGATTGGACTAATTTTGAAATTTGATGTGTTTCTTCCGTATTCATGTGGTCGGTTCTAATTAATTTAGTTAAGTCTGATTTGTCTTGATATTGGATATTATTTACATCGTCATTGACTGTGACATTAAATAATTCGAATTCAGAATTATTAAATGGGTTGGCATTAATTGGTTCGTACAAATAAATTTCTTGTGGTTCATATGTATTATTATAAATATCTACAGGGGCATAACCGTTTTGACAATTTGATAAACAATTTCTAATTAAACAATTCGAAATGTTTGTGGGTGATATTAATACATCGCCGTCGGGTGCATGTACTGGAAGTTTTACGGTTTCGAGAGTGTTTGGTTCTATTCGAGCAAAGAACAATAATTTTTGTTTCGATTCGTAGTGTGATAGTTTTAAACTCGTGTTTGGGGTTTTCAAGATAGAATGTTTTATATCTAGTTCGACGTTTAAGTCTTTTAACGTGTCATATCCAATTAATCCATCGAAAAAGTGATGAAATTTAAACAAATAGAATTTTATATTTTTGTCGGTATTGAATTCGGGGAATGCTGGAATTTCAATACAAGAATCGCGTTTAGTAGTTTGAAATATTGAACTAATTGTAAAATTTTCCTTTTTAATAAATGGTTTAAAATATTTTTCTGCAAGATCTGGATTTAAAAATGATTTTGTCGCTCCGGTGTCTATTAACAATTTTAAGGGTGGATTCGAAATTTTTATAAAGGGTAAATTTTTTTTTCATAGATGGAATGAATTTCTATGTTTGGTTCTGAGACTGGCTCGTTTCGCAAAAATTTTTATTATCTTCATAAGAGTCGGGTTCGTACACGTCGTATTCGGTTTCATTTGTGTCGACCGAAGTGTTTTGTCCGTATTGTTCGTAATTTTACACTTCATTATAATTATCGTAATAATATTCTACTGGTTCGTAAAATTCGGTGGGCTCTACATTGAATAGTTCTTCGCATACAAATTTTTGTTGTCCGTTATTTTGGAATTTTGATATAGTACCATGTGATATTCCACTTATGGGGGTTGGTTTGGGAAATTGTTGACGGGTGGCAGAACCTTGTGGTTTCCACACGTTTGTAGGATTGGGTCTAGGTTGAGGTCTTCCAAATACTTGTTGGTTTGTAAAGGTTCTTTGAGGTTGAATTGGTCTAGGCTGTAAAGCTATTGGAGCACTGGGAAATGGTCGGGGTTGATTATAAAATTGTTGTTGCGGAGAATTATAGGTTGTTGGAGGTTGATATTTTGGAAATTGCATTGGGATTTGTCTTTGAATGTGCATATTAGGCTGAGGTTTTTGAGTAATTTTATTATTGAAAGCGGGTCTTTGTAAATGTCTGATGTTATTTTCCGCTACTATATATTGTCTACTTTCTGCTAAACTAGTGGGCTTCATGGCGCGAATTGTTGAACCAAGTGGTTCTTTTAATCCAGCTAAAAATATTTTCAACGTGTGTATTATAAAAATTTTTCTTGACTGTTTTAATTGTCTCTTCTGATTCATGAATTTCAACATAATTATGAAGAAAGCTTAAATTTTGCATTACTTTTGTGTAAAATTGAAGTGCTGATTCATCTTTTTGTCTTAGTTGATCTAAATCAAATAATAAGCCATTTTCATCTCGCTGGTCGTCGAAATAAGCAACTAACGTTTCTTTTACTGTTTTCCAGTCTTTGGTTATACAAGTAGTGTATATATACTTCGCGGGCTGCTCCGGATAATTTTGCATATATTCCGTATACTACTGTAATATTTTGAACGCAATGTAAATTTTTAGGTTTCGGGTCCCAATAAGATTTTATTAGGGCATTTGCAATTTCTAGGAATCCCGCTAATTCTGTTGGATTTCCATTGAAGTTTGGAACGATCTCAAGTAATTTAGTTTCAAATTTGGGAATTTGTGACATATTTTTGCTTATAGATAAATTAGAAAGAACTGAATTAATTATTGTTAAATCTACTTTTTGATTTCTGTAAGAATTCGTAAAATCTAAGTCTAAATCTAACTCGTTCTCACTGTTTTCCGCGGTGGAAGGGTAAGATGAGAGCGAGGAGTCGGACATAAAAATGAAAACAACTCACACAACCAATTTGATGAAGAGTCGCATTCCTGGCTGATTTCCTCGATGGAGATCTGCTGGGTCGGAGAGTGATTCCTTGGATTCTCGATGAATCTTGTAGAATTTCGGTCCGTCGCGAGTTAACAGTTGACACTGCAGGTTTTTTCACGATGAATTACCTCTCAGTATCCTATCGACTGCGCCAATTATTTTCGTGGTTCTGGTTTATGAGTTTTTAAAAATAATTATTTTATTCACAAATATTAAATTTAATGTTTTCAAAGCAAGATACAAGTCCAGACTGAATATAATATTTCTTTACAATCTTTTACATGTGTTTTTGATACAGAGTAATACAATATGATAACATGATAACAGGATGTCGGGAACTGCTGATGGTTGCAACTCCTGGGCAGGTAACATATATTTATTAAGAAATAATGCAAAAGAATGTTTGCAAATTGTTGTATATTAGTTTAAGGTATGATATAAATATTTTTAAATACATTTTTATTTTTATCACTTACAGATGTCATATTAAGTTACTAGCTCAGAGTGTAATCAAATGAATTTAAATGAAGCTATTTTTATCATAGATAATGCTATAAAAAGAGTAAATATAATATATTATTTCATATACAACCATAAAGCTTTAAAAATGAATTATTTATGCCAAAATTTGTAATGATGAAAGTTGCGAGCAAGGTTTGCAAGTTCCCATAGTTAGTTTTAGTTATTATTGTATAGTTATAAACATATGTCGTTTTAATATATATATATATATATATATATATATATATATATATTCATTGGATAGTAAATAAAAATTACTTTATGAACATTATTATTTCATATATTTTACTTATTTTATTCAATTCAAATTTGTCAATCTGACATCTAAAATACATTTACATAAACGAAGTGTACCTATTAAAATGATAAGATATATTTTAAAGGGATTTATTTAGAAACCAAAAATTTTTAACATTTAACAGTGAGCCTTTAGATTCCCAAAATTTAAAAGAAAACGACCAGCTTTGATTGTTAGCTGCTCTTTTTGTAAATTTTCGGGACCCTAAAGACCCATTGTTAATTGTTATGGTATATTTATAATATTTTTATTAAAAAAATATTGTGGTCTAATTAAATTTATTAATAAGTGTCTTTGAATTTTAAAATTTAAACTTAATGGTTACATTCAGTAATCCGACTGTACAACACATTTTTGAACGCATCCAAAATAAAAGTTGTCAAATTATCTTGTCATTTTGACAATGCTGAAAATATAAGTATAATGCCCATATTCATAAACGTTCGTTATATTTATAACGCTTCGTTATCCTTTAAACGAATCATTAAATTGAATATTTATATTCATAAACATTCGTTTTCAATGACATTCGTTAAATTGTTCGTTATATTTAATGACTGCATTTTCTTTCATTAAAAATATAACAAACCGTTATATAGTTGTCATTTGTCAAGTCACATACGTTTTATGATAATAGTAAGTAATTTTTTTCTGATATTATACAAATGTAATTAATACGTAGGTGTAATCAACATAATATATAATTTTAGCAATGTCTACGTCTTCTGAAACGTCAATATCTTTTTCATCGTCATTTTAACGAAAATCTTATAGATAACATATTGTTGGCAATGCCCAGACCACGATTATTTAGAAATCGGAATAATCCTATAGAAATATTCGATAATTTAGAATTTAAGCAGAGATACAGATTAGAAAAATAAACTGTAATAAATCTTTGCGATATTATAGGGGAACATTTAGAAAGCAATACACTAAGAAATAAGGCACTAACTGCAATGGATAAAATTCTAAGAACATTAAGATGCTACGGGAACATTTCAGCAGGTTTTAGCCGACCATATGAATGTTAGCCAATCTACTGTCAGCAGAATAATCCCTGTAGTTACAAGAGCAATCGCTGCATTTAGAGAAACTTTTTTAATAATGCCTAGAACTGTAGAAGCTCAAAGAAAGAATATATTAGAATTTTATTCTATTCATCATTTTCCTCGTGTTATTGGTGCAATTGATTGTACCCATATAAAAATACAATCTCCTGGTGGAAATATTGCAGAGTTATATAGGAATAGGAAGGGTTGGTTCTCTTATAATGTACAATACATATGTGATGCAAATTTGAAATTTTTGGACATTATTGCTCGATGGCCTGGTAGTGTACATGATGCCACTATTTTTTACGATTCACCAATTAAAGTAGATTTTGAAAATAATGTTTATCCAAACAGTATTGTAATTGGAGATTCAGGATATGCTCTAAAAAAATATCTACTTACACCAGTATTAAATCCTGCAACGGATTCTGACCATAGATATAATGAGGCTCATATACATACAAGGAACGTAATAGAAAGAGCATTTGGAGTATAGAAGAGAAGATTCCCTTGTTTATCTGTTGGAATGAGAATAAAAAACAAAAAGTCTTACATATCACAGTAGCGACAGCAGTTCTACATAATTTATGTATTATTTTAAAAGACAATATGGACAATCAACACGATATTGAACTTTACGATGACGGAATACATGAAGTTATTGCTGAAAATAATATAAATAACAATAGATTTAGAGATAGTTTTATTAATAACCATTTTCGTAATTAATTGTAATATTATTAATATAATTATAATTTATATTTATTTTTAAATCTTATATACTAGGAAAATTATGAATTAATTATAAATAGGTACAACTACTATACTAATCTCTTTTTTCTAATTCTAATTGTAATTTTGCTTTTTCTATTTCTATTTCTTGTAAAATTAATTCATTTTCTAATTATTTTTTTTGTAATTCAAAAAGTTGGGTCGCTTGCACATTTTCCTCTTTTGCTCGAATCAATTTAATTTTTTTATATTCTACTTTTAATTTCATGTATTCCTGTTCCTCATTTTTTTTGTTTCTTTTTGCTTCGGTAAGTTTTTCAAGAGCACCATACACGTCTGTGGCTTTTTTGCATCGCTTAGTCGGTTTCGTTTTGCTACATTCTTCAATTTCTACCATGGGCATTACTTCAGTAATAGCCACATTTTCTATAAAATTATTGTCCTAAAATGTAGATAAAATTATTTAAAAATATAAAGCAAATTTATAATTTTCTATTCAAAAGATATAATAAAAAAACCATTTCCAAATTTGATGAATGCATATTGGTTACTCCGACGTCACAAATTTCAATAATGGAAGTTGTACTTCTATTTACTTCAATATTCGGCAAGTTATCTTAAGAAATATCAATGTAGTTATTACATAAAATAATTATAATTAATAACGTTATACTTGATTCGAATAATGTCCTGTTTCATTTTCATATTCATGATATGAAGACGCACTATCGTAAATATTTACATCTGGTTTGAATTGCTCTTTCATTAAACTAATGAGCCGTTCTCCATTTGTGTCCTATTTTTTTATGTATGCCCCTTCACCAGTTTTATAAATTTCTACCTAAAATTGCACATAATTATTTATTTCTCTTCATTTTCTAATCTCGTTTATTACCTTGTCATCAGCATTTTATTTTCTTTTTTTTCTTTTTAAATTATCGTAAAAAGTCTTTAATTGTGATCGGCTACCACTAGCAGCACAATTAAATTCTGTTGTAATTTTTTCCCATGCAAAATTTTTTTCTTTAACACTGACTGCGTCAGTCTTCTTATTTTCTATTACTTTTAGATAATTTTTGATTTCTAATATATTTAAAAAAAGTTGCATATCATTTTCGGTAAAATTTTTACCTTTTACCCTTTTCTTAATAATTGACATTTTAAACAATTTAATTTTTGACTTTAAATTTGTAACATGAAATTAGCTTTCAACGCAAAAAGTTACTAGGTATTTTAACAATCATTATATTTAAACAAATCGTTATATTTGACAATTATTGTTTGTAAATATGGTTAAATATTTAACGTTCGTTAAATTTTAACAATTCGTTCTGTAACGAATCGTTATAATGCGTTTTATGAATACGGGCTTTAGTCTGTATTATGCATTTAAAATCAATAAGATTAGATAATCATTTTGCTGTATTATCATAAAGAGACTTCATTTTATTAAGAAATGTAAAGAAGTTAGCAATGTATTGTGTATCAGAACTTGTACAAATGAAACTACTGCAAGAAACATAGTATTTGTTTACATATGTGTTATTTCTATAATTTTACCTTGAATTATAACTGTGCAGTGAAGTCACATTAAAATAAGAATTCTAATATACCGGGTGTCGCAGCTCGACCGACACATGGGAGTTTTACATGGAAATCAGTTAATTATGAATAGTATCTCCCCAGTGCAAGATATTAACTTGAAATTTTGCATACTTATAGGAGAATATTAATTCTATGGATCACACTTATTTGAAATATGCAATTTCGTCTGCAGGGCGAGATTTATTAAATTTAAAATCTAATATTTTCGTTCAAAATCAGACAGCCATGGAAATAAAAGAAATTATTTATCTGACAGTTTAGTGAAATATTACTGATTTTAATTCTTATTCCCTGTATTTTAATATTATTTAAGTTGAATTTAGTTTCTTTTTGTTAAATAATATACCAATATTACAAAAATATAAATATCTACAATGGCATGTCATTAACTGTCAGAACTGTCACATAGATATTTTCTTTTATTTCCATGACTTTTTACATTTTCAGAACATAAGCAAAGAAAGCACATTAAATAGGGCTGAAAGTGTAAAGAAAAAATGAGTAGAAGTAAAAAAAAACGGTAATAAAAATTTCATACGATAGACAAATTCGCAATAATACTACATATTCCGCAATCAACTCTTTCATTGTAGATGTACATATGTACCATTACAATTAGATTGGTACAGAGAAAATATGACAATGATTATTATAATGAAAATGTTGTTAATAGGAATCAATGGCTACAATTTTTATTGTAAAAGCTATGCGTTATGGCTTGGAAACCAAAAGTGAAGCGAGATCAGTATTTCAAGCTTCAACTAATATATTATACATGAAATTGGACCAAACATACTTAGCATAAAGTGATGATGGTTTTATCAAAACAGAAAACGGATATGAACTTCTGGAAATAAAATGTCCTTATTCCTGTCAAAACAAATTAATTGTAGATTTACCAAATAAGAAGTCAGCTAAAAATGATTTAGAATTCGATGAAAATAGTAACGTTAAACTCAAGAAGTCCGACAAATTTTACACACATGTCCACTTTACAAAACACATACTTTATATTACTTTTGCCATTTCATTATTCGTAGAAAAAGATGAGAAGTTTCTATCTACATTAATTCCAAAGATTCACGACTTTTATTTGAAATATTTCATTCAGTTTGTTCTGAATAAGTTTTAATAGACTGCATTAGTGTAACGGTCATTTTGTGGCGCCAAATTCAAACTGAAACCCTAACTCGCCTCCGCCAATTTATACGCTCATGTTATTCTTATGTGAATAAATATATGCTATCTTTAAGCTGCTGAAAAGTATTATAAAATGCAAATCTTAATTATTAAACCTTATAACTATTAATCTCTTATCTTTTATCTATCTTCTAATGTAATATACACACCCAAAAAACATAATATTATTGAATAAACTTCAATTTAAACAGTAGGTGCAAATTTCTGAAAACTTATGTCGTAGCTGTCTTAGTATTAAGTTGAACCTGCCACTTTAACGCGACGTTTTTAACCTGCTGCACCAAGTAACGACATATGTTACTATTTGCGATACTACTTTCTTAAAAATGAAATTTTTCTTAATTTATTATTTTGTTTGTACTTTTTCTGTAAGGACAGCAAAGAGTAATGTTTTGGAACATAAAAAATCTCTGTTATAATTAAGAATCTCCAAAATGCTTTAATATCGGGAATTGAAAATGCACTCCCATAAGAAATGCATGCACTCAGATTTGAATTAGGGTTTCGCGCCAAATGTAAATCTTAACCTCACTATATAAAATTAAATATAAAAATATTTCATTGTTGAATAATTATATCGATTCCTTCCTTAGAAGATGTAATAAAATTCATAATTAGTGGAATCTATGTGATTTTTTTTTAAACTTAAAAATATTGATTTTCTATGATATACACAGAAACAAATTTTACAAAGACTGGTTTAAACGGTATAGTTAAACCTATAAAAATTTTGTTTATATATTATTTAAAAATATAGATTTATTAATACAAAAATATTATTATATAGTAATTAAATATATAAACAAAGTTATAGTAATTTTTAATACAAAAATACAATAACTTAAAATAAAATAATAATTTATCGATGAGTCAAAAGTGCTGATAGATAATTTATTCAAAAATTTGTTTTATTTATCAAGGCAATCTTCATTAATTTTCTGAAAAACCTTAAATTTTATTTAATTAATATATCGTTAAACATGAATATTTATGAAAGTAATTTGACTTTATAGGATGCCTTTTTAATTTTTGAACTACTTATATTCCAATGCTTTCATATCTGGGGGAAAATTTAGTAACTTCTGATTTTAATTTTAATTTAAAATTAAGTTAACTGGGTAAACATTATTAAACAATGTCAATTGACAATGAAAAATTAAAAGAAAAAAGTATGACAGTAAACATAAATAATTACCACAAAGGCAATAATATAAAAAAATTATAACGTCTACATCGTAAGTAATATTTTCGGAAATTTTTTATGTATGTATTAGAATTTTTTTTTTTTATTTACACTTCAGCATATAAGTACCGATGTAAATACCCCAACTGCAAGAATAAAAGAAGTGTGAATGTCTGTGGCACATAGAATAAACATTTTTTAATTTTCCTCTTCACGATCAAACAAGCTGTGACGTGTGGATAAATTTTTGTAAAATTAAAGCAGGTACAAACTTATCATATTCTTATCTTTATGAAGATCATTTTGATATTAATTCTTTTTACAACATATCGAAACACCGTTTACTAAAAATGCATTCATTCTGGCTCCCAGACACTTTTAAACTCCGATACAAATGCAGATAAAATAAAAGTTATAAAATTGAAGAACAAGCTTTCAAAAATGAATTATGCTAAAAAATATGTAAGTCAAACAGTATCTAATCAATTGATAGAAAATATTGTAAAACAGGTTAATAAAATTCGTTCCATGTTTATTAAATCACAGTTGAAAACATCTCTCCAAAACTTTTGCTGAGAGAACATCGCTCCAAAAATCTTATCGAGAAAATATCTCTTCCACAAATGGCACTGAGAGAATATCTCTCCAAAACTTTTTCTGAAAGAATATCGCTTCGAGAAATTTCACCGAGAGAACATCTCTTCCACAAATGGCACCGAGAGAACATCTCTCCAAAACTTTTGATGAGAAAACATCGCTTCGACAAATGGCACCAAGAGAACATCTTTCATCATATATGTTTATTTTAAATGAATAAATAAACAATAAATATAATGATATCAAATGTATATCTTTTATTTAAAATTAAAATATCCAGTAGTAATAAATGAACAAATGAAAATTGACAGCTGCATTTGACGTTTATGTGACATATACAAAATTTAATGATCAAGTAGGCTTAGAGTAACTCTACCCCGAGAACATCAGATGGCAGCAGTTCCGTGCTGCACACTTGATCCAGTGGTTTACGCTTCTCGTTATGTTAATGTTTTGTTGATTCAACTTTTATATACAACAGCTAGAAAACATGGAATCAAATTTGGTTGACATTGAAATGTATGTACTCATCTGTTAACATTGTCATTGTCGCATGATTTTCAAAGGCTGTTTAGTTTTTATATAGGTACATTGTTTTGAAAATGGAACCGGGGTAATTTGCCAATTGTACATTATTCTATGATAAATGATTTACATCGAATAAATTCAAATCCTCAAAGTTTCCTACATGACGTCACATATCCCCTCCCCAAAACTTTATTATTGTTTTTCTCCATGATTATCAATAATAGAGCGATTTAAAAAATACGGGTATTTTATTTTTTGTACAGAACCATAAAATGGAAGAAAATAAATTAGGTCATATATCCCATTAAGATTTACAAACAACACATTTGATTATATCAACTAAAAAACTTGTAGTAACTTCTTCAAATGTAACCAAAATTACTTTCAAGTGAAGCAAGTAATGTACTTAGTTGAATAATAAGTGTTTCATTAAGAAGGTATGTCGGTAAATACTTATTACAAATTCTTCTTCAAATTATTGTAATTTGTTCCCCAGAATTATCCATTCAAAAGGTTTGTTTGTTAAATGCAATAGTCTAAAACGAAGTGAAAATTTCAAGTAGGATAATAGAAGAAAGTGTAATCAAATTTTATCAAATTTTAATTTTGATTATATCAACCACAAGGCGTATTTTAATTAATCCTTTTTTTAACAAAAATGAACTTGTAATTAAGGTTTACAGACTAAAAATTTGATTATAGCAATGAAAAATTTGTCTGAGGTATACCGTGTTTGTTATTAATTGAAAAGACTTGACAAGGGCTTAGCTTGCAAAAATGATAAAATAGTTCCATGTCGATCGGCTTTTGTTTTTAGCGAAAAGTTGTCAGAAGTATGTTGTGTTTGGTATCATATGAAAGGAGTTGATAAGAGCTGGCTTGCTGAAATCACAAAATTTTCGATTGACTTTTGTTTTTTGTGAAAACCTATCAGAAATATGCCGTGTTTGGTATCAAATGAAAGCACTCGAGTAGGGCAGCCATATTGAAATAACAAAAATTTGCCAGGTCGATCGGCTTTTGTTTTTTTGCACAATTTGTCAGAAGTATGTCGTGTTTGGTAACATATGAAAGGTCTCGTCGAGAGCTGGTGTACAGGAATGAAATTAGACTTCAACTGTAAATACTTCATTGATGCTGGAGGCCTAGTGAAGCTCAGCCGAGAGCTCAGCGTAGCTGAGCCTTCGCTAGTCCTGTATACTAAAAGGCATGTGTCCTAATCTATATTTATTTTCATCATGACGATCGCCAAATTTTGGCAGAAATCTACAACCTTAACCATTTATGAAATTGATATGTATAATAATATCAAGTTGTAGAGAATGATGCGTAGGTGTGCCTTTTTGGTGTTTCATATTTTTACGTCGAGCAGTTTTTGCGTAAATTAATAAAAACCACACACTTTTTTAATTTTGAAACAATCTTCAAACTAAAAATCCTAGAAGCCATGTCTAAATTTAAAAAGAATCACGCTGTCATCTGTCACTTTTGACAAACAGTCTGTGAACTTTAAAGGATTGTATTTTCAAATAGAACATTGATATTAAAGAAGTGAATACAGTATCATGTATAATAGTCTTGAGCAAAGGGGTTACAACAAAGTTAAGTTTAAAACATAACGTATTTAATTAATATAAATTTTGACGTTTCCAATGTCTAAAGTCAATGTTGCCAAATGTGTGATGAAGTCACTAAATTAAAACCAAATATTCCTAAACTAACTTCACTGAAGACGGTGGCAGTTGTATTAGGATTGACAATATTAATTTATAAATTTAAAAAATAACTACTATTTATTAATACAAACAGTGTTGCCCAATTTAATTTTTGAAGTTTTAAGTTACATGACATTGAATTTTGCCAAATTACTAAATAAAACCAAATATTCTTAATACGTATAACAATTTGTTTATTTAAAAAATAACTAGAATAATTAATTAATTTTTTTTTCTTTTAAAATAATAATTATAGCAAAAAAATTTTAATCTCATGTATATACACACATATATGGGCCAAAATAAATATTTTCTTTAAATTGTAACTACGTTGTTCTTAATACGATATGATTTATTGTTATGGAGCCTGAGTAGCAGAAAAGTTAAGTCAGTAAAGAAAATCTATGCTATTTTCGTAAATGTAATTAGATCAGACGTTTAAACAATTAGGTACTGTTTCTTGGAAGTATTTTTTTTAATTTATAGTAACTGTAAAATTTTGAGCCTTAATTACTCTTTATTGTAATCAATTTTATTTTTATAATCAAATATTGATTATTTACAGGCAATAACTTATTCTTTCATATTATTATATTGATTGTTTCTGTGATGTTAATTAACGTGCTATAAAATATATTATTTAAAAAATCCACATAGATTCAATTTAGAATAATAAGAAGAATTTTAAAAAAGGTTTTGTCATAGCTCCTAGGATCTATATTGTATGCAGTATTGACATTTTATAATTCAAGAGAAGCTGATATCTGACGGGTAAAAGCTATATTTTATATTAGGCTAAAATCACTTAAAATGTACTTTAATTCAGTGTTTCTCAAAAGTTATGTTGCGGCAAATTATTATATTTTTTAATTATAATATCATTGTCCCAATATCTTCTATGATTATACGTAGATCTGCCACGCAACAAACTAAAGGTAGTAATCACTATAATCAATTTTAATAATGAGTGTTAACGAAATAATCTTCAATTTTTCATTTGTAATATTTGAACCAACTTGCCCTCATTATATAAATAATAAATTTTTAAATTTTACATTAAATTTGGTTTGGTTGGGCAAACCCATAAATTTGAGGCATGTGCAGAAGTCACTACACTTTTACCCTATATTATTATTCATTTTTATGACATTATTTTTTAAACAGTAAAATCAGAAAATTTTAATTATCTATATGCAGTTATAAGGTGTTCTGCAAGTTCGATAATCATGATTATAATCTATTACTTAAAACATTGGTACAAAATTCTGCACAGTAATAAATAAGTTCTTACCTATTTTTCTCTACCAGTATCAGTTCATGATATCATATGGTTTTGGCTATAAATATGAAATTTATTTATAATTTGCAAACTAAAATTAAAAAATAAATAAAATTACAATATTTTATTTCAAATACTGTAAGTATCTTATTAAATTTTAATAAATCCAATATGATTACAATAAATCCTGGGTATTCATTAAAGTCTAATCTAATTTAAATTAAAAATATACTTATATCGTATTCCGAAAAAATAAGTCTTATAAAAATAAAATTAGAAGAAATAAATAAGCTTTACAAACTAAACAACAGAATAAATAGCGATAAGGTAAATAAAAAAAGTACAGAATGTAGTAATTAGAATCAAATATATATTTAGATCACAATAAAGAAAAATTAGCTGCATCAAATTTAAATGAGATTTGTGGATTAGGTAAGCAGGTTGAAATAAAGATAAAAAATGTTAATCAAGGAAAAGTAAATAATTTAAATTCAGAAAATATAAAATTTGAAAATCAATTAATTAAATGTAATCTAACAAGTCACGACTTAGATAAAGTAATAAATTCCCAGGGTTTTTTAGAGGACATTCATATTGTTACATTTTTTTCGATAGTTCAATCTGTTTCACAATATAGACCTCAGAGTATACTGCTTATATACAAGCACCAGAACGCATTGTTCCTATACCATAAAGTACACAGAATATTCAAATATTATTTTCACGTGGTTGTAGTATCGGTGGCATTGGACATTGGATAGGTTCATATTATGATGGCTCCGTAATTAATATTTATGATAGCTTAAATTCGCAAAATTTAAATGAGGGCGCAACAATATATTTAGAAAAATTGTTTCCGTTTAGACTCTCCGTTAAGTTTGTTTGTGTATAGCAACAACCAAATAACTATGATTGTGGTATGTTTGCTATCGGTTTTTGTACAAGCATTTTATTAAATAGAAATCCCGAAAATGAAATATTTGATATTAACAAATTAAGATCACATCTTCTTGAGATGCTTAGATCCCATCAAATAGTAATGTTTCCAATCACTCGCCAGCCACAATTACACGAAAATTATTTAAAAAGTAAAGCAAATGAAATAGAAGAAATTAAAACTTAACGCATAAATAAACAAAAAAAATTAATAAAACACAAATAAACAATGAATCATTAGACAAAAAAAATCAAGAGAATAGAAATACAGAAAGAATATAATATAAATCGTATAGAGTCTATACTATAGGCAATGAAACACTTGAAATGAGATTAAAAAGATTAGATAAACTTAAATGAAACATTATAAATTTAATTAAAAATGAGTCATTATTAGAAAAACAGACAAAATTAAAGAAAAATTCTGAAAAAAAAAATTAATGCAAGAAAACTAAATAAATTTAGTAATACACGAGGTAATAGATTCATGTTAGCATGTAAAGGTTCAGAGATAGATGTTGAACCGCATAGTTTAGGGGCAATGACAATTATTTGCAAATATTGTTCGTCCAAAAATTTTTCATTCGAAAAACCTCAAGATGGCAAATTTACACAGTGTTGCCGGAAAGGTAAACTAAATCCAGATGTAATAGAGGACTTTCCAGAATTCATAAAAAAATTAATGTTAGATAGAGACACAAATAGCAAAAATTTTAAAGATAATGTCAGAAAATATAATAGTGCCTTAGCTTTTGCTTCTACGGGGGCAAACTTATCGCCACCACCTGAATATGGACCATATTGTTTTCGCATTCATGGTCAAATTTATCATGAATCAGCTACATGTTTGTATCCAACTAATGGAAAAATAGAAAAATATGCTCAGTTATATATTAAGCCTCGTTCACAATCGGAATTTAGTAGTTAGTTGATAATGGTTATGGTTAGTAGTGTAACACGGTCGCTTGGCGGCTGTGTATTTTTGTAAATTTTAGCTAGTGCAGTACTCCAGATGTTACAAAATGGACAGATTTATGGTGAAGGACGCACATTTTTTGCGCCCTGAAGCTTATTGTCAAAGACATAACTGTCCGTTTCCGATACGTGGTGCCCTCGGTGGACATCAATAGTTGGGTTATTTTCAGCATAGTTTGTACTTAGGGGATGAGAAGAGCCGGACAAACATAGGTTGAGAACTTCTGGATTTTTACTATTAAATGGTGGTTCAGAGTTCGAAATCTCTCTCTCTTGTTGTAACATTCGATTGTTGTGGATGTCTTGACTGAATGTCAGACATACCTTGGTATTTCTTAGTGAAATAACCAATTAGTTGTTTTACTGTGTGTAAAGGCTCTCTCATCGTGGTGTAAATTTGTAAGTAGTTTTTATTATATTCTGTGTGGATTAATATTTATTTGTAGATCGATGTAAAAAGGTTTTCAAAATTGTTTGTAAATAGAAAAGTAAGAATTTAGAGTTTATATAGAATCAAGTTACGCGTTGTAGGTTATTTGAATTATATAAATGTTTTTGATCGCGGTTGATTATTAAAATTTATATAATTTTGTTATTGTTGGAATATCGTGTTTAATTCAGCCCATCCTATTCCAACCCCTGTCTTTGTGACGTGGTAGCACAACGCGTAGGTAAAACTCTATTATTCTAAAATTACAACCGTGCACCAATTTGACCATAATTGTAGTAAACCGCGTCTGTTATCATTATTAAACATTCCTTTGTCTGCTTCTATCACGGCAGACTTTTAAATAAATAAATAAAGTGATAGTGGTGGCAGCGTCTATCGTTACCCTTGTCTACGTGTAAAAGTTGTTCATTAATATAATTCGTGGATTACTTTTGAGGCAAGTAAAACTCATAAATTAAAACCCTTTTATGTCAGGTACTAGTTTTCGTCTTAGGCGGCCGTACCTGTTACATTTAATTGGTGGCAGCGGTGGGATCTAAATATTTTCTAAAACTAAACCCACTCAAACCAGTAAAGTCTTTAAATTGTGGTCAAATTTGAATAAATCCAATAATTTACTTTGTGTTGTTGTTACGAGTGCAGGTAGTTTTTGGGTTAGTAAAAGCGGGAAAAGTCTCTAACGGTATTTTTTTTGTGTATGTTCACCCTCGTAGTGTCGTTAACCCTGAAGCAGGTACTAGAAAAGAAAATTTGTTACAGAGATAATAAAATAGTTTTTGTAATTATTACGCGTTTATTGAAAATAAAGTAATTTAAATATTTAAATATGGCATTAAAATTAGAAACGGTTAGTAGTTTAGCTGGAGTAGTAAATAAAATTCCAGAATTTAGCGGAAATTCAGATATTAGCGTAGAAGAATTTATTGATAAAGTCGAGATATTTTTTAAAATTACTAAACAACCGGAGAACAGACAAGTAGCAATTGCAAAATTATGTTTGGGTAAAGATGCTTTAGAATTCGTTAGGAATAATAGTATAATTAAAAATACAAATGATTGGGCAGTTTTCAAAAAGGAATTGTTAAATAGATATGTACAGAAACCACATTTTCTTACAGTAGAGAAAGAATTTGTAAATTGTCATCAATTAGAGACAGAAAGTGTAATTGAATATGAAATAAAATTAAGATCACTAGCATATAAATTAGTTAATAATACAGAAGATAAAACAGAACATGAATTTAATTGTAAATATGTAGAGAAACGGCTATATAATCAATTTTTAATAGGTCTGTTACCGCGGTTGCAACGCGATGTTATATTAAAAGACCCAAAAACATTAGTAGAAGCGATAGACATAGCAAAAAGAGTAGAGACTGTAGAGAAATTAATGGAGAGTAGCTCAAGTTTAGATCGTAAATCAATATGTAATAAAAATCCCGAAAATTCTCCAGAAAAAGGCGACCCGTGTGTTTTAAGTAGTAATAATGAAAATAGTAAAGTACATGAGCTGATAAATAAAGTTACGGAACTTCTAAGTGAAGCCGGGCAAAATAGATCTACGTGTAAATACGCAATTAGTGATAGCGAAGATTCGGGTGTAGAAAGTGAAGATGAAACAATAAGATATATAACATTTAGAAATAAGTATCGTAGTAAATTGTGCTTCCGTTGTCAGAGATTTGGGCATATTTCAAAATTTTGTAAACAAGTGAAAAATAAATTAAAGTACAAAATTTGTTATAATTGTCGCGAATATGGGCATATCGCGAGTAGTTGTTCACTTAGTGTGAAAAGTAAAATCAGAGAAAACAGTACACACGAGAGAGATGCTAAACAACAGTGCGAGAGAAATATCCCAAAACATACGGTCAGTAATGATAGTATGCGCGGGAAAAATAAGGCGCGAACGACCGTATGGAGGAAAAGGCTTCATCAGGAAGAAGATGTCTGCCAAAAGATTAGTTCAGGGGCTGAGCTGAGCAATGCAGATGCTGGACGAGCCGACACCGCAAAACGTATTCAGAAGAAGGTGCGTTTTGTTGGTGTGGAAGAACCCGAAGACTTGGATGCGATTTCTGTGGTGAAATCAGAGGAAGAAGACCAGCACGCACACGACATCTTTGTGAACCGCGACAAGACGGTAGGTATGTGCACTGGTAATAAATATTACAAGGGTTTTGGTTCTGGGATAGGTAGCAACAGAAGACGCAAGGAATATCAAGAGGAGCGAGCTGAAGTACCTGAAGACATCAGGAAGGGCAAGCCGACACCATCCAAGGAGGAAGGGAAACAATGGCGGCCGCAGTCGCAACCAGCAGGTATCCTAGCGGACTTCAAGAGAGCAGAGCTAGTCGAGTGGACGAGGAACATCATGGTTTAGGCGCGAACTTCGTGCAACGAAAAGCGTCGAGGAATAAAATTCCAGGTACTTAGCTCTTTAAATATATACATAGTGCGAATGAGTAAAATTAAGAAATTAAATTGAGAAAAATAAGAGTAATAAAGTTGAGTTCTTTGTGATTTCAAAATTAAGAGCAGGTTGTAAGAATGGTTGAAATCGATTACTTAGTGTTTCGATAAATCAAAATTGTGCTGGAATGAAAGTACTGAGTCTGAGTGTACTGTTGAGTAGCGTTGCTTGTTGGGACACATATCTGCCGAAGATATTTTGTTATAGTTGTTCTTTGTGAACACTCCTATGCTGCTGGATGGCGGATGCGTAGACGCGGGAAGGCTGGCGTCACCTCCAGGTCGAGTCAAGACGGGCTAGGAGTTGAGGTGGAGTTCCAACAAGATCCCCATTGGACCTTGGACATTCCAACTCAAAGAAGTGGATTCATCGTCCAGCGCGGAAGTTAATAAATTATATTTCCTTCAGAAATGTAATTTATTTTAAGGGGAAAGGGAAAGTTGTAACACGGTCGCTTGGCGGCTGTGTATTTTTGTAAATTTTAGCTAGTGCAGTACTCCAGATGTTACAAAATGGACAGATTTATGGTGAAGGACGCACATTTTTTGCGCCCTGAAGCTTATTGTCAAAGACATAACTGTCCGTTTCCGATACGTGGTGCCCTCGGTGGACATCAATAGTTGGGTTATTTTCAGCATAGTTTGTACTTAGGGGATGAGAAGAGCCGGACAAACATAGGTTGAGAACTTCTGGATTTTTACTATTAAATGGTGGTTCAGAGTTCGAAATCTCTCTCTCTTGTTGTAACATTCGATTGTTGTGGATGTCTTGACTGAATGTCAGACATACCTTGGTATTTCTTAGTGAAATAACCAATTAGTTGTTTTACTGTGTGTAAAGGCTCTCTCATCGTGGTGTAAATTTGTAAGTAGTTTTTATTATATTCTGTGTGGATTAATATTTATTTGTAGATCGATGTAAAAAGGTTTTCAAAATTGTTTGTAAATAGAAAAGTAAGAATTTAGAGTTTATATAGAATCAAGTTACGCGTTGTAGGTTATTTGAATTATATAAATGTTTTTGATCGCGGTTGATTATTAAAATTTATATAATTTTGTTATTGTTGGAATATCGTGTTTAATTCAGCCCATCCTATTCCAACCCCTGTCTTTGTGACGTGGTAGCACAACGCGTAGGTAAAACTCTATTATTCTAAAATTACAACCGTGCACCAATTTGACCATAATTGTAGTAAACCGCGTCTGTTATCATTATTAAACATTCCTTTGTCTGCTTCTATCACGGCAGACTTTTAAATAAATAAATAAAGTGATAGTGGTGGCAGCGTCTATCGTTACCCTTGTCTACGTGTAAAAGTTGTTCATTAATATAATTCGTGGATTACTTTTGAGGCAAGTAAAACTCATAAATTAAAACCCTTTTATGTCAGGTACTAGTTTTCGTCTTAGGCGGCCGTACCTGTTACAGTAGTTAGTGGTTAAGTTTATGCCTTGAAAAATGTCGTTCACAATACATCTATTTAGCGCTGTCGAATTATGAGTTCTGTTGGTAATGCAGTGTGCATTAGGTCAAATTTAGAGTTTTAAAAAAGATTTTCACAGATTTCGCCAAAATCGATGTTACCAGATGTTATTTCAATCTGTCAACAAAGTTCAACTTGTGATATCTTGATTTTTTGTGTTCGTATATTTTCGATACATTTATTGAAATTTTACTAAATATGGCTGAAGAAAAATTTGTATCATTAATCCAAAGTACAAAGTTACTTTACGACGCTCAGTAATAATTTCTTTTTGAAAAGTACACGGCTTTAATACATTTTCTCTACTGTCAACATGTCTTCACTTCTTTTCTTTTTCTATAATATGTCTATTTCATTCTACTCGAGCTGTGATTGGCTGTTTCAGTTAACCACTAACGACAAAGTTAGAAGTATGCAAACCCTTGCGCTAACCGTATTTAGCGCAGCCTAGCGCTGAGTTAATTTTTTGGTTGTGACCGCTATACTACAAATGCGCATGTCAATCTTCTGCGTTAACGCTAACAAATAACCACTAACCACTAAATTATGATTGTGAACGAGGCTTTACTAATACAAAGGAGGCATTAGAAAAGCGAATGAACTTAGAATATAATAAAAAATGCAAACCGGATATTATAAAAATTTAAATTGTGTTATTAGAAATATTAATCCGTATTCTAAAGCATACATGATGTTTTAAATTACAGAAGCTAATGTTGCCATATGTGTTATGAAGTAACTAAATAAAAACAAATATTCCTATAGGAACTAAACTGAAGATAGGAGTTGTTATATTAGAATTGCCGATGGTAATTTATAAATTAAAAATTAATTACAATTTTTTTATAAAAACAGTGTTGCCAATTTATGAGGAAACTAAAGGGCCGATTTCGAAATGACAAAAAAATGTGTCATGTCGACCTGAATTTGTTTTTCGCAAAAAGTTGTTAGAAGTAGGTCGTCCTTGGGTTTTAATGAAACTACACAATGTGGACTGGTGTACACGAATGACAAAAATGTTCTACGTCGATTAGAATTTGTTTTTTGCAAAATGTTGTCAGAAATATTTCGTGTTTGGTATCAAATGTCTCGGGAAGGGCTGGTGTGCAGAAATAAAAAATTTCTATGTTGATCGGCTTTTGTTTTATGCAAAAAGTTAATAGAAGTATGTCGTGTTTGGTATCTAATAAAAGGTCTCGTTGGAGGCTAAAATGCAAAATAGACAAAAATGTTCCATGTCGTTCGGCTTTTGTTTTTTGCAGAAAATTGTCAGAAGTATCTCGTTTATAGTATTAAAAGAAATATCTCGATGAGGACTGGCGAGCAGAATTGACAAAAATGATCTATGCAAATCGGCTTTTGATTTTTGCAAAAAGTTGTCAGAAATATGTTGTGTTTGGTATCGAATGAAAGGTCTCGGCGAGGGCTCGCTTAGAGAATTGACAAAAATGATCTATATCGATCGGTTTTTGTTTTCTGCAAAAAGTTGTATAAAGTATATCATGTTTGGTTTCAAACGAAAGGTCTTGTTGAGGGCTCGCGTGCAGAACTGACGAAAATTGTCTATGTTGATCGGCTTTTGTTTTTTGCAAAAAGTTGTAAGACGTTTATAGTGCTTGGAGTCAAATAAAAGGACTCGATGAGGGCTGGCGAGCAGATATGTCAAAAATGTTCCATGACGATCGGCTTTTGTTTTCTGCAGAAAGTTGTCGGAAGTATATCGTGTTTGGTGTCAAATGAAAGGTCTCCTTGATGGCCAATGTCCAGAATTGAAAAAAATGTTTCATGTTCATCGGCTTTTGTTTTTTGTAAAAAGTTGTCAGAAGTATATCGTGTTGGGTATAAAATGAAAGGTCTCGATGAGAGCTGACATGTAAAATTGACAGAAATGGTTTATGTTGACCGGTTTTTGTTTTTTTGGAAAAAGTTATCAGGAATATGTCATTTTTGGTATCAAATTAAATGTCTTGATGAGGGCTGATGTGCAGAAGTGAAAACAAAATTGCCAAGTTGATCTGCATTTGTTTTTTTACAATTACTTGCCGGAAGAACACCGTACTCTGGTATTAAACGAAAGCTTTCGACAAGACCTGCCTTGCAGAAATAAAATTGGCTATCAAATGTTAATATTCCACTGACGCCGGAGGCCTAAGGAACGCTCAGCGTAGCTGAGCATTCGCTAGTTGCTAGTCTAAAAGAAATCCCAGTATTGCAAGTTGACAACATGAGTGCAATTAAGTTAAAAAACAAACACAGTTTCAAGATCTTATAATACTTCTGGGAATGCAAGAACGAGTTTAATATTATTTAGTACTATATTGTTGTATTATTGATGTTTATTGGTTTTATGTGAAAATACAAAATAGTTTCCTGATTGAGGAGAAGTGTTACAGTTTATTAAAGAGAATTTAATTAAATATTTTATACAATCAGATATTTTGTATTTGCACATCATGAAATTGTTCTTTTGTATTGTCATTTTTTTAAGTGTGCGATGTATAATAACAAAAAGAGGAGAAGAATAAGTTGTCAGAATAAATATTTTATTGTTCGTTTACTGTAAAATTGATGCCTTTAGTTCTTTTATATATAAATATTTATAGTTTCAATGATCTGTATATTCTAAACATATTTCACAACACTAACAGATGGGTATAAAATGGGATGAATAGGAGTAGAAAAGACGACACATGCACAAGTTGGAGTTGCAATAACAAAAGATAAAGACAAAGAGATAGTAATAGCAGTGGCTTGCAATTTATAGATGCGTTGGATGCGGCGCACCCCTAGTATTTTACTAACAAAATGTATTTTGTCAATATAGCTTCATATTAATTTATATTCAAAAAAATATTTTAAATAAACTTTTATTAATCTAAATCTAATCAATTTCTGAACATATTGCTTGTATTTCATTAACAATATGTTTATCTTAGATTTCATGCATGAGATACACTGAACGCTTAATACAGAGATGCGGCCAGGTAGTCGAATATAAAACGCACCGGCAGTAAGAACTGACGGCCACAGAAAGCAGTATGCGCTATGCTCATTTACTATTGCAACCTTAAACGCAACGGAGGTACGGAGAGAAAATTATGATATTAATGTTTCCACGTAGAAAACTATTACTTGTGACTGTCGTGCTCGAGTCTGGAAGCGCTCGGTCACCTAGTTCCTGAAACTTAATCAAGGATCCGGACAGCTTTTAGGAGAAGGGTAGGGTTCTCGGTGTTTGAAATGATAAACACAATTTTATCCACAGTTTTTATTTAAAAAATAATAATGAAATTAAACCTGCCGTGTCGGAGTGATTTCGCTCACAGATTGCCGCGGTTTTTGCCGGCGGGGATCTGATTGCAATCTGATCAAAAGATTCTGCAGCACAGAGCGTGCTTTCTTGGACAGATTGCCGCGGTGTTTGCCGGCGGGGATCTGAACTAGAGCCTCTGTGTCCCGTATCGATCCAGTCAACGACTTCCAAGTCATAGAGTACAGCAAAAAAATACGACAAAATAATTCTAAGTCCCGAAAATAAACTATGGTCAAAGCCGGAAGCCAGCAATTGACAATGAAAGTAATAAAATTTCACTCACCAGAATTCTCGTTGTCGCAGACGGGAGATTTTAGTGGAGAACAACACACCCAAGTCCCTCACAGACGGTAGACTTTAGTGGAGAAGAGCACACCCAAGTCTCTCGCAGACGGTAGACTTTAGTGGAGAAGAGCACACCCAAGTCTCTCGCAGACAGTAGACTTTAGTGGAGAAGAGCACACCCATTGACATTTCAGGTACAAATGTGTTTGAATCATGAAAAAGAATATAGTTATAGCCAACAAAAATACATGTGTTTACAATCCAAACTATTACATTGTTTGATAAGGAAACGATAATAATATCAATACAGAAAGTTGACATCTTGTCTGAATACATCTGTTTAAATTCTGACTTGTTACAGGTCGAGTGAAACCGGAGGCAGTAAGAATTAAAGTTAACATGCATTGCAATAATGGAACATGTGTGATTCGCTTCGTGAACAGTCCTGGATTAAGGGCGAATCATCACATACTTTAGTGAATCGAGAGCGCATAGGTTTATTAAATTGGGAATTATTGTACATAGTTAACTACTTTATCATTAGACTTTGATTTTTCATGTATTTTTTGATTTTGTTTTTATATTATCATTATTTCAGGCTCTTTTATAATGGATAATAATGAAACTGTAATTGGAATATCGTGAATTTATTTAAGAAAAAAATCAGTTTCAGAAGATGTATTGAAAATGAAAGGAATACATTGAATATTACTAATAAAGCAAAAACAAACAAAATTATTGAAAATATATCGCCGAATTTCCGATGTGCAAAATTACAAAAAAAATTATGGCGAAATTAATTTTAAATTAAATTTTGTGTATTTATTTGGAAACCGCTTCCCTATTAAAAAATGTCACCGCACGCCACTGTATAATAGATATAAGGTACATAAACGAGAGAGTTCTTACTCTAGAAATAATAATAGGTACAGAAAAATGGTATTTTATATTAGGATATGCACGAAGTAAAAATTATAGAATCGACAAAAAGGAAAAAAAATATGAAGAGATACAAAAGAAAATAGACAGAACAAATAATAATAATATAGTAGTAAAGGGGGACCTAAATGGGAGAGTGGGGGTCTGAAAATGAGGAGCTCGAAAGATGGCTTGGAAAGGAAGAAGAAGTGACGAGGAACGACAACGAATGTAGAATTTTGCACGTTCAAAAAACAATCAATAATAGATTACTACTTAGTCAACTCTACATTTTGGAATCAGATTACAGACATAAAAGTAGAAAGACGAGCTGGAATAGGTAGTGACCATTTCTTAGTGAGAATGTCGATTAAATGAAAAAGTATACAGCTTGAAAAAAATATAAGAAAAATAATAAAGAAACAATATAGAACAAATAGGCTAAGAGAGATGACCGATAGATAAAAATATCATACAGAGTTCCAGAAAGTTAAATGGGACAAACATAACACAGATATAGAAACTAGATGTAAATATTTCAAAGACAGAATCTAAGAAGCGACAGAAAAAGCATGCGGTGTAAAAAAAGTTAGAAGTAATAGAATAAATGGAACAGCCTGGTGGAACGAAACTTTACAAAAACAAGTGGAAGAGAAAAAGACAGCATGGAAGAAATATCTGGCGACAAAAAAAACCTAAAGACTATGATAAGAACAAAAATAAAAGAATACTCATGGAAACATAAGTGAAAGATTGTAAACAAAAATCGTGGTCTGAATTCAGAGAAAAAATGACAAAATCACTTTCGGAAAACCAAAATTTTTCTATGGAATACTAAAGCAAATAAGGAATCCGAGACAAGTAATGCTGAAAAATATAAAAGACGAGAAAGGACAAATAATATCAAAAATTATGGAGCGGTGGAAAGAGTGTTAAGAAGAAGAGGAGAATATGGATGGAAAAATTATAAACACAACAAGAAATAATTGTAAAGCGAGAAATATCTCAAGAAGAATTAAAAGAAGCACTACAAAAAATAAAAATAAGAAAATCACTAGGCTCTGCCGAAATATCTACAGAATTGATAAAATATTTCAATAACGAAGTTAAACATGAAATACTTAACTTATTAAATCAATTAAAAAAGGACCAAATTACACCAGAGGATTGGAGAATAGGGATAATAGTGAGATAAATGTGTGTGCGTGTGTGTGTGCGTGTGCGTGTTCAGGTGCGTGTGCAAGTGTGGGTGCGTGTGTGTAACGATTTTTCGTTCACGATAACTCCAATACAATACGAGTACATGTAAAAAATATAATATTTGATATTCAAGACATATATTCAAATATGATGAACTGATGAGATATTGACAACATTGGGTTCACAGAAAGTAGTATATCACTTGAAGCTTCGAACAGTATTTCCTACAAAATACCTCTAAATACCATTTTTTTCGCAAATTGCGTTAATATTAAATATAAAGGTTTTTTAATTAATTTTTTTTCATATGTTCATAAAATTTGAAATTTTGATGCCCAATTTAATGTAAGTAGTTTTAAAAGATAAAATAAGTAAATATGAAATAGTTTTATTCTAAAATTAAAAAATTTGAAAGAAATAAGGAATATATTTGTATGCGTGAATCAAGGTAAGTTCGATTCCGGTTTTAGTAACACCAAAACTAGCTGTTTCTTTTTGGTCAAACAAATTTTATGAACCAAATTTTAGGTATGAAAATATTCTGAACTGCAGTAACAAACTAATTTTAAAACTACAAATTTATTTATTTATTTAATTTACAACTATCCTAACAGGACAAGCCCAATAGAGGATAGCAATAGGAACATTAGCAGATAGCAAATATACAAAAAACATATTACACTGACAGAGAAAAGATAAAGAATAGAAAAACAATTAAGTCTTGTTGAGTAATTTTAAAAGTGACTTAAAATTCAAGAAGAAAATATCTATGCTAGAAAATTTAGTATTATATAAGGCACACATGCGATATAAAGGAGATGAGATGAGAAGATTGGTGCGACAGAGTGGAATATAGAAAACGAATGATGATCGAGTGGAGATAGCACGGACATGAAAATTAAGGAAAGACAGGCAATTGGGGTCATCAATGCGATTGTTAATAAGGTTATAGAGGTGAATAATGGCGAAGTTCTCACGGCGTTGGAAGAGGCTTTTAATATTAAACATATGGCATAGATTAGGATAAGGAAGATTTCGGTTGGGGTAGATAAGATGAAGTTTGAAATATAAATATTTGAGAAATTTTTTTTGAAGAGATTCCAGAAGATTTTGGTGAACTTCATAGATTGGGTTCCAGATAATGTTGCAATACTCTAGTTTAGAGCGGACATAGGCATAATAGAGAACTAAAATTGCTGAAATATTATGAAAATCCTTTGTGTTTCTGATCACGAAACCCAACATACGAGCTGCAGAGTTACGGATATCACGAATGTGGTCCGTGAAGGTAAGTTTAGGATCAAATTTCACACCAAGATCCATGATAGTTTTAGGGCGGGACAGGGTAACATCATTAATTGTGTATTCGAATTTAATTGGCGACATTTTCCTACAAAAGGACATAACTGAACATTTACTTAGGTTAAGATGAAGTTTATTTTTAGTGCACTAAGATGATAAATTGTCCAAGTCTTGTTGTAGAAGAAGGCAATCTCTAATCGTCGAGATGGAATGGAAAATTTTGAGATCATCCGCAAAGAGTAATTTAAGACAATGTAGGGAATTTGAGATGTCATTTATGAAAAGAAGGAAAAGTAAAGGACCGAGATGTGAGCCTTGGGGAACGCCAGAAGTGGCAAAATAACTGAGAGAGTTGGAACCATGAAAGTTGACAAATAACTCACGTCCATGAAGATAGGAAGATATTAGTTTAATTAAGGAGAAGGAAAAGGAAAAAGATTCAAGTTTACTGGTTAAGATGTTGTGATCAAGTCTGTCAAAGGCTTTAGAGAAGTCGGTGTATATACAATCTACTTGACCACAGGAATCAAGAATGGAGGAAACTTTCTGCGTGAAAAACATAAGATTAGTAACAGTGGAACGCTTACCAATGAACCCATGTTGACAAGGCGAGATGAGATGTTTCATATTTTTTTATCTGTGTTATCATTTGTATTTAAATATGAGTAACAAGAGATTTTACAATTGCCATTCTATCGCAGAGTCAGAAAAGTAGGTAGTCTTTAAAGGTAATTTCTTTGTCAGCATTAGGCAAGTTTACAATTGAAAAGTGACCTCCGTTTTTCTGAAGGTATATCGAGAATTTTTGCGAATATTCGTTAATTAAATTGCAATTTTTTATTTGTTGTATTATTTAGGATGGTAAATTTTTATTATTTTTTATAATTAATTTTATTTTTTTTTAATTCAATTTTTATAATTTTAATCGATATATTAACTTGTTTAAACCGGTTTCCAATTTTCAACAATCGGTTTTTGAACTAAAACCGTTATTATTATAACGTTCTCTATAAAGGTTAACCGTTAACCAGTATTTTTTTTGGTTACATGCCCTGGATTTAACATATGCATATTGATATCGTTTTCCAATATCTTTATAAAGCATAACAAATCAAAACGAATGTTTTTCTAATTTATCTTTTTACCGATTTATTTATATGCCAATCGCCCCACAACTTAAAGTTAGGTGTGAGACAGGTAACTTTGTGCGTAGCAGATCTTATTGCAATCAAGTTTTGCGAGATATATTCCCCTAAGTACGATGATTATCCGATACATAGGATATTAACATATTTCGTAATACTTTCATAATTTGTTGAGCCGGATTAGCCTGAGTGTGAAAGTATGACGTATATCTTGGGTTCACATTAAATTGGGTAAAAAGATTTCTATATTCCCTTGATCTAAACGACACATCATTATCAGAAATAATTGGACAAAGCACCCCCCAATACAAGAAATATTTGATCCTCAAGGATTTTTACAACAGTTGCTGAAGCCCAAGCCTTCCGAAACGAGAGAACATTGAAAATTTACTAAAACACAGAAATAATTGACCATAGCGTAATAATTACAACTAAAAAACTGACATGTTTCTATGGTAAATTTGTATCATTTGTCGGTAATTACCAAAGGAAATTATAGATAATGTTAGCATTTATTTAATATTTTATTTTATTACATTATAGTAAAGTAAATGTTAAAGTGTAGTAAACAAGTATTATTGATTGTGTTTTTACTAAACTTGTCTTGTTTTGTCTCAGAAATACACATATATTTCATTAGTTCAAGTAGCTTTTGCGAACTTAGCGTTATTTTTAGATTTCATATTAAATAAACTGTGTTTTATTAGTTATAGACAGTTCGTGAAAAATATTTCTCAACAAACTCTCTTACATATTAAAAACAATGTCTCATTCCACCAGTGTATATAAGAGTTTGAAGCCCATGTTGATAGTCTTTGCTTTATTTGGATGGGGTTCAACCAAACTACAAAGAAATAGTAATGGTATCATGTGAGTATTAAACTGTATTATATGAATAAATGGAGAATACGAGAAACAATAAGATAGGCAAATAATAAGAGAAAACAGTGTGCTGCTATTATCATCTATGCTGCTAAATATGATGGCATAGGTTACTTGGATTATTTCATTTTGTGTCTATTGATTTTAAATATTATGGAATATGACATTTTCTAACCAAAATATATTTTATAAAATAAATTGTATTGCGCAGTTGTTCGCCATATTAAGGTAACTCGAAGTTTTCAAACCTATTATTTCATATTTGAGTGATAATATACATGGTTTTGTAAACTGAACTCATTGCGTAATCAGGCTTCTAAGTCGTATTTATTTTGTAAAATAACAGTTTTATAGATATTTTCGTAATATCAAATTGTAATTAGAAGTTAATACATATTATTATCAAGTGGAAAAGATTTATTTTTTACTGGCATGTACCCCGATTGTCTGCAGGCATGTCGTTTACAAATTCGTAATATGATTTAAAAATTTTCAACGAAAAATATGACTGAATTTGTTATCAAAGAAGTCATTTGATAATTTTAGTAGTTTCTGTAAATAGAAATCTTATTGACTTCATAGTGATTATCTTACATTATTAGTGCAAGAAAATTTTGATTACTATTAGTACTTTTAGATTGTTATATATTTCATCATTTTATCTTTCAACAGTATCCAACTACATCTACACTGTCTCTGTAAATGACATAAATTTTAAAAATAATCTCAACTAATCCATAACTAATTAAAGTCGTATTACGATCAACTATATATATATATATATATATATATATATATATATATATATATATATATATATAATTTGTGATTGCATAGATTAGTCATCCTAGCAAAGTGACTGGCGCCTGTATACTTAGCTGTCAATCTCAATTTAATATCAATATTAATGTGAATGTCAAGTTAATGTCAATGCCATTTAATTAATTCAATTATTATTTGTTTATCGAGTGAAAACAATTCAATTATTATTGTTTATAACTGACAAGTGAGATTAGTGAATTTCAACGAGACGATACGTAATTTTACAAATTTATTTTGTAAAAACGTAATGTCAAATATCTAGAGCTATCTGGCGATATTTTAGTCTCTTTTATATTTATATACGTGTAAATTCAAATTTACATCAAAACCTTTTTAATGTTATAAATAATTATGAAATCAGTGAAATATGGACGCGTACGGTTGACGAAAAACAAGGCTCGTAATTGACTTTACAAAACTTAATCAAAAAACCAAAGAATATAAATATACTCTTCCAAACATAAATATTTTAATTCATAAAATTGCTAAACCTAAATATTTTACAACACTTGCCTTACACAGTGATTTCCATCAAACTATAGTTATAGAAAAAGATAGAGAAAAACTTCATTTTCAATTCAACGATTATATTCGAATGCTCTTCGGGCTTATAAATGCACGTGCTTTGTCAACCTTATTTGCATGAAGTTCTTGGTAATCTTATAGAAAGGATATGTCTAGTCTATATAGACAATATTATCATTTTTGGAAACACTGAGGAAGAAAATATTCAAAATATCCGTAGCAAATTTAAATATTCAGATCTATATATCGGAATTCTTTCTTACTGAAGTTGAATATCCTTATCGCTATTTTAAAAGAAGGCCTTAAGCATAACCAAGAGAAAATTGTCGCGATTGATAAAATCTAAATTCCAAAAGCAATAAAATTATTATTAGGTAAATTAAATTGGTATCAAAGATTCATTCCAAACATTGCAAAATTGACTAAACCGTTTACAAAATGTTTATGAAAAGGATCGTTAATTGATATAACAAATAAAAATAATTACAATCATTTCAATAAGCAAATAATTAATTTCGAAAATTTAGCATTTTGTCTTGACGAAATTGAAAACGATGTTTCCTGAAATTTATCCGAAAATTTTGAAATCAATACAGTAAAATTAATAAAAGTAAATCAATGAAAAAAAAAAATTGAAAATATTGATGAACAAAACGAAATTTTGTATTCATTCATTACAGTAAAACAAATCATCGCGGCATAATGGAAACATATGACATTTAAGACATTCTAATAGAAACACCCTTAAAACCTTTCGACATAATAAAAGCCGACCTTTTCACATTAGACCAAAATAAATTTTTAACAATTTTTGATCAGTTTGGTAGACATGCTTTATATTTAAAATGAACACAAAAAACCGGAAAAGAAGTCAATAAAATTTAATCACGTATTGTACAAACTAATCATACCCTAAAAAATAAATTGTGATTCCGGGACAGAATTTAATAATTCCTTATTATGCATATTTTGCCGTAATATTGTCACGTTTAGGAGTAAATATACTTATCTTAAGCATTCTGTGACTTCTCTTTATTAATGATCGAGTACTCAATCTACTGGCAGCACTGTAAGTAAGTATGAAGACATACTACAGCTGGTTTAATGAGCAAAGTATTTATTAGGCCAGTAAACATTTATGTATAAATATTTTAATTTATATTATACTTACAAACCTAACTCTAACACGTTCATAATTGATGAGGAACAATGATAGAAGATTAATATCTGCTATTCTGCCTGTGGCTCAGCATTTCGGATCGAAATTACGAATGATTACCGCTGACTACTATTGCTTCTGACTGCATCTCACTCTCTCTCAGACTTCCTCATGTGGCCGTCAAGGCTCATGGTATAGTTAAATTAAACATTGTAATTGTTCCTTTAAAGAACTCGTCAGTGAGAATTTTTCCCGAAGTAGTATATAATATAAAGATTAGAGTAAAGATCGATATATAAAAAGATTCAATGCAATAAACTAAATATGATACTGTACGGAATACAATACTCGGTATATTATTGAGAAACGCAAGCTATCAACAGCTGACATTTTTCCAGCGGTAGCACAACGTTGCTCCCATATGGCATTTCGAATTGAATTTTAAATTTTTACTTTTTGGGAATAATTAATACCATTTTATTGTAATCAATTATTACTTCATAATTTACCAATAATTGCACTCCCAAAATCATATCGCATGGTAGGCATTGATAAAATAGAGTGGTTAGCTTCATGATCTACGAGCCTATCGTGATACTTACCGGAGCAAAGGGTGTAAGGATGTTTAGGTGCTGTGGTGAAATAAAGGAGTTGATTTTCACACTGAACTGACGATTAGTAAGATAAGAGTATATTAGTAGTGTTAGTGTGACTGGGAAATTACCACGAATCATTTTGTAAATTAGTGCTGGCTGCCAAATTGTATCGAATGCTCTTCCGATATTCAGCAGAACCATTACCGTGACATTGTTTTTGCTAAAATCTTTTTTTATAACAATTACAATTAGTGCTATTTTTTGTGTTTTGTTATGCTTGTTGTGTTGTGATATTAATGCGTACGAGTACGATTTTCTCGGCTACTTTGGATAGGGTTGTGAGTATGGATATTGGGTGATAGTTTGAGGATAGGTTGTGGTTCTAATTTGGTGTAGGAATTGGGACTACGTGCGCTGTTTTTCAGGACGCAGGGAAGTTATGGAGTCGGAAGATGGCATTTATTATGTATGTTAGTTGTACTAACGTTTTTCTTGAGATAGTTTTTAATACTATATTTTCTATGCCATCAGAGCCTGAAGCTTTTTGATTGGGAAATATTTTTATGACTTCAAGGATCTGGGGGGGTTTATTTAAGAGTTTGGAAAGTTAGCGATGATTGTGGTTTTGATGTTGGTTTAGAAATAGTGTAGTTTCGTGTAGGATTGAGTTTTGTTCGTGTTTGTTGTCTGGATCAAGAATGTAAAAGATTTCGAAAGTTTTGCCTATTGTGTAACAAACCGCTGCCGTCACAACGGATGTTTTCTATCGGTGGGTATTAATAAATAATGTATACTTACCTGTCTTAGGCTGGTACTGCTGGCTGAAAGACACTAGAGCTGCTTCAAGAGAGGTGGCACAATGAGCAAAGGTTCGGAAAGAACAAACGTGTTTATTTGCCCGCAACTACACACTAGCCCGGACCCTCTATTCTTTACATTAATTTATACTATAAAAGTGCAAGGATCAGCAATGTAACTTGTACGTAAATTGTACGTGGATCAATTACCCAACGTTTAGCAAACTAGTAACCTATATTAAAACGGAATTTGGACTTTGAAATGTTTAGACAACAATTTAGAATAAGTCGTAAATTGTTACATTACCGTCCCCTTAAGACTTAATTATATCTTCGCAGAAGATTAATTAAGTCCACTTTACTTACTCTACGAGTTATACAGAAATATGGTGGGTTTACACTGGGTACAGTCGACGTAAGGAATCCGTGGGGCTCATTGGTATAACGGTAGGTGGTGCGGGGTTTCCTGGTTCTGCTCTATACTCTGGTGGGGGAGAATTACTCTGCGTTATAGCCGCTTCTTTATCCGTGGCGATCGATGGCGATTGAGGTATAAGGTTTATTAGTAAAAAGCGATTTAGTAGAGCATGCCATAAACTCGCGAAGAAGATGGAGCGACCTCTGGCTTGGTGTTGTGTTGTCTTTTTAATGGTCCAGCAATTCATGGCTACGCTGGCGATGTAGGCAAGAATAGACCATGTGGTTTAGATTGCTGCTATGACCGAAAACACATTCCCTACTTTAGACAGGAAACCCCATACTTCTTCGGCTGCCTCTCTCGCAAAAGACGTGAATTCCTTTCGGCTGAACATATTGGGTAGGTGATACCCTTGTGAATCTACGTCCCCGCTAGTAACTCTCCTCGTCATGAGATTCATGACCGCCTTTCTCTCGTTTGGAAAGAGCAAGTAGTAGTAGTCGGCTGTCGCAATCAACCTGGGTGTCTTGATCTTGTAGAATCCGGGTTACTGGCGTCATGAACTTGGTTTCGTTCTGGTAAAACACCGGCAACTCCTGATAGCAGAACTCCGTCTTCCTGAACATCACAATTTTAGGGGAACATTTAGCAATGAACAGAACTTCTCCAACTACTCTTCCTGTGTGGCCGGCAGCTTCTTTGACTAGATCACTAACGATGTCGGGTGATTCGTGGGCCATTGCGAGGCGATTCCTCAATAATTGTTCTCGCAACTTGCATCTTTTAGCGATTGCGTCAAAGATCAAGTCACGAGTTTGTTGTTTTACTGCTATCTCCAGAAAGAGAAGCTTGGAAAGTACTTGCGCCATGATATCCGTATTATGGACGGTTTTTTTAACTTTCTGATAGTAGAACCCCAACGGTGATACAAATATAATTAATACTCGGTTCTGCTCTGTCCTCCAGGTCGGTTGATGGCACATGGCGTCCGTTGTGGTTAGCCTCAAGGCAAAAACAGTGACATGCGTCTCAACCAGTATATACTTGGTAGGAGAGTGGGCGGTAGTGGAATGTAAAACTAAAAGTTCAGTTGGAGCATTTATCTCGCCAATCGATGTCCCAAATAGTCTCACCTCGTACTTAATCGAAACAGTACTTATCACTGTACACGCAACTGGTTCCGGAATGAAGAATTACTGAATTTGACTCGATGTCAGCTATTGCGGTGTAATCTGTTAGCTTGACAGGAATTGATGCACTGACGGTGACGTCTTTATAGCTCACTCCGTTGTACGTGTATTGTACCCCTACGCATGTACCTTTTGCGCTTAATTTCCCTGCTAAGGTGGTGGACACGTGAACCGTCTTATTAGGTTCCAATCCTGCTATTATTCCCGCGCCAATGCCCTGTAAATCTAATTGTCCAAAATGGTGAGCGTTTACGCATTTTTCACTACGTACGTAATGTACGTAGTGCGCGACCCCACCCGACACTATTGAGGAGTGCGAGTGCATGCCACAGTGCATTATAGTTTGTCGTATCGTGACAAGACATGAATATGCATGGACTTCTGCATACCTTCTCTCCTGTACTAATTGAATGTTTTTCCTTAGTTTTTCAGTGGCGTTCCAGGGATCCGGACAGGATTGGACCTTTAAGAGTGATATTCTTGTAATCTCCGTAGCAGGGTCCGTACAATCGTAAGCTATGATATCTGCTAATGTCCCTACACCCAGTGTAATTAACCCATAAACGATCCAATACTTTATTATTATTATTATTATTATTATTATTTAATCACACTAAGCTTAATCTAGATCCTTTGATTTGATACCCAAGGTTGGTCCGGTACTGTTCCTCGACTTATGGTGTTGTACCGGGGTGGTGTTGAAGGGGACTCTACTTGGCTTCTCCCAGAGTTGTACGACTCTTCCGTTAATTCACCTTCCGATGTCCGAATCAAGGTATTGTTTCTTTCGCTCGGTGCTGAAACATTCAGGGTGTTATTATTATTATTTGCGTATACTGGAGTTTCCGCTGATGCTAGCTGTATTTGAGGCTGGATTGGGTGGCAACCCGTTGCCTCCGTCTCCGTTGGTATCGTATTCAATTCATCATCTACCACCGGGATGTCACCCAATCTAGCCTGATTATCTTTACACGCTAGACAATGCTTGAGCCGGTTGACATGGACCTTCTGTTCCTTCCGACCGTGTTGTTCCTTAATTATGGCGTTTACCCCGTCAATGTCTAGTATACGACAGGGACCCGTCCAAGGTTTGCTCAGTTTTTTGCTGAGTCCTGGCTTAATAGCTGGCGAGTGTAAATATACTCTATCACCAATTTTAAAGGTTGGTGGCTTTGTGTTTTTGTTAAAAAATTTGTGGATCCTATCAGTAACTCTACATTGATATTCGCGTGCTTGTTGATGTGCCATTTTCATACGTTGAACAAACTCGGCCGAATAGGATAGGTCGGTGTCATACCGCGTGCGTAGTGGTTTAAAAATGGAGTCAAACGGTAACTCGATATCCCGACCGTATAACAAATAGAAAGGTGAGTCACCTAATGCCGAGTGTGTCATACTACCGTATGCTGATACAGCATACGGTAGCCATTCGTCCCAGTCGCGCGTTTGTGGTGTGATGTAATGGGAAATCAAGTCCTTTAATGTGCGATGAGTTCGTTCTAGTGTCCCATTGGTTTGTGGACGGTAGGCGGTTGTGTGAAGTCTGTCAATTTGAAGGAAATTACATATTTTCTTCATAACCCGTGCTAAAAATGGTGTCCCGAGATCGGTTAACATTTGTCGTGGCGTACCGTGACGTAAGATCACCCCTTTGACAAAAGTTTTTGCTACAGTTTCCGCGGTTTGATTTTTCATCGGGAAAGCCTCTAAATATCTAGTCGCGGCGTCCTGTACCGTTAATATGTATTTACGCCCCTCGTCTGTCTGTACTAATGGTCCCACAATATCCATAGCTATTCGGTGGAAAGGTTTACAAATTGGTGGAATCTTAACAAGGGGTGCTGGGCGTAAATGAGGGGAGGTTTTTCGTTGTGCACATGGTACACAACTTCTGACATGCCTCTTAACATCTTCGCGTACCGTCGGCCAATAAAACCGAGAACAAACTCGTTGCAGTGTTTTGTCTATACCTGCGTGTCCTGACAAGGGGGAGTCATGGCATGCGCGCATGATATGCTCAAGCTGAGTCTCTAAAACCGGTCCGTACTCTTTTTGTATACTAACCCGTCACCATCCAGGAATAACTCACTTTGTGAAAAATTTTCCTTATCCAGAATTAATTGGATTTCACTATCCTCTTGTGGGGCTGTTTTAATGGTTTCACGGTCCCAAATAACGAGTTTATTTTCCGTGCTGCTTAACAGGCGTATCGGCTTTATTCTCGACAGCGCATCTGCATTGCAATGTTTGGTTGCCGGTCGGTATTCTACTTTAAAATCATATTCTGAAAGAGCTAATGACCAGCGCATAAGTCGGTTATTGGTCTCTTTCATTTTCATAAGCCACTTTAAGGGTTGATGGTCTACAATTACCTTAAAGGGGCGCCCATACAAATAACACTTATAATGCTTAATTCCCCAAACCAATGCGGCGCATTCTCGGCTCAGTTGTGCAGAGATTTTGTTCAGCCTTACTTAATTGTCGGCTCGCATACGCCACTGGCAGCTCATGTCCGTCATATTGTTGGCACAGTATGGCACTGATCGCAAATGCAGAGGCATCCGTGCACAAAATAAACTCGCGATTAAAATCTGGATACTTCAGAATGGGTGATTGGGTTAAACACTGTTTCAGATTGTCAAACGATGCCTGTGCGGAGTCATCCCAATTGAAACGCGCATATTTCTTTGTGAGGGCGGTTAGGGGTACGGCTATTTTGGCGAAGTCAGGTATGAACCTTCTGTAAAAACCTACTAGTCCCAGGAAAGCCCGAACATCGGTAATGTTTGATAGCTTTGGATATTTACTCACGGCACTAATTTTTTCGGGATCTGGCTTAATGCCCTGACTGCTCACTATGTGTCCTAAAAATTTTGTCTCGTTGTGCATGAATTTACATTTATTAGGATTTAGGGTTAATTTCGCATTTCTTAGTCTGTCAAAAATGGATGTTAATTTTGAAATATGCTCATGCACGTCATCACTACTAAAACATATGGTGTCGTCTAAATAAACAAAACAGTGAGTGCTGCCCGAGAGTACAGTATACATAAGTCTCTGCCAAGTGCTGGGACTGTTAGCTAGACCAAAGGGCATCCTTTTGCATTCGTAATGCCCCCATGGTACCGAGAAGGCTGTTTTTTCGCGATCCATAAGATCCACCTCGACTTGCCAATAACCCTTGGTTAGATCTAATGTGGTGAATTTGGTGGCTTTACCTAACTGGTCCAACGTAGCTTGCAAATTTGGTATTGGAAAAAAATCTCGTTTCGTGACCGCATTTAAAGCCCGGTAATCTATGCAGAAACGAAAGTTGTTATTACCGTCCGAGTTTAATTTTTCTACCAAAACGACTGGTGCAGACCAGGGTGAAGATGAAGGTGTAATAATATCATTCTCCAACATCTCATCTATTAAATTTTTCATGACTTGTCGTCTGCTAAAGGGTACTCGATACGGAGCCCGGGCTACCGGTGCACTATCGCCGGTTTGAATCCTATGTTTTACTAAATGAGTGCAATTTAATTTATCTTGCTTTGATTTGAAAATGTCTGAATACTCTAATAAGAATTTTGATAATACATTCTTGTCCGACTCTGGTAGGTGATTTAAATTGAACAATTCAGCACATTCCTGCCTTGTTATCGTGTTGATAGTGCCCGAGCGCTGACCGGTAGTATCGTTGTCTGCTTCATAAGCAAGGACGGCCGTTGCTATCGGTGTGTTTTTACTCAAGTCAGCACTCTGTTGACTTACATTTAGAATGTTGAGTAACATAGCATTCTGCTGATCATGCTTCGCGACGATAACGCGAGCTGCTAGTACACCGTGCAGCCCGACGTCTTTTGGCTTAAGTACGTAAATACCTGCGGGTACGCGACTATCTACTTGCCCTACACATATTACCCCATGTCGTGCGGGTATTGTTAATTTCTGAGATAGCCGTACTACATATTCAGGGATAGCTCTCCCTGCGCTGCTGCTCGACAATTTTAAGGATTGTGAACCTATGCTACAAACAGTTTCGCTGTTTGTTGTGATCCGTTGATCACGGCTCGCTTCGATAGTCGGTTCACCCGGCTCTATCGCTACTACGGCTTCCTTGCTACAGGTAGATTTATCTTGCGAATATAACTCGCCCCTAGAGACCCCTACCTGACCGGCTTGTTGATCACGGCTCAGACCTGATATCATTTCACTCGGATTTTCTACGCTTCCTTTAACTAACCGATCCGGACTATTTGCAGTGGTCGGTATACTAAAATTAACTAAATTACTGGCTCTAGGTCGCACGGAGCAAACTTCTGAGCTATTGTTATTCCATTTACCGATTCTTGACATAGATAATATTTTGCTCGCGATGATCAATTCATCATTTTTAAAATCTAAACGTGCTTGATGTGCTTCCAGGAAATCAACCCCAATTAACCCATCTGTTTCGAAATATAGATCATTTACAAAACGATGGTTACATTTTTTTGTTAACCCAAGGTCAAAAGTAATGTCAACTGCGCCGCTGCTACAGAGACGATTACCTGATACATCGAGTAAAACATCATTTGAGGCTAACACCGCGATTTTGTGCTTTGCAACTACGCGCTGTTTAATTAATGACATAGCCGCGCCTGTATCTATTAAGAAAGAATAATTGCAATTTTTAATTACCAAATGATCCGAGTATTATCTACACAAGAACCAGTGACCCTCGGAATAACTACAACTGATGTGATATCTATTCTGTCTGACGTAGGGTCGCCGTCGAGACAGGTTCCGAGTTTAAAGAACACATGTACGTAGTGCCCTGCTTTTAGACAACGGAAACAAAATGGCTGACGGGGCGTAGAGCACGTTCTAGACATATGATCGTTGCCTCCACAATTGAAACATAGACCTCTCATTTGTGGATATGTCTTGGTGGGTAACTATCGGGTAATTTTTCTCTTATAATTTAAGTCTTTTGTCGAGTTCGACTTATCCTTCTTTACTGTTAAGGCCCGTATACTAGCTTTATGTGCGTCCGCTTTTGTTTCTTTATACATTCGGGCTAAGACTTCTTCACAATGTTCGGCATATGGCAACGCTTCGTCTATGGAATCGAACTGGCGATATCTACAGATTTCGTTGGCTAATCGCGTCTCCAACCCGTCCAAAAATTGTTTGATTAGTGCGCTTTCTTTCTTAATTTTATTTCTTAAATTTTGATATGAATCTACTGGCATTATCGCTGGAAACATTCTCGACGCTGCTACTTCTAATCTGACGGCATATTTCCGAAGAGTCTCATCTTTTGCTCTAAAATTTTTATAAAATTCGCGTTCTGCTGATGCCGGGTCCGATCTTTGACCAAAAAGGTCGATGAGCCAATTTCGAAACGAAGCCACATCCTGAGGTCGTCTATCTTGCGGTAAAGAATAAAAACTTGTCTGCGCCTCCCCTCTCAGTTTTAATTTTATTACACTCACTATCTGCCTGTCTGTCCATCGCGAACTCTCTGAAACCGCGGCGACATTATCTAGAAATGCTTCTAACTCAGGTCCGCCTAAATAAGTTTCTATGTTTTTAATAGCGGACATCGTGTTGGGATCAGAAAATATCTGAGTTACTGTCTCGTGCTCGGGAGTTGACGTTGGAGCGGTCGCTGGGGCTGTAGGTAAAGGTAGAGTGGTTGGCAAAGGCTGCTTGGGAGTGTGCTCATATGTAGGGAGGTGATACAAGAAGGGTTGTTGGTAAGATGAAGGTCCAGGTACCGGATAAGTGTACGGATAGGAGTGTGGGTGTAAATACGGTGGGCCATGGCTTAGTAATCGGTACGGGTTCTCCGTTCTTAATTCTGGTGTACCGGCACTGATTACAGTGGCTAGTGAAAAAGTGACCGCTGTTGTTGTTGTTAAGTTCCCCGTAACCGGTACTGTCGTTAACGTAGGTGTCGTTACTCCCATTGTAGACATTTTTTTATACGTACACCGATAGAGACCAAGATTCCAATCAGTTGAATGTTTCGAATCTACTTGACCGAATATTTCAACCGTGTACGTGATTGGAATCCTACCGGCTGCGCCAATGTAACAAACCGCTGCCGTCACAACGGATGTTTTCTATCGGTGGGTATTAATAAAGAATGTATACTTACCTGTCTTAGGCTGGTACTACTGGCTGAAAGGCACTAGAGCTGCTTCAAGGGAGGTGGCACAATGAGCAAAGGTTCGGAAAGAACAAACGTGTTTATTTACCCGCAACTACACACTAGCCGGACTCTCTATTCTTTACATTAATTTATACTATAAAAGTGCAGGGATCAGCAATGTAACTTGTACGTAAATTGTACGTGGATCAATTACCCAACGTTTAGCAAACTAGTAACCTATATTAAAACGGAATTTGGACTTTGAAATGTTTAGACAACAATTTAGAATAAGTCGTAAATTGTTACAATTGCATCTGCCTTCTGAGCCTCTGTGAAAAGGATGTTATTATTGTGAAAGTGTTCTGGTTAATTTCTAAAGGGACTCGTCTTGAGGATTGAGAGAAAGGAATTTAGTTTTCCAGGATTGGTTAGAGAATTCATTGATTTGGAGTTGTATTTGTTTATTTAATGAATTTGACGGAGTGCAGGATCATAGGACTGCTGCCATTGTCTTTTGATGCGATTTCTTTCAGTGATTATTTGTGTGATATGAATGGGGAGTTTGTCTTTATGTGGTTTTAATGTTATTGTGACAGTGTGTTTGTGAAGAGCATGTGTAATGGCTTGTGTTAGTATATATACTGTGACGTCTGCCTACGCCTGGACCTCATAGATGTGTCGGCAGAATCGGTTGATGCTCGGGCGCCTTTCGGTACGGTCGGATCCTAGAGGTCGTAGAGTGCCTGGATAACTCGATGGAGAAGGATAGGGTTAGTCGAAAAGTAAAACACTCAGAGTAACCTTAAGACGATTTATTCCTGGCCGGACAGTACAAATGGCTATGACGGGAAATGGGACGGTCCGGGTGTTTACTCGGTACTCGCCAAGGAAATCACGGCAGAGACAGAGATCGAAAAGAAATATAATATATTAAAATGTAAATTTCACTAGGTTCTTATAGAGGTGGCGGCTCGCAAAAATGCTCAATAATGCCTTTTATAGATATCTTTAGTTCATATTTTTTTCAAATTTTTCAGATTAGTGCGCCATATTGAAAAAAAAACCATTGTTTTACCTATTTTTCGCTTTTCTTCACGGAATATTTGTTGTTCTGATATGAAAAAATTACCAGAAGGTCCTATGACTTTAAACAGTACCTAGAATTATTATCGGACTTTTTGGATTGATACGCAATAAAAAAAAAATAAAACCTTATTTTTACCTTAACTAATATATTAAAATGTAAATTTCACTAGGTTCTTATAAAGGTGGCGGCTTGCAAAAATTCTCAATAATGCCTTTCATGGATATTTTTACTTCATATATTTTCTCAGATTGGTGCGTACTATTAAAAAAAATTAATACCATTTCTTTACCTATTTTTCGCATTTATTTACGCGAATATTCGTTGTTCTGTGAGGATAAAATTACCAGAAGGTCCTGCGACATTAACCAGTACCCCAAATTGGGTATATATATACCCATCCAATAATTCCGACAAAAATTTGGGGTACTGGTATATATATATATATATATATATATATATATATATATATATATATATATATATATATATATATATATACATATAATATTCAATATTTTGGTTTTGTTGAAAGCATGATTTCATGAAACTGTGTTATACTCATCATCCGGGTCGAATGGTTCATTAAATATGTCTAGGTGTTCATATGGAAATTAGTGTTTTATTCTGTATTCTGTGTTGTGTAGTCTAATTTTGGTGATGTGTTTGATGATGTCACTGTCGGTGTTTCAGCTCTGTTTTGTGTAGAATTTGTTCGCTATTGTTTTAATATAGTCTGAAATGTATGGTGTGTTTGTGACTTCGTGTAATGTTTAACTCGTGTATATCTGTTTTTGCCTGTGACCAAGCGTAGAACTTTATTCTGGAAAATTTGTAAAGGTTTTAATGTGGTTTTTGGTAGATGTGAGATGATTGGCGCGCTGTATGTTATTATAGGTCTTATTAGTGTAGTGTATAGATGTTTTTTAATTTTCGATGTGAGTGAACTGCGTTTTGTCAGTAGTAAATAATTTTGTCGGAAAGCAAAGTGTAACTTTTGAATGAGTGTTTTTATGTGTGCATGGAAATTTAGTCTGTTGTCTATTTGAATGCCTAGGTACTTCATTGTGTTTTTTATTTGAATTTTGGTGCCGTGTATTTTACTGGGTGTGTAAATTTTGATTTGTCATTTGACCCAGTATTTTTCCAAAATATTTAGGTGTATTTGTACTTGCCTACCCGCTACCTCTGCGCTATGGCTGTGTGCGTATATCGCTGTATCATCAGCAAATAGTGCTGTTTCTGTATGCGCAAAAGTGGGCAAGACGTGTAAGTATATTATGAATAGTAGTGGTGCCAAAATACTGCCCTGTGGCACACCTGCTCTTATTGGTTTGTTGTGTGAGTATGTATTGTTAATTTTGACCTTAAATTTTCGGTGTAATAAATAAGAGTGTAATAGTTTTATCATGTCTACCGGGAAGTGTAAGTGGATTAATTTATATAATAGTCCGTTGATCCAGACCTTGTCAAATGCTTTCTCTATGTCTAATAAACACATGACTGTTTCATCTTTCTGTTAAAATTTTAAATGAAGTCTGTCATTATTCTGGCTAATTATTGTGTTGTCGATCTGTGTTGCCTAAAGCCGAATTGAAAATCAGGTAAAACATTGTTACCTGTAGTAAATTTTAAAATTTGTTTGTTTGTTGTCAAAAATTACTCGTTCTGTCAATTTTGAAATTGAATTTAGAAGAAATGTGGCCGAAAACTTGTAGGAAGATTTTTGTTTTTGTTTGGTTTTAAAATTGGTATTATGTCAGCTGTTTTTAAAGTGTCTGGGAAGTAATTTAGTTTTATTATGCTATGTATTATATATGATAATTGTACTATTACTTTTCTCAGTAAGTTTTTTAAAATTTTGTTTTCAATAAGGTCTGGACCAGGTGCTTTGTTGTTGGGAAGCTTCTTGATGAGAGTGTATAATTTTGATGGTTTAGTGTAATATGCGTGTAGTGTTTTGTTGTCTGTGGTGTGTGGAGTGTTTATGTATTCGTCTACTGATTGAGTTACTTGTTGTGTTCGAAGTGTTGAATGTCAGTGTGTTCGTCTAATATGTGTACTTGTTTGAATGTGTCTGCAATTACATTGGCTTTTTCGTTGTCTGTGAAGTATGTGTGATTGTTGTGTGTTAGTGTTGGAATTGGTGTTATTTTTCTTTTGAGTGCTTTCGTAAATTGCCAAAAGGAATTGTCTTTTATGTTTAAAGTGTCGAGTTTTTGTGTCCATTTTTCGTTTGTCCATTTTGATATTTCTTTTCGAATGTCTTTATTCAAATTTTTCATCCCATCTCTGTATTATAGGTTTCGTGTTCTCTGCCAATGTTTGCATGTGTTATTTCACAGTGTTATTAGTTGTTTAATGTGACGTGGTAACTGTTCTCTATGTGTGTTTATTTGAATTTGTTTTGTGTGTTTATGTTTGAGTGTGGTGATTATGTCTGTGAGTTTTTGTATTTCGTGTCTTTGTCTTGTGAGGTGTTCATTTGATCGTTAATGATAATGAGTGTATTTAATTCTTGTCTAAAGGCGCACCAATTTGTGTGACGTGTTGAACAGTGTATTTAGATCGTGTTGTGTGAAAATGTTTCGAGGTTGATTGTACGCGGCTATGATGTGTGTGTTGTCCAATAGGCCAATGCACAGTGTCTCGAGGGTCGTATTCGCTATGTCTATGAGTTGGTGTGGTACGGCTGCAACGACGATAGCGGCATGGTGTACGCGTGGTCTGTCTTTGCGGTAAATTTCGAATTCTTTCACCCGAAATGTGTGGTCTGGTAGTAATTTGGTTAGTGGAATTTAAAAAGTGTATTCATTCCCCTACTCTACCGTTAAGAGTACGACAGTTCCATGAAACTATTTTAATCGGTTTAAATATCATAGTGCTCTAAATTTTTTGTAAATTCAAGTACTATTAGTCCTTTTTGGGTTTTTGTTTTGGCTGCCGAAAGTTGTTTATTTAAATTTTGGATTATGTTTAAAAATTTGTTAATCTTCACATGATTTTTCAATTCCTGTAATTCTTTACATAATGTGTTAAAATTGTCTGTATAGTGTTTCATGGTGTGTTGTATGTGGGACTATTCTTCTTACTATTGGGGCTGTTAGTGGAGGGAAGTCTTCTCTGTTTTGTGGGACTGGTTGAAGGCTGAGAGGCACTCAGCCCCCTTGGCTGCCAGGCGTTGGTTTTGGGTGCTGGTGCTGGAATAAATCTGGTTTCATGCAACTCTGGTATACCTCTCTGCAGAGCTCTGACCTTGCGGAGGTACACAGGGCACTCCGCGTGATTTGCCGGACTCCAGTTAAATGGTTACCTGCGCACTTTAGACATTGTGTTTTTACGAAGCAGTTCGCCTTTGCGTGGCCCCATTTCTGGCATCTATGGCACTGAAATATTATCTTTTTATTTAAATGTCTTTCCCAGTTTTTTTTGTATGGCATAAGAATTTAACATTTTGCTCCAAATAATTCAAGGTTATTTTGTTTGAAGTGATTACTAAAAATAAAGGCCGCTTTGTATTTTTTATTTCGAAAACATTTTTCACAAAAATTTTGTGTTTTTCCAATTTTGTTTTAATATCATCAATGCTTGGTGTGCTATCTAGTCCTCGTATAACAAATGCGTGGGTTTTTTCCTTTTTTTTTTTTGGTGTATGTATAAAATTCTATGCTCTCTTTTAGTAATTCTTGTTTAATTTTGTTCTTATCTTCTTGTTTTTTTAAAAATACATTTGTGATGTTTTTTTTTATTATTAGTAGGGTAGGTTTCACATTTTCATCATTTTCTTCCATTTCTAATTTTTCAAATGTGTTGTGTGTTTTAATAGGAGAAGGTGGGTTTATTTTATTTATTTTATCTAATTTCGTTGCTTTTCGGTCTATTATTATTGTAAATGTTTCATCTCCGATGGTATTTGTATAGTCTTCCAGGGGTCACAATTCCATGTCAGCTATCAAAACTGACGGCTGACGTTTCCTGTTTAAATTTATTATGTTTCTACTTAAATTGCTGGCTTTACCTTCACTCTCACTAATTCACTGAACTCAGTTTAAACTACTCCAACAATTTTTTTAATTTAGAACGCTGTATTTATTTTAAAATGGTAATTATTTCATAACAGAACGACGAATATTCGCGTAACCGCTTCAAAATGTAAAATCTGCTTTTGGATTGTTAAATTGTATGAAATAAGGTACATAAATGTTTATAATAACTGATTTATTTTCACTATTATACATATACTAAATACGTCTAACTCAAGGCTTTTAAACTTGGAATACCCCATTCTCCGTTCGTATAAAACTCACCCTTGCCACACAAAGAGACAGTGAGTTTCTCTTAATAACACAATATACTATTTTCTTCGCCTATTAAGATACCTATATGCTTGTTGTATGTTTCTTATTGCTACAGATACTTATTATATTGCAAACACATTTTTATATCTAACAATAATAATAGTTAACGTGAAATATAAATTTATATTAAAAGTTCTGTCCAAAAATTGTTCCAAATATACCAATTTGTATTTTTTTCTCGAAATTTCTGGTAATAAATTTATAGACGTTACTTTCGCAGCTTCTATAACATCTACAGGTGTTAAATTAAGAATTTCTTCCAATGTTGCCAATAATTATCGAATATATGAGTTTGAATCAGTAAAATTAACTAGAAATCACTAGCTTCAAAAATTATTTATGGATGTAAATGTTTTGGAGGAAAAATTTATATTTACAATATTAACATATAAAATACTTTAAATTGTTAATCTATTGAAGGATGTTTTTCCCATCCATTCGATTTGCGTATTATTGATTATTAATTTTGGTGGATCTTGGTCTCTTTTTTATTGTGAAAATTTATTCTTTGCATTTGTTAAGATATAGTTTTAGGTCTTTTTTTAAATTATTTTGTTATTTCCTTTAGGTTATTTGGAATTGATTTCTAGTTATTGATGGGAATTAATGCTGTCTTAATATTGTTGTGTTGTTTGCGAACATCGTTAAACCTGTGTTTTCGGTTAATGGTATATTATAAACAGATATTAAAGGAAGTTGACCTTAATATGCTAATTTGCGATACCCTGCTTTTAATTTATTTTTTTAATTTCGGAAAAGTAATTATTGATTTTGATTTTATTTGAAATAAAGGATTTTATTATATGGAATAATGTAGGGTGTGATGTTCATTTTTATTATTTCATGTCCATCGAATCACACTTTATCGAAAGTTTGTTTTAGATTTAAGGATTGTATACTTTTTTCTTCGAATCTTTTGATAATATGTTTTGTAATCTTTAGGATTTGATAGTTTGTTAAATGATTTTGACTTAAACTAAACGGTTTGGTGTTAAGTCCATGTTACATTTGTATGATTTGTTCGAGTACGACGAATCGCTACGTGTTGTGCGAAGAAACAAGTACAAAGCATGTTATATTTGTATGACAAAATTATATGAAATATGTTATTTCTTTATATTATTTTTCATGTGTTTTTTCATACGTCAATTTTGTTGTCATTTGTATAACTTGCAAATTAGCATTACAAGTCATTAACTAATTTACAGCTTGTTATAATTTTGTTATTATTTAATATAAGTGTAAGTAGTTGTTCCGATGAAAGCATAAATTTATTATATGCTAGTATGAACATAAAAAATAAAATTAAGAAAAAAGTAAAAAACGAAGATTTATTTGGAGTAAAGAATGGCTAAAAAAATAAATAAAAATGTGGGACACGGTGGATTGGCTTTATTACATAACGAATAGAGAATAGAAGATAAAGAAGCATTTAAAAATTTTCTTAGAATGGATGAAGAGTGTTTTAATTTGTTACTCATTAAAATAGATTGACAATTACGTTAAGGTTTTTAGCAACAAGTGAAAGCTTTCAAATTTTATTTTATAATTTTAGTGTGGATAGAAGTACTATATGGTTAAGTTTTAGATGCAATTATTATATTATTAACTTTGTAAATCTCCACCGTGGAGGATAGTTCTCCTCAACGTTTTTAATTATTTCCAAACATGTAACAATAATATTGTATAATAACCTAGATTATTTATATCTGAAGGATGATTGTTTAAGCTGAAGATGGTGAATGTTTAAAATCACCGAAACGTCTGTCCCAAGAAACAAAGGATTGTTTTTTATAAAAACTTCGCTTTTTGATCCAAATAACCTACAAAAAACCATTTTACTTAACGTGAGAGAGGAATGAAATGCTTTGCGTGCCAGGAATACGGACATAAGGCAGCAGATTGTAAAAATCAAATAAAGAAAGAAAGATAAGATAGAATACTATTTTCTGAAATATTAAGAGAAACAGGAACATTTAAAATGGTACATCTTACTACTCGTCCCATAGAAGCATTATTCGACACAGGTAGTTTAGTGACTCTAATAAAAGCCAGCGAATATTTTAAGCTGAATCATACAGCTCTTGAGAAGAATATTGTAAAATTGAACGGACTAGGTTCTTGCGAAGTGGAAACACTAGGAAAATTTAAAACCAGCGTTACAATAAATGATTTAGAGTGTGAAATTTGTTTACACTTAGTACCAGACACAGTAATGCCACTCCAGATGATTATAGGAAAATATTTCCTCAAAGATTATGAAGTAAATATTAGAGGTGGAAAAATAAAAACTATTGAAAAAATTGAAAGAAGAACAGAGGAGAACAGTGATAATTCCTCAATAGTATTGTATATAACAGAAACAAACCAAAACGAAATAAGTGCTGGCATTAGAAAACAAGAAGACAAAATTAAACATCTAGTGGAAGAATATACACCTGCATCACATCAAAAAATACTAAATTATCAATGAAAATAAATCTTGTTGACAAAGAACCCATATATATATCAACGTGTACAAAGACTAGCTGCAATAGAGTTAATAGAAGTTGATAAAGTTATTGCAGAATTGAATGAAAAAGGCATTATTAGACCGAGTTCATCTGACTATGCCAGCCCTGTTGTGCCAGTAAGAAAGAAAAACGGAACATCAAGAGATTGTGTGGACTACCGATTGTTGAATAAGAAGACAATAAAATATCGATACCCACTTTCCATTATACATGATCAAATAGACAAGTTGAGGGACGCAAAGATATTCACAACTATGGACTTAACGAATGGATTTCATCATGTTCCAGTTGAAACAAAAAACATCAAATATACAGCTTTCGTTACATCGCGAGATCAATTTGAATTCTTACGTATGTTGTTGTTCGATGACCTAATAAACCAAAACATTGTGTTAACATATATAGATGATCTAATCATATCAGCTGCGACCGATGAAGAAGCTTTAGAGAGATTGAAGATTGTTCTACAAATAGCTAATGAGTATGGCTTAGAATTTAATTGGAGTAAATGCCAATTTATGACTGAAGAAATTGAGTATCTTGGGTATCGCATAACCTACAATACAATTAAACCATCTATTTCCAAAATAAAGGCAATAATAAATTTTCCGAAGCCAACAACAATAAAAGTTGTTCAGAGTTTCTTAGGTCTCACTGGAACGTTTTGTAAATTCATATCTCACTATGCTAAAATAGCCAGGGCGTTAAGCGAAATGTTGAAGGAAGATCAAAATTTTAAATTTGATAATGAAGAAGAGAATTCCTTTGAAACATTAAAAGACTTATTAACTGTAGAGACCGTTTTGAATATATATAATCCGGAGTTATATACTGAGTTATGCACAGATGCGAGTAAATTTGGATATGGTTCCATACTCATACAGAAAGATCCAGAAGATCAACAGATGCATCCCGTGTACTACATGAGCTATAAAACCAGTGACGTTGAGAAACGATATCATAGCTACGAGTTAGAAGTCTTGACAATGATTAAAGCGTTGCAGAAATTCAGAGTTTATCTGATTAGTATTGATTTCAAAATAATAACGGATTGTACCGCTTTTCAAATGACTATGTCCAAGAAAGAAGTGCCACTAAAGATTTAGCGATTATACTATTGAACATCAATCTGGATCTAAAATTAAACATTGCGATGCATTGAGTAGGTATCCAGTGATGGTAGCAGTAGACAGTCCAGTTTTTGGAAAGAATAAAACTTTGCCTGAATGTCGATGAGCATTTCAGAACAGTAAAAGAACTTCTTAACCAGAATTGCTCATTTAACTATTACGTTTTACAAAATGGTATAATTTACAAGATACAGGACGATGTAAACTATTAGCAATTCCAAACAATATGCAAACCGAAATATTAAAAAAAAAACATGAAGAAAATGGACATTTTGGAAGCAAAAAGATAGAAGATAGAATTACTCGTAAATTTTGGATCCCCTTAAGTAAAACAAAAGGTTGCAAAATGTATTCAGAATTGTGTAAATTGCACACTCGCAGAGAAAAAGATAGGAAACCAGGAAGGATTTCTAAATTCTATCGATAAAGAAGACTTGCCGTTGCAGATTTACCATATCGACCATCTAGGCCCCTTTACTTCAACCAAAAGGGGTAATCGATATATTTTACTTGTCGTAGACGGGTACAATAAATTTGTATGGATTTATCTAACAAAGATTGTCACTACAGAGGAGATGATTAGAAAATTTGATGTTCAGAAGTCGTTATTTGGAAATGCAAAAAGAATAATCTCTGACAGAACGATAGCATTCACCTCAAATACATTTAAAGATTATTGTAAAGAAGAAAAAAATTGACATTTGTCACATTACAAAAGCCGTTGCACGAGGTAATGGGCAGGTTGAGCATGTCAATAGAATACTTATACCAATATTAACAGAATTGTCTCGAGAAAAAGAAGAACAGTGGTACAAATTCGTTCCAAATGTTCAGTGTGCTCTAAACAACACGTATCAAAGATCCATAGACTGCACTTCATCTAAATTATTTTTTGGGGTACATTTACGACAACCAGAAGATATGAGATTATTGGAAGTAATTCGAGAAGAATGCCTGAATTTGTACCATGAAGATAGAGAAAAGCAAAGACAAAGACCTAAACCTCAAATCCTGCAGATCCAAGAAGAAAATCTAAAAAATTATAATAAACGAAGAAAACAACCAAATAAATATAATCTAGAAGATTTACTAATCTGAGTAAATTGCGTCAGAAGTATTTAGGACCTTACAAAGTAGTCAAAATTAAGACAAGCGAACGTTATAATGTGGCAAAGTTTGGAGAAGTACAAAAAAAACATCGACGAGCGCTGATTTTATGAAACGCTGGAACACTTCTACCGACGATGACGACAACATTGAAGACATCCCAGAGGAAAATTCCATGGGCGGAATTTGTGTCAGAATTGGCCGAGATGTGGGATCCACGTTGCTGTGATGCAATAAAAGAGATTCTATATATAGATGTCGTGGTGATAAGATTTATTGTATTTGTGTTTGTGATATGTTCAATTTAACCATTTATTCTAATAAATAATAGATACTGATACTTTAAACTTGTACATTACCTTTTAATATATATATATATATATATATATATATATATATATATATATATATATATAACAATGCATTTAATATACCAGAAATTGTTAAGTTTCTGGAATTTGAGGAAAGCACACTATGTATTTGTCGGAGATGATACTGTAACGTTTTATTTATTTAGGTGAAGTATAAAATTGATTAAACCACTAATATTTATATAACTAAGTTTAATTAAAGAAATATGAATTATAAAGAATAATGAAAAATAACTAACACTAAAAATTAACAAATATAAACACTAATATAAGACTAACATATATCAATAAAGACTTAAACACTAAGATAGTTTATTTAAACAATTAGAACTACGCAATATTTATTTCAAAAATATTTATATCACTCTATTTATATCACTATCTATTTATTTATATCACCATCTGTTCACTACACGTATCGATACAAGACTGTCCTCGCGATCTCTTGCTCGGGGTATTTAAGTAAAACGTTTCATTTTGGAATATTCGCCGACCCTTCTGGAAATTAGAACAATGGGGAGCGGACGGACTTGTTGTAACCTGTCGGTTAGTGGCCGCCGCCCGCGCCTCTTTCCTGGGATCGCTACATTGCCCCCTCCTTAAGACTGTTTCGTCCCGGAACAGTTCGTTATGACGAAATCTGCGCGCAGCACCTTTGGTGCATCTGGAAGTCTTGAAGAAGTAACAGTCGACGGTCCGTTTGAGCTCTTCTTGTCCGGTAGAGTTGAAGCTGCAGACTAGAATTTCCACTCCGGTAAAGCGGAAGATTGTTTCTAACATGCTTCTAACAATCCTCCAATCCAAACCATCTAGTCCACAGTTTATCTTCGGTACTGGCCATGATGTCGTTCTGCAACAGATGGTCCTTCATATCGCACAGCGAGTCCCATAAATTGCGGTATGACGGCTTCTGATATGAGTATTGTTTCGTAACGAGATAGTAAATGTACCGCTTGTGTTCTTCGTTATCATCCTTCAGTTGTAGCGTTTTTCCGACAGTTGGACGTTGTTTGGCCAGTTCTTGTACTCGTCCAAATTTTCTTTTAAAAACTGAAGCGATGCCTCGGGACATTTTAATGTCTTTCGCTACACAATGTGTGATAGAATACTCTGGGGACACGGTGAACAGATTTCGTTGTTCTTCACTTGTCACGCCATATCGTGCCTTGTGACCAGTGGAATGGCTTTCCATGAAGTCATCAAATGTAGGTTCCTCAGCTACAATCCGGCGAACCGTCGCTCCACGATGATCGTCAAAATTATCACCAGCAAAAGGGGCTAACCGATTGAAGTAGACTACTCTCGGCTTTGTATTAGGTGTTTTCCTAATTCTGTAGACCACATCATTTATTCTTTTACGACCTCGTAGGGACCTTCCCAATTCTTTTGCAGCTTCGGTGATAAGCCATGTCGTCTTTGTGGATTGTAAAGCCACACCAAATTCCCCGGTTGATAACCACCTTTTTCAACCTTCACATCATACTGGTCCTTCATCCGACCGCTGGCATCTTGAATGTTTGTACGGACTTCTTCATGGATGTCGTTCATTCTTCTCCGTAAGTCCGTTACGTAGTCCTCCCCGGCTAGATCTTCACCAGGTTTACTGCCAAATATCAGGTCGCATGGTAAGCGCAACTCCCGCCCGAATAAGATGTTAGCTGGTGTCTGCCCTGTTGCCTCATGCACGGATGAACGGTAAGCCAATAAGAATAGATGAAGATGTCGGTCCCAGTATCGTTGATGGTTAGAGACTACTTTTGACAAATACCGATTTATTGTTCTATTCAACCGTTCAACCATACCATCAGACTGCGGGTGTAAAGCAGTAGTTCTGGTTTTCTTTATTCCTAATATCTTACAGATATTTTGGAATAGAGCAGACTCGAAATTCCTTCCTTGGTCGGAATGTATCTCTCGCGGTACTCCAAATCGGCAGATGCATTCTTTTACCAAAACTTCAGCGACTGTTACGGCTTCCTGGTTGGGTAATGGGTAGGCCTCAACCCACTTAGTGAAGTAGTCCATTACTACCACTATGTATACATTTCCCTCGTCAGTTTCTGGGAATGGTCCGGCCACGTCAATCGCAATGCGTTCCAACGTTCCAACTTCCAACGTTATATTGGCGCATTGGAGCTCTTCTTTTCCTATGTGGCCCGTTACTTCCTGCGCAGACCACACATTTCTTGCACCACTCTTTAACATCGTCTTTGCAATTTACCCAGTAAAATAGTTGGCGCAATCTCTCCAGGGTTTTATTTACTCCAAAATGTCCAGATTCATCGTGGATCTCCTCCAATACTTCCGGTACTCTATTCCTAGGGATTATCAGCTGGGTCCTACTCTCAGTACCTTCAGTATTCTCTATGACACGTTTCAGTAGGCCCTCTTCAACCACAATAGAGTCCCACTGCGCCCAGTAAGATTTTACACTTTGTAAGTGTCGTGCAACATCTTCCCAAACTGATCTCCTATCGCCACGTTTCCAACCCCGTATGATTTTCAAGTCCGAGTCATTCTCTTGGTCCTTGCGAAGGTCCTTCGTTTGCCAACTATCATTCACTACTGTTGTTCTAACGATGGTAGAGAGTTTTTTCTAGACGACTGCAATGCTTGCATTCGTCCTGGCAAGGTCTTCTTGATAATGCGTCAGCATTACGATGGCTTGTAACTGCTCGATGCTCAATAACAAAGTTATATTCTTGCAATCTTTCAATCCATCTAGCTGCCTGACCTTCAGGATTCTTAAATTGTAGCAGCCATTTGAGAGCAGCGTGATCAGTTCTTATAAAAAATCTTCGACCGTACAAATATTTGTAGAAATGCTCCACGGATTTCACGACAGCCAAAAGTTCTTTTCTTGTGACGCAATAATTCCTCTCTGAAAAGTGACGTGGTAGAGTGAAGAATTAGTGTACTGGTTTAATAATTTTGTCAATCTTTATGGAGCAAAACTAAACAATAATAAGTGATTCTTGTTTTTTCGCGGTGGTTACAAGTTGTGGATGTTGAGATATTGTGGAGGCAAGGTTCTTAGAAAAGATAAACAGGATATTTAGATAAAAGTAAGTTGATACAACTTATAGGTTATCTAGGTGTCATATTACATGTCACATCAAATCCTAGCAAAGCAGCGACCTAGTAACGACATCTAGCGTCTAATAGTAACATCTAGCCAGCGGTTTTTACAGGTGACTGTTTGAATTAAGTAGGGCAGTGATAATAACTGAATTACCGACGATAAGCTACTATTTAGAACGCACAGATAGAGCTAGTAACACAACATGGAAAAAAAATATTAGAAGCGATAGCAGATTTAAAAACTGACATAGCAATTATAAAAAAGACAATGCAAGACAGGTTTATCTTAACAGCAGACGGCCTTGATGCTCATAAGAAAATATTAATCGACCACAATGAACGGTGGGCAGATCTAGAGCGCAGTAAAAGACAAAAAAATATTGTTATATTCGGATTATTGGAAAGAGAGACAAGTAGACATGAACTCGAGAAGGAATGCCTAGACTTAATTACCAAAAAATTAAAAGTAGATATATCCATCTTTGAGATAGACAACATATACAGAATTGGAGATAAAAAGGACCGCAAGAATAGACCAGTTTTAATAAGATTCATTTAAAGAAGGAAGGTAATAGATATTTTAACAAATACAAAGTTACTGAAAGAAACAAACATCGTAATCTCAGAAGACTTCTCAAAAGAAGTTGCAGAAGAAAGGAAACGGTTATTACCATTAATGAAAGAGATGCGTAAAGAGGGCAAACACGCAATAATAAAATACAACGAGCTGTATGTTGACGGTAAGCCAATTAAAAAAGAAGAGGCAATAAGAACGTTGCACGAAAAAAACGAAAAGAAAAGACAACTATCAGAAGAAAAAGTTGAAGAAGAAACAAAGGAAAGAGGACCTCAAAAAAATGTAACATGCAATGAAAGACAAGAAATGAAGAGACAGAAACCAATAACCTCATATGTAACACACACTCCTGATTATAGGGACCGTCAAAGGTCAAGCAGCTATAGTAGATATGATGAAAGACCAATTAAAGGCAGCGCAACAGGATCCAATTACAGAGAAACGGAGCCAACTGCACCACCAAAAGAGAAAGATCCAAAAAACGACTCAAAATAAGCGCGCTGAATAACACAGATCGGACTAAAATAGGATTTTGGAACATCGCCGGCTTAAAGAATAAGGACAATGATTTTTGGAATTTTATAGAAGAATTTGATTTTATCGGGTTAGTAGAAACATGGATAGAAGAGAAAGACTGGACGAACTGGGAAACTAAACTTCCGAATAAATTTAAATAGAAATGCGTATATGCAAATAGAGAACATAAAAAGGGAAGAGCTAAAGGAGGAATAATAACTGGGGTCAGAAACACATTAAAGGAACTACCAGAGGGAAGAAGTACGGACCAAATGCAAGAACGAACATTACTAATAGAAGGGGAAAAATGGAAAATAATAACAACATACAGCAAAGGAGAAATAAAACTCATACAAGAGCAAATAGAAGAAACAGAGGACAGACATGAATACAATTTATTATTAGGAGGAGACTTTAACGCCGGAATAGGAGAAGAAGGAAAAATTATTGATACTAGAGATGGAACTGAAAAAAACAGGTCATCAAAAGACAAAATAATTAACAGCGTAGGAGAAAAACTCCTAGAATTCCTGGAAGAAAATAGGCTGAAAAAATTGAATGGACATACAAAAGGAGACGAAGAAGGGGAATTTACTTATATTGGCCCAAACGGAGAATTAGTTATAGACTACGGCATTGCAAATAAAGAAGCAATAGATAAAATCATATCTTTCACAGTAACAAATAGAATAGAATCTGATCACCAGCCACTTGTCATAAAATTAAAAAACCTTAATGAAAAAACAAAAACAGAAGAAATAATAAGAATAGATTGGTCTGAAGAAAGCAAGAAAAAGTATCAAGAAAAATTAAAAGAAATAATATTTGAAGAACACGACTGTAACAAAGCTCTAGACGAACTGATAGAAAATATACACAGGTCATTAACAAAGAAAATTTGGAAGAAAAAAGATAATATAAGAAAAAGTAATTGGTGGGACTGCGAATGTAGAACCAAAAGAAATTTAGTTCGAAACCTACAGAAGAACTGGAGAAAAGGCACGGGAAGGAAAGAAGACTTTCGAAAGGAGCGAAAAGAATATAGAGAATTATGCAAAACAAAGCAGAAACTAGAACAAAAAAAAGAAGAGGAAAATATAAGAAATATATCAAATGAAACAGATATCTGGCAATATATTAATTCAGAAAGAAAAAACCATATCGCAGTCAGCAAAAACAAAAACAAAAAAAGAAAACATAGCTCTTCCACAAATCTGGGGCAAAGGACAAAGAAAATTCAAAAACAACTTTAAATTAAGAATGTTACTGTTTGATAAATTGATAGCGAGCATTATAATGCATGGAGCCGAAATTTGGGGTTGGAAAGAACAAAACGAAATAGAAAAAATTCAAACAAAATATATACGCTGGATACTCGGACTAGATAAATAAACACCGGTATACAGTATAATATAATATATGTATATATATATATATATATATATATATATATATATATATATATATAATAGAAGAAGAAACGAAACGGTTTAAAATGAAGACTGAAGCAGGAAGGAGAGCAATGAAGTATAAAGAGAAATTAAGAGGGACACCATAGAAAAGTCTAGCATTTAATTGTTGGGTAGAAATAACAAAAAAAGAAGAAAGAAAACAGGAAAAGAACCAATGGGAGGCAAAACGGGCAAAATTCTATGAAAGAAACGGACATTCAATAACAGACATAGAAAGACAAAGAAATACAGGCCAAAACATGGTAGATGAAATTACACGGACGGAACAAGATATACAAGCTTAGATAAGAAGAGAAAAGATATATAAATCAACTTATAATCCAGGATATAAATACTTATTGACTATAAGCAAACCTCTATACTTGACAACAGAAAACAAAAATTTAAAAATAATCGCAAGATTTAGAACGGGAAACGAAGAAAAAAGGAATAAATACTGGATAGGAGACGAAGACAGACATTGAAGAATATGTGGGAGAGACTTTAAGACAATAAATCACTTAAGAAGAGACTGCAGCGAAAACCTGAGAAATGACAAATCTACACAACAGATACTACACGACGAAAACCCAGACACAGATTGGATGAAGAAAGTATATATAAGTAGATTAAATAGTAATTTATAATAATGTAAATACCACATGAAATGTAAAATATAGATAATGTAGAAATTTGAACACCGAAAGGTAACAAATAAAATATTTACTACTACTACTACTAATTCCTCTCTGGTTTTGACAAGGTCTTACTAAAATAGGCAATAACCTTCTCTTGTCCGTCTTGTATCTGGGGAAGAACGCCACCAATTCCAGCGTTGCTGGCATCTGTATCTAGAACGAATTCTCCTTCTGGTAAAGGATAACTTAGGACAGGTGCGCTTGTCAAGGAATATTTAAGTTGTTTGAACGCAGCTTGACAGTCCATCACCCAGATAAATTTTCTGTCTTCTTCAGTAAGCCTTGTCAATGGCTTCGCTCTGTTGGCAAATCAAGGTATATAACGTCGGTAGTATGTACAGAGACCAAGGAAACTTCTCAATTCATGTTTATCCTTCGGTACTGGCCAGTCACTCACAGCCCTTATTTTCTCCGGGTCGACTGCAATACCCTTACCAGAAATTACGTGTCCAAGATAATGAACTTCTTTTTGAAATAAGTGACACTTCTTTGGACTGAGGTTCAAATTTGCCTTCCTCAATCTTTGGAAAACCTCTTCCAAGTTCTTCAAGTGGTCCTCGATCGTTTTTCCTACCACAATAATATCGTCGAGGTAAACCAAACATGTTTTCCACGACAATCCAGCCAACACGGTTTCCATAAGTGGTTCAAACGTTGCAGGGGCATTGCAGAGCCCAAATGGCATAACAGTAAATTGCCACAGACCGGTACCGATGGTAAAAGCTGTCTTTTCTTTATCTTTTGGATCTAAATCCACTTGCCAGTAGCCACTCTTTAAATCAAGAGTAGAAAAAATCTTTGATCCTGCCAATGTGTCCAGAGTATCGTCTATTCAGGGTAGCGGGTAGCTATTCTTCTTCGTCACGTTGTTAAGTTGACGATAATTGACGCAAAATCTTGTAGAGCTATCCTTCTTCTTCACTAGCACCACTGGTGAAGCCCATGGACTGTTTGAAGGTTCAATCACACCTTCCATCCTTATATCCTCTATAATTTCTTCAGCTTCTTCCCGCTTCACTAGTGGTAATCTTCTTGCTGTTTGGCGGATGGGTCTTGCGTCTCCGGTGTCCGTTTTATGATGAACTACATTGGTTCGTCCTTTGTCCTTCTTGTCAAATTGGAACACATCTTGAAATGTCCCAATTAAGTTCCTAGCTTTGGTTTTCTGGTCGGCAGTCAAGTCCTGGAACGATGATGACAGCTCCTTGATTAGAATATCTGGAACTTCACGGGATATGTTGTCTTTGGCCTTTACAGTTCGAATAATTGATAATACCACTGAACATTCACCTACTACGGTCCCTTTTTTTAGTATAACGGGATAAAAATTTATGTTCATCACTCGAACTGGGATTATCTTGTCGGTTTTGAGCAAGGTTTTTCCAATTACAACTCCAGTCCCAGTTTTGGCATCACGATTGACTCACTCCGTTCTGGGAGGGTGACATCTTCCGTTATCAATACTCGCATGGTATTGTCATCTAGTGGATATAATACCAGTTCTTCATCATTGACCATCATCACTCGATTCTTCAGGTCAAGTTTAAAACCATGCTTTTTCATAATGTCCATGCCGAGAATGAATTCATCTTCTACGTCAGCTACCAGAACACGATGTTTAATGCACGATTTTCCAACAGTGATGCTCAAATCTATTTCTCCAGATGCAGTAGCTTGTTCTCCGGTGGCTGTGCGTATCTGTCACTTTTTGGAAGTAGGTGTTTTCTGCATATTTCTCTTGCTACGTCGGGTCTGATTATTTTTTTTGTCGCACCCGTATCCAACAACATTTTTAACGGTTTTCTGTCGATAGAGCCGTCTACATAGATACTGTTAGCTTGATGATAAATGGATGCGATATAACTAATAGATTTTGGAGCTACTGGTTTGCCCCTTCGCATCAACTTAGTTTCCCGACGCCTTTTCATCCTTTCTTGGTTCTGCTTTCTTCTGTTGTTTTCTGCAGAGCCTTTGCGGGTGACCTAATTCACCGCAATTCCAACAGCGGAGTTTCTTTCTTCCAGCAGCATGAATTTCAGATGTAATTCGTCTTATCCTGTTGTCTAGATCCTCAGTGTCTTCAATCCTCTCAGCATCGATATTTCGCACTCTCGATTGGTTACGTGAAGCTTATTTTGCAGCTTCATGGTCTAATGCATATGAAAGTGCATCAACCAGAGTTTTTGGTCGAGCCAATCGCAGTGCTTGCTGAGTTTCATTGTCACGGACCCCATAGATAAATGCTTGTGTGGCTAGGCATTCCAAAACGCTGTCAGGAGCTGTAAGGGGTGCGAGACGAACCAAACGAGCTATATCAGATTCGAATTCCTGTAGATTTTCTTTGGAACTCTGGTACCGGTTTCTCAGTTGTGTCTGGTACACCTGCTCCAGATGCGCATTACCATATCGCATATCCAGTCGTTTCACAAGTTGATCATAGTCTTCTTGTTCATCTTCTTTTAGCGTCTGTAAGATATCGCTGGCTTCTCCACGCAGCGAAACTGTCAGCGCTGTAGCCTTCTCCTTGGAAGTCCAGCCATTTGCTTTGGCAGCAGCTTCAAACTGTTTTAAATAATTCGGCCACGATGTCTTGCCGTCAAATTCTGGTGTTTTTATATGGATTCGGGAACTATTTTCTTTTTCTGGTTTCTTTTTTTGAATATCATCCGTCTTAATTAATCAGGATTTGAAACCGCTGGTGACGTAATTTTGGAGACATTTTTCTGTAATTCTGCAATCCTCATGTCGTATTCATCTTTCAGATTTTTCAAATTTTCTTCTATTTTTTCTTATAATTTATCTTCTAAATTTCTAGAACTTTCTTTCAATTGTTCTTTAAGTTGTTCGTTTAGTTTCCCTTCCAAAGTTCTACAATTTTCCATCAACTCTTCTTTCAATATTCTAGAAATTTCGAACAAAAACTCATTAGGATTTTCACCAGCTTCTACTAAGGCTTGCCGTAGACGAAGTTGCAAAACAGCCTTGCTTCCCGATGTCTCCAACTCTCGGTCTTCCAGCTCCCTCTTGATATCGGTCACTTTTAATTCATTTAATTTTACTTGTTTAGACGCCATTTTATTTATTTTTATTTACACTTCACAGTTTTTAACCCCACACCTGACACCAATTGTAACGTTTTAGTTATTTAGGTAAAGTGTAAAACTGATTAAACCACTAATATTTATATAACTAAGTTTAATTAAAGAAATATGAATTATAAAGAATAATGAAAAATAACGAACACTAAGAATTAACAAACATAAACACTAATTTAAGACTAACATATATCAATAAAGACTTAAACACTAAGATAATTTATTTAAACAATTAGAACTACGCAATATTTATTTCAACAATATTTATATCACTCTTTATTTATACCACTATCTATTTATTTATATCACCATCTGTTCACTACACGTATCGATACAAGACTGTCCTCGCAATCTCTTGCTCGGGGTATTTAAGTAAAACGTTTCATTCTGGAATATTCGCCGACCCTTCTGGAAATCAGAACAATGAGGAGCGAACGGACTTATTGTAACCTGTCGGTTAGTGGCCGCCGCCCGCGCCGCGACCCTGGGATCGCTACAATACTTTCTCCTTTACAAAGAGATTAATGAAGCCATTTAGATACTATGGGTTATATCAAGAACAAAAAATATACAATTATAGATTAAACCGGGCAAGAAGGGTGATTGTTTTTTTTTTTTTGAATTCTTGCCAACAGATTCCGAATGTTATTACATCTAATAAATTTGAGCTTATTGAAAGATATTACAAACGTTTGTTGTATTTTACATAATTTGTTAATAAAATCTAGAGAACAATAATTGTATTTTGGAGATTTAATTACAATTAAAAATGATGCGCAATCACTTGTATTACAGCTGTTGGATAAGTTATTATATGTGGGTAATAGATCCACAAAAACTGCATTTTTTAAGATCCACATTAAGAATTATTTTAGCAATATTGAACAAGTAGATTGGCAAGATGATTATATTAATAATAAATAATAAAATACATTTTGAATTTACTTTCTTATTTTCACCTAAATATTCTGTAAAAGTTCCTTCATTTTTTTTAACCATTCCGTCAGGTTAGGCCAATATTTTTTATTGGTACCTACACCGTTTATTAGCCATTTTAAATATTTTTAACTAAATTGTATACTCAGTCTTTGATATTTTCGTTTGCAACCCTCCATTGTAAGAATAAAGACAAAATATTATACAGTTATACAGGGTGGCCCAGCGAAAATTATCAGCGCAATTTTTGGCCACTTAACATTAATTTTGCAAAAAACGCCCGAACACGTCAATTTTAATATAAAGGGGGACACCTGGATGGATTAGTACCAATGGCATAACTTCAACCCTAAAATGGGTGTGGACTGCACCTCAAAAATTTTAAATGGAAAAGGGTATCAAACATCCCACAGTTCGAAAGGCCTTTCAATTCTCTTCTCAACATTTTTTTTATTTTTCAAATCCGATCATTAGTTCCAGAGAAATATCGTTTGAAAAAAATTTTATCAGGTGTGCAAAACTGAAATCAAGTAGGCTTAAACAAATGACAGAAACTCAAGTATTAGTTTATTAGGTGTTCACAATTACTATTTCCAACTTCCATACAATAATAAAGATTTTGCTCCAAATTTTGGAGATACGGTACGTTGTCGTAAATCTTCTAAAAATTTGGGTAGCGTGCCAAAAACTTTAGACTTCAAATAACCTCACAAAAAAATCCAACTTACAAATTATTTGTTTATTACAAACAACTTGTCGAAAGAATTGTTTATTTAATTTCTGTCATTTGTTTTAGCCTACTTGATGGCAATTTTGAACACCTGATAAAATTTGTTTTAAACGATATTTCTCCGGAACTAATGATCGGATTTGAAAAATAAAAAAAACTGTTGAAAAGAGAATTGCAAGGTCTTTGGAACTGTGTCATGTTTGATACCCTTTTCCATTTAAAATTTTTGAGGTGCAGTCCACACCCATTTTAGGGTTAAAGTTATGCCATTGGTACTAATCCATTTAGTTGTCCCCCTTTATATTAAAATTGACGTGTTCGAGCGTTCTTTGTAAAATTAATGTTAAGTGGCCAAAAATAGCGCTGATAATTTTCACTGGGCCACCCTGTATATTTTATATAATGTATTATATTTTACGTACTAGTAACTGTCGGATGATATTTGCTAACAATGTTTATTATTTTTGAAGAGCAACTTTTGTTTTCTCTTTGTTATGATGATTTTAAGATTTTACCTTGTACAGACACGAAATTTGTCTGTAACTTTTATAAGCTTCAAATCTGTTTTTCTTAACCATAAAATTATTGTAATATTTATATTCGGTAATTATATATAAATCAAAATCAAAAGTAAAAAAAAAAAGATTAATTAAAGTATAACTTTTACAAACCAGAATAAATTACTTAAACCAGAAACGCATATAAATATTAATGGAGTTCGTAACACAGTTTTGATGTGAAATGAGTAGCAGTCCATTCGTAAGATTTTGTGCGATGGAAATAGCGGCGCTTCATTTTTCATCGATATGACATTGGTTCGTTGTACATCGAGCAAATCATACAGATGTGATATGGGCTTTATAGGTTGAGAGTATGGAGTGTAATCTTGTGTTTATTGTTTTGTTTTTAATAGTTCTGAGAGTATTGGTTGGTAATAGGCGAATTGGCTTCCAGTTTAGTGGGTCATTTTAATTTTTATTTGCTTTGTGGCGTATTATTATTTAAATGGTTTTCATGTGTTTGGGAAATATCTTAAGACCACGTAGAAGTTTAGGATGGTTCGGGGAGTAGGAGATTTTCTTACGGGGTAGATTTTAAAGAATAGAGTTCGTAATTATGTTTCAGATTGCTAATTTTTTTTATTAATTTATTTATTTGACGATTTTTCGTCTACGATAACTCCAATACAATACATGTAAAACATAATATTTGGTATTTACGACTTGTATTCAAATATGGTGAACTGATTATATTTTGATTACAATTGGTTAAGCGGAGGTAATACTTTACTTGAAGCGTTAAAGCATTTTTCCTAAAAAAGTACCTCCAAATACAATTTTACCGCAAATTACGTTATTATTAAATATACAAAAATATTATATATATTATAAATATTTTTTTTGTTATGGTTTGGCTGACTACATGTATTATGCATTCGGTGTATTATTTTATTGTAATGTTTACGTTATTATTAATTCTTTCTTTGGGTTCTTAAAGTATCAATTTCAAGATGGTTTCGGCGGTATGGATGACTTGCGTCGGCGGTTCTGTTTAAATTTTGTTTTGTGCGGCGCGGCGTGATTATCCTCGCTGTTTGGGTTGTTGCTTTATTACTTGAATTTTCAATTGACACAATAGCAATATTTTTAAAAATACGTTTTTTTTTAATTCATAAACAAAGAAAGAGATTATTTTTGTAATGCACATGTTTCATATTTTATAATACAGGTTTGCAATTAACAGCTTCAATTAAATTTTTGTCAAAATTTATTTTTTGTAATTGTTTTTGATATAATGTGTTTATAAAACTTCAAAGAATGAATAAACAACGCTTTGTATGCATGCGCGTTGGTTATCGTGGCTTGAAATGTTGAGACAGTACGAACTTTTTGAGCTGTGCCAACGAACTCATGCTGCGGCAAGAGTTTAAAAATTGCAATTTTATTGGTTGATGTGCTGATTTATGCTCTTGAAGCCACCGTTAAATTGACGCTTATTTAATTAATATTAGTAACTTTCTTTAGAAATTTTTTTACTCTCTTTTTATTATTTTTTTACTATTTGTCATCATGGATTGTTTTTGTAAGGTGATGAGTACTGATAGATTATCAGAATATAATAAATGAAAGATTGTTTCGTTTATTATTCGGTAGTTGTTTTTAAATAGCATTATATTTACAGTGGCGGCGCCAGGATATAAATGTAGGGTGGGCACAGTCAACAATATTGATTTAAAGGGGAACACCCATTTATTTTATATAATAAAGGTATATAAACATATATTTTTCAACATAAGTGGTACACTTATTACCATTACATACTTACATAGGTACATATATATATATATATATATATATATATATATATATATATATATATATATATACATTTATGTTAATATTAATCTGGAATTTTTATGTTTAAGAGCAAATTCGTTGACTATGTTTTCCAAATCTAAACTTTTGGCAATTTTTCTTCTACATGAATTACACCTAAATCACACAATCTTTCGTTTAACATAGAATTACTTATTTTTTAATCGGCGCAAACAAGAAAATGTTCTCTCACATGCAGCGCTGCTAACAGGCATTGTGAGAAATGATACACAATTTATAAAATTCTATAAAGGCTAATTTGTGTATACATACCATTTCTGTCAATTGAATTAAATTATTAAATTTGATATTATTCTCTAGTTCATATTTTTGAATTGTCCTAGGTAAGAGATTTAATTCCGATTTTAATGATTCTAAGTAAATACCATATTTTTCGCAAATTTGTGTAAAATAACGTAATTCAAAAAATTTTCACTACATGGTAACAAACAATCCATGCCAAGTAATAAATTTTTGTTTTGAAAAAACCGTGCTGTTAACTCATGTATAATTTTGTCGAGAATAGGAATAAAAATATGGTTTTTTTAGTTTTTCCGGTGAGTCCTTTTCAATGTTTAATTTATTGGTAATTATAAAATTTGTAATTTTTTTAGATAATTTTCTTTGTCGCGTTACTAAATTTTGAGTAGGAATGTTGTTTTCGTTAGCAATAACTTTGGCTGCCTCATAATTTTTTTCAAAATTTAAAGTAGTAGTACATTTATTCATTCTACTATCTGAAAATGCTTCATACACTGATTTTAATAAAACAACGACATTAGTCATTGTACAATTTGTGGAAAGTTTATAGGGTGGGCAAGGGCCCACCCTGGCCCCCCCTTAGCGCCGTCACTGTATATTTAGTAGATTTGGTTGTTGTTGTATTTAATATGGGTAGTGCGTTGCTTTTTACGTTGATTAAATAAAGTTTGAAAACGCAGTAGAGATTAATTTTAGTATATAAATGTTTCAGTATATTTATTTTAATTAATTATTTTTGAATTTAAGTTTAATAATAATATACATATTTAAATGTTTATTATTATTATTATTGATTTCTTAATTTGAGCGGGCATTGCACACTTTGTTATCTTGGATAAGCTGCTACTGTGTATAATTTACAAGAAAATTTGTCGAAAAATAAATCATTGTATGTATTGTAAAGTGGAAAACGTTGAGTGTATTTAAAATTATTTTAAAATATTTTCAATTTTGTTGCTCGTGATGTTGTATTTTTATTGCATGTTGTTATTTTATAGTATTTTACATTATTAGCAAGGTAATAGCATGTTGTGCAACAAGTGCAGAAAGACGTTTATTTTTTACGAGGTGTGAAAGTTTTGGCATGAGATGAATTCGAGTACTGGAGTTACAGTTGAGAAATAGGTGATTTTGCACGATTAGCACACTATATTTTTTCTACGATTGCACTTTTAAATGTTACACAACAATGGGGGTTTCCAAGATTTTTTGATTTTTTTATATGATAAACTTTAAAACAAAATATTGGACCCATATTTTTTTATTTTTCCAAAAAGTTGATAGTATCCGAGAAAAAAATTAATAAAGTTTACGGACAATGCGTGTGACGTCATTCCCCTGACTAGAAAAAGATAGTCCATGTGCGCTATGAGATAGAACTATAAGTAGCTAAAAAACTGAAGTGAAGTTAGGCTACGAGTACCGCTTAAATTCAAACATTGAATATAAACATAACCTGCTTTCGTGATTCATGCTTTCGTTAGATGCATTTACCAGTTACCACGTGTGTGTGTTCTCATATATTTTGAAATCCAGGCAGGATATAAATATCAGGTACTGAATTTATAATAATATTTAATGAAAAAAGAATGTACTTATACATAAAGTATTTTATTTTAGTTATGAATGAATATTATTTAGATTTTCTTGCTATCGCTGCTTTTATACTTGCAATTTTCCTTGTGGCTATTATTGTTAAGTATTGTTTTATACCTGTTGCACTGTCATTTTATCACATGAAGCTAGCTATCGGGGGCAGTGTTGCGAACCGGTGAAATTAAAATTTATATACTTATAGTTGGCAACACTGATTAGGGGAATGACGTCACAAGGTCATTTAAATAAAATTTTAATTTCAATTTTTAATTAAAGTATTCAACAATTACATATTATTTTAGTTTTATTACAATATACTCACGACCAAAATTGATATGCAGAATATATATTTTAAAAAGGCGTTGTATTGGAAACCCCCATTAATATGCACGAAAGTTATTTGATATTAAAAAAAAATATTGTGCAGGTAACCACACAAGAGTACATTGCGCATGCGCAGTGTTGGCAATTAATATGAGAAATTATGTTTCCAACACTGCACATGCGAAGTGTTGGCAAATATTGTATACCACTATTGTGGGATATAGGGAACATTCAATCTTTTTATTGACTGAAAAAAGTGCTACTTTTCATAGTGGTCGTAGACAAATATTTTTACTCACTTAAATATAAAATAATAATGCGAGTATTATCTCAATATAGGCCACTAACCCAGTTAGAAAATTTTAATCTTAAGTTCTGAAAGTGATAGTGAGTTTAAAGCAAAACAGCTGAGAATGTGTGAAGTGAAGTGAAAGTAAAAAAAGTTAAAAATAAAACCTTAGAGTAGGCAACCAGTTTAATATCTTAGTGTGGAGGGTCGCAGAGCTCTACTTTTATAAAAGCGTTGATTAAAAAATATATAGATAAGCAAGCCAGTATATTTTTGCGTATCGCTGTTTTGGAATCAGATTCGACAGAGCCATCTCGTTCATAATTTCACGAACTACTTTGTGGAATTAAACTGACAAAAATATCAGATAAATAAAGATACTTACTGAAATCTTTGGTATCTATTAAAATGGTTCTTTCAATAATTCATTGGCAAATATTTTAAAATAGAACTAATTTGTATTATTAATTATTTGACGTTTGCTCTTTTTTATAACATTTGACAGAAATGTCTGATATTAACCCAAATACAGCCAGACACACAGTAATGTGTTATGTGTTATGTTAAATTTTGTTTTGCTCTCAAATATTTTTGTCAGTACACGTCAATTTATGAATACGTAATAGTATTGGTGTTCTGGAGGCTGATTCGGTAAATTGCGTGAGCATTTGCGTGACTGTGACAACATTTGCATGACCACATTGTATGGCACCACTATTTCTTTTCTAGTAACCTGCCTAAAGAATTCGGTGTTTTAGGTTTTTAAGACAAGATTCATGTTGGTATTGGTTTAAAGAACTAAAAACGATTATAATGATTTCAATATTTAACTGCAATTTACAAAAAATGAAGTAAATGAATGTGGAATAAATTAAACTGAATTTATGAAAAAAGAAAAATTAAAACTTCGCAAAATGACGAAAACAAAGATATAGATGTAGTATTAGTAGTATTACAACGGGATACGTAATGTCGCAACATTAAAAAATCTGATGTGTACAACATATTACCTCCCGCCACAACAGTAATATATTCTAAAAAAAAAATGGTACATTAAATATTTATTATACATGTATCGTATGTGAGTTATAGTGAATGAAAAATGGTTGCACTCAGGAATAAATATTTCAATTAAATAATTTAATTAACGGTTCCACATACATCCCAATTTAATTAGCCGGATAGATGATAGTAACGAAACACTGATCTCCTATGTGATATCTATGTTAATACTCCATGTTAAGGTTTTCACCCTGAATAGTAAAATAAGAATTAACAATGTAACACGCTCATGTTGTCATACTATATGTTTATTGATTTTACTGAAAAGTCGATTCATAATAAATTAAAAATAAAAACTTTTGTAAAGAACCTACAGCGTAAAGGAGGCTCACAATGGATATTTATATTTATTAACCTACTAAATTTGCACATTTTATAGCAATCATTTTTCCTTTTTTATTTGTGATCCGTATATATTCAAAAGGCTTTTATTTATGACTGCTTACTTTGATTTTCACCAAATATTAAAAGTGATCTAATTTTAGGACAGCAGAACACAGGTATTTCTCTATACTAGTGTTTGTACTGATTGGAGGTCGTTCATTACAAACCTTTGTTAGAACTTTGCAATGGTTTTATTTAATTCAACGAGATGAACCCTTTAGTGAAATAGTTTTACGCTGGACGGATTTCATTTTGGAGCTTTTGGACTTTATACTTTTTTCATATTGTCGTCTTTCTTCGTACATATATCGAAAACAGGTATATCGCTCGTCCTTCAATTTTGCTAATAATTTGTTTATGTTGAAACTTATTACTTCATTAGACATTTTTCTTTTCTAAATGATCCCATATATAATAAAACTGACTTGATCAACTTGGCTTATCAGGTAAGTTTATCATGAGTAAGCTTGATGAAACCTATCCTATATACGATGAAAATAATTGTCATATTTGCTATTGAAAATGGTCGAAAAATAGATTGGTTGGTTTAGAAATAACGTTATTTGTCCAATGTGTGATTTAGAAAGGAGGAATCATAAAAACACGTTCATCACTGTTTTTTTTTTTGTTTCTAATATTGCTTAATTCGATTTCGAATAGACTGTTTGGATGACCTCTAGGAGGGCTATTGGTAATCAAAGAAATAAGGAAGCGACTACCCGGTTATAGAACTTGTAACGCGTGTTCACAGTTACTGAATATGAGGTTTGATTAAGTGCATACAATGCTCTTACTCCGTACATCAATTGAGTGTGTGTGGTCTTTTATTGAATCGTCTTATGAAAACAAGGGTGGGATTCTATAACTCGTAACAACTACAAATAACAACTGTTAAAAAAATTCAAATATGCAATGAATTTAAGACATTCCCACAACAGTGTAGACTTGTAGAGTGTTCTTTATACATGTCTGAGTATATGTAAGTACGTATCAACTATAAATAACCATTACTGTTATAGAATACTAGTATACTTTGTAGTTGATATTTGCAATTGATATCATAACAAATGATAGCAATAGAAATTATAGAATCCCACCCCAGGTGTTTATCGCGTGCCTGCAGTTGTGCAAAAATTTTATTGTGCCTCTTTTGTAGATTTTCTTGTTGTGGCCGTTGTTCATATGCAAGGAGTGTAAACTTAAGGAAAATTTTTGGAAAAGTTATTACTGACATGCTATTTTGACTTTGGTGTTTACGTATTGCACTTGCCACTAAACGACTTTACTATCACTTAGTTTAATAGCGTTAGTTCGTTTTAAATTGTTTTCTCAAAAAATGCTCTTGACGCTTTCTTAACTGTGAAATATTGTGCAAAAAATAATAAGTACAACTACTCTCAACCGCTCAATTTCTCTCCAATCCCACGTAAAAGAATTCCTCTACGCCTATAGACGCCGGAACTGTACACATCGAACGTCGACTCTTTCAGGTTTCTCGAGTCGGTTGGTGATATTTCCAATGATATTTGAGTGCGGGTTGCGGAGTTACGAATGCCATGATACCGTTGCACCAGTCCGGTTGGTGATATTCCACCTCAGAAGCAACACTATTAGGTAAAGCACGCGAATATCTTAAATACAGCAGAATGAGAGCGTTGTTTAGGTAATAGTCTACTTCAGAAATTACACTCCGGCTAAGGGATGTGAGTATTATAAATGCAGTGGAATCGGAGCCGATTAAGGGGTGCGAGTGTAAAAAATATAACGCGTTTTGCATCGATTACCGCAAGTTAAATGCGGTGACTCAAAAAGACGCGTATCCATTGCCAATAATGGATGATATTCTGGAGGCTATCTCTGAAGCAACATTATTTTCTACAAGTGACATGGCTAGCGGGTATTCGCAGTGCGAAGTAGCTCCCGAGGATCGAGAGAAAACAGCGTTTTCTACAGGTGATGACCTATATGAAATCCGCGTCATGCCATTAGGGTTATGTAACGACCCAATTACGTTCCAACGATTAATGGACATTTTGTTGAATCGAATGCATTGGAAAACGTGCATGGTTTACTTAAGTGACGTAATTATGTACTCAAAGAATTTTAACGAGCACATTACTCGTCTAAGAGAAATTTTTGACTGGTTACGTAAGGCTAGCCTTAAGATTAAACCATTCAAATGTCAGCTGTTGAAGACATCGGTTAAATTCTTGGGACACGTTGTTTCGGCGGAAGATATCGCAACCGATCCAGAAAAGAAGGCAGCCATTTGTGGAGTGAATGTCCTCCAGAAATGTAGAGGAACTGCGAGCGTTTATGGGAACGGCTTCCTATTACAGAAAGTTTATAAAGAACTTTGCTGCAATTGCCAGACCTCTACATAAACTGACAGAAAAAGGGTCACAGTTTACATGGAATAAGGACTCAGAAGATGCACTTAATAAACTGAAGAAGTTATTAATGTCAAGTTCTATTCTTGCATATTCAAACAATAGCGGAAAATATATTCTAGACACAAATGCAAGCGGAACTGTTCTGGGTGCAGTGTTACAAGACGGCGTCGAGAAAGTCATTTTTATGCCAGCCGGTCTCTGAGTAAACCAGAATGTCGATATTGTGTCACCAGACAGGAACTACTCGGCGTTATTTGGGGAATGAAACAGTTTCGGCACTATTCGTTGGGAAAGAAATTCTTGATAAGAACCAAACACTGTTCCCTAAAATAGCTCCAGGAGTTTCGTGGATCCGACGGGCAGGTAGCACGCTGGTTGGAGCAGTCATCAGAATATGTTTTCGATATTCAACATAGACCACGGCGACAACACATGAATGCAGATAGTCTATAACGAGCATTTAAATGCGAACGCTGCACACCTTGAGACAGGAAGAAATTTGTAACCAGCCTAGACAAGTGAAGAACTTAAGACTTCAAAATCTTGACGCTGTACTTCAAGAAGTCTACAAGTGGGTAAAGCAGAAGAAACGTTCTGCACAACAACTAAGTACTTCCGCTTTACGAAGTTTGTAGTCGCAGTTCGCTACCCTAAAAATAACGAATAGACTCTTGTACCGGAAGTATTAAGATATAAAGCAGCTGGTTGTTCCACAAGAACTAAAGCAGGAAATCATGTATCAGCTGCATAATTCTACTTTTGGAAGGCATCTAGGGACCATAAAAACCCTAGATAAAATTAGAAAGCGGTTTTACTGGCCAGGACAGAAGAAAGACGTGGACGACTAGTGTCGTGGGTGCGCGGAACGAAGAAAGGCAATTCAATATTGGTTATGGCAGACTATTTTACCAAGTGGACCGGGGCCTACGCTCTATCATCTATAGATGCTCAGACTGTAGCCCAAAGATTAGTGAATGAGTTTAATTTGTTTAAGTGTACCGAAGCCTACGCTCTACCATTTATAGATGCTCAGACTGTAGCCCAAAGATTAGTGAATGAGTTTATTTATAAATTTAGCACTCCTACAACTATTCATAGCGACCATGGAAGGCAATTCGAATCAAAATTTTTAAAGGTGTTTGTGAAATTTTGGGGATTACTAAACTGGTACGACACCATACCATCCACAATCAGACAGGTTAGTAGAAAGGTTCAATAGAACGTTGTTGGTTATGTTAAGCCAGTTCGTAGCCGTACAAGGTAACGACTGGGACTTATGTCTAGGTGATGATGGCATACAGGGCGAGCTATCAAGAGTCAACAAAATATTCACCTTTTCTAATAATGTTTGGGATAGGATCCCATTTTCCGGTAAATGTTTTCTTCGAAAGGAATGAATAAAGAACGACTCAGGAAGAATATAGCAACACCCTATTGAAAAGAATTACAAAAGCCTACGAATCGGTTAAAAGTAATCTAAAAACCAACATGATAAACAGAAAAAGTATTACTACGTCCATTATAATAAATTAAAGCATTACACCAGATCATCCTTTTAGTGCAGTCGCGGATTATAAGAAGGACTCCGGAAACTGCACCATTAGCGAAAAAGAAGAGTACACTGACCAGTGAACGGACGTCATCTGCAGGAGCAGCGCAACAGACTGGTGTTAACGTGTACAGACCTCGGGTGATACGTTTAACGCGACAGTATAGTGTTAGTGAGTTAAACGTAAGTGCGAGTGCTAGTGAGGAGAACGCGAGTGTGGGTGAGCAAGCTGCTAGCATCAGTGAGCAGCGGTGAGTAATAGTGAACAGAACAGAAATGTGATTATCACTACATAGGATGTTAACGAACGGGCGAGTGCTAGTGATGAGAACGCTAGTGTAGATGAGCAAGCTGCTAGCATCAGTGAGCAGCCGGATGTTACCAGCGATGCAGAGACGGTGAGCTCTGGCAGGGATAACCATGAACTGGACCGGTGTATGACTCATAATCCTACACGAAACACCAAACTACCAGACAGATATCAGGCTGAATTTCATTAGGCATTAAGAACCACTTAAAGATAGTATATATTTAAATAGATGTAGTTTAAATAATAGACTCAGGAGAGCCTCCTATAAAGAAGGGGGTAATGTAACAAATACGTTGTAATTGTATGTACGGGCTACCTGCTCGAACTAGCCTAGCCTTGAGTCAACATTTGCTGACCATGTGGTTTATGGTTTTTAAGGAAAGTTAGCTCTGTTCTTGTAACTTGTAAGTCAGTTGGAAAATGAGAGTTGTGAGACGCACACTCAATTTGTACAGGGATAAATAAATGAATTGTATGTAGTACGAAGTTTGTTATTTGGCATACCGATATTGAGTGCTCTTTGTTACACTTGTATTCTTACCGTTGTATTATAACCAATTTTAACAAAAAGCGTTAATTGCACCAGACACCTACCTGCTAGTATGTGTATAGAGCATAACTGTATACTTTGCACTTATTCCAACAATATTGGACGGCTATTAAATAGCGTAAAATACGGTAGCAGAATACCGTAATAAGACTACAATATTCTGTGATCATTTGGCTGATTGTATTACATCTCAGTGCACTTGCGCTTATTAAGCCACAATATAATGTAAAATAAAGACGTAATTTTGTTATTTACATATATTTTAATAATATACCCATGTGAGTAATTAATAATGGGTATTTTTATTTTAAATTTTTGGTTGTTATGCAGCTCTGCAGCACTTAAAGACAAGCCGCCAGTGCTACCGAGGTTTATTGTTACATAATTTACAACAGCAACAAACTTTATCACAATACTAAAACACAAAACAAGAACACTACAGAAAAGAAAATATATAATATTGAGAACTTTGCATTTAATGACAGTATTTGCACCTTTCTATATAATTATAAAAACTGAATTGTTAATCTGACACATTTCTATTGACGCAATTTATCAGATCACTTTAATTTAAAGTAAAGTGATGCAAACTAGTTGTATTGAGAAGCCAATAGTTTTTACTCAAACAAACCATAATCCATTTTTTTGTAACAAGTACGGTCGCCTAGAAGGAAATCTAATACTTGACATACAAGGAGTGTTTAGAAAATTTACTTGACCCAAAGTAATACACTAATTATAGTTATACAAGACTTACAATAATCAAGGATAACGAAGGTCGCTGCCACCACTATCATAAAACTAAGGCGATCTGATAGTTGCTGTGCTATCAGCGAAGGTTCAACACTTCACACTACTACTATAAATGTAATAAATTTAATTCTACTTACTATTCATCACTGACCAGCCTCGGATAAAGCACTTTATGAGTTTCGTCACAAAACACTACAGTTGACATTATTAAGCGAATAAAATAAGAAAATTAATTAAGTTCGATTTAGACCGGGAAGGCGGCGGCTCAACACCCGACACAAAGATGAATAAATGTCAGTAAGACAATTAAGTTACCAAAATTTGGAAAAGCAAGACTGTCGAAAGAAGATCACTCAGATCTGTTCAGACTGACGTTGGCGGAAAGAATCCTCTGAGATAAAATTATGTGGTATGAACTTTGCATAGTTTTACCCATTTTCCAATGAGGGTTATTTCTTTCACCCTCATTGGTCATTTCAAATATTTTACAAATCTTAGTATCGTAAACTAACCCGTCCGCGCGGCAACTCTGGAAGACGAAAAAAAACTTTCACGGGTTTTTTCAAACTGTATTGCTTCTTTAACCCTATGTATTACTATTTACTTCATTATTCACAAATTTGTCAAGGAAAAGCAATCTTAAAACCTTACAAGAATTTATTTTTTTAAATTGGCCTTTTATTATGCCAACTTCAACTACATCTGGCGTCACATACATAATTTGTTTAAACAATCTCTAAATTAAAGTGTCGCAGAGGAAACGTGTTACAACTTTAAGTGACAATTAAAACATAGATAAGCATAAGTTCTCGAGATAGTGCGGAGTCCGTAAGGGGGGAAGTGATTTCAGCATTAAGACGCAATTGATTTGAGGGAATAAAAGGGACACAATAAGTAACATAGTTACTGTGATCTGATAAATAGTTTAAATAGAAAGCGTCTAATATTGAAGAAAAGTTTCTTGTAATTTTATCATTAGGTCCAAATTTTAGTCCCAAACAAAAAAATTTAAACATATAAAGCAACTTATTTCAGAAACTTATATCAATCTTTCACCACCAATAAATAGAAGTAATATTGACGATAAATAAAATTTAAATTATCAAAATACTTAAATTCAAGATTCATATCATAGTTATTAAAATGGATCAGATTATCAAAAGAATTTATAACACAACATAAAGACGATAGAGATGACTTAGTCGTCTGTAAAGCTGACAAAGGAGCCAAAACTGCCATTATGAGAAAAATGTAACCTATGGTAATTTTACCAAACATTACAAAAAAATAAAAATGTAAATTTTTGCCAAACTGAGCTGTTTTAAACAGGTCGACTTTCGGATCGTGGAAAGGCGGGGTATTAATATAAATATGCCAACAATTTATTTATATTAAAAATAAATATATATTAAAATTAAAAATAAAAGGTTATAACAAAAATAATAATTCAATCATTTACCAAAATCATTATTATAATTTAAATATTTCTTTCTCGAACTTTAACAACCAACTGCTGTATATTTCAATCAGAGTACTTAATATGGATTTTTACATACACATCAAATATTAGCTATTGGGGTGGAAAAATTTATATTTATTACATATTATGCAGGTTCATTACACTGCACTCATACGTCATAAAATGTCAACGCAACTATATAAAACATTAGACTCTAAATATTCAAGTTAAAGTAATGTGATACCTACTTCCTAAAGTTGAAAGGGTATTGCTTTTTACAGAAACTGAATATCATAGTAAAGCTAATGAGATTCTTCAGGACGACACAACTTATGTCAAACTCAATAAAAAACCCACAAAAAAATTAGACCAAGATTGTAAAAAAATATTTAAAATCCTTTCAATAACCAGAGTTAATAACACAGAACTCAAGGATAGGCAGAATATACATGAATCCTAAGATTCATAACCATGTTCTACAATCGACATACCTACAAATAAATTATCAAAATTTTTAAATAATATATTATTATAAGTAAATTTATAGTCAGAATGCATTGTACGAAGCTCATTCGATCTTGTAAATGACACTTCTAAAATTAAAATTCCTGTTACTACATTTTCAGTTTACATATCACAGCTTTATAGCCTAATATACTCCAAGACCATGTTATTGAGTGCGTAACAGAGAGATGTTCTGAAATAGAAGAATCTAAATCAATTTCTTTGTGACATAAAAATGGGTTTCAATAATTCTGTATTCAGCCATGAAGGCATCAAGTTACATAAATTAAAGATTAATGGTCCGCTCGCTTCCCATTGTTCTTTTTACAAAAGGGTTGGAAAACATTCTAGTAATTAATTGTTTTACTTTAAATATCCCGAGCAGGAGATCGCGACGACAGTCTAATATTGATACGTGTAGTGTTCGTTGGTGATATAAATAAATAGTTGGTGATATAAATATTGTGAAAATAAATATTGCGTAGTTTTAAGTGGTTAAATAAATAATCTTAGTGTTTAAGTTTTCATTAATAATTCTAAGTCTTAAAATAGTTTTTATGTTTGTTAATTCTTAATGTTAGTTATTTTTATTATCTCTTATAATTAATATTTCGTTTATTAAACTTAGTTATATAAATATTAGTGTTTCAATCATTTAATTACACTTCACCTAAATAAATAAACGTTACATTAACAATATTTCAGAACCAGAATTTCAAATACTATACTACAAATATTATTTAGATGATTGTCTTATAATGAGTGCCATCAATCTGAAAAAAATATCTTAGAAAAATTTAATAGTCGCCACCCAAAAATTAAATTGACAAGATTGAAGTTTCATTTCCACGCCGCTGGAATAGTAATTTTTAATTTTTCGCCGCTGGGGTAAAATAAATAAGTATCCATAGAAACTATGCAGAATCAATCAATAAGAAATAACTTGTACAATAGAAATTTGTAATATTGACGTAAATATCACTAAACAACTAAACAACCTAAGAATAAAGTTACTAAAAATTATCAACAACTGATTGGTAATCTATAAATTGAACGTCAAATCGTAAATTCATCTATGGCACAACATTCCTATGTGGAACAGGGCCTCAAGAACCTGAAGTACTTGTTTCGTGACAGGTTTTACTTGCATTTTAGTGATGTAGGTTGTCAGCCTACAGTCTCTGCAAGGTCAGCACACACCGAGCCGTTGTGCGGTAACCCATCCAAATGGACAAGGCGGGCTATGTTGCTTATCTACACGATCAGACAAGACACGCCACGACCACACAACCGTACTGGCTGACTCAAATCGTAAATTAGTTTTTTAAATATCTGCGTTTGAAGAACAATAAGAATGTGTCATTCAGAGCAAAAGTAAATTTGTGTTCCTCGCACTCTCAGAGACATTTCAAAAGTAATTAAAAATATATGAACAATTTCATTCAATATTACAAATAACTAAATTTAAAAATTTCATTAAAACTTAGTTTATTAACTTTCCCCCCATATAGCGCATTATGCTATTACAAACCTTAAAACCAATGTAAATTTTTAATGTTATGTTATCAAGAAAATGTACTGTACTGAATGTTGATATATATATATATATATATATATATATATATATATATATATATATATATATATATATATATATATTATACTATGCACTATTATATTTACACACGTAATTTTATTAGCTGATGTTGCAGAGAATATTATCTCAGAAACGTGCAATTAAATAAATAAACATATAGCCCGGGTTGCACAAAGCTTAATCAATTTTGATTAATGATAAATTTTTGACAGCAATGTATTTTTAATACGTGGCCATGGTAACAACGTCATATTAATTAGTGATTTTTTGATTATCCTTTCAGCAACCGGGCATTAATGTTATACATTACCACATCGTTTCAAATACAAGGATTTCTATGGCCGAATATTCAAATACATTTAGAATTTAACCTTAAAGAAAGAAAAACTTTTCAGAAGTATAAGTTTTCTTCATATTAATGATATTTTTAGAATTAAGTACTTTACATTTTATTCAATTGTCTACCTAGAAAGACTAGTGGAGCCAAATTGGCTCCTTCGCCTCTACAAACGATTTTTGCGTATGTTTTTAAATTTTACTTTCATAATAGAGAAATCAGCTTATGTACATACTTCATTTTATTATAAATCATATTTTTATATAAATACATACATAAAAGTAAATATATATTGTTACGACTATTTGGGTTTCAATTAATACTACCTTCAGCTACTAAACTGAAGCAGAACGTGGAAAATAAAACTTGCCCAGAATGCTGAAATCGGTAATAGCATTCTTTTTTAGTTTGTATTTACAAAAAAAAACATTTATTTTTCTACCATAAATTGAAGAAGACATTTTAATTTCAGTTAATCAATTATTATTTTGAGTATCGAAATAGGCTAGTGAAATGTTTATCAACATAAACAAGTGTTGTTTGTTGTAGCCATTCGCTATTAAGCAAGATTTGGCTTAATTTGTTTTTAATTCTGATGAGTTCGATTTCGTGTTGTCACTCCTACTGATTTATGCGCACCTGTCTTGCGCCGATCTGAACAAGTTGATTACTTAAATGGGGAAGTTTAGCGTATTTTTTTTTATTTTATCAAGATTGCCCTTAAAAGTGATATTCTACATTTTATTTCACCCAAAGATGCCCAGATTTCTCAAAAAATGAAATTTTATACAAAAATGACGTCAGAGTGGCTCGCGGAGAACGTATCGTCTATGATAACCAACGCGCGCTGGGTTCCCATGGCAACAGAGAAGCGTGTGGTGTAATGCCGCAAGATACAACCTACGTTCAAAAAGTCAGGTCTCACCATCCCTTCTGCGCAAGCGCATATCTCACTTGTGACGTCAGAGTGGCTCGAAGATAAATCATTAATTATAAATAATTGGCAACATAATTTTAACTTTCAATTACATTTTTAGTTATAATTACTCTTATATTTACGACTAAAAGATATTTCACATGTAATTTCAACCACTCTAAACTTCCCCATTATAAACTTTTGGCAATTTAGTTACCGGCTCATCGACGACCAGTCTTACAGCAATGTCATGCCCATTATCGGCTACAAAAGTTATAAGGATGTTTTACACTGTGATTTTTGCAAAGACCCATTACACACAACAACTAAATATTCTGGTCTGTCAAGAGTTAATTAAACAACTTAAAATTAAAGAAACTTATTTATTATTATAATTAATTATTAGTAGTAAAATGACATCATTTCTCTATCTGAAAATCTTAGTAAAGACTTACAAGACCTAAAACAGCAATTAAATTCAAAAGAAAAAAGTAATCATAATCCTGAAATCGAAGATATTGTGACAGAATTTATCGGACGAGATAAAAGAAAAAATAATTTGATAGTTTGGTAGGGTTGAAGAGGATAAAATATATTAGTAACCGAAATTATTAATATAGCTGATACAGAAATACAGATGTAGACAATAAAATCAATAGACGTTTTGATAAAACTTGACTAAGTAGAGGAGGTGGTGCACTACTAGCAGTTAACAATAATTTTTCTGCGGTTTAATTAAATTTAGACTTTCTAAATGAAGTGTTTGACTCTATTAACATTGTTGGATGCCGTGTTAATAATAATATAAATAAATTTATGATTTTTGTAATTTACACACCCCCTAATATAGCTGCGAACGAATTCGAGTATTTTCTCAGTGCTTTCAGTATGCCTGAGTTCCTGATAAACAATAAAGTAATAAATGTTGGTGATTTTAAAATTCCAGACTTAATAAGGGATGATGCAAGTGATAAAATATATTGTGCCTTTAAAAATTTCTGTGACTTTTTAAACATTCATCAACTGAACTCCATACTGAATTTTTAGAATAAAATATTGGATTTAATAGTTACAAAGTGAGTGTAGAGTCGAGCGTTCTGACCTCAAGTAGGTAGGTGAAGACCCTTACCAGTTTTTAGTAAATAAAAATTGTCTGACTAACTATTAAGTCATCATATCGTACAGAACAATACTACATGTATTTCTACATCTTATTTAATACAGATTACTTAATTTTGATAGTATAATTCAATGAAATTTACATTAAAGAATCACTTTTTTGCCTGAAGTTTTTATTGCTAATAGGCAAAGTGACATTTTTGTTCATTCGTGGTCATGGGGTTAGAATAATGGCCTATAGAATTGTAGGTCCTCGGTTCAATTCAAAGTGTTCAATTTCTTTTTAACATTTTTTTTTTCGTAGTTGTGCATTTAATAAATACATTTGTTAATAATATTTCTTCATTTAACCTGTTAAGAAGATATTTTTTTAGTTTTTCTTTATTTCTTGATTCATTTTAATTATTTCTCATTAAATATTTTTTACAAAACATATTCAAAATATACTTCTGTAATCGAAATCGACTTGAGCAGTTTCGATTCCGTAAGTAATTATAATAAATTATAGTTAGAGCTGTGTGAAGATAAATCAATTAATACTGTAACGTTTTATTTATGTAGGTGAAGTGTAAAATTGATTAAAACACTAATATTTATATAACTAAGTATAATTAAAGAAATATGAATTATAAAGAATAATGAAAAATAACTAACACTAAGAATTAACAAATATAAACACTATTTTAGAACTAATTATTATTACTAAAGACTTAAACACTAAGATAATTTATTTAAACAATTATAACTACGCAATATTTATTTTTACAATATTTATATCACTCTTTACTTATTTATATCACCATCTGTTCACTACCCGTATCGATACAAGACTGTCCTCGCAATCTTTTGCTCGGGGTATTTAAGTAAAACATTTCCTTCTGGAACATTCTTCGATTATTCTCGAAATCAGAACAATGGGGAGCGGACGGACTTGTTCTGACCTGTTCGCTAGCGGCCGCCGCCCGCGCCGCCGCTCGCGCCGCGACCCTGGGCTCGCTACAATACACAAGAAATTGTTCTAACCTCATAACCATGAATTGACAGCTGCCATTTTGCATAACAAAAGCATCACGTGAAAAAGTTAATACTTTTTAGTAAATTTCGTTGAATTGTGCTAAGTAAACTGTATTAGATAACATGTAGGAATACATTAAGTATTGTCCTGGGCAATATGGTGACTTAGTTATTAGCCGAACAGTTTTTATTTATTAAAAACTTTACCCATGCTAAATGCCTATGACAACACCTTTCTGGTATACACGGTATATTAAACGTAATAATAATGAGCACCACAACTCTCCGTCTTTTAACTAGCATAGACAGTATAACTTTAAGAAACCCAACTTTTCTGAATTATACAATGCACTACTAGATGTCGACTGATCATTTTCAGATTCTTGATACGGTTGACGTAGCTTGTAAGCAGTTTTATAAAAAACTATATGAAATTGACTATGTATATGTTCCGTGCTACAAAAAGAAAAATCAACACGAAACTATATACAAAAGAACTAAGTCTCCAACAAACTATGATGAATTAAATTATTAAGGAAAAGAATTAAGCATCAAATTGCTACAGTACATACATCTTTATTATTATTTTATACAGTCAAAAAAGTGCCAATCTCGAATCCCAGGAAATGTGATTGTCGACTACACTAAACTCAACAATCCACAGGATATTGTGAATGCATTTGTAACTTATTTCTCCAGCGTTTAACATCAGGGCATCTCATTCACAATTTCCAAAATGCTTCTGCTGCTAACTGGGATACAATATCATTACTCACAGTCTGTGACGACGATGTATTCACTACGACTAAAAATTTAAAGAACAAGTTCATAACCGGTACCTATCAGAATTTCTAATCAAAGACGGTGCATATCTTTTGTCAAATCTCGTAACATATATTTTCAATTGAAATTTTCCTGTTTCATGAAAAATTTACAAAATTTGTCCCGTTTTAAAATCACGTAATCCGTCAACTATTAAAAACTATTAGCCTATATCTCTTACAAGCAATTTTTCAAAATTTTTTGAAATGTTACTGCACTCTTTTATATACAATAATATCAAAAATGAAATATCAAGTGCCCAACATGGATTAATGAAGAAGCGAGCAATGGTATCACCCAATTTATAATCGAAGCTGTGGACAAAGGTGGCCAAGTAGACCTCATCTATATGAACATTCAAAAAGCCTTTGATCATATTGATTATAATATTCTAATTGCAAAATTTAGAAACTTTGGTGTTAGAGAAGCGCTTGTACAATTATCAAATCCTACTTAGATAACACAAAACAGTTCACCTACTACATTGGTTTCAAATCAAGTATATTTAATGTCCCTTCTGGAGTACCGCAAAAGTCTAACTTTTTATTTATAATTTTTATTGATGATATTTGTGAGATAATCAGCTGTTTAAAACTATTATTTGCAGATGATCTAAAGCTTTTTGTTTATATTTCAGACTTATTTGATTGTTATAACTTAGAAACAATGTTAGATTTAGTTGATGATTGCTGAGTACAAAACAATTTAAAACTTAATCCTTTAAAGTGAAAAGTAATGTCATATCACCGCAAAAAAATTCTATAATGTTCAATTATAACATCAACGATTTCGAATTAGAGAGACCTGTCATTATGAAAGATTTGAGTGTTAAATTTTATATTTCCTTATTATTCACATTTCAATACAACGAGATTACTTCTTCAGCTAATTGAATATTAGGGTACATTGTAAGAAACTCTATCAACTTTACCGATTTATATTTTATCACAAATTATGTAAGATCAAAGTCATAGTGCTGTGCCATAATTTGGAATCAGATATATAATTGCTACATAGAACAATTAGAATCTGTACAGAGAAGATTTCTCAAGTATCTTTCTCTCAAATGCGATGGACAATATCTACCACAGGGTATTCCACATGGTGCACTGTTAGGTATGTAGATTCGCTACATTGTCTCGACAGCAACGTAGATTGAATATTTAAATTATTTTTGTATACAAAATATTAAATAACTGTTCAGAACTGTCAAGCAAACTAAATATACGTGTTCCAAGATTGTCCTTCAGGTCAAAAGTTACTTTTCAAGCCCATTTACCAAAAACAAACCTGTTATTTTGATCTCCAATGGATACGATGTGTAACAATGCGATTATATATATGTAACATTACACTTAACCAGTTAAGTAATATATTTAAGATCTTTGAATAATTTGTATATTCCTATTTTGTTATGGTACAGAGCATTTATATTAACTTATAAAATTTGCCGTAATATGTAATTTCCTTATTATCACTAATATTTATACTATTTATTTACTTCATGTAGCTTTCATATGTTCTCATTAATATGCTTATATTGTACATGTTCACTTCATTTTGTCCTGTAACTGCTTTGCAACTATTGGGCAATAAAATATTATCATTATTATTATTATTATGTTACACGCGGGTAACTTAGATGAAAGGGTAGGAAATATATTTGCTGCCACCACCCACCTTTTGTTTAGAATTAAAAAAAAGATAGGGATAAAATATTGGCCCATATTCTCACATACCTCGAAATATTACTACTTCGTTCTAGTAAAATAGTGTGATTTCAAAGTTTCATAGACTACGTTTACACCGTGCTTACCAAGCGTTTGGTCCTCGTACCAAATGACGTACTAAACTGATTTTGTTGCCATCTATGATAGCCAATTGAAGTAAAATTGTATGGTACTATTAAGGTTAGTTTTAGTGACAGATTTCATTTGACGGTGACACGGGTGACAGTCTACTGGCAATTTCAATAAGTAAGTTATGTTATGTTTTGTAAATTTGAAATAAGCTATTTTAATACAAACACAAAAATATTTTCTTCACAAAAAATGTTTTATTAAACACACTGATTATAAATTTCGATTGCCAAGCAATCATTATCAGTGATACAATAACCAAATTATAAACTAATACACGTGTTTATACAATTGCAGATAATAATTCATAGAATCTAGTAGCGGGACATTACAAAGAAAATTTTTATTATTAGTACAGGTAAATAACTCAAATAAAATAAATATTAATATTATAATGCAAAAATATACACTTTTCAGGAAGCATGAATACAGAAAAAAATAAAAAAGAAATGGGAACAATCCCAAAAAAAAAGCAAGGGTACAAATTAGACGGAGAAAGAAACAACAGTACTATTAGAGGTATCACTCGATATGAAATTAACTTCTTTAATAGATGGGAAGAAGTTCCGCCACGTAGAAATATATAAGTTATTAGAGAAAAAACTGATGGAAAAAAATGTTATAAAAACCCACGAACAAATCAATATTAAATTTAAAAAATTAAGGCTTTCATATTGCGCATTTAAAAAAGAAATTAAACCTAGTGGAGCTGGTCGGAAAGAAATTCCACACTATGAGCTTTTAGATATGTTATATGGCTCACGACCAAACGTGGAATGCAATATAAAAGGAATTGATACTTTAGAATTCGAAAATTGTGATGAAAATATATTACAAAATATGACAGAAACTGAATATACGAGTATATTTCAAAGTACAAGTTTACCAATTCAAGAGGATACTGAAGATATGTCAATGGTATTAGGAAGTGAAAGTTTACCTGTTCTTAATACTGATTCAGTTATTTCTCCAAATGATAAAGTTCCAGAATATTCACCGTCATTAAACAATGACCCAAAAAGTACTCCAAAAAGAAAAGTTTCCGGCCGAAGTACATATGCAAGTATGTTACAAAATTTTGCAAATGATCTTCATAAGAAACAAGAAGATCTACAAAAAGAATATTTCAAAGAAACAAAAGCTTTGTACGAGGAAGAAATGAAAAATCAGAGAGATTGGGAACTAAAACTTCTAAAAAACAAATTAAAGCCCAAAATAAACAAACTTCGAAACTTATTGCTGCGCTCGTAGCTCTAAATCATAACAATAAAGACAAAAGTGAAGTTAATATCAGTAGCGATACTGACTCATCATCAGAAGATACTGATTAGTTTTATTTTTTTTTTGTATTTTCTAGAAAAGAATTGTTATTTTAGTTTACGCTTGTTTATTTGTTATATAAATCAAAGTAGACTGAAAATGTGCCATGTGATTTTGCTAATACACAATATGTTTATTACTAACGAATTATATTTATTTTAGATAATTAGAAATACATTTAGTTAACAATAATGTACTTTTATATTTGTTACTTAAAGGTAATAAATAAATGTCATAATTATCGTAAAGCTGATTTTCTCATAGGAAAATTTTGAGATATATATTCACACAATATTTTCCTTTTTTCCACAGAACATAAATTATCTTTACCCATAGGAGTGTGAGATGGTTGTGGTATTAAAATATCAGCGTATTCAACATCATGTAGCCATTGAGTCACAAAATTCTCATTTTGGTCTTCAATAAAATTGTGTAGTATGCAACAAGCTGTTACAATATTCGGTACAAATTCATAATAAATATCTATTTTTTTTACAAAGAATTCTAAACCTGGCTTTCAACCGCCCAAATGCCCATTCAACAACAACACGTGCTGAATTTAAATAACAATTAAATGACTCTTCTTCTGGCGACACTGCTCCAGAAAAGCCTTTAACAAGCCAGTCTAATAATGGATATGCAGGGTCTCCGATAATAAAATAAGAAATGTTTTTCCCGTTGATATTTCTAGTTTTCTTCGGCAAAACATTATCAAAATTTTTAAAAAGGGCAGAACCTTTAAAAACTTTCGCGTCATGAGCTGATCCTGGATATTTTACACTTACGTTCCTAAACCTACGAAAAAAATATTTGTTTTTTTTTTCTTACCGACACCTGTAATCAACAACTGCCTGCATATTAAAAGATGGCCAACCTTTTCTATTAACGAAATCACGATAACCTTGTGTTGGAGGTGTCACGGGTATGTGAGTACCGTCAATTGCAGATATAATCATGGAAATTTTTGAAATTTCCTCAAAATGTGAAGCGATTTCTTCTGCTTCAATTTCATTTGGCATATGTATGTAGTTTTCCAACATGATTTTATTTATAGCATTAACAATTCGATAAACACATTTCTTTACTGTTGATTTATGTATACCAAAAACTGACCCCACTACTCTGTATTCACAGCAACTGCACATTTTATACAGGGCTACCGCAACTTGATTTTCCACAGAGAGAGGATCACGTGATTTAAGAATTGTAGCTTTTGGGGCTAATTCATTAGCTAAATATCCACACAGTTTTTCAAATGTGTTTTTCCTCATTCTAAAGTTTTCAATCCAGTCAAGATCAGTGTAAGTTTCATTTATAATCAAGTCCCAATTCTCGGTACTTCTTGGTTTCATCCAACAGATTCTATTAGAACTTGTTATGAAGTTTATGATAAAAGGAGTTATAGCGTTGCAATTAAAATTTATATATTTTTTTTGTATTCTTTTTATTTTCTTTGATTTAAAATTATTAAATTGCAAATTTTTATATCTTAATAGCAACATTAAGAAACTTTCCATTGTACTAAAAATGAATTGATAAAAAAAGTATTTTAAATAATATTTATAACATTACTTGCTTTAAATCAATCAGATTCCAATGAATTTAACTAAATAATTTTAGGTTAAGATGTCATCAGAACATGCATCTGCGCACGCGTGTGTAACGTACCAAACAGTGTACCAATAATATTTGGTCTTGTGTTTTATATACCGGTGTAAACATACCGTACTAAAATAAATTTTAGAACGTATTTGGTACGCGTATCAGAATAGTACGCACGATGTAAACGTAGTCATATTCTCACATCGAAATTTTGTCGCTACTTTGAATCATACTATTTGGAGAAAAATATGTTTGGCAACACTGCATCTGTGATTGCATCTTTGATTACATCAATGGGCGCGTTCGGCGGGCCGCAGCGGCTGCACAACGGCTGTAAGAGCGCTGCGTGACGTCACGCAGCCGCTGGCTGATAGCCGCTGCAAGTCCGCTGAACGCATTTCCCGCGCATTTTTAGCTGTCAAGTGGAAACAATCAAATCTGTCAAACAAGTTTCTTTATTTATTATTTTTATATTCTTATTATTATTTAATAAAGAGTACAATTTAAATTAATATGGATTTAGACGACATTATAAACAATTTAGTACAAAGAAATCCTATTCAAAATATGATTGCACCAATAATGGAAGTATTAAATGAGAATAATAATTTAAATGAATTATATAATGATAGAAATGTTGGTATAAGAAATGAGCATTATTATGAAGAAATAATTCCTAATTATTCTTTAAACGAGTTTCGTGAACATTTTAGAATGACAAGATAAACTTTTCAGGTAATACTTTATTGGAACTTCAAACAAAATACAATACAAAAAGACATTTTTCTTGCATAGATACTCCTAGAAAATATTCAAGCACGTAGGCAACTTAATGTAGATATAATTCCATTAGAAAAAAAATTGTTATGCTTTTTATGGACCCTGTCGAAACAGGAATCTTTTTTATCAATTGGAGACCGTTTTAACTTTCCTAAAAGCACCGCACATGAAATTTTTTTTGAAATAAGTCAAATAATTTTTAATTTAATGTTACAATATATAAAATGGCCTGATAATATTGAAAAAAATATAATTTCAAGAGAATTTGAAAGAAAATGTGGTAGGAACTGAAATAAAAAACATGAGTATACTCGTATATATAAATGTCATAACTGTAGGTATTTCTGGAATAATTGAATCTATTGATGGATGCCACGATTTCTACAATCGCAATAATTATCATTCAGTGATATTACAAGGAATCTGTGATTATAGAATGAAATTCACAGATATTTTTGTTGGTTGTTATTAAAAACAATATTCAGAAATCTATTATATTATAGATTCTTTTACAGGGCGAATGCATGATGCTCGTGTATTTTCCATAAGTCCTATATATGATAGATTAACAAATGACGATAATCCATTGCTTCCAGTTAACGAGCATTTAATAGGGGATGCTGCTTATCCATTATCCATGTTTCTTTTGAAACCTTATAGAGACAATGGTCACCTAACTGAAACACAAATACGTTTTAATAATATTTTAAGCGGAGCAAGAGCAGTAATTGAGCGGTCATTTGGTCAGTTAAAAGGAAAATTTCGACGATTAAAATATTTAGACATGAGCCGTGAAGATATGATTCCAATAGTTATTACTGCTGCGTGTGTTTTACACAATTTTATATTAACACATGAAGGTGTAGTCGAAGTTGAAGAACACATGCTGCAGTTGATTAATCCTGAAAATGAAAACAATGATGTAGAAGTAAATCAACATGAAGCAGAAGCTAAACGAAATTATATAGCACAACAATTAAATTAAAATTTATTTATTTTAAATAAAACAAACATGTTTATGAAAATTAATTATTATTTTCTCTTTTTCTTAACTCAAGAGATTCTATTAATAAACTTATTTTTTTTTCTTCTATTTCATTTGCTATCTCTAATTGTATTCTATTTTTTTTAATTTCTTCTAACTTTTCTTTTTCTATGTTTAGAGCTTCCCTTCTAAATGCATTTAAATTCTTTTTTCTTTTTACTAATGATAGGGACCGGGACTCTATACAGGAGGAGGATTGATATGGTTCGGTTGTGGTGGTGGTATTTGATTCTAGGATCTACAACAAAGAATTATTAGATTACATAGTGTGTATTTCCAAAACATATTACCAGTAAACTTGTATTATTCTCCTCAATAGTTGCAACTAAATTAACTGGATTGATTGTTCTATCGTCTGAAAATATCTCTTCAAATAAATTGAAATATTTCCAGGAGACAGCTCCTTTCCCCGTACTTTTTTTTATTATTTTTGATATTTTTTTACGTCCCCTTCAAATTCCTCATCTTCTTATCTAAATTTTCGACAGTACAAATATATCCTGCTTCCCCCATATTCCTTTTAATTTGTTCCCAAATATCTTTTTTTTTATTTTTGGGTCCCGAAATTTATTAATATTTATATGATATAAATTAATTAATAATTTTGTGTTGGAATCATCCCACTGAAATTCTGGAAAAAAATACGGATTTTGGTAGGATACAGGATTAAGGATTATTGTTTATATTAAAGAATATGTACTTATTTATAAAGTGTTTGGTAATGAAAATATGAACTTCAAAGAAGAAAAGGAATGACCAGGCTTTAGGATACATCGTAAACAATCAAACGTATTTCAAATACAATTATTCAAGCTCTTGTTAATTTATAAAAATTAGATAATTTTGTGCTATTTGTTTGTGACGAAAATTTTTTATTCATCATAATCTAAATGTACAAAAGTTTTATATTAAGTACACATACCTGCCGTACTCGCTTCCATAGTTTCTGTTTCTGTTGTGTTGGTGTATGCACTGTATGTGCTAAAGTACCAAATTTAAAATATTTTAATACATGTGTACAGGACAAATTAAATTTACTTACTTTCCGAACGGCCCAAAACCCGATTGAAAAAATTTCCCGCGTATTCCGGATCTAAAAATAAATAAAATTGTTTCATTTTATTATTCACAAATATATATACGAACATTATACCTGTTACTAAACGGTTATACGTTTCTTCGGTGTCGCCAACTCGAATAGTGTTGTTGTCAAACGAATATTCAACTTGGTAAATATTAGGCATGTTAGCATTCGCCATTTTGACGACAATGACAATATTAGACAAGGATAGATATAGGCTGCGTAAAGAAATCGTTGTTAGTTTACGCTGCTAGCGCTGTGGCAGCCGCTGTGAGAAATCGCTGCGCACAGCGGTGCGCTGGACGCGTGACAGTTGTAAGCGCTGCAGCCGCTGCGACCCGCCGAACGCGCCCAATGTGTTCCTGATCTTTTTTTTCCGCCACTTGACGTTAAAATTGTTTTCATTGCTGTACCACGGTCCTGTCAACAAACGTTATTTGGGATTTTATTGATTTAATAACAAAATAAAGTAAGTATTCATTAAAAAATGTATCTTTGTCTATTAATTATTTGAAGGTATTATTCATTCATGCAAAGTATAATTTTTAGTATTCTTTAATTTTTGTATTATGTAACCTATTATGTTGTCTATATACATATATGGTACCATGTATATTATACTGTTATATTCAGTTATTTACTATACTTTAGATGCCTAAACCTGAGCCCAAAACTGACAGAACTTTGTTCACCTGTGAAGAGAAAGAAATCTTATTAGATTTTGTAAAAAGAAATTCGGAAATATTGGAAAACAAAGCTAATGATGAGAGGATAAATAAAGCCAGAAAGCTTAAGTGGCTAGAATTAGAAAATTTATTTAGAAGTAATGGCTACAATAGGAGCGCACACCGTCTTAGAGAATGCTGGTTCCGAATGAAAGGAAGTGCGAAATCAAGTATCCCAAAATATAAGAAAAGTTTAAAAGCAACTGGTGGAGGACCATCTGTAGAAGAACCATCGGAAACCGACTGGTTAATTACAAGTGTTTGTCCAGTCGATTTTACCGACGACAAAAATTATTATGACTCAGACGAGAGAAAAGAGGAATACATTGTAGACGTTGAATCTGGGTAAATATTGATTTTTATATTTGTATAAAAGAGAAAGACTGGACGAAATGGGAAACCAAACTTCCGAATAAATTTAAATGGAAATGCGTATATGCAAATAGAGAACATAAAAAGGGAAGAGCTAAAGGAGGAATAATAACTGGGGTCAGAAACACATTAGAGGAACTACCAGAGGGAAGAAGTATGGACCAAATGCAAGAACGAACATTACTAATAGAAGGAGAAAAATGGAAAATAATAACAACATACAGCAAAGGAGAAATAAAACTCATACAAGAGCAAATAGAAGAAACAGAGGACAGACATGAATACAATTTATTATTAGGAGGAGACTTCAACGCCAGAATAGGGGAAGAAGGAAAAATTATTGATACTAGAGATGGATCTGAATAAAAACAGGTCATCAAAAAACAAAATAATTAACAGCGAAGGAGAAAAACTCCTAGAATTCGTGGAAGAAAATGGACTGAAAATATTGAATGGACATACGACAGGAGACGAAAAAGGGGAATTTACTTATATTGGCCCAAACGGAGAATCAGTTATAGACTACGGCATTGCAAATAAAGAAGCAATGGATAAAATAATATCTTTCACAGTAACAGATAGAATAGAATCTGATCACCAGCCACTTGTCATAGAATTAGAAAACCTTAGTGGAAAAACAAAAACAGAAGAAAAAATAAGAATAGAATGGTCTGAAGAAGGCAAGAAAAAGTATCAAGAAAAATTAAAAGAAAAAATATTTGAAGAAGACGACTGTAACAAAGGTCTAGACGAACTGATAGAAAATATACACAGCTCATTAACAAAGAAAATTTGGAAGAAAAAAGATAATATCAGAAAAAGTAATTGGTGGGACTGCGAATGTAGAACCAAAAGAAATTTAGTTCGAAACTTACAGAAGAACTGGAGAAAAGGCACGGGAAGGAAAGAAGACTTTCTAAAGGAGCGAAAAGAATATAGAGAATTATGCAAAACAAAGCAAAAACTAGAACAAAAAAGAGAAGAGGAAAAAATAAGAAATATATCAAATGAAACAGATATCTGGCAATATATTAATTCAGAAAGAAAAAACCATATCACAGTCAGCAAAAACATACCAATGAGCACTTGGAGAAAATACTTTATGACTCAGTTAAACGGAACTGATGAAAAATATACTATATCATTAGAAACACAAGCCACACATAGTATATAGACAGATATAACAGAAAGTTATGTAAGACGACAAATACAGAAACTAAGAAAACGAAAAGCCGCAGGCGAAGACGGAATACAGAACGAGGCTTGAATATACGGAACAAACGAAGCAGTCGATAGACTTACAAAAATAATAAATAATGTTTGGAAAGGAAAAGGCTTTCCACAAAGGTGGAGAAAAGGTATTATTAGTCCAATACACAAAAACGGAGACAGAGAAGAAACTAAAAACTACAGAGGCATAACACTGCTTGACACGGCATACAAAATATACGCCATGATCTTAGAGGAGAAATTAAGTAAAGAAGCAGAAGAGAGAAATATACTACAAGATAACCAAGCAGGCTTTAGAAAAAGAAGAAGTACAATTGATAACATCTATATATTAAATTATGCAATACAGAAGGAAATAAGCAAAAAAAAGGGAAAATTATATGTACTATTTGCAGATTTGAAGGCAGCATTCGATATTGTAAATAGGAAAAAGATGATTGACATATTGACGAAATCTGGCATCGAAGAAAACCTAGTAGATAGAATAGCAGAAATATACTCTGAAACCAAAAGTTCGGTGAAAATAGACGGAGAAGAAGGAGATGATTTTTGGACAACGTGCGGAGTTAGGCAAGGGTGCCCATTAAGCCCTATTCTTTTCTCAATTTACATGTCAGACATTGAAGCTCACCTTACTAAAGGACAGACAGGAGGCATAGTAATTGGGAGCAAAAAGTTTTGGACATTATCGTATGCCGACGACCTGGCAATAGTTGCGAAAACAAAACAAGAAATGGATTCCATAATGAAGAGACTAATGATATACTTAAAGAAAAAAGACATGGTGTTAAACACAGAAAAAAGCAAGATTGTTGTTCTCAATAAAGGAAGAGGCAGGGAAACAAAAAAAACGTGGACATGGGAAGGGAAAGAAATAGAAAAAGTGAAAACTTTCAAATACTTGGGGTATACATTTCACAAGAATGGTGAAGAGAATGAACATATAAAGCAAACAACAAAAAAAGTAAACATAGCTCTTCCACAAATCTGGGGCATAGGGCAAAGAAAATTCAAAAACAACTTTAAATTAAGAATGTTACTGTTTGATAAATTGATAGCGAGCATTATAATGTATGGAGCCGAAATTTGGGGTTGGAAAGAACAAAACGAAATAGAAAAAATTCAAACAAAATATATACGATGGATACTCGGACTAGATAAACAAACACCGGTATATATAATAGAGGAAGAAACAAAACGGTTTAAAATGAAGACTGAAGCAGGAAGGAGAGCAATGAAGTATGAAGAGAAATTAAGAGGGACACCATGGAAAAGTCTTGCATTTGATTGTTGGGTAGAAATAACAAAAAAAGAAGAAAGAAAACAAGAAAAGAACCAATGGGAAGCAAAACGGGCAAAATTCTATGAAAGCAACGGACATTCAACAACAGACATAGAAAGTCGAAGAAATACAGGCCAAAACATGGTAGATGAAATTACACGGACGGAACAAGATATACAAGCTCAGATAAGAAGAGAAAAGATATACAAATCAACTTATAACCCAGGATATAAATACTTACTGACTATAAGCAAACCTCTATACTTGACAACAGAAAACAAAAATTTAAAAATAATCGCAAGATTTAGAACGGGAAACGAAGAAAAAAGGAATAAATACTGGATAGGAGACGAAGACAGACAATGCAGAATATGTGGGAGAGACTTTGAGACAATAAATCACTTAAGAAGAGACTGCAGCGAAAACCTGAGAAATTACAAATCTACACAACAGATACTACACGACGAAAACCCAGACACAGATTGGATGAAGAAAGTATATATAAGTAGATTAAATAGTAAGTTATAATAATGTAAATACCACATGAAATGTAAAATATAGATAATGTAGAAATTTGAACACCGAAAGGTAACAAATAAAATATTTACTACTACTTCTCGTAAATTAAATTATGAATGAATGTTGAATGAGGTACCGAAATAAACCCAAGCCAAGGAAATGATAAAATCAAAGACTTCATATTGAATCAATTAGAAATAAATACAGAAATAAAGAATGCCTATAAACCAAATAACAGGTCGCCAAATACACTAATTATAGAATTGCCTTCATGGGATGTAAAACAACAAATACTAAAAAATAAAAGTAAATTGACAGGCACAAATTTTTACATAGAAAACGACATGACATACGAAAAAAAAGAGTACAAAGAGAACTAAGAAATATTGCAAAAGAAGAACGAAAGAATAACAATACTACTATAGTGGGTTACCAGAAAATAATAATAAATGGAAAAAAATACTTATGGAATAACGGGAAACAAGAAATAGTACTAGAAGAAGAAACACAAAATAAACCGGAAAGGAATGATCAAAAATCTAAAATATATAACCATAATGTAAACACAAATACAGTAGATAATCATACGATTCCAAAAAACAAACTGTAAAAAACATGAATGATTTATATGGCAACAACCGGCATTGTACACATTGTAGACTGGCTTTAAATGATAAAATAGAAATAGAAAACAAACAACAACTCAAAATAAATTATGTAAGAGACCAAAAAGATACAATTGAATTAGACACTAGAAAACAAATATACATAGGGAGTTGGAACGTGAGAACTATGTCAGAAACAGGTAAAGCTTACCAAATAGCACGAGAAATGATCCGGTATAACATAAAAATTTTAGCACTTAGTGAAACAAGATGGAATGGTATAGATAGTATGAGATTAAACGATGAAATTGATATTTTATACTCAGTTACTTAATTATCAATTTGTATTATTTCGGTGTCGTCATTTCCAATCATCTCTTCTATTTTACTTTTTATCCTTTCCGCCGTATCTTCTTCCAAGCAATGCTTGAACCTAAGGTCGAGGTAAGTTGCAATATTAGCAGCGTCGTCTTCGTTAAAAAATCTTTTATTAATTTCTACTGTAACTATATTTTTAAACAGATTTACAATATGAGAATCGATTCCAATTTCGTCAGTTTTTAAAAAATTTTCATGAATTGATTTCATTATGGGTGTCACTACTGATAATGTGGAATTTACTTCCGAGGACATCATTACTGTCGCAACTTGAAATGGTTTCAAAAGCTTGACTAGATCTTCTATTTGTCCCCACATAGTTTCATCGACTTGCAAATTTTGTGACTGTCTGCTGTTCGTTATTGTTCTATCCAGAAGAACTGCTGCGATAGCTTGCCTCTGTTCATGCAATCTTTCAAACATAGCAAATATTGAGTTCCACCTCGGTCTAGTATAATTTATTAATTTATGGTTTGGCAGTCCGAGTTGATGTTGCTTAATTTTCAAAGCAGTTGTAGCTATGTTTGAGTGGTTGAAGTGAGAAAATAAAAAGCTCGCTTTATCCACTATTATCTTTATTTCTTCATTTCCTAGTGCTTTGTTCACACAAAGTTGCAACAAATATTATTGGAGAATTCATTAATGTTATTTTTTATTGCATTATTAAAATTTGCAGCATTATCGTGAGCATAGGCGCCGACTTTTAAAATTTTGGCCGGGGGCTCACCAAGTAGGGTTACCACTTCAGATTTAAATCGCACAAAAACTGGTACTCGACAACTTATTAGCAATTGGTGCCCATCCGAAGGGTCCGGGTCGTACGGAGATTTTTTTTTAATAAGCTTGTACTTCTAGTTAATCGCATTGGTAACAGTTAATTTTAGTATATAGTATTATAGTATAATTATGCTTATACTTATTCATACAAATTGTTTGTGATGTAGGTACTATTAATAAAATATGGAAAAAGAAAAGCATTTTTAGTTAAACTTTCAATTTTATTTACAAAAACAAAACAAGAAAACTAAAAGTAATACTACTTAAAATAAAAAATATCACTCAATTGGGGATCGCAGTATCGGACAATATAGGTAATGATCCCCAAGCACGAAATACATATAAAAAACCACGAAACTGTATAGAAAATTAATTAAAATTAAAAATGTCACAAATTTTAGAAAGATGATTCCAAAGCAAAAGTGCTCATCCTTACACTTGCTTTTCGAATGAACTCGTCACATAATTAATCAAGATTGATATTGCAAGTCATGTCCCGATGAATGTTCATAAGCATAATATCGATAAGTCTTTTTTGGGTCATTGTAGATCTTAGATATGACTTCAACCTACGTAAACATGAAAATGATCTTTCTGCTGTACATGCAGTTACAGGAATAATCAGGATTATCCGGATGAATTTAATATATTCTGTCAATAGTTCGCAGATTTCTTTATGATTTTTTAAAAACTTCACGACATCTGTAAGTGATTCCATTTTTTGATTTTTTTGTGACGCCATATCTAGAAACATGTCTCGATGTAAAATTAATCGAGATGCATCAAAATCATCTTTGTAAAATTTTATTACCTTATCTGCAGTAAGTACCTTACCTAAGGCAAATAATTCCATGCCTTCTAAATGTTCTGAGAGCTCTTTGTGATTCCTTTCATCCAATCTGGAAATTGTCATATCAATCACTTCGTAATATATTTGCCTGTAATATGCTTTTGGGCTATCGAAAGAATGACGAGTTTCTGTCTTACCGTCCAATCTTTTGGGGATTTTTCGGCGTCTCGGTAATATAGGGTCTTCTATATCTAGTTCATGAACTGCTAACTCAACACTTTCCCAAAAATTATCATAGCCATTTTCCCGTGTCTCTTTTAGCGAGTCTCTTAAACACTCTGTTTTCTTTTTAGCTTCAGTAAAATGTAGATCTTTTTTCTGGAGCGCAGCATTTAGAACTTCAATACGCTCAAAAACAAAAACTAATAATTTTAACAGAAAATAATTTTGGAAAGCAGACATTTTCTCTTCAAACCCATGAGCTTTAGCACCACTTTCATTTGACTCTTCTCCTAATTGATGAAAAAATTTTAGTAAGGTTGAATAATTTTTTAATATACTCTCCAGTGATCTTATTCTTACACACCAACGAGTTGGACAGAACGGCCTCAGATTTTTAGAATCTTCAAGTACTTGCAGCTGTAATAATTTAAAAATCCCTAGTCGTTTAGGTGAGTCCCTTACAAAGTTTATGAGGTCTTTAGTGAGCGCCAAAAAGTCACGAATAATTCCAATTTTTTGAAATGAATCCTGCACGACCAGATTTAAATTGTGTGCACTGCAATGAACATACAAAGCACGTGGCTCATCACTAAGCACTCTCTTCTGCAAACCTGAAATGGAACCGCTGACATTAGCTGCTCCATCGTAACACTGGCCGCGGCAATCTTTAATTTGAATTGAATATCTTAGCAACACATCTTTGATAATTTTGTAGAGTGTTTCTGAATTTGTAAAAGACGTTTCACATAAACCGATAACGTTCTCTTCAACATCTAAATTTTCGTCGACAGTTCTGAAACATATGACCATCTGTTCATTTATGCTAATATCTGACGTTTCATCAGCTAAAATTGAAAAGTATTTTTGATCTGTAACACGCTGACGTAATTGGTGTTGTACGTTGATGCTGAATAATGATAAAATTTCGTTTATTACGTCGTGGGACAACCATTTATATTTCAATCTAGCTAACCAAGACTTTAATTGGGGAACATCATCGGCTCTTATTTCAACAAGTTGTTGGAAATTTGAATTTTCATCTGTGTGTCCCCGTAATGGCATTCCTTGCACTGCTAGATACCTGATACTAGAAAAAATTATTTTTAAGCAAATTCTAGAATCTTTCATTTCTTTTAATTTGGAATTTGACATAACCGATTGTATATTGGAACCTTTTTCTAAAGATTTCCATACTAAAATAGCAGCTCTATGAAAGTCTGATTTCTCATGTGCTTTGAATCGCTCCAAAGATTTTTTCCATGTATCAAAACCGTCTTTAACAAAAGCTGTCATTGTTCTTAGATCATTTGCACTATGAGGTAGGCAAGCTTTTATCTCTTCTGCTTTTTTGCAAATAGAACAATATGCCTTTTCTTCCTGGCTATCGTAATTCAACCAAGAATATGTTTGTATCCATTTGTTCTGGAATGCTCTACCAGACTGTGTTTGGCCAACTGCTGTTGCTGAAGTGGACGTAGAAGGTTTTTCGCATGTGTTGTTGTCGCTGTTGTCGTTGTTTTTGTGACAACTAAAATCCTGGCTGGCTTCTTTATTTTTTTTTGTTCGGATTAAAAACTTATCCATTATGGTACTGTTTGCTAGTTGCTATAATTAAATTAAAATAATTTGAAAATTTGAACACTATTAATTCAGGGAATAAAATATAATACCTATTTCTTTCACTCTCTCACACGTTCAATCACGAATCACCTTGTCTATGAATCAAAGAATATAAACCTATAAGGAACAAGAAGCGACACTGTCCTAGGTTGAGTTTACTGTTTCTAGTGCGCAGGTTTACTGAGAATGGCAACAACAGCTGGCTGGCGCGAATGGAACACGTAACCTAACCTTACTTTTACATCTATTGGTGTTGCGAAGGTGGAGACATGTAACATGGTGATAAATATAATTGCGAAGCAAATTTTGACATTTTGCTAAATGAAATTGCATCTTATAATAATACATCCACACAAACAGAACAACAATGTATTTCTTTTGAAAGAAAGAATGATGCACCATTAAGTTTACCAACCAGTGAATGTGTAGATTACCGACAATTAAAATTAGATTTATTAGAAGAAAATGCTTTGTCATGTGGCTACTTATTTAAAAAAAAGTTTAACGGTGCATCAAAATTGCAATGTTTGTGTAAAAGAATGTCGAAAAAACAACAAATTAGTCCCTACTAATATATTTTGTAAAAATAAAGCATTTAAAACCAATACAAACTCAGTATTTGGTAATTTACTTATGCCCGGTAATGATTTTGTAAATTTCGTTAGAGAAATGAACAACATATTTCAACTAAAGTTTAAAGATAGCATTTGTACCTACATGTGCCTAATTTCCACGAGAATATGTAAAAAAAGACAATATTTATTACACTGTGCACATGTTCGTGTTGTGTATTTGATTTGGATGTTTTTTGGGCAACAACTTTTCATATTCATATGTTAAAGAACATTATTCTTAAGCAAAATTAAAAAAAAAGTCTGGCCGGGGTGTTCACAAACTACCCTCTCCATTGTGGCAGTCAACTTGTTAAATTAGTTTATAATATTTAAATTGCCGATTAATATATTTTAGTATTTTTGATACTTTGATAAGTGTTTATTTGTAAAATAAATATTTTAAACTTACATCTGCCTCGCCGCTAATTAAAGGCGCTTAGTTTTTTAGTTCAAGAACTAAAAATGTAAGATGTAAGGGTCGCTGAAATTTCTGAAATGGCCTATACACAATACAATATTATTGGCCGGGGGCTCCAGCCCCGGAGCACCCGAGCAGTCGGCGCCTATGATCATGAGTAACAGCAACAATTTTATTTTTTAACTTCCATGCATCAATAGCATTCATTAGAAAATCTTTAATATTTTCTGATGTATGGCGATCACTCATTTCTTCTGTCAGAAGTGTATATGATTTCATTTTCCAGTCGCTGTCGATTGCGTGGGCGGTAATCGTTACATATGATGTGTTGCTTCTGGATGTCCATGAATCGGTTGTCAATGCCACACTGTTATACGTTCCTAATTCTTCTTTTATTTCATTTTTAAGAACATCATAAATTAATTTAACTCGCGCCTTTATTGTATTCCGACAAGGTACTTTATAATTCGGACTTAAAAATTTTAATAATTTTCGAAAACCTGTATTCTCTACTGTACTAAACGGCAGCATATCTTCTCCAATCATATTTGCTATCAGTTGGGTAATTTTCTCTGTCTGTTTATTTATTTGCCCTGTAGTTTGGAAAATTGAAGTAATTTTTGCTTGCACATGTGGTAATGGTAAAGAAGCTGAAGTGGATGGATCGTTGTGGTCCGATGAGTTGTCAAATTGTTCTGAAGCTGAACCTGAAGTGGTTGGATCGCTGTGGTCCGGTGAGCTGTCAAAATGATCTGAAGCTGAAGAATGTGTATTTATGTTCTCCGGTTCCGAATTTTGAATTTGGACGAGATGCTGAGATGTAACATGCCTCCATAAGGTTCCTGTACTTCCCGCGTTTTTTAACTTCTTTAGGCAGTATTTGCATTGAACATAATCACTTAACTTGCGAAAATGGTCCCACGCTGAGCTTTTCTTTTTGTACATTTTAACCTAATACAAAGAAAAAATATAAAACAAGAGACAAAAATACAAGTACATATACGAGTAAGTTAAGAATATTTTCATCATTTTGTTTTATATTAATTTTACAGTATCTTATCTATATGTTAATCAAATAATTAATTAATGAAATAACTATACAGAGTGACAATAATCAGATTTCAAAATGTATTAAAAAATTAAATATAAGTGCGGAAACGTTTTAAAATAATAATAATAATTATTATTATTATAAAATAAAAATATTTGCTGAATATTTATATTGCTTGTTTTAAATTATACATACAAAAAACGGGGAAATTCAAAGATCATTTTATTGAAGTAACAGAAAAATGAACAAAAATAAATAAACTAACTTTAAAATGTTACTTTAAAGATAAGATATTGTATGATAAAAAGTAATACGGCGTTCTATAATATTTAACTAATATAAAACATTTTAACAAATTAATAATTATAAAGTTTTCCTTATCACTCTATAGAATTAATAAAAATAATACAAAAAAAACTCTTACCTTCAATGAAGAATAAAATAAACAGTATGAACGAAATTGCACTAATATTTTTCGACTTCTTTCACTAAACACGAATGAATGACGAATGAAACAATGAACCTGGACAATCGAAATAAGTATTGCATTTTCTGGGAATATAATAAAATCCTGAGAATTATTTGGATCTAACTGTAAAATGTTTACACGTATCCTAAGATAATGGGTTTTCCGATTCTTCATTGAAAAAGAAAAGAATTGTTGACATCTGCTTTGTTCTTAATCCTCTTATTTACAACCATTATACCTTATAACACAGCCTTAGTTGGGCCGAGGTATAATACTTTTACTTATTTAAGATAAGAATGCTAAATAATTTTTTAGGATGAAACCAGCCGGGTCCGGACTATCGCGGGTACGTACTATCAAAGGTCCGGACTATCGCAGGTCCGAACACGGACGGGTCCGGACTCGGACGGGTCCGGATTTTTTCATTAATAGACATCCGGACCCAAAGTACGGACTCAAAAAAATCCGGTCTCCGTTGCCAGCACTAGCAGAAACTAATTAATCAGCTTAATAATGGTGGGAAAATCTTTGAATTTTCAATTATTCTACGAACTATATTTTTAGTTATTAAAAATTTTGAATTTCTTTAATAATGCTCTGTTCTTATTCTCCTAAGTGATGCCTTAGTCTTAGGATAATTTAGAAGTCGTGACCACAAAGCTTCCCACCTTTCCATAAAAGGTTGTAAAACCCGAATAAATATATTTTATATAGGTACCTCTACTTCTACTATACACTCTTGTTGACCAGTAAATATATTTAACTTGAATTTCGTGGTAATATACTTCGTTTGGTCCCTATCAGAGGGCCAAACCAAATTCACGGTTGTGGTTGAGCAAAGAGCGTATCTATAATTTAATATTAGTCATTGTTATAATTTTTAAACTAAATGTTGACTGAAATGTCTTCTTATAAATTGCTGTCGAAAAATATTTCCCCTCGGAATCGGTCCTGGGTGTTGTAGAAGAAATGGCGCATTGTCTACAATATCTATAGGATCATCTTTTTCATCAGCTGTTTACGTATGAAATAATTACGAAAAAGATAAAAATATAACTAAATTATGTTATATTTACTGTAGTACTCTTCTTCTCCATGTATTTTTCTTATATTGTTTAATACTGCCATTGCTACAATAGCAGGTTTGGAATTTTCTAAGGAAATTTCCATTATTTTGTAGAGAGCACGAAACATGCTCTTCCACTGCCCGAAACATCGTTTAATGGTGTTCCTTGTAGATATATGTGCTCGGTTATAAGCTTCTTCAGCCGCTGAAGAAGGATTTTGGATAGGAATTAAGAGGTAGTGGGAACAAGGATTCCCATTATCTCCTAGTAATAATCCATTTATTGTACAGCCTATTAAACATTATACGATTATGATTGTAAATAAAAATAATAAAGATCATAAACCTAAATTTTTTCTATTAATGAACATTCATTCCATATTCTCGAGTCGTGAGTACTACCACGCCTTCTAGCTACAATATCTAGGATCTTACAATCTGCATCACAGACAACTTGAACACTTAAGGAGTAATATCCTTTCCTATTACAATATAACATAGCTTCTTCTTTTTTTGGGTTCCTGATTCTTATGTGAGTACAGTCTATACTTCCAATAACGTTTGGAAACTGAGCTATGTTATAAAATTTTAACTTAGTGTCATTCATTTGGGTCGGAAATTTTACAAATCTTGGTAATAAAGAAGCAATTTCCTTTGACACTTTGCAATAACTTTCGATACAGTTGACTAACCTATGTTAAGTATGTCACCTATGAACATATGCAAATTAAAATAATTTCTATGAACTCTTGTAATTTAGCATAAAAGAAGATGGGAATCGGATATATTAAGAATAAATTTGGGTTATATTGTAAAATACGATGACATATACATATGTACTAAATAATATATTTTTGTTTTAATATACAACTGTATACATGTATGTAATAATAGTAATATATTGCTAATTATTATACTTTATATACCTGTGAAAATTGTTATAAACTAATACTTACATATTTCCGTTTGGTAACTACCCTTTGCGTAATACCTCAAAGTGATTAATACTTGTAAAGACGGTGAAAGAGAGTCAGATCTAGCTTTTTTTTGTTGATTTCAGTTGCTCTTCCACAAGACTGACAACATATTTAACACTGTTTTTTGTTAATCGATACCTGTTTCTAAATTCTTTATCAGGTAAATCCGTAAATGGATCATACCTAACCAAATGTTTTCTTCTAATATTTCTCCGTACATTTACAGCGACCAAAACATCGTTTAATTCGCCTAACTCGGGAACAACAAGTAGCTCAGCCGCCATTTTACATGAAATTTCAAACGAAATATCGCGCGAAATGACCTACCACAACTTGAGTTCACTATTTCGCGCTCACGAAATATCACTATTTCGAATCAAGTTTCGATGTGAGAATAAGGTAGGTAATCACTTCATTCACTACTTCATTCCACTATTTCGGAAATCATACTATTTCGAGGTATGTGAGAATACGGGCCAAAGTATTGTAACGTTTTATTTATTTAGGTGAAGTGTAAAATTGATTAAAACATTAATATTTATATAACTATGTTTAATTAAAGAAATATAAATTATAAAGAATAAATAAAAATAACTAACACTAAGAATTAACAAATATAAACAATAATTTAAGACTAAGAATTATGAATAAAGACTTAAACACTAAGATAAATTATTTAAACAATTAAATCTACGCGATATTTATTTCCACAATATTTATATTACCAACTATTTATATCACCCTCTATTTATTTATATCACCATGTGTTCACTACCCGTATCGATACAAGACTGTCCTCGCGATCTTTTGCTCGGGGTATTTAAATTAAAACACTTCATTCTAGAATATTCGCCAGTTCTCTGAAAAACAGAACAATGGGGAGCGGACGGACTTGTTGTAACCTGTCCGTTAGCGGCCGCCGCCCGCGCCGCCACCCGGGGATCGCTACAGTATAAATAAACATTGAATTGTATTTAGAATAAAAATTGCATATTAAGATTTTGATAAAGCACGATTCTTTAAATAATATGCAATCAAAATTTTATTTCAGATTTTATTACTAATTAGATTAGAATTTGCTAAGAAATGGTTAATTATAGGTAGTTTCTACTAATATTATTTTAATAATATCATCCGATTTTTCGAAGTCCTTCAAAAGTCCGTTTTATACATGCCACACGATTTGTTGTCAATGTTCGTGCAAAAAGGGTTTAAATACACTTGTAGAGGACGGGGTATTACGACAGGCACTTCCTATTTGTTTCCTTCCTTCCTGTGAGTGAAACATTTTCAACAATATTGAATTTAATAAAATTACAAAAAATACTTTCAGCGTTCGTACACTATTGTGATCAAGTTTTGGGGAATCTTACAATAAATACTACAAATTTAATTCAAATTTACATGAATCAAAGATTTCAGTAAGGACATATTTAGCAAGAAGTAGGAATCTACTTAGAAAAATCATACGATATAAGACGTAATATCAAATTTTAACTTACGCACCTCATGCATTTGATTTGCAATATTTTCAATTGCACGTGCAACAATATGCAAAAAATGGATGGTACTATAAGTACCATCCGTCCAGAATTGCTGGGCATCTCGAATTCGTACATCGTTCAATAAATATCGGTTGCTTACTGTCCTCGAGATTCAAAGGTCGTTTGTAAGCGATACAAACTGCATCACGCTTCTTAGATTTATAAGGATGAGCTTCTCTGCAAAGAAATAGGTTACGAATGAAAATGCGGAATTATAATGTATCTTCTCAATTAAGTTTCTAAGCGCTGCCGCTAGTAAAAGAATGATTTATATAAATTCAAATATATGAAAAATGATTACTAAATTAAAAATAAAAATATGTTGGAAAATGCGCACAGTAGTTTTAAATGTACATTACATCTATACCAAGATTCACAATTATCTGTGACGCTGCCACATACAAATTGGATTAAATACGTGATAAATACGTATATATGAAAAGCATGTGTTACCCATGAATGTAAAAACATTTGGATGTATCCCCATCTTTGACAGTAAAACTTTGTTAAAAGCTTCTACGTTATTGTTCGTTCTTCGGGCCAAACCGAATACAGTTATGTGTTCCGGCCCAATGGTTTGTACCCAATATCTGTAAGTAAAACAAAAACACTCCAATAAAAATTCAGCACATTTAATATTTTATTGAGATTTTACATACCTACGCACATAGGCAAACATATTGTTTATATGTATTTGCCTTGTTTGACACCAGTTCTCAATTTCTTGTAATCCATTTACAAAATGGTCTGCGGGCAATAAGGGCAACGCCATGATTATTTTGACGGCCTTTTTCACGTCTTGATTCTCGTCCATGTATCGGAGGAGACCAATTCTCGCGCTCATTTTCCAGATAACCTTTTTAAATGATAATATTAATGAAACTGCTTAAAAGGTAATAATATTTGTTATTTACGCTTGCGTAATGATAAAAACACCCAACCACGCTTGCTTCTCGAAACGCTTCCATGAGTGCTGCTCTTAATGCCCTTTCATAGTCAGTCATTACAATTACCGGGTTCAGGGTTGGGGCAATCTCTTTAAAAGCTTCAAATACGGCGTTATAGAGTTGCTGCCGTCGACAGCTCATAAAGATATATGCCACCGGTATTGTCTAAAATGAGTTAAATAAAAATTTAAAAATAAACACTACAATAGGCTACTTAAAACTACCTTCTTATATTTTATAAAATGTATTGTCAATAATTGGTGCGCTGGAGGTGTCGCGAGAATTGTTTTAAATGTTCCATCTAAATGGATCTTCTACCCCGCCAACGGTCATATTGATGAAAGTTTGCGAACAAAATATAAGGCGTTACATCGAACGACTCGCTGGAAAAAAGGCCCGGGGGTCGTTTCCCAATATTACGCATTGTAACCGTTCAGTCCACTGCGGATCTACTAATTGATGAGCAAATTCGTCGAGAGTGCGGGGAATGGGAGGATTTGCTCTCCTTCGCGCAGAGTGCATGTTGCTGTAAGCACTCAGATATGGATGCTGCACCGCTGCCTCAGGATTTCTAAAATGATTATTCAGTACAAAACTAAGAATAAAAATCTAATGTAGCAGCCACATAATTGATTGGCTTGTTATCAATAAAATACTGCTTCCAGCTAGCTGACGATCATTAATTTTCAAGCAAGTATATAAAAATATAGGTAGTTACAAATTTACAAAGTTTAATTAAAAAAATATTTGTTGATTTAATAAATAAAATTACATTTACGAAAAGATTAAAAATAAAAAAATCATGTTTTTTCATTAGGTACATTTTAGGTATACGTGCCCACAGACAGACAGCACCGTGAAACCTATTTCAACGTTTTTCAGATGTTTCAAATTTCAAAACTTGTTTATATACAAACTTGAATGGTAAATTTAATTCACAATAACTCTCCATACACGAATATACCGTCGGTCTCTTCAAAGGCACTGAATATGGAAAATATATTTGCCCAAATTATTTTAGACAAAAATGGTTCAAATGAAAGTTATAAAGCGTAAAGTGTGTAAATATAAAAGTATGTAGGTAGGTATTTTAGAATTATTATTATGGATCGAATGCGAGTGTTTTGCTATCAATGGATAATTGATATTACTTATTGGAAATAGCATGTATGTTTCAATATATGAACTAAATGTATTTATGATTTACGAAAAAACGTTTTTAAATGATATTTTAGTGAAAAGAAATATTGAATAATTACAAACCATTGCCGCTTCTTCATCGTAAATATTTCGCAATGTGACTCGTTCGTTGGCAGCGCGACGTACTAGTATTTTACGGAAGCGATCCACTTGGTTCTCATGCATTCCGTGTCCGTTATGGGGTTTTATTACAGTAACTTCTCCCTCCGTGGACACTTTCACTGACCCCGGGCAGAGATACTGATACTTTTATATTTGCAGGCATAATAGCTAAAAAATTATTGTTAATTGACACTTTCAATTTTATTCTAATATGTGCTCTCGAGTATTATAAAATTATATTATGAAATATTCCTGTATTTACGTTCGGGTAGCCGTTCTTCGGCTTACAAGATATTGAAAACCTTCGATTTCCATGTTGTCAATAAATTTAATAAACAATAATGAGAACAGATAGAGATTCTCAAATAAAAAAAGGAAAAGTAAAGGTACTAACAAACACAAAAAGAATGAAAATGTATTAAATACGAAAAAAATACTCGCAAAGGACGATTTGAAAACAAACCACACACGGTAGCACTGAAAAGTACTGATTTATGAAAAAAAGAAAAAATCAAATAAGACCAACAAGTAGCACAGTAACAAGACCAAAACTAGATAAATTGGCGGCAAACTTATTTAATTTATAGTTTTTCGAGGAAAGTTGCTGATTTTCCGTTCATATTACATAGAGATATACCATAATTAAATGTAAAAAGAGGTTCTGTACAATATAACTTATATTATAAGTGTCTCTTAAATAGACAATATCGTATCGAAATAAAATTTAAGGTACGTCATTCAACATTGCCTTTAAAATTTCGATTAGCATTTTTTTTTTGCTTAAAATTTATGCCACATTGGTGTAACTAGACAGTCAATATGACATATTTGAATACGCCCTGATTTCGAGAAGTGTCATTTATGAAAATTGTTGTTACAGAAAGTATAGAAAGCATTCAATGTTAAAAATGGAACACAATATTAATCTTTATAATCTTTAGAAATGGTTCAATGATTTCAAAAATCTGACAAATGCCTGCGGAAGAACAAAGATGAACTTGAGTAAACATTGATCCTATAAGTACTGGGATAGTTTTCAAAAAGTTTGGAAACCTACAGATATGTTTCATGCGACTAAGTACAAAATGTCTTCGTTAGAAATTATAAAGAGAGCGTATTAATATTTGGAAAGGTAAGTGTAATACATAATTTCTAAGTTTTTCGCATTCCTTCCATTTCATGATACATTGTATGTATTGCATTGTATGTATATGAGGGTTTAAGCGTTTTGTCGCTTTTTGTCAACGCGACCTAGAAGATCTATTGTGACACAGCCCTTACTTAGTTTTCCGGAAGTAGATCCAGATTTTTGATGAAGCCGATTATGGCTTCAGGAGTCAAGTTCTTGATCTCATCTGCCGTAAGATACCTCTTACCTAGTTGATTGAGTCTCTGCACAGTTACGGCTGGGCATTAACACAGTTTGTGTTCCAACGATTCTTCGTCCTCTTCACAGAGTCGACAGGTTTCATTTTCAGCTATACCAATTTTGTGCAAATGGTACTTTAAAGGACAGTGGCCAGTGAGAATTCCTGTCATTATATTAAGATCCTTTTTGCTGAGAGCTAGTAACTCTTTGGCGTTTGTCGAAGCTGGGGAAATGAATTTCCGAGCTTGATTGAGGCCTGGAATATTTTTCCAGTATGAGGATATGGCAGATTCCTCCCAGTTTTTGACCACCTTCTTATAGTGGCTTTGTGGAAGACCACATGAAGGTTCCGGCCCGTGGTATGAAAATTTAGCCTCTTTTTTTGCAAGTTCATCAGCTTTCTCGTTTTCTAGGATTCCCTCGTGCCCTGGTACCCACCATGTGACGTGGTTTGCTTGGGATAGCAATTGGAGGGTCTCCCTGCAGTTCCAGACTAGCTTTGATTTACATGTGAAGGCATTCAATGCCTTTAAAGCTGCCTGGCTGTCTGACATTATATTTATTAATGCTCCTTTTAGACCTTTATCTAGGTTTATGTGAGCACAGAGATTTATTGCATAAATCTCAGCCTGAAAAATTGTGGAGCAGGTGCCTACGGATTCCTTAATTCGGCAATCTGGACCAAGCACACCTACTCCAGTTCCTCCTGTGTCCAATTTTGAACCATCAGTGAACCAGGACAAAGAATCCCTTTCAACAGGTCTTTCCGTTGCCCATTCAAGGCGATTACCAATAACAACCTTATACTTCTGGTCAAAATTGTATTTTGTTGTCATCTTATCACAGACAGACAATGCCAGTTTATCTGGTTGTACTTCCCTTAGAATTTCCAAGTGGCCTACGAAATCTCCGGGCATAAAGTGTTTCGTTCTGCAGAGAGTCAGTGCCTGTTGCATCGCCTCTTTTTTCACCTGAATGTGTAGAGGTGTTAGCCCCAGAATCACTTCCATTGCTGCAGTCGGACAGGTACTCATAGCACCTGTAATACTGAGGCATGCCATGCGTTGTAGTTCCCGCCGTGATGCCTGCGCTGTGATTTGTTTCACTTTTGGCCACCATACAAGAGACGCGTAGGTGATCATGGGTCTTACAACACTAGTATATGCCCAATGGGTCATTTTTGGCTGTAGTCCCCAGTTTTTACCCAGAAGCCGACGGCATTTGTTTAACGCCACTGCTGATTTCTTTGTAATCTTGTTGATATGTGAGTTCCACGTGAATTTTTGGTCTAGAATGATTCCTAGATACTTAACCTCTGTAGAAAACTCAATTCTAGTACCCTTCAAGTAGGGAGCTTGAAGATTTAGCTTCCTTCTCTTTGTGAAGGGAACGATTGTAGTTTTGGTAGGGTTTACACTAAGTTCATGTTACCGGCACCACTCATGCACTAGATTTAGAGCTTTTTGTGTAAGGTACGAGATAGTGGTGTCACTACGTCCTCTGACCATAATTGCAACGGCGTCTGCATATCCGTTTGCAAAATAGCCAGCTTTATTGAGCCTATTCAGGAGGTCATCAATGACAATACACCAGAGTAGAGATGATAAAACCCCACCTTGTGGGCATCCTCTGTTGGTTTTTATCATTATTGATTCTCCTCCTATCGAGGCTGCAATCGTTCGACTTTGCAGCATGGCTTTTATCCATTCTACTAAAGCTGGGTCGAAACCTTTTGACCTAGTAGCTCTTTCAATGGATTTATAGGAGGTGTTATCAAAGGCACCCTCAATATCTATAAATATTCCCAGAGCTATTTATTTTGCCATGAAGGTTTTCTCTATTTTATTGACAAGGCTGTGGAGAGCTGTAGCTGTCGATTTTGCTTCCTAGTAAGCAAATTGATTTCCGTTTAGTGGTGAAGCAGTTATCACTTCATTCCTAAGGTATTGATCTAAGACCTTTTCCATACCTTTCAGTATAAATGATGATAAACTAATGGGTCTGTATGACTTAGGTTGGGCGCTTGGACGCCCTCCGCCTTTAGGTATAAAAACTACATTAATTTTCCTCCACAATGTGGGAATGTATCCTTGTATATTTCGCAGAGTATTGGCAGTATATCCTTTATGCATTTCTGCAAAAGTGCCGGAAAAATGCCATCTCCACCAGGTGTCTTGTAGGGTTTGAAAGTATTTATCGCCCATTCAACTCTGTTTTCTGTAAAAATATTATTAGCAGTGTTAAGACTGTTAATTAAGCTTAGTTTAGTTGTAGCTCCGGAGGAATTGTCCTCCTCCTCAACTGGCCACGACGATCCTGGGAAGTGTGTGCTTAAAAGAAGCTCCAATATTTCCCTTGAATCTGTCGTAAAGTCCCCGTCTGGTTTCTTTAGTAGGCCTATTTCATTCGTATGATCTTTTGATAAGACTTTCTGAAGGCGAGCTACCGTGGGCGTTTCTGATAAGTCCTCACAAAAACTACGCCATGGATTCCTTTTAGATCTGCGAATTTCTTTATTATATGAGGTTAGAGCACTTCTATATTGCTCCCAGCTCTCATCGCTGCCACTGGTTTTGGTTTTATTGTATAACCTTCTAACAGTGACTCTTTGTTTACTTAGCTCCTCGGTCCACCAAAGTACTTTCCTAGTACTTTGTCGAAGCTTTACTGTACAGCTGTTTTCATATGCTGTGTGTAGCGCATTATGAAAGTCAATAGAGGTTGTTTCCAGTTCCTCAATTGTGTTTATATTAATTTTCGTAAGTTCTTCCACTTCACACTTTAAGTGGCCTTCGTACAAGACCCAGTCTGTTAGTTTCGGAATACGAATTTGAGTTGTAAGTTCTTTATTAGCCTTTATCTCGAACCTTAAATATCTATGATCCGATATTGAGGCTTCATTTGAGACATGCCAATTATATATTTCAGAGCTAATTTGAGGAGTGGCTAACGTCCAATACCTCACGCCTGTTTTTAGTTATAAAAGTGGGTTCTTTACCCCTATTTATTATATCTATGTTAGTACTAGAAATAAATTTGAAAAGGTACTCACCCCTTGTATTTATGTCTATACTACCCCAAACTGTATGGTGTGCGTTTGCACCACATCCTAGGATGAGGTTTCTGTTTCTATGTTTGCAGTAGGAGATCAGGTCCCTTGCCAGCGGAGGTAAGGCTTCCATCGTGTCTCCCGGGAAATACGCCGATGCAATGATTACCTCTTGCGTACCTCCTGATATAGGCAGTGTACCTTCTACAGCTACCAAATCCCTAGATATAAATTTATTTAATGTTACGAATTTAATCGATGTCTTAATGAGCAATGCTGCTCTTGGAATGACATCGGGTTCGTTACAGTAGGTTAACTTACCTACTGGTGTAGTAAGTTTCCTTACTACGCCTCCATACACATAAGGCTCTTGAACTAGCACTATATCGGTGTTAGTAGTGGTGAATGTTTTGTTCAACACATCAGAGGCAGTTTTGTAGTGTTGAAGATTCACTTGCAGCATCTTTATATTACTGCTGGACATCACGTTTTGTTCAGAGCCACGTCGCAGCTAGGAACTTGTTTCCCTTTGTGCGTAATTCCGACGGCCCGTGGTGTCTTAGAGTGTGTAGGTGTGGGATTGGGTAGAGGCTTTAAAGCAGCCTCTTTACCTTTACCTACTTTTAATCTCGAATTTCCAGTGTTAATATTGGTTACATTATTCCCTGCCTCCTTTTTTATGTTAAGCTTACCTGTAGCAGTGCAGGTAGTGGCTTTTTTGCCAGTGACGTCGGTAGGCTTTTTGTTGGGTTTTTTACCCTTTAGCCTAATCGTTGTTTGGCCAAATTTGTAGCTGATTTTGAAATCAGCTTTTTTAAGGGTGCTTAAGGACGTCGAGTCTATGGACAGTGTAAGAAGCACTGCCGAGCCCTCATCTGTCCTCTTTAAAACCCTCCACTGCTGCGTATCCAGGCCCTCGTTTTGGCCCTGTATCAGATTCAATATCTGACCTGTTGGATTATTTTTGCTGTTGGGAAATATGCATTTACAATGCTGGACTTCGGCAAATCCTTTTCCTCTACAGCTTTTAGATGGGCTCCTTCTCAAGGCTTTAAGCTGTCGACTTTGCCTATTAGCCACTCGGCGGTGGCTTTGTCGGCGCAGTTGACGCTCAGCCATCCGGACTTAAAGGTTGTCCCAAGAAACTTAGGCTTCACAGAGCCTTTAGCCTCTTTAATAATTAAATCCAGGATTGCATCCTGAATTTTCGTCAGCTGTCCTGTTTCTAAAATATCCTCCGGATAATTATAGTGCAGGATGCCGACGCGTGTGCCCAGGATTGCCTGTTTAAAGCTCACAGACGGCGTATCCTTATCAGGTGGTGGCGGAGCACCACTGCTGAATTGGCCTTTAGCATCTGTTTTTTGCCTTTTAACAGAAATTTCGGGCGTTGATTCCTCGGACCGGGTCTGTTTTGGACCCTTATCCTTCATGGGTTGAAGGGCTTTGACACGTGCTTCGTCAGCACTAAGCCCACTTTTAACGAGCCACTTAAAGCGTTTTTTGGCGGCACCGCTCAGTTTGCTTCTCTGCTCACTTAGTTGGAGCTTTCCGATAGTCTCCTCAAGTTCGGAAGTGGATGGAGTCGGGCTACGTAGGAGCTCCTCTTCCATAGTCAGATCGTCCTTGGGACTGGAATTCCTTAGGACCTCTGGAGAAACATCTCTCTGACTTCCACTAATCCTAAAAACAACAAGAATTAACTAAAAGTTGTGTCATATTGACACAGCAACATGTGCTTTCTTAAAGTGAGGTTATGTGTGTAGTGCACGTGTAGTGAAATTTTTAAAATTTTTAGAATATTGATGAATGAATGAATTTAAATTAAAGTATTGGATATTAATTATAAATACCTGAATAATAATTGTAATAAATTTACTGAAAAAATTTAAAAAGAAAACAAGTAAATATCAGCTGTGAAAAAAACCAGTGATATACACTACTACCAACCTCAGAATCTTCAAGATACATGTTATTTATATTTTTGATTCTAAAATTTATTTGAATAACGCAATATGTTTGGAGTAAGACAGTAGATAATTTGTTTTTTTTTTGTGCTTTCTAGGTGATAAAAAACATTAACGAGAAATGTTTAAATCCCTGAGTGATATGTCGGCTTGATCTTGAAATTATTTGTGGACACTGGTACTCACGTTGCGTATCTAGATGAAACTTGTACTCATTTACCTGCTTCATTATTCGCAATGGAGAATGCAAAATTATCTGAAAGAAATGTACCTATTAGTGACTGTCGTCAAATGTGCTCGGAAAGTTCCTCACACTAAAATAGGCAAAGTTGTAGAAAAGTATGTAGAAATTTAAGAGTCCTCTAATAATCTTTCAGAGCCTAGTCACAGACTAAGTATATACAGACAACCAATTCTATGGTATACGAGGGCGGTCCGATAAGTACTTAGCCTCACCGCCCTATAGCACAACAATCGCAAGAGAAATTTTTTATTGCCTAGAACATCATCGTAGACAGCTACTGTCAAATTTTCAGCCGAATCGAAGTTTTGTTTTGACCGCGTGTGGAAGCGAGCGTGTCCGCAGATTTGAGAAAAATGGAAAAAGAACACTATCGGTCGGTGATTTGATTCTTGTTTTTGGAAGGGAAATCGCGCAGCGAAATTAAAGAACGCTTGGATGCTGTATAGGATGACTCTTTTCCTTCGATGGCGACCGTCAAAAATTGGTTTAACGAGTTTCAACGTGGTCGCACGTCGGTTTTTGATGAGTCACGCCCAGGTGCCCCGAAAACGGCTACCACGGAGGATAACGTAACAAAAATCCACGATTTCGTATTGGCAGACCGCCGATTGAAGGTGCGTGAGATAGCTGACACAGTAGGCATCTCAAAAGACCGCGTGGGTCATACCCTGCATGAATTATTGGGTATGAGAAAGCTGTCGGCGCGATGGGTGCCGAGTTTGCTCACTCCTGACAACATGCGCATCCGTGAGACCACTTCAGAGGAGAATTTGACGATGTTTAGGCGCAATCCGAAGGAGTTTTTGAGTCGTTTCGTGATCGTCGACGAAACATGGGTACACTGGTACACACCAGAGACCAAGGAACAGTCGAAACAATGGACTTCACCCGGCGAACGTGCTCCAAAGTAGACGAAGACTGTCCTATCGGCCGGAAAGGTTATGGCCACGGTTTTCTGGAATTCAAAAGGTGTGATCTACATCGACTACCTGGAGAAGGGTAAATTGATTACAGGGCCCTAATATGCCGAATTATTGGGCCGATTCGACGCCGAATTGCAGAAAAAACGGCCCCATTTGTCGAAGAAACGAATGCTTTTCCACCGTGACAATGCACCGGTTCACACCTCCGCCGTCGCCACAGCCAAATTGGTAGAATTAGGCTACGAACTGCTACCCCACCCACCGTATTCTCCGGATTTGGCCCTGTGCGACTTTTTTTTTGTTTCCAAATTTGAAAAAGTCACTCGCTGGGCAGAAATTTCAGTCGAATGGGGCAGTTATCACCGCCACGAAAGCCTACTTTGCACACCTTCAGAAAATGTTTTTTTCAGACGGGTTACAGAAGTTGGAGCATCGCTGGATCGAGTGTATAGAACTCAAAGGAGATTATGTTGAAAAATAAATCGCCATTTTTCAAAAAAAAATTGTTATTCTTTTGTAGGCTAAGTACTTATCGGACCACCCTCGTACATGCAATAGTATTATTTTGAGATAATAGATGGCATTGTATTCACTGTTTACGTGTAAGTCAAGAAGAATTCAGGGTAGTCAGAGCTTTGTACTGTCAGGCTGTTTCATTCCCGTTCTACCGTATATCTATCTACATTGAGATTAAGGAGACCGCTCAAATATAATTATACCTGCCGCATGTATGGATATTATTTTATATAATAAGGAAACAAGACAAGGGTAGATTTTATTATAGTAAAACAAAAACTTAAGTCGTTTTTAAAAAATATATTGAAAAAAATTGCAACGCACAAATAACAAAAAACCATTTAATTTTTTTTTACATCTTTTGTAAAATATTTAATTTTCTGCTCTGCCTTTTTTTATCATACCTAACTTTCTGTGCAATCCATTTACATTCTTTATGAAGTTTAGTGTATAATAATAAATTAATTAAAAATAACTTATGTACCTCACATTCGTCTAACCAACCAATGTACTGCGCTTTTATGCAAGCAACACAAACTTCTAAAATGATGGATTTTATCGATTTTTTATGTTTATTATCATCAAATTTTTTATTAAATATGTTTAAACAAAGTTCTACTATTTTAAATAATTAACTAACACATCATGTTTTTGTTTTAAAGTAATTTGTCTATCAATTAAATTACCATGGCATTGTGGGCATTTAAATTTGGAAATACATTTAAATGCCAGATAACCTGCAAAGTAGAATATAGAACAAGATTATATAGAGTCTTTTAGATGATTATTTATGTTAATAGTGTCTAAATTAGTATTTTGGTTTGTGTCTGTATCTGTGCTATCGTTATCTGATGAATCAAAATCACTAAATATATACCCAGTGCTCTGTTCGTCTTTATTTAAATTTGTAAGGTCTAAATTATTGTCCAAATCATTTTCACTATTCGAATTTTCCGACGGTTGCAATAAATTTGTATGTGTAGTTACTCTAATATTTGTTCGAAATGTGCGGACTGTGGGATTTGAATTAAATCCTCCACGTTGACGTACAATGGAGAATGTATTTTCCAAAAAATCTTGATTTAATTTAGCAGTCGTAACATATTGAACATTATTTTCATTTAATTTCTTTGCACACAACATCTATAGAATTAACCCATTAGTGCATAAAGTTATAAAATAAAAAAATATATATATATTTTTTTATTTTTTTTTAATGTACTAAATATAGCATGTTCGTTTTAACGAACGTCAGTCTCAGGGTTACATTAACGAATAAAAAAATAAATATAAAATTACTGTGTATAATATTTCAAAAATCAATTTTTGGGATGTAAAGCTCTTTGACATTTAATGCATACAAATTTTGTGTTTCTTCCACATTCTGCACACCTTCTTTCTCTATCTGAATATTCTGGCAAATGGTTAATTTTGTCATATCTGACATCATGTATTGGTACCGGTGCAATTTTTCCCTTATTAGACGGCCGACTATATGATTTCAAAAGTGCTAAAGCCAAATATCTTCTAAATTGTAGCAGCCCCTTTGACATTTCATGAGATGGATGAACTTTTCTGAAAAGTAACCATGCATTGACAACCGATACATCGAACAAATACGAAAAAATAGGCCACTACCATTTGCGCTGTCTCATTCTTGTTCTGTAGACTGCAACCAGTCCATCTAATTTATCTACACCCCCCATACCTTTATTGTAAGTGTCGAACATTTTTGGTTGGGGCACTGAAATTTTAGACCGTGATTCTCTGCTGTATCGCTGAGTATTTTTTAATTCACAATTTTCAAAGTTCGAAGCTGCACTAACAACTTTGTTGTCTTTCCACTGACAAACTAGTACGAAAATGTATATATATATATTTTTTTATTTTTTTTTAATCTACTAAATATAGCATGTTCGTTTTAACGAACGTCAGTCTCAGGGTTACATTAACGAATAAAAAAATAAATATAAAATTACTGTGTATAATATTTCAAAAATCAATTTTTGGGATGTAAAGCTCTTTGACATTTAATGCATACAAATTTTGTGTTTCTTCCACATTCTGCACACCTTCTTTCTCTATCTGAATATTCTGGCAAATGGTTAATTTTGTCATATCTGACATCATGTATTGGTACCGGTGCAATTTTTCCCTTATTAGACGGCCGACTATATGATTTCAAAAGTTCTAAAGCCAAATATCTTCTAAATTGTAGCAGCCCCTTTGACATTTCATGAGATGGATGAACTTTTCTGAAAAGTAACCATGCATTGACAACCGATACATCGAACAAATACGAAAAAATAGGCCACTACCATTTGCGCTGTCTCATTCTTGTTCTGTAGACTGCAACCAGTCCATCTAATTTATCTACACCCCCCATACCTTTATTGTAAGTGTCGAACATTTTTGGTTGGGGCACTGAAATTTTAGACCGTGATTCTCTGCTGTATCGCTGAGTATTTTTTAATTCACAATTTTCAAAGTTCGAAGCTGCACTAACAACTTTGTTGTCTTTCCACTGACAAACTAGTACATTTTCAGTGCAAGAATATTTATATGCACCTCGTTTCTCTTTTTTGAAATTATGCTGACAACTTCGAAGAGGACAATCTTCTAGTCGGTTATCTCTGATAGTTCCAGTCGCGCAATAACCTTGCATAGAAAGATGAGCTAAGAGTCTGATAGAAGTGAAATAATTATCCATGAAGATTTTGTAACCTTCATTTGCAGGTACTTTGGCCTTTTCAATCAAATTTAGTATCACATCCCCTCCGATACCGAAGCTCTCTTGATTATTGTCATTATTTTGTTTTTTACCTGTATAGATATCAAAACTGAGCATATATCCATTGCTCGTACAAATGGCCCAATTTTTAAACCCAAATCGTATTGGCTTACCCTTTATAAATTGTTTAGCAAAATGCTTCCCATAATAAGGAATCATGCTTTCATCTATACTAAGGTGCTCATCTAAACCACCATATTTTCTAAAATTCTCGTTGAGCTTCTCAATCAGGGGTTGCAGTTTATATAATTTATTATTAGGATCAATGTTGGTGTTATCATTTAAATGCAAATGTCGCAAAATAGCTTCAAATCTGTTAAGCCTCATGCTTTCTGATAATATTTTTGGTACATCATTTTCATTGGACCAATACATACGTTTATTCGGATACTTGCCATACCCAGACAACATACCTCCAAGTACAACTAGTAGCTCATTTTTGGATAGCTTTAAATCATAATTTTTTTGTGCCCCATATATATTGCTCTGGTTTACTATATTCTCCAGAATATCTTCGTCAAAAAACAATTGAAATAATTTTAGTGGCGTGTTTTGTTTATACACATGTTCGGGTGGATTTAGTTTATTACAATTTTGTTGTATTTCAAAGTCTGCTACTTCTTCGCTCCACTTAATTTTTTTCTGTTTTTGTTTCAACGATTTTGAAGGGCCCGGAGTAACAGGAGGTACTCGAAATAGCGTTGCAAGAGGAACATTGTCATCAGAACTGTAATCTTCTACTGCTGATGAATTTAGTGAGAAAGATATAGTAGGTATATTATCTTCTGCCTTGTGTATTGGAACAATCTCACATTCTGCTCTTAGTAAACCACCTCCCAAATGGTTAATATTTCCATCATGATCATCATCCGATAAATCACTGTCAATATCAGTATCTTGCCGATCTTCCGGTGGAGTCATGTATATATTACCACTGTCCAGAAAATCATCGTCTTCCAAGATATCAATAAGTTGGGCAAGCGACAATCTACAAACAAGATAACAATGAAATATGGCTTATTTCTACAAAAACAACCTTAGTTTTTTACAAAATAAGAAAAATATTTTTTATCAAAAAGTAGATGTAAGGCATAATGTTCGATAAAACGAACACGAATAAAATTATCAATAAATCATAAAAATAACAAAACATTCCCAATTCTTTATATCATACAATTATCACATGATATATCAGGCCTACTATTCCAAAAAAATGCGAACTTGTATCATAACAAATGAGTTAAAAAAAACAAAGACTTACCCGCTGTTCCGTGTACTGTACAAACTCGGATCCATAACACTTAAATGGCCACAATTTTTTAATTACAAGTATTGATTGCACGAGGAATATTGCTAAAATGCACTTGTCTAATCTTAAATATTATGTTTACTTCACCTAGATTTGACAGTTGTGACAGAAACCTATATTATCAACCAAAATAGTATGGTTCTATAAAACGAACGTTATACACTAATGGGTTAATATTTAATTTTAATCCACTGAAGCAATCAGGTTGATGTTTACTATTTAATTTTACAATATTTTCAGTTAATTTAATTCCATTTTCAAAAATACTTAAAATGTGGCTATTTTCTTTAGTTACAGCACATTTGTTTGGGTTTTTGTTGTAAAGGGAATGACTATTAAGCGTATCAAACAAATCATTTAATTGCCGTATAAATGCGGCCGTATCTAAAGCTGTTCTACTTTTTAATTCTCTAGTTTTAATCGCTATTTCTATCGACGATGCTACACTATTTCTAAAAATTTGTAATGCAATTTTACATGACATTTTATCAAAATTTGATGGATTAACATGTACATCTAATAGTTTACAATTAGAGCGTGCCGTTGTACTACACTTATCAATTTTATATGCTTTAACAACATTTTTAAAAGAAACAGTTTTTCCATTAAATAAAAAGTCAGACTGTAACCAATTGTTTCTTAATGATTTGAACAAGTGGGGGACATCATAGATAACGAAAACACTTTGGTTTTCAATAACAAAAAATGGATTTTCTACAGAAACATTTAATTTTTGAAGAGCATTTCGGTTATTTGACCCTTGGTCACATACGACTTCTTTTGGAATTAATCCAGTTCTGAACAATTTTTTTATGGTCAGAGATATTATTTTTTTTAAGGTGATATTTTTAACACCGCTCGCTGATAAAAAATATGCTATCGGAAGTTTCCATGAGGAATATAATCCACGAGCCATAAATAATAGGGCACTTTCAGCAAACTTCGATGTGTGGCCAAGTCGTACAAAATCTTCGAAACCTTCAATAATGTCAACAGATTTATTGTATTCCAAAAAATTCTTAATCGACATTTCGTCAAATGCTACAACACAGCACTTTTCTTTTTCGGTCATACCAGATGCTTTCATTTTTATTTGTTTAAATAATATCGAATTAAATCCCGCCATACATTTTGATTGTGATAACCATGATTTTGTAGTTGAAAGCGCTGGTAGTACAATTTCGGTCTTATAAAAACATAAACAGAATTCCTTTTCTTTCTCAGTCCATGGTGTTTTTCTTTTGTGAAACATTTGCATTTTTACAAATAATTTAGAGTTTTTAGAAGAAAAGTTAAAATTATCAATTTGAGTTGCAATATTCAAATTATGGGATTGTATTTTTTTAGACTTCTTAAGTTTACAGAGTGCAGATCGTTTTGATTTATTTATTAGACGAAGTCGCTCCAATTTGTTACGTAGAGCTTTTTTCCGGGATGTTTCTTTATCTTCATCTTGTTGTTCTTAAAATAAATTTTTCCTGCAGTTTTTGGAATCTACTTTCATTGGATTTAAAACTGGTGAGTCCAATGATTGTAAAGGTTTTGAATCCGGTGTACACGGAATATTAGTGGAAGTTGCGGAAGAAGAAACAAAAAATCCGTATATTGTTTTTGGTAAAATAACCTACAATTCTGGTGAATTCGGTTCTTCAATATTATATTGAATATCATTTTCTCTCTTCGAAATTTTGAGAAATGAAGGGGATAGGGTCCATCATAATTTTTCGATCATGTCTCGTATCTTTTTCTTAGAAAAGGGGCTCTGAATTAATGAAAAACAAAAAAATATATACCTATAATTTAATATTTTATTTAACAATAAGGCAAGTTTTAGATTGCATATTGAAGGTGATATCCTAGTACTGACTGATTTGGGGTTATTTGATTGATATTTGATTGAGTGAAATATATTCCACTTTAGCGCACGGCAGTATTCCACATTACCCGGCTATTCCACTTTAACTCACCAATTCTCATTTTGTAGAAAAACGTTAATAACAATAAATATTCATAAAACAATCAGCATAAAAGAATAAGCTACTTATTACTAATACTGTACACATCCCGTCTGCAAAAATTGAGGTTTGGTAGGTTCTTCTTTTTATTTATTTTTTATAATTTAATGATAATTTAATCTATTCCTTACAATATATTTTCTTTTTCATAAAAACTATGTGAAACACGTTTTTGAAATTATACTATACATTTAAAAAAAAAAATCTGATTTAAATCAAACAAATCCGATTTAAATAAAAAAATCTAATTTTTACTTTTTTTAAATCGGATTTTTATGCAACCCTGGTGATTATGATTTGTAACACAAAAAGATAGATTTTATTATGACAAGTTTATTTTTCGTAGTTTTTTTTTACAAAATTGTTATTTTATTACTGTCATTTTTTATTTATGAAAACAAAGACAAGAAAAATTATAAACAGAATATGAACAGCCATGAATATTGAATTAAATGTCATAAATAATAATGACAGAAATAATGACATTGACATTGACAAAATATTAGTATAAAATATTAACACCTGGACACTGGGTAAATGTACTGAATTAATAAAATATCGGAATATTGGTATTGATACTAAAATACGGGTATCGAATGAAAAGTATTGATATTTGTATTGTATCAGTGTCGGAACCGAAGTCGGAACATCCCTAGACACTCTAAAGAAAAGCAAATCAGTCCGAATTATTCCGAACAAAAACGACAAAGTACTATCTTACAATGTACGTACTTTGCTATGTTCATCTAGAAGACACGTCCATGAACTAATAATCGACATTAGCGCTACTAAGCAGAATTGTCCAGAACTACTAAAATACGCGCTGCCATTTAAAAACATTTAGTTAGCTGTCTGTATATACTTAGTCTTTGGCCTAGTAGCGAAGATACGTTTAATTCGATGTCAGGAATGTAAAATGTTATTATTTATGAAAAAAATACACAGTAAGAGTAAAAGAAAATATTTATGCTTACATATCATTATTTGCAGGCATAATTTCGCTAGAATATCTGAATACAATACCGTTTAGTTCAGAGTTGCAGAAAGAGTTTGAGAGTTTGGATATTCCGAACCCACTTCTTTACTTGTTGTTTTTAAAACAACTTCGACAAATAAGTGTCGGTTTTGACTTTGCCACCACTTCTCATGATGCTGAAAAAATTGAGAAGCAGAGTAAAGCGCAAAGTGTTTTGCGTAACATTTTGAAATTTGCTACTTTCATATATCAACAAGTCATGATTTAATCAACGTGCAGGTAGTATAATCGCATCAAATTTTAAAAGAACATGCAGCTTAAATCTAGAATGTTCCGCATTATCAACAATAAAGACTATTGTCACAATTATGTCTGTTATATCTTACAGTGGTAATGGCTAGAATTTATACAACATCCTGACACACACGCATACGCACACGCACACACACATTCATAAAGACATCATCGTGTTATTATCGGACTACAGTGCCCTTGAAACGCGCTTATTCTTTAAAATCTAGATATGCGATTTTCAGCACGATCCTATACCTTCCTTACTAGGGTTGCGGGAGGTAAAAATGCAGAATTTTACTTTGTAAATTTTGGCATTTAAGAATTTACAACTGAATTCCTCATGCTACGTCATCCGATTCACATGTGTACTTTTACAAATTTGGAATCAGTTACCATTTATATAATAGTAAATAATATATTTTTTTTTATAAATATTAAATACATAATTTTTCCTATCCGATTAACATTTTTTTTTTTGTATACTAACTCTAAAATAAAATTTCTATATATAAAATGATGTATTTTTAATTTATTTTTATTATTTTAAATACGTGTATTATAAAATAATATATTTTACTCATAATTTTATTGACGTAGTCTATAAACTGTTTATACTTCGTAATACATATTGAATATGAATTATATAACTTTTAGGGTATATTACAAAAATAACAAAGGTAACAGATAGCGTTGCGAAAACTTCAAAATTGTATCAGTCATTGTTGAAGTGAAGAATATAAAAATATGCATTGATTAATTAGTATTAGTGAAATATTTTAAATAAATATTACTTTGTTCGCGAGTTACAAGCAATATAATTGTTTGTATGACATGTACGACTTTCGTCTTATTTTGAAAAATACATGCGCGCACTCTCGATTCTCCCAATCTGCAGGAGAGAAAAATACCTACGACCCTGCATTTGCATGCGACAAAAATAACTAACTAGTGAACTGTCAGTTTATCCTAACCTAGGAAGAGTGAAAGTAACTATTATGTTTGATACATATTGATACTTTATTGCACTTTTTTCCATATAAATACAATTGTTAGAGAAATCATGGTTACTTAAGATTTTGGGCTTAGCAATAATTTACTGTCATTAGTGTCACAATATAAATAAGTTTTCTGCTCAAATTTGCGCAATCGTAGATAAAATGATGTACGATACAAATGCAAAAAGTAATACTTAATTGCATTAGTGGTTAAATTTATAACGCGAGTATTATAAAATCAGGAATACAATTAATTATGTCTTTTTACAATTGTATGTTAAATAACTATTTATTACAATATCTAGCAATATGAACAATTATAATAACAATTTCAATATGAGTGATATGTATTATGGATTTAAATAAATTAATATGTTCCTGTATATTATTTTTATTTTTTACCATTTTTTGTAGGTAAATGGTTTTACAGTTTTTTTCAATAAAGTGTTAAATAATTAATATTACTATATTCTTCTCATATTCATTGTAAAACAATTCACAATGACACGGGTTTAAAAGATGACTGTACATCAATACCGTGTAAAGAATATGTTTTTAATTTTTTATACAGTATAATACACAATACCACATGATTTTGTAAAATACGCATTATTTATTGATGAAAAGTATATATAAATGTATTATAATGGCAAAGTTGCACAATATTCTTCTCTTCTGTTGCACCATTCCATATTCCTTCCGTCATGATCTACATTTACTCATCTATATGCTTGCTTTTCTAAATCGAATTCAATTATATCATCTTGTTGCGAATATATACTGCATAAAGCACTGTAAGTATTTATAATAATACTACACTCTCAAATACTTTAAATTGAGGTGAGGTACCTAATTCCTTAGGTTCGGGTATACGTACAGGCAGTCAATAACTCCTAAATCTGGATATTCTTTTAAAATCATCTTTTACGACCTCAATATAATTACCAGAGGGCCATTCTATAAAATGTTTTACTTTGAAAACTAAATGTTCGACCGCTTGTCTCGAATCTGTCATATATCAACGTCAAATCTATTATAAATTAATCTAAAAATTTATAATCTATTTGAAATAAAATTAATATAAAATAATACACATACACTAACCTACTACTGCGTACTATTATGGATTCTAGAATTGCATATTCTGGGACTGAAGATTCGAGGATACATACATTCTTGTTTTAAAGATTCTGGGACACGGAATTCTGGATTTGAGCAATACGGTGTTTGAAGTTTTGAATACCTAGCCGTTATATAGCAACATTTTAAACACGCGACCATGTAAATTATTAATATTTTTTAAGCAGTTTCCTTTCCTTTGTGAAATTAATAAAATATTCTTAGATTTGATGTTTCATATAACTTGTTTTAATTTTAAGGAAAACCGTTGAGTAGTTTCTAGAAAAGACATTACTTTAATTATGTTAAATAAACAATAATTATGATACAATTGTAAATATACTGTCTAAAAGTATACTGTATAAAGAATAATACATGTAAAAATCAATTTTTTGGCCATATAGTTTAAGAGAAATATTAAGTTTAATAAGCTTGTAAGAAAAATGCAGCATAAAATGTAGATCACTTGGAATATTACACTGACTAACATATGTTTGTTTTTATTCATGTAAAAGAGGAATCTTCAGGCTTTAATTTGATGTATTGATGTTTATATCCGATTTACTATAATTATTTCTCCGATAGTATATATATCCATTGTTACTATAACACTAATGGCCGTTTGCACCAACATAACTTAAATTTTAAGCTTGTCTTAAATAGACAATATCGAATCGAAATAAAATGTCAAATGCATGATTTAAGATTGCTGTCAAAAAATCGATTAGATTTTTTTTGTTTAAGTCTGGCTTAAAATTTAAGCCTTGTTGGTGCAAACGGGCATTAGAATACTACAATGAACAAAACTTTAGCATACTTGAACCTATCTGCAAACAAAAAATGCGATTTTTTTTAATCAATCTTTTATGATGAACCAATGCAAATATATACACGGTAACCAAAATAAGTGTTTAAGCATGAGGATCTCTAGAACTATAAAAGATACGAAGTCGGTTAAATTAGACAAAAGTTTCCTCATATAAGGGTCATTTTATACATGTTTTTGTTTTTCACAAAAAATGCATAGGTGGCTAGATATAAACAAAAATGTAAATTTTTCAATTTTTGTTTTTTGCTCATAATTTTTTTATTTCAGTACATAAAATATTTTAACTTGCACATTATAAAGACACTTTTTATCGACGAATTCACTGCACTACTCAAAAATTTTATATGTCATACCGTTTCCGAGAAATTCATACCAATTTTTAATTTTCATATGGGACTCAAAGTTGGCTGACCGTTAAAGTCTTTTTTTCTGTTTTCAGCGATATAAAATACATGAATATTAGAAAGAAAATTATAAGGAAATATATATATATAGTCAGTCATCCTTCTACCCTCAGGTGTAGGATGTATACATTTTTACTTAATCTTATTTTTATTTACTTAATTTTAATGTCCAATAATTTCACATATGCACTAATTTTGCCCATTGTTTCTTGTCCTTCGCGATTCTTCTTGCTTCTTGCATCGAGATGTTTCTTTTCGTCAGTATCTTCTTTATTACGTTATCCCATGTGTCCTTTGGTCTTCCCCTTCCCCTTTTCTGTGTAACGTTGGTCATCCACACTTGGCGTACCGGTCTACTTTCGTTCATTCGTATCATGTGTCCCCACCAGGCTAGTTGTCTTGTTTCTATGAAATCTAGTATTGGTTTGCATTGCAGTTCTTCCCTGATGGCTTCATTCCTTACTCTATCTAGCATTGTTACTCCTTTAACTCTTCTTAGATATTTCATCTCTATCGCCTGTATTTTACTTTTCGTTCTATTTGACAATATCCATGATTCACACCCGTACGTCAATATTGCTCTATATATTGTGTTAAATACCGTTATTTTTGTTTTATTACTAATTTCTTTTTTTCCGATAAAATTGTGTTTCATTGCGTGGTATATTGTTGTCGTTTTAATTATTCTTTCGTTTATGTCAGCATCTTGTGTGCCGTTACTATCTATTGTTATGCCTAAATATTTGAATTTATTAACTTGTTCAATTGTTTCACTATTTACTGTTATATTAGCAGTTGTTGGTTCGTTAGAGATAATCATTATTTTGGTTTTAGTCGCATTTATTTTCATATTGTATTTCTTTATAATTTCATTCCAAGTGTTAACATTTTGTTGCATTTTTTCCTCGCTGTTTGCCATAATTACTACATCATCGGCGTAAGCACATATTGCTATTTTTACTGGTTGTAGATTTCTATACCCTACTTGTATCTTATTTAATTTTTGATCGCACTCCTTTATTATCTCATCCATAAATATCGTAAATAAGACTGGGCTCATTACTCCTCCTTGTCTCAAACCGTTCTTTGATTCGAAGAGCTAGCTTTTCCTATTTTGGCTAATTACGTAGTTCGTGTTTTTATTATACAGTCCTTTTATAGCATTTAGTAGATTGGTGCTTATACCTTTTCTATTCAGGATTTTCCACATTATCTCTCTTTGTACTCTGTCAAACGCTTTTTCTAAATCTATGAATGTCATGTATGTTTTTGTGTTAGTGATCTTAGTCTTGTGTATTAAGTCCTTAACTGTGAATATATGGTCTTGGCTACTGCGTCCTTTCCTAAATCCACTTTGTACTTCGGACATTGTTGATTCTATTTTGTTTCTTAATCTTCTTTCTAATATTCTTTCAAATACTTTCAGTGTTGTACACAATAACGATATGCCTCTGTAGTTGTTGCATTCTTTGGTGTCTCCTTTCTTGTGTATCGGCACAATTATTGCTAATTCCCAATCGCTTGGTATTTTATCTCCGTTCCAAATTTTGTTGAAAATTGTTAACAATATTTCTATGCCCTTTTCCCCCATGTACTTTAACATTTCTGGCGTAATTTTGTCATGCCCTGCTGCTTTACCATTTTTAAGTATCTGTAGTGCTTCTTTTACTTCTTCTATTTGTATTTCTTGCATTTCGTCTTCATTCACATTTTCTATCTGGTCTGTTAGAATTTGTTCATCAGGTTCTATCTGATTATTTTCGTCTGTGAATAAAAGCTCTTGGAAATATTGCTTCCATCTGTTCATGATATTTTGTTCTTCCGTTAATATTGTACCTTCTTTTGATTTCACTGTATTTGCTACTTTCCTATTCTCATTTCTTAATGATTTCAATGTTTTATAAAATAATTTTTGACTTTCTTTACTGTTGTCTTCCATTTGTTTTCCAAATTGTTCCCAGCTTTTTTCTTTCGCTTGTGCTACTAATTCTTTAACCTTCCGTCTTTGTTGTTTGTATTGATCGTAGTTTTCATTTGTTCTATTACTAAGATATTTTACCCATGTTTTCTTTTTCTTTTTTATTTCCTCTTTTATTTCCTCATTCCACCAAGACGTCATTTTTTTATTAGCTTTCTTTTTATTACTTCCACATATATTCTTTGCTGCTTGTGTTATTATTTTTTTTAAAATATTCCATGTTTCTTCTATATTCTTGTCCTTATAGTTAATTTTCTGTAATTCAGTTAATCTATTTACTTCTTCTGCATATTTTGTCGCTGTAATTACATCTCTAAGTTTGTATGTTTTTATTGTCTCATATTCTATTGTCCTTGTTTCTTCAATTTTTGTATTCTCATCTTTACTAATATTTTTAATTCTTGCTTCAACGAGAAAGTGATCGCTGAAGATTTCTGGACCACGCCTAACTCTGCAATCCCGTACTAAATTTCTCTTTTTGTTTTCCACAAGTATATAGTCTATTATTGATCTATCTTCTTCTCTTGGCCCTTGTCTTGTGTATTTATGTATATTTTTATGTTGAAAAAACGTATTAGTAATTAACATGTCGTTTAATATGCAGTAGTCTATCAGTCTTCTTCCGTTATTATTTCTTCGGTTTTCTCCATATATCCCAACTGTATCTGCAGTGTTTTCATCTCGTATGCCTACTCTTCCATTAAAGTCTCCGATTACAAAAATTTCCCCTTTACTATTCTCTGTAACCAGATTTAATTCTTCCCAAAATTTGTCTTTTATGTCAACTAACTCATCTTCATCCGGTCCATATATTATTATTATGGTTTTTTCACTTTCTTTTTCAATTTTCAACTCTATTTTTAGGATCCTCTCACTACATCCTTCCCAGGCCTGCACGTAGTTTATTAACTTTTTATTTACTAGGCAAGCTACTCCTGCTGCTGCTCTGTTTTCTTTCGGCACTCCACTGTAAATCAACATATGCCCGTTATCTATAATTATTTCTCCCTTACCTTTCTTTTTTGTTTCTGTTATTCCTAATATATCTACATTTAATTTATTAAATTCATCGTACAGTTCATGTTCTTTCCCATTCATACTTCTAACATTCCACGTTGCTAGTTTCCAAATACTTTTCTTTTTGTGTCTATTCACGTTGGTCGTCGCCTGTATATCAGTCCTAGATTTTTTATTCCCATTTATATTTTTGAGTTTTTTGGATCTTGGTTCGTTTCTGCCTCTGTTTTTTCCAATTTATTAGTATTCTCATTCCATACAAATTTTTCTCCGTCTATAATTAGATGTTGGTATTTAATTTTTACTTGTTTGTTGGCTTGTTTCTCGTTATATGCTATCTTTCTAATTGTTTTTTGTATGTCTTGTTCCCTTTTTGTCATATCGTTATTTATATAAACTTTACTGTATACGCCTCTATTTAATTTTGATTTATTTTTAAAGATTTCAATCTTTTTTTCCAAGCTTTCTATTTCTGCCATGACTATGTGATCCTTGATCTTTACTGCTTTCATTACTTTAGCGTTAACCTGCATTTGTAAAAACATAAAGCTTTCTAGTTTTTTTATGATCTCTGTCTCATTATTTTCGACTATTTTTAATCCGCTAATTATTATGTTATGTCTTCTACTTGCTTTGTCTATCCTTTCCAGCCTGTTGTTCATTTGATCTAGATGATCCACCCGTTTTTTAAGATGTTCTATTTCCTTCTTCATAACAATATTTTCTTCCATAACCTTACTTATTGCATCTTTGTATTCTTGGTTTTCTCTGCGTACTTCTTTAATTTCCTGTAACAAAGTGTTCATTAGTTCTTTCATGTCTGCCATGTCGTTGGACTTATCTGTTTTTGTGGGGGTCCTTATTGTTTTTTTGCTCCTTTTAAAAAATCCGTCCTGTTGCCCTTCACGTTTGCGTTTACTGTCTGATTCGCTGTCTGATTCACGTGTAGACATAATACGTTGCCTAACTTAAGGCGCAAAGTCGCTACGTTGACGGCGGTAGAAGGTCACCCAGATCGACTCTTCAGAAGCTAACTTCTCTCCTGTCACGTAGCACTTACTTGCTTTATCTCTATTTATTTCTTATCTCCGGTCAACGTCTCTTAAGATAATAACTGGCGATGCAGTATTGTTGTTGATACACACGAAGAATCAGCTGTTCGTACTAAATTGCTCGTGGTATACCCTTTTAGAGTTAAAAACCACGGAGCTCACACACGTGCACACTTCTCTGTCAACAACTTCACATATTCATATTATAAGGAAAAAGTGACATGAATAGAATTTTTCAATTTTTTTTATCAATATTTTCTGACGACTAATATCAATAAATTTATCAAAATTTACATAAATATAACAAAAGAAATTATTTTTATCAAAAACAACACAAAATAAAATTATACATATCTATGTTACTTTGTTAACGAACCTATATGAAAAGTAAATAAATTTTATATTAGATTATATGAATAAAGAATATGTGTAATAATAAAAAGCATATTGTAATCAAAACATAAATATCTATTTTTTAAATTTTTACTTTTGTTTCATATTTTTCTATTCTTGATGTTCAACGACAATTTCAACACAAATTCCTTGTTTATATAAAACAGGTAGCTAGCCGCATGCGGTGACTCCGCGAATGTAAGTATTGACAACAATTTGTAGGGAGAACAAAACGTTCATTATTCTAAACAACTTTTCAAAGCATTTCAGCGCTCGTTGCACCATCTATGATGAATAAAAGCAAGTATATTGTCTAAGCACATTTCATTACCTTACGCTGCGGATCTGTTAGTTAGATCTGTGGCCGTACTAGACCAACACATCAGGTACAGGTTCACAAGAGAGGCAGAGCCCTTTTTGCACTGCCTGCTAAGTGTCTATGACCGTACCGCATGTCTTGTTGGAATGTCCTATCCTTCAACCGGTGAGACAACTTTATGATATAGGTCAAAGTCTCCACGAAATGTTAACAGATCATGGGAAGATAAAGGAAGTTCTAAACTTCCTGAAAGCCTGCGACCTATACGATGAAATTTGAAAAGAAGGATTTTGAGACAATTTAATTTTGTTATATTTTTTTTTTTTTTTTGTTAATTTATTTAAATATTTTTAACATATGACAAATCCGACAGGCTCTAATCAGTGATATTAATATAGTTTATTTTAACCAAGATTTTTAACATGTTGTGGTGTCCTAAAATAATAATAATATTTTAATTTAACTTTTATTTCAAATTGGTTTTAACATGTTATGCTGTCTAATAATAATAATATATACCTAGTTAGGGAAAAGCTAATGACCTAAGCTGTCGATGCCATAACTAAAAAAAAATATATTATTATCATTATTTTATAGTATTAGATTTAAATAAAAAAATATTTTGACAAAAAATCACTTCATTTAAATCAAATATTTTTTTTTTAATGAAATCAACACGGCGTCCAATACACTTATCCGAATGTTTTACATTAATTCTCTTAATAGATTTATAACGTTGAACTGGACGTAGAGGAAGAAATCGCAGGATGCCAGTTCCCGGGAATAAGATTTTATTGCTCAGAATTATTATATTAGAAGCAACATGTGACATACTGCATTGATACAATTGATGATGCAATCGTTTGTCCATTTCTTATAACAGGGACTAACAACCAACAGATTGCATAAAAAATGTAACTTGTATATTATGGTTACTAAGTTTGTAAGATTTTAACTCCACATTAAAATTTGCTGTTTTGCGGCAACGTTGACTATTTTGTTAAATCATATATTATCCTCATATAAGTGTTCCCCTTTGTTCTGAATAAATAATATTTAGATTTTATTTGTAAATAATTTACAGGTTTCAAAAACGGATTACTCGGATTTAAAAATTATATCCTGTATATTTTGCTGCAGCGTTTGATTTTATTGTAAATTTGTCTTACGTAGTTTTTTTTCAGATTACAGAATTGTTGAACATCTTATATAATGTTGATGAAACATTAAGACAGTATAAAATAACTGTAAATAATTCCAAATTGGTTATTTTATTGATGTGTGCTATGCCATTGCATCTACCTACAGACGTCTATATAGCATTAATAGATTGTGTCTACAATAACACATGCTATCTTGTTTTCCATTGGACGCTGATACTGAATTACGTAAATTCTATGGCTTACGTCTTTACAGTTTTGTGGATAATAATATTTCCCATACTAATAATATCCAGACTGAAACATCTACACCATATGTTGATCAAGACTTGTCGTTATAAGACAAGCGGTGGTGAATATAACAGACTGATGAATTCTTTTTGTGATCTGCACGAAAAATTGATAAAAGTTATAAAAATGAGCAGCAACATGTTTGGATTTCTTGTTGCAACACAAGTATTACGTTCTTATGTGACTTTCATAAGAAATTTATATTTTTTTATGAATGATGTAGTATTTTATAAGTTGTATACAATGTGGCCTTACTGCGTATATTCTTTAATATACTATTTTTGGTCAATATTGATACATGTCGTACTGTCCGAAAAATGTAAAAATTTGGTAAGTTACTAGATTATCCATACTTTTATCACACGCTTTATTTGCGCACCAAAATAATACAAGATCTACATGATTTCACTCTATGATATCTAAACATGTCAGCCAGTACGGTTGTGTGGTCGTGGCGTGTCTTGTCTGATCGTGTAGATAAGCAACATAGCCCGCCCTGTCCAATTGGATGGGTTACCGCACAACGGCTCGGTGTGTGCTGACCTTGCAGAGACTGTAGGCTGACAACCTGCATCACTAAAATGCAAGTAAAACTGTCATGAAACAAGTACCTCAGGTACTTGAGGCCCTATTCCTCAGAGGAATGTTGTGCCATAGAGATTGAGAGATGATATCTAAATATAGACACACTGTGCGCAAGTCCTACTATCTAGTGGTAATTTTCAAACATACTGTAACGTTTACTTATTTATATGAAGTGTAAAAATAATTAAAATACTAATATTTTTATAACTAATGCCCGGTTTCACCATTGTAGGTTAAATCTTCACATAGTTATGTGACGAATAAATTTTATTCACTGAATAGTTAAAGTTTCGTTTCACCAACCAAAATCATTAGATAATTAGTTATTCGTAGAATAATACTTTTCCATAATATTTCTGCAATCAATGTACAACATCATCTAGGCGATGAATACAATTAGCAACTATACAACTGTTATCGGAAATTTAAATTTGTAAAATATTTTAAACATTTTTACTGGAATGTATATCAATTGTCCGTCTCGTTATCAAATTCGAAATAATTTAAAAATTCGACTCTTCTGTTTCTATAAACGTAGATCATATTCACTTTATCATTAATGAATTAGTTTCAGTGTTATTCTTACCTAAAGAATTATTACAATTCAAATAGTTTAGATATTCTACGAAAAATATGACCGAATTTGTTTTAGTCAAAAAAATTATTTGATCACTTTTAGGAGTTTTTTCCACAATGAAAATATCATTGCCGCATTGCATTTTATTGGTGTAACAAAATTTTGATTACTGTACGTGATGTTGACACATGGGGTGAAATTAACATAAAATACGATTTATTTATTGTACTCAAATAAAATATTTTGATTCAATGTTACAAGGGTCTAAATTAGTAGAATGTAATTTACATTTTATATAATCGAAAAATGTAACTGTTGAGGTATCGAATCCCTACTATGTAATGAGTTATGTTCGGAACAAAATAATTCTTCTGAACTATTTTTTTTCGTATACCAGTTTTTGCTTGCAGTGCATTTTTTTTTTTAAATAATTTGCTTGTCTCGAAACTCCGACGCCCATGCCCATATTGCCTACATGTAAATTCACCTTTGAATACACATTTATTCTATTTTAGAAATTTATTACGTAAGTAATTGTTCCAGTTTTTTTATAATGTTTGTCCTTTTAGGAAGGTAAGATCCTGGATGAACTAAATTCAGAACTAAAATCTACAACGTATAGATATAATTCTCATCGGAACCTTATAATGCTGCTTCAAACGGATGATACAACTCTTATAAAAAGTAAATATTTTGGTCTGGATTTGTCCATGTTAGGAAGCGTAAGTTTTTTTTTTTATACTAATTATTAGTTTTATAGTAGTATAATAGTATATTGTGTTATTAAGAGTAAAAGTGATACTTTGTGTCGGACAATTGCATGCGAGGCACACAAAGACACTTTTACTCTAAATAACACATGCTATTTTTTCTTCAAACTTAGAAATTTTAAAAAATAAATTACTATTTGACGTTTAATATGTAGGTTACCTGTCAGTTATTCATAATTTTTAGTAACTTTATTCTTAGGTTATCTAGTTTTTATAGTGACATTTAGGGCGATATTACAGATTTCTATTGTACAAATTACTTCTTATTGGCTATACGGCGGCGACAATATTATACGGCGGCGACAATATTATACGGCGGCTAGAATAAAAAATTATATTACGTTGGCATAGAAATTAAACTTCAACCTTGTCAATCACGTCACAGAAGATGTCACTTTTATGACGTTTGAAGAAAAAAATATTTCTGTATGATTATTATTTTATCACTAGATTTTTGTTTTATAAGTATGATAATAATTAATAGCAATGCAGGCCTACAGGCCTGTAGCTTGTTTACAAATGTCTTTACATAATTTTCTGTACGCGGTTTTCGTATTGTAGCGAACCCAGGGTCGCGGCGCGGGCGGCGGCGCGGGCGGTGGCCGCTAGCGAACAGGTCAGAATACGTCCGTCCGCTCCCCATTGTTCTGATTTCGAGAATAATCGACGAATGTTCCAGAAGGAACTGTTTTACTTAAATACCCCGAGCAAAAGATCGGGAGAACAGTCTTGTATAGATACGTGTAGTGAACAAATGGTGATATAAATAAAAAGATAGTGATATAAATAAAGAGTGATATAAATATTGTTGAAATAAATATTGCGTAGTTGTAATTGTTTAATTAAATTATCTTAGTGTTTAAGCCTTTATTGATATATGTTAGTCTTAAATTAGTGTTTATATTTGTTAATTCTTAGTGTTAGTTACTTTTCATTATTCTTTATAATTCATATTTCTTTATTAAAACTTAGTTATATAAATATTAGTGTTTTAATCAATTTTACACTTCACATAAATAAATAAAACGTTACAATTGGTGTCAGGTGTGAGGGTTATTAAAAACTGTGAAGTGTAAATTAAAATAAATAAAATGGCTACTAAACAAGTAAAATTAAGTGAATTAAAAGTGGCCGATCTCAAGAGGGAGCTGTAAGAACGAGAGTTGGAGACATCGGGAACCAAGTCTGTTCTACAAGCTCTAATAGAAGCTGGTGAAAATCCTGATGACGTTTTGTTTGAAATTCATGATTTTGTTAAAATTCTAAAAGAAAATTCTAGAACACTGAAAGCAGAACTGATAGAAAATTTAGAACAAAAATTTGAAGAAAATTCTAGAACTTTGGAACAAATGAAAGAAAGTTCTAAAACATTAGAACAAAAATTAGAGGAAAGTTCTAGAAAATCTGAAGAAAATTCTCGAACAATGAAAGAAGAGTAGCTAGAAAATTCTAAAACTTTAGAACAAAAGTTGGCGGAAAATTCTAAAACTTTAAAAGAAGAATTAATAGAAAAGTCTAGAATTTTATAAGAGAAATTAACAGAAAATTCTAGAATATGGGAAGAGAAACTAATGGAAAATTCTAGAGGTTTGGAAGAAAAATTAAACGAACAACTGAAAAAAAGTTCTAGAAATTTAGAAGATAAATTGGAAAATTTGAAAGATGAATACGATATCAGGATTGCAGAATTACAGAAAAATGTCTCCAAAATTACGTTACCATCGGTTTCAAATTTTAATACAGCTAAGACTGATGAAACTCAGGAAAAGAAACCAGAAAGTAGTTCTAGACTGCATATAAAAACACCAGAATTTGACGGCAAGACTTCGTGGCCGAATTATGTAAAACAGTTTGAAGCTGCTGCCAAAGCGAATGGCTGGACTTCCAAAGAAAAAGCTACAGCGTTAACAGTTTCGCTGCGTGGAGAAGCCATCGATATCCTACAAACGCTAAAAGAAGATGAACAAGATGATTACGAACAACTTGTTAAACGATTGGATATGCGATATGGCAATGCGCATCTGGAGCAAGTGTACCAGACGCAACTGAGGAATCGATATCAGAGTTCTAAAGAAAACCTTCAAGAATTCGAAGCTGATATAGCTCGTTTAGTTCGTCTTGCACATCCCACAGCTCCTGACAGTGTTTTGGAATGTCTGGCCATTCAATCATTTATCTATGGGGTCCGTTACAATGAAACTCAACAAGCACTGCGATTGGCTCGACCAAAAACTCTGGTTGACGCACTTTCATATGCCTTAGATCATGAAGCAGCCAAACAAGCTTCACGTAACCAGTCACGAGTGCGAAATATCGATGCTGAGAATATCGAGGACCTAGATGACAGGATAAGACGTATTATATCCGAAATTCATGCTGTTGGAATTGCGGTGAAGTAGGTCACCCGCAAAGACTCTGCAGAAAACAACAGAGGAAAGCAGAACCAAAAAAGGAAGAAAGGGAGTCGGAAAACTAAGTCGGGTTGATGCGAAGGGGCAATCGTCGACCCGTAATCCAGTAGCCCCAGAATCTATTACTTATGTCGCATCCCTTCATCATCAAGCTAACAGCATCTATGTAGACGGTTCTATCAACAGAAGGCCGCTTAAAATGTTGCTGGATACGGGTGCGACAAAAACAATAATTAGACCCGACTTAGCAAGAAACATTATTCGGAAAACATCTACTTCCAACAAAGTGGCAAATACGCACAGCTACAGGAGAACAAGCTACTGCTTCTGGAGAAATAGATTTGAGCATCACTGTTGGGAAAACGTACATTAAGCATCGTGTGCTGGTAGCTGACGTAGAAGATGAATTCATTCTCGGCATGGACATAATGAAAAAGCATGGATTTAAACTTGACTTGAAGAATGGTGTGATAATAGTCAATGATGAAGAACTAGTATTAAATTCACGAGACGACAATGCCATGAGAGTATTAATAACGGAAGATGTAACTCTCCCAGAACGGAGTGAATCAATTGTGAAAGCACAGATAGAGGGTAGCTTCTGTGAGGGAAACATTGTCATGCTCCAGCCGAAAAACGATGATGCCAAAATTGGGACTGGAGTTGTAATTGGAAAAGCCTTGCTCAAAACCGACAAGATAATCCCAGTTCGAGTGATGAACATAAATTTTTATCCAGTTATACTAAAAAAAGGGACCGTAGTAGGTGAATATTCAGCGGTATTATCAATTATTCGAACTGTAAAGGCCAAAGACAACACATCCTGTGAAGTTCCAGATATTCTAATCAAGGAGCTGTCATCATCGTTCCAGGACTTGACTGCCGATCAGAAAACCAAGGCTAAGAACTTAATTGGGATCTTTCAAGATGTGTTCCAATTTGACAAGAAGGACAAAGGACGAACCAATGTAGTCCATCATAAAATAGATACCGGAGACGCAAGACCCATCCGCCAAACAGCAAGAAGATTACCACTGGCGAAGCGGGAAGAAGCTGAAGAAATTATAGAGGATATGAGGACGGAAGGTGTGATTGAACCTTCAAACAGTCCATGGGCTTCACAAATGGTGCTAGTGAAGAAGAAGGATGGCTCTACAAGATTTTGTGTCGATTATCGTCAACTTAACAACGTGACGAAGAAGGATAGCTACCCGCTACCCCGAATAGACGATACTCTGGACACATTGGCAGGATCAAAGATTTTCTCTACTCTTGATTTAAAGAGCGGATACTGGCAAGTGGATTTAGATCCAAAAGACAAAGAAAAGACAGCTTTTACCATCGGTACCGGTCTGTGGCAATTTACTGTTATGCCATTTGGGCTCTGCAATGCCCCTGCAACATTTGAATGACTTATAGAAACCGTGTTGGCTGGATTGTCATGCAAAACATGTTTGGTTTACCTCGACGATATTATTGTGGTAGGAAAAACATTCGAGGACCACATGAAGAACTTGGAAGAGGTTTTCCGAAGACTGAGGAAGGCTAACCTGAAACTCAGTCCAAAGAAGTGTCACTTATTTCAAAAAGAAGTTCATTATTATTAAAAGGAATGTGAAAAAAGCAATCTGATTTTTAAATTATTTATTTAAAATCTTATGGCGATCGATTTCGGCTTATAATGCCATCCTCAGGCCACAGCTGAAAATACATTATAAATAAAATATATTGTGTTAATTTTATATGTAGAACTTGAATTTATGAAAATAATAGTAAACAATATTTGAATTGAAGAAACATGTGCTGTTTTTTAAGGTTATGAAATCAATAAACTTAATACAAACAAGATATATTGCATAAATGTATAAAGAAAATCATAAATACTAACCGTCTAGAAATATTGAGAATAAAGTTGAAATGAAAATTTTGAAGAAATATAGTTGAAAAATTTTGGAAATTAATCTGTGATGTTGTGGAACCAGGAAGATGAGATTGAATAATTTTGTCAGAAGTAGAAATTTTAATATTTTTAGTGAAATTTAGTTTTTTATGAAATTAATATTTAATTTTTAAAAGGCGGTAAATGTTTAAATATGTGCTGTTCTGGGAAGTTATTCGTTTCGTTTAGTAATTTGTGATTGTTGTGTAAATGTTTTAGTATTTCGTATTTTTCAAGTATCAGTAGTTTGTGTAAGTTAGTCTCTGTATGTAGAAGTTGAAGGTTATTTATGGATGTGTTATGATTGTGATTTTTTAAATGTGTACCTAATGCTGAAGGCGGGGTGTTTTTTAAATGTTCTTGGAATCGGGTTTTTATATTTCTTTTGGTTTGACCTATGTAGATACTGTTACAGTTGTTACATGTTATTTTGTATATGCCACTTTTATTCATTTTATCTATTGTGGGTGCGTTGTTTTTAATTCTGTTGTAAATGTTTGGTTGTGATTTGGAAGTTAAAATTATATTATATTTTTCGGTTATGCGTTTTAAGTTTTTATATGTTTCAATATGAAAGGGAATTGAGATGAAAGTTTTCTTTTGTCTAATATGTTTATAAATTTTGTTATTTGTTAAAATTGAGTTTTTTGTTTTATTAAATTGTTTGTTGATATATTTTAAAGAGTAATTATTATTTATGCCTATTGTGAATATGGTGTATTCTATTTCAAAATCAATGTCCGAAAGGGGGGTTGTTAATAGTCTAAAGAATAAAAAGTTGAAAGCTGTTTGTTTTATGAGTGGGTCGTGATATGAATGTTGAGGTATGATGATGTCTGTAGATGTTGGTTTTCTGTAGATGTTGTAAAAAATGTTATTGTTGTTGTCTGTGTCTCTGTTTAATGTAAGGTCAAGGAAGTTGATTTTAGTGTCTGTTTCTAGTTCAACGGTGAATTTAATTTTAGATATGTTGTTAATAATTTTATGAAAGTTTTTTAGTTCTGTCTGAGTGCCAGTCCAGAGAATTAGTATATCGTCTACGTAACGTTTCCAAAACAGGATATTTTTGCTAAGGGGAGTGTTCATTATTTTTGATTCTAAATTATCTATAAATATGGTTGCTAATAAGCCACTAATGGGGCTACCCATTGGTAATCCTTCTTCTAATTTGTAAATTTTATTATTAAAAGTAAAAAAGTTTAGATCTGTAACTTGTTTAAATAAATGTATTAAGTTGTCTATGTCTGTTTGTTCTAAATTGTATTTGTTAATGAATTGTTGATCTGTTTCTATTATATTTTTAAGAATATGTAGTGATTCATTTATCGGGATATTAGTGTATAAGTTTATTATATCGAATGAAATTAATGTGAAATCTTTTTGATTGTGTTGTATTGTTGTGTTTAATGTTTGAATGAGTTCTTGTGAATTTTTAATAGAGTATTTTGAAACGTAATTTAATTTTTTATTTATTATGTTATTTAAGGATTTGGCTAGTTTTTGTGCTGGTGAGTTAATAGAAGATGTGATTGGGCGTATGGATTTATCTGGTTTATGGAGTTTAATGAGGCTATAGAGACAAAGGGTTTGTGGGTTTTTTTCCGTAATTTGATATGGGTATATGTTAAATTTTTCTAAAGTGTTAGAGCAGTTGTTAATTGTTTGTCTGAGGGTTTTGTTATATGCTGAAATAAGGTTTTTTGTCAAAGGTTTGATATTGTTTTCTGTAAAAATTTTTTGAGTTTTATCTATATATTCTTGAGTATTTAAAATCACTAGACCGGCGTTCTTATCTGCTTTAGTTATAGTGAGATTATTGTCTGAAATTTTTTGAGTAATTGATTTGAAAGTATTGTTAAAATTTGATTTTGTTTGTATTAATTTATTGTTCTCACGTACCTTATGTGTGGTTCGTGTGGGTTTGGTGAGTTCTTGTAGGCATTGTGTGATTTCTGGGGTTATGTTGTTTTTGTTGGGGTGATTGTAGAGTTGTGTTTCTATGTCTATTGAGATTTTTGATATGTGTGGTGGTTGGGGTGGAGCGGCGAATTTGTAACCGAGGTTGAGTATTTCTTCTTCTTGCTTTGTGAAAGTGGTTGTTGAGAGGTTGGTTATGCGGGCAGGGAATGTGTGTTTGATGTTGTTGAGTATGTGTTCTGTTTTTGTTTGTTGTTGTTGGTGAATGTGATTTTCTTCTTTATTCTTTTTGTCTATAAGGCGTTGTAGTTTCATATGTCTTTTTTGGTCTGTGTCGTAGTTTTTAAAAAATATTTCTTCTTCTAACTGTGTAATCAGTGTTTCATATTCTATTGTGTGTAAGAATGTTAAGAGGTGTCTGTGGAGGAATTTTAGTTTTGTATCGATGATAGAGCTGTTATATTGTTGTCGTCTTATTTCTTGTTTAAGTATTTTCTGGTGAATCTCATCTTCCTTGTTCTTTGATAGTTTGTATCGGAATTTAATACGTAAGAAATCTGGAGTTAGTTTTTTTAATTTTGATGCGTGAAGAAAGTTTAGGTGTTGTTGAATTTTGTGTCGTTTATTAAGTGTATATTTCAGCTGGCGGAGTTTCATGGATATCTCCATGTTTTCAATTTTGTTGATGAAGGGCTCCAATTCAGAATGCATTATTATTATTAAAAGGAATGTGAAAAAAGCAATCTGATTTTTAAATTATTTATTTAAAATCTTATGGCGATCGATTTCGGCTTATAATGCCATCCTCAGGCCACAGCTGAAAATACATTATAAATAAAATATATTGTGTTAATTTTATATGTAGAACTTGAATTTATGAAAATAATAGTAAACAATATTTGAATTGAAGAAACATGTGCTGTTTTTTAAGGTTATGAAATCAATAAACTTAATACAAACAAGATATATTGCATAAATGTATAAATAAAGAAAATCATAAATACTAACCGTCTAGAAATATTGAGAATAAAGTTGAAATGAAAATTTTGAAGAAATATAGTTGGAAAATTTTGGAAATTAAATCTGTGATGTTGTGGAACCAGGAAGATGAGATTGACTGAATAATTTTGTCAGAAGTAGAAATTTTAATATTTTTAGTGAAATTTAGTTTTTTATGAAATTAATATTTAATTTTTAAAAGGCGGTAAATGTTTAAATATGTGCTGTTCTGGGAAGTTATTCGTTTCGTTTAGTAATTTGTGATTGTTGTGTAAATGTTTTAGTATTTCGTATTTTTTAAAAACTACGACACAGACCAAAAAAGACATATGAAACTACAACGCCTTATAGACAAAAAGAATAAAGAAGAAAATCACATTCACCAACAACAACAAACAAAAACAGAACACATACTCAACAACATCAAACACACATTCCCTGCCCGCATAACCAACCTCTCAACAACCACTTTCACAAAGCAAGAAGAAGAAATACTCAACCTCGGTTACAAATTCGCCGCTCCACCCCAACCACCACACATATCAAAAATCTCAATAGACATAGAAACACAACTCTTACAATCACTCCGACAAAAACAACATAACCCCAGAAATCACACAATGCCTACAAGAACTCACCAAACCCACACGAACCACACATAAGGTACGTGAGAACAATAAATTAATACAAACAAAATCAAATTTTAACAATACTTTCAAATCAATTACTCAAAAAATTTCAGACAATAATCTCACTATAACTAAAGCAGATAAGAACGCCGGTCTAGTGATTTTAAATACTCAAGAATATATAGATAAAACTCAAAAAATTTTTACAGAAAACAATATCAAACCTTTGACAAAAAACCCTATTTCAGCATATAACAAAACCCTCAGACAAACAATTAACAACTGCTCTAACACTTTAGAAAAATTTAACATATACCCATATCAAATTACGGAAAAAAACCCACAAACCCCTTGTCTCTATAGCCTCATTAAACTCCATAAACCAGATAAATCCATACGCCCAATCACATCTTCTATTAACTCACCAGCACAAAAACTAGCCAAATCCTTAAATAACATAATAAATAAAAAATTAAATTACGTTTCAAAATACTCTATTAAAAATTCACAAGAACTCATTCAAACATTAAACACAACAATACAACACAATCAAAAAGATTTCACATTAATTTCATTCGATATAATAAACTTATACACTAATATCCCGATAAATGAATCACTACATATTCTTAAAAATATAATAGAAACAGATCAACAATTCATTAACAAATACAATTTAGAACAAACAGACATAGACAACTTAATACATTTATTTAAACAAGTTACAGATCTAAACTTTTTTACTTTTAATAATAAAATTTACAAATTAGAAGAAGGATTACCAATGGGTAGCCCCATTAGTGGCTTATTAGCAACCATATTTATAGATAATTTAGAATCAAAAATAATGAACACTCCCCTTAGCAAAAATATCCTGTTTTGGAAACGTTACGTAGACGATATACTAATTCTCTGGACTGGCACTCAGACAGAACTAAAAAACTTTCATAAAATTATTAACAACATATCTAAAATTAAATTCACCGTTGAACTAGAAACAGACACTAAAATCAACTTCCTTGACCTTACATTAAACAGAGACACAGACAACAACAATAACATTTTTTACAACATCTACAGAAAACCAACATCTACAGACATCATCATACCTCAACATTCATATCACGACCCACTCATAAAACAAACAGCTTTCAACTTTTTATTCTTTAGACTATTAACAACCCCCCTTTCGGACATTGATTTTGAAATAGAATACAACACCATATTCACAATAGGCATAAATAATAATTACTCTTTAAAATATATCAACAAACAATTTAATAAAACAAAAAACTCAATTTTAACAAATAACAAAATTTATAAACATATTAGACAAAAGAAAACTTTCATCTCAATTCCCTTTCATATTGAAACATATAAAAACTTAAAACGCATAACCGAAAAATATAATATAATTTTAACTTCCAAATCACAACCAAACATTTACAACAGAATTAAAAACAACGCACCCACAATAGATAAAATGAATAAAAGTGGCATATACAAAATAACATGTAACAACTGTAACAGTATCTACATAGGTCAAACCAGAAGAAATATAAAAACCCGATTCCAAGAACATTTAAAAAACACCCCGCCTTCAGCATTAGGTACACATTTAAAAAATCACAATCATAACACATCCATAAATAACCTTCAACTTCTACATACAGAGACTAACTTACACAAACTACTGATACTTGAAAAATACGAAATACTAAAACATTTACACAACAATCACAAATTACTAAACGAAACGAATAACTTCCCAGAACAGCACATATTTAAACATTTACCGCCTTTTAAAAATTAAATATTAATTTCATAAAAAACTAAATTTCACTAAAAATATTAAAATTTCTACTTCTGACAAAATTATTCAGTCAATCTCATCTTCCTGGTTCCACAACATCACAGATTAATTTCCAAAATTTTCCAACTATATTTCTTCAAAATTTTCATTTCAACTTTATTCTCAATATTTCTAGACGGTTAGTATTTATGATTTTCTTTATTTATACATTTATGCAATATATCTTGTTTGTATTAAGTTTATTGATTTCATAACCTTAAAAAACAGCACATGTTTCTTCAATTCAAATATTGTTTACTATTATTTTCATAAATTCAAGTTCTACATATAAAATTAACATAATATATTTTATTTATAATGTATTTTCAGCTGTGGCCTGAGGATGGCATTATAAGCCGAAATCGATCGCCATAAGATTTTAAATAAATAATTTAAAAATCACATTGCTTTTTTCACATTCCTTTTAATAATAATAATGCATTCTGAATTAGAGCCCTTCATCAACAGAAGTTCATTATCTTGGACACGTAGTTTCAGGTAAGGGTATTGCAGTTGACCCGGAGAAAATAAGGGCTGTGAGTGACTGGCCAGTACCGAGGGATAAACATGAATTGAGAAGTTTCCTTGGTCTGTGTACATACTACCGACGTTATGTATCTGGATTTGCCAACATAGCGAAGCCATTGACAAGGCTTACTGAAGAAGGCAGAAAATTTATCTGGGAGATGGACTGTCAAGCTGCGTTCAAACAACTTAAATATTCCTTGACAAGCGCACCTGTCCTAAGTTATCCTTTACCAGAAGGAGAATTCGTTCTAGATGCAGATGCCAGCAACGTTGGAATTGGTGGCGTTCTTTCCCAGATACAAGACGGACAAGAGAAGGTTATTGCCTATTTTAGTAAGACCTTGTCAAAACCAGAGAGGAATTATTGCGTCACCAGAAAAGAACTTTTGGCTGTCGTGAAATCCGTGGAGCACTTCTACAAATATTTGTACGGTAGAAGATTTCTTATAAGAACTGACCACGCTGCTCTCAAATGGCTGCTACAATTTAAGAATCCTGAAGGTCAGGCAGCTAGATGGATTGAAAGATTGCAAGAATATAACTTTGTTATTGAGCATCAAACAGGTACAAGCCATCGTAATGCTGACGCATTATCAAGAAGACCTTGATAAGACGAATGCAAGCATTGCAGTCGTTTAGAAGAAAAACTCTCTACCATCGCCAGAACAACAGTAACGAATGATAGTTGGCAAACGGAAGAACTTCGCAAGGACCAAGGGAATGACTCAGACTTACAATTCATACTGGATTGGAAACGTGGCGATAGCAGGCCAGTTTGGGAAGATGTTGCACGACACTCACAAAGTGTAAAATCGTACTGGGCGCAGTGTGACTCTATTGTTCTTGAAGAGGGCCTCCTGAAACGTGTCATAGAGAATACTGAAGGTACTGTGAGTAGAACCCAGCTGATAATTTCTAGGAATAGAGTACCGGAAGTATTGGAGGAGATCCACGACGGATCTGGACATTTTGGAGTAAATAAAACCCTCGAACGATTGCGCCAACGATTTTACTGGGTAAATTGCAAAGAAGATGTTAAAGAGTGGTGCAAGAAATGTGTGGTCTGCGCAGGAAGTAACGGGCCACATAGGAAAAAAAGAGCTCCTATGCGCCAATATAACGTTGGAAGTCCCTTTGAACGTATTGCGATTGACGTGGCCGGACCATTCCCAGTAACTGACGAGGGAAATAAATACATAGTGGTAGTAATGGACTACTTCACTAAGTGGGTTGAGGCCTACCCATTACCCAACCAGGAAGCCGTAACGGTCGCTGAAGTTTTGGTGAAAGAATGCATCTGCCGATTTGGAGTACCGCGAGAGATACATTCCGACCAAGGAAGGAATTTCGAGTCTGCTCTGTTCCAAAATATCTGCAAGATATTAGGAATAAAGAAAACCAGAACTACTGCATTACACCCGCAGTCTGATGGCATGGTTGAATTGATGAATAGAACAATAAATCGGTATTTGTGAAAGGTAGTCTCTAACCATCAACGAGACTGGGACCGACATCTTCATCTGTTCTTGTTGGCTTACCGTTCATCCGTGCATGAGACAACAGGGCACACACCAGCTAACATCTTATTCGGGCGGGAGTTGCGCTTACCATGCGACCTGGTATTTGGCAGTAAACCCGGTGAAGATCTAGCCGGGGAGGACTATGTAACGGACTTACAAAGAAGAATGAATGACATCCATGAACAAGTCCGCACAAACATTCAAGGTGCCAGCGATCGGATGAAGGACCAGTATGACGTCAAGGCTGAAAAAGGTGGTTTTAAACCTGGGAATTTGGTGTGGCTTTACAATCCACAAAGACGTCGTGGCTTATCACCGAAGCTACAAAAGAATTGGGAAGGTCCCTACGAGATCGTAAAGAGAATAAATGATGTGGTCTACAGAATTAGGAAAACACCTAATGGAAAGCCGAGAGTAGTCCACTTCAATCGGTTAGCCCATTTCGCTGGTGATAACTTTGACGATCATCGTGGAGTGACGGTTCGCCGGGTTGTACCTGAGGAACCTACATTTGAAGACTTTATAGAAAGCCATTCCACTGGTCACAAAGCACGGTATGGCGTGACACGAGAAGAATAACGAGATCTGTTCACCGTGTCTCCAGAGTATTCCCTCGCACATTGTGTAGCGAAAGATATTAAAATGTCCCGCGGCATCGCTTCAGTTTTTAAAAGAAAATTTGGACGAGTACAAGAACTGGCCAACCAACGTCCAACTGTCGGAAAAACGCTACAACTGAAGGATGATAACGTAGAAAACAAGCGGTACCTTTACTACCTGATTACCAAACAATACTCATATCAGAAGCCGTCATACCGCAGTTTATGGGACTCGTTGTGCGATATGAAGGACCATATTTTGAAGATCGACATCATGAAGCTGGCAGTACCGAAGATAGGCTGTGGACTAGATGGTTTGGATTGGAGGATTGTTAGAAGCATGTTAGAAACAATCTTCCGCTTTACCGGAGTGGAAATTCTAGTCTGCAGCTTCAACTCTACCGGCCAAGAAGAGCTCAAACGGACCGTCTACTGTTATTTCTTCAAGACTTCCAGATGCACCAAGGGTGATGCATGCAGATTTCGTCATAACGAACTATTCCGGGACGAAACAGTCTTAAGGAGGGGGCAATGTAGCGAACCCAGGGTCGCGGCGCGGGCGGCGGCGCGGGCTGTGGCCGCTAGCGAACAGGTCAGAACACGTCCGTCCGCTCCCCATTGTTCTGATTTCGAGAATAATCGACGAATGTTCCAGAAGGAACTGTTTTACTTAAATACCCCGAGCAAAAGATCGGGAGAACAGTCTTGTATAGATACGTGTAGTGAACAAATGGTGATATAAATAAAAAGATAGTGATATAAATAAAGAGTGATATAAATATTGTTGAAATAAATATTGCGTAGTTGTAATTGTTTAATTAAATTATCTTAGTGTTTAAGCCTTTATTGATATATGTTAGTCTTAAATTAGTGTTTATATTTGTTAATTCTTAGTGTTAGTTACTTTTCATTATTCTTTATAATTCATATTTCTTTATTAAAACTTAGTTATATAAATATTAGTGTTTTAATCAATTTTACACTTCACATAAATAAATAAAACGTTACAGTATTCTATTCTTTAATTTTAGCTGCTGTAAATAGTTTAGTATCGCTTTACTCTACTTCCCTCTAGGACGCCCCCATATTTTAGTTTTATTTACACCACTCTCAAATATAATTTATTTTATTTTATTTATTTATTAGCCAACAATAAAATCCCATTTACAGAGTAACATTATTATTAAGTATAACAAAGAAGTATGTTAGTAGATATAAACAATCATAAGACACAATACTATAATTAAACTGAGTGATCACTCACGCAATAATTTATATTGCGATTTAAGGTTGCCAAAGAATTACTATAAAGTCAAGATCTATGCAATGGTTGTTAAAGGATCGGCACAAAGAATTAATTATATTTGCATATTGGTAGTTAGTAAGTGAGAGATGACACTGAAAAGTCATAGCAGAGCGAGTATTACCTGATCTCATATGGAAATTTAGTGAGGTTTGGACTAATCATGTGGTTATTAATTAATTTGTATTAGAATAATATTTGTAACTTTTGAAGACTTACTTTGTAATATCTCTAAATTAAATAATTTTAACAGTGATTTATATTCCATGTAGGGCCATTTTTGGTCGGAAGTACACAATATTACAATTTTATTCTGTATGTTTCTCATTTTGTTTATGTGAAAAGCATATATTAGATTTCAGATATTGCATTTATATTCTAGCGTACTCATTACAACGAAGTAATATAGTCGCAGGACCAATTCAAAATTGCAAAAATTCTGTGATGTGCGAAGTACAAAACCCAGAGTTTTATAAGCTTGGGTTGTTATAGTGTTAAAATGTCGAGCAAAATCTAGTTTATTGTTAAAATAAAAATAAAACCTAGGCCATTAATTTGTATTACTATGTTTAATGTGATATTGCCCGTAATATAAAATTTTGTAGAAAATTTAAAGTAATCCGCGAACAACAGTCATTTACATTACTTGACTATATTAAAAATATCATTATTAAATATATTGAGTAACAACGGGCTGAGCACCGAACCTTGAGGAAAACCCGATGTACGTGGAAAAGAGTTCTATTATGAATGTATGATCTAAAAAAAATAATAATTTTTGAGAGTATCTAATTTGTTCTAGCTTTTTGATAAGTAGGTCGAATGACACAGAATCGAAGGCTTTGGAAAATAGGTAAAGATTATATCATTTTGTTGTTTTGTTTCAAAATTTATTTGTGTGGATCTCTTATGCATAAAACCATATTATGAATTAATGATGTAATGAATTTGAATTTTTTTGAAGACAATATGTTCCAGTATTTTAGAGAGAGCGTTCAAACAGGAGATAGGTCTATAATTTCTTAGTTGATTTTTTTGCCTGTTTTAAATGTAGGACAAATTTTAGCTACCTTCCACTTATTTCAAAATATTCCTGCTTTTAAAGATACATTGTACATATGAAGCAGTGATATAATGAGCAAATTAAAGTAGCCTTTAATAATAAACAACGGGATGTGGCCCGGTCCAGTGGACTTTGTGTTAATTTAATGTGTTATCGCTTCAGGTAAATAATTTCACTGATATCAATTAATTAACAAGTAGGAGACAAGCTGATAGCAACGTCATTAGTATGTGGTGGTTGTTTGCATTATCTCTGATATTGTTTTCAGTTTGTACATTATCTTATCACTTGAAAGTGATTTGCATCGATATTTTTTAAATATTAACATATGAATGAGAATGGAACTTTGTTCTTTTATATAGTTTCTTGTGGTTTTTTTTTCATCGTTAAGTGTTTTATTAATTTATAATTAAACCAACAAGGATAGATTTTTGAGTTTATTTGTCGAGCAATCTTCGTAATGCACATGTCAAGGATGCTGTATAATATGCAATAGGATTTTTCTTTTTTGGGGTGAATTAAGACTGACAATATATTCTATAGTAGGTTTACAAAATTTTTGATGTGATGTGTGTGCTTAAAGAAAGTTTTAATAAAAAACATAGTTAACGTCTGATTGCAATGATATATGTGTAATAATCCTCCGTCTTTCTCGATAAATGATCCAATCATGGTAACTTGTGACACTTCATCACTCCACTAATACTGTGATTACCATATAGACCCTTCAGTTCCTCATTTGTCCTTATTATTATTATTATTATTATTATTATTATTGCGTCACTTTATTTTTTTAGCACCATAAATCTTTCAGAATGTTCTTTCTCAAATTTGCTGTCGCTTCTGATCGTTTTTTTTTTCAATGTCCATAATTCGCTCCCATAGAGTACAGCTGGTCTAATAATCGATTTATATACTCTGATCTTCGTTCCTCAGGACACTGATTTTAATTTCAGGAAATTATAAAAGGCTGCTACACACCGACTACCTTTTGCTATCCTTGCTTGAATCTCCGGTCCTTCGTCATTATTGTTCGTTAGTGTCACCCCTAAATAGTTAAATGGCGGGACTTCTTCGAACTTGTACACTTTACCAGAGTTTACCTGAAATACTACCTTTTTTATCTTTCTCTTCGCTGCATTTTTCCAAGTTTTTGAAGGCATTTTCCAATTCTTTTGCTATTCTTGTTACTATTGCAATATCATCTGCGCATGCTAAACTCTGGCTTTCTTGTCTGTATATAACACCTCTTGTATATAGTTTCGCATAACCTACTCTAAAACCAGATTAAAGAGAGTAGATGCTGGGTTACCTTGTCTAAGGCAATATAAATTTTAGTTAAACTATATGACTCACGCGCAATATAAAAATAGCGTCCAAAAAACTTCTAAAAACATTAGAAATCATTAGATCAAAACAGTAAGCTGATCAGAGCATCTTCTGGTAGTTAGAAATAATTAAAATTTGGTAAAAGTAAAAGTAACCCAAAGTAAGTGACATTAATAACATTGACCGATGCCTTAACGAATTGTTTGTACATATACATTTTTAAGTATAAATAAAAAAAAGAAGAAATATTTTTTAATAACAAATAAGTAATAATATTCTATAATTATTATAAATTCAAATTATAATAATATATAATACAGAATTATTAATTAACCTAGGTAAAATTATCAAAATCAAAAAATTGTAGAAATATTCGTACAACGTAATAAAATCTACGAATTTTCACTTATAATCTCCCCAGCGCATTGATTATTTCCCGATTTTCTCTTTATTTCTGGCCACCAACGTTCCTTTTCCACTCGTGCAGATTACGTTGTTGGAATTTACGATAAAAAATTAAAGGATATGAATTAATAATGGGCAAGGGTAGATTCAGTAAGAAAATCGTACCGACATCAGCACAGCAAGTAAAATTAATTTAGGTATTATATTTTGCTTAAAATATTCAAGGTATGATAGAATACTAAAACGAATTATTTATTACTTCCAAAACATACATGCAATGACAACACAATAAAAATTTTCTAAATTTTAAAGTGACATTTTTGACAGGAAAACACTTCCACCTATTAATTTTAGATAGGTAATGTAAATAATAAACAATTTCCAAGAAATTTTCATATTACCCTGGTAATCTTGGTTAATACATTATCTATGTAATATTAAATTTAATATTTTGTTGGTTACGCATTCGTTTCTATATCTACTTGTAATAATTTTTATAGCGAATTTACTAATTGTAACTCTAATTTTTCTTTGTCTCCTGCAGTTTCTTGGGAAAGATAGGAAAAAGTTTTGGTATTTAATTTCCTGTGCAATTCTGCTTTTTATAGAATTTAAATCTAAAGACCGAGGAGGTTCATTTATTTGTTAGACCATTTCATACAATACCTACCCTTTAATAATATTGGCTGAAATATTGCTGGAATATTATATTCTGTAACTAGAATAGAATATATAATTTCTGCACAACCGCAAAGTTTGAAGGCCCAGCTGTAGGCTAGGTCTCTCTGTTTGTCACATGAACTGTTAGTATGATTTTCTAACATTAAAATTAATTTCACTGAGGTTAGAAATATGAAGCTGTACTTTCCAACCTCTGGAAAAATAAGTTCATCAATAACTAACCCAGCGTCTCGAAGTCTGACCCTTTCAAGTGAAGTTGCCGTAGAACCCATGGGTGTGCGGATGATCCCTTATGGTTTTGTTGATTTTAAATGTAATTCGCTAATACAAATACTTTCTCAGCTAAATCACATAATTATTTAAATTACAAGTACCATTTCAAAAGAAGGTTAATTGAATCACTCATCCCGGTATAATATGAGCTATTTGGTTTACTTAAAATTCAATGTTTAATTTGTAAAAGGTACATTTTTAATATACAGGGTGTCCCAGATAACTTGTTATGCATGGGGATCTCGAGAACGGTAAGAGATACGAGGTCGGTTAAATTAGGCCAAAGTTGCCGCATTAAGTGGCCATTTTAATGATGTTTTTGTTTTTCTAAAAAAATGCATAGGTCACTAGATATCAATGAAAATGTAAATTTTTCAATTTTCGTTTTTTGCTTATAACTTCCAAAGTTAAAAATTTATGTGATTTAGGTGTGCACCTTTTTCAGACACTTTTTAAAAAAGAATTTACTGTGGTCCTCAAAATTTTTTTATCGCGTACCGTTTTTAAGTTATCGGTGTCAAGTTTCATTTTTCATATGGAGCTTATAGTAGATTGTGATAGTTTTGAATTAACGCATTTTTGAGCTATTTTAATAGTATGTCTCAAAACTCTTTGCAATAGCCTTGGTCTGATTGATCGAAAAATTCTGATAGTTGCTCGTCTTAGTTCATCTATGTTTTCGTATCTTCGAACATACAATTTATTTTTAACAAAGCCCCACAAAAAAAATCCAATGGTGTTATATCTGGCGATCTTGCTGGCCACGACACTGTACCTCTGGTACCAATCCACTTATTCGAAAATCTTACATTTCAATATTCTTGAGTGGCAATTGAATTATGTGGTGGTGCACCATCCTGCTGAAACCAGATGTCTGCTATTTCCGCCAAAGGTATACCATCCAATAAATTCTCCACTTCATTTTGTAAGAGTTGTAAATACCTTTGCCTGGTTAAATTTTGTTGAAATATTATTGGCCCAATAATTCTATTATTTAATATACCACACCATACATTAAAGCCAAATCGTACTTGGTGTTTACATTCTCTAATAAGCTTGGGATTTCGATTGGACCAATGATGACAATTGTTTCTATTAAATATGCCATTATTTGTAATTTTGCATTCGTCACTCCAAAGTATTTTCGAGGGAACCGATAATTAATTGTACATTGGTTGATATACCAACGGCAAAATTCCAGCCTTCGTTGATTATCACCTGGTCAAAGCCCTGGCATAAATGGTATTTATAAGGGTGGAATTTATGTTTATTTAAAATTCGTTGAGCTGATGATTTTGAAACTCCGATATTGTGCCCTATTTCTCTCGTAGACATTCTTGGTTCCTCAACAATAGCTTGAACAACTTCATTTTCTTTCTCTTCATTCACAACTTTTGAATTTCTTTTAGGTTTGAAAAAAGAACCATATTCCATTAAATTGTTTTTTATTCTTTGAAACATCATGTAACTTGGTTGACGTCTTTCGGGATATAGTTCTAAATACATTTCTGACGCAGCCAAACCATTATGATAACAACGTATAAAACCACACATCATATCATATTTTTCATACTTATTAAAAACCATTGTTGTCAATGATATTATTAAAACGACTACTGATTATAATAAAACAATAGAGTATTTGACAAGTACTTTTATTTTTGTTTTCATAGCTACCTATGGTACAGTGATTATTTTGATAGACAATAAACGTTTTTCTTAATTTTTCATATTATTTACTAAAATAAAATAGGACTATTTTATATGGCCGAATAGCAAAAAAATAGTACTATTCAAAACTATCACAATCTACTATAAGCTCCATATGAAAAATGAAACTTGACACCGATAACTTAAAAACGCTACGCGATAAAAAAATTTTGAGGACCACAGTAAATTCTTTTTTAAAAAGTGTCTGAAAAAGGTGCACACCTAAATCACATAAATTTTTAATTTTGGAAGTTATAAGCAAAAAACGAAAATTGAGAAATTTACATTTTCATTGATATCTAGTAACCTATGCATTTTTTTAGAAAAACAAAAACATCATTAAAATGGCCACTTAATGCGGCAACTTTGGCCTAATTTAAAAGACCTCGTATCTCTTACCGTTCTCGAGATCCCCATGCATCACAAGTTATCTGGGACACCTGTATAATATTGTAAATGATATATGTTGTGTTAAAACTATACCTTTGGTATTTGAATATTTCATTATGTTTTTTGTTCTTGCGTACTACGTGAAACTGAAGAAGACTTGATTTTTCCTCTCTAATAAGAAAATTGATATTCCTGTTATTAAAAATACTCGATTGGCAAATATACGCGTGTTCAATCAACGTTTCGTCGAAATAGCAATAATGGTATATATGTGTAAGTGTGTTTACATTACTTCCATATGTGGCAAGTGTCCTGAACAATATCTCTCACAGGTAATCAGGAAACTTAAATAGTAGAAATTGGTATAAAATATGAAAACAGATACCAAAGAAATTGTTCACAAAATATTTTATATTAGGAGAGATTATTTCTAATATTATTCGCAACAAAATTATAAATGCTAGCAATACTGCTTCACGTCGCTATATTTCACTGTACTTAGGATCACAACTAGCGAGCTTGTGAAGTACGCGGGAGGCCAATGAACTGGCGATCAAAAGCATGATTTATAAATTGTATAGAATAAAACGGAATATAAAAAAATAAGGAATGGAATGGAATAAGCACAGAAATGAGTACATATTCATATATTCTTTTTTTAATGGAGGGGTAGCCATGTTTAATTGTGGTATTAGTACGTTTATATTATCGATATGGTTTGAATTTAAATTTATTCGATCTTCTAATTCAAGATCGGAGTCTGATTTGGAATGGAATGGAATAAGCACAGAAATGAGTAGAGTAGTACCCACAATACCTAGAATGGAATAGCTTGGAATAGAATGAAGCCACTAACTTAACTGACTTCGTACTGGAGTTATTTAGTTACCATTACTAATTTCATAGTTACGAAAAAAGAAAACAATAAAGTCTGATGGAACTACTAAACCCATTTAATTTATAAAAATTGGAGTTTTTTTTTAATTACCATTACTAATTTCATAGTTGCCAAAAACGAAAACAATAAAACCTGATAGAACTACTAAACAACTAAACCCTTTTAATTTTTTAAAAATTGGAATAAGAATAGAGTAGAATAAAATACGAAAATTGTAGTTAAATCATATAAAAAAACATAAACAAAATGAGAAACTTAGGGAGTCATTCATATTTGTTTGAATTTAGGGTTAGTTATATATATATATATAGAAGTAGCTTAGTAATATTGCACACTGGCGGCATACTTTCTGACATAAAATGTGGCTAATAAGCTTAGTATTTAGTTTTATACCGTTCAACTCAAATAATTGTACTATATTATCTTTAAACTTATGTGTTCATATAATTCTGCGCGTCACTTTAGTCTACAATTCATTCCAAAAAATCATGCATTGTTTTATATTTTAAAGAAATGATAAAAGAAGATCTTTATGAAATAATTTTAAAAATCTGAAAATTGACTCTTATAGACAAACTGCTTTTTTAATTTAATGTGTAATTTGGCTACTATATAAATTGAAGTTTTTTAACATCGGTACGTTTTTGTCAGGTATTAGTTGAACTTCTATGTTTGCATGATATTTTCTCTTGGAAGGAGGTCGTGACAAACATGTCTCTTTTACTCCTTTATTTATCTATGACGTCATTTGTTATTTGTTAATTGTTTTCAGAAATAAAATTTCCGGTATATATTTTTTTTAATTTTGCAGATAATATCGTTGACTATCTATTGGGCTATGGTATCAGCTCAAATCCAGTATCCAATAACATTAACCAGGCTTTTTCATTGTGTGGGTGACGATGACGAATGCGAATTTATATAAATATTTTAATACAGAAGCAACGATATACATCACTATAATACACTCACTTTGCTGCTGTTCATTTTTGTATTTATTTTTGCTAGTGGAACATCCAGATGTTATTTAATTTACAGATGTAATAACGAAGGACGCACCCTTTGCGCCTTCGAGTTTATTTTTGGAGAAATAACTGTCCGTTTGCGTTACTTGATGCCCTCGATGGACATTAATAGCTGTTTTTTTAGCGTTTGTTCGTACATAGCGGATGAGAAGGGCTTGGTTAAGGATTTCTGTATTTTTTCTCCTTAATGGGACTGTGTGTAAAGTTAAATATTCATAGTATTGTTTGTGAATTGAATTGTGGATCGATGTAGAAAGGTTTTCAAAATTTTTTGTAAATTAGATAAATAAGGATTTAGACTTAATATAGCTTCAAGATATGCGTTGTGAATTTATTGAATCATATTAAAGTTTTTGATCGGAGTTGATTATTGAAATTTGTATAATTTTGTTATCTACTTTTAAAAAAAATGTATGATGTCTAAACTGAATATTCCGTTTTCTTTAATCCTTTTATTAAAGTAAAAAAAAAAGTTAAGAAATAAAATTGACCATTTATTGTTAAAAATGTTACTACGTACCTTTCCAACATTTTCTTTTTGAAAAATTAAATAAAAAAAATAAACGTGGAATAAACAATCTCTATTAGTTTTTTGATGCGATTCTCGATTTTTGAAAATAATGTTTTCTGTTCCCGCCAAACCTTAGTGGAAACATACGAAAATATTTAAAGCGGATCTAGGGTAACAGAAAAATGTTAATTTGCGAAGAATAATTATATTAGTCCGGTCAATTTAGACATTGACCCTTGCAAAAATTTCCAGAAAGCTGAAAATTTGCATAGATGTTAGGGACACCATTGTTATGAAATTGTGAAAAGTCCCCATCGATCCCATGTCTGCAAAAATTTTTGTTTAAGGTCAAAGGTTGCAAAAATGGTTTTTTTTAAATTTTTCAGCGAAACGGTTAGTTTTATGATAAAATATGTTAGACAAAAATGGTAGATCATGTAATTATCTACAAAAATTGTCCTTACACATTTTTTCATAACACTAACCATTTTTGAGAAAAAACAATTACAAAAATTTCTTACGCTGTATTGTCTATAATATGTACACGTTTCCACACCACCTATGAGGTAGTGTACCTAACGCGTTTTTTTTAATGTGGTTTCCCTGGTAGGCCCATTCCACGGTCTATTACAGTAAAATTTAATGAATGTTTGGTTATTCTTCTTCTTTTCAGTCGTTATACTCTTGTCAGAGTGCTCGTTGTCGATCAGATACAGCTCGAGTGACAAGTTCCGTTATACTTGGTTATAAACATATTTTATTCATCATCATCGTCATTAAGTATTTCTTATTCTTCCCCTCCAGCTTCTTCTCTCTCTCCATTTTCTTCTTCTTCCTCATCTTCTTGAGTTGACGTAAATTGTACTAACAGCGATACATCAGTTGTTTCGTCGTTGATGTGAAAATCTTTTTCTGTTGGAGATTCAACATTTGAACACGATTGGCCTTGACAAGTGGTGCACGCTAGTGAACAAAATAAGCCTACTTTTTTGCAGCTGCATCTTGAGTTACACCCCTTTTTGCAGTTGCAAAAGTAGAATTAAGGAGGTTTTCTGGTGCAGGTGGAAGAAGCGTGTGGATTGGTTCCAATACATTATTGACATGCTTCCAACCCCATTGTTCTGGGTCTAGTTGAGTACCAAGCCACACCTGAACCTGGTAATATACACGATAAAAATGTTGGTGAGCAGAAGCCGCGGTTGAAGGTAGGCAAGCTAATTGCACACGTTTTTTATTATGTGTTTGTTTTAAGATAAGTAACGTAATTTGTCTATGGAAGTAATTTTTTTGGAGCTCCATATACAGACAGAAGAAAGCGAATTCCGTTGGTGATTAGAGTTTCTGATGAAGAGTTGATATCTTCGAAAGCTTGTGCACAAGTAGTAAAATTTTCTTTTTCAAACAATTTAAAAACTGTTGTTTTACCCCTTCGAAACATTGCTGATGTTGTATCACAGCCAGTCATAGCATGTAAAAACAGTATATGATTTTTACATTTAGGATAATCTGATAAACTCGCTATTTGAAAATATTTCCGATGGTTGTTGACCTTTGCCGGGTTTCAATAAATAAATAGTACTTCCAATTGGAGTTCGAGCGGTAAGTAATACCAATAGATCAACATCTTCACCAACAACAACATTCATATAAGTTGGATTGAATTTATTTATTGCAGTTTCTATAATGAGTACATCAGCATCATTGTCAGCTTGCTTGACAGGAATATGTTCAGCGGTTAATTTTTCTTTTAGCATTGTAATTAACCGAGACTTATTATGAATGTTTGACAAAAATTGTTGTTGGCTAGTTAAAACTTTCATAAATTGATCAAATATAATATCAGAAGATGCCGATGTTTTTGCCATACGGCGACGTTGTTCGGCGGCTTTAATATTTTTCGTACAATCTGTATAACCATCAAATACCACAGTTACTCTTTGACCAAAATGTCTGCGTATATACTGAACATATTTATCTAAGATGTTGCTAAATGTATCTTCTCGATCCCAAACCATACGATGCAATAAATATCATTCATCAACAGTATATAAATAACATTTAAGTTGTCAGAATTATCGGACAATATGAATGTATTAGTCACGCAGATTTATAGTTTTACTTATATTACAAGCCCAATGATATCATAGACAGCTTAGTCATGCTTATTATGGAGAATACAGCGTAAGAAAGTTCTGTAATTGTTTTTTCTCAAAAATGGTTAGTGTTATGAAAAAATGTGTAAGAACAATTTTTGTAGATAATTGCATGATCTACAATTTCTGTATAACATATTTTTTCATAAAACTAACCGTTTCGCTGAAAAATTCAAAAAACCCATTTTTGCAACCTTTGACCTTGAACAAAATTTTTTGCAGACATGGGATCGATGGGGACTTTTCACAATTTCGTAATAATGGTGTCCCTAACATCTATGTAAATTTTCAGCTTTCTGAGAATTAATGCAAGGTTACCCCTATTCTTGGGCTAAATTGACCGGACTATATGGTAATATGGTTTGGGTGTTCTTTACAAAATTTCTCTCCGGATGATTTTGTTATTTTCATACCGAGAAATTCGCGGGTCTATCTTGATTAATTTAGGATGAGCATCAAACCATCCCCCACCACACTCCTGCCGTTTCTTTACTACGAAGCCACATACAAGCGAACTCATTAATTATTATATAATCTTTAACATTGCTTATATTATTAAATTTATATTCAAAACAAGAATATTTATATTTCTTTATTATCATACAGTTTATAATTAAAAAAATAATATGTTATGCTTTTAAGTGTATAAACTTATTTAATTATTGTATGTATAAATTATATAGCAGAACCACCCTGATTTCGTAATAAGTAAGAACATTACATCATCTTATAATTCATAAGATGCTTAGTTGCAAGGGTGTCATGTTTACTTAGTATAAAATGTACGTGAGAATGTTTTTGTAGTTAGTTATAGTTCATATGTTAACTTTGTAACTTGTAATCGCTTTTCGTAAAATAAAATAAATTTTTAAAAACGCATTTCTTCGTTTTTAAAATGAAATTGGCGCAGTCGGTAGGATTGCAAACGGCTTCACTGAGTAAATTTACAAAAAAATAACCTGTGTTAAGCCGTCGATTTCAATCGTTCATTTGCAAATCCGAATCTCGCGAAAAGTGCATTGTTGCCGAGACGATCCGTGCCGTCGCCAAGTCAGAGCCAGCATCCATCTCCAACAATCCGAGTACAACTACAAGGGAACTATCAACTCCTGGTGCCCAGAGTCCGAGCCGTCGCCGAGCCAGAGCCAGAACTAGCCACCAGCTACGAGGACGAGGAACAACGAGCAGCCTGAGGGAACATCAGAGCATCGCAACCCGTTCCATCCCCGAAACCACAACAGGGCAAATGAAGATTGCCATCAGCACCATAGTCCTTCTACTGTGAGTCGCAAACCCATTATTCAAACTATTATACCTATTTAATATTTAATAAGCTCATAAGCTGAACTTATAATTGTTATTTAAATATTGTTATTATTATATTAATTTAAAATGACTACACCGCCAACTCCAGACACAGCAAACATTTTCACACATCTCAATAAGGACATACTTATGTTCCTAGACATAATCCCAAATTTTGACGGTAACAGCAAAACTCTAAGTGATTTCATTACATCCACTGAAGAGGTTATTAATATTATTAATCAATCGAGCCCTTCAGAAATTACTAAAAAATTAATATTGCTATCAATAAGGAAAAAAGTTACCGGCCAAGCAAGAGAACTATTATCAGGCACAGCAACAAATTCTTGGGGTGAACTAAAAACATTTTTAATACAAAATTACGGCGATAAAAGAAATGAAGCAACTATTTTGATAGAAATTTGTGACTTAAAACAATTAAATGAATCCATTTTTGACTATCATAAAAAAATATTCGAATTATATTTGATTTATAAGAGCAAATTAGAAATTAAACTTGTAGGACAGGAATTAAAAAATATGATCGCCTTTGGTCAAATTTATGCAACCAAATGCTTTATAAAAAATTGTCGAGAACCTTACAAATCTCAACTGAGTGCCAGACACCCAACATCATTGACTGAAATAGCAAATTTAATAACAAATGATTTGCAGTACGTTAAAAACCAGCCTAAACCCTCTGTACAGACAGTACACAAACCAATACCATACCAAGTCCCATCTAATGCCTTCCGAACAACACAACAATTCGCTAATAAACCATCAGTCTCAAATCAACAACCTCAATTCCCAAGACAACCCCCACAACAGAAACCCATGTATAAACCAACTCCAATGTCTATCAGTACTCGCTCGTTCCGACCCAACCAAAATAATAGATTCACACCACAATCCAGACCTACATTTGTCGCCGAAGAACTATATAATATCGAACAAAAACCAGAAATCGAACCTGACTCAAAACAAGAGTCGCAAAATTACGAAGAACTCGAATATCTTGAATTAGTTGACGAACAGAACGATAACGAAAACGTAAATTTTCCGAAAATAGCCGATCTCAATTTAAATCAATGACCATCAATATGATTAGGAATTTGCCATATCTAAAACTGCAAGACCTATACATTTTAATTGACACCGGATCCTCACAAAATTTCATCAGTAAAGATTACAAAAATAAAAATAAATCCAAGTTTAAAATTTTCAAAGAATCCTTCACCATTAATACAATGAACGGTAAATCTAAAGAAGACGAGTATACGTTTATAAAATATAAAGATAAAGAATTAAAATGTTACCTATATAATTTTCATTCCAGTTTTCACATTCTACTCGGTTTTAATGGTTTAAAAATATTAAACGCTCATATAAATTTACAAAAAGAGGTAATAACATTTTTAAATAAATACAAACATAAATTCGAATATTTCGATCAAAATTCAAAACACACGGTTTTTAATATGGAAACAATAAACGGAACAAACATTAATATCGAGCATTTAAACGACGATGAAAAGAAAGAAGTAATAAAATTATTAAATAAATTTAATGACATAATACCTAAAGATAATGAAAAATTAACATTCACAAGTAAAATTAAGCATCGCATTAGAACAAGTGATGAAACACCTGTCTATTCTCGTAATTACAAATATCCAGAGATTTATAAAGAGGAAGTAGAAAATCAAATTTCTAAATTACTGTCAGATAATATAATCCAACCATCGTATTCCCCATGGTCATCCCCGATCTGGGTGGTGCCCAAAAAAAGTGATTCCTCGGGACAACAAAAATATAGAATGGTAATAGACTATCGCCGTTTAAATGAGAAAACTATAGACGACAAATTCCCCATCCCGGACACAACCGATATTCTAGACAAACTAGGCAAAAGTTGTTATTTCACAACAATCGATCACATGAGCGGGTTCCATCAAATCGAAATGGACCCAAGGGATATTGAGAAAACGGCCTTTAACACCAACAGTGGCCATTACGAATTCACCCGCATGCCTTTTGGGCTCAAAAACGCCCCTTCTACGTTCCAAAGGCTCATGAACTATGTTCTCCGTGATTACATTAATAAGATTTGTTTTGTCTACCTAGACGACATCATCGTACTAGGCACTAGCATTCAAGAACATTCTGAAAATATTGCCAAAATTTTCCAAAAACTTAGAGAAGCGAATTTAAAAATACAGCCAGACAAGTGCGACTTCTTCCGGAAAGAAGTATGCTACTTAGGACATATAATCACTACTCAAGGCATCAAACCAAATCCTGAAAAAATTAAAACAATTCAAAATTTCCCGCTTCCAAAAACCCCAAAAGAAATAAAATCTTTTCTTGGCCTTCTCGGATATTATCGTAGATTCATAAACAACTTTTCTAAAATCACGAAACCATTCACACTCTGTCTGAAAAAGGGAAGCAAAATTGATATTCATAACAAAGACTATTTGGAAAGTTTCAAAATTTGTAAAAACTTATTAAGCTCTAATCCGATACTGCAGTATCCAGATTTTGAAAAAGAGTTTATATTGACCACCGATGTCAGCAATTATGCTCTTGGAGCAGTTTTGTCACAAAAACATAACAACAAAGATTTACCCGTCGCTTATGCATCGCGAACTCTTAACAACCATGAACAAAATTATAGTACCGTTGAGAAAGAGCTATTGGCAATCGTTTGGGCTACGAAACATTTCAGGCAATACCTTTTAGGAAGAAAATTTAAAATTATTACCGATCATAGACCGCTTATTTGGTTAAATTCCCTTAAGGAACCAAATCAAAAATTAATTAGGTGGAAATTAAAATTGGAAGAATTTAACTATTATATCGAATATCAGAAAGGTAATCAAAATTATGTAGCTGATTGTTTGTCACGAATTAAACCTGGTTTCGAAATTAAATACAAAAACGACGATATTTTTGAAAGTAAAAATCCACTCGTTCATTGCATGTCAAGAGACTTTGCTATGTCTCAAGGTTTTGCTGACCAAGTGAACCACCGGTACAAGACAAAAGACAAGATAGATAAAATTACATGTGTAGACGATAAGATTGAAATACAACCTGATAACAACAGGACGATAATTCATCTGCTAACGAAGAATAAATACTATGAAAAACCCACCATGCAAAATATCCGGCATTGTTTAAACACGTTATTGGACTATTTAATACAAAATGACATAAACGAAATAGACTTACCAAAAATCTGTACGGGATTAGATAAGAAAAAATGGCCCCAAATAAAATCCTTAATAGAAGATATTTTCCAAAACAGTTCAATAATTTTTAATGTTTTTGAAGAACCAAAAGACATCAAAATTAAAAATTACGCTAGTTCAATCGTTGTTGAAGTAGACGATCAAAATTCCTCAAGTACAGAAACAGCACATACAGACGACGAGAAACCTTTGAATGGACTGACTTATATCGAATCACCCGCGAATGTAGGAAGAAATCAAATTGTAGTAAAAGAAGTTAATACCAAAAATTACGTAAAAATCGAAAAATTATTCAACAACAAAATTCAAAGATTTTACCTATACCTCAATAAAGTTAATTGCAATAAAACTATTATGGAATTCATAAAACAATACCTACAGCCCGGAATAAATTACTACTGCCTAATACCTGAACAGTTCATCAAAACCTTTAATGCCGTACTCCAAATTATGTTCAGATCAAATACATATAAACTAATCTCTTGTAAAAACTTAATAACTGACGTACAAGACAGAGACGAACAAATACTAAAAATTAGCCAATATCATTAAGGAAAAACAAACCATCGTGCTATTACAGAAACTTATCAAAAGCTAAAACAAACAATGTATTGGCCAAACATGCAAAAAGACATACAAAATTATATAAATCAATGCGAAACGTGCTTATTAAATAAATACGAAAGAAATCCGATACAGATACCTAACATTTTAACCCCCACGGCAAATAAACCCCTCGAAAAGATCCACATAGATCTACTATCTCTAGAAAAAACAAAGTTCCTGACCATCGTAGACAGTTTCTCTAAATTCGCTCAAGCCTACTAATTAAAATATCAAAATGCAATAACTATTATCAACAAATTAATGAAATATTTCTCGCACTATGGTATCCCTTTAGAAATAATCCTGATAACGGCAAAGAATTTAACAATCAAATATTAACTAATTATTTGAATATCAGAAAAATTAAAATCAACTTTACGAGTATTGACAACCCTAAATCAAATGGAATCGTCGAAAGATTTCATAGTACCTTAATCGAACATCTTCGAATTCTTAACCAAAATAAAATATTTAAAGAACAAAAATTAAAAGAAAGAGTAAATTACGCATTAATCGCATACAATAATTCTATACATTCGGTCACTAAACAAACACCCCTTAATGTTTTATTCGGACATTTAAATTTAAATAATATTAATCAAACCGACGAAATAGTCGTAGACTCCTACATTCAAAACCATAAAGAAATGATGCAGGAAGTTTATAATCAAATTAAAAGAAATATTGAAATAAGTAAAGAGAAATATTCTAAAGAACCTGGGAACACAATCGACCTACCCGAGCAAGTATATTTAAAACAACATAAAAGAAATGTCGGTAAATGCGAAAAACCTAAATTTAAAATAATAAACGTAGAAAATATAATTCCCGAAAGATGTCAAATCATTGATAATAAAAATAAAAAACAAACTAAACCAAATTAAAAAACCACGTGCTGTTGCAGATACACAACCATCGGACATCCCGAGTTGCTCAAAAATGAAACCGGAAACCCCGGCATAAACATAGTAATGTTAGGCGATGTGTACGTTCAAACGCATGAAAAGTACATTTTTTGTTAATCTAAATTTCGATAACGTATTAAACCAAATAAATAATCTACTAAAGAACAAACATAAACTTTACATTGAACTTCAACCCTTAACCCTATCATCCTCTAACGGCACTTTCAATAACAGCACGAACATCTTAGAAAATATAATCAGTAAAATAGACTCCAAAAAATACATATTCACAAAACGACATAGACGCGGTCTTATTAATGGTCTTGGTTCTATCATAAAAAGTATTAGCGGTAATTTGGACGCTTCAGACGCGGAAAAATACGATAACTTAATAAATAAATTATCCACCAATCAAGAAATTCTAAAAAATAGCCTAAACTCTCTAATTTGGCACAATAAAAATTTAACAAACCAATTTAATAAACAATTAGATTTAATCAATCAGAATAATATTAATATTATGCAAAATCTAGCGTCATTAAAAAAACAATTGGGATTTATATTAGAAGCCCACGAAATTCAACATGTTAAAAATCTGTTTAACGAATTGATTCATATAGCCAATCAACTATACATCACACTAATTCAGATCGAAGAGACATTCACCTTTTGTAGCTTAAACACCCTCCATTTTGGGCTCTTATCACGAGAAGAAATAATTAATATGATTCAGAATAAAATTAAAGAACCAATAAACAAAATCATTATAAATAACTGGGAAAGTAGCCATTTAATTAAAACATATTGCCAATATGACAATTTGAGCCTAAGAATGATAATAATTATTCCAATTCCTGAATATAAAAGTCACCTAATCCAATTTACTCCAATACCCACTTCTTTGTCCGATAATTACCATACTCTAAACATTATACCTGGATACTACGAAGAACAGAATTGCCAAATTAGAAAATTAAAGGAATGTATTAAAATCGATATGTCAACCCACTTCTGTCAAAAAGAAAATAATGTTATCGATACTTGCTTAACAAACCTGTATTGTCATCACGATAATAAACATTGTAATTATATTAAAGTCCACAATAAGAACGAAATATTTCAGATTCCCAATACGAATGTAAAATATTTATACTTACCAAATGAAGAAGACATAAAACTTGAATGCGAACAAGATGTATCACAGAAGAAATTAAAAGGAATATATTCCGTAAAGAATTGTAAAGTCAATAATGATAACTACGAATTTCACAAGTCAGTGGGCAAAATACTTAAATTTAACTTCGATAATAGGTCACCCACAAAAATCATTAATAAAACTATAAGCATAAAATCTTTGGAAAAAAATACTTTAAATGATCAAGCCACAGTGAAATTAGATAATTCTTATTCGCATTCGAACATTAACAATATTTGTACACTAATAGTTGTAATAATTATATTAATAGTTATATTAATTAAGCTTTTTAAATTATGTAAAAGTAAATACGACATCTATAAGAATAAAACAAAATTTAGACCAAAAAATGAAGTCATCTCTTTGGAAGAGATACCTTCATCTAACAAGGGAGGAATTATATAGCAGAACCACTCTGATTTCGTAATAAGTAAGAACATTACATCATCTTATAATTCATAAGATGCTTAGTTGCAAGGGTGTCATGTTTACTTAGTATAAAATGTACGTGAGAATGTTTTTGTAGTTAGTTATAGATTATATGTTAACTTTGTAACTTGTAATCGCTTTTCGTAAAATAAAATAAATTTTTAAAAACGCATTTCTTCGTTTTTAAAATAAAATTTATATATTTTGCTGTTGCTGTATTTATATTTACACTGTATTATTTATTTCTTGTAACAAGTACGCCTAGGACGATATCTAATATATGACATAAAAGGGGTACTTAGAAAATTTATTTGATCAGAAGTAATCCACTAATTATGTTAATGCAAGACTTATTAATGATCAAGGGTAACGAAGGTCGCTGCCACCACTATCATGAATTTATTAGTATGCCGCGATAGAAGCAGACAAAATAAAATTATGACAGACATGGCTGCCTTCCAACAGAATTTATAAATGTGGGTATTTGCTAAAATACCTTAATTCGCAACAGAAATAACTAGGGGTTTCTAAATTCAAACAAAACTGCTCAACATAACAATTGATTTACACGCAGTTATTAACAACGAACTTATTAGTGCTTAACTACTCTTGAGACATGGGAGAACGGTGCTATCAATTTGGTCTCTTAACAATTAATAATATAAAAATATAGCAACCTCAGAGTTGCTGTGCTATCAGCCTAGATTCAACACCTCACACTATCACTACCAAAGTAATAATGTTAATTCTACTTACTATTCATCACTGTTCAACGTCAGATGAAGCACTTTATTAGTTTATGTTACAAGACTCTACAGTTAATTAATTAATTCATTTAATATTTTTTTTGAATTAAAATATGAAAATTAATTAAGTTCAAATTGGATTCGGACGACGACGGCTTCAACACACAAGACAATTTAGTTATCAAAATTTGGAAAGATTCGCAAGACTGTCAAAAGAAGATCACTTAGATCGGTTCAGCTTGAAGTCAGCGGAGAGAAATCCCTTAGATAAAATTTTGTGGAATGAACTTCACATAATTTTACCCCACTTTTCCCAATAAGGGGGTGTTTCTTACACCCTCATTAGTCATTTCAAATATTTTACAAACATTAGTCTCGTCAACTTACTCCCGCCCACAAACCAATATACTATAGGACTGCCGACGAGCGGTCTGAATGCGTCCCCTCTTTTGTGCCTGCTGTGTGCGAGAGAGATAGCATATGGAGGGCTACGAAGCTACTGTTAGCATATCATATTAAAGAATTCTTTTCAATATATATTCCAGCAATTGGTGTAAAACATTTTTTTAAAAATTGATATTCACTAATCTGTATTAAGGAAAGAAAATACAGTTTTTATTTAGAAACATACTCTTTATTATAAGAAAAATAAAACACTATGTTAGCAGTTAACACTAGAATAGTTACAGTATTTACAGTCCTGCAAAAAATAGACCAATATGAATTTTAAAGCTAAATTAATCGTACATATTCTTATATTGATGACAAATAAATAATTAAAATATAATAATAATCAATATACTTCATAAATGCAAAGTAAGAATGTAGATAACAATTAAAAATTCTACCTCTGCTAATTCTTTTTATAAAATAAGAACATAACTACGAAACATATTTACGATACAACAAAACATTGATTGATATTGTAACGATGGTAGTCATTATAATAAATGTAAAATAAAGTTTGGGTATGTACTTTAAATTATATATCTATTTGTATAATCAAAGATTTATATGACTTATTAGTTGGTTAGCGCGCTTCGACTCGCTGAACGTAGTCTGAGATCTAAGGTTCAAATCCCAGTTACGACAAACCTGTAACCAAAATTAAATATCGCTGTGTCCGAGTGGTTGGTAACCCGCTATATGGTGTATGTCCCCTATCCTGTTATTGGACTTTGGTCTGTTGGACAGTGGAAATTAAATAAATAAACATTTCACAAAAATACTAACATTTAATTCAAAGTATCTAATAATAAATGTTACAATTAAAAATTCGATGTTTTGATTATTGTTATAAAAATTTTAATTATTGTACAATTTTGATTGTTTTCTCATTTCTAAACTTTTCGATCTCTTGTTTTTTGATAAATAATGAAATTGCTGTTTTAACCTTAAAATCAAATATTTGAGCAGTTTGGAAAAATTGAAGGCACAGCATTTTCTTTTAACTTGGGATAACGCAATGGTATCTGAAGATAAACAAAATATGTAAATTTAAATAACATAATGTTAATTAATATCTATAACCAGATCTTAAAACAATATTATTTCTCTTTTTTTCTTATTTTATTAATTTATCTCATGGTATAAAAATAAATTATGTTTTTAAGAAATGATATTTAAGATCCAAACACAAACATGTACTAGAAATTGTGGTTTTATTACTTACCGTGTTAACTCCATCACTCCATTCATTAATTAAGTCATTACTATTGAAGTGTTTTGCACAAACAAAGTCTTTGTTGGTTAATAATCTGTCTTTTCGAGGAATCGCCTGTTTTCATTTTTGTAATGTTTCCTAATCTTTAGGCACGAAAATTATACTTATTTTTTCTTTATTACTTCTGTACGCACTTGAACAATTAGGAACAAAGCACGATTTGCCCATAATTAATAAAATTACACTCTTTAATATGAATATATAGCAGTTAAAACAGCAATATTAGAATGACTATGAATGGCGAACTGAAAATGATGCACTCCCTCTGCTATCTCTCTCTAACACGCCTGACACAAAACTAGGGACAACTCGGCAATAGCAGCATCATACGCCGTCGGCAGTCCTTTATTATATTGGTTCGTGCTCCCGCCCGCGCGGCAACGCTAGAAAACGCAAAAAATTCTAATTTACTTTTTGAGACCTCCACATATTTGTCGCGGACGCTGTCAATCATGAAATGTGATCTTAAGATTTGTATTCTCAAAAACTGCCCTTTTCTATTTAGTTCTAAAATTTATTGCTTCCTTAACCTCATGTTGTACCATTTACTTTGTGACGAAGCGTCACGAAACAGTTTTATGTGAACAGTACTTTTGAACGTAAATTTGTTATCAAATTTACCGAAGCTCTACCTTCCAAATATTTTAAAACTATTGCCTAGAATTTTCATTGGAATCAAGCAACCGCGCAAGGCCAGCGCGCGCATTTCTAGTAATGGCAGAACAACACGGCGTTTTCTTTGATTATATTGTGTTTTTGTGAAGTTGTTCTGCAAACCATTACTCCGATTTTCTGAATTCTAACACCATGAGATGCAAGACAATGTTCTACGTAGTGTAGTGTCAAACACATCGCAGTGGTTTTTGTGAAAGTGGAGTTTTGAAAAACATAACCATCGAACATGTGTTTGGGTTGTAGTCACATTGCTCGATTCAGTTAATTTCATGCGGCGAAATTAACTCGTTTAGTGATTTAAGGCAATAGTAAGTATATTGATTTTATTACTGTTTATATTGTATGTTAAATGTTATTTATTTAAATTTATTTTTATATATATTATAATTTATTTGTGACTATGTTCACCTCTGATGATAGGTACGGAGGGGAAGGGGTGAACATTTATAAAAGCGCGGTTGTTGACCGACTGGTGGCTTTTTTGAGTAAGTTTTTTGGCTGAATAAAGACGTAACAAATAAAAGTTGTGAAGAAGAGTTTTTTTATTTGAATTATTTTCATTTGTTTTCCTTTCCTTCCACTAGCGAACGTAAGGTAAATGAAGTGAAATATTTATAGGAAAATTGGAATAGTGTTTTGTCGTTTTTCACACCCTTATGTGAGCAAAACGTGTGTTTGAGAAAATCGTTCATTTTCATCCCGTGCATGAGTTGTGCGTAAGTTGCGATAGTTTGTGAATTCCGATTACTAGGGGCAGAGAAGAACTAGTGATTGCGCTACCACTATCGAGATAATTTTGGATGAATTTCGGCGTAGAAAGAATCCTCGAAACCGACATTTTGCTTCGTGAGCCGCGGAACAGGATTCGGCTTGTCCATCGGCCACCGCCAGGACTAATCAAGGATAGTTCTGCTGAATTTGGTTTTGCGTTCGTTTGTACCTCGCCCTCGCATCGCGTACACGTGGGTGAGCGAACAACGCAGGTTGTAAGAATAACCGATTTTTATCCGAAATTTATTTATGCTTTTATTTACGTCTTTTTACAGTCTTTTTTTGGAAAGTCGTTCCGTGATGTTGTGTTCAAGCGAGCGACCACAACCAATGTTGGAATCCGTACCTTGGACATTTTTCTCCACTGAGATACCCGTGGCCGTCGTAACTGGAAGCCTGCGAGTAAGAAGTCTCTACCATTACGTAGAGTGGCGCCCGAAACTTGCCAACGAATAGTGCGACAGCGTTTGTATATTTTATTATACCGTAACCTGTCGACTAATTCCGGTGCTTTTGCACCAGTTCTTGTTTTGCAGGCTGTGGCGGCGTACTGTACGTTGTGTGATGCGAAGATATCGCCGTAGGCCGTCACCCCTCGCCGAGTACGATTGGGACTGGCGACTTAACGACGTCACACAATCATGTTCTGTGTGATGTACTGTACAAGTAATAATTACAATATTATAACCTCCGAATGTCAGCAACATGGTCTCTATTCCAGAATATATATACGTCTAGGGGGAACTTTAATGCTAGTGGCCACCCTTTTAAAATTATACCATATTATAATAAAATAAATTAAGCATAAAAATATTGCATTTAAATTTGATTTCAAACCAAATTGAGCAATTTGTACTTTTCGGCCTTTGCATAAAAGACTGAACATCTGTATTGAGATATTTTAGGAAATCTGTATATTTTAATAATTTCAATATTCGGTTTAAGCCGTTTGTGTAATATTAAATTTAAATCAGAAGTGAATTTTTCATTTTGTCAGCAACTACCTATTCATTTCGAACATTATTTATTAAATCAATATTAATTCCTTGAGGTATTGTTTAATATGTTTTCATTTACAGCTTAGTTATTTGCAGCGCTATCCTTTTAAGAAAATTCCCGTGAGTATTTCAAATTGGAAATAGTAATAAGACTATCGAGAGACTGTCTCTCTTAGTTTTATAGTTCTAGAAGAGGAGTTTCTTTCTGGTTTAAATTAGCAATACAATTATTTCTCCTACGCCGGCTTTTAACGATACGAAACGTCATTAAATTATTTTCTTTTCAAGTTTAGCACTGCAATAATATAGATCTCTAATAAAATTAAACTTAAATACTGGTTATGGTAAGATAAATATATAAATCTATGATTTCAATTATGTATATAAATAAATATGTATACACAGGGTGGCCCAACGAAAATTATCAGTGCAATTTTGGCCACTTAACATTAATTTTGCAAAAAACGCTCGAACACGTCAATTTTAATATAAAGGGGGACACCTAAATTGATTAGTACCAATGGCATAACTTCAAACCTAAAATGGGTGTGGGCTGCACCTCAAAAAAATTAAATGGAAAAGGGTGTCTAAAATGAGACAGTTCGAAAGGCCTTTCAATTCTCTTTTCAACAGTTTTTTTATTTTTCAAATCCTATCATTAGTTCCAGAGAAATATCGTTTAAAACAAATTTTATCAGGTGTGCAAAACTGCAATCAAGTAGGCTTAAACAAATGACAGAAACTCAAATATCAGTTTATTAGGTGTTCAAAATGACTATTTCCAACTTCCATACAATAATAAAGATTTTGTTCAAAATTTTGGATATACGGTACGTTGCCGTAAATCTTCTTAAAATCCGGGTAGCGTGGCATAAACTTTAGACTTCAAATAACCTCACAAAAAAAATCCAACTTACAAATTAATTCTTTATTACAAACAACTTGTCGAAAGAATTGTTTATTTAGTTTCTGTCATTTGTTTTAGCCTACTTGATGGCAATTTTAAACACCTGATAAAATGTGTTTTAAACGATATTTCTCTGGAACTAATGATCGGATTTGAAAAATAAAAAAACTGTTGAAAAGAGAATTGAAAGGCCTTTCGAACTGTGTCATGTTTGACACCCTTTTCTATTTAAAATTTTTGAAATGCAGTCCACACCCATTTTAGGGTTGAAGTTATGCCATTGGTAATAATCCATTTAGGTGTCCCCCTTTATATTAAAATTGACGTGTTCGAGTGTTTTTAGCAAAATTAATGTTAAGTGGCCAAAAATTGCGCTGATAATTTTCGCTGGGACACCCATGACGCCACTGGGCAGATGCGGCAAACATCCGTACTTCCGACCGAAGCCGAAATTCAAATGTCCAAAATAAATTGTGAAATATTCTAAAAAATCATAAAATGTAATATATTACTTTGTAAAACGCAGGGAAGTCAAAGAACCACGACATCACGGACCGCCAAAGTCACAGCGGCCCAAGTGATCGTCACAATATATATATATATATATATATATATATATATATATATATATATATATATATATTGAAACGATAACTGGGGCCGCTGCTATTTTTGTCGGTCCGTGATGTCGTTCTCCTACAGAATGTCGAATTCTTCTCGGGCGCCAATCTGCGAATCCTGTGGTAAAAGTGACGTGTGCCACGGGAGCTCTAGGTCGATTGGGCCAAGGTTTAGCACAGACAGACAAAAGTAAGTTAAATATTTTATTGTACTAAAAATTAACTACACCTAGTTGTACTTAGCCGTAGGAAGTGAGAGAAAAATGACAATCTAACCGCGGTTCTACCCAGCCGTCGACGAAGTTGGCGATGGATACCACCATCGGGGTTTCTCCGACAACAACGGAATGTAGATCAGTGAAAAACACTAAGTCAACAAACGGATCTGCCCAGCGGCCGTAGAAGCACGCGATGGATACCACCGGCGGAACTTCCCCTCAGGCGCGGAATGCAGCAAGCTAAAGGCTATGAGGAACGGCGATGGTTGCCACTGGCCTGAATCCTCTGATAGCGGCGGAATTCAAGAAAATACAAAAATAAACAAGAAACTTACGAAAAAGATTCGATTCGGGTGCGGTACGGTACGGATGCGGACTGCTACTCTTCTCGGCTAGCTGTTAGACGTTGTAGTCGTCGTAGACTGAAGAAATACGGCCCCGGCGGTCGTATTTATACCCGAAATTTAATTAAACCTGCAGCTACTGATTTTAAAGTGAGAAAGATTGATTTTTTGTGTTGTTATTTTTGTTCAATAAATTGAATTTTATTTTAAAAAAATCGCGAAATCATTTCCCTTGGCTTTACAGAGTTTCATATTTGTTTTGATCTGATTTACATATTTTTGATAAATGTAGAATGGGATTTCGGTCTCAGGAACCGTTGTGTCCAAGGTTGGCGGAACTGCGGCCATGCGCACGCGCTGGCTCAGCTGACATGTGTTTTTTTGTGAAAACTTTGGAAACTGTAAAAAACAAGAAAAACTGGGAAAAGTGAGAGCGGTAAGTGTTAACAAATTCTTATTATTGTTTCCTTCAGCTCTGTGGTTGTAGGTGAGACATTTGTGAAAATTTTATCCCACGTGGTCTTGAGGTTATGTTCCATGCCATGTGCTTTCATCAAAGTATTTTTCGGCGGCTCTTTGGCAATCCGGCAGACTGTTGGAGATGTCGTACAGTTTTCTAAAGGTGTTTGCAGCGGTCGGCGGCTACTGGTTCGGACGGCGGGTTCGCTCTAACCCGATGTGCGGTTCGGACCTCGTGGAGTCGGTGTTCGTGACTGTGGAGCACTGAGGAAGGCAGGTACGTGTTCTATACAGAATAAGAATAATATTTAAAATGTGTATGTCCTTACCTAAAAGCTGTTTGTTTTTCTTTTTTTTTAAGTCAGCACACAAAAAAGAATCATGTTTGAGACTGCACCTATGTCGCTTACCGTAGATGTACGTTTATTAGACTTATACGGTAAGTGTATTTGAATGTCATTATTAAATACTTTTTCATACACACATAATACGTGGGTATAAAAGCTATAAATTTTATATAGCAGAAGTATATTTAGAAGATATTATAATAACATACCATTTTTTACATAACAATGTCTATCTTATATACTATCATGTTATTGACTATGTTATATATTCTTCATATCAGAAAAGTGATATTGATGGAATATAAATATAGAGATAAATAATTATACATATGTAACTTATATATCTGATACATATTTTAAATGTAATATGCGATTTTTATTATATAAATTATGTAGCAGAATCACCCTTATTTCGTAATAAGTAATTACATCATCCTATAATTCATAAGATGCTTAGTTGCAAGGGTGTCATGTTTACTTAGTATAAAATGTACGTGAGAATGTTTTTGTAGTTAGTTATAGTTCAAATGTTAACTTTGTAACTTATAATCGCTTTTCGTAAAATAAAATAAATTTTTAAAAACGCATTTCTTCGTTTTTAAAATAAATTTTATATATTTTGCTGTTGCTGTATTTATATTTACACTGTATTATTTTTCTTCAAATGTCATAAAAATCATCATCATCATCTTCTGTGACGTGATTGACAAGGTTGAAGTTTAATTTCAACGCCGCCGCAATATAATTTTTTATTCTAGCCGCCGTATAATTTTTTCGCCGCCGTATGTAGAATCAGCCAATAAGAAGTAACTTGTACAATAGAAATCTGTAATATCGTCCTAAATGTCACTATAAAAACTAGATAAACTAAGAATAAAGTTACTAAAAATTACGATTAACTGACAGGTAAAAAAACGTCATTTAGAATTAATTTTTAAAATTTCTTCGTTTGAAGAAAAAATAGAATGTGTTATTCAGAGTAAAAGTGTCTTTGTGTGCCTCCCATGCAATTGTCCGACTCACTTCGCTCGTCGTGCAAACTTCCGTGCTCGCCACACAAAGTATCAGTTTTACTCTTAATAACACAATATATTATTTTTAAAAACTTATTTCTTCGTTTTTAAAATAAAATTTATATATATATATATATATATATATATATATATATATATATATATATATATATATATATATTGTGACGATCACTTGGGCCGCTGCGACTTTGGCGGTCCGTGATGTCGTGGTTCTTCCCCAGGAAGTCGGGTTTTCTCGGGCGCCAATCAGCGGAACCTAGGGAGAGAACAAAATGCCACGGGAACTCTAGGTCGGTTAGGCCAGGGTGGTAACTAAAATCCAGAATTACTAAGAAAAACCAGTATTTATTGCAGATTCCTTTGGTTCCATACGTCGTTAACGCTGGGAAGTCACAGTCGTAGTCGCGGTCTGAATTTATCGCGGTCTGGAAGGAAGTACAGCCAAACCAGATACCAGCTTGAGACTGTACGGTAGGGATGGGTCGTTGTCGAGTCAAGGAGAGGAATAATACCAAACTGGATGCCAGCTTCAGGAATCAGGACGACGAGTATCACCAAACTGAAGCCAGCTTAAAGTTCTACTCGTCGGGGTTAGCGGTCAGGACGGTAATACGGTCTTACCTACAAAAAGTCGGTCTGTAGATCTGTGGATCTCGGAAATAAATCGCAGTTGTCGCAAGTAAACTTAGTTTATGTCGCTATCAGAGGCTAGTAAACAAGTGATCAGACTCAGCCTCGGAGGCCGTATTTATACCCCAATTACTAATTAAACTTGTTTAAACAAATTGTACGACAAAGATGGAGAGTTTTAAAATATTGTTATTTTTGTTTAATAAAATTTAATTTTATTCTAGACGTCGTTCTTTGACTTCCCTGCGTTTTACAAAGTGTTATATTACATTTTATGACATTTTAGAATATTTCACAATTTATTTTGGGACATTTGAATTTCGGCTTCGGTCGGAAGTACGGATATTTGCCGCATCTGCCCAGTGGCGTCTTGGTGGTGGTTTTGACAGCTTTCTGTAGAGTGAAATATCTGTGAAAATAAACATTTTACGCAGGGATGTTTAATGTGAGTATGATTATCAGTAACAGGGTGATGTTTTATGCACGTGATTTTGTAGGTGGCTCAGGAACTGTCACTTGGCCAAACACGTGGTTTCGAAGTTGGGTTAGGCCGTGCGCTTGGTGAAAAAACGATATGAACGGCTTCCCTGTGGTCTGGAAGGCTGGTGATGATGATGATCGGATGACGGAACAGTGTTGTGTGAGTAACGGGGAGTATCCGTGATTGCGGACAGGAAGTCAAGTTAGTGACGCTTCGTCACACCCTCCCCTTACTCCGGGAGTAAAATGAAAAGACACGTAAGTTTCTTTTTTCCTGTTGTTTTTATTATTTTAAGCTGTTTGGCTTGCCCTCTTCTTCTTTTTGTTTTTCTGACGCCGTTTGGGAGCGTTCGTAGAGTACTCCGTTACCCACATCACTCCACCTCCGGGACGAGGTGCCAGTACCCTACACCGGCGGAACGAGAGCGCAGGCGTGGCCGTGGTGAACTCGGTCGGTAGCTGCGGCGGTGTGGTCCCTCCAGGGGTGTCCCGTGCTGCACTCGCGGTACGGAACGGCGGTGAAGACGGTGGTCGAGCCAGCACCGGCGACACATAGTCTGGGGGCGACCATTTCGGCGGACGGACGACCGGCCGGTGTTCCACGACCTGTGCGCTGGGCGTCTCTGGGCGTTCCGGTGTTATCTGGATGGGTGACGCGTCCAGGATAAGAAGCGAGGGCGAGGGCGGATGCCGGTGTGCTGGTGGAGGAGTAACCTCCATGGGAGCAAGGCCAGATGTTCGGGTCTCCAGCGGAGGCACGGCAGGACGCCGTGGCGGCGTCTTCAGCAGCTCAGACGGGTCTGGCTGCGTTTCTCCTCGGAACGGCAGCGGGCCCGTCGTGACTTCACTCTCGGCGGGAACCCGAAGAGCTTTCATCACGGCGGGAAGCCGAGGACTCGGTGATGGTGCTGGATCGGCGGCGGTTCTTCCTCGGAACGGCGGCGGGCCCGTCGTGACTTCACTCTCGGCGGGAACCCGAAGAGATTGCATCACGGCGGGAAGCCGAGGACTCGGTGACGGCGGTGCGGGATCGGCTGGTCGCTGGAAGTGACGGCCTCGGTCGGTAACGGTGGCTGTGTGATCCCCCCAGGTGTGCCCGGTGCCGGACTCCCGGAACGGAACGGAAACGGCGGTGGAGTCGGCAGCGGCGTCTGGAGCGGACCACGTCGGCGGTCGGCGGGCCGGCCGAGGTTCGACCAGCGGACTTGTTTACTAGCTCACATGTTGGACTTCTAATCCAACGGTAATGAGGCGGTTGACTGGACTGAGCGTACTGTCGTCTTCAACAGCATGATGTCGGCTTTTCTGAAATTCTAGTGTTACCCGAATGAAGATGATGAGTCCCTGCTCGAGCCGCCAATTTGTGACGATCACTTGGGCCGCTGCGACTTTGGCGGTCCGTGATGTCGTGGTTCTTCCCCAGAAAGTCGGGTTTTCTCGGGCGCCAATCAGCGGAACCTAGGGAGAGAACAAAATGCCACGGGAACTCTAGGTCGGTTAGGCCAGGGTGGTAACTAAAATCCAGAATTACTAAGAAAAACCAGTATTTATTGCAGATTCCTTTGGTTGCATACGTCGTTAACGCTGGGAAGTCACAGTCGTAGTCGCGGTCTGAATTTATCGCGGTCTGGAAGGAAGTACAGCCAAACCAGATACCAGCTTGAGACTGTACGGTAGGGATGGGTCGTTGTCGAGTCAAGGAGAGGAATAATACCAAACTGGATGCCAGCTTCAGGAATCAGGACGACGAGTATCACCAAACTGAAGCCAGCTTAAAGTTCTACTCGTCGGGGTTAGCAGTCAGGACGGTAATACGGTCTTACCTACAAAAAGTCGGTCTGTAGATCTGTGGATCTCGGAAATAAATCGCAGTTGTCGCAAGTAAACTTAGTTTATGTCGCTATCAGAGGCTAGTAAACAAGTGATCAGACTCAGCCTCGGAGGCCGTATTTATACCCCAATTACTAATTAAACTTGTTTAAACAAATTGTACGACAAAGATGGAGAGTTTTAAAATATTGTTATTTTTGTTTAATAAAATTTAATTTTATTCTAGACGTCGTTCTTTGACTTCCCTGCGTTTTACAAAGTGTTATATTACATTTTATGACATTTTAGAATATTTCACAATTTATTTTGGGACATTTGAATTTCGGCTTCGGTCGGAAGTACGGATATTTGCCGCATCTGCCCAGTGGCGTCTTGGTGGTGGTTTTGACAGCTTTCTGTAGAGTGAAATATCTGTGAAAATAAACATTTTACGCAGGGATGTTTAATGTGAGTATGATTATCAGTAACAGGGTGATGTTTTATGCACGTGATTTTGTAGGTGGCTCAGGAACTGTCACTTGGCCAAACACGTGGTTTCGAAGTTGGGTTAGGCCGTGCGCTTGGTGAAAAAACGATATGAACGGCTTCCCTGTGGTCTGGAAGGCTGGTGATGATGATGATCGGATGACGGAACAGTGTTGTGTGAGTAACGGGGAGTATCCGTGATTGCGGACAGGAAGTCAAGTTAGTGACGCTTCGTCACACCCTCCCCTTACTCCGGGAGTAAAATGAAAAGACACGTAAGTTTCTTTTTTCCTGTTGTTTTTATTATTTTACGCTGTTTGGCTTGCCCTCTTCTTCTTTTTGTTTTTCTGACGCCGTTTGGGAGCGTTCGTAGTGTACTCCGTTACCCACATCACTCCACCTCCGGGACGAGGTGCCAGTACCCTACATATATATATATATATATATATATATATATATATATATATATATATATATATATATATATACATATACAGAGTGTTCCATTTAAGCGTGCCACCATTGCTATCTCGAGAACTGTAAGAGCTACGAGGTTGGTTAAATTAGCAAAGAACCACCATTTTATAAGACTAATACAATGAGCAAAAAAAATTTTTTTTTTGACCTGCGGTTCTCAAAATATGGGACACAACTTTCTTATTTTAAATGGGAACAAATGTTTGTTTTTAGGTTATTCGATAGAGTATTTTTTTCTGAATTCAGCGATATAAACTTATCATATACTAATATAACAAAATAATTGCGAAAAATATATGTTAGATTTATATGTATTTTATTTATATATGGCTGAAACAAGAGTGCTATGATTAGAAAACATAGACATGTAGTTCTGTCTAACATTGTTTGATTATTTTTTGTTAAATTTTATGTTCTTAAACTGTCAGTTTTAAGACGAAAATGAATTGTTTTCTATCCAAAGCACTCTTCTTTCAGCCAGATGTAAATAAAATACATATAAATCTAACATGCATTTTTCTCAGTTATTTTGTTATATTAGTATATGATATATTTATATCGTTGAATTTAGAAAAAAATACTGTATCGATTAACGTAAAAATAAACATATGTTCCCATTTAAAATAAGAAAGTTGTGTCCCGTATTTTGAGAACCACTGGTCGAAAAAATTTTTTTTTTATTCATTGTATTAGTTTTGTAAAATGGTGGTTCTTTGCTAATTTAACCGACCTCGTAGCTCTTATAGTTCTCGAGATCCAGGGCATTTTTATCAAATTTTCGGGCCCTAGGCCGAAAGTAATTTTCGGGCCCCCTCTTCCCCTTTTACAAAAACAATGCACATGTTTATATTTACTATGTATGTTTATTAAAATTTATAGGAACATTAGCTACCATTTTTGGAGTTAATGATAGTTGAAGAAATTATTAGGAACTGCGGTCAAACACGTTATATTGAACGAAACCGACATTTCGGTCACACAATGACCATCTTTCATATTAAAGTCCTGAAGATTGTCATTGTATGACCAAAACGTCGGTTTAATTCAATAAAAAGTTTTCATCCGAGTTATTTCAACTATTATTTATTAATTAAAGGCAAAATAGAACAATAGATTGGTATACATATTAGATTTATTACCTACTTAACAACAATAGATCAGTACAGAGTTATGCAAATAAAATAAAACTATCTACAAAGAAACTTTGCGGGATGTTTGTGCCGCAAATTCTTCTATTAAATCATTGCAGTCAAGAAGCTGTGCATCTTCGCGTTCAACGTGAAGAATTGAGAAAGCTGTTAATTTTGTCTGCGATAAACTATTTCGTAAATAATTTTTTACTCTGTTCAGAGCGGAAAAACTTCTTTCGCCACTAGCGTTGCTTACTGGCAAGGTTAAAAATATTTTTAATAATTTCTCTACGTTGGGAAAAGATCCAGATATATTTGTACTTTTAATTAATAGTAACATTTCTGCAGGACTATTTATATTTGTACTTCTAATTAAATAAAGAAAATGTCTCATTTCATCATCTACATCTTCAGATATATCTGCTCCGATATATTGATTTTAAGTCATCTAAATTGAGGTTACAGTCAGGAGATAAATTTTTATCCAAAAAGCATTGAAAACTTTTATAAATACTTTTATAAGCTTCAGATCGTACCTTTACTTGATTTAATATTGTGTCACAAATCACAAAATACACATTGATACGAAAATGGTCTCGTTCTTCCAAATAAACTTGTTTTTCTAAACCTTCATCAAAAAATGGTTTCCTCTTACTTACTCTTTTTGATTTGTATTCTTTAATATCTGATATTCTTAAAGCTTCCTTTTCACATTCGTTAAAATTATTTCGTAAATCACTAATAAAATGTTCTAGTGATAAAAATAATTCATTTGAAATATTAAATGTAGCAATATAATCCTGAAATGACAACGAGGCTGCATTGAAACGACCTAAAATTTTATTCCATATAATAATAAAAACGGCGAATTCAAGCGAATTCATTTTTTTAATTAATTCAAGTGCTTCAATTTGAGCGTTTTTTTTGTGAATGGTCCTCGGATAAAATTGTAAGAGCCTTTTTAATTTCAAAAAAACCATTTTTTAAGGATCGTACAGCATCATGTCGAGATGACCATCTTGTACTTGATAGTCTTTTAACTGTTAAATGAGGTTTACTTTTAAAACAATTTTGTAATACAGCCCAACGATGTGTAGACCCAGATAAAAAAATATAAATATTTTCAACTAAATCAAAAAAAAATTTTCAATCTAAACAACACTCTGCCGCATAATTTCCTATTAAATTAAGGGAATGGCTTGAGCAGGGTATATAATGAGCAGAAGAACTGCGTTGCTTTATTCTACTCTGTAGACCTTGATACTGTCCCGACATATTGGCCGCATTATCATAACTTTGGCCTCTACAATTATGTATATCTAGACCATACTTTTCAAGTTTTTCAATGATGACTTTTTCTAAATTTTCACCGGTATGTGAATAAATAGGAATAAATTCAATAAATCTCTCAACAATGTCACAATTTGGTAGAACATATCGTATAATTAATGTTAACTGGTCTATATGCGAAATATCTGTAGTTGAATCTACTATAATAGAGAAGTACTTTGCTTCTTTTATTTCACTAATAAATTTTGATTTTAATTTATTACTCATAAGACATATAAATTCGTCACATATAGTGGAAGATAAGTAGCTTACATTACCCTTTCCCGAATTACCGTAATTTTGTAAATGTTTAGCGAAGAATGGATCATACTCGCTAAGATATTCCAGAGACCCCAGAAAATTTCCATTATTTTTCGAAAATAAATTTTGGTTATCTCCAAGAAATGCCAGCCCATGATTAGTTAAAAATTTTATAGTTGATACCACACATTTTAATACATCCCGCCAATAGTTTTTTTGATTTTCATACGTTTTAATCAGTTCTTCCTTTAGTTCGAGAACGAATTACAAATGTGCAAATGGCACTCATGTGGTCTTTTGAATGTTCGTGTTCTGATAGTCGAGAATGCACATTTTTCCAGTCATCATATCCCTCTGTCATATTATTTTTAACTTTTCCAAATAATTTACATACATAACAATACAATTTCTTGGTTGTTGAAGTATATACTAACCAGTCTCTATTCAATATATCTTCGTTATTTTGCCTTTTAAATACGTTATGATAAATCTGTCTATTGCGTGAAATATTACCTTCAGTACATTCTTTTTTCGATGAATCTAAATTTCCAAAAATTTGAGGAGGAGGTTTCTTATGAAATATTCTTGAACTTTTTCTGTTATGTTTAAAGGCCAAAACGCAATATCGTTTGAATAAAATTCAATGTTACTTGTACTGGGTCCTTTTTGCTCTAAGGATAAAGTTGATTCAGTTGTTAAAGATTCCGACACGGTCACATTTTCGGTAATCACTTTAGTGCTATTGCTGCTAGACGCAACTTCCTCAGTAAAAGTCTTTGATAATTCAGTTGCAGTTTCACAGGTACTATCTAGAGAATCTGATTTAATTACACTTGTTATTGAAGCCTCATTCATAAATTTTTTCAAAAACTTGTGTTGTTTATCATTTTCAATTTCTTTTTTGATTTTCAGTTTCCTCTTTTCAGCACCGGACTTATGTTTATAAGACATTATTGTTTGTAGTATAGGTATTATAAAATCTAAAAGTGAAAAAACCAGAAATACATAAAATAATATATATATATATATATATATATATATATATATATATATATATATATCAAGTATAGATATTAAACTTACCTACCCCTAAAGAGATATATAGGTAAATATAAAAAGTACAATGTTTAAATATATTTTTCAAGGGTTACAAAAATACGTTTCACTGTACACGAATATTTTGAATCTACAGTGTCTTAAATCGTAAAACTAGCTGATGCTGATATACACATATACACAAATCAACTGTATTTTTCGTTATTCTATATCTTTCAGTAGATCTTGGTTGCGTCCTTACTTATGTTTATCAATGCTCGAGGGAATTAACCCAAACAATAACAATATAAATTCTGCGTAATATAAAATTATATATATGTAGTGAACCGCACATCTAATTAGTACTAGTTTGGGGCGAAATCTTCGTAGAATTTGTTTTGATAATGTGTAACTTCTCCCTTCACATTCATCATTACCACTTACAAAGGAAATCAAATCGAACAAATTAAATATAGTATTGGTAATAGTAATGTTAGAAAAAATGTAAATAGCTACTGTATATTTTTAAATATAAGAAATAAAAATTAAAAAATTAAATGGATAAATATATTACAACAACCGGGCCCTGCGGACCCCATGTGTAAGCGGGCCCTAGGCCGTGGCCTTGTGGGCCTAGGCGGTAATAAGGCCCTGTCGAGATCGCAATGGTGGCACGATTAAATGGAACACCCTGTATATATATATATATATATATATATATATATATATATATATACATATATATATATATATATATATATATATATATATATATATATATATATATATATATATGTATATATATAGATTGAAACGATTTCGACATCGTTTCGCGGTTTTTATTTTAAATTTAAAATTTGCTACTAAAAAATTATTCCCGACATCTCTTGCGGCGAGTTCCGGCTGGAGCTGAAGGTCTGTGCATGGTGAGACGGCGAGGAGACTTGGTTCAGACTCGGAGCTGATAAGGTGTGATTCTTCCGATTTCTAAATTTTGTTCCAAAATTTATTATCTTTTGTCATCCACAGTTTGTTACAATTATTTTTGAGTTAGTGTTGTTGGTTGATACAAATTACTGTTTTTATGGTGAGTTATAATTATATTTTTTCTATTGTTAAAATTTTTTTATTTTATTAATGGCGGAAGCCACATGCTTCTCAGCTCCCAGTGTGAGTACCAGTTCCAATTTATGATGACTTTCTTTCTTGACTCGATTCTCTCCATGTAGTTTATTATTTTTTTCTATTTTATTTCGTATAACCTCTCTGTCTGATAGAATTTTGACTTAGCCTTATGCTAATTTAACAGTCAAAATATAATTTATTTTTAAGTATTTAGTTATTAATTATCGTTATATTTTTTTGGAGATCGCTTTGTTACCGTTTTATTTTTATCTTTATTCGATTGCCAAAAAAAAGGGATCAATTCCTGTATTGAAAATTCTATCTCATTAAAACTTTGGTTTAGCGGGTAAAACAAACATTCTGCCTTTCTTTCTTTTATCCTTATTCTATCTTTTTATTATTCTTTTGGTACCAAATCTTTATTCTTTATTAGCGTTAATATCAATGTTATATTTTTATTTATCAACGAGCTATTGTTTGTTATATATTTTTTATAATTATCTGCAGTGCAATTTGTTGCCTAAATTTTTTTAAATTGTATAGTCCATCTGGTCCTGGTTTGGTCGCGGGATATTTGGGTTCGGAGACTGAAGTTTGACCACAGTCCTACATCACACACACTATACGTCATTAGACGAAACTACCAAAAGACACTCAGCAGCTGCCGCAACTATAACATCCACGCCTACACTGTACCCATCGGCACACAAAACACACGGCTACTGCATCCCGCGGGGCTGTACCGACGTTGGAAGTCACACAGCTGGTGCTTGCCACTACCCCAATACTACACGGCTATCTTCAGCTTCTTTTCAAGTCCGAGTACCCGTGAGGCCAATTCCAGGGCCCAACAATATTGTTATCCCCACAACCAAGATAAGTATTTTTTTTTGTAAAGGCAATTTAATTGTTAATTGTTTTACTTATTTTTTTTGCGTTGCAATAAAAAAAAAAAACTAAATACTAATTTTCATAGTGTGTTATGTCCACTATCTTTCATTTCGACATAACTGGCGCCCATTTCATTCCTGTCACTACATCCTACCTCACACCGACTTACGACTCAGCGCTACCACTACCAAATCTGAGCTGCCGAGGTAAGTGTGTGACGTAGCTAGAATACGAGAGGTTGGTAGCAGTGTTTGTCACTATTTTTCTCAGCTGAGATAATATATATATATATATATATATATATATATATATATATATATATATATATATATATATATACAGGGTGGCCCAGCGAAAATTATCAGCGCAATTTTTGGCCACTTAGGTATTTATAATTAAATATTATCAATTTAATTTAATTTCATAAAATATATTCAAAATTTTCAAATTTTTCACACACGTGCACTGCCTCACTTATAAAAAGCATATGTTGCTGTGTCAATATGACACAATTTTTAATTAATTCTTGTGGTTTTTAGGATGAGTGGAAGTCAAAGAGATGTTTCTCTAGAGGTCATAAGGGATTCAAGTCCCAAGGACGTCGTGACTATGGAGGAGGAGCTCATACGTAGCCCAACTCCACCCACTTCCAAACTCGAGGAGTTTATAGAAAAACTCCGATTGAATGACCAGAAAAGTAAACTGAGCGGTGCCGCCAGAAAACGCTTTAAGTGGCTCATAAAAAGTGGGCTTAGTGCTGACGAAGCACATGTCAAAGCCCTTCAACCCATAAAGGATAAGGGTCCAAAACGGACCCGGTCCGAGGAATCTACGCCCAAAATGTCTGTTAATAGACAAAAAACAGATGCTAAAGGCCAACCCAGCAGTGGTGCTCTGCCACCACCTGATAAGACTACACCCGTCTGTGAGCTTTAAACAGGCAATCCTGGGCACACGCGTCGGCATCCTGCACTATAATTATCCGGAGGATATTTTAGAAACAGGACAGCTCACGAAAATACAGGATGCAATCCTGGAATTAATCATTAAAGAGGCTAAAGGCTCTGTGACGCCTAAGTTTCTAGGGACAACCTTCAAGTCCGGATGGCTGAGCGTCAACTGCGCCGACAAAGCCACCGCCGAAAGGCTATTAGGCAAAGTCGTTAGCTTAAAGCCTTGGGAAAGAGCTCATCTAAAAGCTGTGGAGGAAAAGGATTTGCCAAAGTCCAGCATTGTAAATGCATATTTCCCCAACAGCACACACAACCCGACAGATCAGATATTGAATCTGATACATGGCCAAAACGAGGGCCTGGACACGCAGCAGTGGAGGGTTTTAAAGAGGACAGATGAGGGCTCGGCAGTACTTCTTACACTGTCCATAGACTCGACGTTATTAAACACCCTTAAAAAAGCTGATTTCAAAATCAGCTATAAATTTGGCCAGACAACGATCAGGCTAAAGGGTAAAAAACCCAACAAAAAGCCTACCGACGTCACTGCCAAAAAAGCCATTACCAGCACTGCTACAGGTAAGGTTAACATAAAAAAGGAGGCAGGAAGTAATGCCACCAATATTAACACTGGAAATTACAGATTAAAACTAGGTAAAGGTAAAGAGGCTGCCCCAAAGCCTCTACCCAATCCCACACCTACACACTCCAAGACACCACCGGCCGTCGGTATCACGCACAAAGGGAAACAAGTTCCTAGCTGCGACATGGCTCTGAACAAAACGTGATGTCCAGCAGTAATATAAAGATGCTGCAAGTGAATCTTCAACACTGCATAACTGCCTCTGATGTGTTAAACAAAACATTCATTACCACTAACACCGATATAGTGATAGTTCAAGAGCCTTATGTGTATGGAGGCGTAGTAAGGAAACTTACTACACCAGTAGGTAAGTTAACCTACTGTAATGAACAAGATGTCACTCCAAGAGCAGCATTGCTCATTAAGACATCGATTAAATTTGTTACATTAAACAAATTTATATCTAGGGATTTGGTAGCTGTGGAAGCTACACTGCCTATATCAGGAGGTATGCAAGAGGTAATCATTGCATCGGTATATTTCCCGGGAGAAACGATGGAAGCCCCACCTCCGCTGGTAAGGGACCTGATCTCCTACTGCAAACATAGAAACAGAAACCTCATCCTGGGATGTGATGCAAACGCACACCGTACAGTTTGGAGTAGTAGAGACATAAATAGAAGGGGTGAGTACCTTTTCGAATTTATTTCTAGTACTAACATAGATATAATAAATAGGGGTAAAGAACCCACTTTTATAACTAAAAACAGGCGTGAGGTATTGGACATTACGTTAGCCACGCCTCAAATTGGCTCTGAAATATATAATTGGCATGTCTCAAATGAAGCCTCAATATCGGATCATAGATATTTAAGGTTCGAGATAAAGGCTAATAAAGAACTTAAAACTCCGATTCGTATTCCGAAACTAACAGACTGGGTCTTGTACGAAGGCCACTTAAAGTGTGAAGTGGAAGAACTTACGAAAATTAATATAAACACAATTGAGAAACTGGAAACAGCCTCTATTGACTTTCATAATGCGCTACACACAGCATATGAAAACAGCTGTAGAGTAAAGCTGCGACAAAGTACTAGGAAAGTACTTTGGTGGACCGAGGAGCTAAGTAAACAAAGAGTCACTGTTAGAAGGTTATACAACAAAACCAAAACCAGTGGCAGCGATGAGAGCTAGGAGCAATATAGAAGTGCCCTAACCTCATATAATAAAGAAATTCGCAGATCTAAAAGGAATGCATGGCGTAGTTTTTGTGAGGGCTTATCAGAAACGTCCACGGTAGCTCGCTTTCATAAAGTCCTATCAAAAGATCATACGAATGAAATAGGCCTACTAAAGAAACCAGACGGGGATTTTACGACAGATTCAAAGGAAACATTGGAGCTTCTGTTAAGCACACACTTAAAACAGAACAATTATTGTGAAAGATAGTTTTTTTTTTTTGAAAAAAAAAAAAAACATCTGAACGCAACGACTATACCTTTAATATACTTTACAAATTTAAACAGAATTTATCACAGTGTATTCTCATATATATAGTTGGAAAGTTGAGAAAAAATGATGAATTCAATATTACTTGAGTGTTTTGCCCAACACCGTCGAGATTTTGTGTAATTTTCATTTAAAAATGTTAATTGACTTTGGACTAACAAAAATTACTAAATTTATATTGGTCACATTGAAATTTTCCGTCATTACAGGTACATTTTAAAACGAAAAATCTTGACAAATAAGACGAATTACGAGGTAATGTCTGTTTTATTATGTCTATTACTATTAAACTTAATTTATCTATACATTTTCTTTTCATTTTAAACACTTTAATTTACCAAGTTTTGTATGACTGTTATTTTTGACAGTTGCTTCATGGGCTCATAAAGTGACGGATATCTCGGTGAAAAAGACTATTACTTCTAAAATTACAGCAAGATATTGTAGGGAAATTATCGCAAATCATCAGTAATACATGTACTTTACGGTATAATATAAATATTTGCATATTAATAGTAAATTTTTTTCATTTTTATTTAGTTATTCTAACCTACATGTACTCTCACATATTAAGATGGAATTTTAAATAAAATAAAGCAATTAGTTGGATGAAAATCATTATTATAAGTGAGAATATAACGTATCCTTCAAAATGAAACCCGAAAATTGGGCGATATTATAAAATTTAACAAAAATGGCACATTCGACACTTGTGTTGGAGACACGAGCGAGTTATCTGCGTGAAAAATGTCCTTTCTTCTAAAATGTATAGTGACATATTGTATGAAATTTGGTTGAAATCATCTCTAAAACAGGTACTTTAATATAGAATATAAATATTTATTCATTAATAGTTAAATAATTAACTTTTTAGATGTGACCATAACCTACATGTACTCAGATATACTAAGATATAATTTTAAATAAATTAAAATAATTCACTGGGTAAATGTTGTTACAATAAGTGACAATATTACATATTTTTAAAAATACAACCAATAGATTATTCCAGAATGGATTATTTAATCAAGAAAACTGCATTTCAAAATCGACATTTAAAAACTGATATTTGATTATCATTAAAACACTTCCAAAGGTAAATACATACTGTATAGCATTCTTCCCTTATGAATAAATACTTTTTTTTGGATTTGGATGTCCACTTATTGTACTTTTTAACAACTATATACTAACTGCATCAAAATAAATTGTCTAAAACAACAATTTCTACGAGTAAACATGACATACTTTATAAGAAAATGGAATAAAATATTTATATAAACCTACTTTGCAGAACATTAGTTCAAGTTTATGATTACAAAAAAGAAAAATTGCAAATTTAGAAGCAAATGCTAGTCAACAATTTACAAATGTAAACATAACACCCATCTTTCAGGAATAATTGCATTTATACAGAACATATTTTTCAGTGCATCATTTACTGATTTCCGAGTACTTTAAAGACAACTATAATATCTATGGTTCTGTTTTCCACTATAGCTGCAAAACCCAATATCTGGAACAAAGAGTTCAAAAGCGTAATATCTGGGATGACGTTATATATATATATATATATATATATATATATATATATATATATATATATATATATATATATATAATGTATAATTAATAATTCCTTTCAATATTTAATTTTACTTCCTAAAAATGTTTACAAATATTATACATTATTAATTAATGTCAAATAATTGTAAATATAATGAATAAAAAATATCATAAATTAATAATATATTCCGTATTTTTATTTAATGTTTGTATTATTGTAATATTTACATTTGGCAATAACTTCAAATTTGTTGCTAAATTTCAATAACAAAAGTTGTTTGAAAATTTAGTTTTGAGAATAATTCAATTCAAGAAACATGTCTGTAAGTACATTTCACATTAATATTGAGTTTTCTTATAATAAATATAAATATTTTTTTTTCAGAATAACCAAAAAGAAACTGTGGAGATCCAGAAGAGGGAAGATGATAAAAAAAGTACGTTTCTTAAACAAATTATTTCTTTTTTTAATAAAGTTAATATTTTAGTGGAACTAGAAAAAAAAATAAAAAAAAAGGAAAAAAATAAAAAGAGGCGACAGCGACAAAAATTAAAAAAAGGTATAAATTATATACAGTTATTATTGTAAATAAATTGAAACTAATTCACGACATTGTTTACAGAACAGAAAAACAAAGAGAGTAAGGATGAGAGTAAAAAGAATATGAATAAAGGAAACAATAAGTATTATAACATTACATTCAACTATTCATAAGTAATAAAATATAAAAAACGTGCATTTTGACTTTCACTATTAATTATAATACATAATAATAATTTTTAATCCATCATTAACTTCTTCCAACAACAATTTACACACTTTAAAATAATCTTTTAATATGAATAATTACATTTTTATTCTTATACATGGTTCCGATATATCTAAATTCATATTGTTCTGTAAATTTAAAAAACCAATACGCTTTTCTACATATTCCTTTGGAATAAACGACCACTCATTATTTCAAATGTGTTGTCTGTATTGTCTTTTAAGTACTTACAAATTTTGACAGTTCTTTCTCTTTCTTTATTCAGCTTCATAAAGATATAAATGAACATAGCAACAGCTAAGCATAAATGTAATCATGTTTTTTTGGGAACATAAAAATGTATCAGGTTATAAATTACTGTATTTTTCACATTATTTATATTTATAAAATAGAAAATTATTTTTAAAATAATACATTTTTACACATTCTTTAACTAACTTCATACTTATTGTGTCAAGTGATGACAGTTATGTTCAGTCAAACTGAATTCTTTATTAAAAAATTCATGCTTTTCCATTCATTTTAGAAATTTACAAAACAAATATTATATGAAAACTGGAAAATTTTGTCAAGCTAGATCATTTAAAACTATTTAACAATTAAATGTTAATATTTAATAAAAAATATATATATACAGAGTGAAAACTCAAAACCTTGACATAGGGAAATAGCATGGAAAAATAGTTTTTTGCTGTTTTTATCTGTTCTGCTAATAAACTCGGGTGGATGTGGTATCGTTAGTTACATTACTTCATTTTGTATATAATAAAATCAATTGTTGTGTAATATGGCCTTTTTTTAATGAAATATTTGATAAAATAAATTGTATTTTGAAAGTTACCGTTCATATTTTCGAAAAAGAAATGTCTAAACAAAATGCACCATAGTCGAGTGGATAAGATGGTGGACTACTAATACCATTTGCTGTGGTTCGAGACCGCCTCGGTCCGAATTTTTTTTTATTAAATTTCACTTTATTTAAATGTAAAAATAAGAAGAACGATAGTTTTAAATATTTATTTTATTTGAAACTAATTGCAAATAAAAATACATACCAGCAAAATAATCTCTAATATCTATTAATCTTTGCCCTGATAATAAAGTTTAATAATATTTATTCTATCTTCTAATACAAAATCCATTTTGAAACAAGAAATACAAAATGAAACTCTAACACGCAGATATATTATAATAAAAATATTTAAAATATAATATAATAAAAAAATTTGGACAGAGGCGGTCTCGAACCAGAGCAAGTGGTATTAGTAGTCCACTATCTTGTCCACTCGACTATGAAGCATTTTATTTAAAAGTTTCTTATTCAGAAATATAAAGGGTAGCTATCAAAATACAATTTATTTTATCAAATATTTGAGTTAAAAAAGGCCATAAGTAATGTAATTAACGATACCACATATATTTGATTTTATTTAGCGGGACAGATGGAAACATCAAAAATATATTTTCACATGCTATTTCCCTATGTCAAGGTTTTCAGTATTCACCATGTATAAGGATTGTACCGGCAATACGTAACTGTATTTCAAAACAAACAACGATTGCCTGCATGTTTCAGACTTATGATTGTTATAGACATTTTGTAACAATTTAGAAATGAAACAACACTTGCGACTGCGCAGCGCCGTGTAATGTGAATCAAAATTAATCTGGGTAGGAAGGCCATGTTTGTTTAATCTATTCTTTACCTACTACAATAACTGCATCAAAATAAATTGTTTAAATCAACAATTTCCAGGAGTAAACATTACATATTTTATAGGGGAATGAACTAATATATTTATATTAACCTACTTTGTAGAACATTGGTTCCAGTCTATGATTACAATAAAGAAATACTATAAATTTAGAAGCAATCAAACTCCCCTCCATAAAGCACAATATTATAATTGTCTTCATCTTTAGTAATCTTTCATTTAACTCTTATATTTATTATGTATGTTTATTTGTAGATATTAAATATACTGTAAAAAAAAAAATATTACTTTCTTTCTTCTTCGTACAGTTATGAATGAATGTAGTTGCAAATAAACTAATGTAATCATGTTTATTTTATAATATAAAAATAATATATCTCAAAATAATTTACCCTGTATTATATCGCACTATTTATATATCTTAAATGAACTATTTTTTTAAATACATAAAACATTCATTCCTATAACTTTGTTCGCTAACTTCATACTTCTTTATATTATTGTTTCAATTATTGATAATGTATCAATTATTGTGTCAACATTGGGAGTGATATTTCTTAATTTTGTGGTTTCCTGTGGCATTGAGTAGTTTTATCCTCGGTTATATCTGTAAGTCAATTTAAGTTTCTTTCTTAAACTTTCTCTATAAATATGCATTTCATATTTTCAATAAAATTTTATCAGTTTTTTTTTTGTAAGGTTAATTCTCTCTGTCCACATATGTATTTGTACTTCGATTTACTACTATTCTTCTAACATATTATATTTATTATAATCACTACTATTTTAATTAAATTTAAATAATATAAATTTACAATGACAACATTACAATGAAGTCAGGTACGGGAAAATTTTCACAGCAATTCATTAGTATTTTAAATCAATTTAAAAATATATATCATAAATTACGATACATGTATAAATTATAATTTCTTCAATATATTTCTCTATAATAAACAATTATTTTTTGAAATAAATCATGGATGTATATCCAACTTATGACAACATTCACATAATTTTATTTATATTGTTATTATTTGGATTTCTGAAAAATTATTCAAAGTGTCTTGATTATGTTGATTTTTTGTGGACACGCAGTAGTATTTACAAGTTATTTCTGTAAGTAGAATTAAATATGTATCATTTTATGCTAAAATTTCATTATAAATATGTCATCAAATTTAATTTATATTTTCATTCATTCATAAAGGATATAATTAGTATACATACATATAACAAATTATTTGACAATAAATTATGTAACATGAAGTGGTAATTTACAACAAATACGAGTAAAATAATAGTTATAAGTTTCATTAACTTTTTATTATAATATTCAGTAGTTAACTTTAGTATTTCATTTCTCAATATGTATGATTACCAAAGTGTAAAAATGAAATGAACAAAAACATCATACTAATTACATTCTTCAAATTTTGAGTAGTTTATAACACGCGTAATTTATGAATTACTGTTACTAAAAACAACTTCTCCGCAAATTTATTATTGAAATTAAAACATTTTTAAATTATTTCATATCTACATATTTACAATAAAAATATATATTGATCAATTGTGAACTATATTACTAAATAATATTTTTTATTTTTAAAAATGTACAACTACATACATTATTAATTACCATAAATCAATACCTTTCAGGAAACAATATATACCTATGGACAATAAAATTTATTATTTATTAAATATGTTTTAAAATAAACTTCAGGCAAAGTTCGTTGATTTGTGAGGAAAACGAGGTTTCATTTATAGCCAATATTTGCTAGAAAAATAGGTTACATTTTGATTTTAAACACATTTCTTGATTTAAATTTATCAACAATCTCTGTGTAACGAACAAATACGTTAGATTTTCTTTCTAAACTGTTTTATTGATTAACATTTATCAATAACCAGTCAGTAATGTAGATTTTGGTTAGGATTTGTTTCTATAAGGTTTTCTTGATATAAATTTGTCCATAATCTCTTTCTAATTAAATGATATGTTAAATTTTGCTCCAATAAGGTTTTGCAGATAGGTTAGGTTTTGTTAGTTTAAAATTATCCTCAACCACTGTTTACGCATAAGATAGGTTAGGTTTTGTTAGTTTTAGGTTTTCTTAGTTTAAAATTATCCTCAACCACTGTTTACCCGTAAGAAAAGTTATGTTTTGTTCGTTTTAGGTTTTGTTAGTTTAAAATTATCCTCGACCACTGTTTACCCGGAAGATAGGTTAGGTTTTGTTAGCTTTAGGTTTTGTTAGTTTAAAATTATCTTAAACCACTGTTTACCCGAAAGATAGGTTAGGTTTTGTTAGTTTTAGGTTTTGTTAGTTTAAAATTATCCTCGACCACTGTTTACCAGAAAGATAGGTTAGGTTTTGTTAGTTTAAAATTATCCTCGACCACTCTTTACCCGAAAGATAGGTTAGGTTTTGTTAGTTTAAAATTATCTTAAACCACTGTTTACCCGAAAGATAGGTTAGGTTTTGCTAGTTTTAGGTTTTGTTACTTTAAAATTATCTTAAACCACTGTTTACCCGGAAGATAGGTTAGGTTTTGTTAGTTTTAGGTTTTGTTAGTTTAAAATTATCCTCAACCACTGTTTACCCGAAAGATAGATTAGGTTTTGTTAGCTTTAGGTTTTGTTACTTTAAAATTATCCTTCACCACTGTTTACCCGTAAGATAGGTTAGGATTTGTTAGTTTTAGGTTTTGTTTGTTTAAAATTATCCTCAACCACTGTTTACCCGAAAGATACATTAGGTTTTGTTAGCTTTAGGTTTTGTTACTTTAAAATTATCCTTCACCACTGTTTACCCGTAAGATAGGTTAGGATTTGTTAGTTTTAGGTTTTGTTTGTTTAAAATTATCCTCGACCACTGTTTACCCGAAAGATAGGTTAGGTTTTGTTAGTTTTAGGTTTTGTTTGTTTAAAATTATCCTCGACCACTGTTTACCCGAAAGATAGGTTAGGTTTTGTTAGTTTAAAATTATGTTAAACCACTGTTTACCCGAAAGATAGGTTAGGTTTTGTTAGTTTTAGGTTTTGTTAGTTTAAAATTATCCTCGACCACTGTTTACCAGAAAGATAGGTTAGGTTTTGTTAGTTTTAGGTTTTGTTTGTTTAAAATTATCCTCGACCACTGTTTACCCGTAAGATAGGTTATGTTTTGTTAGTTGTAGGTTTTGTTAGTTGTAGGTTTTGTTGGTTTAAAATTGTTAATAATCTCTGTCTACTTAAAAATTTTTGTAGTTTTGAATTTATTCCTAATCACTGTCTTCTCATAAATAGGTTAGGTTTTGTTAGTTTAAAATAATCAATAATCTCTGTCTACTTAGAGAATTTTGTTGTTTTAAATTTATCCCTAATCACTGTCCTCTCATAAATAGTTTAGATTTTGTTAATTAAGAGTTTTGTTGGTTTAAAATTATAAATAATCTTAATCTACTTAAAGAAGTTTATTGTTTTAAATTTATCCCTTATCACTGTCTTTTCAAAGGCAAGACTTTCTTAAGGCATATCCATCATGTAAACTTACTGCAAAGACGTTATATACTTTAGCACTTAATGCGGAAAAAGGTAAACAACTACCGGGCGAGACAGAGTCTCGATTGCTTCGCTGGACTGTCGTTAAGGACGAGTTCCTTATTCAGTGTGAGGCACGAGCCCGTGAAGAAAACCTTCGTTCTCAGCAACAAGGTTTACAAGCGGGTAAAAAAGGTCGCTCTGGTCAGTACCAAAAATTACTCATGAATTTCTTCACGGAAAAATATGAGCATACTTCTTTAGCAATTTATAGCCGAGTTATGCATCTTCGTAAAGAAGGTAAAATCGTCATAAGTAACTTAGATGAAGCTCAATTATATAACATTTCTACAGTTAGTTTAACGACTTATGATGTAGAAAGTATATCGTCTGTTGCCAGTCTAACAACTGGTGGTACAGACAATTTAACGTCCGGTGCCAATTATTATATTGGTGGTACAGACATCCCAATTGTTGCCAATATTACGGGAACGCACGCAACACAATAAAATAAAATTCTTGCTTAATGCAGACACTGCTTCGTGCTGCACCATATCATGCAAAACTTGCCATCGCTAAACACAGAATCATGCAGATCTCTAAAATGCATGACTTGCCTTGGTCAGAGGTTGTCATATTTAAATTTGCCGCGTTTTCTGTGAACACCAAATCATGCAAATCTCTAAAATGCATATACTGCCTAATACAAAAGTTGTATTTAATGTAAATTTTAAAAACACAGAATAATGCAGATCTATAAAATGCATGTATTGCTTTTGTCACATCTCTAAAATGCTTGCTTTCTTCGAACTGCCATATTATTTTAGACTGATGTTGAAGCTTTCCATCAACAGATGGCATAGTATTGAAATAAAATTAATTCTCTCTGAAATGATGAAGTACTTCTGGTTTCTTGAAATATAGATATGTATGTGTATTTCTGTCAAAATTTTAAATGTCATTCAGTGATCAGTAATGATGATGAATAAAATTATGTATCCATTAATAAAGCATGGTGTATTTTTTATAAAACATATTTATTTCAGGAATCCTTACATTTTTACAGATAAAAATAAAAAGAAAGATTAAAATTAATTTAAATATTTAAAACACATCAGACAGTGCATAAGGTTCAAGTACGTTTAACTCGTGCTCTGTAAATACAATTTTCTGGTTTATTTTTCATGCTGAAAGGGATTCTTTGCAATAATTCTGTGTTATTTTATTTTTAATTTGCAGGATTAGAAACATAGTGCGTGTAACACTTGTTTAAACTTATCAAACATAAACATTTATTTTGGATCGACAAATTTACACTTTCAGCAATATTCCGCACTGTGTATTGTACATAGTTACTAAAAACGATGTATGTTCTATGACAGGTCTTTGTCTTTAATCTTTTTCTTGACGAAGGAATTTTATATTTGTCTTACATTTCTACATTAAATTCTATGAGTAAATTTCGTTATTTACCTGACGTTTGTTTACAATGAATAATAATTCATAATTATTAAAATGAATGTTTTTATTTAACGTATGGTACATACAAAATAAATTACACAAATTATACATATAAAAGCAAGCATAAAACTCATATACTTTAAGATTGCATAATAATTTTTTCTTTTAAATTCTCATTATTGCCACTATGTATCTATTCTTAAATTACGAGTTCGAGTAATGTTACTTCGATGTTTAAATTGTAATATTAAATTAGAATACTTGTTTCGAGTTTGTCATTTATAATATGAACAATAAAAAATAAAGAACTCATAAATTGTTATAATTTACCAAACGTTACGTAACACCAATGAGCTTAATAATCTATGTCTTTTCCCTTTCGTTGTCTTTTGTACAATTCAAAGAGATACATTAATTATATTTGGCTGACTTCCCCAGATAGCACAATTATATATGAACAATGAATATTCCTAAGGAATATTTGGATATTCTAGGAATAATCTGTTTGTGTTCTGTAATATTCACAGAAATTCCAGCAGATGTCTGTAATTGTTTAATCTCCTACTTTTAAGAAATATTTGTATGTTCAGATACTTAGAATAAAAAGTATCTAGCTTTAACAAATTTATGTAGGTATCTTTTAAAAGTATCTTTACTTCTTGTTATAATAAATATTGACATTTTTCCTCCATGACATCTATTTAAAATTCCCGCTCTTTGGCCAGAAAAAAGGCAACAAAAGTCGAATTTACTTCTTTGTTTGTACATACGGAGTGCAACAACTTATATTATTTATAACTATTAAACTACAACAATATGAAATATAAATATACAAATGAAAAAAAATCATTGTTATGTATAAAACAATCAGTTTACTATAGCAACGAAGGAAAAGAAATCATTGTTTCATAATGAACAATTAGTTTATTATTGTTTGTCACATCATATGATATAATATAATTCAGTTCATTACTATACATTTACAAAGTATTAAAACAGTATTCATTCATTTCACACATGTTTAGAAATTGTAAAACAAGTAGAAATACATACTTTGTAACTTTTTAAAACTTGTAATATATGTTTAAAATGTTGAATACTATTGAACTATGTATTTAGATAATAATAAATAAAAACTTAGCAATGTTTTCACTCTGTGTTTATAAGAGAACATATATTTAAATTACATGTGACAGCTGCTAAATGTAAAGGTTATGGCCAACCTTGTTTTTCAAAAAGGTCCTAACAATATAAAATTGTTATTTTAAAAGATGTTTGTTAATTTGTTTAAAAATACTGCCACATAATACAATTGTAAGATAAGAGGATGGAATTAAGAGAAATAATTTTTCATTATCATATAATGCAGATTTATAAGTAAAAGTATGATGTCAACATATGAACAGTATATTTTTGTGGATATATACATATATATATATATGTAGTAGTTCAATTAATGCTCGTAAGATGGCGCTGATAATTTAATAAGAATTAATATCTCGTAATTCTAATTAATTAGCAACAAATAATTTTTAAATTTATGTATTATTTGTAAATATGAATATTTAATGAGCTGTAATAAAAAAGATAATTTTGACTCTGGTGTCACAAGAAAAGTGCATTAGAAATATATTATTTCTGCTTGACATCTAAGTTGAAGTTTTAATAATAAAATGTTGTAAGCATAAACAATCACGGTGAAAATGTTTAATCCCTATTTCTGGACCATAAATAATAATAAATAAATGGGCTTCAACAAACTAAATGTTGTAAAAAGAAAGAAAATTGACAAAAACAGGTACCTAATGACACTTGTAGGTTATATTAATAAATCAAGGTTTAAATACATTTATTTACTTTAAACATTTGTTTCTTATATTGTTTACAGGTATTTGTAATTTATTTATATTGTAATAAAGGATTTTCAAGGTTCAATAAAGAAAAACACAAACACATCATATTTGTTGTATTGCAAGTATTGTATATAACTCTTTATTTATAATAATATAGTACAAACACATTGCATGTTTATACATATTTATTAAACTATTTAGTCAATTTTATATTCTGTTGTTCAGGTTACTTGTAAAATCCTTCCGCATGTATGAATGCTATCTGTATCATAAATAACACTATTAGTATGTTCATTCATTGCTAAACTATCTCCCACATACACATCTGTAATTGTTATAAACATTCCACACTTGCCTCATACGAACACTGTTCTCCAGATTCTTGGAATTAACAATAAACACTTTAATTGTTGTCTCCAAATACATATTATCCTGTTGTATAGCTTTCCTTGTTTGTTTAACAAATTACATAAACAAAGCTTGCTTTTGTATGTATAATTTGTGTAATTTATTTTGTATGTACCATACGTTAAATAAAAACATTCATTTCAATAATTATGAATTATTATTCATTGTAAACAAACGTCAGGTAAATAACGAAATTTATTCATAGAATTTAATGTAGAAATGTAAGACAAATATAAAATTCCGTCGTCAAGAAAAAGATTAAAGACAAAGACCTGTCATAGAACATACATCGTTTTTAGTAACTATGTACAATACACAGTGCGGAATATTGCTGAAAGTGTAAATTTGTCGATCCAAAATAAATGTTTATGTTTGATAAGTTTAAACAAGTGTTACACGCACTATGTTTCTAATCCTGCAAATTAAAAATAAAATAACACAGAATTATTGCAAAGAATCCCTTTCAGCATGAAAAATAAACCAGAAAATTGTATTTACAGAGCACGAGTTAAACGTACTTGAACCTTATGCACTGTCTGATGTGTTTTAAATATTTAAATTAATTTTAATCTTTCTTTTTATTTTTATCTGTAAAAATGTAAGGATTCCTGAAATAAATATGTTTTATAAAAAATACACCATGCTTTATTAATGGATACATAATTTTATTCATCATCATTACTGATCACTGAATGACATTTAAAATTTTGACAGAAATACACATACATATCTATATTTCAAGAAACCAGAAGTACTTCATCATTTCAGAGAGAATTAATTTTATTTCAATACTATGCCATCTGTTGATGGAAAGCTTCAACATCAGTCTAAAATAATATGGCAGTTCGAAGAAAGCAAGCATTTTAGAGATGTGACAAAAGCAATACATGCATTTTATAGATCTGCATTATTCTGTGTTTTTAAAATTTACATTAAATACAACTTTTGTATTAGGCAGTATATGCATTTTAGAGATTTGCATGATTTGGTGTTCACAGAAAACGCGGCAAATTTAAATATGACAACCTCTGACCAAGGCAAGTCATGCATTTTAGAGATCTGCATGATTCTGTGTTTAGCGATGGCAAGTTTTGCATGATATGGTGCAGCACGAAGCAGTGTCTGCATTAAGCAAGAATTTTATTTTAGTGTGATGTGTAGCTACCCAATATTACTATTGGTGGTACAATCGGTTCTACTACTGGTGTCAACTCAAAAGTTGATGGTACAGTACTGTTATCTGGTGCCGGTTTAACAACTGGTAGTACTGATGACAAAACTCCTGTTGCCGGTGTAACAACTGGTGGTACAGACCCCCCAATTGGTGCCAATATTTCTATTGGTGGTACAATGGGTTCTACTACTGGTGCCAACTCAAAAGTTGATGGTACAGTACTGTTATTTGGTGCCGCTTTAACAACTAGTGGTACTCATGACAAAACTACTGTTGCCGGTGTAACAACTGGTGGTACAGATACAACCTACGATTCCGATATGATATCGTTCTTTCAAAGAACAATGAAATGTTGGGAAATTGGGTTCAAGTTTAGCACGTCACCTCTATTCATTGATGCATGTGCAAACTGCTCGGCAGTGATTTCGAACGATGCGCGTGTGAAAACTTTCGTTGGTCAACAGCCTAATGTTTTTCAACATTATGAGGAAAGGTATATAATGTTAAATGTGGTTCATCCAACTACAATGAAACTTTATTCCTGTACTCTGTGCGCGTCAAAGGATCTTTTGACTAGATATAGGTTAGCGCCCGATCAAGTTAAGTGTACCATTGCCCAAAGCCATTTCAGACGTAAGTGATAGTGATAAACGACAGTTGTCTCTCGTCGCTTTAAAGTCGAACACAGCCAAGGCTACAAATGAAGCGTTGCGTGTATTTAAACACTTGAAAGGTGATTATGTCGTGCAACGCAAAGGTGACTCCTGTTACTTCGACATGTATGCCATGATTGTGAACCAAGATCCTGTGAACAGTACCAAGAGCAGTGACACAACAACTGTTGTAGCTGCTCTCAGGTGGTTACGTAAAAATAACCATCTGTATGAGAAATTCGCGGCGTATTATGAAACGCTCTTGCGATTTGTGAAACGCCAGCTAGGACAACCGGTTACTGTTCCTGTCGTGGACGATATGGATTTTGATCCTGTTTCTGACAAACATACAAAAACCACAGTCTTTGACGGTGAGCAAGCAGCTTTAATGATTCCTGCGTACAACATTTCATCCCGAGGTGTAAATGTAGGAAGCACAGTGACTGCGACACAACACATTCGTGGTCTCCCAGCTGCTAAAAAGTTGCATGCCCAGTTAGTGAATGTATTCTTACGTGATCCAGACTTGGAAGCGAAAGTGTTTCCGTGGCTATTCCCGTACGGTGTCGGTGGATGGCCGGCGGGAAGAAGTTACTGTGTAACGCGCGGTACATACTTGCAATGGCGAATTCGCATGTATGATAGCCGTTTCCGTGATGAAGTAGACTACATGTTTTACATGTTGGATATACTTATCAAAGACCGCCTACAATATTATTCTAGCGTCAAGGTGAATGTAGCCAAATTGGCTAAACCACTGACCGCACAACAGATTAAGGAAGCAGGTCCGTACGCCCAGTACGGAACAGAGGTGCCAGCATCAATTCCGAATTCCCGAAATTACTGGTCCTCGAAAATGCTCGACTTGATCGCTATGTCTGAGTACATGGGGCGCGTTCCTGATTTCTTCGTTACCCTAACGGAAAATGATAGTTGGCCCGAGTTGCAGGCAGTCATTCGTGACAGCTCAGCAGGTGTACACCAGGCGTCCGATTCCAAAGAGTTTGCGGATATCCATAAACGTGGAGCACCAGCTATGAAATTTCCAGTTGAAACGGTGATAGCTTTCTACCGCCGTTTTCAGTTATTTCGCAGCAAGTTTCTGCAGGATCCTAACGGTCCATTTGGAAAAGTCCTCGACTACTGGATGCGGATTGAATATCAAAAACGTGGTTCTTTGCATGTGCACTTGGTAGTTTGGTGTGACAAGCAAACTATTCCTAAGGATGCAGTTTCAGCAGAGATGCCGCGTTTCGATCACCCCATGAATGAAAAGTGGCGTGATATAGTTGGCAATTTCCAGAAACATACTTGCACCCAGCAAAGATGTTTTACTGGGAAATGTAATAAAGTGTTGTTGCGCTGTAAATATGGATTCCCATATAAAGTAAATGACACTGTAGTCTTGGAGAAGTTTGGCGTGAGATATTTGTATGCTCGACGTGCACTGGAAGACAGTCAGATCGTATCATATAATTTACCACTGCTACTTTTCTGGGATGGTCATGTAAACGTCCAACTGGTGTCAAACGGAGGCTGGGAATTGTACCTAGCCAAACATGTCGCCAAATCCGAGTACCCAATTCGTATGCGCTTACAACGAAAGGAAAAACGTAGTGACTGCGAAATGTATTTGCGGACTCGTGTAGTGTCTCTTTTAGAAGCTGCAACACTACTGTTACAGTATCCCCATGTTTTCGGTAGTCGTGAGATTATTTACTTGCCAATCAATATAAATCCGGCGTATAGATTCCTTAAACGGGCATCAGATATGCCGGCAAATATTTCGGTGGCGAGTGATATCTACTACGACACCAAACTAGAAAAGTACTTTGATCGCCCTGATGCGCTAAGTCACTTGACGTATCCGCAATTTTTTGCGCAATATCGTTATGTTGGCCAGGCGACAAAGGAGAATGAGGAACTTGATTGCGATGATGCTTCGGTACCTTCTACGGCAGGACAGAGAACATTACGCGATCGTAAAGGTCGTCGCATACAAAAACGAGTATGACATGAAGCGATTGTTCGTTTCAGGGAATACTCACCGTATGGTAATGATCTGGAACTGTATTGTTTGACGAAACTTTTAGAACGTGTTCCAGTTGATCGGACAAGCGTTAAGGCGCTGAAAGACAAAACAGGTTCATATTTAGATGAATGTTTACGTCGCAATCTGATTAGGGAGGAAGACGAAGCAATGCAATTCCTTGAAGGCGCTGCTAAACGTGGCAGCACATTACAGCGTTTAAGAGAGATTGCTACGCGTCTTATCAACGGTAACTGGCTGCAAAATCAAAACATTGATCAACTGCTGGAAACCGTTGCTCCTTATCAAATGCAGGTAGAACGAGTACGTAACGAAGCGATCGAAGATGATGACGACGCAGTTATTATTGCCGATCGTGACGGATTGGATTTAAATATCCGCACGTACTTACCCCTCGAACAGTACATTGCAGGTTTTACAGATAGCCAACGTGCTGCCTTCGACCATGTTACCAGCAAATGGCTAAAGAGTGAGCAGCGTTTGACCTTTAGCACCGGAGGCGCCGGTGTGGGAAAATCTTTCTTACTCGATAGCTTTGTTGCGTTCTGCCAGGAAAATCAAAAGACTGTGCAAAAGTTGGCAACAACTGGCTGTGCAGCCCACATCATTGGAGGTCTAACAATCCATTCATTCTTGCGAATGTCACTGGATTTAGTTAGTAACATTGAACGTGGTTCGACTGAGGCATTTCTTATTGACCACTTGGAAGTGTTGTTGATTGACGAAGTATCTATGCTCGACGAATGCATTATGCAGAAACTTGAAGAGTGCATGGTAATTCATAGCAACTTTGAGAATTCTGCTCAACGCTTTGCAGGCAAGAGTGTCATCTTGTTCGGTGATCCCGCTCAGTTACCGCCAGTGAGAAATCACATTTGGCAACCAACGTTGCTGAAAGGATTTGACTACGTAGTTCTGAAAGAAGTGTACGACAGAAAGATGACCGCCAATTCATTGATCTGTTGAACCGCGTTCGCTTAGGAGAACCATCACAAGCCGATATAGATTTGTTAAAAACGCGAGTGGTCTCACAAGCCGATTTAACACAAATCAACATTGGTGATCGTGGCCTGATGCTGTTCCCAACGCGTCGACAAAAGAACGAGATGAATGAACTTGAACTCGGTAACTTGGCCGTGGGCCAAGAGTGTGAGCGAGTACATTGCCAGTATTGAGCGACAAATGCAGCTTTTCCCAGCTGTTTTGAAGCTTAAAATTGGCGCTCGAGTGATGCTCACCCGCAATCGTGACGTTGAACACGGTTGGGTAAATGGCATTTTGGCGAGAGTTATTAGTATGTCGGACGATTACATAGTCGTAGTGGCATTAGACAACCCCCAACAGCGGTTAGTAACTTTCCGCACTAGGCAGGAGATTTGCAGCCGAAATGCGAATCAACAGTATTACAGAAAGCAGTTTCCCCTCGATTTAGCGTACGGTGTTACCATACACAAGTCACAGGGGCAGACGTTGGATGTGATAGCTGTGTCTGCGAGTGGATTAAGTTTTTCAGGGCAATTCTACACAGCGATCAGCCGTGTACGAGATTTGACTGGATTGTACTTAATTGACTTTAATCCAGAATCGATATTTTTAGCGCCAGACTTGCGGAAGTTTATCAATTGGGTAAATGAAGTCGATGCAATACGACAACGTTCATTCGATTAGAGCAGACCATCTATGCCAGTCGTAAAAATAACGTCACATGTTGAGGTGAAGTCAACTGTTTCAGCTAAGCCCCCAGCAGGAAAACATGTTGCAAATACTTCGACACGAAAACGTCCTATTTCAGCCGCAGCATCGCAAGCCACTGTTGATGGTAGTTTACAACGAAACGTTGCAAAACGTCCACGTTATGAAACGCCTCCACAGTTGAACGTGTCTGATGCTTTAGCGCGAGTTTTCAGGTTAAATCCCAACATCCCTATAGAAGACTACTGGAGAAAGTTCAACGTTTTAATTAACGAGGAGACACTTTTACAGTTTGCAGTTTTCTGGGAATGTCGGGTTCGTGATGCACAGAGAAGTGTGTACGACCTCCAGTCAGTACATTATCGTGTGGATCTACGACGCAGTCGGGAAACGTACACTGCCATCGCTAACACGTACGGCAGAGTGATTCAGACGACTGCAGATGGGTCATGTATGTTCCACGCATTGTCCCTGTACCTCTTTGGTCACGAGAACTACAGCGCCGAACTCCAGGTGTTGAGTATTCTTGGTTTCTGGGAGCACAGTGTGATCTTTAACACGGAACACGCCCGGAATCATTTAGACTACACAAACGTGCAGACTTTGATTCACCAAACGGCCAACATGCATGGTGGTATCGATTCTTGGGGTGGTGCAGCCCACCTCAAATCTTTAGCCTGCGTAGCTGAACGTGAAATTTATGTTTACATGAGTTTTACACGTGACAGTAACGGTCGTATCCATCCGCGATGTTTGGCCAACCGAGACCTATCGGTTGCCGAACTGCAGCGGCAGAGTGATACAGGTAACCTATATGGGGCCAATTTCACGAGATACACCCCCTCTTTTTCAGGATCTGGACGCCCATTAACGGTTTTGTTATCTGATGCAGGGGCAGGAGCGCATTATTCAGCTGTTTTACCAGTGTCGGATAATGCACCTATGGTGCGACCTCACGTTGTCGTACCGCCCGCAGAAAGTAACGAACCCCCTACCTTTATAGACCACATCGATATAAGTTGATTAAGTGACAATAATACAAAGTATTATAACTCATAACAACTAACGTTGATGATGATGTCAATTTCGAAGTTGTCAGGAGAGTAGACGTATATTCTTTGCTCTGCGTATTTATTGTTTTTTTTGTGGTTTATTTTGTGATCTTCACCTAATTGTGGTATCAAATTCAAGAGTAAGTTATTGGCTCTCTGTGTATTAGTGTATTGTTGAGACACATATTACGAGGGGTGAGTTTTCTTCAGTTTTTTATTACTTTTTGCTTTAAAAAAGGCGTGGTTGATAGTTTTGTTTATTCTTGTCTACCATACAAGTTCATTAACCTGTTCGTTGCTACCTGTCTCAGGTGTAACAGTATACAGGGTGTTCCATCCAAATACTGTATACAGGGTGTTATTTTTTATTTTATTTTTTTTTATTATTTTTGTTTTATCTCGTTCATTATGGCCATTCAATGCCATTGTTGCATGAAAGATGTTGAACCTCACAGATTTGTAACATGTTCTGTCTGTAAAAACAATTTTAACATAGACTGTGTTGATGTTCATGCGTCTATTGCTCGATCTATAAACAATGCAAAATCAGGTTTAAAATGGAATTGCTCTAATTGTCAAACTGTCGGTAATGATATAGACAGTCTCAAATTAACAATAATTAACCTGCAAAAAAATCTGGATGAAATGAAGAAATCAATAAATGACCTGCATGTTCCTCAATCCATTCCTTTATTGACGGAAAGTATCATTCAAGAAGTTTTTGAGCGACAGAAGTGTTCCTGCAACATCATGATATATGGATCACCAGAGGATAGTTCTCTAAATAAAGAGCAATCGCTTGCACAAGATTCTGTGATGATTAACAGTATAGTTTCTGATATAGGTGCTAAATATCCCATAGTAAAATTTTCACGTGTCGGTCGCTTTGACAGTTCAAAACCTATATCTCGTCCTTTAAAAGTGCAGCTATCTTCTTCTGATGAAGTCATTCAGGTCATGAAAAAATCAAAAACTCTAAAAACTATTGATAAATGGAAACACATATCTATTTCTCATGATCGAACTAAAATGCAAAGAGATTATTTTAAAACTATTAAGCAGGAACTAAACAATCGTATTGCTGCTGGTGAGAGTAACTTAACTATTAAATATGTTAGTAATATTCCAAAAGTTGTGTCTTCTTTAAACTAATTCCGCCCAACAGTTCACCAATCTCTCTTAACATTTACTTTCAAAACACTAGGGGTTTAAATTCTAAATGTGATATATTTTATGTTAATTGTTGTTCTTCGTTTCATGATATGATTGTTGTATCGGAAACTTGGTTGAATGAATCTGTTCTTAATTCTGAAATGTTTCCATCTAATTACAATGTTATTCGTGATGATAGATTATTTTCTCTTACCGGACGTTCTAAGGGTGGTGGTGTGTTAATTGCTCTAAAAGACTCTATCAGTTTCAAAACAATTGATACTAAGTATTTAAAAAATTCTGTTCCACTGATTGATCTCGTAGCCTGCAAGTGTTTTTTCACTAATCACACATTCATATTATGTGCTGTCTACATACCACCTGATTTACACGTAAATGAAATAGAAACATTTACTGATGCTCTTTCACTTTTATTCCTTAATGAAAAAATTATTTTGGTAGGGGACTTCAATCTTCCCAATTTTTATAGTACTACTGCCACATGTGTTAAATCAGCTTCTTTCCGTAATCTCTGTGAGGTATTAAATCTGAAACAATATAATTCTGTAATTAATAAATATAACAATATGTTGGACCTTGTTTTTGCTAATTTTTTACCTATAAATACAGTGAAATTTGACTCTCCATTGGTGCCTGAAGATAAATATCACCCTGCCTTAAAAATTAACTGCGATCTCGTCACTGCTGAACGACATATAAATTTTCCTACAGCCAATAACTATCGTTATAACTTTAAAAAAGCGGATTTCAATAATTTATATGAGTATATATGCAATGTTGACTGGTCTCATATAAACAATTTTGTTCAAGTTGATGAAGCGCTAAATGAATTCTACCGCATTCTATATGAAGCCTTAGACAAATTTGTCCCAACTTCTAGGTGCTGTACACCCAATTTTCCACCTTGGTTCACATTCGAGATTAAAGGTAATCTTAAAACAAAAGAGTACTTCAGGAAAAAATGGATAAAAACAAGGCAACTTACGTATTATAATGAATTCAAAAGATTGCGAACATTAATTAAAAATAAAATCAAAGTAGCCTACGAAGAGTATATCAATAAAGTAGAGAACAACATCAAATCTAATCCGAGTGAATTTTGGAAATATGTTAACTTGAAACAAGGTTGCTCTCGTATTCCAGGTACAGTTATTGCCAATGATGTCATCTACAACAAACCACAAGATATAGTTAATGCTTTTGCCACTGTTTTTTCTGGTTTTTTTACTGACAGCTCAATTTTTGACATTAATAACGACAAGTTGCATAATAATCACCCTTCATTTTCCATGGGCTACATCACTGAAAATGATTTAATTTCTTTAATATCTAAATTACATAATAAAAACAATTGTGGAGTAGATAAGATACCTGATTTTTTTATTAAAGACTGTCGTTTCATCCTTGCCGCTCCTTTGTCCATAATTATTAATTTAGCTATTAAAACGTCTACATTTCCGTTGCTTTGGAAACAAACACGAATTATTCCAGTCCACAAGAAAGGTGATAAATCTAACGTCTGCAACTATAGGCCTATATTTATCCTAAATAACTTTAGCAAACTTTTTGAGATGGTTATCTATAATACTCTACTTACACACACTAGATCCTTCATCTCCAATGATCAACATGGCTACATGAAAGGACGCTCAACGGTAACCAATCTTGCTTGCTTCTCGCAATTTGTTTCTGAAGTTATAGATCATCGCGGACAAGTGGATGCTGTTTACAGTGATCTCTCCAGAGCATTTGATTCCATCGATCATGGTCTATTACTAGATAAAATTGGGTCTTTTGGTGCTGCTCCTGCCGTACGTCTACTTTTATCTTCGTACCTTTCGGACAGATATTGCTTTGTTTTTTATAATGGATTTTCTTCTTCCAAATTCATTGCTACCTCTGGAGTTCCCCAAGGTTCTAACCTGGGTCCGTTACTATTCATCCTCTTTATCAATGAATTACTATTATCTTTTAGTTGTCACGTTCTGGCTTACGCTGATGACATTAAGCTTTTTCATTCTATCTCATCCTCTTCTGATGCTTTGGTACTTCAAGATAATATTGACAAATTAGTAGCCTGGTGTAAAGATAATAAGTTAGTAATTAATACTAACAAGTGTTTTATTATTACCTACACACGTAAAAATAACTATGTGCTTCATGATTACACTGTTAATAATTCTATACTTACACGTTCATTTTCTATACGAGATTTAGGCGTTCTATTTACTTCTAATTTCAACTTTAATGAGCATATTATCAATATTTGTTCCTCTGCCAATAGGACATTGAGCTTTATAATCCGAATTTGCAGACCGTTTCATGACATACATGCTTTAAAATCTTTGTATTATGCTTTTGTAGTCAGTAAATTGGAATACGCCAGTCTAATCTGGTATCCGTATTACGATAGCCAAGCTCTACATCTTGATCGTGTCCAGCGCAGGTTCCTAAAATATGCGTCCTTTAAATTAGACAATACTTACCCCGAAAGAGATGTAGATACACAGTCACTTTTACAGCGTCATGACATTCCGTCCCTAGCTTCCAGGCGAATCATCTCCAGTGCGAGGTTCATGTGGATGCTGATTCACAACAAAATTGATGCTCCATTCATTTTAGATATAATCCCGTTCCATGTACCAAGGTTGTCATCCAGGCAATGCAGGACATTCCATCTCCCTACCGCATGGACTGATGTGTATCTGCGCTCACCGGTCTACATCATGTGTCAGAATGCAGAAAAAGTCTCTAATGATGTCTTCATGTCCCACGTATCTGCGTACCACTGCGTCCATTACTGTGCTGACGTATAATTCTGTTGTATGTTTTCTATATATATTGTTTAAAATCATATATGTAATTATTTTGTCTTATTATTTAATTATATTTATTGTATATTGATATTTATACATTTATACTTTTGTATATTACCCTGTAATTGGTGATCTGTTGGGTAATTAAAGATTATTATTATTATTATTATTATTATTATTATTATAAAGAAATGACAGAATTAATACATTTATAAAGAGTCTGGCTTCGAGAGCTTCAATACAATGTAGGTTTAGTCATTTGAACTTTTTTTTTACACGTGATAAATTTGAATATGTATAGAAAGTCTTAATTTCAAGCACTTGAGTACAAAAATATAAAATATCATGAGTCGAGCAAAATTATTATGACATATATTTGTCATAATACACACACACCTATGCCTGTTTGATGATAACACAGAATTCAACCAAGAATAACAACAGTCTAATATTCTTCATGTTGTTTTCCACTTTGCAAGATTTGAATTGTTAAGACATGCTTATGTCATAACACACACACACATCTATGTCTGAATGATAAACTCAGGATTCATCAACAGCGATAAATAATTGATGTAAAATATCTACGAAGGATAAAATAAAAATTCAGTAATAAAAATTTAAAGGCAAAACTTAAAGGTGTGTAAATAATATTTGACACTAAATTACTTATTTCTTTCGCATGTTTTATATCACAATCTTGAAAATTAAATGTATTTCTTATTTGTGTTAAAATAAAACGGTATTGAATTTAGTATGTTTAGAATCGTTTCAATACAAAATCTTAATTATTTAGTTTGATTGATTCAGAAATGTGAAACAATTTTTAAACTTTAAAAATTGTAACATTTTCAAAGATCAAAGCTGAAATGATTATGATGCATTGAAACAAATCAAAAACAACATTTTCCCTTACATTGAACAACATCTGATCAAGGATTCTGCAACTACACAAGGATAATCAAGAACATCTCTACAAATGCGCTGAACAACAACAAAACGTTGATGCAAGATATTCATCATTCTACACCTAATCAACTGATTCAATATGTCTTCTACACAAATCCTGATGATTTCACAAGAATTTTCAACCAAGTATGTACGCAAAAGGAGTAATGGGAAAATGTAAATTAACAATTATATTATTCTAATTTGCTTATTTCTTTCATTATTATTGTATGTTTAAAAAAAAATGTTTACAACGAAAATAAGTAAATATAGAATATTTTCAATACAGAAACATAATCACTTTTATGTTAAGATTGACTGATGATTGTGATGCAATTTTAAAAATTGTAAACAATGTCATAAATCAAAACTAAAATGTTTATGTAGTGTTGAACCAAACTTTTAATAAAATGAAGAAAATAAAATTAAACAAACTTTGCGAAATGATAATTTTTAAATAATAATTACTAAAATTACATGTTCTACTATTTGTAGTAATTTTTACTATATTCATGATCCAGTACTATTTCAATAGTATCTTTATTTTCATTCAGTACTTATGTATTCGTTAACGTGTATTATTAGCTGCAATTGAATTTCCCTGTTCTCTTTTGTTTATTTTTTTGATCAGGTTTGAACTTTTCGATCTTTTGTTATTTGCGTTAATTTCATTTCGCATCTTCTTATTTTTTCTTCATCGCTTTTTTGATCAGGTCATTGATCTTAGCGATTTTTTGTATTTGGAGGTTTTTTGTTTTTGTTAACCCATTTACGCAGTTTATTTTACTTTGATCATATTTGATCTTAGCGGTTTGGTGAATCCCTATTAATATAATTAGCGCAGAATTCACAAAGTTACTTTAGTATTTTTTATCCTATATACGTTTTATCATTTTGTTTATTATTATTATTATTATTATATAACAGTAGATTATGTATTTTTTAATGCTATTGACATTCTCATTATTAATGTTATTTTCTTTATGTACATATTGCTGATATTTTTGTTCCGTATAACTGACAAGTGTTCTATTTTTTTTAAGTGGTCATTGTGCATTATATTATCAGCAAATTTATAATTAACTCCTTTAATTTGTTTTTTGTCTCAGCATAAGTTTTTGGATATTTTGTGCTGTTTGCTCTCCAATCACTATCATCTCTTTATTATTTGGACCTGAATCTCTTTTGTGTAATATATTGCCTTCAAATTTAGTGCGTCAAGTAAGCGCTAGTGTGTTGTATTAACTCCATATTATGTTTTCATATATTATTTTTTAAATAAACTTTATACATATTACCTTATTTATTATTTTTTATTAAAGCAAACTTTATTTACTTCCGTTTTTTTTTTTTAATATTAATTTTCAAGACCTAATTTCATTAATTTTTTAATTAATTTATGTAAAATGGCCAAAAAGGATAATTTAACGCTATTAAGCTACTTTTTTAAAAGAAAATGCTTCTGTGCAATCAGTTGAATATTTAGAAAAATTAACTATTAACGATGATATTATGATATCTGCAACTAATCATATATTTCATAAAACTGGACGCAAAGAAAAATATCGCACATTACAGATGTTAAAAAGAAATGTGAAATTTATTATAAATTTCATTTTTGGCCAAAATATCTGTCGAAAGGATTCATTCCACAAAAACTCTAATAAAGTAAGTAAATTGATCAAGGTTATAAAAAATAACAATATTTCCACTGACTCTCTGAAGTCTTCTTCACATAAATTGTCATCATCAATTTATGGTTCCCTTTGTGAATATATGCACGAAAAAAAAACAATCAAAAAAACCGTTTATACATATATTTTATGTGCAAAAGACATATTAATCGTGCTAATGAAAAAGATTTAGAGTTTTCCCTAATAGTTAAAGACACTTTCTCTCCGCCTACAGCTATTCATATGTCTTCTCCCCCAGTTTATTCGGTGGAATATACATCTTTTGCAACAACACCGGTGTGTTCTGCAGAGACGATATCATCACCAGCGTTCGTAGCACCTCATAAATTATTATCTGTTAAGAGAAACATATTTAACACTCCAGTAAGTCAAATTATTCCTGCCGATGAAAAAGATTTACAGTTATCCTTAACATCTAAAGATTCTTTCTCTCCTCCTGCAGCAGTTCATATGTCTTCCTCTCCAGTTAATTCGGTGGAATATAGTACACCTTTTGCAACTTCAACACCAATATGCTCTGCAGAGACGACATCACCAGCGTTCGTAACACCTCACAAATTATTATCTGTTAAGAGAAACGTATTTAATACTACCACTCCAGTAAGTCATTTACAAGCTACCTCATTATCCGTAACATCCCCATGTAATACAACTGAAAATAGTTCTTGTGATATATTAAACACATCGAATGTATCTACTGGCAGTATAGATGTACCACATGCAATCTCAAAATTATATCAGTCCAGCAATAGGTTTCAAGGACAAGTTTTGCCACTAGGTTCAAAGAATGTTGAAAAATTGAATAAATGCAACTTTTCTTCTTGTGCATATAAAGAAGGTACTTTCTATTTGACTAAAGAAGAATGGGCAGATATATACGTTGACAATAAATTAATTCCTGGCACGTATAATTTAGTGTTTAAAGAAAAATTTAAAAGTGTCAATAATTCCTGTGTTCTAAATTTTAAAAGTACGAGATATGTTGCCTTTGGTACAATAATTTACGGATATTGTAAACATGACAGTTGCAAATTATTCAAACTAAAAGTTCTTACAAAATTAAAGAAGGTAATAGTTTTCAGTTCTTCGTTGAATTATTGTCACAAGACTAAACTCAGTAGATATGTGAAGGGAGTAGAGCGAAAAATGTTAAAGAAGTCGTTAAGATTAGGTAAACCGTCTCTTATTCGCGAATCCTCTATACTAAAATCATCTCCTAATGTTATAAGACGTGGCAATTTACAAAACATTAAATCAGTTTGCGTGTTCAGGAAAATAAGATCTGAAGCCTTAGCAGTCAATGACCGGGACGATTACGATATTTTTGATTTAATTAAAAAAAGTCGTGATGGAAATTCTGGATACATTCAGAGTGTAACGGAACCATTAAATGTACACATTTACAGTTTAGAACAATTGGATATTATAAAGCAAGTTTCTAACAAAAATAATACACCGATTCTCCACTTAGATGCCACTGGATCAGTGGTGCGTCCTACAACAGATTTAGGAAAACGTATATATTACTATGCAGGAGTACTTTAATGCTCAAATAATCCTAGATGCAATAGCCGATTTAAAAAAGGAATTAGCAAACAAATTCAATATCACAGCAGATAATTTAGAATACCTTACCAGTAAAATAGTGAAAATAGAAAAAAATTGGAATGAACAGGAAAAAATAAACAGAGAAATTTTTTTTTCAATTTTTGGCCTAATATAAGAAGAAAGAAATAAGTTTCAACTAGAAAATGTTTGCCTAGATCTAATAAAAAACACAATAAAAATAGATATAAATAACAGAGATATTGATAATATATATAGCCTAGGAAAAAAGGCAAATAAAACAAGACCGGTTCTAATAAAATTAACAACAAAAAGGAAATTAATAGAAATTTTGGCAAACCGAAAGTTTTTTAAAGGAACAAGAATAATAATATCAGAAGATTATCCAAAAGACATCGCAGAAGAAAGAAAAATATTAATACCGCTGATGAAAGACATAAGAAAAGAGGGTAAACATGCCGTTTTGAAATACAATCATTTATATGTTGATAGAACAAAAATAGATAACAATGAAGCAACAATATTAAGAAAAGAAAAAAACGACAAAAAACGAATGCATTCTGAAGGAAAGGACCAAAAGAAAAGTCCAAAAACATATGAAGATAACGACAAAAACAAAGAAGAACAAGATGCAAAGAGACAAAAACAACAACCCAATAAAGCAAATATACTAACAACTTCAAGTGTCAGACCTCAATTCACAAGTAGAACTAGAACAAATAGCTACGATGAAAGACCAATAAAAAATAATTTATCAAAACAATCATAGCAACCAAACATAAATAAAGTAATAGGAAACCTGGTAACGAAAATGGCTAATACAAAGGAATTAGAAAATAAGTACAATGAAATGGCACCAACACACACACCCGCAATTCCAAATCAAAGAAAGAAAATAAATATAATGAAAGGTAAAAAAACAAGAAACAATAATAAGATTAGAATTAGTACCTGGAATGTCAGAACTATGCTACAACCAGGAAAAACGCAAGAAATAGCTGCAGAAATGTTGAGGTATAAAATAAATATTGCTGCAATACAAGAAACTAGATGGAGTGGAGCAGAATAAATTGTAAAAGACAATCATATTGTAAAATATTCAGGGGATATAAAACAAGGGCAATACGGAGTGACATTTATTATTTTAAATGAACTGAAAAACAATATAATAGATTTTAAACCAATAAACGAAAGAATGGCCTACTGTAGAATAGATACGACACCTTTCAAAATATCAATCTTAAATATACTCGTATATGCTCCAACAGAGAATGCGAAATCGGAAGAAAAAGAAACGTTCTATGAAGTGTTAGAAGAAGAAATTGAAAAAATGCCAAAAGAAGATACAATAATTGTATTAGGAGACTTTAATGCCCATATAAGGAAGGAAGACTATATACAGCAAGTAGCAGGAAGACACACAATACATGACAATACAAATGATAATGGACAAAGACTATGCAGACTAACAACAAGAACAAATCTGATAATAAGCAGCACAAAATTTAAACACCGGAGAGAACATAAAATAATATGGATATCACCAGATCAACAAACGCAGACACAAATAGACCATATACTTATAACAAGAAGAAAGCAATCATCAGTAATGGATATAAGAACCTACAGAGGAGCATGCACAGATTCGGACCACTTTATGGTAGCAGCAACCCTAAGACAAAAAGTGAAAAGAACCTCAAAAAATAGTAGTAAAAAAATAAAATGGAACACAGAAAATCTGAATAATGAAAGTATAAGAGAGAAATATATAGAAGAACTAAATAAAAATTTAAACGAAGTAATAAATGATAAAGATGACATAGAAACAAAATGGAATGGTATAAAGAAATGCATACAGGAAGCAAGTCAAAAATGGGTAGGAAAAGAAAAACAAGATAAAAGAAAATACTGGTATAATGACGAAAGTCAGAAAATGGCAGATAAAAAGAAAAATGCAAGAATAAAATGGCTACAAACAAAAAAAATGAAGACAAACAAGTATATGAAAAAATAAGAAACGAATGCAACAAAACTATAAGAAAAAACAAGAGAGAATGGACAGAGAATCAGATTAAAGAAATAGAAGAAGAAAGGCAGAAAAGAAATACAAAACAAATTCAAGCACAAAATAAAACACAGAAAATCAAAGTACATGGCATAAAAAATATAAATGGTAGAATAGCAGAAAACGAACAAGAATATAAACAAATTTGGATTAATCACTTTAAAGATTTATTAACAGATACGCAAGGTGAAAATGAATTTGAAATCCAAAACAATGAACAAGATAGAATAGTAGAAGAGCCAACGCTAAAAGAAGTACAAGAAATAATAAAAGAATGTCACAATGGAAAAACACCAGGTAAAGATGGAATAAATATTGAATTAATAAAATATGGAGGGGTAGTCTTGCAACAACAAATATATGAACTCATAAAGAAAATATGGAGAGATGAAAAGATGCCAAAAGAATGAAAATCTGGACAAATAGTCACAATTCATAAAAAAAGGTGACCAGCAAGCATGTAAAAACTACAGAGGTATTACTATGTTGAATACGGTATATAAAATACTATCCACATTAATACAAAGGAGATTAGTAAATGAAGAAAATAACATAATTGGACAATATCAATGTGGATTCAGTAAAGGCAGATCAACAATAGACGCCATACATACAGTCAAACAAATAATTGAAAAATCAGTTGAATACAATATGACTGTAGAAATGCTATTTATTGATTTCCAGCAAGCCTTTGACTCCATTAAAAGAAAAAAACTCATGACAGCACTTGAGGAGCTAAATATACCAGCAAAATGAAGAAGACTAACCTCGATGACAATGAGGAAAAATAACACAAAAAGGGGAGACAGAAGAGATCGAGATAAATAAAGGGGTCAGACAAGAAGATGCGCTGTCGGCAACATTGTTTAACCTAGCTTTAGAATATGTACTTAGAAAAATAAATAAAGGAACGCTTAGAACACGAGGAGGACATATAATAGCATATGCCGACGACATAGTTATTGCAACGAAGAACAGGAATATAATGATAGAAATGCTGCAAGAAATAATGATCGAAGGAGATAAGATAGTATTAAAAATCAACGAAGCAAAAACCAAAATAATGCTGCTAGGAAAGAATGCTGAAAACAAAGGAATAAAAATGGGAGAACACACATTTGAACAAGTAGATACGATTAAATATCTAGGAATTATGTTATCAAGTAAAGGAGAAAGAGAAACAGAAATTAAGGAAAAGATTATAGCAACAAGTAGAGCTTTTTACGCAAATAAAAAAATATTAAAAAGCAAACTATTAACAAAAAATACCAAAATGAGAATATACAAATCAATAATAAGACCAATAACATTATACGCAGCTGAAACAATCACAATGAAAAAAAAAAAAGAAGAAGAAGATCTAAAAATAATGGAACGCAAAATAATACGAACAATTCTAGGACCAATCAAGGTATCAGAAAATGAATACAGAATAAGAATGAACCATGAAATAGAACAAGAATTAGAAGGAGAAAATATAGTATAAAAAATTAAACAACAAAGAATGAGATGGCTTGGCCATGTATGGAGAGCAGAAGAAAGGGATACAATAAAATCAATAGTCGAGTGGAGCCCAGGCGGAAGAAGAAGACGAGGCAGGTCCAGATCAACATGGCTGAGAGAAGTGGAAGAAGATCTAAAAGCAGCTGGAATTAGCAACTGGAAGAATAAAATAAGAGATAGGGAGTTGTGGAGGAATATTATAAAGAACATCTAAGAAACAGGAACGGAGATTGATCCACTCCAATAAAATTGGATCTAGAAAGCTTCGAAGGAAGCGGCGCAACCCCATGGGGGTGTTAAGCCACTATATATATATATATATATATATATATAGTACTTCAATTAACAAATAACGATAGAATTTGTCCAGTGTTAGAAATGTTAAGTTCTAATCATGATGTAACAACAATAGGACTATGGCTAGCGAAATTCAAAGAATTTGCCGTAAAAATAGATGCAAATGGCCACCTTTTGGTTTAGTAGTCACTGACTTTAGTTTTGCGATCATTAATGCTGTTATGCTATTTTGGAACCATCTTCCAAATTTGAAGGTGTATTTAAAATATTGTTTTGATTATTTATCAGGAGACATTGAAAAAGACGACAAAATTGTACCAGTCGTAATTTGCTGGGCACATTTTCTCAAAATTGTGAACAATGATATTAACAAATTTACAAAAGAGGCTTCAATAAAAAGATTCTTGAAAGAAGCTGTAGCGTTTGCTTTCACTATATTAGATATTCAACTCTTTTTTAAATGGTTTAAGCTCTTATGTTACATCCTACGAAGTGTACAAAAGTGTGATCATTTTATAATTTTGTTTAATGACCTAGTTAGTTTATGCGTATCGTCCAATCCATATTCGGATGATGGTACAGAAAATGAACTGCTTTTAGATATAACCGTTGACGAAAATACCGTCACCTATAAATCCAGTTTATTTTATTTATCATGTTTCAAAATCAAAGAAGATTGCAGCACAAGTGAATCACATTGCAATTGCCCCCTTGCAGAAATGAACAATTATTATTACCCTGATATATTACACCTAATTTTGAAAAAGTATATGCCATATGCGCCCGTGTGGACTTCACTGATGTCTAAAAGTACGAAAGTGGACCGATTTAGTAATGCTCCCGTAGAAAATTGGTTTGGCGTTGTTAAAAACCACGTAATGTCTGGAGAGACAAAACTAAAAGCAAGTAGATTTATTCGCTTAATAAGAAGTAGAGTTTTGTACCTACACAAAGAAGCTCTTTTAAATATCACTAAAAAAAAAAGCGCTAAAAACAAAAAGATCGTTAAAGATGAAGTTGTATCTGCCGAAGAGCAATGGGAGAAAAAAGAACATGTGCCTCATACATATTTTGATATGTTGTACTTAAAGGACGTTAAATGTCATCTAAAATCAAATCTTACATTGTCTTCGCAAAAAGTACCTAATGTAGCCGAGCACAGTAATATAAAGGAGGACATACATGTTGGTACAATTCACAGTGAAGTAATGCCTACTTCTTCCTCACCCGATATTAATGAAACATATAATGTTCCAATGTTAGATTTATATAAAAATGGATTATCAAAAGATATTAACCATTATGTCAAATACTTGAGAAAAGATTATATAGTAAGCACATATAAATATCTACCAATTTCTGTTAAAGAAATTACTATAAGTGATTATAGTTCTTTATCTAATAATGAATGAGTAACTAATCTCGTAATTGATACTTGTATAAACTTGTTTATTGTTCTCTATAACAAAACAAACGTTACAGAAGTAGCTGCCGAAATTTCCAGATATATTTTAGTAGAAAATATGTACCATTACCATTTGAAAGATCTGACAGGAATAACGGTTATGCCCTTTCTCGTAAATAATGTACACTGGTGTGTTGCTATAATAAATTTTATAGAAAATACATTTTTATTTATGAATCCGTTAGGAACTACAGAAAAAGATAGTACCACGTATTTCAAAAACTTCTGTAACTATTTGCAAAGTCTGAGGTCATTTACATTTCCTAATAATTTAACATTAAAATTTGTTGAGCATCCAAAACAAAATGATAGTTTGAATTGCGGTGTTTTCGTAATTAAATTTGTGGAAAATTATGTTCAAAATAAAGATCATGATTCTTTTGATCCTAGTAAATACAGAACATATTTACAAACATTGCTCTTAGAAAATTCTGATATAATGGTTAATGTTTGTTTATATTGTGGACGAGAAAATGTAAAAAAGAAAAGTGGGTTCAGTGCAAATGCTGTCACAGATGGGTACATTACTTTATGTACTCCATCCAAGAAAAGGTATAGTCTTCCTAATGTTGAGTTTTATTGCTTTTTGTGCATAAAATACAAACCGTGAATTATGAATTTGACTAATATTCTTTTGTTATGAATTTATTCATATTATTGATTTGTTCCTTGTTTAATTATTTATTTACACTTAATTATTAAGCGGCGTAAGGGTGCGATTTTTAGTTTTCTGACACTACTCTTGCTAATTCTCTTCCAAAGAGTACGCCAGGTTGTCTTATCTCTCATCACAAGTTTTGCTTGATTTAAACTCTGTCTTTTTCTGTAAGAGACAGGCTTTGTATAATTTTTTTATTAGTACTTATTTCTTCTATCATTCTGTGAACGTGACCTTCCCACCTTAATTATATTCCTTCTTTAATCATATTCTTGACTGGCTCTGGCTTTATGTCAAAGTTTGCATTCTTCAACTGATTTTTTTTAATCATTTTATTTCAACATTGCTAATTTTTCTCTTATGTTTTTTTTAGTAGATTTCGATTGTTTGTTACGTTAGAATAGGTACAGTTTTTCTTTTAAATTCTTTCATTTTCGTATATTTAACTATGTTGTTTTATTCTAAGAATTTATTTAAGAGCGTCATATAGTATTCCTCCTTTATTTACTCGCTCTATTATTCCTAGTTAAGAATGCCGTTTTCTTGTACTTGTATTACGGCTGGTAAACGGTTATATATATATATATATATATATGTTTACCTATTTTGGGTTTGCTTGTTCTAGTTTTGTTGTTCGTACTTTTTTCACTTTAATAATTACAGTTTTTGCTTTGCATGCATACATGTGCATAAAGCTACTTCATACATTGCTTAATACTCCATTTCAATATGATTTGGGTACAATTCTTTTTGAGTGATAAATTAATTTTTTTTTAAATATTTCCGATTCTTATTGGATTGAATGTTATTAATTCCACCCCTACGGACCGTAACACAAAACTGCTTGTGCATATAGTTACTCCATACATTGCTTAATACTCCATTTCAATATGATTTGGGTACAATTCTTTTTAAGTGATAATTTTTTTTTTTAAATATCCCTGATTCTTATTGGATTGAATGTTATTATTTCCAACCCTACGGACCGTAACACAAAACTATAAGTGCATATAGTTACTTCATACATTGCTTAATACTCCATTTCAATGTGATTTGGGTACAATTCTTTTTAAATCATTAATTAATTTTTTTTTAAATATCTCTGAATCTTATTGGATTGAATGTTATTATTTCCACCCCTACGGACCGTAACATAAAACTGCATGTGCATATCGTTACTTCATACATTGCTTAATACTCCATTTCAATATGATTTGGGTACAATTCTTTTTAAGTCATAAATTATTTTTTTTTTAATATCCCCGATTCTTATTAGATTGAATGTTATTATTTCCACCCCTTCAAGCCGTAACACAAAACTGCATGTGCATATAGTTACTTCATACATTGCTTAATACTCCATTTTAATTTGATTTGGGTAAATATATTTTTAAGTCATTATTATTTTTTTTTTTGGAAATATCTCTGAATCTTATTGGATTGAATTTTATTATTTCTACTCCTATGGACCATTTTATATTGCTGTGAAGTAATAAATAATCTATGATGCAATGCTCAGGCTGTTTTTTATTCCGATCCGTAGGGGTCAGTCATTTTATAGCATAATTTACTAAGTTATAACATTTTTAACTTAAATTTTACTACATTAGAATATCCCATTCTCAATAAGTCATTATTTGTATATATAATAATTTATTACTTTACTTAATAATTTACCGCATATCGTATTTTAAATACCTGTTTTATTAAAATTGACATGTTTTGTAATTGACGGTATTGTATATATTTATTTTAAATATAAAAGGAATACAGTCATGTTAAAATAACAATTTTTTGGCTTCAGTACTATACATGTTATCAATACTATTTTCTGTTGCTGGTTTAGCGGTGCTGCGCTCGACTTTGTGTAACGGTGCGCTTTCGCTTACTCGTTGTTGCACTGCTTTGACTGTTGCCGTTGCTGTTTTCACACAGGTATTTATTTGTAACTTTTTAAGTAACCGGATATGTTAATTCTGTTTACTTAGTACGTTTGAAGTAACCTAGAACAGATCTCGAACTGATCAAACTTATCCAGCTATTTTGCTGGGATGATGAGTTGAACATACATATTTTCTATCTTTGTTTAGACATTTCTTTCTCGTTCTATATCTGTCAGAAGTTACATTTTCAAGGGTTAAAACGGAAAAATTAAATAATTTCAATAAATTACTAAAACTTACCACTTAAAATTTTCACTTACTATAAAATTTGATTGTTTATTTCGTACCAATATGGGTATGTTTAAGTCTGCATTCACCTTTTCCAAATAAATACGGCCTACTAAAATATTTTAAAAATTTGAGGTTATATTGAATTTTCAAATTTGACGTTTACAGTAAATGTCATCTAGCAAACATTTACAGTTAAATATAACCAATTATTAATTATAATACATTATATTGAAGCTTTGCCCAGTTCTCTACTTATTTTTTTATTCCAAAGAACAAATATGAACATAATTTGTATAGAATGAAATTGCAAACGTCACTGATTTATCGGAATGTCGGTAACAAAGGTACCATAATTAATAAATGACAACTAATTTTACTCCATGTGTAGGGCACGAGAGCAGCACCATCGACTTTGCCCAAGCCTCTCATTTCATTTCACAGCATTCCAGTGGCGGAAATTTAAATAAAAGTCAAAATATACTCTTCCAACGAAAACAAGTTGTATTTATATAGATTTAATGGTCACTGACATTGTTATACTATTTTACGTTTAATAAATCATTTAAAGCTTACTAATAAAATTTGCTTTCAAGTGTCGATCTTGTCCCTCTTATCTCACTTCAGACCATTCTATGATTGTTTCATTTCACATCATTCCATGATTGCCTTAATTCATACCAATCCAGGCGGAAGAGAAAAAGTGGCGGCAGAAATGTAAATCGACGGCATTGGTGGGTTTGTATTCATTCCATTTTTCGATCTCTATGTGTGGTTTTTCAATTGCGCTCTTTTAAGTGTTTTTCGTGTTAGTTATTTGTTGTTGTCGATTTTGTTATAGTTGTTGAGTTTGTTATTGTTGTTGAGTTCGTTATTGTTGTTATTTTTGTTCTTTAATTTATTGAGAAGGACAGGTGTGATATATGATGTGGCTAGTGTCTACTGCGTCCTGCGGAATGAATACAAAACCCGCCAATGCCGTCGATTTAAATATCCGCCACTTCTTCTCTTCCGCCTGAAATATATGCGAACTGAGAACATAGAATGGTGTGAAATGATCTAAGAGGCATGGGCACAGGTTGACGGTGCTGCTCTCGTGCCCTATAATTAATGAAAATTGAAGGTGCATTCACATCAAAAAAATTATAATTAACAAAATTAAAAAATTAAGGTCTAGCTTTCAAAATAAAGAAAATATAGAATGGTAATACTTAAATAACTGAAACTTAAAAATTCATTTTGACAAACGAAGAATATTAAAATAATATTTTTTTGGCTAGAGGTACTTCAAATATGCATTACTCACCATATTTTTTACCAATATTTTATTTGAAAATTGTTAAATAGTTATTGTAACAAAAGCAAAAGACTATTACAACATGCAACTTTTTTGATGAAATAAAGGGTCGCAATTTAATAAAATCTGTCATTTTAGTGTCTTTCTTGCTTTCTGTTATCATTTTAATTTTTAGTTATGGAGATAATACAGTGTTAACATAAATACTGGTTAATTTTGCTTGATTTTTTCTAACATTCTTTGCGAAATATTTCAATTTAAAATTTCTTAAGTCCGTACGCCAAAATATATTGAGTAAAATTTTTAAAAATATTATAAATAGACCCGCCACGAAAGTTGACAGTTTTTTATATGAAATAATTCAGAATTTTCTTATCTTTAACGGTATGTGCCTAACTCAAAATTTAATTCTAGTGCCCATTTGTCTGGTTCATATTTTTACAAATTCGAAATTTAGATTTGTTAGGTCATTAAGTATCTTGTGTGAAAATTTCAGCTTTTAACAATTATTCCCCCACAAAAAAACAATGTTAAGCTTTTCGTGGCGCTGAGCACTCTACTATCACGTCAAAACCAGAGTGAAGCTATACCCGAGTGCCATTTACGTCACAAACATGGCTGATACTAAATTTTACGTGCTCGATTTGAATGCATTCAGATTTCATTTTAATATTAGGGTAATAAAAATCAAAAAATTAAAGATTATATTTATCTAAATATTACTTATATCTAATATTGATATTCAACAAGTATTTTCTTGAAAGCCGTAGGCTTGGAATACCCCATTGTAATTTTGTTTTGTGTACAGATATGAATAATTATAATTGTTGTTGTTTTTAAGATATTTATAATACACTCCAAAAATAATTTGCGAGGGACTTTCACTGCAGCAGCATCCCAGATCCAGGTGCCAGATGGGACGTTGGACACCGAAAGGCTAAGAAGACAGGCGCGGGGCATAGGGCGTGGGGCGTAGGGCGCGAGGCGTAGGGCGCGGGGCGTAGGGCGCGGGGCGTAGGGCGCGGGGCGTAGGGCGCGGGGTTTAGGGCGCCGGGTGTAGGGCGCGGGGTGCAGGACGCGGGATCTCTAAGTAGAAGTGAGGAACGGGGGGCGAGGGGCGCTGGGCGTGAGGTACTTTAATCTGGAGTGGAGAGTGCACCCCAGCGGGCACCACGAGCTGGAGTGAAGAATGCACCCCCATCAGGCACCACTAGCTGTGTGGAAAGTGCACCACAAAGGGGGCGAAGGACTGAAGTGGAGAGTGCAACCCAGCTGGCACCACAAGTTGGAGTAGAGAGTGCACCCAAAATGGGACGAGGAACTGAAGTGGAGAGTGCACCGCAAAGGGGACGAGGGACTGAAGTGGAGAGTGTACGTTCAAAGGGGCGTAGCACCCAGGGGGTTCGGATTCGAGAGGGTTGTATAAGTTTGTGAAGACACCAGATGCAAGAATGCAGTCATCCGAAGTTAGGTGCAATAGGGGTGCGGATTCGAGAGGGTTGTGCAAGAAGTGCGTGAAGAACTAACATACCGGATGTCTTCAGCTAAAGAATGGTAGATGTGGATGACCACGGTCATCGAGAGCGAAACATAACATCAAATGACGCAGAACGATCCTAGTTATACTATTTCTTCTGTCTCTCCTTTTTGTGTTATAATGCTTATTTTATGTTTCCTCAGTCATCGCGGTTAGTCTTCTTAATTTTGCTGGCATATTTAACTCCTCAAGAGCTGTCATAAGCTTTTTTCTTTTAATAGAGTCAAAGGCTTGCTAGAAATCAATAAATAACATTTCTATGTTCATATTGTGTTCAACTGATTTTTCAATTATATTGTTTGACTGTATGTATGGCGTCTGTTGTTGATCTGCCTTTACTGAATCCACATTGATATTGTCCAATTATGTTATTTTCTTCATTCACTAATTATGAACACAATTAGTTACGGATTAGTTACTTTACTTCAAACTCTAATTCGTCGGCAAAGAGGATATTCGAAAGAGACAACACACTTTCAAATTTATAATAATTTGTTACCGGAATATAGACAGTACATTCGTCGTAATACAATTAATAGTTTGGCAGACTTAATTCAAGAAATAGAAGAGTGCAAAAATCTTCAAAATGAATTTAAAGGTGCAAATTCCCCATGAAATAATTATCCCATTCGAAACACATATAACTCTCCAATAGAATACGATCAGCATAAACTACCCACTTGAAATCCCACAAGTGTAGATAATAAACCAAATAATAAAAAAGTAATATTTTGCTACCGTGTAGACGGACATACATCCAGAGTATGTAATGATCCCAGTATGTATTCTATATTGTTTGCAGTAAAAATGGCATTCCACAGACGATTGCTGCAGAAAATCGGGAAATGGGGTGGAGGCAAGCCGGAAATAAGCTACGACTTGTCCAAGAGTATTGGAGCCTCAACCGAAAATTACATTTTGAAAATCGACCATTTATAAATGTACAAATCGGGGAACGAACATTTTACACACTTCCCGACACCAGTTCAGGTTAGTCATTCATAAATGAAGAAGTTGCAAATTATGTCTCAAAAATTCAAAAAGGAACTCGCTTTTCAAAGATAGTCAGGCACAATATTTTGGCAGACGGATCTGTCATTTCACTCAATAACAGTTTCCGAATTCAACGTTTTATAAATAAAAAACATGAAGAATTTTTCGCATTCAAAAAATTTGTAAATCAATCAAATAGAACTTCTAAATAGTATGGCAGAGTCTTCATAATCAGAAGAACACCGATTACAAAAATTCCTAAAAAGAAAAGAAATTGCCGATTTTGAAAATATTAAAGGTCTCACAAAATACATGCACACTCAATACGGTTAAAAAACCTAAATATGTTACCAATTAAACAGTGGCACAGGCCACTGAATCAAAAAATGTAAGAAATCGTTAATGTCGAGATCGACATAATGTTAGAAATTGGCGTTATTGAACCATCTAATTCAAGTTGAAGTTCACCAATCGTAATTATTCCAAAGAAAAACGGAGAGTACCGTTTTTATATCGACTTTTGAGAGGTAAATAAAGTTTCCGAAAAAGATGCCTATTCACTTCCTCAAATAAATTTCATTTTGGACAATCTTCGAAAAGCAAAATATTTTACGGCATTAGATCATAAACAAGGGTATTAGCAAATCCCTTTAACAAATGAAAGTAAACAATGCACCGCTATGCACCGCTTTCACTGTTACGAATCGTAGGTTATTTCAATTTACAGTCATCAAAATCAATAATGTATCTCGGTCACATTATTACTGGTGATGGAATTCTCACAGACCCAGATAAAGTAAATGCTATTAAAAAAATACTTAGTCCTAAAAATATGAGAGAAGTACGAAGTAAATTTGTACATTTTACTTCTGATCCTACACTACAGTTTAATCGAGAACAAGACGAACTGCAATGTCAGTTTTCAACATTGATGTTAATTACAAATTAATATTATGTGATGATTCTTTTAAGACGTTGGATGTCTGTAAACACAGACCTGATATTTACACCACATTTGGTATAGTTTCTTCTTTGTACCTTGTCAAAATTAGTCATAATATCCAGCTATAATCAATAGTTACATTTATATGGCGTATCCACATAACCAAACTTTATTTATTTTACCTTTATATACTGCATCTCCTTTACTCATGGGACGCGCACTAACTTTTAAAAATAAATATATATACCCCCAAAGATACACACATAATTCTATAGTATTTAACGAGTAAATGAATAACTAATACATATAAAAACTTAATGCACATATATTTTCCCAATTCCATTTGAAATTATTATATAGAATGGTGACCCGAACACCCGAACAAAGGGATTTAACATGACAAATCATATTTTCGTAATTTCTTGCTTTGCTAATTATTTTAGGTACAAAAACTTCAAATAAATGTTGCAGCAAAATTAATTTTATTTTTAACCCCAGATATTAGATATGAAAATAACGAAAATCACCCCAAAAATAGCAGTAGCCATGAATTGAAACAAAAATTAACAAATGTTACGGTTTATCTATCAATTAACACTTGGTTACTTAATTTTTAGTGTTTTTACTATCTTATTTATATCTAATCACATTTGTATTAAGCAGTCCAATTAGTGTATTCTTATACTTTATTCCCTCTTACCTGTTTCAGCTATACGTGGGTTATTTATCAGGCTTCTGCATGACTTCCAATAGGCAGTGTTTAGTGTTGTTATTTTCTAAGTCGCAGGTATTATTTTACTTTCTCAGTCTACTAATAACACCGGCTAAGGGATAGCGCAACTTCAGGGAGTCGCTATCGTGCCCTCCTACAAGGGTACGGTGTTGTTAGACAGTTGAGCGCGTACGCATAACTTGTGGCCCTGAAAAGGACCGTTGCACAGTTGAGCGCGTACGCATAACTTCTGGTCCTGAAAAAGACCGTTGCACAGTTGAGCGCGTACGCATAACTTGTGGTCCTGAAAAGGACCGTTGCACAGTTGAGCGCATACGCATAACTTGTGGTCCTGAAAAGGACCGTCGCAAAAGCACATCCCGCGTACGTTCGTTTTTTGGGTCCCTGGATACGCTGAGTATTTGGGTAACCCGAAATTCTGCGTGCGCTGCGACGTTTGTTTTGCTGTGCGGGCCTCAGGCCCAGCATAACGAACAGCGTTTACAAGAGGTGTGCTCGGCGCGATGCCGCCGAAGAAGAAAAAACAGGAGAAAGTCTTGCCCAATGCGGACTCTGCCCGCATTATTGAGATTCCTCCATCGGACAGTAAAAGATTGCTGTGCCGCAAGAAAACATTTTAAATTCTAGCTCGTCCAGCTCATCAGTTTCCTCTGTAAAAGAGGTTAACCAACAGCGGCAGCTGCGTCAGCAGAGCAGCTCGCCAGCCAAGCAGCGGAAAACCAGGGCCAAGCGAGAAGTTTTCCCGATGCTGCCTACACCAACTTCGCCCAGATCCCAGCGACCTGCAACAACATCGGTGCCTGCAACTGCTTCACCACGAGTCCAGCCGTCTACATCTGCGTCGTCTTGCACTCAGCGGCGTTCGCAATCTGCGTCGCCCAAGCCACGACGTCAGCCGCTGCCTCGCGCAGCCCCACATATGGGCTCTCAGCAACGAGTTATATACGTTACACGTATAACTTATCTGGATAAAAAAACGCAAAATCCAAAGAATCTCGCACCGTTGTTCAAGGCCATCAATGGCTTGAACTACATCGACCTGTACCAAACGGCAACAGGCGCGGTCATGGTTAAAAGCCACGATCGAGACTCTACCGAAAGGTTACAGCAACTCAAGGAATTGTGTAACCCCAACGTCTGTGTTACAGACATCACAAAGATCCAGCCCAAGAACGTCGCCAGAAGAAAACCATCGTTCTCCTGCGTCATTACGCGTGTCCACCTCGACTTGCAAGTCGAGGACATCAAAGCCGAGCTAATGGTAGCTGGGCTCTCCATCAAGAGCATTTGGAGGATCCGCTCTAGAAAGGCCGAAGGAAGAGAGACTAGGCTCATCCGCGTGGTCACTGAATCCAAAACCACTCAAGACCGACTTCTTGGCGAGGGCGCCAGACTGTGGGGCCAAGTCCACACCGTGCAGGCTTCGCACGCGTCCTAGCCGCAACCCTTCCAGTGCGGTAAATGTCAGGACTTCCATGCACCAGGAGCGTGCCCAAACCCAGTCGCGTGTCGTCGGTGCGGAGGACCACACCACGAGACTAAATGAACGCGGGACGTTTCTAAGCCGGTCTGCAAAAAGTGCAAAGGGGAGCACGCGGCCAACTACTGGTTCTGTCCCGAGCGACCAGCCAAACCAGCCTCACTGGAAGAGACGGCGCCCAACACCTGCGTCGCCCCATCCAGTGACGAGGAGGAAGAGGATGCACCGATCTTAGCGGTGAACCAAGTACTGCGAGTGGTCACAGCCGCACTACTCAACATAGTGCCAGAGTCAGGCAGCCGGGTTATAAGCGTCATGCGTGACCTTGCGGCCTCAATTTTCAAAATCCACTTAGCCGTATCGTATTTCGGATCTCGATCGTGACCTGTGTACCATTGTCTCGTGCATCATACAAATTGAGGAAGAATATTAATGGCTGAATCAGGAGTAATAGGGACAGTCAACGTATCGTGCTACTCGAAAAAACGTCCGCTTATAGAGAATCTCATACTTGAGACTTCTCTATCTCTGTTAGCAATAACAGATACGCGGACCAGACCGAATATTAGCCTAAAAATATCTGGCTTTGGTTTTCAGAGTAGATCGAGAAGTTGACACAATAGGCAGAATTGCCATCATGGTCCACAACACCATCCCAGCCAAGGAGTTGCAGCTGCCGCCCGACTTGATGCCGGTTAACCCAATTGGCATCGAGTTTCGCTGCCCGTATGGGACTGTGCGAGTGGTCTCGGTCAATGTCCGTCCTAGACAGCGGCTGCCAGTAGACTTATTCCTCTACGTCAGCAGAATGAAGTCAACAATCTTCTTAGGTGACTTCAATGCACGTCACACGACATTTGGGGACCATGCGGGCAACCGCAACGGGAAGCAGCTTGTCGAGCTGCTGGACGAGCTGCCACTGCACCGGATCACAGCCACACAGCCAACGTTCCTGAGCCACGTAGGCAGCAGCATCATAGATCACATCATCGTGACGGAGGACATCATCCAGCACTTCGGTGATAGCTGTTTCATTGGACCGACGGTCACGTCGGATCATGTTCCGCTGCTGGTTGAATGCGATCTGTTTCAGAAGCGTCGCACACTGCCATTCTACAAAGAAGTCCGAACAACCAAGAACGCGGATTGGGCAGTATTCAGCGAGCACATCGAGAGAAATCTAGCTGAGGCTCCCTTCCTCAGGACAACCAATGATGTGGATGCAGCCGTGGGGAGCATCAGCACCACCATCCAGGAAGCCGCGGAACTGATCACCACCGTGAAAAGAGTCCGCATCGACCGGCCACCCCTGCCCCCCAGGCTAGTAGAGGCAATACGGAACAAGAGAAGGCTGTACCGGCAATACATCCGAACCCGAGTCCCGGCTTTGAAGCTAACGTGGAATCGCGAAAACGCCATCATCAGACGCACAGTGATCGCGTACAAGGAACAACGATGGAGCGAGGTTTGCTCTGCACTGGACCTGAAGGACTGCGCGAAGTTCTGGCAACAGTTCAAGCGTCTGACGGGCCAGAGCTCAGCTACGAACCACGCACTCCAGTCTGGTAACAGTATCGCAACCACGGATGCTCAAAAGGCAGAAATCTTCGCCGACAACCTTGAAAACGTGTTCCAGGGCAGCAACGACGAGCTGTTCGACAGAGATGCTGGGAGAGAGTCGAGCACCGCAGTCATCAACTTCTTGGCATACCAACAGCCGCATGAGAAGTACGAGGAAATTACTGAAGAAGACGTCCTAACCACCATAGCCGCCAGAAGGAACACCGCACCAGGCGAAGACGGCATTACAACGGCATTACTTCGCAAATGCTGAAGAACCTGCCCTTCAAAGCCATCACCTTCCTCATGATCATTTTTAACACTTGCCTTGCGATTGGCTACTTTCCTACCACATGGAAGAAGGCGGTGGTAGTAATGCTGCCAAAAGCAGGCAAGAATCCCTCCGACCCCTCCTCCTACCGCCCTATCTCGCTGCTAAATTCGATCGAAAAGATCTTCGAGAGAATCTTAGCGGCAAGACTGTCCGACATCTGCAACTCTAACAATATTCTTCCTGATTTTCAGTTCGGGTTTCGGCGCCACCACTCTGTCCAAGACGCAGTACTCCGACTTACAATGGAAGCTTCCCAGCAGTGTTGCCAACTTAGCGGATTTCCCGCCAAATCTGGCGTATTTAAAGTGAATATAGCGGTAGAAAATCTCATCTAGCGGACAGCGGAAATTCTGGCGTTTTTAATAAATTTTTGACGGGAAAATTGGCTTTTTAGTAGAAATTTTAAAATATATTTTTATGATTACATATTATTATTGAAAAAATATCAAACGTAAATAAATTTGAAAGAAATATTGCTGTTAGTGGGTTGGCATTTTTCCCTCATTTTGTTCAAATCATTAGTGTATCATCGTCTTTATTCGTATGCAAGGCCCGTATTGTGTAACTTTAAAAACGATAGTTTTGCAAAAGCGATCACTTTGAGATGTAGTCCTACCATTTGAGGGCAGAATACGTGTCCTTCACTTACTATCGTGTTTCTTGGATGTCATTTGCGTTCTGTGTAGGTTATTCAAATTAAATTTTAACAATTCGCAGCGGTCTGAAAAGAATTAACAAATGCTGTCATAATTACGAAATTAGTTCCGAATTATTGACAAAAATCAAATCTAATGAAACATATGCAATTGACAAGAACGAGAGTTTTGAGGATTTGGATTTTACAATTTAGTTTTTATAATTACATGTGGTTTTTATTTACAATTATTTTATTATAAAAAATATAAATTATGTTACAATGTACACGTTTGTTTTTGAAATGAAAAAATCTCACTCGAAATTATTATTTATTAATAATTATCAACATAGGATCTAAAAAATCGTACTTTTTTAATACATTTTATTAATTTATTTTCTAGCGGATTTCTAGCGTATTAAGGAGACCTATCTAGCGGATTTACAAATTCAATAGTTGGCAACACTGCTTCCCAGGCCATCAACACCGGTCGTGTGTTAGCAGTCGCATTCCTCGACATCGAGCGTGCCTTCGACTCTGTGTGGCACACCGGGCTCGTGCACAAGCTCATCGGAATGGATTTTTCACGGTACCTGGTCAGGATCGCAGCCGCGTTCCTGGCAGGCCGCGCAGAGAGTGTTCGAGTCCGAGGCTGCAGGTCCAGGACGTTTCGATGCAGAGCAGGAACACCACAGGGAAGTGCGCTCTCTCCTATTTTGTTTATAATCTTCTGCAGCGATTTTCCAGCTCCTCCGCGAAGAACGGCTGTCCAGCTGTTCGCGGACGAAAGCGCGTGCTGGGCCACAGCGCGAAGCATATACACCGTCATGGAGTTGCTGCAGGGGAGCATCGACAGAATAGAGAGCTGGATGCGCCGCTGGAGGATAAAGCCGAACCCAGCAAAAACCCAACTAATTATTTTCAGAAATAGGCACGCAAGAATCCTCCTGTCCACTTGCGGCTGTGGAATACCAACGTCGCTCCCGCCAGGACAGCCACCTACCTGGACTTTCAATTGAGCCAGACACTCCACTGGAAACTGGACGTCACCAACTGCATCAGGAGGATGCGGCAGAGATGCAGCCTTATCACCAGCCTCCGCAACAGACTGCGAGGCTGCTCCACCAGTGTGCAAGAACTGACTTACAAAATGTTTGTCAGGCCACTGGTGGACTTTAGGGCTGTTATCTACGCCGCAGTTCGCCCCAACCTTCTGCAGCACCTTCTATCGCTGGAAAGGAGATTCCTGCGCAGAATCCACGGCCTTGACCCCAGACACCCGAGCGCGGAAGTCTTTGGGTTTACCGACATTGCACCCCTGGACGACCGTCTTCGACATCTACAGAAGAGGTTCGTGGACCGCTGCATCACGGAGACATCAGCCAGCGCAAGCCTGCTACGCAGCTACCAGCCGCCTCGCCCAAGAAGAAAGCCCAAATACAAATATATGGACCCAATCCTAGCTCTCCTTGGCCAAGGAGAACTGGATGAAGAACTTCAACTAAAGCTTGACAACGCTCCACTGTGTCTCAGACACTGATGGAGCAGCGAATACCCAACAACATTATCATTATTTTTTTTTATTTAGGAACTTTATATATACTTCATATTTTATATTTTTCATCAATTAATTTTTAATTTTTTTTTTTGTACAAATTTTTATATTGACGTGTGCTGAAGAGAGCGATGCTCTATAGTAGCAGTAATTATTTGTTATGTTTATATATTGTTATGTAATCCAAATATGAAAATAAAACTCTATTCAATTCAATTCAATTACTTTCTCAGTGTATACAGAAACACTTCCAGTTCCAATTTAAAATTAAATTCTTTTTCTCTTATAAAATATCGAAAATTTTCTTTTTTTACACACATCTAATTTATGTTTTGACATTACTTTTATTTTAAAATTTGTTCATGAATATTTAACTGGTATAATAAATTTAATTTTATTATATTCTACTTAATCAACAAATTAAATTTAAATATAAATATGTGAAATGTGTAAACTGTCTTACTTTAAAATTTGAAAAACTAAAGTCATCCATTGTATTTAAAAGGTATTAATAAACTACGTGAGAATTATCTTATGAGATCAAATGAAAACACACATTAAATTTTCAGGAATTTTTCCAAAGCAGGTTTTTTCAAAGGCAATTTTTGTAAAAGCAGTACAATACCAAGGCAGGTTTAGTAAATTATAAATTTTTCATGCTACCCACTATAACAAGCCTACAAGAATTTAGGAATTGAATATCGACGATAAACGAATAACCACATGGCATGAGTACACACATGGTGAATAAGTTAAGAAAAAATTCAATAAATAATTAGGAAAACTATAGAAAATATAAATATAATATCAAGAAAAATTTCAATGAACTTACGAAGTAGACAAGTAACACAATAAGATACACAGAAAATTAATTTGGTTTTACCTAAGCTTGTGGGTGGCTTGAAAGTGGTACTAATGAAATTCTTTGGTTCAAATTCGAGATTCTCCCGACGAATAATTTTCATAATATTGACGTTCGCAAATTCCAAATAAATGGCTCAATATTTCACAATACAACACTAACTATGCACAATCGACCAACAACTTTCAAAGTTCGTTACAGAGTGCATGACTAGCAAAAAAAAAAATTTGATTGAATCTAAAATTTATGTCCAGATTCGCAACAATTTACAAAAAAATGTACGTTGAAGAAGGTCGTACACCTACGATAGAGGTGTTGCTACACTTCGTAAAATTATTCCGTAACAAATAGTATATTGTGTTATTAAGAGTAAAAGTGATACTTTGTGTGGCAGGCGTAGAAGTTTGCACGACGAGCGAAGCGAGTTCAAAAATTACAGACAAAGAAAATTTTAATCAAAATGACACTCCATTTTTTCTTCAAACTTCATTGTAGATTATCTAGTTTTATAGTGGCATATAGGGCAAAAATTACATGTAATAAAAGTAACTATATTTCTACATTGGAGGTGTAGAAATAAAATTTCTGACTTGTGAATCACGTCACAAAAATTCTACTTTTATGTTGTTTAAAAAAAATATATATATATTTTCCAAAAATGTATTTAAGCATTATAAGACAATAAAATGCTTAATTGTCTCATTCAACAGTCTGAATTCTAAAATCAGACGAATCATACCAAAAACAAAGCCGAAACTTAATATTTTAAAGAAAAACAATAGTTTACACCAGGTACAAAAATAATTAAGCAAAATAAAAGTAGAGAAAATATTAGTTTTCGAAAATGAAAACAACAAGTCTCGTTCTAGACGATTAACATAAGAAAAAGCATGTATTTAATCCAAGAAGAGATGTCATGTTGAAAAATTAATGTTTGAAACAATAATTTTTCTTTTGTTTCAATCAAAATCGTTTCATACGAACACTACTTTGTTTTTTGAAATAATACGAAGAAACGCTTTAGTCTTTTTTCTTGAATCAAAAAACATGTTTCTTAAAACAATACATAAATTTATTTGATTAATAACAGTTCAAACAAAAATATTACTCTCATTAATTTAATATATTAAAACTTTAAATCAATGAACTAAATGCATAAATTATTCTTTTTATGTATTATTTCAATGCAATGTTCATGTTGGCCACACTGAACAGATAGAATCTTGTTTAGTTTCACTCCCTGGTTTAGCTGCAGCAAAACCAAACGTGCGTTGTAGGTTACAAGTTTCACTATCGCTGTAAGTTTATTCAATAAACCAAAATGCGTGATGAAGAAACACGTCAATTACTTTCAGAATGGGGTTTTGGTCACTACATTGATATATTTAAAGAAAGGTATGCTAATAAATAAATTAAGAAATAATGTACGCAGTCTTTAGGTTGTAAACGTTGGGACTTCCCCGAACATGTTTACTATTTATTTTTACAATTGTTTAAGAAAATATTTTCTGTTTTAATTAAATAATTTTATCTTATAAATTAGTATGGAATAAATTATTACATAATTATTTACACAAATATTTTTTAAATCGAAGAAGAAATAACGTTTGAAGCCCTGTTAGAGCTAACAGAAGAAAATCTAATATTACTTATTCCCAAATTGGGAAAGAGAATAGTATTAATAAAAAAAATTAAAGAGTATAAGAACACTAGTCAAAACCTTATAAACATAATAAATAGTGAAGTTGTAAGTATAAAATACATAGTTTGGTTTGGTAATTCTTTCATAAAATTGTGGTACTTTTAGCTTTTAGTCCCAAATTCGGAATTACTTAGTGAATGTACTGTACTGTGTACCTCAACACCATCAACCTCAACATGTAACGATGATTCATCGTCGACATCGTTTGCAATAGAGTCCGAATCTGTTGATTTTCCAAAATATTTGGAAGGAGATAATCCAGACTTAATAAAATATACTTTCAAAGAAGCCACTTTGCCTACCCAAAGTTTTTACGGTGAAACTGAATTTAAAAAATCGTGCCGTCCATCATATCATTTAAATTTGAAACAGTTTCTAGAAAACAGAGTTTCTGGCAGATATATTTTAAAATCATATGTAGAAAAAAATATTCTTACAAATAAATCAAGAAATTTACTAGTTGAATTATTAATAAATGGGTTATTAAGTCAAAATTCTGGGTAAGTATTTCAAAGATTTCCTAATAAAAAAATTATTAGAATAATAATATTTTCTCACAATTCTTTAGGAAACACAGATTTTCAAATTATTTCAGAAAAAATATGTGCATTATTTCTAACCGAATGTGAGAGTACTTATTTTATTCCTCCAATTAGTGCTAAATATTCGGGCACGAAAAAGGCCATTAATGCTGAAGGAAAACTGTCTGATAAATATAGAAACGTAAAACGACTATATTCTTCTCATAAATTTAATGAAGAAAAAGTTGTAATATCAGAAGAGGAAGATCAGGAAGAAACAAATATAACAGGTTTATTTTTAATTTATATACAGTTTATTATATACTCGTATTACATTGAATTTTAACCTTTCATCAGACTCAGAAGACATTCGGACCAGCGAATTGGGTTTGAAAAAAAAAATTGAACCCTGGAATGAAGTTGAATATCACTGGAAAAATACATTTACTTTGCGAAGAAATGATAAATCAAACAAATTTAACTGATTTCATTGGGAAATGGCCTATTTTAAAACATGAGAATGCTTATTTATTGGTAATACCTAAAATCATAAACTAAATTACTTTTTATTGCTTACGTTGTTTAATTTTTGAAGATCGAAAATGATTTCCGGAAAATTTATGAAACTGCAGAAAATCTTTTATATAAAAACTGGAGTCAGTTTTTCGAAAAACTGAAAGTGATAAATTCTGATAAAAATAATGATCTTCTGCTGCAAATATTACCCGAATTAGATGAAAGTAAATATTTTGTTACGTAAGTATAAAATACTTTTGCTAATTATTTATATTTTTTATTTAAGACTGTATTGATGCAGTAAAACTATCAGCTTTAGCAACATTTTTACTCCCAACTGGACGAATTAGAAATAATAAAAATTACTGGAAACCATCTATTGTGGAATGTCAGAAGTCAATTATATGCCATGCTAAAGTAAATATTAAAGAGCACAATATAATTTTTAAAAATCATTAATTTTAATACATTTCAGACTGCGTCAGATATATTAGAAATAGTGGAACAGAGAAAAATTATAAAGAACAAGTTATCTTTAGCAATCTCACCATTTATAATAGTTGTAGGTAATTCTTTAATTTCTGTAAAAGAATTTTATATCGTTATTGATTCAATATTATATAAGTGCAAATCGGTACTTCAAGCTTTTGATATTTGCTATAAATCATTTCACGTTTTTCATTTACACTATCCATTGGAAAGTGAACATATTTGGTTAATTACCCAGAAATATGTTTATAAAACAAATACAAAATGGGACAAACAAATTCGAGCTGTAGAAAGATTTATTAAGGAATTGTCGTAAAAATACATAAAAGTTAAAAATGATTAATTGATGTGAATGTAACGCACAGTTAGCAAGTTTAAAATTATTTACATTGCATTTCAAAAAGAAACATCTCCCATTTTCTCAAAATAAATTCACATGTAAACAAGATAATTGTTCGAGACAGTTCCAAAATTTTTATGCTTTTCGTCAACATTTAAAACTGAAGCATTCAGATACAGATCGAAATTTTGTAGTCGACATAAATAAAGTACCAGTAAATCATTCTAATAAAATTTTAACTTCTGAAGGCCAAAATGAAAAAAATTAAAGAAACGAGTCCAATAATGATCATGACAAAGCTTATGATAATAGATTGAATTTGCATAATTTAAATTTTTAAAAAAGTGCACTAAAATTTATTTCAAAATTAGATACAAATTATTCAATACCTAGAAATCATATACAAAATATAATATCAGATGTTGAAATTATGTTCTCTGAACATTTATCTGTCATAAGAAAGTACATATTGAAAACATTAGATAACGTAGATAATAAAGATGTGGAAAATATATTTAATTGTTATTATAATCCATTTAATGGATTAACAACAGAACATCAAAGAGTAAATTATTATGAAAATTATTTATTTTTTATTCGTCCTGAGATTTTCAAAGTTGGATTTGTATCTAAATGAAACAAAAAAAATCAACATTTATCCCAAAATTTTCTTCCGTGTACAGCTTGCTACATTCCTATTAATAAAACGCTTAAGTGGTTTCTCGAATTACCTGGAGTTTTTCAGAATATATTATCTTTTATTCATGAGTTGAAAAATATAAATGTTATTGTAAATATAACTCAAACAAAGGTTTGGCAGGACAAAATATGTAATTATGATAGTAAAGTTGATCTTCCAATTATGCTTTATTTTGACGATTTTGAAGTGTGCAATCCCTTAGGTAGTCACTCTGGGGTTCATAAAATGGGAGCTACATATTTTATAATAGCTTGTATACCTCTACAATTTGCATCTAAGTTAGATAATATATTTTTAGTTCAGTTACATTATTCAACAGATCGCACTACATTTGGAAATGAACCAGTGTTTCGACAAATTATTGACGATATAATTTCATTAGAAAAATCTGGTTTAAGTATAATTGTTAATTTAAATGAAGTTCAAGTGTATTTTATTTTGTTTACTTTACTAGGAGATAATTTAGGTTTAAATTCTATGTTAGAATATTGTGAATGTTTTACAGCTAATTATTTTTGTCGGCATTGTAGATGTCATAAAAATTTAACAAGTGCACAAAATTTTGAAGATCTGGATATTCTAAGAACTGAAGTTAATTACAAAATTGATGTAGATAATTTAGATTTTGGCGTTAAAGAATCATGCATCTGGAATCAAATACCTTCTTTCCATGTATTAAATTCGCTCATATGTGACATAATGCACGATTTGTGGGAAGGTGTTTGTCGATATGATGTAGGTAACATATTTTATCATTTTATTCACAATAAACACTTTTTTACTTTAAATATTTTGAACAATCGGATAAAGTACTATAATTATGGAATTACAGAAAACAAACCTACTCCAATATCACAGTCTCAAATACAAATAAAAGTTATAATTTTTTCTTCTACAGAAATGTCATGTTTTACACAAAATCTAAATTTATTAATAGGCGATCTTATACCAGTTAACAATCCTGTATGGAATATATATTTATTACTTAAACAAATATTAGAAATATCGACGAGTCGTATTATACATAACAATTATTGTGATTATTTAAAATTATTAATAGAAGAACTTCATATGTTATATAGACAATATTTTGGAGACTTAAAACCTAAGCACCATTTTTTGGTACACTATCCATCCATAATGAGAAAATTTGATCCCCTTGTTAATTACTCCTCGATTCGTTTTGAAGCAAAGCATAAACAGTTTAAGTCTGCAGCTAATATAGTACGCTCTCGTCGTAATATTGCATATAGTTTGGCCATAAAAAATCAACTTGTGCAATATCATGGATTTGACAAAGCTGTAAAATTTGGAACTTAATTAATAAATTAACAAATTATTAAAATATTATGTGTTAAATTATATGCCCTATTTATTACAGAAAAGTGTAGCGTGTAATATAACGTTTCATATTACACTTGTGTAATATGAGTAGTATATTATATGTAGTATCACACGTATAATGTACCCATATTTCAATAGTTGTAGATAAAAGCTTTTATGAAGTTAAAAGAAATATTAAGCACCAAACCAGTACTTATTATCTGTAGACAATAAGGTGATATTGAATTACACTCTGACGCCAGCATGAAGGGCTATGAAGCTATTTTGTTGCAAAGATCTCAGAAAGATAATCAGCTACACCCAGTTTATTATGCAAGTAAGAAAACAAGCAATGTCGAAATAGTTCATACGAATTGGAGGTTTTAGTTATTGTGGAAGCAATAAAGAAATTTAGAATTTATTTATTGGGGCGAAAGTTTAAAACTGTGACAGACTACGCCACATTTACGAAGGCAATGAGAAAGAAAGATTTAGGAACTAGAGTTGCAAGATGGGCGATGCTTTTGGAGGAATATGATTATATAATTGAGCAGCGTTCTGGTTCAAAGATGCGTCATGTTGACCCTTTGAGTCGCTACCCTCTAATTTTAATTACAACATCAAATGATGTATTGAGAAAGATGAAAACCGCCCAAGAATTAGATTCAAAGATGAGAGTTATAAAGGAAGTTTTGAAGACGATGTCTTATAAAGATTATATACTTAAGAATAATATTCTTTATAGAAGAAACGAACAAAAAGATTTACTAATACTACCTATATCATTGCAAACTGAGATATTACAAAAAACGCATGGATATGAACACCTGAGTGCTAAGAAAATAGAACAAATAATAAATCAAGATTTTTATATTCCGAAATTATCTGTTGAAGTACTGAAGTGTTTGCAAAGTTGTGTACCATGCATTCTTCTAAACAGAAAAAAGTGAAAGCAAGATTTTCTGCATCCGTTAAACAAGAGCAAAATACCTTTGTACACTTACCATAATACAATGAACTAATACGTTGTTGGTGAGTTTTAACAATGAAATTTTAAATTAAGAAAGGTTTGTACAATAAGAACCCGACTTTCGAGACTATATCGAACATATATAGATGGTTGTTCTTTGTTTTTAGTTCCCAGGCAGTTGGGCGAGACTGGTTGGTATTATATTCTCGATTGGTTACAGCAGAAAACTCAGCCTCATTAACAATTTTAAATATTTTACTTGAACTTGCAAGCTCGGTGATAATGATCATACTGTATGTTGTATGCTTTGAAAAAATGTATTTAACGAATCTGGCTATGAATTTACGGGATTCCCGGAGTTTTCTGATTTTCGTTCTGTTAAATATTTATGTAAAACTGATGCTACATTAGGACAGTTTTGTGTACGACGTTTTTTGTTTGAATACGATGTACTTTTGCTACTTTTAGAAGAAGTAGAAGATTCAATTGGACTTTCATGCTCCAAAACATCTTCTTTGGATTCGTTTGTACATTTGTCGTCTTCATCGCCAGAATAAGATTTGTCTACAATATTTGAAGACTGTTGACGTTCTTCAATATAGGGAAGAATAAAACCCATCTGTTTTTCTAATTTCCAGGGTTTAGAATTTTTTCCTGAATCTCCATTTTTGGTATTACGAATCTTCACTGCTTTTCGAAAAGTATCGCGTAGCCTCTTCCATTTATTTTTACATTCAGTAGCTAAGAGAAAAACATTTTAAGTTTTATTATTATTATTATTATCATTTTATCAATTTTTCAATATTTCAGATTTCTTGCAACTGGGAATTCGTTTCGTTCTTTGTCATTTAGTTACGTTTGGGAGAAACTACTGTTCGAGAAATAGTTTATGAAACATGCAATTTAATTTGGAAAAAATGCAACCCATTGTAATGCCCGAAACTAGTAACGATTTATGGAAATATATTGAAAAAGAGCGAGCGTTGGAATTTTCTTAATTGCATAGGTGCTATTGATGGGAAGCACGTAAAACATTCAGTATTGTGTTAATGGCACTTGTCGATGCAAACTACCGGTTTATGGTATGTGATGTCGGTGCTTATGGCAAAAACAGTGATGGTAGTATATTTGCATCCTCAAATGTGGGAAAAGCTTTATTTCATAATTCTTGAAATATTCCCTCCGACAAAAATCTTCCCGGAACTGAGACGTTGGCTCCACATGTAATAGTGGGTGATGAGGCATCCCACTTCCTAAGCATATAATGCGACCTTATCCCGGGTCACAAATGAGATCAGACGACGCAAAACGAATTTTTAATTATGGGTTAAGTAGACCATGAAGAATATCAGAAAATGAATTTGGGATTTTAATTCAGAGATTCAGAATATGCCAACGTCATATAAAAATGTTACCCAAACATGTAGATAAAATTGTGTTAGTAACATGCTGTTTGCATAATTTTCTAAGAGGAGGACAGACACCTGGAACTGGAGATGTTGATGATGACGCGAATACGGTGCTGTGAACCTGGAACAACCACTATAGTACAATCGAAAAACACTTATTACGTAATTTAGTACTCATTTATTACTAATTTATTACCTTAAAATGAAATTTATTACTCTTGCCTTTAAAAAAAAACGAGGGTTGTTCCAGGTTCACTGTGAACCTAGCACAACCCTATATAATAAAATAAAATCTGTTGTAATATTTAGTATTAATTAATTACTAATTTATTACCCTAAAGCATAATTTATTACCCTTATTTTTTAAAAAATAACGGGGGTTGTTCCAGGTTCACTGTGAACCTAGTACAACCCTATATAATGAAATAAAACCTGTTGTAATATTTAGTAATAATTGATTACTAATTTAATACTCAACAGCGAAATTTATTACTCGCACCATTAAAAAATAGAGAGGGTTGTTTCATCTTATCTTTATATCTAGGAATACCTAGTATAATAAAAGTTGGTGCAATATTTAGATATCTGTTACTATCATCATAATAGCAGAATTCAGCATAATTAGGGTAATAATTATTATTGTTATTACAAATAATTTAGGCGGTTCTGTGCTACTAAACGGACACTTTAGAGAGTATAGAGAAAAACTTATTATTGTTGCTACATCAGTATTAGAATTATATTAAGAAAACAAAATGTGATGCGGACGCTAAATTATATACATTTTTTACTGCATTTCAATTAAACTTATTCGTTTGAAAGTGCATAATGTGACGACTCAGGTGTCACAATCAAGTATTCATGATATTCTTTTGCCTGTTTTAACCGTCTGGAAGTGTGTTGAATACTGAACTGTTACTGTCTGTCCTGTCCTGACAGTATTCTAACACATTTCCGTCATTTTTCTCCAAGTATTTGTAATTTCGGATTACTGTAAATCTGTCTTGCAACCTAGAAAACCTCCATAAAGTCATTTCATGAATATTTGTTTTTGCTTCCCTTACCTTTGTTTAATTCATGTTTGTTAGTACTTTGTATTAGTATTTATTATCTTAATTACTGTTTTTGACGCACTAAAGAAAAAGAAGATAAAAGGTCGCTGTCTTAAAGCTGATAGAAAATTATTTGGTTACGCAAGTAAAGATCCAATACCAACTTTAGGCATATTTTTAACAAATGTACTATTGGAAAATGGTAAAAAATGGAAGAAATGAAGTTTTACGTAAGAAATTGCTAAGAAGTGTGACGACTCAGGTGTCACAATCAAGTATTCATGATTTATTTTGCCTTTTCCATCCGTCTGAAAGTGTGTTAGATACTGCACTGTTACTGTCTGTCCTGTCCTAACAGTATTTTAACACATTTCAGTCAAATTTCTTGCAGAAGAAATAGTATTACCGTGTCACTGTAACCTTGAAAGCGTATGTTACTTTATTTCATGAATATTTGTTTTTGCTTCCCTTACCTTTGTTTAATTCATGTTTGTCTGTACTTTGTATTAGTATTTATTATCTTAATTACTGTTTTTGACATGAGAAACACGTCTTTACTGTAATTATTCTGCTCTGTTAATGTCATCAATGCACCGACTGTGCATTGTTAGCTCACGTCAAAATCAGTAACAGCTGTCAAATGTAATAATGTTTTATATATTTTTATACTGCATTAGGATTAAGATAAATACTCTTCTGACCATTTATGATTAGAAAAGGACTTTCACACGAGTTTAAATCTCCTAAAAACGGTTTATTTCTTTTACGCAATTCCGATTATTTTTTTTTTACTCAATAGATGGCTCAGATAGCTATCCTTACTTCTACGGGACATTTACCTATTTCATCTTCACCCTTAACTCAATAGATGGCTCGGATAGCTATTCCCTATCTCGGCAGAACGGTTTACTTTTTCAATTGATCAAAACCCTGATCAAATTAATCAAAAGCAGAACTAAATGGATTTGTGTCCAAATCTATTAAGTTCTAAAGATCTTCTAGAGTCCTCGAGTCGGTGAGTTAACCTGTTTTGTATTTGTTCCGTGTTCTTGTTTCGTAATTAGTTCAATTGCGAACATACTGGTGTTTCCACAGTAGGTTTTGCTTTAGGTCTGTTGTGAGACAACTGTCATTTCACCCGTGTTTTTCCGCTTTACTTGTCCGTTTTCGTTCCGCTCGTAATTAGTTCAATTGCGAACCTACTGGTGTTTCCACAATAGGTTTTGCTTTTGGTCTGTTGCGAGACAACTGTTATTTCACCCGTGTTTTTCCGTTTTACTTGTCGTTTCTGTTCCGTTCGTAATTAGTTCAATTGCGAACCTACTGGTGTTTCCACAGTAGGTTTTGCTTTTGGTCTGTTGTGAGACAACTGTCATTTCACCCGTGTCATTCCGTTTTCGGTCCGTTCGTAACTAGTTCAATTGCGAACCTGCTAGTGTTTCCACAGTAGGTTTTGCTTTTGTGCTTGTTATTTCACCTGTGTTTTTCGCGTTATCCAGTCCTTTGTAACTTAACAGTTCACACAGTATCTCTTGTTATCTTGTATGATTTTAGTCTGTACCGAAACAGGTTTATAAATTTTTGAAAATAAAACTCTGTTAAAGTTATTATTGCATATTTTTCCTTGGACCTCCCGTCTAGCTATTCTAGGGCAAATTAACGAGGGTAGTGTGAGCAGTTTGGCGCCCGAATAAACAGACACTACCGACGTCACGCCAGTAAGTATCTCAGTCGTTACAAATCGTGACAAATTGACGGCCCGAACAGGGACTTTCTTGAGCAAGGAAATCTAAGATGACTAAGACAAAAATCACGAAAATGGACGATGGACCTGAAGCTGGTTCAAGTGACTCACCAGCGTTGCCAGTACCATCTTGGAACGCCTGTGAAATAGTCCGCAAATGCAATGCCATAGATTAAGTTACTGACAAGACAGGAATCATACGTACTAAAGCGTGATCCCAAGTTTGCACTATCACGCCATCTCTGAATTTCGATGGTAACTAAATGATTGCCTAGGGTAAGGAGGGGTTCTACTTTATTAAATATTTTATTTAGAATATGATTTAAAATTAAAATTGTATAATTCTATAAATAATTACAAATTTATTATGCTACTATTTACATTACAAAATATAATAATATAATATAATTGGATAAAAGGTGAAAGGATGAAGGATGGAATAGGAGGTTATGTTAGTACGTCATTTCAAAAAAATTGTAATCCAAAATGAATAATCATGGCACCGCAGATCTAAGAAATGTGTCAACAATTTCATTAGGTCTGGAATCCTTGTTATTCATTTTTAAGTTTACCATTTTTATAAAATGATGTACCATTACGAAGCACAACAAGTTGATGGTGTGCGTCTGAAACAGAACTCATTTCACTATTTCACTCAGGCTCCACAAAACTAACTGCTGCTGGCTTACACAATTTACACAATTGCAGCAATAAATGTACAATAAATTTGAAACCATTTTGAAACACATGACAGTCATATAAAAAAGCGCCCTCAGTTCAAAAGTAAACATACTGTAGGCACATCCAGCACCATCTATCATTTTCAGTAAAAAATATAAACTTCCGAACGGTACATGCAACGCCATCTAAAAATTTCGATGGAAACTAGAAATCTTGTTTCATGCTGCCCTATGAAGATTCAGCCGGGTGTGCAATGCGTACTTCGACGGAAAGTCAGACCCAGTATCGTTTCTTGAACGAGTCGAAGAACTCAAGGTCAGTTATGGTCTATCAGACGCTCAATTGCTGACTGCCCTGCCAGAACTCTTTAGAGGTGTACCGTTACAGTGGGTACGAAATAACCGAAGCGAGTGGGAGTCATGGAAACACTTCCTCTGTGACTTCAAAGCCTGTTACTTAGGCACAGATTATGAATTACGGATGGAAGAAGAGATTAGCAAAAGAAAACAAAAACGTAATGAGAAAGTCCGTGATTACGTTATAGATATTAGGACTCTTATACGCCGGTACGGAAAATTGACTTCCGACGAAGAATTATTCCGAGTTTATGCCAATCTATTACCGGAATACCGACAGTATATTCGTCGACGTGACGTTCCCAGCTTTAAGACTCTTCTACAAGAGATAGAAGAGTATGAACTTTTTCAACGTGATTTAAAAGCGTCTGCACCGGTAACTCGTCTACATGTTGTCGCTACTGAACCTGACAGTGAAAAACCATGAGGCGCTTGTGCGTCGATCCAGTGTTGTAGATGTGGTCAACATGGACATTATCGAGGTCAATGTAAAAATCCTCAAAAATTATTTTGTTGGAACTGCAATAAAGTCGGTCTTCTTACAAAAGACTGCGTTTGTAAGAAACAGTCAACGGGAAACGACCAATGAGTAGGAATGAAAAGGGGCCGGGACATCTCAAGGATCAACAGCCTCTACATTCAGAAAAGAACATATTCGCACTTCCAGTAATCAAAGGGAATTCAGGGGGGGAAATCGTATATTCACGGCAATCACTATTAAAGGACGGGAGTTTCAGGCTCTTGTAGACACTTGGGCTTCATTCTCTTACCTCAATGCACAACTGGCTAGAGAACTAAGCGATCAGAGAGATCGTCTACAACCAGTACTCCAACAAGTTCAACTGGCGGATGGAACCACGGCACAAACCCAAGGTGCACTCACAGTAGGGTGTATTCTCGGTGGTATTGGGAGACGCCTCACGTTCCAGAGTTTACCAGGACTTACTACGGTTATTATACTGGGAATGGACGCTCTTACAGCATACAGTGTCAGTCTTGACATTCTCCACCGAAGTATAAGCATCAACACACCGGCTAATATAAATTCAGTATTGCCCTCAACCGAAGAAGAAACTTTAAAACGATTTTTGGATGAAGAGTTGCCCTGGTTCACTAAGATGAAAGGAGTTACGGGAAATATTAAACACCAAATTCGTTTATTAAATCAAACACCCATCAAGCAGCGCTACGTGCCTCGTAACCCCAAAATGCAGCAAATTATCAACGAGGAAGTAGAAAAAATGTTAGCGGATAGGATTATTGAAAAATCTCAAAGCCCCTGGAGCTCACCGGCAGTGATTGTACGAAAGAAAGACGGTCGGCCTAGATTTTGCATAGACTTTCGCCAACTCAACAAAGTGACAGAGAAGGATGCTTACCCACTACCTTTCATCAATGCAATCCTAGACAAATTACGTGCAGCAAAGTATTTTTCAACTATTGTCTTGAAAAATTGATATTGGCAGGTACCGCTCTCTGAAGAGAGTTAAGTCCTAACAGCATTCACGGTTCCAGGAAGGGGTTTATTCCAATTCAAGGTAATGCCCTTTGGTCTTCACGCTGCGCCTGCGACTTTTCAACGATTGCTTGACTCAGTCATAGGATCAGAGCTTGAACCTTTCGCTTTTGCTTATCTGGATGACATTGTGGTAGCAAGTGCCACGCTCGAAGAACATTTGCAGCATTTACGGGAAGTTTTTAAACGGCTACGGGAAGCCAATTTAAGATTAAACCCGGACAAATGTCATTTCGGCCTGCAATCAATCAGGTATCTTGGGCACATGGTGACAGCAATAGGGATTCAAACTGATCCTGAAAAGGTAGAAGCTATTCTCAAAATGCAACCTCCATCCTGCGCAAAAAAAGTGCGTCAATTCCTCGGCGCCGCTTCCTGGTACCGGCGTTTCATAAAGAACTTCTCCATGATAACAACTCCTTTAACTTCTCTCTTACAGAAAGGAAAGAAGTGGAGCTGGGAAAAGGATCAAGACATTGCCTACCAGTGCTTAAAAGAGGATTTGACGACCGCACCAGCACTGGCATGCCCCAATTTTGAGGAACCGTTTATTTTACAGACTGATGCTTCTGACCGTAGGCATCGGAGCAGCTCTGGTTCAAGGCAGTTTGGAGAATCCTCGGGCAATAGCTTTCGTGAATCGTACCCTCACTGGCGCTGAGAAAAATTATACGACTATGGAAAAGGAATGCCTAGCAGTTGTATGGGCAATTAAGAAACTACGTATGTATTTAGAGGGTTATCACTTCACTATAGTGACTGACCATCAGGCTCTGAAGTATCTGGATACTATGCAGCAGCCAACCGGACGCATGGCTCGTTGGATTACCTACCTGCAACAACACGATTTCAAGATTGAGTATCGTCAAGGTAGTTTGAACCAATTGGCGGACATGCTCAGTAGGAAACCATTGTCCGATGTCTGTCTCATTACTAGCACCTGCTCTTGGTATAACCGGAAGATCAAAGAGGTGAATGAACGACCGTCAGACCACGAGGATTATCAGGTACAAGAAGGTAAATTATACCGACGCTTTTGGGACCCTACTGATCTTTCTGACACCGAACCACGCCGAACGTGGAAATTGTGTATTCCATTGGAGGAAAGGCAAACTGTGTTGGCCGAAAACCATGATCATCCGACTACAGGCCATTTAGGAATCGCCAAAACGATTGCACGTCTTGCTCTTCGTTATTACTGGCCAGGTATGTTTAGACACGCTGCTAAGTATGTGAGAGGCTGCCTTAGCTGTCAAACTTACATAACGTATCAACAGAAATCCGCAGGACAGATGGGACCTCCAAAAATTGGCCAACCTTTGGACACAGTGGCTGTAGACATCATGGGGCCGTTGCCTCACCTCACAAAGGGGTATGAATACATTATTGTATTTCAAGACCGTATGACAAAGTGGATCGAATGTCGCCCCCTCCGTCAAGCAAATGCAAAGGCAGTCGTAACTGCATTTCGAGAATTAATTCTATGACGGTTTGGTCCTTTGTCTTAAGATACTCATTTCAGACTAGGGGTGGGCGATATTAAAAAAAATATCGAAAATATCGATATTAAATAAAATATCAATATATTCGATATATCTAATATTTGATATATCGAATATATCGATTTATTGGATTATCGATATATCGAATTATCGATAATTCGATATATCGAATTATCGATATATCGAATTACCGATATATCAAATTACCGATATATCGAATTATCAATATATCGAACTATCGGTATATCGGATTATCGATATATCTAGTTATTGATATATCGAGTTATCGATATATCGAGTTTTCGATACCTACATTATATTATCGATATATCGAATTACTCTTTCGACCGCGAAGTAGATGACGTTTGGAACGAATGAAAACCAAAAATCGCTCAAAGCTCACTTGCTTCGCGATCAAAATAGACTATAATAGATATTACATTTCCTTCAGTTTTCCGCCATTTCCTCATAAGCTATGGGGAATATGCGCACAATAACTCCCATTTAACCAAATTCGTATCTCTTACAGTTTCCGAGATCCGAATGGTGACCGATGAAATCTGGTATTATCGATTATACGATATATCGAATTATCGAATATGCGATATATCGAATTATCGAATGTACGATATAGCGAATTATCGAATATGCAATATATCGAATTATCGTATATACGATATATCGAATTATCGATTTTGTTGCATTATCGATATATTGATATATCGAATTATCGATATATCGATTTTTTTTTTTAATATTTAACCGAATTCGTAGCTCTTACAGTTTCCGAGATCCGAATGGTGACCGATGAAATCTGGTATTATCGATTATACGATATATCGAATTATCGAATGTACGATATAGCGAATTATCGAATATGCAATATATCGAATTATCGTATATACGATATATCGAACTATCGATATTGTCGCATTATCGATATATTGATATATCGATATTTATTTTTTTTAAATATCGGTATTCGATATATCGACTATTCGATAAAGTAATCGATATATCGAAAAAAGTTCCCAGCCCTATTTCAGACAATGGAACAAAATTCGATAACAATACTGTCAAGAAATTTCTCGCGGAATACCATATCAGCTTACACCACCCTACACTCCTCAGGCAAACCCAGTAAAGAGAGTAAATAGGGTCTTGAAGCCAATGCTCGCGCAGTTTTGCAAAGATAACCACAGGAATTGGTATGCGTTGCTACCAGAATTTACGTTGTCCATAAACAGTAGTCGTCACAGTTCGACTGGCTGCTCTGCCGCGTATCTTAATTTTGGAAGAGAACTTCGGCTACCAACAGAATTTGAGAATATTCCTGAGAATGACAGGCCCATGGAAGCAGTTGTATCTGAGGAACACCTGCAGCGGTTGAAAGTCATAAAAGCAGCACAGGAGCTAGCTAAAATAAGGATTGCCCAAGCCGCTACCAAACAAAGCCATCATTATAACCTTCGACATAGAACACAGACTTTCCAGGTTGGTGATCAGGTTATGCGTCGGGAACATCCTCTCTCACACGCAACTAAAGGAATTTCCGCTAAATTATGTCCAAAATATTCCGGACCCTGGACCGTGTCAAAATTAGTTTCACCTCAAGTTGTGAATTTATACTCAGATAATAGGAAAAAACTAGGTAAGGTGCTTATAAAAGATTTTAAAATGTTTCAGGAAAATGAAAGTCACCAGGAGACCAACGTGGTCCCCGGCCAAACGGCCACCATCGCGTCGAGTTCGCACAGAGAACATTCATTCACCGGTCACCCCAGTTAGTGAGAACATTTGGCGGGAGACAGTGTCGACGCCGGTTACTCCAGAAAGGCCGAGGACGCCCCGTACTCCAAGGTGGGTGTCCCAACAAGCGATGGACGAGTTGTTTGGGGCATCTCCGCCACTTTATCATCTAGAGTCCCCGCCTACGTCGCCGCTGCCCGCTCAGCCAACGACGCCTCAACCGAGACGTAAAGTACGTATGTTGGTCCCCGACGGCCAAGGGGTTCCTCATTGGAAGACCATCTGGGACCCAGACAAGTTGCCACCCTCTTTAAGAACACTGTTTTTAGCTAAACAGAAGAACAACTAGTGTTTAGTGTCAGTTTGTTCATTCAGTGTTCTGTGTTTCACGGGTTTTTTTCAAGTTCTCTTTGTTTTATTTTAATGTTTGTTCATTGTGTTCATTGTGTTTTGTTAGTTAGAAAAAAATAATATATTATTATTTTCTCCGGTAGTAAGGGGAGAATGTGACGACTTAGGTGTCACAATCAAGTATTCATGATATTCTTTTGCCTGTTTTAACCGTCTGGAAGTGTGTTGAATACTGAACTGTTACTGTCTGTCCTGTCCTGACAGTATTCTAACACACTTCAGTCATTTTTCTCCAAGTATTTGTAATTTCGGATTACTGTAAATCTGTCTTGCAACCTAGAAAACCTCCATAAAGTCATTTCATGAATATTTGTTTTTGCTTCCCTTACCTTTGTTTAATTCATGTTTGTTAGTACTTTGTATTAGTATTTATTATCTTAATTACTGTTTTTGACATGAGAAACACGTCTTTACTGTAATTATTCTGCTCTGTTAATGTCATCAATGCACCGACTGTGCATTGTTAGCTCACGTCAAAATCAGTAACAGCTGTCAAATGTAATAATGTTTTATATATTTTTATACTGCATTAGGATTAAGATAAATACTCTTCTGACCATTTATGATTAGAAAAGGACTTTCACACGAGTTTAAATCTCCTAAAAACGGTTTATTTCTTTTACGCAATTCCGATTAATTTTTTTTTACTCAATAGATGGCCCAGATAGCTATCCTTACTTCTACGGGACATTTACCTATTTCATCTTCACCCTTAACTCAATAGATGGCTCGGATAGCTATTCCCTATCTCGGCAGAACGGTTTACTTTTTCAATTGATCAAAACCCTGATCAAATTAATCAAAAGCAGAACTAAATGGATTTGTGTCCAAATCTATTAAGTTCGAAAGATCTTCTAGAGTCCTCGAGTCGGTGAGTTAACCTGTTTTGTATTTGTTCCGTGTTCTTGTTTCGTAATTAGTTCAATTGCGAACCTACTGGTGTTTCCACAGTAGGTTTTGCTTTTGGTCTGTTGCGAGACAACTGTTATTTCACCCGTGTTTTTCCGTTTTACTTGTCGTTTCTGTTCCGTTCGTAATTAGTTCAATTGCGAACCTACAGGTGTTTCCACAGTAGGTTTTGCTTTTGGTCTGTTGTGAGACAACTGTCATTTCACCCGTGTCATTTCGTTTTACTTGTCCATTTTCGGTCCGTTCGTAACTAGTTCAATTGCGAACCTGCTAGTGTTTCCACAGTAGGTTTTGCTTTTGTGCTTGTTATTTCACCTGTGTTTTTCGCGTTATCCAGTCCTTTGTAACTTAACAGTTCACACAGTATCTTTTGTTATCTTGTATGATTTTAGTCTGTACCGAAACAGGTTTATACATTTTTGAAAATAAAACTCTGTTAAAGTTATTCTTGTATATTTTTCCTTGGACCTCCCGTCTAGCTATTCTAGGGCAAATTAACGAGGGTAGTGTAAGCAGTTTGGCTCCCGAATAAACAGACACTACCGACGTCACGCCAGTAAGTAGTATCTCAGTCGTTACAAATCGTGACAATTTTAACTGCCATTTGTTACATATCTTTGAACTTCACTACGAAATGGATCATTTTTTAAAAAGAATTTTCTAAAATTTTTATCACTATTCCTTATTGCACTTCACAAAATTACTGTAATCGCTAGAAATCTCGTAAAGAAAGTGATGTTATTTTCATTTACTTTATACATAATTCTCAGGAATATAATTTTCCAGCTTGTCAATGTCAATTTAACAAATCAAATGTATCTAAAACAAAGAAAAGCCAACTGAATTATTAATTTTATTAAGATTTTGCCAAAATTATACTTCCTTTTTGGAAAGGCTGATTGAAACCAAAAATGGAGGATTATAATTAGATGTTATAGCAATTCCATAAACAAAATTTCCACAATCTACGACTAATAGTTTTTGAGACATGAGAAAAAAATCAAAAAAACACTAGGGGCAAAGTGCTCTTTTGGCACTACCGATTGCAACACAAATGCGAGGTGCACATCTAGATGTTATAGCAGCTCCATATACAAAATTTCAAAATTTTTCGGCCAGTCATTTTTGAGTTATGCGAGACACATACATACGTACATACGTACGTACGTATAGACGTCACGCCGAAACTAGTCAAAATGGATTCAGGGATACTCAAAACATGTATTTCCATTGAAATCTGAAATTCGAAAATTTTCGCGATTATAATACCTATTTTACTTCGTACAAGTAAGTAAAAAAGCAAAACACAGTTAAAAAACTAGCGAATTCTAAAAAGAAATGATATATATGTACCAAAGCATACTTTAAATATTATTACTCCAGCACAAATAGTCCTTACAATTTAGAAACTATTCTTACGTATATCCTAGGTTCGTAACGAAACTTAGTAAATTATTACTTCAGCACAATCATCCCTACTGTCTTATATAATCTACTAACATATAGCTTAATGCTACAAGGTAAGTTTGGAATTTATAACTCCAGCACAATCATCCCTTATGTCTTATATAATATACCAATATACAGCTTGATGTTTCAAGGTGACTTTGGAATTTATTACTCCAGCACAATCATCCCTAATGTCTTATGTAATATAAAAATATTAATCTTATTGCATCATGGTAACTTGGTAATGTCTTATATAATATACTAATATTAATCTTAATGCTTCATGGTAACTTTGGAATTTATTATTCCAGCACAATTATCCCTAATTTCTTATATTAAATATTAACATCAATCTTAATGCTTCAAGGCAACTTTGGAATTTATTATTCTAGCACAATCAACCCTAATTTCTTATAAAATATACTAGTATCAATTTTAATGCTTCAAAGTAAATTTGGAATTTATTATTCCAGCACAATCACCTCTTATATATATATATATATATATATATATATATATATATATATATACATATATATATATATATATATATATATATATATATATATATACAAGGTGTTCCATTTAAAAGTGCCACCATTGCTATCTCGAGAACTATAAGAGCTACGAGGTTGGTTAAATTAGCAAAGAACCACCATTTTACAAGACTATTACAATGAGCAAAAAAAATATTTTTTTCGACCAATGGTTCTCAAAATACGGGACACAACTTTCTTATTTTAAATTGGGAACATATGTTTATTTTTAGGTTATTCGATAGAGTATTTTTTTCTGAATTCAACGATATGAACATATCATATATTAATATAACAAAATAACTGAGAAAAATGCATGTTACATTTATTTGTATTTTATTTATATCTGGCTGAAATAAGAGTGCTTTGGATAGAAAACATTTCATTTTCTTCTTCAAACTGACAGTTTAAGAAAATAAAATTTAACAAAAAATAATCAAACAATGTTAGACAGAACATTATGTCTATGTTTTCTAACCATAGCACTCTTGTTTCAGCCAGATATAAATAAAATACATAGAAATCTAACATGCATTTTTCTCAATTATTTTGTTATATTAGTATATGATATGTTCATATCGTTGAATTCAGAAAAAAATACTCTATCGAATAACCTAAAAATAAATATATGTTCCCATTTAAAATAAGAAAGTTGTGTCCCGTATTTTGAGAACCAATGATCGAAAAAAATATTTTTTTTGCTCATTGTAATAGTCTTGTAAAATGGTGGTTCTTTGCTAATTTAACCAACCTCGTAGCTCTTATAGTTCTCGAGATAGCAATGGTGGCACTTTTAAATGGAACACCCTGTATATATATATATATATATATATATATATATATATATATATATATATATATGTAATATACTAATATACAAACATATAGCTTAATGTTTCAAGGTGACTGAAATTTATTACTCCAGCATAATCATCTTAATTTCTCGTATAACATACTAATATCAATCTTATTGATTTTATTTCATTCGTGGGGTTTGTTACACTCGGCTTCGCCTCGTTTCATAAACTTCTCCACTCACTCATAGAATGTCACTTTTAACACTTATATATAACATCTAATTATAAACTTCCATTTTTGGTTCCAATCGCCCTTTCCAAAAAGGCAGTATAATTTTGGAAAAATCGTAATAAAATTAATAATTTAGTTGGCTTTTCATTGTTTTAGAAACATTTGATTTGTTAAATTGACATTGACAAGCTGGAAAAATATATTCCTGAGAATTATGTACGAAGTAAACGAAAATAACATCACTTTTTTTACGAGATTTCTAGCGATTACAGTAATTTTGTGAAGTGCAATAAGGAATATTGATAAACATTTTGAAATATTCTTTTTAAAAAATGATCCATTTCGAAGTGAAGTTCGAAGATATGTAACGAATGGAAGATAAAGTGCACTTTCAAACGAATAAGTTTAATTGAAATGCAGTAAAAAATGTTTATAATTTTTCCGTATTCATTGGTATGTAATTGACAAATTGTTTCCCTGATTTGAGGTTAACAATGAAGGGTAAATATGAAAGACGGGATGATATGAACAGCTGTGGGTTTTAGCGGTGCAAGCATACGACGTGACATCTACTGATAAAATTTAAAATTAAAATTATTTGATTACAACAAAATACTGTTGAAGTTAACTCTTAATTACATGATGATTTTAATTATTTTTAAAAATACAAAGATATACTAATGAAATTTCAATTTTCCCATAAATTTATTATAGAAAATATCATTAATGACATTTATAATTTGGGGTTAAGTCAAATTGCAAACATTTTTTAGCATTTAGCTGCATTTTTCTTTTTGAATATTTCCGATTTGTATGTCAAAATAACTTTTTCTGAGATTTTCTTAACTTTATTTTCTTTCTTCCATTTTCGGAATACGTCATAATGATGATGATGATGACTTAGATTTGGAAGGTAATAAATTATTAAATGCTGAATTTGCTATTTCTAACAATTCCAGTAGAGTATTCGAAAGATCACTATCACTTTCCATAATTATGTTTCATATTAAGTATTGTAAAATCTAAAACTATCAGAATTATTTATTAGGTATTTTGTTCTCTGTTGCCATGGTTTCAGTAGTGAATAGAAAAGCGATACCTTAGTACATAGGTTTGTGTTTTACATTATTCAATTAACTTTTATATTTAATACAGTCTTCTCAAGGATATGGAAAAATACCTTGTGCCCTACGGGAATCTAACGGCATATTACATCCCTCGGCTTTTGCTGCCCTCGCTCACTACGTTCGCTCGTGCATCAGAAATCTTCGGGATGTAATATGGCCATATCTTCTCTTATGACGCAATATACTATAGCGTACAAGGAAGTCATGTGGTGTCCACATCAGATTTTTCTTTCTTAATATAATTCTAATACTGATGTAGCAACAATAATAAGTTTGTCTCTTACTTTACCTATACTCTAAAGTGTCCGTTTAGTAGCACAGAACCGCCTAAATTATTTGTAATAACAATAATAATTATTACTATAATTATGCTGAATTTTGCTGTTATGATGATAGTAACTATTAAGGTATTATTTAGTAAACAAAAGAAACCTGAAATAGAACTCTGAAAAAAAGAAAAATAATCTAATTACCTGTACCCCAAAAATATTTATTAATAAATATAATATAATAAACAAAATATTCAAATTAATATTCTGAATTCTTCTCAACGATCGTTCTGTAAAAAAAGGAAGGAGAGCTATAAGTATTTCAACTTAGTGAGTAAGTAAAATACACACACATACAGGGTTGCAAGGATAAGGATAACTCCGTATGCGAATCGCACATCCACTACTTAACAGTAGCTGTGGTTTTACTTTGGCCTTATGGGCACGCCTCACTGCGTCCCTGCCCTCACCACCCTGAGCGCCCAACTGAACAACTGTGGATCCCAAAGGCCTTATGGGCACGCCGTACCGCGTCCCTGCCTTATCCCACTCAGACTTGGCACACTCAGTTGCTGAGCATCCAAAATGGCTTTATACGGCCTTAGGGGTATGATTACAAAACCAGGATAAAACCATCCCTGCCGATACCATGCGATGCATCAGCGAAACACGAGACTAGCACCTCGCGCACACATAGATCGCTTTCCTGGTTACTCTTTTCGGGTCACTCCTCCAAGTGCCCATACCGAGCGCGACCATTATAATTTCTGGGATAAGGATAATTTTACAACACAAGAGCATATCACTCACTCTCCCACTCACTCACTCACCTATAACTCAGTAAATGTATCACCCCAATATACGGTAATATAAAACACTCCACACTCGTTAAATGATAGCGAAAGACTAACTATTATAATCAAATTTCAATAAAGAGATATCTACCTATTAAGCAATACTATTAGAATAATTAATTAGTTACCCCTTACTCAACAACCCGACTGCGCAGGCGTAACAGTTCGGCCGTCCTGACAACCCTTCTCGTCCTCGAGAAGATTATCTAATCCGCAAGAATCATCATCCGTCACGGTATGATCGGAAGTACTGGCATCACTTTCTGTAGTGTTGTATGGTTTCATGCGATCTATCGCCACTACGTTACTGTACTCTCTTCCCTTGCTTCTTGTAGACTTCGGCAAGTCTTGTATAACATATCTATCATTGGGTAACACTTTCTTAATTATAAAAGGTCCAGAGTATTTTGGCAACAATTTTCTACTAATTCCTTCTGAATTTATTTGTTTCTTGACCAAAACTAATTCACCTTCATTATATTTTCGCGCTGTACTACGATGTTTATCATACCTTTCTTTTTGTTTCTCTTGATCTTTAAGTATTTTCTTCGCTACTTCCTTTCGTGTATTATTTATATCGTTATCCATCTGTTGATCAACTTGTACTTCTGTAGTTATAAAAGAATCTGTTTTTGATTTAGGTCGATAACCAAATAAGAGTTCACTTGGGGTTTTCTTTGTGACAGAATGCATAGTATTGTTAACTGCGAATTGTATATCTGGCAATTTTTCGTCCCATTTGGTGTCATCATCCGTTACTGAAGCCCTAAGAGAAGCAAGTATAGTGCCGTTAAATCGTTCACATTGCCCATTTGCCCGTGGAGTTGCAACGGCATTCATAACATGTTTAATTCCTCGGGTGTCGCAAAATTTCAAAAATTCTTTAGATGTGAACGCAGTACCTCGGTCAGTTATAACTCTTGTTGGTACACCAAATAAATTTATAATTTGTGTAATAGCCTGGATGACGTATTTAGTTTTTGTGTCCTTAACAGCAGTAAGTTGAACAAATTTTGTGAAGGCATCTACAATAACAATTAACTGCGTATTTCCTTTCTTGGTTTTAATAAATGGTCCAACATGATCAATGTGAACAGAATGAAATGGAAGTGGAACTTTTTCTATCGAGTTTAATAAGCCTGGTGGTTTTCCTTTTATTTGTTTTGTATATAAACATTGAAGGCAGCGGTCAATGTATTTTTTAACGTACCGTCGCATTCCTGGGAACCAATATGTTTCTGAAATTTTCTGCAAAGTTTTCTCTACTCCAAAATGACCGAATTCATCATGTGATTTATGTACAATCTGTGCTCTCTGTCCTTTTGGTACTACCCACTGAATTCCAGACGCTGTTATTCTATAAATGCGATTATTCCTTAAACAATAATTTTTATAAATATCTCTCTCATAATTCGTGCTTGGTGGTCTGCTCAGAATATCTTTAATTAATTTTAAATGCTCATCAGTCATCTGGCCAGCTAATATCCAATCGTCCGCTGTTATGTGTAATACTTCTTCTACAATGTTATCGCATTCCGTTTCCGTCGGATTTCTGCTAAGAGCATCTGCGTGTGTCATTCGAACTCCCGGTCTGTATTCTATTGCGAATGTATATTCCTGCAATTGTAGCCACCATCTTCCAATTCGCGGAATAAGATCCTTTTTTGTACTTGACGTCTTCAAAGCGTTACAGTCAGTAACTACTTTAAATGATATGCCCAGCAGATACACACGAAATTTCTTTAAAGTATCCACTACGGCTAGTGTTTCCAGTTCATATGAATGGTATTTCTTTTCGCAAGTTGATGTATGGCGACTATAATAGGCAACTGGGTGAAATTTTCCATTTTCTTGTTTTTGTAATAAGATTCCTCCCAATCCAATCTTGCTGGCATCTGTATGAACCTCGGTTTCAGCGTTACAGTTATATAATGCTAACAATGGTCGACTAACTAATTTTTGTTTTAAGTTTACGAAAGCATTATTTTCATCTTCTGACCATCTCCACAAAGAGTCCTTTCTTGTTAACTGAGTTAATGGGTGAACAATTTTTGCATAGTCCTTAACAAAGTGCCTAAAATAACTTGTCAGTCCAATAAATTGCCGTACTTGGTGGATGTTAACAGGAGTTGGAAATAATCGAACCGCTTTCGTCTTCTCAATTCCTGGTCTTACACCTTCTTGATCGATTTCAAATCCTAAATAAATTATGGAAGAATCAAAGAATGTACATTTTTTTAAATTTAAAGATAAATTATTCTGATGGATCAGCTTTAATATTATTTCTAATCTTTCCATTCCTTCCTCAAAATTTGTAGCCGGACATAAAATATCGTCTAAGTAAGCCATAGCAATGGTATTTCTATACGATCCGAGTATTTTATTTACCATACGTTGAAAAATAGCAGGTGCGTTTGTCAAACCAAAAGGTAGTCGATTAAATTCGAATTGTCCATCAGGTGTCACGAATGAAGTTTTATGTTTGCTACTCTCTGCTATGGGTATTTGATAATAACCAGATGTCATATCCAATGAGGTGAAATATTTCATTCCCTGGAGTCTATCAAGTTGGTCATCGATCCTCGGCAATGGATATCGATCCTTGACAGTCGCTTTATTAAGTTTCCTATAATCAATACACAACCTATACTCTCCATTCTTCTTCTTTACTAATAAAATTGGTGAGGCAAAATGTGAATTCGATTCCCTTATAATGTCCGCCTTTAAAAGATCACCAATCATATCTCTCACATTATTCCTCTCTTCGTATGATAAACGGTACGTTCGATAGGTAAATGGAGTATCGTCGGATAGAATGATCTCTGCTTCTGGTACAGTAGCACATTTTAATTCTAAAATGGATGTTGTAAAGCATTCTCTGTACTTCTGTAACAACTGTACTACTCTCTCTTTCTGATCTTCGTGTAAGCTATCTCCGATCCGAATGTCATTTATATTCAAATAAGAATTTTTATGCATCTCTGGTACTTTCGTGTCTTCCACACACTTATGACCTCTGGCCAGAACTTTATTACCTTGGATTGTTAAATTTGTATCTGATAAATTTACTACTGGCAGTATACATTCGTTATTTGAATCAGCTGTTACAATACATCTTGGAATGATATGTTCCTTACCCAATTCGGAGCGCATACTTAGATCAATAAATATGTCGTCATTAGTTTCTGCCGAGCAAATAATGTGTCCTACATATCCAGGTGGAATTACCGTAGTTTCCTTGACCCGCAAAATGTACTTACTGGTGGGTGGCGGAACTTCAATGTCAGTTAGAGGACAATCATTTTTTCGAAAAAGTCTCATTTTATCCGAGTCTTTATATATCAAAACCGTATCATTCTCCGTAAACGGCTGTCCAACAATCATTGGTATTGTCTGAATATGATCCGGAACTATATATATAGTTACAAGTAATTTTACCTCATCTATTTCGACAGTTTGATCATCAGCTTCGCCTAGGGTTTCTACTTTTCCGTTTCCATACCCTCGTAATAATTTTGTTTTTGTAGTGTCGTAAGGAATATTTAATCTTCTAGCCTCAGATTCGATCAAAGTTATACAAGTACACCCAAGATCAACATACGCACGTGATTCACAACCATTCACATAAACAGTAAAAAAGAACTTTTCATTAGGACTTACCCCTTCGCTAGTAGTAAGAACAGTGTTCTCCGGATGCTGTTTCGTACGTGTAAATGGAGGACGCTGTGGTGGATTCCTATGTGATTTTCCTGAGTACGTAGGTTTAGCTTGCGTTGACCTAGGATTTTCATAACTGAGACGTGATTTCTTTGGGCAGTCAAATCTCTTATGACCTTTTTGTCCACATGAGAAACATAGCGGTAAATGGGTAGTGTGATTTTGTTGATACGGCCGTTTAAAACTTTGATGACGAGGAACCGATGTATTACGCTTCTGTTGATTAAATGATGCTTTTGGTGGTGCTTCCGTAATAGTTCTCAAAAAGAGAAGCAGTGTTTCTGGTTTCTTGCATTCTCGCGCCAATGCTGCAGCCTTGATATTAGGATCAGAAATGCCGCCGATGATACAGGACACAGCTTTTTCTTCGTATATTTCACAATTATTGAGAAGAGCTAATTTTTCATAATAATACTTTAACATTGGCTCATCAGGACGTTTTGTTCTTGCCATCATCTCTTGCAGATTATGGAAATAATCATGCTGGCATGGAAAGGCTTCTAACAACATTGTCTTCCAGGTAGCCCAAGTATGATTAACACTAGGAAGACTTTTGTACCAAGTTTCGGCGTAACCTTTTAAACGCTGTGTTGTAAACATAATTGTGGTTGGTTCATCCCATTCATACATTTCGCGTAGATCATCAATTTTTTGTATCCAGTTCTTGGTAGACAATTCTGAATCAGATGGATTGAATACAGGTATCGACTTTCGACTTTCAGGGCGCACTTGACGTGTAGCAGACATTTTTCCGGATTCATGCAACATTTGAAAACTTTTAGTCATTTGCATCATTATGGATGCCATTTGTTGAATGCTGGTATCAGTACTACTACGATTACTCGGCGAAGTCATCCTTACAGGAGAATCAAAAATTGGTACGTTGTCGCCTTCAGACATGTTCGCCAATCTCTAGGATGCAATATGTGTAAGGTACGTGAATTCTAATCCCACTTCTGAAATATTAAGGTATTATTTAGTAAACAAAAGAAACCTGAAATAGAACTCTGAAAAAAAGAAAAATAATCTAATTACCTGTACCCCAAAAATATTTATTAATAAATATAATATAATAAACAAAATATTCAAATTAATATTCTGAATTCTTCTCAACGATCGTTCTGTAAAAAAAGGAAGGAGAGCTATAAGTATTTCAACTTAGTGAGTAAGTAAAATACACACACATACAGGGTTGCAAGGATAAGGATAACTCCGTATGCGAATCGCACATCCACTACTTAACAGTAGCTGTGGTTTTACTTTGGCCTTATGGGCACGCCTCACTGCGTCCCTGCCCTCACCACCCTGAGCGCCCAACTGAACAACTGTGGATCCCAAAGGCCTTATGGGCACGCCGTACCGCGTCCCTGCCTTATCCCACTCAGACTTGGCACACTCAGTTGCTGAGCATCCAAAATGGCTTTATACGGCCTTAGGGGTATGATTACAAAACCAGGATAAAACCATCCCTGCCGATACCATGCGATGCATCAGCGAAACACGAGACTAGCACCTCGCGCACACATAGATCGCTTTCCTGGTTACTCTTTTCGGGTCACTCCTCCAAGTGCCCATACCGAGCGCGACCATTATAATTTCTGGGATAAGGATAATTTTACAACACAAGAGCATATCACTCACTCTCCCACTCACTCACTCACCTATAACTCAGTAAATGTATCACCCCAATATACGGTAATATAAAACACTCCACACTCGTTAAATGATAGCGAAAGACTAACTATTATAATCAAATTTCAATAAAGAGATATCTACCTATTAAGCAATACTATTAGAATAATTAATTAGTTACCCCTTACTCAACAACCCGACTGCGCAGGCGTAACAAACAGATATCTAAATATTGCACCAACTTCTATTGTACTAGGTATTCCTAGATATAAAGAGAAGATGAAACAACCCTCTCTATTACGAGTAATAAATTTCGCTGTTGAGTTTTAAATTAGTAATCAATTATTACTAAATATTACAACAGATTTTATTTCATTGTATAGGGTTGTGCTAGGTTCACAGTAAACCTGGAACAACCCCCGTTATTTTTAGAAAAATAGGTGTAATAAATTTCGCTTTAGGGTAATAAATTAGTAATTAATTAGTACTAAATATTACAACAGATTTTATTTCATTATATAGGGTTGTGCTAGGTTCACAGTGAACCTGAAACAACCCCTGTTATTTTTTGAAAAATAGGGGAAATAAATTTCCCATTAGGGTCATAAATTAGTAATTAATTAGTACTAAATATTTTATCAGTTTTTATTTCATTATATTGGGTTGTGCTAGGTTCACAGTGAACCTGGAATAACCCTCGTTTTTTTAAAGGAAAGAGTAATAAATTTCGTTTTATGGTAATAAATTAGTAATAAATGAGTACTAAAATACGTAATAGGTGTTTTTCGATTGTGCTATAGTGGTTGTTCCAGGTTCACAGCACCCGCAAATACGACCTCTGTTCTAGCTTTTAGACGTGCCGGAGGAAAAATAACAAATGAAGCATTATCAATGCGTGAAATTTTTAAAAATAACTTTTTTTTTCAGCTGGAAGTGTTGCGTGGCAAAATGAAGTAATAAATCAAGGACGTAGAAATAAATAGAATTGCTTATTTATTTTATTGTTTCAAATTTTTATTTTGTAATAACTATCAATATTGTTTGTGTTTATACCAGTGAGATTCATTTCTTCTCCAATTTCAATCCAACAATTATCTTTAACTCCTTGATTGTAGTAATTTGGGTCGCTCATATCGTAAAGTTGTTTATAATTTTGCACTAGTGCAACTAATTTTTCTTCTTCTGTAGTCTTTTTTGTTGTAAGCAGGCAAGCGTCTTAATTTAGGCACGTTGTTTGCTATATTGCAGCAAACACAACCCTAAGCAAGTGTAATTCGGAAAAGGCGAACTTTTCCGAACACAGCATTCGGGTGTGAAATCCGCAGACTGCGCCGCCGAACCTATCGCGCACTTGATTTTATATTTTATAAAAAACGGCGCAGCGTGCACGTTAGCTTTTATGCCCCTTGAGTGGACGAATAAATTCTGTTATTAAATTTAAACTGTATTTCTAACGACAAGGAATATATCGAAGACAGGCATTTCGATGATTTACCCTGTATAATGTATTTTTATTTCAGAAATTTCAAAGCGTCTAAATTGAATGATTTGGATGTAACACACCCGATGAATTTATAATTTAAGTAGAAAACAAGGACGTGCACTTTCAGAAAGAAAAAAACAAGAATCAAAAAGTTAATATTCTTTCCTATTCAACTCAAATTTCCTGAAAACTAAAAAATCTAGGCGGTATTCTTTAGAAGAAAAATCATTACTTGTATCGAATATGAAGCACGGCCCGCGTTGTTATAGATATTTAAGGTGGATTTATAACAAACATAGAAAACACAACATAACATAGCATAGCATAGCAAAACACAGAATTTTATTTGGGGGTTTTATAACTTGACATAAGACATAGGAAAAACACATATAGAAGAACTGTAGGAAAAAGTACCTGTCAAGAATTTTAACTTTATTCTTGTTTCGTGTCTTACGCTATTAGTTTGTGTTTTTGTTATATTATTTAATAATGGATAGAAAATTAATAATCCATTGTGCTCTAACTTTATGTGCTACGGCCGTGTATTTTTTGCGGAAGGAGAATGTTGAAAAGAAGTCGAGGAGAAAAACTTATATACTTATATATTTATATTATATATTATATTTTATAATAATGAAAAAAAAAATTCACACTTCACACATAACCCCAAAAGAAAAGAAAACAAACTATTCACATCTCTTTCATCTACTCGAACTATTCCGAAGTTTGCCGAGCTTGCACGAACATACGAAAAACAATTCCCTATGCTATACTGTGTTATGTTATGCTGTGTTTTCTATGTCAGTTATAAATGCGTATACGAAAGTCCATATGTTCAAATTCAAATATGAGCTGTGCTGTCCTATGCTATGTTATGTTGTGTTTACTATGTTTGTTATAAATCCACCTTTACAATAACTTTTATGTTTACCAAATTTTAAATTGAATCCCGGCAAAAATGACCGCATGTTTGAATATTTGAACAGAGTAGGAGAAAACTTAAGGGAGTTGGATCGACACTGTGATTAATGCCTGTATTCATAGTCGATGCTTACTCAAGTTCATTTCGGCTACTTCGCCAAGCATTCCTCCGATCGTACTCATCCTTGAGTACGTGACGTGTTTCATAGTTGAAACTTCGTGAATTCTCGGCTGAGCACTAACTGTAAGGTTAAAATTTTGAGAATTTTTTTTTATTGTGTTGGGAATATTTGTAAATTTGACAGTTTGATAGAATTTGACGGCATTTCACAGCTAACTTTATACTATAAAATAATGTTTAACAAAATAATTCCGTATACAATTAAAGAGAAGTTACTTTTAACTAATTTGGTTGACAAATATAAATTAGTCGAAAGTAAAAAGACAGACGCGGCAACCATTCAGAAAAAAAATTAAAAATGGATGAAAATTGCTGAGGAATACAACTCCAGGGGTGATATTATTAAACAAAATAGAAATTATATTCAGTTAAAAAAATTATGGAATAATTTAAAACAAAGGTTATATAGTAGGTATTCTAATACAAAAAATGCAGAGTAACGGTTTTTGTCAATAATGATAATAATAATAATAATAATACTATTATTAATAATAACTATATTACTCATTTCATAAATTAAATTTTAAAATATGCAGGAAACGAAAAGCAGTTACTGAACTGAAATATCAGAGATTGGCTACGGGTGGTGGTCCTGAACCCCATGTGGAAATTGATCCAGTTATGCAGGCGGTGGATGTTGCTGCACCATACGCAGATGTTACATTAGAATGCCAGTGGGATAGTACAGCAATATTAGAAAATCAAATTCTTAATTTAAATTCCGCGCCAGACATACCAGAAATTATTACAATTCCCTCAAGCACAACTACAATTATGGATACACCCATAATAAATATACCAAATAATAAAACAACTAATACAAAGATGTCAAATTCAGCAATAAATTCTAGCAACAAAAATAGTAGACTGACGAATTTAAATACAGAAGCCGGATTAGGAATTAAAAAAATGCAGGATGATATTCAGCAACAAGAAGAACTGCATAGATTGCGCATGAAAATAGAAGAAGAACAATTAAATACAGCTATGGCTAGCAAAGAAAAAGTAGAAGCTGAAAGAGATTTAGCTGTATTAAAATTAAAAGTATTTAAATCTAGCAATAATATACAATAAATATTAAAGAAATAAAAATAGTGATTATAGAATGAATAAAAGGCTGAGAGACAAAGAAGAACAAGAGCACGACAAAATATTTAATAAGAGCAGGAAGGTGTTGAGATCTCCAGAACAGAGGAAGAGGGAGGAAGAAGCGGAAAGAATGCATGGAGAAAGTGAAAATAAAAAAGAACTAACTAATAAAGAAAATATGGATGAATTAAAAGAAATGATGAGAGCAATGATGAATAAAATGGATGAAACTATGAAAGAAATAAAACAAGAGATAAGAGAAATTAAAATAGAAATGGAAAAGAAGGAAGATGAATGGAATAAAGAAAAAAAGATACTTACAGATAGAATAGAGAAATTAGAAATGAAGGAACAAGTAAAAGAAAAACAAAAACGGAAAAATAATATAATTATTAAAGGAATAAGGAATACACACTCATCAATAGAAGAGATAAAAAAAATTATTTGAAGAGCAACTACAAGTAACAGTAGACATTTATAAAGCAACGGCACTGAAAAAAGATACGATAAACGAAATTACAGTAGTAGAAATGAGAAACTGGGAAGAGAAACAAAAAGTAATGATAGCTAAAAGTAAACTAAAAAACACAAAAATTTACATTGATAATGACCTCACTTGGGAAGAAAGATGCATACAAAGAGAAATAAGAGGCATAGCAAAAGAAGAAAGAGATAAAGGGAAAAAGGTTAAAGTCGGGTACCAGAAAATAATTATAGATAACCAAGTCTACGAATGGGATAAAATGGAAAAGGGCGTTACACTAAAAATTAACGAGAAACAATACAAACCTTCAAAAAACGACTAAAGAACATTAAACACAGGACAGACAATAAGGAAAACGACAAGAGCTTGAAAACGATTATGCAAATAGGTACATGGAATATTAAAAGTCTTAATGGGAAGGAAGAAGAGCTAATAGAAGAATTCGAAAAAGCAAAATTAGATATACTATGTATAACAGAAACAAAAAAAAAGGGAAAAGGAATAACTAGAATGAGAAATAGTCACATACTAATCTTCAGCGGAGTTGACAACACAGAGAGAGCAAGAGCTGGTGTCGGATGTTTAATAAATAAGAAACTAGAAAAATCAATAAAGGAATGGAAATGTATAAATGAGAGGGTACTTACAATCCGAATAGAAGATATAAATATAACAGCGAATATAAAGGTCATATACGGGTTAGATGAGAACGAAAGCAAAGCGAATAAAGATGATTTTTGGGAAATGTTACAACTAGAATACGAAAAGCTAGCAGAACCGACTTATTTAATAGGTGACTTTAATTCAAGAGTAGGAAATAAGAATAAAGGGCTAGAAGAAGTAATGGGGACACAAGGAGAGCCAAACAAAAACAATAATGGTAACAGACTTATTGACTTCTGCATAATAAATGAATTAAAAATACTAAATACATACTACACACACAAAGACATACACAAATATACCAGGGAAGTACGGAGTAGAAATGAAAAATCCCTAATAGATTATTTTTTAATTAATAAAAATTACAGCAAATGTATAAATGACATTAAAGTTAAAAGAGGTAATGAAATAGGAAGCGACCATTTTTTAACAGTGGCAAAAATTAAAATAAAAAATAAAATAGCTGAACAAACACAAACAATAAATGAAAAAACAGAAATAATAAAATACAGAATAGATAAACTAAAAGAGGAACAGATAAAAGAGAAATACCGCAACAACATAAAAGATCTAATAACCAAAACACCACACCCTGATAGCAACAACATAGAAGATATGTGGAACACCTTCAAACATATAATACAAGAAGCGACAAAACAAGCATGCGGAACAATCAGAAATACATACAAAAAGAAACAAACTCATTGGTGGAACGAACAAGTTAAAAAAGAAGTAAAAATCAAGAAACAAAAATGGATGAAATACTTACAAACGAAAAATGAAGAAGATCATGAAGATTACAAAAGACATAGAAAGACTGTGAAAGAAGTAGTCAAAAAATCAAAAATGGAAACATGGGAAGAATTCGGGAGGAAACTAGAGGTAAATTACAAGGAAAACCAAAAACTATTCTACAGAGTCCTTAAGGGGCATAAAAAAGGAAACCAAATAGTATTAAACCAATTAAAAAGTAAAGAAGGAGAGATATTAAAGAATAACAATAAAATATTAGAAAGATGGAAAGAACACTTCCAAGAACTATTAGAAGAGAACAAATTAACAAGGGATGAAGAGGAGAACCAACAAAAGGAAAGGACAGGAATAGAAAAAGGAACAGAAAAAATTACAAAAGAAGAGATGACATCAGTATTAAAAAAATTAAGAAATGGAAAAGCACCTGGACACGACAACATAAGAGCAGAACAGTTAAAATATATGGGTAAAGAGGGTGAAGATATACTACTAGAGATTCTGAATGTAATATGGGAAACAGGTACAATACCAAAAGACTGGGAAAAAGCAGTGATATTTCCAATACACAAAAAAGGAGACAAAAGTAACTGCAGTAACTATAGAGGAATATCACTGCTTTGTACAACAGCAAAAGTTTACGAGGCAATCCTAGAGAATAAATTCAGACTACAGACAGAAGAATTTATAGAAAAATCGCAAAGCGGATTTAGGAAAGGATATTCAACACAAGATCACATATTCACACTAAGAAAACTTATAGAGAAGACGCTAAGACAAAAGAACAAATTATATATAGCTTTTATTGACCTAGAAAAGGCGTTTGATAGAGTACCAAGAAGAATGATGTGGGAAATATTAAGAGATAAACAGGTGGATGAAAAATTGACGCAAGCCATTATAAGCATATATAATAACACATCGAACTATATAAGAACACACAGTGGAATATCAGACGAATTTAGGACAACACAAGGACTAAGACAGGGAGGGGCTTTAAGCCCGCTACTGTTCATATTTTTCTTAGACAAAATAATGAAAAACATAAAGAACAAAACAAAAAAGATGGAGGTTGGATTCTACAAGCTAGAAAGAATGACAATAACAGAATGTGCATTTGCCGATGACTTGGCAATAATAGCAAAAAATGAAGAAGAACTGCAACACAATCTGAATACATGGGATCAAGAACTAAGAAAACATAATATGAAAATAGAGAAAACAAAAGTCATGGTAATATCGAAAGAAGAAACGAATACACACATAACAATAAACGGAAGAGAAGTAGAACAAGTAGAGACGTTTACCTACCTAGGATCAACAATAAACGATAGAGGAAGTGTAGAACACGAAATTAACAAAAGAATACAAGCAGCAAACAGAAGCTATTACACATTGAATAATATAATAAACAACAAACAAGTAACAAAGAAAACTAAAACAACGCTATACAAAACAATTTACAGACCTACACTAATATATGGGAGCGAAACATGGGTAACGAGCCAAAAGTTGAAAAGTAAAATTCAAGCAGCCGAAATGAGATTTTTAAGAAGAATAGAAGGAGTTAAAAGAATAGATAAAATAAGGAACGAACACATAAGAAGCCTACAAATAGAAAGTATACAGAAGACAATAGAGAAAAAACAGCTATCATGGTACGGTCACCTGACAAGAATGCCAGATAATAGACAAACGAAAATAATATGGAATGCTAGAATAAAGAAAGGGAAAACAAGGGGAAGACCAATAAAAACGTGGGAAAACAACATAGAAGAAATACTCAACAGAAACAACAACGGTTTACAAGAAGCAGGAAGAAAAGCTAAAAATAGAAAAGAATGGAAAGAAATAGTAAATTTAATACAATAAAAGGAAACTCAATCTCAACACCCGCATTATCGTCCCCAGGATTTGATATAGGTATGTGACTACAGTCTACTCATGCAGCGACACCCGGAAAATGAGCAATTCTCCAAAATTTGTGAATGTTGTCATTTTGATTTACAGGAAATTTTATATATTCTCCTAAATGATCCGCTATTAATATAGATACACTTTTTATAATATGGCTTACAGATGCCTGACTAATGCTCCGTAAATCACTACTGTGACGAAGCGTCACGATGCAGTTTTATTTTGACAGTATTTTTGAACGTAAATTTGACATCTAATTTACCGAAGCTCTACCTTCCAAATATTTTAAAAACTATTGCCTAGATTTTGCATTCGAGTCAAGCAACCGCGCAAGGCCAGCGCGCGCATGTCTACTAATGGCAGCACAACATGGAGTTTTATTTGTTTACATCGTGTTTTTGTGAAGTTGTTCTGTAAACCATTACTCTGATTTTCTTGATTCGAACACCCTAGGATGCAAGATAATGTTCTACGTAGTGTAGTGCCAAACACATCGCAGTGGTTTTTGTGAAAGTGTAGTTTTGAAGAACATAACCACCGAACATGTGTTTGGGTTGTAGTCAAGTTACTCGTTCAGTTAATTTCATGCGGCGAAATTAACTCGTTTAGTGACTTAAGGCAATAGTAAGTGTTTTTATTACTGTTTGTATTGTATTGTATTTACATGTTATTTATTTATATTTATTTTTATATTGTATTTGTAATTGTTTTGTTACTATGTTCACCTCTGATGATAGGTACGGAGGGGAAGGGGTGAACATTTATAAAAGCGCGGTCGTTGACTGACTCAGGGCTTTTTTAGTGAGTTTTTGGCCAAATAAAGACGTAAAAAATAAAAGTTGTGAAGCAGAGATTTTTATTTGAATTCTTTTCAGTTGTTTTCCTATCCTTCCACTAGTGAACGTAAGGTAAGTGGAAGTGAAGTATTTATAGGAAAATTGGAATAGTGTTTTGCCGTTTTTCACATCCTTATGTGAGCAAAACGTGTGTGTGAAAAAATAGTTCATTTTCATCTCGTACACGAGTTGTGCGAAAGTTGCGATAGTTTGAGAATTCCGATTACTAGGGGCAGAGAAGAACTAGTGATTGCGCTACCACTATCGAGATAATTTTGGATGAATTTCGGCGTAGAAAGAATCCTCGAATCCGTCATTTTGCTTCGTGAGTCGCGGAACAGGATTCGGCTTGTCCATCGGCCACCGCCAGGACTAATCAAGGATAGTTCTGCTGAATTTGGTTTTGCGTTCGTTTTTACCTCGCCCTCGCATCGCGTGCACGTGGGTGAGCAAGCAACGCAGGTTGTAAGAATAACCGATTTTTATTCGAAATTTATTTATGCTTTTATTTAGGTCTTTTTACTGTCTTTTTTGGAAAGTCGCTCCGTGATGTTGTGTTCAAGCGAGCGACCACAACCAATGTTGGAATCCGAACCTTGGACATTTTTCTCCATTGAGATATCCGTGGCCGTCGTCACTGGAAGCCTGCGAGTTAGACGTCTCTACCGTTACGTAGAGTGGCGCCCGAGATTTGGAAACGAGTAGTGCGACAGCGTTTGTATATTTTATTATACCGTGCCTGTCGACTAATTATTGTGTTTTTGTATGAGTTACTGTGTTATAGGCTGTGACGACGTATTTTACATTGTGTGACGCGTAGGTAACGCCGTAGTCCGTCACACGCTTTCGAGAACGATAGGGACTGACGACGTAACGACGTCGCACTACTTAATTTAACTTAATAAGAAAAAGTAATTTATTATTATATCAGAATTTACTTGAAAATTTCCTGTAGCGTAGATTCTCAACGTCAATAATATCACTGGTGAAATTGGTAAGCCTTTTTTATTTATTTTTACCAACCTAGGAGCTACTAAGGGTAAAATAACATTATTAAAAATATTTTTTGAAAATCTACAGGTGTCCATTTTTAGTGGTACACTATTGCTATCTCGGGAACTATAAGAGCTACGCGACGTCGGTTAAATTAGCAAACAATTTCTATTTTACAAAACTATTAAAATGAGACAAACAAATTTTGTTTTAAACCAGTGGTTCTCAAGATATGGGGCCCAACTTTCTTATTTGAAATGGAACACCATATATATTTTTACATATTTGGAATCTACATCAAATTACAAATCCAATGGTATTGTTGGAAATAAAAAAAGAAAAATAGAAATTCAAGTAGGGCTTGAATATATATAAAAAAAAAGGAATTCATGTATGTCAAGTTTAGCATATTAATTCTAATTGTCATGTATATTTGCTATTTTTAAATAAAGAATCTTAACAGGTTATGGGCCCAGACCGCGCGTGAATTGTGATTTGATATAAACTAATATTCGGTGTGCGATAAAATGGCTAGCAGTGATTATAAAATTCAGGTAGATAAACTGGAAGGACCTGAGGACTGGGCAAAGTGGAAGTGGCACGTGTCGATGTTATTGCGAGCGTATGCACTTGAAGATATTGTGGACAATACAAGAAAATGTCCTGAAATTGGAGAAAATACGAGCGCGACACAAAAAGCGGCGCATCAACAGTGGTTGAAAGATGATGCAAAAGCAGCAAGTTTGTTAGCAGGTACGCTGGGAAAATCGGTTGCTGAACTTGTGTTGACATGTAATCATGCATGTGAAATTTGGGACAAGTTACGAGCACGATTCGAACGAAGCAGTACGCAACGACTAAATATGTTGATAGAAGCCTTTTTTCGCGTACAACGTGATGACAAAGAAGATATCAGCACACATGTAGCAAAGTTACAGAAGCTTTTTGTAGATTTGAACGATGAACTGCAGAAACACGAAGAAAATGTTTTGTCCGAAAGAATTTTAAACGGTCGAATTTTATCCACGCTAGGGAAAGAATATGACAATTTTAAAGATTTGTGGGACACGATTCCGTCGAAAAATCAAAGTTTAAACTTATTGATTGAAAAACTGTGCGCGATTGAATTACGTGATCAGAGTACTGTAGAATCGACTGCGTTTATTGCACGTGGTGACCCTAAGAAGAAAAATCGACAAAACAGAAATGATAATGGTGAAAAGTCAAAGAAAAATATTGAACGTGCAAAACAAAAATTTCCATGTCATAAATGCAAGCAGATAGGCCATTGGGCAGCAGAGTGTTCAATGAAGAAGGTAAACCAGTTTGGAAAGAATTCTGCATTTTTGTCATATGTTTTAGGTGCCTCATTTGATAATTATGTTGAAGCCGACAAATGGTACTGTGACAGTGGCGCAACAAATCATGTTACTGCAAATAAACAATATTTTGAAACATATACAATGTTTGCCGTTCCTGAAAATATCTCACTAGGAAAACGAGGTGTGAACATGTTGGCTCATGGACAAGGAACTGTGAAAATTCAAATATATTTGAACAAGACTTTGACAAATGCTGAATTGAAAAACGTATTATATGTTCCAGAAGCAAGTGCTCATTTGTTCTCTGTAAAAGCAGCTGCACGAAAAGGTTTTTGCACCAGATTTGATGATAAAAGCGTTAAAATTGAAGACAAAATTTCTGGGAAAACAATGATGACAGGACATGTCAGTCGTGGTTTGTATGTGCTTGACATACATGTCATTAAACCGGCGTAACCTGTTCAAGTGAATTTCGTGACATCTTCGGATACACTACAAGTCTATCACGAAAGATTTGGCCATCAACATAAACAACACGTAAAAAGCGTCTTGAAGCAAATGAACATCAGTGTGGATGAGTGCAAAGAAGAATTCTGCGATGGATGTGCATTAGGCAAAATGCATCGATTATCCTTTAAGAATCGAGTGAATCGACCAAAAGTTATTGGTGAACAAATCCATGCCGATGTGAATGGACCCATGTCTACAGAGTCTCTTGGAAAAGCACGCTATTACGTTTGTTTCAAAGATGATTTTAGTAAGTTTCGTCGCATTTTCTTTCTGAAGCAGAAAAGTGAAGTCAGTACTGTCCTGGAACAGTTTCTGAATGAAGCTAAGGCAAATGGCCATGTTATCAAACAACTGAGATGCGATGGAGAAAAAGAATTTAATAACAAGAAAATATGTGAAATTCTTGCAAACAGAGGCATAGAACACAGCATTACTACACCTTATACACCACAACAAAATGGGGTGGCAGAACGAGAGAACCGCACCATTGTGGAATGTGCGCGTTCAATGCTAAACCCAAGTAAACTGCCAAAAGAACTGTGGGCAGAAGCATGTAATACTGCTACATATCTTTTGAACCGCACTGGAAAATCTTCTGTTGAAAACAAATCACCTTATGAACTGTGGTACAGTAGACCAGTAGGAAGCCTAAATCATCTAAGAATTTTTGGAACAGAATGTTACGTACATGTGAACAAGAATTTCCGCTCGAAGTTTGATGACAAAGCTATTCATGGACATCTGGTTGGGTACGTAAATGACAGGGATGGATTTAGGATTTGGATTCCATCTCAGAGGAAGATTGTTCTAAGTCACGATGTAAAATTCAAGCCTGAAGTTGTCTGCAATCTGCGCACCAACGTTGTTGAGTTTGAAGCTGCTCGTGAAGAAACTAATCTGCGCACCAACGTTGTTGAGTTTGAAGCTGCTCGTGAAGAAACTACAAGAGAAAGTCAGTCTTGTTCGACTTCTGATGTGAAGAAAAATTCATAAAAGAACAATCAAAACGAGGAGACAGAATATTTAAAAGAAGTAGAATTTGATATGGCGTCTAGTTCCGGAGGAAGTCAAGTATCAGGCGAACAAAAGAATGAAGAAAAGCGAATAAAGAAGAAACCAAAATGGATGACCAGTGAAGATTATGTGTACATGGCTGGACCTCCTACCATCAAGGATAAGGATCCATCTTCATATTCTGAAGCATTGCAGTCAAGCAATAAAAACCAGTGGCTTGCAGCCATTCATGAAGAGCTGGAGTCTTTGAAAGAAAATAGTACTTCGCAGTTAGTTGAACGTCCAAATGGTGTTCAAGTGCTGCAAAATCGATGGGTTCTACGCCAGAAAATTAGAGATAATGGGAATGTTCGCTTTAAAGGTCGATTGGTAGCCAAAGGATACTTACAAAAGCAGGGCATTGATTATGAAGAAACATTCAGTCCTGTGGTACGATACGACACAATTCGAACTTTGTTAGCGGTGGCTGCTGCAGAGAAAATGAAGCTCGACCAATTTGACGTGAAAACAGCCTTTTTGAATGGAGTGCTTGACGAAAACGTTTATATGGAACAACCAGAGGGATTTGAAGATGATACGGGACGAGTATGTCTACTGAAGAAAAGTCTGTATGGTTTAAAACAGGCACCGCGTTGCTGGAACAAACGTTTTGTAGAATTTATGACGGAAGCTGGATTGAAAAATAGTAACGCTGATCCATGTCTTTTCTGTCGGAAGAGGCATAAAAATTGTTTGTATGTTGCTATTTATGTTGACGATGGACTAGTTGTGGGCAGCGACAGAAATGAAATTGAAGAATTCATGAAAACGTTACAGCTGGAATTTCAAACAACTAGAGGGTCTCTCAATAATTTCTTGGGTATGAAAATACAACAAAGTAAAGACGGGTCAATAGCAGTGAATCAAGTAGACTATACAAGAAAAATTCTAGAAAGATTTGGTATGATCGAGTCAAATGGAGTTTCTACTCCAATTGGGCGCGAAGAGAGTGATGTCAAAGAGAAAATCACAGCCAAAATTCCTTATCGCGAAGCAGTTGGTTGTTTGTTGTATTTAAGTACATCCTCACGTCCAGACATTGCCTTCGCAGTGAACAAAGCAGCTCGAACCATGGCAGATCCTTCAATGCAAGACTGGATTCAAGTGAAGCGTATTTTTAGATATTTGAAAAATACCATGGATTATGGAATTATTTATAGAAGTAAAGAAGGTCTGAAAGTCTTCAGTGACGCCGACTATGCTGGTGACAAGGAGACAAGACGATCAACAACAGGTGTCATCGCGACTCTTACTCAAGGAGCTGTATCTTGGATAAGTCAGTTACAAAAGTCAGTAGCAACCTCTACAACGGAAGCAGAAATAGTTGCAGCAAGTGAAGGAGCAAAGGAGTTGATTTGGCTAAAAAGATTGCTTTCTGAATTATATGAAAATAATATTGAAGACAAACTTCCTACGCTCTACATTGACAACGCTAGTACAGTAAAGTTATCTAAAAATCCAGCATATCATCGAAAAACAAAACATATAGAAGTTCGTCATTTCTACGTCAGAGAAAGATTTTTGAATAAAGACCTTGGATTGGAGCACATCGACGGGACTAACCAGTTAGCTGATTTGCTAACGAAACCATTGGAAAAAGTCCGATTCGAGATGCTGCGAGAAAGAATTGGAGTGCAGAAAATTGAATCTATATGAAATTAAGTAGTCTTTGTTTTACTTCTTTTTCTATTTTTCTTTTGGAGGAAGTGTTGGAAATAAAAAAAGAAAAATAGAAATTCAAGTAGGGCTTGAATATATATAAAAAAAAAAAAAAACGGGAAGAAAAAGGAAGGGAAGGATGAGAGGAAAAAAGAAGAAGATTTCCGCGGCCGTAGAAGTTTCGTGACCGAGGAAATTTTCATGGCCGAGGTAATAGTAATTACCGCGGCCGAGACCAGGGAAATTACCGCGGCTGGAATCGTAGCCGTTCATATTATTGGGCCCACCACAATGCTACGTTAAGGAAGAAACATCAACATATTTATATATTTTTATAACCCATACAAATTTTTTTTATAGAATACTAAGAAGTGGTGAGCGGCCTACAAATTAGTTGATAAGTTACATAGTAAATAGTTTTGTTTTTTTTAGTTAATAAAATTTGTTCTTAAGTTGTAAATTGTTCATTCTTCATTCTTTTTTTCTAATGCTGTGTTAGAGTGAATGTTTGCCCGAGCTGCTTCGTTCTGATTTTTATTTGTCGCCTTGTTGTGGTAGTGACCTACGATTGACAGATCGAATTAGCGCACAGTGAACTTATAGAAGGAGCAAAAATGAATGTATTCAGAGTGTTTAGAATAGAGTCAGGAAAAGAAAATTATTTTTATTAATTCTATTAAAGCACGTATGAGTCTCTAACTTTTCTTATTCCTCTTTTTATTTATATTATCAAAATTCTATAAATAAATTCTACCCAAGCTCCGTATACAAGACTTTATAAATTAATTGCTGTTAAAAGGTTATTATGACATATGGACATGATAAAAATAATTTTTATCTACTCCCAGTGTATAATGAATAGATTAATATGTAATGTGTTTGTAATTAATAAAATCGTGTGTCAAGCAAACCAAATTATATTCAAGAAACCAATGTAATTAATTAATTTTAACAATGATCGCATGCAAACTCAGTTAATGCTAACAACGATACAGTATTGTACAAAAATATACAATATTTGGTGTCATAGACCGTCTTTATTTGTAACTTTTTAAGTATAACCTGATATGTTAATTCTGTTTACTTAGTACGTTTGAAGTAACCTAGAACAGATCTCGAACTGATCAAACTTATCCAGCTATTTTGCTGGGATGATGAGTTGAACATACATATTTTCTATCTTTGTTTAGATATTTCTTTCTCGTTCTATATCTGTCAGAAGTTACATTTTTAAGGGTTAAAAGGGAAAAATAAATAATTTCAGTAAATTACTAAAATTTACCACTTAAAATTTTCACTTATTATAAAATTTGATTGTTTATTTGGTACTAATATGAATAAGTTTAAGTTTGCATTCACATTTTCCAAATAAATACGGCCTACTAAAATATTTTAAAAATTTGATGTTATATTGAATTTTCAAATTTGACGTTTAAAGTAAATGTCATCTAGCAAACATTTACAGTTAAATATAACCAATTATTAATTATAATACATTATATTGAAGCTTTGTCCAGTTCTCTACTTACTTTTTTATTCCTAAGAACAAATATGAACATAATTTGTATAGAATGAAATTGCAAACGTCACTGATTTATCGGAATGTCGGTAACAAAGGTACCATAATTAATAAATGACAACTAATTTTATTCCATGTGTAGGGCACGAGAGCAGCACCGTCGACTTTGCCCAAGCCTCTCATTTCATTTCACAGAATTCCAGTGGCGGAAATTTAAATAAAAGTCAAAATATACTCTTCCATCGAAAACAAGTTGTATTTATATAGATTTAATGGTCACTGACATTGTTATACTATTTTACGTTTAATAAATCATTTAAAACTTACTAATAAAATTTGCTTTCAAATGTCGCTCTTGTCCCTCTTATCTCACTTCAGACCATTATTTTGTTGGAACTGCAATAAAGTCGGTGTTCTTACAAAAGACCGCGTTTGTAAGAAACAGTCAACAGGAAACGACCAATGAGTTGGACCGAAAAGGGGCCGGGACATCTCAAGGATCAACAACCTCTACATTCAGAAAAGAAAATATTCGCACTTTCAGTAATCAAAGGGAATTCAGGGGGGGAAATCGTATATTCACGGCAATCACTATTAAAGGACGGGAATTTCAGGCTCTTGTAGACACTGGGGCTTCATTCTCTTACCTCAATGCACAACTGGCTAGAGAACTAAGCGATCAGAGACATCGTCTACAACCAGTACTCCAACAAGTTCAACTGGCGGATGGAACCACGGCACAAACCCAAGGTGCACTCTCAGTAGGGAGTATTCTCGGTGGTATTGGGGGACACCTCACGTTCCAGAGTTTACCAGGACTTACTACGGATATTATACTGGGAATGGACGCTCTTACAGCATACAGGTCAGTCTTGACATTCTCCACCGAAGTATTAGCATCAACACACCGGCTAGTATAAATTCAGTATTACCCTCAACCGAAGAAGGAACTTTAAAACGATTTCTGGATGAAGAGTTGCCCTGATCCGCTAAATTATGTCCAAAATATTTCGGACCCTGGACCGTGTCAAAATTAGTTTCACCTCAAGTTGTGAATTTATACTCAGATACAGGAAAAAAACTAGGTAAGGTGCATATAAAAGATTTAAAAATGTTTCAGGAAAATGAAAGTCACCAGGAGACCAACGTGGTCCCCGGCCAAACGGCCACCATCGCGTCGAGTTCGCACAGAGAACACGGTCACTCCACCGCCAAGTCCAGCGCGAGTACCGTCGTCACCGGTCACCCCAGCCAGTGAGAACATTTGGCGGGAGACAGTGTCGACGCCGGTCACTCCGGAAAGGCCGAGGACGCCCCGTACTCCAAGGTGGGTGTCCCAACAAGCGATGGACGAGTTGTTTGGGGTATCTCCGCCACTTTATCATCTAAAGTCCCCGCCTACGTCGCCGCTGCCGGCTCAAGGACGCCTCAACCGAGACGTAAAGTATGTATGTTGGTCCCCGACGGCCAAGGGGTTCCTCGTTGGAAAACCATCTGGGACCCAGACGAGTTGCCACCCTCTTTGAGACCACTGTTTTTAGCTAAACAGAAGAACAACTAGTGTTTAGTGTCAGTTTGTTCTTTCAATGTTCTGTGTTTCACGGTTTTTTTTTTCATGTTCTCTTTGTTTTATTTTATTGTTTGTTCATTGTGTTCATTGTGTTTTGTTAGTTAGAAAAAAATAATATATTATTTTTTTCTCCGGTAGTAAGGGGAGAATGTGACGACTCAGGTGTCACAATCAAGTATTCATGATATTCTTTTGCCTGTTTTAACCATCTGGAAGTGTGTTGAATACTGAACTGTTTCTGTCTGTCCTGTCCTGACAGTATTCTAACACATTTCAGTCATTTTTCTCCAAGTATTTGTAATTTCGGATTACTGTAAATCTGTCTTGCAACCTAGAAAACCTCCGTAAAGTCATTTCATGAATATTTGTTTTTGCTTCCCTTACCTTTGTTTAATTCATGTTTGTCAGTACTTTGTGTTAGTATTTATTATCTTAATTACTGTTTTTGACATGAGAAACACGTCTTTACTGTAATTATTCTGCTCTGTTAATGTCATCAATGCACCGATCGTGCATTGTTAGCTCACGTCAAAATCAGTAACAGCTGTCATATGTAATAATGTTTTATATATTTTTTATACTGCATTAGGATTAAGTTAAATACTCTTCTGACCATTTATGATTAGAAAAGGACTTTCACACGGGTTTAAATCTCCTAAAAACGGTTTATTTCTTTTACGCAATTCCGATTATTTTATTTTTTTACTAAATAGATATCTCGGATACTTCTACGGGACATTTACCTATTTCATCTTCACCCTTAACTCAATAAATGGCTCGGATAGCTATTCCCTATCTCGGCAGAACGGTTCACTTTTTCAATTAATCAAAACCCTGATCAAAATTAATCAAAAGTAGAACCAAACGGATTTGTGTTCAAATCTATTAAGTTCGAAAGATCTTCTAGAGTCCTCGAGTCGGTGAGTTAACCTGTTTTGTATTTGTTCCGTGTTCTTGTTTCGTAATTAGTTCAATTGCGAACCTACTGGTGTTTCCACAGTAGGTTTTGCTTTTGGTCTGTTGCGAGACAACTGTCATTTCACCCGTGTCATTCCGTTTTACTTGTCCGTTTTCGGTCCGTTCGTAACTAGTTCAATTGCGAACCTGCTAGTGTTTCCACAGTAGGTTTTACTTTTGCGCTTGTTATTTCACCTGTGTTTTTCGCGTTATCCAGTCCTTTGTAACTTAACAGTTCACACAGTATCTTTTGTTATCTTGTATGATTTTAGTCTGTACCGAAACAGGCTTATACATTTTTGAAAATAAAACTCTATTAAAGTTATTCTTGCATATTTTTCCTTGGACCTCCCGTCTAGCTATTCTAGGGCAAATTAAAGAGGGTAGTGTGAACAGATTGGCGCCCGAATAAACAGACACTACCGACGTCATGTCAGTAAGTATCTCAGTCGTTACAAATCGTGACAGTACTTAATTGTGATTTCAGTTCTTTAAATGACAAAGAGATTGATTCAGAACAAAAATTAAACATATTTTATGAGAAAATATATGGCGTTCTCGACCAATGTGTTAAAAAAAATTATTAACAAAAAACAAATATTTTCTGAATGGTTTACTTACGAAATTAAGTCCAAACTAAAAGAAAAACAGTATTACTTCAAAAAACCAAAACAAAATTATCTCAAAAAACAAGAATATATTGAAAGATATAGAATATTGAGAAGTGAAATAAAAATACTTATTAAAAGAGCTCATGAAACACATGTTCTTCAGATTAACGAAATGCTAAAAGCTAATCCCAAATTATTCTGGTACCATGTTAATAAAAAAAGAAAAAATAATCCTTTAGAAACTACATTCATTTTCAAAGATATATCATTAAACGATAAGAAGGAAATAGCTAATTCTTTTGCTGAATATTTTGAATCGGTTTATTGTAATAACAATGATCAATCATTTAGTTACATCCCAGATGCTCAATATGATTTAGATTGCCTAAAGACAGATAAAATCACAGAAACCGAAGTATTAGCTGCAATAAAATAAATAAATTCACGTGCTGCTACTGGACCAGATCTCATTCCTGGTTTTATAATTAAAGGTTCTGTAGAAATTATAAGTAAACCATTGTGCACACACAAAAATATTCCAAATGTTTGTTTTACGCTGATGATCTAAAAAATTTTGCGGAAATATCATCAGTAAATGATTGTGAGAATCTTCAATTAGATATAAATAGAGTGTTTGCATGGTGCACTAAAAATGGATTAATATTAAATACTAATAAATGTAAATCAATGACTTTCACTAGAAGAAATATATCGATTAATTATAATTACCATATAAACAATACTGTGTTAAACAAGGTACAGGACACATTAGACCTTGGAGTCATATTCGAAAAAAATTTTAAGTTCAAAAAACACTATATATATTACACAAAAAGCACTTGGTAAATTAAATTTCATTTTCAGACAAAGTAGATATTTTAGTGTAGAAACAATAATTACATTGTATAATTCATTAGTTAGATCATTACTAGAATACTGCTGTGTTTTATGGAATTCAACTTCATTTATAAATATAGATATGATAGAGAAAGTACAAAAGAGATTTCTTCGATTTTTGTATTATAAACAATTCTTCTCATTCCCATTTATGATCTCGTATAACGTTCAAACTAAATTATTTCAAGTAAATACGCTTAAAGATAGACGAGATATGATTTCAGTAATATTTATCTGGAACATAATCCACAATAAAATCATAGTACCTGAATTGTCATGTTATTTCCCATTTTATGTACCAAACATTCAGTTAAGACCCAGTGTAACAGATCCCATTTAAAAAAAATTTTGAAGACGGCCCTGCCCCGCTGCAACGCAGAGCCAAGCCTTCCCGCGAGACCGGCAGGCAGTCGAGTGGCAGCCACGAGTGAAGAACCGCGCGTTATGTTATATTGAATACATTTAATTTTCTAAGTTTTATAATGATATTTAGTTATATAAAATAAATGTTTATAACCACTACGAATTCATTTTATTACACCAGGAATTTTATATTCCAACTAAACAATAGTTGCTCCCCGTTAATGAATTGTTTAAATATTGTAAATAATATAAATTGTAGTGTAAATGATTTCTATATAATAATAAGCACAAAACAAAACATTAAATACTACTATAATAAGTAATTTAAAGTTGTGTATATTTATGCTTCTTTATATCTACATATATGTATCTATTTCATACTGTTAATATGTAATTGGGATTGTACCTGTTTATTGACAGTCTAAATAAATTATTTTTATTATTATTATCATTACGTATTTAATTCTATTTCGGGGGCTTCTACAAATTTACCTTTTCGTCTTCAAATTCTTCATTTTCTAACGATTTAAATTTCCTCTTGTAATTCATTACGATAATTTCGTCTATTAATTTGTTGTGTAGACATTGGCATAGAAAATGTTTGTCTTGTTTGTGTTGACATAGGTTGGGGTTTAAAATTTCTATTTGTATATAGCATTAACAATATTTTGTCTTGCAAAATTATTTCTATTTTGTGTACTTTGTGGTTGTTGTGTTCTTGTGTTGGTTGTAACTGTGAAAGTTTTGTTTTTAAATGTATAAGATTACTAGGGATTTGTTGACCTGGAAATTTTGCAGGCGGTGGAATAAATTTAAAATTTTGGTTTGTTGTTGGTTTCAATGGGGATACATGTAATATATAATTGAATTCATTGTTTAATAACGAACATTCTTCGAGAGTAGTTGGGTCTTCATTTATAAATGATCTTTAATTATTTACTGGGAGTAATTCAATAAAATGGTGTATTGCTAATTATTGAGCATGGTCTAATAAAAATTTAGTATTTGTTTTATCAGAATTTTGTGTTTCTAGGGTTTTGAGCGCCTGTGGCAAAAATTTTATTTGTGCCCCTACATATCAAGAAAATAAAAACAACAAACTTCTGATGAGCGGTTCGCGAATTACTACGAGTAACAACTTAAATTTATATGAACATTTTCTAAAATGTAAAATATCTGCAAATCGGCTTAGTTCTCATTTTTTTCGTCTAAAATATTGACGCTACGCAATATTACGTATTTAATACTTGTCGAAACTTCAGATGAAATGAGATCTAAACCGATTTGCAGATGTTTAAAATTTTAGAGAAATTTAATATAAGTTTAAGTTGTTAGTAACTCGCAAACCGCTTATTGGCAAAAATCGTCTATATTATATTACATATTCAGCCGAATTTACATTGGGTAAACTTGTGTCTTGTCTCCAGTTTCAGCCAATCAGAGAGGTTTAAAAGGTGTAATACATGACATGAAGGAAAATTTTATGCTGAATTTAAATTTTTAAACCTCATTATCGTATCTTAACTGGGTTAGAGTTGTAGATGAATTTGTAGAAGTTGAAAAAAAATCATTCAAAAATCATCAATAATTTGTTTCTTTCGATGCCACAACGTCAAAAATAGTAAAACCTATTATACTGTATTAAATACCTAATATTGTTTATTGTTAGAATAATTTAAATTTCTATTATAAATTGTTATTCTTTTTAATTATTTTTTAACTTATATCTTTAAGAGATCATCCTAGGTAAAAATGTAAGAATAAAAACCCTTTTTTGTACAGAATATTACGAGCTTTAATTTGGCATTCTTATAAAATTTAGATACGCGCCACTGTTGGTAAGGAAATGGCCAAAAACTCATTTTAGCAACTTAAACCCAAGATGGCAGCACAATCCGTGTTCGCTGGAGAGTGTAAAATTATTGTCATTTCGGAGATCCCAATAAAAAGAATAAAATTTAAGCCAGCTACCACCAATTATTTCCAGAATAAACACCTTGCCAACTGATTTAACCGTAGATAATTATTTGTTAAATTAAAAAAATAGATTTTAGAAATATTTTATCTAAAACCATGTAAATGATTAAAATTTCGGGGAAAGTCTTCAACATGAGAATACTCGAAAACAGAATACTCATCGAGAGAATATTCATTTCCAGAATCATTCAACAACAGAATATTCAAAAACAGAATATCCCATTCGCCGAATCATTTAAAACCCGAATCATTCGAATGCCGAATATTCAGTAACAGAATACTCATTATCAGAATCTGACATCTGCAGAATCCTTCAGCAGCAGAATATTCTGGAACAGAATGCGCATTCATCGAATCATGCAAAACCAGAATCATGCAAATGCCGAATACTAGAATAAGCTACGCAGCTGCCATCTGTTGTGTTGAATTAGTTTTTTTACAGCTTTCTATAATAATAACTTGTGTTAGTTGTAACTATTGACCACTAGGTGGCAGCACAAGTATAAGTTTCTGCAAAATTTCAAATAAAGCACTTGCTTCATATATGGGAGTGCATGAAACATTGAAATAATTTTACACTGCTCTGCTTAGGTATTGAATTACGTACTTGTCGAATCTTCAATATACAAATAATATTATATCAACTTCTTCAAACCCTGACTTCTGCATTCTGGTGTCTGAAAGGGTGCTGGAGCAAGCACCTACAGAGAATCATCCAGAGCAATGTTTTCTATCTAATTAAGTTTAAATTCTTCTATGAAAATATTTAGATATGCGTGCTTGCTAAGCATAACTTTGATAAGTTTGTGTGGGTATCAGGTCACCCACTAGGATATTGTGCTGGACGAAGACGCTGATTCGCTAGCTCATTAAGGCCCTGGCAGAGCACAGAAACAGCATTCGGCCTCTCAGAAGCATAGAAAAACGAGCGATTAGAACTGGGTGGCGCTTGAACACCACGTGTACTAGTTAAGTCTGCAGGGCTTGAGATAAACAAAGCTCTGTATACCAGAACTATCTCCTGAACGAAACTACATAATTGCGTGAATTTGTTCAATGAACAATTTCTTAAATAAACGAATGTGATCGGCGTGGTATTAGACGAGTATTATATACGTAAGCATAATGGACTTTCAGGTCTAAGTGCATGCAGTTTCTTCTGGAGGCATCCCAGACATTACCATCAACAATGTCTGTGTTTTATATGAAACACAAAAGTACACTTTTATTCAATTTTTTTGCGAACACAACTATATGAATTACATAAATATGTATATACTCGTATATTCATCAATTTCACATACAGAAAGGCTAAATTATTGAAAAATACATACAAGTGCAAATAAAGTGTATGAAATAATTTTTTCATTAATTTATGGACGAGTAGCTATTTACAAATAATATTTATGTATAAAGATACAAACATGTGAGCATTGGTGTCTGAATTTACCTACTCCATTTTTTTAATCATTAGAATTTAAATACTGAAATATAAATTTATATAAAGACATATTCATAATAGTTATTTATGATATAAGTGTTAAAAGTGACATTTTATGAGTGAGTGGGGAAGTTTGAAACGAGGCGAAGCCGTGTTTAACAAACCCCACGAACGAAATAAAATCACTTTTAACACAAATATCATACACTATTTTTCCTACGACCACAGTTATGTACCAATTAGTAAATAAAAACTAAGCATTAGAATGACATTTATGACAGGTCATGATGTATTTGTTATGAACAACTGAACATAAGACGTATTAAAAGTAAATTTGTTTTTTACTTTTAACACGTTGTCAATGGCAACGTTTTAAAAGTATTTACTGTGTTATAAACTGTTATTTTTAACTTGCTAAGCAACCGTTAAAAATACTATTTTTAACAGTGGTCGTAGGAAAAAAAAATTATGTGAACATGACATTATTATCTTTCTGTATTACACGTTTAAATTATTCCAAACTCTACTATTCCCTTTAAACTTATTGGAATCTTATTGATGATGATCATAAACTTGTTTTGAATCCAGTAAAGCTTACCTAGCGTACGTGATACATACATTTTTTTTTGTAAAAAAAGTTCCAAGCCAAATACAATACTAATTTTATTAAGAAATTACTATAAAATAAAATTGTGTAGTAACGATCTAAATATGGAAACAACTTAAATAAGATTCCAATAAGGTTAGGTGGGAATTTAAACGTATGAAAAATAAAAGGATATTCGAGGTTGTTGTTGACTATAGGATTTATTCCGTAATATGCTATCTTAAAGGACTGAATCCTGTAATAGTCCCCTAGCAACATTGAGTCCATTTCTTTCTCACATTTTTAAAGCCACTTGGAGCTAATTAAATTATAACTAAAAATAAATAAATATGAACTATAATAATTATTAAAAAAGTTTTAATTATTAATTACATAATTACAAATTGTGTAAAAATATGATATGAAAAATAGCAAATGTAGGAGACATTATAATTTTTTCTTTCGTATACTTGTATAAATAGTTTTTGGTGCTATTGACCAAATAAATATTCCTGAAATTAATTTGTCTTGCCTATATCTTTTATATGCATTACATACTAATAAATGATGTGATAAATTTCAATCATTAAAAATGTTTTATATATTTTACTGGCTCCTTCTACTTCTTTAAGGAAGCGGTGGCTAAGTTTTGAGAACACAATCTGTCTCGAATTGTATGGAATTCTAAGATTCAAATATCACTGTAAATAAAATAAAAATATAGCTGCGATTGAGTGATTAAATCACTATAAGCTGTAGGTCTTTTTAGAGGTTTTAGTTTAAAAAGCAGCATTACTTAAATGAGAAAAGTTTGCTTATAAATAGATGAAATTCTTATCTGGATTTGAATTATTTATATTCCTCATTGGAATGATGAGATACAAACATAAATTATATAGAATAATTTATTTCCTGAATTTTATTTACATCTATAATTAATAATTAATGAAAGTTTTTATGAAAATAGCACTATATTCTTATAATTTAGAATATAGTATTTTCTGTTTAACAGGCATTAAGACAAAAATAACTACATTTTATATTATAATTTTTAATATTAACAAAAACTTATTTTTCTAACCTATAGGCGTTTAAAGTTTAGATCCCAGCGCCACTGCGGATGAAATTTGAAACCCTCCGAGAGACATTGCTGACAGTAAACTGAATTAAATAACACGTAATATTGTTGTATATTATAAATTATTGTAATTTAATCTATTTTTTCCTAAAAAAGCAATATAGGTTTATCTGTGTCATGCAATTCTTCATGTTTATTTGTCTATTTTTCGGGGTTTCAGATTACGAATCAGTTCAATGCTGAACAAAATTTTAGGTTTCCTTTAAAGGAGTACTTTAATTTTATTAAAGGAAATGAATATACAGAACTGTGTATGAAGGAGAAGAAGTTCTCAATGCCGGTCATATAATTTTATGCGGTATTTTGGCGTTTACTAATGAAGAGGTCAATCTATATGGATTATGTTTACAATCATCGGCTTTGCAATCATCACCGCATATTATTAAAGGAACATTTAAAATAATAAATTATCAGTGTACAGTGAAACACATGGCTTGTTCATGAAAAGCTGGTAAAGGTGGAAGATGCAAAAATATTTCTGCAATTTTGTTAAAATGTACGAGGTGTATTTCTGATTAAATAATTTGATGTGCACAAAATTTGTAAACGCTTATCTCTAGATTTAATAAAGCTCCCTTCATCAAAATGTAAGGAGCACACTTTCATGAAAGGGCTCACTTTTTTCCAATTTTTAAAACGTTTATCCACAACGTTTTCCTATTGACCAATTCGTACTTGTTAAAATTATTTTTCATTTGTACGTTAGAATTAGCACTAGAAAATCGAAAAAAGTGTAAATCTGAGTTACGTTTTTTCAATGAATTGCACATTGGTACACAACAATGTAAATTTAACATATTGCAAAAGAAATATAGATGCAAAAGAATCAAAGAAATAATATGTCAAAAGAAACTATAGCCACACGAAAATAAGTCTTTATAAATACTTTTTGGTATATATCAAACTGATATAATAATGTAACAATATAAAAATACGAAAATGCAGCACTAAAACTTGAAATTAAACAAAAGTAATAAATAAAATGTCATCAAACGTACGTTGTAAACATAGGTTATACACTGCGAATGTCTCATGGAGGTATAAATAGTACTTATTTATACCTCCATGGAATGTCTCTCGGAGGGTTTCTAAAATTCGCCACCAGATGGTATATTGCTGGGCTGGAAATCCCTACTTATAAATTTCATAAAGTTTAAAAGCAGTGGTAGTACGTATTTTTTTATATATTTATTAATAATTTTATCAGATATTTAATAACTTATAATAAACGTAAAAAAATAATATTATTTTAATTTGAATCATATTTAAATTTGACATTTCTGTACTCTTCAGCGACATCTATAAGGCACGAGAGCAGCACCGTCGACTTTGCCCAAGCCTCTCATCTCATTTCACAGCATTCCAGTGGCGGAAATTTAAATAAAACTCAAAATGTACTCTTCCAGCGAAAAAAAGTTGTATTTATACAGTTTAATGGTCACTGACATTGTTATACTATTTTACGTTTAATAAATCATTTAAAATTTACTAATAAAATTTGTTTTCGAATGTCGATCTTGTCCATCTTATCTCACTTCAGACCATTCTATGATTGTCTCATTTCTCATCATTCCATGATTGCCTTACTTCACAACAATCAAGGCGGAAGATAAAAAGTAGCAGAAATTTAAATCGACGGCTTTGGCTCAACTCAACAATAATAATAAAATCAACAACAACAAATACTGACACGAGAAACACTAAAAAAGCACAATGGATAAACTACACATAGAGATCGCAGAATGGAATGAATACAAAACCCACCAATGACGTCCATTTAAATTTCCGCCACTTCTTCTCTTCCGCCTGGAATAGTGTGAACTGAGACAATCATAGAATGGTGTGAAATGAGCTGAGAGGCTTGGGCACAGGTCGACGGTGCTGCTCTCGTGTCCTATAGAAGAATCCAAAGAATCCATTATTAATACTAGTTCAAGTCGCGTTCCTAGATGTCGTTGACCACGTCTTTAATTTTTTGGTAAGTCAATGGATGGCAGTACAAGACCAAAACAAACATGTTTTTAAATTTATAAATTTGCTGCAAATATAGGAAAAACGCTATAAAGGTGAAAGTCATATTCTCTGTGTTTTGTAGATTTGACAGTGTATTTTGGAAAGATTAATGTATGTTATTCTTGTTCAATCACTTAAGTACATAATATATTTAGTAATAGTTATTAATAATTATATAAATATTTAAATTCTAATAAAGATTTATATGATCCAACTAATTTATAATATAACTAGTATTACACATAAATGTAAAGTGTTTTTGTACTATTACAGGTTTTACTTCAATTTCAAATTTATTACAATGAAAATTGTGTATTCAGAAACTAAAAGATTTTGGAACAGAGCAATCGTGAAACAGAAAAGAAAATATCTAAGTAATTATTGGATAGTTAACATGGAAAGGCCGTGTAAGCTGGCAAGGATTAAAGAGGGATGAAAGAGTGTACCAATGTAATGACTTAATAGATAAAGATTATTAGGGAAGGGATTGAAAATATTGACAAATTAAATCTATTGGCTTACAGACATTATGAAGAAGGGCAGATTGAAGGAGTAGAAGGGAACAAATTCGGCTTTAAAAGTGGCTGTAAAACTGTAACAAATTCATATTTCATTTTCCCTTTAACAGAGTGAAATATTATTTGTGCTTGTGTTTGTCGACGCTTTGTGTAGCAGTCTTTTTGTTTTACTTGTCACCTCTCGCTGTATTGGACAGGTAATATATTTTTGTTATACAGGGTGAATACTGAAAACCTTGACATAGGGAAATAACATGGGAAAACAGTTTTTTGCTGTTTCCATCTGTCCCGCTAAATAAAATCGGGTGTATATGGTATCGTTAGTTAGATTACTTAATTTTGCATCTAATAAAACCAAATGTTGTGTAATATGGCCTATTCTAACTGAAATATTTGATAAAATAAATTGTATTTTGAAGGTTATCCTTCATATTTTCGAATAAGAAATGTCAAAAACAAAATGCTCCATAGCCGAGTGGATACGAGGTCGGACTCATAATATAAGTAATCTACAAGACCTGGTTCGAGACCACCTCGGCCCTATTTTTTTTTTAATTAAATTATACTTAAAATATTTTTATTATATCAGAATACTCAAATTTTGATACTAGGTTACGAATACCAGCAAAAATATTTTAAATATCTTTTAAACTTTTGCCCTAATAATAAAGTTTTATAATATTTATTATATCTTCTTATACCTACTAAATCCATTTTGAAACATGAAATACAAAATTATACACCAAAAACTAAATTCGAATTAATTTTAAAGTTTGACAGACAGCAAATAATAATTCTATTAAATATTTAGATTTTTTTATTTATAAAAATATGAATATTGCTATTTTATTAAAATAGTCTGATATAATAAAAATATTTTAAGTCTAATTTAATTAAAAAAAAAATAGGGCCGAGGTGGTCTCGAACCAGGTCTTGTAGATTATTTATGTTATGAGTCCGACCTCGTATCCACTCGGCTATGGAGCATTTTGCTTTTGACGTTTCTTATTCGAAAATATGAAGGATAACCTTCAAAATACAATTTATTTTATCAAATATTTCAGTTAGAATAGGCCATATTACACAACATTTGGTTTTATTAGATGCAAAATTAAGTAATCTAACTAACGATACCATATACACCCGATTTTATTTAGCGGGACAGATGGAAACAGCAAAAAACTGTTTTCCCATGTTATTTCCCTATGTCAAGGTTTTCAGTATTCACCCTGTATATTTATTGGAGTGAGCCAATAAAGTAGCTGACATTTGGTGGCAAAATTTAAAATAAGAGCACTAGGGAAAACATTCCGGCGTTTATATGCTTCCTATTGCAAGAAAAACAGATTAGTACTCGTTGGATGCAGTTTTCAATTCTAAACATTTCTTGTAATTACACTTTTAGTCTAATTTAATTAGGAAGCATCCATCGCCAACTGAAAAAAATAACATTTAATTTCTTATGCCTTATTATAACTGTAAACCCGGTATATTTGTTTGCTGGGTAACTGTGTTTCTGTCTTAGTAGAATTATAAAATAAAATTGTTGGAAACAATTTAAAAAATGTAAAATATATAGGTGTTCCATTTAAAAAAAGGTAAACAATTCTCGTCATGTCGTAATGCAACACCCTGTATATGTGAAAATAATTTTACATTATGCTCCTTGAGGGGACGAAGAAATTCTGTTATTAAATTGATGCTGACAACGGAGATATCAAGGACGGGCATTTCGATGACTCACCTGTATATACATAAAATTCGAGTTAAATATCACAAGACAGCATTATAAATAGGTATTAGAAATATGAAGAAACTTCATCTGACAATGTGATTCTAAATTGAATTTTAAATATGCATCAAAAAATTGTCAAAATTTACGAAATTTTATAATTAATATTCTTTAGAGAAACAAATTTTATTTAAAATTGTTGAAGAATTAAAAAGATATAATGAAATTTAACTTATTTCTACATGTTCTCCATCATTTTGAATACATCTTCTGTTACACTTTGGCCAAAATCAGTTTTTTGCTCATACCTAGTTACCCGTGCATTTTTTCGGAAAAAAACAAATACATGATTAAAATGGCCACTTAATGTGGTAACTTTGGCCCAATTTAACCGACTTCGTTTCTCTTACAGTTCTCGAGATTTCAATGGTTAGCCTCTTAAAACGGACACCCTGTATCCTATTTTTAATTATTATAACGATAACTAAATATAATTATTTGTGAACATAAGTAAAAAAATATTCAAAATTTTATTAAGAACTGTATTTAATTTAAATCATAAACGAAATTGAACGTAAAAACTTTGATTGTACGTGATTACAGTGCTACTTAGGAGACTCCGGGAATACTCTTACTTTCTTTTCCTCGGAATTCGACGTTGTCGGATACTTGGAAAATAAATTTAGGGGTATTTAAGGATCTGACACTGGGCGCTCGCCACCACAAAAGGGTATGTGCTTTGTACTTCGAAAAATAATGCTTCCAAACACCGGAGAGGAAAAAATTAAACCGGGGAGCTATTCCAACGATTCTTCGTAAGTATCATTTTCTTTTGAGAAGTCGAATATTTCTTGTAAACATGTCATTACAGATATTACAGACGATGAATATTTTAATTGCAGATGAGCCTACTCATCCCACTGTACACGAAGCCCTTCACGATGATTTCCTGGCTATTCTCCCTGTGCAAGAAGCCTCCCAGGTTGATGCCCCAACTATTCCCCGTAAGTATAATTTTTCTGTGTCTTTTATTACCGCTTAGCAACTCTTAGTAGAGGTATTTCTAATGATTAATATTTTAATTCCAAAGCGGAACTAATCCCCTCAGTTACCTGGTTAGGCCTTCGAGGAAACAAGTAAAACATAATTAGACTGTAAAAATTATTTTTTCAAAAAAAAAATATATTTTTTAACGAAACAGTACTCCTAGTTCCTTTTATTGTTGTTCTCTTTTATATGTGCATTTTACATTAAATCGGAATGTGTAGATTAATAATGAAATAAACCCCGTTATTAAGTTTCCGTGCAAATAAATTATTTATAAAAAATATGAATGCATAGTTTAATTTTTATTTCTTTCTTTATTACAGATAAGTCGTCTAACATCCTCCGGGAACTAAGCGTAGGCGCACAGACGGACTCACCCAAAAAAAGAACTACATTCGGGCTAAACACCTCATTTCCAATATGAGGAGGATGGAATGTGCGAGGAAGATCTTCTCTACAGACTTGGCGTCAAATAAAATTATAAAAGTTTGAAAAAATTGACAAAATCCCAACTGTTATCAAAACTTTCATTTCATCTACATTGGAAAATTATTTAAAAAAACAATGCAGCGCCGTTTTACCAACCAGGAAAAATCTTTTTACACGACGCTTTACAAAAGCAGCCCGAGGGGGTACAAATATTTAGCCAACTTCTTCCCATGGCCTTCCACAAGGACTCTGTGCGGGATAACAGGGATGGATACCCAGGATATCGAGTATGGATGATGGTAACAATGGTGAGGTCGTAAATCTCACTTTCACACAACCACGCGAAAAACACTTATTTATTTACACACAGCACAACCAAAAACTATACAAATAACAGATATAACAAATGTAAATACTTTACTGGAGCAGTACAACAATGGATTGTTGCGGACCGAAACAAAACGACTTTGGCGCAACAGCGCCGGAACAGAACAGAACTTGTCCTTGTACTATGTTTTAAAACCAACAAAATTCGCTAGCGACAGCGCCACTAACAATAAACTACAAAAAATATAGAGAAGCGTATATGGCGTTGACATTGGCAAATAAATGTTGTACCTTTGACAATATACGGAGCTGACAACAGTTAAAATCTCAAACAGACTCTTAATCGAGCACTCGCCAACATACCTTTGGTCCCAGGAATTAAAAAGGATTTATTTTCATTTCTTCAGATGAATTCAGTAAATACATAAATCACAATTTGACATGTTTAAAATGAATTATTTTTAAGTTGAAATTGATTGGCTAGTTCTAAAAGAACATCATAAGTCAGTGAAAAAGAAATTTTGTTTCTATTAATTTGTGTTTTTTATATTGTTTTTGAAATGAGCTAATCAACAATATTATTTTTGGTCAAAATTTTGGATAGTGAGTTCTTAATAAATAAGCGTTTATGTGACACTTTTTTCTGCTCATATAACTAAGGTACTATGAAGATGATAATTTTAATATTCGGTATTAAGGTTACCTTAAAGATCGACGCGCAGCAGGGAGTTTGAATTTTTATTGAGTACTATAATCTTGACTATGTCCGTGGTACATACATTCGTTTATTTTTACAATTATTTTTGTTTATATTATCGATAATTTCACTGCAAGGTATGGGCGAGTGTTCTTTTATCGGTTATTTTATTGTTTACTGTTATTGTTGTTTTTTTTATAAAATATATATGTACATATATTCATATTACATTTTATCGTTTTTTATTTCAAATGCATGTTTCAAAAAAATTGTGCGTGAGAAGTACATGCGAGTTGCATACCTATAATTTTACCAACAGCGACATCTATGAACATGATTAACTAACCCATATCACAACAGGTCGAGGGAAATGAAATCGAAATGAGAAATGCCGCCAACACGACGGATATGAATCCGTCGCTATTATTGCCCACGTAACGAAAACACATAGTTATAATGACAATTTAAAATTTGTTTCTTTCGTCCAATAAGTTTTTCTGTTTTTACATTTAATTTTTTTATCTTTGTGATATTTCTCTTATTTAACAATAATTTATATTTATATTTTTATTACTTTCAGATGTAAATTTTATTATATAAAAGTTCGCATAACATTTAAACTTCCACCACTAAATTTGTAACTTATTCGGCTCGGTATCGCTGGCCCTCAATAGTATTCTACAATATTTGGAGCTTAACTCCAGTAGCGTTTCTCCAGCATGTATACCGAGAATATGCAAAACAGATACAAACTTTATTTAAAAAATGAAATATACCAATAATATTAAATATTTATTTAAATCATGATTAATAGGTGCAAATATTCAAAAATGAAAAATATCTGTACAATTAAATATTTATAAATTTCTAGAATGCTTGTTTAAATATTTCCCGCTAGAATAAGTTTAGTTCTAGTTTAATTAACAAAGCAAGTTGGCAACAAATGTTGTCCAACACCAATAACACCCTCAGTTTTCGCGGTCTTTTTATTCTAAGCCTCCAGTGCGATTTGCAATCTGTTTGTTTAATGAAAATTATCAGTACTTTTCAGTGCTAAATTTGAGTATTTTGTTTTTATTATAAACTACTTTTTAGTAGTTAGTCTTGCTGCTTTTTCAAGTGCGATTAGCAATTTGTTTAGTTTGTGTTTTGTAAAAATTTTCAGTTCTCTTCAGTACAAACTTTGAGTATTTTGTTTCTATTATAAACTGCTTTTTAGTAGTTAGTCGTTATATTTTTTTTGCTTTTCATTTGCCTTTTAAGTTTTTATTTAATAAAAGGCAAAGGATACTCGTATCCATTCATTATGGACTTCCAGGGCGAACGATTTATAAAAAATAAAACTCATAATGGAAACACGTATGTATACTTAATTACCTGATATCATAAAATAATAATTTGTTTCATACTTTTAGTTATTATCGCTGTGCCCAAAGAAGATTCTTATGTCGGGGTTCCATCAAAATTAATGTTGATGGGGAAGTTACCATTTTAGTGCCACATAATGGTCATGGCCACGTCGTCGATGTAAAAGGCCAATTTAGACGATTTTTAATAAACCGAGCTCTGCAAGAGAGAACTTCATTAAAAGTCATATGATGAGGAAACGGTCAGGTTAGTTATATCTTTTAATTCTTAAAATATCTGCTTGAGGCCAACACAGGACTTCCCCGATTTAAGTTTAATTTTTCGGTTATAAATTGAAATATAAAATTTCATTCCGAAATTCTAACTCGTTTTCAAGTTATTTGATTTCCTGGCTGACAGACCGACATTTTTATAACGACGATTTATACTTTGACTAGGATCTAAAATGATAAGATTTATAAACCTGTCAAGGTCAAAGAAGTAAAAACAAAAGCCGATCGATTTATTATTATTAATTTGTGAGCGAAACATTTCGTCTGATACCAAATACGACAAATTTCTGAAATCTTTCATAAAAATCAAATAAAATCAAAATTTCATTCCGAAATTCCACTGCCTGTTCAAATTATCGAGCTTTCAGCCAAACCGATCGACTTGTTTTAAAATTGTTTTTTGGTTCAGTTCGTCAAGAAGATTAACCAAAATTTCGAGGTCGATGAAATTTGAATACTTCCCCTATTATATAGATCGGTTAAGTGAAATACTAAATTACTCTAACAATAGATTATATTTCTAGAAATCCAGAAGCTGCGCAAATGTATACTTTTGCTAGTGCGCAGAGCACAATGCTCAGCGCTCGACGTCGGCACAATCCACCGATTCCGGCTTCTTTGCGCGATTTAGGCGCGCTCTTGGAGGATCCAGAGCTTAGAACCAAATTTTATTGCAGTCTGGATAATGAACTATTACCCTTCTATAGAGGATCTATAGAAGATGTAAATGGAATTTGCCTTTTCTTTGCATCGCAGAAATTTGTAGATCTTGCCGTCGGCGGAGTGGAGGATATCCACGTGGACGGAACTTTTAAATGCACACCGGCGGCACCAGCAGTGCATCAGCTATTAATTATTCACTGCGTAGTGCCAAACATACGACAAAACAAGGTAAAATATACTCGATAACTTGACCGGGTAGGGTCGCAACCAGTGATGTTAAATTACCGTAATTTATAATTTTGGTACATTTTCTCCGTAAATTACAATTTTTTATTACCATTTTAAATTCTCTTATATTTTATAATTTTGGTAAATTTCCCCGGTAATTTATAATTTTATATTACCATTTTAAATTTGTTTTAAAATTAAAACTTGGTTTGCAAATAAGTAAAAACAGTTGAAAAATGTAACCTAAATTTTCAGAGACTAGTACCTATTAAAAACAAACTAATTTGGTACAATTATTTTCAAAAGAAACATTATCTCAGATACAAAACCATTTCAAATCAGTATATATACATGTCCCGAAAAATGTTGTGGATCTAACGTGAATCAATTAAGAGTTTTTTTTATAAATATGCTTATAGTCTGGCGAGGGCCAGTGGTATACCCTGTATTAATATATATAAGTGTCACACTATAATTTTATTTTTTACTGTTGAATATATTTTTTAACTTTTTGAAATTTATGTACCGGCAGCATCTATGTTTCATGTGTTATAAATGTTTCTATCTTTTATTTACTTAATTTAAAATCTATTAAAAATTTTATAAATCAATTTATATATTCTCATATACGAATCACTGAAAGATAATAAATTATGTTTTTGGGCCTTAAATTGCTTTGCCCCACAATGGTATTCAAGTAATATGGTCAGCCTATACATACAAGAGTAAGAAGATTAACCCACGAGCTCGAAAGTGCAAGTAGTATGATATTTCGCACGAATAGTGATATTTCATTCACATACGATACGATGCATGATGTTTTATCTGACAGTATCGGCGTTTTACATTAAAACGTTATACTCGATGGCTATTGTTATTCTATATAAAAATTAATTATTGACAAGAAATTTTGTTACTAAATTTTAAAAGTGACAGTATAGATTATAATGAAGCATTAAGGTCACTTAATAATCATTTTTAGTGACAAACAATAAATGCATAAAGTACTGAAAATCCGCAATAATTTTTAGCACAACCAGTTCTACTGCATGCTAGTAGAAAATCGTGTATTTCGCAATCATTCAAATGGAATGAAAATCTAAACGAACCTTCCAACTCACCTACTCACCCCGTATTCTTAGAACTTAGTGTTAGGGTAGCTAGGACCGCCCTAAGTGAAAGTGACAGCTCGAGCATTATGCGACAATGCAGTGAGAAAAAGTGGAACTAAAATTTACATGTGAAGATATAGGGAAAATAGCAAATTGATTACCATTCCTTTATTAAATAAACAATAACATGGAAAAAAAATATGGTACATTGCTGACAACATTATCTAGTGCCTGGTATATTTTTTTTCTCAATATTTGTGTGTATAAGGAGACAAAAAAAATAATAAAATTTACTGAAATATTCACTTTCAGATGTTTAATTATTTTATTCGATAAATGTTTAAAATTTTGCAAAATAAAATATACCAGGCGCTTCGTGACACCTTTAGCTATTTTATTCATCAAAGAAATATAAAAAATATTTATGTACAAATGAATGGTACTTAAAATGCCGGCAATGAAAAATGAAAAAATGTTCACATTCAATTATTTTTTTAACCGCTTATTTAAAAAAAATTAACTTTAGAATTTATGCAATATACAGGGTGGCTGATTTTTCATTGTCCAGGCCATATCTCCTGAAATATTAAATACACAAGAAAAAGCTAAATAGGAATCTTCTGTAATAAGACCTTGCCTATAAAATAGCGTTAACTGATGTTTTCCAAGGCCTACTGATTTGGCGGAAATATATTTAACTTTGGTTTCTTAAATGGAACACCCTGTATATTTTTACTGAATAAGATTCTACATCCATTTCACTTTACAATTATGTAAAACAACTTAAGGTTTGCCTTTAATTTATGCTTAATAATGTAAAAAATAAAATTATATGAGACGGCTGTGATTTGCAATTATTTTATTATTTATACCTGTAGACAACTGCCATGAAACAGACAGAAGTATTTATTTGTTGAAAAGGTGTTGTACTTCGTAATTACAAAAGAAAAACGAATTTCACAAATAGTGAAAATGTTGATATGCTCTGCTGTTTTCACAAATCAAATAATAATTAAATAAAAACCATAAAACACTTCTAATAAACACTTGTATCAGATTTATAAAAAAAATAGTGAATAATAATGAGAAAACACAGCCGACTTATATAATTTTATATTTTGCATTATTTAGCATAAATTAAAGGCAAACCCCCACTTGTTATACATAATTGTAAAGAGAAATTGCTGTAGAACCTTATTCCGTAAAAACATATAGGGTGTTCCATTTAAAAAAAACAAAGTTAAATATTTTTTCAATATATCAGTAGGCCATGGAAAACATCTGTTAACGCTATTTTATAGACCAGATCTCGTTACACAAGTTTCCTATTTAGCTTTTTCTTGTATATTTAATATTTCAGGAGATATGGCCTGGACAATGAAAAATCAGCCACCCTGTATATTTCTATATGGTATCTTTCTCAAGAATTAATAACAGAATGTTACTATGTTTAGTTCTTAAAATACAGGGCATTAAATGTGACTATAAATATAGTATTTCGCTATCCCCCAGCCTTAAGAGAAGTTTTTAATGAACCCAACGTGAAGGTGGTGGGTTGCCACTTCCATTATGCAAGTGTAAGTAATGCAATCAATAACTAATGCTCAATATTTCGTAAGTAATTTAAAAGAAACCTTATGTTATTTTACTCAAATGAATAATATTTAGATTTAATTCTGTAGATATTTTTTATTTACGACGTTTCGAGAACTGCGTGCTTTAAAAATTATTATTAATAATGTTCTTTGTTATATTAGGCGGTTTGGAAGAAAGCGGCAAATTTAGGCCTTGTTGGGGAAATACATCAAGAAGATAATACTAGAAAGGCAATAAAAATGTTGATGGCTTTGCCGTTATTGTCTGCAAATTTAATTGTGGAAGGTTTGAATTCAATAAGAAACTGGTGCAATGACCAGAATTTAAACCTTCCAAATTTATTTGCGTATATGGAGAGGTAAATACATATTAATTTTATATATTATTTCAAGCTTTTTGTATAATAGAAGATAAAACTAAGAAACTGAGCAATGGAATTAGATAATTAAATAAACAGGAACAGGGTTAAATATACTTCAGCAGACAGCAGAATAAAAATATAATTAAATCTATATTTCACAATGGGATATGTGACGAAATTGATTTTTACATATATAATACTAGACAAAAAAATAAAATACCCGTATATTTTTAAATCTATGAATTATTCGTAGTTTACGAGAAAAAAATTATTAAAGATTTTGGGGAGGGGATGCTGTGACGTCATGATGACCGAATTGTTAGTAGACCTAGCGCAAGAAACTACCTAGCGCGAACTTGAGATAAACAATGTTGAGGATATTGTTAAATTTTATTATGACAATTTTATCTATAAGCATGTATAAATGTTAAAATTTATATAATTCTACAGGTACTGGATCAATCAAGTAGGGGTAGACACTATTTCAGTAAATGGTCTCAGGCGACGTACCAACAATAATGCTGAGGCTTTTAATAAAACCTTATATTTAACAATGGGTGTTCATCCGAACGTGTTTATATTTATAGGTAATTATAATTAAATTAAATTTAAGTTTTCACTTCTATTCCATTTTCCAAAGTGAATTTACAAACTACCCCATACATACAATGTTATTATTTATTGATTCATATTGGGACCGGGCAAGTTAGTATGTGGGGCCGCGAAGTGGTTAATTTAGGAAAAAAGTTTGGACCTCGACAACGTATTTCGCTTATGTCAACCGAGGTTTCAACTTATTATTATTATTTTTATTATTCTTCTCATTCTTTATGCAATTTTTTATAATAATTTAAATGTCCAACTCCCAAATTCACGGTATCTGTCAACTGTCAAGGTCCAAAATTAAAGCAATTTTCCACGATGTTGAGCGCTCGCGTCGTAACAGCAACTGTCACTGACCTGGTCCCAATACAGTGACTGGCAAAAGTTTTCAAAAATTATTCAAATTATGGTGAGTTAGTTTCTAGTTACAGAACCGTAACATAAAATTCTGCCAGATTTAAATACTCGTACTTGCTAGAAACGCCCTGAAAATAGGTCTATTATGTATTAATAACTGTGCACATATTACGAAAATAATGTAATCTGGAAAGATTTTAAATTACTACTCTGTAATTATTCGTAAAAAAATATTTATGTGTAATTGTCAATCGTTCTTTAAAAAATGTTGAAATTATGCCTAGTAAAGCATAAAATTAAAGCTCGTACATAATGTGGGAAAATTTCAATTTGCTTCTTATAAAATATATTTTGCTATATAAGACTCACGAGTTATTGAAATCTACCCGTAATTACAATTATGTACCTTAAGTTATTTTTTTCAGAAAAACTAATTCGATTGAATGTAGTTCAGTGTATATATCCCTTAGGGAAGGCCTCCGAACCTCATGCCTTACATCTTTCAATTATTTGGCGAATGATGTTAGGGTTCGCGATGGGCAGTTAGCCCTAGCAGACGGAATTTGGACCACCTTCCATTTTTTGGAAATTATGGCCCATGCTGTAGAAAATGTGGAGCGGAATCTTCATGAAGTAAGTTTGTTTTTATATAGGATGGCCCAGTGAAAATTATCAGCGCAATTTTTGGCCATTAATGTTAATTTTGCAAAAAACGCTCGAACACGTCAATTTTAATATAAAGGGAGACACCTAAATGGATTAGTACCAATGGCGTAACTTCAACCCTAAAATGGGTGTGGACTGCACCTCAAAAATATCCATTTAGGTGTCTCCCTTTATATTAAAATTGACGTGTTCGAGCGTTTTTTGCAAAATTAATGTTGTGGCCAAAAATTGCGCTGAAAATTTTAACTGGGCCAGCCTGTATTGTATTCTTTTAACACAATTTAATTAATTTCATTATTTTCAGGCTCGTGTGCAAAGAGCCCTTGATGATGTGAGTATGACTGATTGGTATAGTCCGTTTCACGGAAGAACAAGTCCACTACGTCATGTGCGCAGAAACCAATTGATAATACTATACAGGTGTCCGTTTTAAGAGGCTAACCATTGGGATCTCGAGAATCGTAAGAGATACGAAGTCGGTTAAATTGGGACAAAATTGCCGCATTAGGTGGCCATTTTAATCATGTATTTGTTTTTCCGAAAAAATGCATAGGTCACTAGATATGACTGATTTTGGCCAATTTTCTTTTTGGTTTATAATTTTCTTGTTTCAATTCATACAAATTTCTAGTTTACACATTGTACAGATACTTTTTTACGAAGAATTGACAGCAGTCCTCAAAATTTTTGTAGCCCGATCACTTTTCGAGAAAATTATACCAACTTTCAGTTTTCATATAGGGCTTAAAGTTCTCTTTAGTACTGTTAAATACAGACTTTTTTTTTCTCTTTATTAATAAATTTTTAAAATTTAGAGCTATTTTTTTGAAAAAAATTAAACCTTCAAGTAAAGTACTCTTCCGGTTAACCAATTTTAATCAAAATCTAATCAATTCATCATATTTGAATATAACTCTTAAATACCGATTATTATATTTTCTACATGTATCCTATTTGTGTTATCGTGGACGAAAAATCGTCACAGATACACGGACACACACACACACACACACACAAACATACATACAGACATCACTGTAGTGTATATATAATAGTAAAATCGTATTCTAGGGACCCTAATTCGTGCTCATATGTTGAAATTTCACACTCGAGAAATTTGTCCAAAAACAATACTTCCCTTATCTATACTCATATATTGAAAGGCGGGAGGTAAAAAGAGCCTGAAGATAGTGTAATGTAGAAGAACAAAATTCGCCATGTAAAATAGTTATAAGCAAAAATAGAAATCGGGTGAATTTACATTTTACTCTAGTATACATGTTTTCGGAAAAACAAATACATGATTAAAATAGCCAACTAATGGGACAACATTTGTCTAATTTAACCACGATGATTTAACCAACCTCGTATCTCTTACAGTTCCCGAGATTCTCATGTTAGGCTACCTTCCTTGGGACAACCTGTAAATTAATATTTACACTAACAATGTATAAAATAAACTTGGTGTTAAGGGAATGGTGGTTTATAGTCAAACTCGTGAAATTGTTAATAATATTAATTTAACATGAACGACACTGCTAAAACGCTACATGCCTCGCCTAGCCATATGACGTAGGGAGCTTGTTATCTCGTGGAACAGACTATACAATAAATATAAGTGCAAATCAACAAACTTTAAATAAGCACATAATTCATCTGGTTTAAATTTTTTTAAAACAAAGTAGTACATTCATGAATACTCTAAACACCTTTATTGCAGTGAGATTCTATATTTCGTGATCAAATAAGTGTACATAGAGTATGGTCGGGCAAAAAATTATTATCTCTTAGAAAATATTACAATTTATATTATAGTTATTAACATATAGGTAACTGAATGTTCTGTTAAAGTTGCTGGACAACGAAGACATGGTTGTTATTGTAGAAGAGGAAGCCGCCGCGGAACTTCCGCTACCCGAGCCGAATGGACATAATTAATGTATATAGAATATTTACAAATTAGAGATACTCCATGAGTCAAATAATTTATTTTAAAAAATCTGATGTGTCCAACACATAACCTCCCACTACTGTAATAATATATTCTATATGGTTTTCAGTACATTCAATTTGTAGTTTTAAAATTAGTTATTGCAGTTCACAATAATTTTAATTCATTTCATACCTAAAATTTCCTTCATAAAATCGAACTTACCTTGATGCATGCAAATATATTCCTTATATATTTCCTCCACCTGTTTTACTTTTACAGTAAAACTATTTTATATTTACTTATTTTATCTTTTAAACTTACTTACATATTTTTTAAACTTATTTACATCAAATTTAACATCATATGTCAAATTTTATGAACATATGAATAACTCATATGTTTTATCGAAATTTCTCAGCCTAAACGATATGTAAAATTATTATAATTTATATATTTATTCTGTTTAGCTAGAAGTTACATATATAAACGTAATTATACAGATCGGTAGAAAATTTAAAATCTTTATATTGAATAATAACTTAATTTGTGAAAAAATGGCATTTACAATTTCTTTTTAAGAAAAACTGTTTAATGCTTCAAGTAAAGTACTGGTTCCGGTTTACCAATTGTACTCAAAATCTAATCAGTTCATCATATTTGAATATAAGTCTTAAATACCAAATATTATATTTTTTACATGTATCGTGTTGGAGTTATCGTGGACGAAAAATCGTCACAGACACACACACGCACACGCACACGTACACGCACACGCACACACGCACACGCACACGCACACGCACACAAAAATCGTCACAGATACACGGACACACACACACGGACATACAGACATACAGACATCACGGTAAAAATAGTAAAATCGTATTCTAGGGACCTTAATTCGTGCTCATATGTTGAAAACTCACACTCGAGAAATCTGACCAAAACAATACCTCCCTTATCTATATATTGATAGGCGGGAGGTAAAAAAGAATGCCCACAACAAAAGTATTCTAGTAAAGTATCGATACTTTTTTCGTATCCCTAAATTTGAGACAAATTTTATGCATCTCAAAGGAAAGTCAAGATTTTGAGACGACTTGGTTCGAAAATCGATACTCCTGGAGGTCTTTTGAAGCATTTAAAACAGCAAAGCAGACTAACTAAAACAGCTGCTGATTTTTTTACGGTATTGTATATTTTAATAGTATTTTGTTTTGGTAGAATTTTATTATGAATATCTTTAAAATTATGAAAGACTGGAATCAATTGCGATCAATCTATTTTCTTTAAATATATTTATAGAGAAACAAACCTACAGTCCTATTCTCTAGTTAAGTTGTTAAGTTTTAACCACCCGTTAAAATTTTTGACGTTTTTATTTTCTCCAGTGCTATCTGTTTTCATTACCCAAAAATTTTAATGGGAGGTAAAAACTTATCAAATGAGTTACAGAATAGGACCACTAATCTCTCACACTTCTAGATATTAATGATGTCATTCAAATTCTTGTTGCGAATTATCGCACAAATATATTAATTTACATTTTCTTTTGTTTTAAACTAATTTGTTTATAATAAATGATAATATTTTGTCGAATTTAGTAATTATTTTTAGAACAGCGAAGGTGTGACATCTTATATTGCGGGATTTGTTATAAGAAAATTATTAACAGAAGAAAGTTGCCACATATGTACAAAGTTCAGGATACCCAAATGCCCAAACTGGCGAAAATTAAAGATGTTGGAGGACTATTTAAGCTGGCTGCTGATGTTTGTAAAATCAACAGTATGGATAATCATGATTTGAACAATGATTGGGAGTGCATGAAACATTAAAATAACTTTACACTGCCCTGCTTAGGCATTGAATTATGCACTTGTCAAATCTTCAAAATACAATATAATATTATATGAACTTCTTTCAACATTGACTTCTGCATTTTTCAACACCGCATATGTAGCCTTCAAATAGAAGTTCCTTACGCACCTGTAATCTTGCTCGTATACGATGCATTTTGCTAACAATTTTTGACCAAAGTTTTGAATACAGGGAATGTTTATTCACCTCTACATTAATTTGATGGTTTAGTTACTTTTAATTTTATATTGGTATTAAATAGTTCTTATTGCTGTTAATAGATGACGCTGAAGAGCAAAGAAAAAAATTTAAACATTTTAAATTTGTAATTAATAAAATATTAAACTTTAATATAGATAATTCAAAATCAATAAAATAATATTATAAATAAAGTAAATTACTTTAAATCCTTGTTTTATATAATTTAAGTACATTGCTAAAATAGGTATAAAATGTTTTATGTTAAGTAAAATAAATTTTCAATGTATTAATAATTTATTAAATGAATGAGGAAATATTATATTTTTAATTAAACAGTAATGTTTATTTCTTACTGGAATTGAGATAAAACAAAGCACGAAACCATCAAGGCCAAGTAGATCAATCAAATAGTTTTAAATTAAGAAATTGCCTTAATAAGGCAATAAAATGTAAATTAAACGATTGGATATATTAAAATAATAGATATAGAAATTATCAGATGCAGGTAAGTAATACATTTATCTATTTTAAAGGTTCTAACACTAACCTAACATTTTTTTATAGGTTATTTTAGCAATAAATTTATTTATTTCCTGTACAACTTCGAGTGCCGCTTCCAAATTATTATAAATAAATTGTATACATAATAACAAATGTTTGCATGTATAAAACATAGTAGCGCCCCCCGTAGGGGTACGACAAAAAAATAAAGATTACCCGCTCTAACCTGCCTATATATATATATTTATTTATTTCCTAAACAGGTTCGCGTGCCGCTTTGAAATTGTTATAAATAAATAATATACATTACAACAAATGTTTTCATGTATAACACATAATAGCGCCCCCCGTAGAAGGGTGTGAAAAAAAATCCTCAAGTTCAAAACTTCACAAATTCAACATGTATTCTTATTTATTTCCTAAACAGCCTCGCGTGCCGCTTTGAAATTATTATAAATAAATAATATACATTACAACAAATGTTTCCAGGTATAACACATAGTAGCGCCCTTCCGCAAGTGCTTTATTTGAAATTTTGCAGAAAATATAAGAGTTAACAGTAAAACAAATCAACTTATATTTGTGCTGCCACCTAGTGGTCAATAGTTACAACTAACACAAATTATTATAGAAATCTGTAAAACAACTAATTCAACACAACAGATGGCAGCTGCATAGCTTATTCTAGTATTCGGCATTTGCATGATTCTGGTTTTGCATGATTCGATGAATGCGCATTCTGTTCCAGAATATTCTGCTGCTGAAGGATTCTGCAGATGTCAGATTCTGATAATGAGTATTCTGTTACTGAATATTCGGCATTCGAATGATTCGGGTTTTAAATGATTCGGCGAATGGAATATTCTGTTTTTGAATATTCTGTTGTTGAATGATTCTGGAAATGAATATTCTCTCGATGAGTATTCTGTTTTTGAATATTCGGCTGTTGGGTATGCACCCAAAATTTCGCGCCCCTAAAAATTTTGCGCCCGTGGCGTGCGCTACCTTTGCCACACCCTAGTTATGGCTTTGATTATATAATAAAGTTTCGGGTTTTAATCTATCTTCAAAATTACTTATGAGGTAATTTTTTAAATTATCCCCTCCTTTGAAATTATTTTCTGAAATAATGGATTGAGCATTTCCTTGTATTTTAGTTTTAAATATTCTAATTAATGTATAATTTACTTCCAATACATATTTTACTTCTTGGGGTCACATAAGGTTTGGATGTCATTCAGACTAATGTCAGTCATTTTAATTGAATAATTTGGTAGCAGTTCAATAGTTAAATTAAAAAAATCAGAGAGTAATTCATATTATTCGAATTATTTAAAGAATTTAAATATTCTGTAGAACCTTCAGATTTATCTGATAGAGTATTAGACATAAAGTAATTTTAATTATTAATTGTCTTGTGATATAGTCCTTACTTGACTAGACATATTTTTGTAAATTGTTAGTTTTGAATCAGTGAACTCAATCTTTACAAAGTTAAATTGACTTAAAAGTATTTACAATAATTAAAATATGATGATAATGTTTTCGTACATTCCAACGGAGGTATTCTCTTACCTTGTGGAATTATCTGGGTTCCTCTGGTATAGGTGAAATGAATTTCTTCGGTATACCTGGCAGCAAGTATTGAGATAACCCCAAGTTGTAGAAGTGGACCTGGTATGAGTGTTTCTCAGCAACGATGAACTTCTTCTGGTAAGTTAAACTGAAGATCGTGAACGATGTTTCGAACAGCAAGATTCCCCGTGAAGTCCGATAAAGATGGGTCGTATGAATAGACCTCTGATGGGCTACTGTTTAAGCCGTTTGATGTTTGGGGCACCAATTAAAAATATTAAAATATTCAAAGCCATGAAACGTGACTAGTTTGTTGTACTAACGTTAAAGATTTTTTGGCATCCTACCGACTGCGCCAATTATAAAATGTAGACTTAATATTTGGAAAAAAATTAATTAATTCAAAATAATACCGCGTTTACTTCGTACAAACTTACAAAGAATACTGGCTAACAGTTCATATTGATCATCCTATTTATATTATTATTTAATAAACAAAATTAACAATAAATACTGAGTTTATGGATTTCATTAATACAGTTGATTATATCTATAACTAAAATGTTTTTGTTATTACTAAATGAATAATTTCCATATATATACATAATGTTGACAGATTCATAATTCGTGTCATCCAAAATATTATACCGTGTTACAATTGACACATGTGCCACAGGTTCATCATTACTTTCATAGGTCATAATTGCAACTTGATGTATTATATTTTGCTTTATACAGTTACAAATTTAAATCAGAATAAGTATGTAGCTTTTCCTTCAAGTAAGTAATGTGTGCTGGTAATAGTATATTGTGACTGCAAAATAGGTGATTCTGCACGAGTCGCACACTATATTACACTATTCTACATTTCATAGAACAAAAATTCACGAACGAAGGTTATTTGACATAAAGAACAATATGGCATCGATAAATATATATAGTGTACCTTCCTGCATGCACAGTGTTGACAATAACTGTGACAAATTATATTTTTTATTTTGCACACTTCAACACCCGATTATGGGAAATACAGAACTTTAAAATTTTAAATGGTATAAGAAAGTTTTCATAGTGATCGTAGATAATAGTTATTTATATTAAAAATGTAATAGCTTCTATTTTACAACACCATGTACTATATTGAAGAACAACTCACGCATAATATATTATATTATGTAAAAAATGTAAAGAATGTTTGTTGATATTTATTTAACACTGTCCAAAACATGACAGTAGACATACAGCTTACAGTGTTCCGAACCACTCAGACAAAGCGGTATTTATTTTTGGTCGTCACCGAGATTTGAACCCGCACTAACTAACTAAGCCACTATTTCCCGTAAGCAGGGAATAATAAATGGGAACAAGCGAGTTGCTTTCAAAAAGGTATATAGTAGACAGTGCATCAAGAAACATGAAAAACATTGAAGGTCAAAATAATCAAAATTTTTTATTTCTCCAAGACTTTATTGAGTAATAATTGCAGTAGGTAGTATTTATATAAGCACTTTTTATTATACCATAGTAACTTACTTTATTCACAATCTTTATAGTAATACGCCGATTCCTAACTTTTTGGAGGTTTTGAAGTTAGTCATTCCTAACTGTATTGACAAATCTCTTGAGTTGGAAGTAACAAATTGCACTTCCATCTCTTGGGTTGGTAGTATTTATGTAGAGGTTGCCTAGTAACATTGTCATAAATGTCACTAAATGACAAATAAAACACAATTTGTTCTCATATCCTACTACGCCAACTTAACTTTATTGAAACAAAAGCAATATAATTATGATTAGAAAAGAACTTTGACACGGGTTTAAATCTCCTAAAAACGGTTTATTTCTTTTTCGCAATTCCGATTCATTCATTTATTTTACTCAATAGGTGGCTCGGATAGCTACCCTTACTTCTACGGAACATTTACCTATTTAATCTTCACCCTTAACTCAATAGATGGCTCGGATAGCTATTCCCTATCTCGGCAGAACGGTTCACATTTTTAATTAATCAAAACCCCGAACAATTTTAATTAAAAGTAGAACCAAATGAATTTGTTTCCAAACCACTTGTGTTCGAACGAACTTCTAGAGTCCTCGAGTCGGTGAGTTAACCTTCGCATTCTGTTTTGTATTTGTTCCGTGTTCTTGTTTCGTAATTAGTTCAATTGCGAACCTACTAGTGTTTCCACAGTAGGTTTTGCTTTTGGTCTGTTGCAAGACAACTGTCATTTCACCCTTTTTTTTTCGTTTTACTTGTCCGTTTCTGTTCCGTTCGTAATTAGTTCAATTGAGAACCTGCTAGTGTTTCCACAGTAGGTTTTGCTTTTAGTCTGTTGCGAGACAACTGTCATTTCACCCGTGTCATTCCGTTTTACTTGTCCGTTTTCGTTCCGTTCGTAAATAGTTCAATTGCGAACCTGCTAGTGTTTCCACAGTAGGTTTTGCTTTTGTGCTTGTTATTTCACCTGTGTTTTTCGTGTTATCCAGTCCTTTGTAACTTAACAGTTCACACAGTATCTCTTGTTATCTTGTTTTATTTTAGTCTGTACCGAAACAGGTTTATACATTTTTGAAAATAAAACTCTGTTATTCTTGCATATTTTACCTTGGACCTCCCGTCTACACTACTCTAAGGCAAATTAACGAGGGTAGTGTGAACAGATTGGCGCCCGAATAAACAGACACTACAGACGTAACGTCAGTCGTTACGAATCGTGACAACATAAAAAATTAAACAGCCTGTTGCATATTATTTTACCAGAGGATAAATTCAAACATGTAATTTAAAATGTATTATAATTCATGTAATTGAGAAATTATTCGAAATAGGAGTTAACACTATTGCGACAATTAAGGTAGAACAAATCAAGCGGCAATAAGATTATTACAACAAGGACAACGTAAATCTGGTCTATATTTTGTGTTAAATTCTAAGCAAATTGTCACTATATTTGATCCACCACATCTATTAAGGAATATGAGAAATGCTTTGCTTACATGTAATATTATGTACGATGAATTCAAAATTGCTGAATGGGAGTATATTTTAAAATTTTTCCAACTTGATCAGCAATTGAGATTTAAACAAGCATATAAATTAAAACCAGAGTATTTTGAAATGAAAGATTCCCGAATAAAAATGAAAGTTAATGTAGCTCCTCAGCAATTGAGTAATACTGTTGCTGCTGATATTAAAACATTAGTAGCAAATAATGTATCACAAATTCCTTCAGAGGCTACATATACGAGGATTGATCAATAAGTACCCGTGTTTGAACAAAGGTGGCGTTCCTAAAAATAGTTGACAGTACTGTCGTGTACTTTCATCTGTTACGATACCATATAAAATTTCAAGTTGATTTGTCGATTAGTTTTTATCTGGCAGCCAGTTGACCACACGTATTATATGTTTCCCGATAAAATGGAAAAAGTGGAATTTTGATCCGTGATTCGCTTTTTATTTTTGGATGAGAAAACATGCGAAGAAATAAAATCGAAGTTGGATATTGCCTATGAGATATTGGTTGAACGAATTTAAACGTGGTCGTACATCTGTTTTTGATGAGTAGCGGCCAGGCCGCCTGGCAGACGTGGATACTGGAGAAATTATTGAAAAGGTTCACGAAATGAATTTCGCTGATCGCCGAACAAGTGCTCGAAGTACGAGGGGGTATTGATATCTAGTTAGCCTTGGATGGTTCCAATATCTGAAAGTGAATATGGTTGCTATGGTTACAACTATGATGTTTTATAAATAAGTTGACAAAGTTTGACATCTATAAGTTGAACGGTGATTAAACTGTGAATTTTTGAAAACGGCATGTTTGCGAAAAAGCTAGAATTTGAAAAAGTTGAGTTGCGGTCAGTTATTAAATATTTATTTTTGAAAGGATTATCCGGCAAATAAATTTTTGCTGATATAACAGACACTTTAGGTGATCAGTGTCCTTCATATGCAACTATTAAAAACTGGGTTGCGGAATTTAAGAGAGGAAGATCAGATGTTAAAGATGAGCACCGCGCTGGAAGACCAATTTCTGTGACCACTTCGGAAAACATTGATTCTGTCCATGATATGATTTTAGCAGAATCTTAAAAAATTGGGATCTGTTTTGTATTATTCGTCAGCACGGCATACAAAATTCTAATCACAAGGTCATCAATTTATAGCTTTTAAAACTGAAATTTTAAGTGGATTAATAGGTAAAATTTATAATTCAATTATGAAGAAGATGAGAGTAAATTAATGTATAGTTTAATTCTTCAACTCCTGAAATTTTATCCTCTGAATCTGATAATGTATCTAATGACAATACCCTAGTACTCCGTGCAAGAGAAACTGGCGCACTGCAACCACGTCAAGGACGTGGTGGTGGACCTGGCCGACATCGACGAATTTTGGATGCCGAAGAAGAAGTGTTAAACCTAGCTGAAGCAGATCCTTCTACTAGTACTCGAAGATTATCTCGCCAAGTAGGTGTCTCAAATCAGATTGTCTGGCGAACACTGCGCGAGAATCAATTGCACCCTTTCCATTTACAAAAAGTGCAAGCTTTACAACCTGAAGATCATCCTCTTCGTTTGCAATTTTGCAGATGGTTTCTACGAAAACATGCTGAAATTCCAAACTTTTCCTCCATTGTATTGGCGACTGATGAAGCAACTTTTACACGTAATGGCATAAATAACTGTCATAATACTCATATCTGGGCGGTCGAAAATCCACATGCTGTTCGTCGCAATTATTTTCAGCACAGATTTTCGATAAACGTTTGGGCCGGACTGGTCAACGGGCAACTTGTTGGCCCTTTTGTGCTTCCACATCGATTAACTGGAAATGATTATTTATTATTTTTGCAAAATCATTTGCAAGAACTCTTAGAAGAGGTTCCTTTGGATGTACGTCGACAAATGTGGTTTTTACACGATGGCGCACCCGCGCATTTTAATCGTTTAGTTCGCCAGCATTTGAACATTGCATTTGAAAACAAATGGATTGGTCGAGGTGGTCCTGTTCCGTGGCCTCCTCGGTCACCCGATCTGACACCGCTAGACTTTTATTTATGGGGCCTTATGAAGAATATGGTATACACCAATGAAATACTTGACTTGGAAGATCTTCGTAACCGTGTTGAAGCAGCTGCGACGACAATTCGACGGCAAGGCCTAGGACTTGCAAGTTATGCCGATTCATGGATACGTCGAGCGAGACTTTGCGTTCAACAACAGGGCGATAACTTCGAACAACTGATGTAAATAAAATAAAATGTTAATCGTTATAAATTGTTAATTGATAAATTGTTAAAAAAATCATATCTCTCTTATTATTCAACTTTTGTTAAGGCGTTTTAGGTTTAATCACCTTCTTTTAAGGTGGTTAATCACCCCTTAAAAATTAAATCACAAGACTTCAAACACCCTGTATATATATATATATATATATATATATATATATATATATATATATATATATATATATATATATTGTTTTTCATATATATTGTACAGACTTTCAGCAATTATTATTGCATCATTCTGTACATTCATTTAATAAAATATATGTACATAACAACACAAAACGGTTCCCAAACAAATAAATTATTCTCATGCAATACGACAATTCAAATTTGTACATATTCTGTGCTTTCTTCCAATCTCGTTTAATTCCACAAAAGAGTTCATGGAACCACGAACTAGATGGCTCTGTCGCGGCGTCTCCCACTCTTGAAAATTCCGCAAAAAAGTTCATGGAATTACGAACTAGATGGCTCTGTCAAATCTAATTCCAAATCAGCGGTACGCAATTGTACATAGGTATAGGGCTTGCCTATCTATATACTTTTCAATCAACGATAACAAGTAGAATGCCAAGGAACAGGTATCAGTGATATTCCTACGAATGCAGCATCATAACATGAATGAATGATAGGTTATATAATAAAAAGATAATAGGATGCGGAATGGTTTAAAGCTCGACGCAGAGCGGAGTGCTTTAAATTTCTTGTGGGCTATAATTTTGATTATGCCCGTGGTACATACGTTTTATTTAATTTGATACTAACTGACACACTGTTTTTACACAGTAAAGTTATAACATTTAGAACCGCATGGCGATTCAACATTTTAATAATGAAGAATAAATTTTTGAAAAATTCATGGACTTCACTGGGATTTGAACCCAGGGCCTTCCCATTTCCGGTAGGATGCTCTACCAACTGAGCTACAAAGTCCCGTGACGTTCATGAATCTTTCACCTGTCTTTTGCCGTGTTTTGCAAGTATACTCTCTTTCGAGCATTGAATACTTGCTGACGACTTAGACACACTTGGTGGTTTTAACGAACCACACCGCAGTAACTAACTGACACACTGTTTTTACACAGTAAAGTTATAACATTTAGAACCGCATGGCGATTCAACATTTTAATAATGAAGAATAAATTTTTGAAAAATTCATGGACTTCACTGGGATTTGAACCCAAGGCCTTCCCATTTCCGGTAGGATGCTCTACCAACTGAGCTACAAAGTCCCGTGACGTTCATGAATCTTTCACCTGTCTTTTGCCGTGTTTTGCAAGTATACTCTCTTTCGAGCATTGAATACTTGCTGACGACTTAGACACACTTGGTGGTTTTAACGAACCACACCGCAGTAACTAACTGACACACTGTTTTTACACAGTAAAGTTATAACATTTAGAACCGCATGGCGATTCAACATTTTAATAATGAAGAATAAATTTTTGAAAAATTCATGGACTTCACTGGGATTTGAACCCAGGGCCTTCCCATTTCCGGTAGGATGCTCTACCAACTGAGCTACAAAGTCCCGTGACGTTCATGAATCTTTCACCTGTCTTTTGCCGTGTTTTGCAAGTATACTCTCTTTCGAGCATTGAATACTTGCTGACGACTTAGACACACTTGGTGGTTTTAACGAACCACACCGCAGTAACTAACTGACACACTGTTTTTACACAGTAAAGTTATAACATTTAGAACCGCATGGCGATTCAACATTTTAATAATGAAGAATAAATTTTTGAAAAATTCATGGACTTCACTGGGATTTGAACCCAGGGCCTTCCCATTTCCGGTAGGATGCTCTACCAACTGAGCTACAAAGTCCCGTGACGTTCATGAATCTTTCACCTGTCTTTTGCCGTGTTTTGCAAGTATACTCTCTTTCGAGCATTGAATACTTGCTGACGACTTAGACACACTTGGTGGTTTTAACGAACCACACCGCAGTAACTAACTGACACACTGTTTTTCCACAGTAAAGTTATAACATTTAGAACCGCATGGCGATTCAACATTTTAATAATGAAGAATAAATTTTTGAAAAATTCATGGACTTCACTGGGATTTGAACCCAGGGCCTTCCCATTTCCGGTAGGATGCTCTACCAACTGAGCTACAAAGTCCCGTGACGTTCATGAATCTTTCACCTGTCTTTTGCCGTGTTTTGCAAGTATACTCTCTTTCGAGCATTGAATACTTGCTGACGACTTAGACACACTTGGTGGTTTTAACGAACCACACCGCAGTAACTAACTGACACACTGTTTTTACACAGTAAAGTTATAACATTTAGAACCGCATGGCGATTCAACATTTAAATAATGAAGAATAAATTTTTGAAAAATTCATGGACTTCACTGGGATTTGAACCCAGGGCCTTCCCATTTCCGGTAGGATGCTCTACCAACTGAGCTACAAAGTCCCGTGACGTTCATGAATCTTTCACCTGTCTTTTGCCGTGTTTTGCAAGTATACTCTCTTTCGAGCATTGAATACTTGCTGACGACTTAGACACACTTGGTGGTTTTAACGAACCACACCGCAGTAACTAACTGACACACTGTTTTTACACAGTAAAGTTATAACATTTAGAACCGCATGGCGATTCAACATTTTAATAATGAAGAATAAATTTTTGAAAAATTCATGGACTTCACTGGGATTTGAACCCAAGGCCTTCCCATTTCCGGTAGGATGCTCTACCAACTGAGCTACAAAGTCCCGTGACGTTCATGAATCTTTCACCTGTCTTTTGCCGTGTTTTGCAAGTATACTCTCTTTCGAGCATTGAATACTTGCTGACGACTTAGACACACTTGGTGGTTTTAACGAACCACACCGCAGTAACTAACTGACACACTGTTTTTACACAGTAAAGTTATAACATTTAGAACCGCATGGCGATTCAACATTTTAATAATGAAGAATAAATTTTTGAAAAATTCATGGACTTCACTGGGATTTGAACCCAGGGCCTTCCCATTTCCGGTAGGATGCTCTACCAACTGAGCTACAAAGTCCCGTGACGTTCATGAATCTTTCACCTGTCTTTTGCCGTGTTTTGCAAGTATACTCTCTTTCGAGCATTGAATACTTGCTGACGACTTAGACACACTTGGTGGTTTTAACGAACCACACCGCAGTAACTAACTGACACACTGTTTTTACACAGTAAAGTTATAACATTTAGAACCGCATGGCGATTCAACATTTTAATAATGAAGAATAAATTTTTGAAAAATTCATGGACTTCACTGGGATTTGAACCCAGGGCCTTCCCATTTCCGGTAGGATGCTCTACCAACTGAGCTACAAAGTCCCGTGACGTTCATGAATCTTTCACCTGTCTTTTGCCGTGTTTTGCAAGTATACTCTCTTTCGAGCATTGAATACTTGCTGACGACTTAGACACACTTGGTGGTTTTAACGAACCACACCGCAGTAACTAACTGACACACTGTTTTTCCACAGTAAAGTTATAACATTTAGAACCGCATGGCGATTCAACATTTTAATAATGAAGAATAAATTTTTGAAAAATTCATGGACTTCACTGGGATTTGAACCCAGGGCCTTCCCATTTCCGGTAGGATGCTCTACCAACTGAGCTACAAAGTCCCGTGACGTTCATGAATCTTTCACCTGTCTTTTGCCGTGTTTTGCAAGTATACTCTCTTTCGAGCATTGAATACTTGCTGACGACTTAGACACACTTGGTGGTTTTAACGAACCACACCGCAGTAACTAACTGACACACTGTTTTTACACAGTAAAGTTATAACATTTAGAACCGCATGGCGATTCAACATTTTAATAATGAAGAATAAATTTTTGAAAAATTCATGGACTTCACTGGGATTTGAACCCAGGGCCTTCCCATTTCCGGTAGGATGCTCTACCAACTGAGCTACAAAGTCCCGTGACGTTCATGAATCTTTCACCTGTCTTTTGCCGTGTTTTGCAAGTATACTCTCTTTCGAGCATTGAATACTTGCTGACGACTTAGACACACTTGGTGGTTTTAACGAACCACACCGCAGTAACTAACTGACACACTGTTTTTACACAGTAAAGTTATAACATTTAGAACCGCATGGCGATTCAACATTTTAATAATGAAGAATAAATTTTTGAAAAATTCATGGACTTCACTGGGATTTGAACCCAGGGCCTTCCCATTTCCGGTAGGATGCTCTACCAACCAGTGTGTCAGTTAGTTACTGCGGTGTGGTTCGTTAAAACCACCAAGTGTGTCTAAGTCGTCAGCAAGTATTCAATGCTCGAAAGAGAGTATACTTGCAAAACACGGCAAAAGACAGGTGAAAGATTCATGAACGTCACGGGACTTTGTAGCTCAGTTGGTAGAGCATCCTACCGGAAATGGGAAGGCCCTGGGTTCAAATCCCAGTGAAGTCCATGAATTTTTCAAAAATTTATTCTTCATTATTAAAATGTTGAATCGCCATGCGGTTCTAAATGTTATAACTTTACTGTGTAAAAACAGTGTGTCAGTTAGTTACTGCGGTGTGGTTCGTTAAAACCACCAAGTGTGTCTAAGTCGTCAGCAAGTATTCAATGCTCGAAAGAGAGTATACTTGCAAAACACGGCAAAAGACAGGTGAAAGATTCATGAACGTCACGGGACTTTGTAGCTCAGTTGGTAGAGCATCCTACCGGAAATGGGAAGGCCCTGGGTTCAAATCCCAGTGAAGTCCATGAATTTTTCAAAAATTTATTCTTCATTATTAAAATGTTGAATCGCCATGCGGTTCTAAATGTTATAACTTTACTGTGTAAAAACAGTGTGTCAGTTAGTTACTGCGGTGTGGTTCGTTAAAACCACCAAGTGTGTCTAAGTCGTCAGCAAGTATTCAATGCTCGAAAGAGAGTATACTTGCAAAACACGGCAAAAGACAGGTGAAAGATTCATGAACGTCACGGGACTTTGTAGCTCAGTTGGTAGAGCATCCTACCGGAAATGGGAAGGCCCTGGGTTCAAATCCCAGTGAAGTCCATGAATTTTTCAAAAATTTATTCTTCATTATTAATTTGATACATTAAATGAAAAAAAATTGTAGATTTATATTACATTCTGTGCTTTCTTTATAGATAGTTGGCATTGTTAAATTATTTGTTCTTAAACTAATTCAATATAATCAAAGTATCACTGTCGCTGTTGAATGTATGTGAACCGTTTCATGCTGATTATTTGGGCGAAATATGGAATTTGACGCTGCACAGACCAAGTTGGTTTCTAAAAATTCGAAAGATTCATATGAATAGAAATTTAAAACATCTGTGAATGCTAAAAACTTAATCAAAATTAAAATTTATTGTATTTTACATTTATTCATTAACCACAATTTTATTCTGTTCAAGTAACTATTACTTAGCAACTTTATACGACCTGGAGCGATAAAAGCCAAATTACGCCCGCCTGTATGGGCGTATAATAGTTACTTGTATACCAAGGCCGCGAAATCGCTCTTTAGCGTTTCGCGAGAAAAATTGTCGCCGAGGCTGCTAAAGGATTTCGCGGATAAGGTGTACACAATATTTTTTGTGCAACCGTAAAATATATATAAGTACAAATTTTATTAATTTTAAACAGTTTCATTGTAAATTGAAAGTCGGCTTTCAAGGTAGCTATGGAAATGACAGCTGATGTCGAGGTTATGTCACATGTCTACTCCAGAGAACTAGAGAGTGGGAGAACGCGCTTAGACGAGTGCGCATCCAATTTTTAAGAGGACGTTAAGGAGCCTGTCATAGAGGTCAGTAGTGGTAGCGGCTGAGCGTCACTGTTACATGACATGCTGTTAGATATAGACAAGTATTATTTTTGATTTGAGATTAAATAAAGTTATTAAGTAAAGTTACTTTGTGTTTCATTCAATGATTTTTTAAATATATATTCTAGTGGTTTGTGGTCTGATTCCACAATTACAGCTTTTCCAAAAATAAATTGGTGGAATTTTTCACACCCAAAGCATATAGCAAGTAGCTCCTTTTCAATCTGAGCCCAGGAACGCTGACACTCAGTTAATGGTTTGGATGCGTATGCTACAGGCAATCCTTCCTGCAACATAACTGCCCCCAAACCCGTGCTACTACTGTCAACCGATATTGTTACAGGTTTATTAGGATTAAAATATTTCAATACCGGTGTATTAGTTAACATTTTCTTTAAATTTTTAAATTCCAACTCATGTATATGTAACCAAATAAATTCAACGTTTTGTTTTAATAAATTTCTCAAATTCTTAGTATTATCAGACAAATGTGGCAAAAACTTACTTACATAAGTAACCATACCTAACAAAGTATGCAATTCTTTTTTGTTTTTCGGTGTTTCCATTTCTAATATAACTTTCACCTTGTCATAGTCCGGTTTGATGCCATCACTACTGAAAATGTGTCCAACATATTTGACTTCAGACACTCCAAATTTGCATTTTTTCTTGTTAAATTTTACTTTTGCTTGCTCTGCACACATCAGCACTTGTTGTAGTCTCTGTAGATGAATTTCTTCATGTGGGCCTGAAACAATAATGTCATCTATATATATTTGCACGCCCGGTAGATCTCCAAATATTTCTTGAAATCTTCGTTGAAATATTTCCGGTGCTGAACAAAGTCCGAAAGGTAGCCTTTGGTAACAGTAACGACCATATCTTCCTGCACTAAAAGTCGTTAAAAGTTGACTTGTTGGCGACAACTTTATTTGGTAGAACCCTTTATCAGCGTCAAGAGTTGAAAACACTTTGGCTCCATTCATTCTTCCAGCAATTTCTTCAAAAGTAGGAATTTTGCATCTTTCTCGAATTATTTCTTTGTTCAATTTCTGCGGATCTAGGCATATTCTAAGCGAGTTGTCTTGTTTCTTCACTACAACCATAGAACTGACCCATTCCGTTGGTTCTGTGACTTTTCTTATTATTCCTGCCCTTTCCATTCTATCTAATTCGTTTTTCACATCTGCCTCAATTCCTAAAGGAATTTTTCTAGGAGGTTCCACAACAGGACAGCAATCTTTTTTGAGTCTGATTTCATATTCATTGTCTAAGTCTCCCAATCCCTGGAAAAGATGTTCATACCTTTTTAACTTATCTTCTAACTTTTCTGTTTCAATCGTGTCTATTCTTTTTAATATTTCCAATTTTCTTATGGCTGGTACTCCTAGTATACAGGGTGCATCTATGTCGACTATTTCGAAATCTAAATTATGTTGTTGATTTCTTTTTACGCATGATAATGTTGCTTTACCGTATACTGTTATAGGTTCTCCATTATAACTTTTTAATGTAACCTTTGAACTTATTATTTCTGCACCTACTTCAGTGGCTATTTTCTTATTTATTACATTCACATCTGCTCCTGTGTCTATTTTGAACATTATAGTTTTACCACTTATTTCTAATTCAGTCTGCCATTCCCTTACACTGCCTATTATTGGTTCATTTTGCTGTTTTTCTTTTGCTTCTATTGTTTCAACAAAAAAATATTCTGTTCCTTCATTGTCTTGCTTAGAATCTTCTTCCACATAGTAAACATTTTTTGAGAAACACATTTTTGCAAAATGGTTATATTTCTTGCACATATTGCATTTTCTCCCATATGCAGGACACTTTCTTGGTTCATGTACTGAACCACATGATCGACAGACGTTTTTATTATTCTTTTGTTCTTTATTAAGTTTTTCTTCACTATTGTTTATTTTGTTTCTGTTTCCACTGTATGTATTCTTAATTTTACTTGTCCACTATCAGGTTTATTATAATTTCTTACATTCTGGTTTTTCTTTATTACATGTATTTTATTCTCATCCATTAATTGCTTTGACTGAGTTTCACATAATTCAGCCGACTTACAAATTCTTATGCAACCTGGAAGGTCAAGATTAGATTCTCTTAGAAGTCTATCACGAACAGTTTTATCATGTATGCCACAGACAATACGATCTCTTATGAGACTTTCTTTCAAAGTTCCGAAATTACAGTTCTTGCTTAGGGATTTTAAATCAGTCACAAAGGAGTCAATACTCTCACCTTCCTTTTGTATTCTTGTATTAAAAATATGTCTATTCACAGTTTCATTACATTGTGGCACAAAATGGTCTTCCAATTTTTGGAGGACAAGTTCCCAATCTTTTTTCTCTGCTGTTGTAAGTTCTAATGTATCGTATACTTCTAAAGCTTCATTACCAATCGTATGTAACAAAACAGCAACTTTCCGTTCACCAGACATTGTAGTGCAGTCTTTTGTTCCAGAAGCATTCATGTAAATAATGAATCTTTGTTTCCACTTTTTAAAATTGACTGCTATATCACCTTCGAATGACAATTCTTCTATTTGTTTTATATTACTGTTTATCATTTCACTCATTTTCGTTTTATTTTTCTTTACTACCACGTGCTATTTTGAAGGTTAAGTTGTCTGTTTTTCTTTTCTTTTACTGTATACATACAGTAACTTACAACTACTCACAGGTTCTTTATTTATTTACGCAGCGCCATGTCATGTCTTGTATAAAATGAAACACAAAGTAACTTTACTTAATAACTTTATTTAATCTCACTCTTAAATTTCAAAAATCTCATTCTTATGAACCATTATTGTTAAAAAATGTACCAAATGGACCTTGGAAGGAGATAGGTATTGATATATGTTATTTTAGAGAAAAACCTTATTTATTACTAGTAGATTACTTTAGTAAATTTTTTGAATTGAAATTATTAAATTTTCAAACAACTGAACATGTAATAGCTGCTATAAAATCTAATTGTGCCAGATACGGAATCCCTGAGAAAATTTATACGGATAATGGTCCACAGTTTAATAATTATAAGTTTAAAAACTTTGCTACTGACTGGAAATTTGATCACATAACTTCAAGTCCGTATTATGCCCGATCGAATGGCTTTGTTGAACGTTTTGTTCAGACTTGCAAAAATATGTTAAAAAAGCAGAGTATTCAAATAGAGATCCGTACTTGGTACTATTAGAATATCGTAACACACCAATTGATTCTGTTATTAATAAAAGTCCGAGTCAGTTGATGTTTGGTCGAAATGTAAATGGATTATTACCTACAGCTGAAACCTTTAATTTTGAGAATAAACATAAAAATGTACAAGAACATTTATCTTTAAGACAAAAACAATATAAAATGTATCATGATCGCAAACATAATGCAAATCCAAAACACTTTGTTAAAAATGAAGTGGTATTTATAAAAGATCAATGTAGACAAATGACACCTGCTAAAATAATTGATTCTTCTAATAGACCTAGAGCTTATAAAATCATGTTTCCAAATGGACACTTGACTGAAAGAACCTTTTATTTTGAAACAACATAATACTATTGATGATATGAACATTGAAGCTGTAGATAATAATAATTTAGAACTAAATAATAATAATAGAAATGATATTTCGTATAATTCATGTGATAGTAATGTTTTAGTAAATAATAGTGCTATAGCTCCTAATAGAATAACAAGGTCTGGTAGAATTGTTAAAAAACCACAGTATTTGTCAGATTATTGTTAATAAAGAAAAAAAAGGAAATGTCATAGAGGTCAGTAGTGGTAGCGGCTGAGCGTCACTGTTACATGACATGCTGTTAGATATAGACAAGTATTATTTTTGATTTGAGATTAAATAAAGTTATTAAGTAAAGTTACTTTGTGTTTCATTTTATACAAGACATGACAAGGAGCCTACCATTTTGAAGGCGGTTTACGTCAAGTGTGTATCAAATCGAATAGTTAAGTGTGCTTTGAGTTTTTATTTTGTGTTTTGAAAGACAATAAATAAGTGTATTATTTTTACCATTTTTGCAATGTCGTGTTCTGTGACTGGATGTAATATTTGTCGTCGATTGAGTAAAATACCTAATCGTATTTTTAGGTGGTCTCTGTTTTCCTTCAAAAGGTTTAACAACAATTTGTTTGAAAACTGAATATGAAATTAAAAAACTTATTTCTTATACTGATTACAAACTACCACGTGATGAAGAATTTTTTAAATATTTCATAATTACAGTAGCTCACAATTTTTACCATAGAACTACTAATCTTTTTCCTTGTTTGGAAGATCATTTCAAAGAGACACCATTAATTGAAGAAAATCATGGTATCACATTATTGAAATCAATGATAAGTGCATGTAGCAGAGTAAAGTTTTTTAATTTAGCTAAAAGATATACATCTATACTGCAGGGTACTTTAGTACGACGTCAATTAAATAAATTAATTTTATTTAATCACCAATAAAAAAATATGTACATATATTACACGATTTTGTATCACCTAGAGATTTTTTAATTTTTAATTTTTGTATATCAATCAAAGCTTATTTTTATAATACAATAAAATTTTCAAAAAAATATGAAAAAAATCAAGCCTAATATTTATTCCCTAATCCTCGCATACATATTCTTCATTTACGAATAAAATTTTATTATAACAATATTTAATTGTGAATATGTTTCTCATATATTATTCTAATTTTCAAGTTTCCCTCTTAAGCTCGCCTTCAAAATGGCGACGTTCAATATTCGTTCGGACGCGAATCGTGAAGTGCCTTCTCCCACTCCCTAGTTCTCTGGTCTACTCGCGCTCTTATAAATACTGAGGCAAAAGTATTAGCAAGTCATCACTTGTAACGAAATCACTATCTTGTAATTTTAAACGGATGAAACTAAATACGAAACGATCAATTTCTACTTTTAGTGAGTTAAGTGCCAAATTGATTGTTCACCCAATTTCGCGGCCGCTACCATGACAACGGCCGCGAAATGCTTATTTCGCGTCCGGTTGCACAAAAACAAATTTATGATTCTAAAATAAAATAAAATCACTTTAACTTTCTAATACAACATAAAGAATGAAAGAAACCGACTAAAATAAAAACTGATATAGTATATCTACGAAAAATGTCAAAAAAAGAACCTGGACGCTTCAGGGTATGTTGACGTGCAATAAAATAAATGCGCAATTTATTACAAATAAAACAGTCAAAAATAACACTTGTTAATACAAGACAAATAAATCCACATGTATTATTCCAGTGTGAGTAGATGTAAAATTATTTACACTGAACATGCAAATACAAGGAGAGATATTAAGCCTCATCCACAGAATAGTTACATACAGAAGAGACAGTAAGACAGAAAAACAGAAATTATATATAGATAGCGAATCGAGGGGTCCCTCACTCAAGAAATCTTTGTACACTTAAATAAGAATCTTATTATAATCTCTAAAATCTTTTAATCAATCTTTTCAATCTTCACAATTCGCTATACAATCTTAAAAATCATAATCTTTATGTAATTAACAATCTTATAGTAATCCAAGAAATGACTATTGAAATCTCAGCAATCTTCCTTGCAATCCTTCCAATCTCTGACTTGTTTGTGCTTGTACGTTCGGCAAAACCACGTTGCGTTATATCATATTATGTTCAACGTTAAGTGAAACTAGCGTTACATCGTTAGGCAGGTAAATATAATGCAATTTTAATATTAAACTAAACTAGATATTGTAATTAATTTTAAAAGACAATATTTGTAGTTTATGTTCAATTTAAATTATTATTATTATAATTACGTATACTAACAAACAATTTTAATTTTTATATTTTACTTCTAAAATCAATGTGTACTTATAATAAAAAAAGTATTCGATGAGAATGAGGAAACAACGAAATTAGAAATTCCAACTTATTTAAAAAATTTATTAACATTCACTGGTTATGATTCAAAAATACCAATATAGAAAATATCAGAGAAAGACATTGCATATATGCAACAATTTGCCCGCACACAATTATCTGCCTTTGTGAAAGAACCATCTGCAGATTTCTATGGAATATACGCTTACATGCCAGAAAAATTAGAAATAGTCGAAGGACATAAATAAATTTTATTAGAAATAAACGAATTATTAAGTAATAAAATACAGAACAATAAGCTTGTAAATAAACGAAACTATGAAACATGTATTGCAAATAATTTACGAAAGAATACAAACTCAAAAAAGAAAAGAACCTATATAAATCTTAATTTCAACGTACAAAATAAGTTTAAAGGTAACAATAACATTACTGAACAATCCACTTCTACATGTACAGTACAATCACTGAATATTGGAAATGATACTACAGCAAAAAATGCTGATGACGAGAAATTTTATTTATTAAATAACAATAAAAAATGGTTGAAAGATTTTGTGAGAAGGTAAAAAGAGGAAATAATAACACCGATATTACCGAAAATATATTAAATATGCAGCAAGTATTACCAAATTTAGACATTCAATTAAAGTATAATGATCGTAGTGAATTGGAAGCTTTAATTTCATGTATTTTATGTAATACAATTATAAAGACGCAAAAAAATGTGTTAACAATTGGGTTTTATCTAATTTTTATCGCCACGTAAAAAACCATTTCAAAAATAAAGAATTTCAATCAAAAAGCAAACCACGGTCTTTAATAACATATTATGTCAATCAACAACCTGATCAACAATCTAGTGAGACAATTCCTATAATTATATCTCCATTGCCACCACCTATAGAAGAATCTACCACAATAAATTTTGATGATCCAGTTTTATTAGAGCATCAGGATTTTTGCAAAGACAGGTTTAGGATAGAGGCCCCTAATTCCTGTTCGTCACAGGCCTCTCAAAATACAAGATTAAAAAGAAGAAAAAGAAAATGAAGAAAACATATAAATAACCAGTTAACAATTACAGATTATTGTCCAATACTCAATGAAGTAGATAAAATATTTAAAGAAAATGTAGACCTAAAAAATATGTTACCTTCAAATAGATCCAAATTTGAAACTTTTGGTTTATTAAAACGAGATCAGCTATCATCATTTAATATGACTGATTTATTAAAAAACACAAATTTGCAAAATATGTCATAAAACTTCCAATGGTAATAGATTTAACAAAAATTTAAAACAATTTGCAACTTATTTATTTTTAATTGGTGGTCGTCTCATGTATGAAACTTTACAAGCTAATCTAAAAAATTCACTTCCATCTATATCGACTGTAGATAGAATAATTGGCAGCAAAAAAAATATTACAGAAAGAGAAATATACATGAAAGAATTAAAAGACTTTCTTGTAAAAAAAAATTGTCATTACACGTTTGGATAAGTGAAGACCAAACAGCAATTAACAATTGTATTCAATACGATGCAAATACAAACAATCTGATTTTTACCTCTTAATGAACACAGGTTTCCTAAACTGAACTGCTATGTCGCAAAAAGTGTTTCACAAATCGAATATTATTTTACGAATATGGAAAAAGCTTCTTGTATTAATGCAATTGTTGCACAACCTTTAGTTGATAAGGCTCCATCATTTTGTTTGTGTGTATAAGGAACAAACAATAAATTTCACGCTACTCATGTACACAATAGTTGGAAAAAGCTGAAAGAACTTGCTGAAAGCTATGGAATAAATATCGAAAGCTATTCCTCAGACATAGACCCAAGCTTATTAAAATGTATGAAACTTCGAACAAATTTTCCACTACTAAATAATAATGAAAGTAATGACTGGTTTCAAATTAACTACAACAGTAACTACCCTATCTGCATACAGGACACCGTTCATATAGGAACGAAATTAACAAACAGATTCTTGAAACCAAATATTGTTTTGCCTGCTGGGAAGTATTTCGTTACAGTATCACATATACTCGAACTTATAAAAATAGTATCAAAAGACAAACATTGTTTAAATGAAAGCGATTTAAATGCAACAGATAAAATGAACTTTGAGGCAATTAAACAAATTATCTAGGCCTGAGGTTCAAAATTTATTAATCGAGCATGTTGAAAAATCTGACGCTACAGCTACTTATCTAAAAATTACAAGTTATGATCTCGACGCATATCTAAATAAAAGTATTTTAATACTGGAACGTGTGTATAATATATGGTATGCTGTATTTTTTTAAGAATTTGGCGACATTGGATAATTAAACAGTAGTGGCCAAAAAGTGCGCTGATAATTTTCACTGGGCCACCCTGTAGTTAATATATTCTTTTATTGATAATAACTATAAATATAACGTATAATTTCTCTTACAATTTAAACATAGGGTACAATTCGGAGTTGTCTAATTCGAAAATTTGTTGACAAATTGTTTTACAAGCTTGACATTTATATATTTTTAAACAGTAGTTTAACAAATACGACTTTGAATCAGTTAGTATCATTAGGGTGGCCCAAAGAAAATTATCAGCGCAATTTCTGGCCACTTAACATCAATTTTGCAAAAAACGCTCGAACACGTCAATTTTAGTATAAAGGGGGACACCTGAATGGATTAATACCAATGGCATAACTTCAACCCTGAAAAAATGGTGGACTGCACCTCAAAACTTTTAAATGGAAAAGGGTGTCAAACGTGACACAGTTAATTTAGTTTATTTTTCAAATCCGATCATTAATTCCGGAGAAATATCGTTTAAAATATTTTTTTTTCAGGTGTTCAAAATTGCAATCAAGTAGGCTTAAACAAAAGACAGAAACTCAAGTATCACTTTATTAGATATCCCCATCTCCTATTGTTGAATTGAAGCAAATACCAAGCTAGCACCTTCTACAAATTCTGTATTTCCTCCAGCATGCACTACGTTCAATCGCTTTCCAGTACCGCTTTTACATCGAACGCATTTTGATAAATCATTTGTCCACAAACGACGAAAAGATCCTTTTGCATATATCCAAGTTTCATCTAGAAAAAGTACATTCAATTTAGCTACATCATTATTTTTCTTATAATTTCTTAAAAAAATTGTCTGTTTTAGTACATCTTTTTCATATAAATATTTCCTGTTTTCATGTAATTTAAATCTGAAGCCCATCCTTTTAATTAAACTTAGTAAACTACTTTTTGAAACATTATAAATCCTTTTCTCAATTGATATTTTACGGAGTGTGCTAACTGTTGAGTGTAGATTTTTTTCCCTCATTTCATAAATGGTTCGTCGAATTGCATCCTTCGTGAATGTGTCGACAGTTTAAACATTTCCTTGACCTGTTATGAATTGAGTTAAAGATTAGAATATAGAAACTATTATAGAGGAAAAACTAACTAACTTCTACGGTGAGGGGAAATGAAGCCAGGGGACGGAAGGGGATTTCAAGTGGCCCCTACAGAAATGGCAGACAATTTCGCGCCAAATATAAAATTTGATTCAATTTGTTTTAAGTGAAACACAATATTAACAATAAATAATTCACAAATATAATATAATAAATAAATTTTTATATAGATAGAGTAAAAAATTAAAGTTTTTATTTTAATTTGTCTATTTATTTTTTATTACTTTTTCGCAATTCCGATTAATTTATTTTTTACTCAATAGATGGCTCGGATAGCTATCCCTACTTCTATGGGACATTTACCTATTTCATCTTCACCCTTAACTCAATAGATGTCTCGGATAGCTATTCCCTATCTCGGCAGAACGGTTCACTGTTTCAATTAATCAAAACCCTGATCAAAATTAATCAAATGTAGAACCAAATGGATTTGTGTCCGAATCCATTAAGTTCGAAAGATCTTCTAAAGTCCTCGAGTCGGTGAGTTAACCTGTTTTGTATTTGTTCCGTGTTCTTGTTTCGTAATTAGTTCAATTGCGAACCTACTGGTGTTTCTACAGTAGGTTTTGCTTTTGGTCTGTTGCGAGACAACTGTCATTTCACCCATGTTTTTTTTTTCGCTTTAGTTGTCCGTTTTCGTTCCGTTCGTAATTAGTTCAATTGCGAATCTACTGGTGTTTCCACAGTAGGTTTTGCTTTTAGTCTGTTGCGAGACAACTGTTATTTCACCCGTGTTTTTCCGTTTTACTTGTCCGTTTCTGTTCCGTTCGTAATTAGTTCAATTGCGAACCTACTGGTGTTTCCACAGTAGGTTTTGCTTTTGTGCTTGTTATTTCACCTGTGTTTTTCGCGTTATCCAGTCCTTTGTAACTTAACAGTTCACACAGTATCTTTTGTTATCTTGTATGATTTTAGTCTGTACCGAAACAGGCTTATACATTTTTGAAAATAAAACTCTATTAAAGTTATTCTTGCATATTTTTCCTTGGACCTCCCGTCTAGCTATTCTAGGGCAAATTAACGAGGGTAGTGTGAACAGATTGGCGCCCGAATAAACAGACACTACCGACGTCACGCCAGTAAGTATCTCAGTCGTTACAAATCGTGACAAATTGGCGCCTGAACAGGGACTTTCTTGAGCAAGGAAATCTAAGATGACGAAGACAAAAATCACGAAAATGGACGATGGACCTGAAGCTGGTTCAAGTGACTCACCAGCGTTGCCAGTACCATCTTCGAACGCCTGTGAAATAGTCCGCAAATGGAATGCGTACTTCGACGGAAAGTCAGACCCAGTATCGTTTCTTGAACGAGTCGAAGAACTCAAGGTCAATTATGGTCTATCAGACGCTCAATTGCTGACTGCCCTGCCAGAACTCTTTAGAGGTGTACCGTTACAATGGGTACGAAATAACCGAAGCGATTGGGAGTCATGGAAAGACTTCCTCTGTGACTTCAAAGCTTGCTACTTAGGCACAGATTATGAATTACGGATGAAAGAAGAGATTAGCAAAAGAAAACAAAAACGTAATGAGAAAGGCCGTGATTACGTTATAGATATTAGGAGTCTTATACGCCGGTACGGAAAATTGACTTTCGACGAAGAATTATTTCGAGTTTATTCCAATCTATTACCGGAATACCGACAGTATATTCGTCGACGTGACGTTCCCAGTATTAAGACTCTTCTACAAGAGATAGAAGAATATGAACTTTTACAACGTGATTTAAAAGCGTCTGCACCGGTAACTCGTCTACATGTTGCCGCTACTGAACCTGTCAGTGAAAAACCACGAGGCGCTAGTGCGTCGATCCAGTGTTGGAGATGTGGTCAACATGGACATTATCGAGGTCAATGTAAAAATCCTCAAAAATTATTTTGTTGGAAATGCAATAAAGTCGGTGTTCTTACAAAATACTGCGTTTGTAAGAAACAGTCAACGGGAAACGACCAATGAGTTGGACCGAAAAGGGGCCGGGACAACTCAAGGATCAACAGTCTCTACATTAAAAAAAGAAAATATTCGCACTTCCAGTAATCAAAGGGAATTCAGGGGGGGAAAATCGTATATTCACGGCAATCACTATTAAAGGATGGGAGTTTCAGGCTCTTGTAGACATTGGGGCTTCATTCTCTTACCTCAATGCACAACTGGCTAGAGAACTAAGCGATCAGAGAGATCGTCTACAACCAGTACTCTAACAAGTTCAACTGGCGGATGGAACCACGGCACAAACCCAAGGTGCACTCACAGTAGGGTGTATTCTCGATGGTATTGGGAGACGCCTCACGTTCCAAAGTTTACCAGGACTTACTACGGATATTATACTGGGAATGGACGCTCTTACAGCATACAGTGTCAGTCTTGACATTCTTCACCGAAGTATTAGCATCACACACCGGCTTGTATAAATTCAGTATTGCCCTCAACCGAAGAAGAAACTTTAAAACGATTTCTGGATGAAGAGTTGCCCTGATCCGCTAAATTATGTCCAAAATATTCCGGACCCTGGACCGTGTCAAAATTAGTTTCACCTCAAGTTGTGAATTTATACTCAGATACAGGAAAAAAACTAGGTAAGGTGCATATAAAAGATTTAAAAATGTTTCAGGAAAATGAAAGTCACCAGGAGACCAACGTGGTCCCCGGCCAAACGGCCACCATCGCGTCGAGTTCGCACAGAGAACACGGTCACTCCACCGCCAAGTCGAGCGCGAGTACCGTCGTCACCGGTCACCCCAGCCAGTGAGAACATTTGGCGGGAGACAGTGTCGACGCCGGTCACTCCAGAAAGGCCGAGGACGCCCCGTACTCCAAGGTGGGTGTCCCAACAAGCGATGGACGAGTTGTTTGGGGCATCTCCGCCACTTTATCATCTAGAGTCCCCGCCTACGTCGCCGCTGCCGTCTCAGCCAAGGACGCCTCAACCGAGACGTAAAGTACGTATGTTGGTCCCCGACGGCCAAGGGGTTCCTCGTTGGAAGACCATCTGGGACCCAGACGAGTTACCACCCTCTTTGAGACCACTGTTTTTAGCTAAACAGAAGAACAACTAGTGTTTAGTGTCAGTTTGTTCTTTCAGTGTTCTGTTTCACGGGTTTTTTTCAAGTTCTCTTTGTTTTATCTTTTTTTTGTTCATTGTGTTCATTGCGTTTTGTTAGTTAGAAAAAAATAATATATTATTTTTTTCACCGGTAGTAAGGGGAGAATGTGACGACTCAGGTGTCACAATCAAGTATTCATGATATTCTTTTGCCTGTTTTAACCGTCTGGAAGTGTGTTGAATACTGAACTGTTACTGTCCGTCCTGTCCTGACAGTATTCTAACACATTTCAGTCATTTTTCTTCAAGTATTTGTAATTTCGGATTACTGTAAATCTGTCTTGCAACCTAGAAAACCTCCGTAAAGTCATGTCATGAATATTTGTTTTTGCTTCCCTTACCTTTGTTTAATTGATGTTTGTCAGTACTTTGTATTAGTATTTATTATCTTAATTACTGTTTTTGACATGAGAAACCCGTCTTTACTGTAATTATTCTGCTCTGTTAATGTCATCAATGCACCGACCGTGCATTGTTAGCTCACGTCAAAATCAGTAACAGCTGTCAAATGTAATAATGTTTTATATATTTTTATACTGCATTAGGATTAAGATAAATACTCTTCTGACCATTTATGATTAGAAAAGGACTTTCACACGGGTTTAAATCTCCTAAAAACGGTGTATTTCTGTTTTGGAATTCCGATTAATTTATTTTTTACTCAATAGATGGCTCGGATAGCTATCCTTACTTCTACGGGACATTTACCTATTTCATCTTCACCCTTAACTCAATAGATGGCTCGGATAGCTATTCCCTATCTCGGCAGAACGGTTCTTTGGCCCATATGAATGAAAAGAAGCATTACCTTAAACTTGCAAAATGTAAAGTAAATACATCTGATCATATGAATAAAAAATGAACCAAAACCTTTTACTCATAAGTATGAAGCAAGTTCTCATAAGCAAAACCTTTACTCATAAGTATGAAGCAAGTGCTCATTGTTAGCAAAAACCTTTGCTTTTTTGGTATGAATAAAATAAAGTATTCCTTCGCACATGTAAGCATTTGCTTCAGGAAAAATGCATCTAGTCCAGAGTAGACGCACTGCTGCAAAGTAATTCAGTTTATGTTCATTTAGTTCATATTACAAAAGTTTACTGTCTCAAGTAATTTCTGTTTTACAATTTATCATCAGAATGGCTGAATTTATAAATGTGCCAAAAGTAAAATACTATAAACCTAGGAAATCACCTCAAATTACAGATTTCAAAAGTTTATTTCGCTATGAAAAAGAAAATGTGGAATGCTTGGCAGCTAATTTTCTTGGCGATGATGATGAAAAGCGAGGTGCTGCTTTATCTCCGGTACAAAGAATGAAGATCTGTTTAAGGTATTTAGCGGATCCTGGATTCCAAAAGGGAATTGGAGAAGAACTGGGTGTGGAACAATCGACAGTTTCTAGAACTGTCAGAAATGTTATAATAAGCATTCTACTCAGGCCCAACATTGGATAAAATTTCCAAAGAATATGAATATGAAATCATGGAGGCAAAACAAGCATGACTAAATAAATATACGTTTCCTACCGCAGTTGGTGTAAATGACTGTACACATGTGAAAATACCAAAACCAAACCGTTATGGAGATGAATATATGAATCGCAAAAATCAATGTACATTAAATATACAAGCAACGTGCAACGCCAAATATATTTTTACAAGTGTAGATGTTAGTTGACCAGGATCTGTTCATGACAGTAGAATTTATACCTGCTATGACATTCTTTTACTTCATTTTTGAAAGCATTTGCTTGCAAGTATAAGGTAATCATTATTCATACAAAACGAAGCGTTTGCTTATACTTCTACCTTTTATTCGGAGCATTTGCTTTTACTCCAACATTTTGCTTCGGAGAATTTGCTTCATTTTATTCATATCAACCAGTGTTTCAATTAATCAAAACCCTGATCAAAATTAATCAAAAGTAGAACCAAATGGATTTGTGTCCGAATCCATTAAGTTCGAAAGATCTTCTAAAGTCCTCGAGTCGGTGAGTTAACCTGTTTTGTATTTTTTCCGTGTTCTTGTTTCGTAATTAGTTCAATTGCGAACCTACTAGTGTTTCCACAGTAGGTTTTACTTTTGGTCTGTTGCGAGACAACTGTCATTTCACCCGTGTCATTCCGTTTTAATTGTCCGTTTTCGGTCCGTTCGTAACTAATTCAATTGCGAACCTGCTAGTGTTTCCACAGTAGGTTTTGCTTTTGTGCTTGTTATTTCACCTGTGTTTTTCACGTTATCCAGTCCTTTGTAACTTAACAGTTCACACAGTATCTTTTGTTATCTTGTATGATTTTAGTCTGTACCGAAACAGGCTTGTACATTTTTGAAAATAAAACTCTATTAAAGTTATTCTTGCATATTTTTCCTTGGACCTCCCGTCTAGCTATTCTAGGGCAAATTAACGAGGGTAGTGTGAACAGATTGGCGCCCGAATAAACAGACACTACCGACGTCACGCCAGTAAGTATCGCAGTCGTTACAAATATATGCAACAATTAGAAAACTACTTTCTTCTAAAAAATTTAATGGGCGATAGCATCAAAAAGAGAAGCGTCTTCAAATTTTCATTAATTGTCTGGGTACAAAAACTTATCAATTGCTTTCTAATCTTACAGCACCCGATTTACCAACTACAAAATCTTACGACGAATTGGTTAAATTATTAAAGGACTCGGGAGAAATCATTTTTCTTATGGGAGTGGCATATGTCAATGTCAATAAAGGAAATAAATCTGTCAATAAAGCAAGATTGTTTATTATAAATAAAAAAGTCACTCCAATATCACAGTATAGATATATACAGTAGCGACACTCTGCTATAGCTCGTCCAAAATAGAAATGAACCTGCGCGAAAGTCGTATTTTCGTTCATATTTTGAGCAACCAATGGGAGAAGGTACCTCCCATTGCGTTTTTTACCAGTGGCGTACTTAGTTCCTAGTTCATATAGGGACACTATATTAGGAAATTATTATATAATATTTAGGAAATTCGAAATTAAGATTTAAAGAACATATAACTGCAATAAACAGAAAACAGCACAGAATTTGCCGACGATTATATTAGCAGGTAATAATCATTTATGGAAAGGGTGATTGGTAATCTTGTATGTAGCAGAAAAAGGATTTAAAATAATTTGGCTTGAAAATCTAGAGATTAAAGAAGCTGTTATTTCAAAGAAAAATATAGACAATGACCAAACCGATGTAATCCATTCACGAGTACATTTTAATCTAGAGATTAAAGAAGCTGTTATTTCAAAGAAAAATATTGATAATGATCAAACCGATATAAACCAATCTCCTCTACTTAATTAGAAAAATAGTATATATACTGTTAATTTGTACATCAATGCACAGTCAGACGGTATCCGAGAAGACGTTGATGATGTGCATAAATGTTGTTGTTTTAAAATATAACTATTTACAAAAATTCCGTTTGTATTAAAATAATCCCACGCCACTGGTAGATTGCTTTCCCATTTATGGTTTACGCCCCTACTTTATTGGATCAGTGCAGTTTTGAACTTCGTTTATATGGGGTAGGTATAGCTACTATAACCCAGTACTGCACAGGGCCACTGGTAGGCCAGGCATAGGTCTACGATGCGTATAGTATGTACTGTGCGGCACATTGAACGCTATTAGAAAAAAACTATATTTATGTTGCCGTCTCTTTCAACTTGTTTGTTGCATTATATGCGCGAGAATGATTGACAGGTACTTTTCTATTTTGGATGAGCTATAGTAGTACAATAGAAGTAATTGATAGATTTAATAAATTATTTGATATATTAAATTCTTCATCGTTTATTAGTAAAACAAAATTTAACAAGCCATTCCGTGGTGATGAATTCCAATTAGAGTTTCTTAATGAGACATTACACAATTTAAATAATGTAGAAGTATTTACAAAAAGTAACGTTGATATAACTCAAAAAATTAAATTTATTATATGCTGGAAAATTACAATAAATGGGATAATAGGTATATGGAACGAGTTAAAAAATTTTGGTTTTAAATTTATATTCACAAGAAGATTAAATCAGGATGCATTAGAATATTATTTTGGAATGGTCCGACAACAGAATGGAAACACATACAATCCTACACCGATACAGTTTTATAATACGTACAAAAAATTATTTTGTATAAATTATTTCCATACAGGTGGCGAAAATTGTGCAGAAGATTTTGATATAATCTTCACGAAGTTATCCGATTTTACACAATCAGAATTTTACGAAAATGAAGAATTACAACAAACTATTAGTAGTGATATTAGTACTGATACAGAATACAGAAGTTTAGAACTACCAGAAGAAAATTTCCTTCACTATATTTGTGGCTTTTTGGTGCGAAAATGTTTAAATGTTCATTCATGTGACATCTGCAAAAAGTTTGCCAAGGAACATGAAAAATTAGACAATACAATATTATATTCATTTTTTAAAGCTTATAAAGGAGAAGTCTCAAATGAAAGTTTGTTTGGAAATTTATGTATGCCCAATGATTTAATCATTAGCTATATATTTAAGTTGGAACATTTTTTTGTACAATATTTTCAAAAATTTTCGATACAAAATAATATTGTAAAATTATTTCTTTCGTATTTAGGTGAAATAAAATTTGATCATCCGTGTGAACATTTTCCTAAAAAATATTTGTTAAACTTATTTTGTAGAATGAGATTGTTTTATTGTTTAAGATTCATAAATATAAAATTTAAGAGTGAAAAAAACTGTAGAAAAAAATTTATTTTGTTGCACAACTAATGAAAAATAATATTAAATATATTTATTTGTTTATTGTCGTCAAAAAATACTAATACATTTTATTTACCCTATTTTTTCTTCCTTGCGGTATACCAGATTAATTTTGAAATTTGCGCTCGGTCACCCCACACAACATGGCTACCGATATAATTTTCTGAACCACAAGATCAAAGGTCCCGCCTCAGAGTGTCGCTACTGTTTATATCTGTACTGTGCCAATATTAGGCAGAGAGTGGATACGATTACTGGAATTACTAAATAATAATTCACCACAGATTAATATAGTACAAGAAAATTCAAACGAACACAATAAAAGAGAAATAATGCATAAACTAATACAAAAATATCAAGATTTGTTTTTAGAAATAATAGGAAAAATTCCATATAGAGTGTTCATTTAAGTTAAAAGAAAATACAGAGCCAACATATCTCAAACTTAGACCAGAACCTTTCGCTATAAGGGAAAAAATAGAGGATGAATTACATAAAATGGAACAAGAAGGAACCATCGAAAAGATTGAGAATACAACTTGGGGAACACCAATAGTCCCAGTTATTGGTAAAAAGGGTAAAATGAGGATTTGCGCTGATTACAAGGTAACATTAAACAAATATTTAATTGATGATAAATATCCAATACCTACAATTGAAGAAATATTAACTAAAATCGATGGTAAATATTTTTGTACATTAGAAATTCATAAAGCTTATTTACACATGCCAGTAGATTCGAAATCTTCACAAATGCAATGTTTAAGTAGACATATAGGCAGTTATATAATAAAACGACTCATGTTTGATACAAAAGTAGCACCAGGTATTTGGTAAAGACAAATGGATATAATGATAAGTTCAAGGAAATACAATAAAGGAATTACATGACAGATTAAAAGCAGTTTTTGACATTAAATTGAATCAAAATAAATGTCAATTTGAAAATGAATTCACTATTGAACAAGGATGTATCTTTAGAGGGGTGAGAGTAGTTGTTCCAAAATTATTACAAAAACAAATTTTAGATGAACTGCATACGGCACACATAGGTAGCACAAAAATGAAATTACTTCCAATAAGTTATTGCTATTGGAAAGGAATTGACAAAGATATCGAAGCAACTTCAAGAAATTGTCAAAAATTCTCACTTTTACAAAATATGCGTCAACCTATACATCATCTATGTTATTATCCTGATGCACCATGGCACAGAATTCATCTGGATTTCGCGGGACCAATGAATACTAATTACTTTTTAATATTGATGCACATAGTAAATAGGTGGAAGTATTCCCTATGAAAAATATTAACACGACAAAAACTATCAACAAACTATAAGAAGTCTTTGCTCGTTTTGAATTACCAATTACAATAGTGACCGACAATGGAAGACAATTTATTTCAGAAGAATTTCAAAATTTTCTAAAGTCAAATGGCATCAAACATAAATTATCTACTCCATATCATCCAGCAACAAACAATAAAAAAAGTCTAAAGGCAACAGCTGATGAAGCAGGCGATTTAAATTTAAAGTTATGTAATATATTGATGCAGTTGAGAAAAGTTCCAAATTGTACAACACAGACAAGTCCAGCAGAATTCATATTTAAATTTGGAATGAGAACTACTCGTAGAATCGATCTAATTAAACCTAACAGAACAAATCAAATAATAAGTGATACTCATGAAAAGAAAACAGCAAAAATTCCTGAATTTGAATCAAATACAAAAGTGATAGTAAGGAATTATACAGGTGAAAAGAAATGGAAATTTGGAAAAAATTTGAAGAGAAGTGGAATTTTACACTACATTGTTGATATTAACGGAAAGATTGTGAAGAAACATATCGACCAGCTTTTGTTAATAATACTAATGAAAATAAATTTTAGCTAATTAAGTCTTTAGGTCGGACGATACCATCAGCTCCAACTGAGGACGAGCACGAGGCTCCAACTGAGCACGAGCACGAACCAACTGAGCACGAGCACGAGCAAGAAGAGAACTCATCCTCTACAGCTGAGCCAGAGACATCTGTAGCAGCAGAAAATAAAGAAAGAAATGACTCGCCGGCCGATTCATCACCTTCATCTTTTCCACTTAAGTCCCTAACACCCGAAGTAAGAAAATCAGCAAGAATCAGGAAAACACCTGATAGACTAATGTATAAAATAAATTAAAATTAATTATTAGATTATTATTAGCTATGTATTGATAATTTCCTATTTATGTTTACATATAGTGAGTGCGATTGTTATATCTTTTGATATTTATATCAAGTATGTATAGTATACAAATGTATCAAGTAGTATGTAATTAAATAATTGAATATGTTGTTATGTAAATATGATACGATATTGAAAAATAAATACGGTTTCATGTCATACAATTCTATGATCATTTACTAAAGAACCCACTATACAATAATTAGTAATCAAATATTACCTATGAAAAGTAATTCTTTTATTCTTTTCATATTCTATTTGTTGTCGCGTTTTACGCGAAGTTCGGTTTTTACAACCCTAAGCCGCACAACAAGGTATTGTATTTGTATTTTTTTTAAAAAACTGTTTTTATAAATCAAAGAAAATGATTGTAATCAAATGAAAGTGTGGTTCGTGGCCCCTACAGAAATGGCGGTTTTACAGTTATCAGCTGATGAAACTTGGCTTCACTAATTTCTGCTCGCGGTCCCTCTATAGCAGTATCTATACTCTAAGGGTTAAGCAGGACTAAAATACTTATTTATTGCGCTCAGAACCAGTCCGCATCCTGTTTACAATTGGACCATTACCTTCTTTTTCCTTTTTGAAAAAGTTTAAAACATTTAAAATAATCTTCTGCGCCTGGCTGTTAAAATCTTTTCCGGGCATTTTTAGCTTTTTAAAATCTCAAAGGCTACAGCCGGATAAGATGGTCAAATGTGCCCCCAAAGGAATGTCGCTGATAACGTGATATTTATGATGTTTGCCCAAAAATTGAATTTTTGAAAAACATATTAGTCCCGCCTCGCCCCCTCTTCCTAGAAATACCCCAAAAACCTATTTTTTATATTTAATTATGTATCTCCGTTTCTATTGGGAATATGCTTTTGAAATAAATTCTAGAATAAAATGTTTTTTTCATTCTTTCTAATAATTTTTTTTTTTTTTTAATTTTGGCGCTCTATTTCAACCTAAAAAAAAACATAAAACAAAAACATTTTTTTTAATGGGTTAATGTAGAGGTGACAACATGAGAAAATTCTTAAATATTCGTCTTAAATAGATGATTAATTGAGATTTTTTTCAGATTTTTTCCGTTGGCGCAACCAATCGAAAAAAAATAAAAACCGTATTTTGTGTACTAATTTTTTTTTTCTTTTAATGTATCGATCGGGAATGCTTGAAAAAATTCTTAAATATTCTTCAAAGTCTCCTCTTTATGACAGATTTTTTTTTATATTTTTCTGACCAGTGCGTCATATGAAAAATAAATAAAATCCGCATTAACAGAAAATCAAGAATGCGCATTAAAACAAACAATAAAACAAAACATACCTGCTAACAATAAAATTGTTTTTCTTTATAAAAATCTTATTTCCAAGTTTATTTTAAGCCGAATTGTTTATATTTGAAATCCTAATTCGGCGTTAGTTGCAAGTTACAAGTGAAAAAAGTGTATTTTTATAGTCTAATCGTCTCGCTGTGTCACAAATATGAGGTAACTACTACATTTATTACTATGTGTTTTAACATTTTAAAATACCTTTATTAATTCGATATAATCTACATTTCTAATAAGTAAATTTCTTATTAATAAAGCATGTCTACACATGAGGATGATGTGCCACAAAAAAATATGAGAGCCCTCTTTGCTGACAAATGCATGAAATGCAACAAATTTTTGAGAAAATGTCCCACTAAACCATAAATAATCGTTTCCGACCATGAAATTCAGTCGATTACAAAAATATTAAACAAGCCCTTAAGTTCTGGAGACAAATTATGCAGGAATTGTTGAAAGATTGTAAATAAAATTATAATTAAAGAAGGTTCCGCAACACTGAAAGAAAAAGAGGAACCCATAGTTAAAATGAAATCATGCGATCAAGATCAGGTATATTTACACTATTGAAGTACATTTACCAAAAATTAAATTTATAATTGATGAACTAATAATGATAATACAGATATTTTGTTGTCACATAATGAATTAGTTTTGCTAATATGAAATTTTAACACGCTCGCTCTGCGGCTCCTCGTTTTAGAGGAAATTGTTTAAATAAATTAAGTAATATGCCAGCTGTACTTGCAGCTGGCGTAATAAAAGGACAAAGGTAGAAAAACATAGTATTGTAAATGTAGATTTTTGTAAGGTTTTAAGATTGCTTTTCGTTGGAACATTTGAGAGCAATAAAGTAAATGGTACTACATGGGGTTAAGGAAGCAATAAATTTTAAAAGCTAAATAGAAAAGGGCAGATTTTGAGAATACAATGGGAAAGCAATCTTAAGATCACATTTCATGATTGACAGCGTCCGGCGACAAATACTTGGAGGTCTCAAAAAGTCCGTTAGAGATTTTTTTGCGTCTTCCAGCGTTGCCGCTCGGACGGGAGTCAGTTAATGAAACTAACGCTGTAGAATATTTGAAATGACCAATGAGGGTGTAAGAAACACCCCCTTATTGGGAAAAGTAGGGGTAAAATTATGCAGAGTTCCTTCCACATAATTTTATCTAAGAGAATTCTCTCCGCTGACTTCAAACTGAACAGATCTGAGTGATCTTCTTGTGACAGTCTTGCGAATCTTTCTAAATTTTGATAACTAAATTGTCTTAGTGACTTTAGATATTTTTGTGTTGTGTGTTGAAGCCGTCGTCGTCCGAGTCCAGATCGAACTTAATTAATTTTACGTATTTTAATTCATTTACTATTTTTAACTGTAGAGTCGTATAATATAAACTAATAAAGTGCTTCATTCGAGGCTGACCAGTGATGAATAGTAAGTAGAATTAACATTATTACTTTGGTAGTAGTAGTGTGAGGTGTTGAACCTAGGCTGATAGTATAGCAACTCTGAGGTCGCCCTATTTTTATTATATTAATTGTTGAGAGTCCAAATTGTTAGTATCGTTCTCCCATGTCACGAGAGTAGTTAAGTAATATTAAGTTCGTTGTTAATAATTGTGTGTAAATAAATTGTTATGTTGAGCAGTTCTGTTTAGAAATTTAGAAACCCCTAGTTATTCCTGTTGCGAATTAAGTTATTTTAGCAAATACCGTCACATATAAATTTTGTCGGAAAACAGCCGTGTCTGTCATCATTTTCTTTTGTCTGCTTCTATCGCGGCAGACTAATAAATTCGTGATAGTGGTGGCAGCGACCTTCGTTACCCTTGATCATTAATAAGTCTTGCATTAATATAATTAGTGGATTACTTTGGGTCAAGTAAATTTTCTTTCCCCTTGTATGTCAGGTGTTAGATTTCGTCCTAGGCGACCGTACCTGTTACATATTTTGGTGGCAAAGCGCTGGGATCTAAATATTTTTTAATACTTAAACCCTCTCATTTCAGCTAAGCCATTTAAACCGACAAAATTTAGTTTTGAAAATTGTAATAAACTACTCTGTGTTATTATTACATTTTGATTTTTGAGGTATTTGTAGAGTCAATATTTGCATTTGATGAGAATAAGTACCTGTTGTGTTCATTTTATTTGGAAATTGGTAGTTGTCGTACTTGCAGAACGACAAATGAGTTTTATATACGTAAGTAAATTCTGAGAGGATTTATTACGGTCAGTTAGGTAGTCCCGAGCCCCTAAGTCGGTAGAAGTGTAAAGCAATAAAGAACTTTGTGTAGTTATTGCTTCATTGTTAATAAAGTAAAGCAAGTAAAATGCCGAACACAACTGGTTCACCCGATTTGAGTGAAACAACTCGTTCACTCCAATTCAATGATCAACAGATGTTAGACTACTTAGTAGCAGTTTCATCCTTATCTGGGGTTAATATGATAATTCCAACATTTTCGGGAAAATCAGATGAAAGCGTAGTAGATTTTATAAACAAAATTGAGAATTGCAAGAATATTGGAAAATGGAGTGCAGATTATGTAATTAGTGTAGTAAAATTAAATTTACTTGGAGACGCGGCATGGTATATTAAAAATAATTCGAAAACTAGAGATTCGAAAGATTGGAAAGTAATCAAAAGAGAATTATTGGAAAGATATCAACCCAAGCAAGATTCGAGAACGATACAAAGGGCATTTAATAGTTGCTATCAGAATAGGGATGAAACAATTTCAGCTTATGTATGTAGACTGCATGCGTTAGGTAATTGTTTTATGGAGAGCTTCTAAGATAATTCGGAAGGAGCGCGTGAAGATAATTCGCGATATATAGAAAAACTGTTATTAAATCAATTTGTTTCACATTTACAAAGAGATGTGTTTTACGAAAATCCAAAAACTTTTGATAAAGCAGTAGAAGTTGCAAAGAAATCAGAATCGGCATTTAACATGATGCGTCGCGAGGATTCAGATTTTGTTAATAGAATAACAGTTAAAACTCCGGTCGAAAATGAAAGTACGCGAGCAAATGAATCAAATTTAACGGCATTAATTGATAAACTAATTCAAGTTTTAACTTTGAGTCACATGCAAAATGTGGAAAAGAACTTAGTAAAGAACACGCATAAAAAGGAAAATAATCGAGAAAGGAGTCCAGAATCTAATTTTAGAAATAAAAGCCGTTGTTTCAATTATCAAAAATTCGGGCATTTTGCAAAAGATTGTCGTTACAATATAATATGCAAAAGATGTAATAAGCGCGGACATCAAGCAGATATTTGTCGTTCTATTATAAACCCGTCTAAATTTCCAAAGAAGGAAATGAAAGAAATTACGTATAACAAAGATTTTAACTAGATATGGCAGCGGATGTTTGTACCGATTCGCGCGGTCGTAATAGAGAATCGCGAAAAAATGATTTAGTAACCACTCTCTCTAGTAGTAGAAAAAGTAACAAAGTAGAATTAGTTGTGAATGGTAGAAATTTAGAATTTTTAATTTGGTACATGCGTTAGTATTATCAAGCGGTATGTAGTTGAGGGACAGCGGTTGTTTCCAATCGTACGCACGCGTAGTATTGTAGGTATTTCTGGGAAGAAATTACCTGTAGTTGGGACTACGAGAGTAAAATTACATGTAGGCCGTAGTAGTATTTATCATAATTTTGGAGTGTGTGTAATAGTAGCAACGGATCTTTTGCAATTAACCTTTGAACTGTCTGATAAACATAACATAAAATGCCTGATCCATCCATGGAAGTGGGAGAAACCAGCACTGTTGGGGTTAAACGAAAAGCAAATGAAGATCCTATAACACTCGTGGACCCTGATGATAAGACACAACTAATCATTTCCGCCAAAAGAGCAAGAGCCGAGCCAGATGCCAAAAAGAAGGAGAAAGTACTGCTGTTCATCGCAGATTGTATCTATGCGGTTCATGGTCTGTTTGATAACCTACGCACACTGGATGCTAAGCTCCAAAATATAAACATTGGGATTCAAGTAATGAGCATTGTCTCAACTTCCTACAACACACATAGGCAAGCAGCTAACAACACAGGTGGCAAGCTAAAGGACAAAATTAAGGGATCCCTGTACAACATCACTCATCTGGGGACAACTTACAACATAGGCCGTGACTTGGTTGATGAAGCTATAGAGGGATGTGCAAAAGCTAATGGTCTGGAGTTCAAGAAATTTGAAGAAAAGGATGAGGACAATTGGTACACAACAGCTAGCCCTTACATTGCATTTCTGACAGGGTTTGGTTTAAGGTTGAATGAACTAAGATCAGGTCATAGCAATATGCCCATAACTAAGAAAGATGGAAGCAGCACAGCCTTTCCTGTTTGAAGCTACGGGTTATATGGGTCTCATCACGTATTGCTGGAGGGTGTACAATTTCCACCGGAGAAGCGTGGCTCAATGGCTCAGACCTTAGGACCAATGACCGTCATGCTTCTTCATATAAGGACACCAATAGCCTATTCTGATAAATGGGAAAGAGCTGCTGCTAGAGCTTTTGCGCATATTCCTGAGGTGTCAAATTTGCTCTCTCTTGTTGTAACCGATGATTGTTGTGGATGTCTGGTATTTCTTAGTGAAATAACCAATTAGTTGTTTTACTGTGTGTAAAGGCTCTCTCATCGTGGTGTAAATTTGTAAGTAGTTTTTATTATATTCTGTGTGAATTAATATTGATTTGTAGATCGATGTAAAAAGGTATTCAAAATTGTTCGGAAATTAGAAAAGTAAGAATTTAGAGTTTATATAGAATCTAGTTACGCGTTGTAGTTTATTTGAATTATATAAATGTTTTGATCGCGGTTGATTATTAAAATTTATTTATTGTTATTGTTGGAATATCGTGTTTGATTTAGCCCATCCTATTCCAACCCTTGTCTTTGTGACGTGGTAGCACAACGCGTAAGTAAAACTCTATTGTTCTAATATTACTACCCTGCACCAATTTGACCATAATTATAGTAAACCGCGTCTGTTATCATTATTATCATTCCCCTGTCTGCTTCTATCACGGCAGACTTTTAAATAAAGTGATAGTGGTGGCAGCGACTATCGTTACCCCTGTCTCGTGTAAAAGTTGTTCATTAATATAATTCGTGGATTACTTTTGAGGCAAGTAAAACTCATAAATTAAAACCCTTATATGTCAGGTACTAGATTTCGTCATAGGCGACCGTGCCTGTTACAAAATATTACTCTTAGAAATAGAATTACATTTTTTCCAACTAAAAGTGCCTGAAAAGTGCTTACTTTTCTCATTTGTAACTTCGCTACTCGTCGTCGGTAGACATAAAAAGCAGTTTTTCCACACTCACCAGTTGGGAAAAAATCGTATTCTACACCTTGTATGCTTTTACTATTGCTAACTCGTTGATAAATGTACTACTTTCAGGCAAGCACATCCAGAATTAATATTATGGAAGTAGTACAGGAACGAGACCACATTCAAGAAGAACTTATTCCATCACAAGATATTTCTCCATCGGTATTAATTAGACCTACTTTTTTTCTGGACCGATCAAATTTTTCAACACAGGGATCATCAGCAATGCATGAAATGGACAATTTTGAACAATAACTCATTACATCACAGTATTCCCTTAACTCATTGGTACTTACACCTCTGTGTTCCATTGCGACTTCAAGCGTTACAACACAGGAATCATCAGGCAGTGAATATGTTTATGAGTCGCCCGAAGTAAAAGACGTTACTTCCGTAGATATGCCATTTTCTCGAGTCGTCTCAACGCACAAATATTGCTTTATATGTCGTGAGATAAGTTATATAGTGGTTGTTCCCCATGAAGCTCGCTTACAAGTATTTGGAAAGAAGCAAATAATAATTCCCAAAGGGAATCGTTGCTGCAAAACGCATTTAATCAAACAAAGATTTTATGAAGATGAACTTCAAAACATTCGTTCTATTTCTGATACTTGTCGCATGGAAGTAAAAGATGTTACACACTTCATGGAACAATTATCTATAAAAATTGATTCGAGTATCCACGACAGAATAGGAAATTATTCAATTAATAATGAGAAATTGCAGACACTGACATGGGAAAATATTAATTATTTAGCAGAGCAGTTGATATCAATGAGAAAATCAGAATCAAGAAGTGTGATTCAAGCTTTAGTTGTTTTTTCATTTAAATTAAGATCAGGAAATTCGAACAAATTGATATCTACAATTATAGGGCTAGATCGGAAGCAACAGGTTTCCGACTTTATTGATTCGGTATTGAAGTCATTTGAGAAAGACATTTTACCAAAACATTTTGGGGTCGGGGCCGTAACCAGAGACTATTTAATAAGAAACGAAACATCAATTGTTGCTCAAAAACTGCATAACATGAAGAATGAATTAATGATAATATGCGATGGGACGTACTACCGACATCAAAAAGTAAGAACAACGAATATCAACGTAAATCTTACTCGGTACAAAAAAGCACGCATTTGTGTAAACCATTTACTATTTGCACAACAAATGGATATGTAATTGATATGGTTGGTCCATTTTACGCAAATCAAAACGACGCCACAATTTTAAAAATTATCATGTCGAAAGGCGATCATTTAAACACTTTATTGCAAGAGGGAGATATTTTTGTTTTAGACCGTGGTTTTCGCGACATTAAAAACGATTTAGAAGAAATGGGGTACAGAGTATTAATGCCAGCACTTAAAGGGAATCGGAAACAGTTAACAGCTAAGGAATCGAATGAGTCACGTCTCGTTACCAGTGGCCAGTGGAAGCGGTCCATGGTGTAATAGGAAAGAAATACAATTTATTGCACAATAAATTGGATAATAACTTACTACCAAAAGCGAGTATGATTTGTAAAGTTGCATGTTATTTGAACAACACGTTTGGAAAACGATTTAATTCCGATAAGGGTATGGTAGAAGAAATTGTCGACCAAATATATAACCGGGTAAATGTTGAAAATACGTTAGCAGACGAAATTGACAGTAAAAATTGGAATCGCAAAACCGTGCCGTTTGAAAAAGTAACATCCAAGGATTTGGAGGATTTTCCTGAAATGACCGAAAAGGAATTAAAAATATTTTGTACAGGTAAAGGGTGATTCAATAAGCGTATCATCATGAGAAGTGTTAATAAAATCTAAGGAAACGATAGAATATTCGGAATGATATTTTATTTTGTTAGATTGGTTCATGACAATTACACGTGAAAGAGTGTTCCAAGGATATGACCACCACGGCTCGCACAGCACTCACGGATCCGATTTTCGTAATTTAGGATGACATCTTGGCAATCTCCCGGCTCAATCAAGGCAATTTCGCGCCGAATTGCAATTTTCAGGCCTTCGAGCGTCTGTGACCTATCCCTGTAGACTTTACTTTTCAAATAACCTCAGAGGAAGAAGTCCAAGGGGGTCAAATCGCAAGATCTTGGTGGCCACTTGATGTCTGCGCCATACGCCATAATGCAGTTGTCGAATCGTTGATGCAACAGATTGAACACCGCACGAGTTCTGTACGGTATTGCCCCATCTTATTGAAACCAGAGCTCTCCCTCATCAAGTAAGTCTAAACGGTTGAAGAAAAAGTTGGTCAGCATGTTGCAATAGCGAGCAGAGTCGGTGGTTATGGTGTTTTCATCTTCGTTTTCGAAAAAAATGCGGCCCAATCACTCCTTCTGACCAAAATTCGCACCAAACATTGACTTTTAGAGCAAGGAAAGGTTGTTCAACAACCTGTGGAAGATTTCCATCTCCCCAGATGCGGCAGTTTTGCTTATTAACTCAACCAGCGAGATAAAAGTTGGCATCATCGCTGAAGATTATTTTGATCAAAAAACCCTCCTTTTGTTGATGCATCCAATCAATGAAACTTTCGACGATATGAGTGGTCTCTTGGCTGCAATTGTTGAATAATTTGAATTTTGTAAGGATGCAAATGCAAATCCTTAGTCAAAATTCGTTGCATCGTGCAGTAAGTCGTACCCAATTGCTGAGAACAATAGCGGATGGAATTAATCGGGTCTTCTTAAACACTCTCACGTACGGCAGCGATGTTGTCAGCCGAGCGGCCCGAATGCGCGCGGTTTGTATGTGTTAAGTCTACAACTGATCCAGTAGCACAAAATTTCTGCACAATATTAAAAATTGTGCGCACTAAAGGCCGATTATGCACACCGAATTTACTAAGTAATGCACGAAATGCATTCTTCTTAGAACACCCATTTTTGTAGTATGCTTCCACAACTTTAACGCTTTGTTTATTTGTATCTATCACTAAAATTGTCCACGTCTGTAGTTGAGAACTGTTATACCGAATGTCAAAATCGGTTTGACGTTTAGAAATTAGAGGGCGTTCACAATGTTCACATAATGGAACTCCTATTGAATCACCCTATACATATCAATTTTCACAAAGTATTTCCTACTTAGCTGAAATGTTGGATGAAGACGATAAAATTAATCTTAACTTTTTAAAAGAAAGTCCAAATATTGTAAAGTTTGAAGTAAAGTTGAAACATAAAAAAAAAACAGAATTATAAATGTTTTATCGAATATGTCCCAAATTCAATTGGTAAATGTGGTATACAAAGATACGCGTGCGAATTTGCTAACGGTAGGCGAACAATTAGTTGTTGTGCACATGTAGCAGCTGTAATATATTATTTGACATACGCTCGTTATCAGTCTAGAATTATAAGACCGGCAGAAAATTTGAAAAATATTTTCGATGCAGAAAATATCGTACCAACGATTGAAGATGACAGCGATGAATATTAATATGTAGATTAGGATGGGTCATGTTTTTCGATTATTTACCGAATTTTTAGTCAATCAGATGTTATTTATGTATATCTATGTGTGTACATACATATAATATAGTTTCTACAAAAATAAAATGTAATAATAAACCATATTTTTGTATCATAAAAAAAATTAAATAAAAATTTTCCTAATTCATATATTTGGCATATATCTGTACGAGCCCTAACAACTAAATAATGGGACAAAATAAAATACATATATTAGTTAAGTATTTGACAGTTTATTGGTTTTTTAAATAAATTTTTAAACTGAATACTAAGTAACTAATTAATTAACAACAATTGGGGCTAATCAACAACCCAAAAAATAAAATACTTATTTCATAATCTCTGACTAACAAGAAAAATGTAAATATTGTGTGGCAACTAAATATTGGGACACTATAATATAACTATTGAAAATGAAACAAAATAAGTCAGGTAATCTGCAAAAACAATTTAGAACGAAACGTCTATTTAATCGGTAAGAGTTTCCACGTATTGTAGACAAAATTTTGCTTTTATTGAACAAAATGGTTCGTGGTATCTCTACAAACCCAAAAATTCGAGAGTTTGTGCTTTGAAATTATTGTCGTAATAAAACAGTACGCGGAGTGGCAGATGAACTTAATATTCCTAAAAGTACCGTGTGGAATATTATAAAGCACTACGGAAAAACGGGAAATATCCTCGATAAAAAAGGTAAAAGTCCAGGTCGTCCAAAATTAGTTTCTGATAGGAATAAGAGACAATTAGTAAAAATATGCAAAAAAGGCCGAAGAAATACTTTAAGGCTAATTACGGCTGAATGGAATCATGTTACTGGATTTAATCTGTCAAGGGAATGCTGTCGCCAGTGGATTCATAAATGTGAACTAAAGTTTTATAAGGTTGTAACTACATATAAAAAATTTAAAATGAATTATAAAGTAAGTAATTTTTTATAGGCAATAGAAAAACCACTATTGACGGAAAGACAAAAGAAAGTCCGGTTCGCATGGGCCAAATCTAAACTATCATGGACCATAGAAGATTGGTCCAGAGTATTTTTTAGCGATGAATCAAAATTCGACGTATGTGTAGGTGATCACCGCGAACGCGTTATTCGAGCAAAATATGAAGCTTTTCACAAGGATTGCCTAAAACGTACGGTAAAATTTCCTAAAGGAGTGATGATTTGGGGTTGCATCACAGCTTCAGGATTGGGATACTCTGAGTTTATTGGTGGTACCGTGATGCTTCCAAATATCAACAAATTCAACAAAACAATCTATTACCAAGTATCACGAAGTTAAATGTTCCCGAAAATTATATATTTTAGCAGGATGAGGCGGCCTGCCATACGGCCAAAACCACAAAAAACTGGTTCAGGGACCACAAAGTAAATGTTCTTTCTTGGCCTTCCAACAGTCCTGACCTCATTGTCATTGAAACAGTGTGGCATAAAATGAAACAATCATTGAGAAACAATCCACAGCGGACATTACCGGAACTTAAAGCCAAAATAGAACAAATTTGGAACGAATTTACACTTGAAACGTGTAGATCCTTAGTTGAGTCAATGCCCAACAGAATTCGAGTGGTCATAAAATATAAGGGCGATGTTACTCCATTCTAGACATAAAAATTCATACTGTGTCCCAATATTTAGTTGCCACAGAAAATGAACTTTTTTCTTCTTAAATAGAAATAATAAAATAAGTATGTGATTTTTTATGTTGCTGATTAGCCCCAATTTTTGTTAATTACTTTGTTACTTAGTATTAAGTTTAAAAAATTATTAGAAAAACAAATAAACTGCTAAATACGAGACTTATAAATGAATTTTATTTTGTCCCATTATTTAGTTGTTAGGGCTCGTAATTCTGGAATACATGTTCGGATTCCGAGATATTTCTAGATGGCAAATATAAACAATTCGGCTTAAAATAAACTTGGAAATAAGATTTTTATAAAGAAAAACAATTTTGTTGTTATGTTATGTTTTGTTTTATTGTTTGTTTTAATGCGCATTCTTGATTTTCTGTTAATGCGGATTTTATTTATTTTTCATATGACGCACTGGTCAGAAAAATATTAAAAAAAATCTGTCATAAAGAGGAGACTTTGAAGAATATTTAAGAATTTTTTCAAGCAGTCCCGATCGATACATTAAAAGAAAAAAAAATTTAGTACACAAAATACGGTTTTTTTTTTTCGATTGGTTGCACCAACGAAAAAAATCTGAAAAAACTCTATTTAAGACGAATATTTAACAATTTTTTCATGTTGTCACCTCTACATTAACCCATTAAAAAAATGTTTTTATATTTTATGTTTTTTTATAGGTTGAAATAGGGCGCCAAAATTAAAAAAATAATTTTTATTAGAAAGAATGAAAAAAACATTCTATTCTAGAATTTATTTCAAAAGCATATCCCCAATAGAAACGGAGATACATAATTAAATATAAAATATAGGTTTTTGGGGTATTTCTAGGAAGAAGGGGGGGAGGGGGGACTAATATGTTTTTCAAAAATTCAATTTTTGGACAAACATCATAACTATCACGTTATCAGCGACATTCCTTTGGGGGCACATTTGACCATCTTATCCGGCTGTAGCCTTTAAAATTATAACCGTAAAAAGTTGTTGTCGCACAAAACTCTTTTGCGAACTAAGACTTCAATAGATTTCTTGTACTACCGGCAGAGAGATGCGACCTTGAATGACATACGATCTAATGACAGACTTATACAATGTGTACGAGAGAGATAACTTATTTTGTTAATGTCGCGTATTAAATTCAGTTGATATGATGTCACTCCTATATGACAATTGAAACAGGTTAATTGAGTCAAATGATTCAGTTTTGACGGTAATCGAATCAATTTCTAATATACTTTTGGAATTTCCAAATTTAACGAATTAAATTTCTACAAAACGTCAAATTACACACAATGTCACTCTTCGTATAGAAGTCAACGGTTTACCTGGTTTTTCACGTCCGTGCCGCCTAGCTCCTGATCGAATTAAGATAGCAAAAGATTAATTTGAAAAAATGTTAGATATGGGTATAGTAAGTAGTAATTGGTTTCCCCTTTACATTTAGTAAAAATGCCATTACCAAATGATTGAATACCTGTGATTTCAGAGCATTAAATAATATTACATATCCTAATAGATATCCTCTTCCCCATATCCAAGATATTGTAATAAAAAATGACGCGTCCATATTTTCTAAAATTGGTCTTGTTAAAGCATATAACTAAATTCCAATGGAATACTTTTCTATTTTGGTCTTTTTGAATACACAGTTATGCTATTTGGATTAAGTAATCGTTTTCAAATATTTCAAAGGTTTATAAATACGGTTACTAGAGGTTTATATTTTTGTTTTGCTTATATTGACGATTTGTTAATAACTAGTAAATCTAATGAAGAACAAAATTCATTTAAAACATTTTTTAGTAGACTGATTTTGGGATACTGGTAAATAAATCGAAGTCTACATTTGGTTGTTCCAACATGGATTTTTAGGTTATTAAAATTAATGTGATTAAAAATTTTCTGTAACCTACATCTCAAAAGTACGTGTTTTTTTAGGATTAATTAATTTCTATCATAGATTTATTCCAAGATGTTCTATTATTGTTCAATCTTTAAATAAACTAATTGAAACAAAACATCAAAATCTAATAAAATTAAATTGGATAAAATAACGATTAAGGCGTTTAACAAATTGAAAACAGCTTTAATCAATTATACTACATTAATAATTCCTAGACATTTAGTTCAAAGTAGTATTATGGTAGATGCTTCTGATCCAGAACTTAGGGCTGTGTTACAACAATTTTATGAAAATTCATGGCAATCGATTGCATTTTTATCGAAAAGTTTTGATTATTGTCAACAAAAATTGAGGTCGTGAATTGTTAGTAGCCGTCAATTTTTTATTTTGACCGATCACAACGCATTATCATTTATAACATAGAAATTCGGTGATACGTATTTACCCAGAGAGCTTCGACAACTTTACTTTATCCCGCAATTCGCTAAAGATATTTGACATATTGCGGGAAAAGAAAATCAAGTAGCTGATGCTTCATCTCGAATTTCACTTAATGCTGTCACAAAGGCAGATTAATTATCTGGAAATAGCATTAGCTCAAGAGAATGATAAGTGGTTAAAAACACTTGAACAACTTAAACATAATTTATTGTACTTCAAAAAAACTTAGTATTCCAAAATCAAAACAAATAATATTGTGTGATATATCGACCGGAAACTGCGCCCTTATATTGCTCTTAAGTATCGAAAAAATATTTTCATCGTATTTCAATTCACTATCTCATCCAGGAATTAGTGCTACATAAAATAATTACTTCATGTTTCATTTGGAAAAATATTAATTCAGATATCCAAAATTGAACCAAATTATGCATTAACTGTCAATATGTTAAAGTATACAATCATAACAAATTTCGAGTGGGATTCTATAACTTCGGTTGCTATCATTTAGACTTGTTACGATATAAATTGCAAATATCAACTACAAAATATTCTTGCTCTTTTATAACAGAAATATTTATTTATGGTTGATATGTACTTACATATATTCATACATATATAAAGAACACTCTACAAGTCTACAATGATGTGCGAATATCTTAAGCCATGGTGACATTTGACATTACATTTGACGTTTGTAATTGATTTTTAATTTTAACAAGTAGATTTGTTATTTGTAACTGTTATGAGTTATGGAATCCCACTCCTCATCCGAGTCGATTTGAAATTCCTTCTGACCGATTCAGTAATATACATGTAGATATAGTAGGGCCATTACCTAGGTCAAATGGATATTGTTATTATTGCTAACCCGTATAGACTAGATGGCCAGAAGCGATTCTTTTCAAAGATACGTCAATCGAAACGATTGCACGTGCTTTTTTAAAAGATTGGATAGCTAGGTTTGGTGTTCCGTTGACTATCACTTCGGATCAAGGTCTGCAATTCGAGTCCAAATTATACAATAAACTTACATTGTTACTAGGTTCTAAACATATTAGATCTACGTTCTACCATCAAGAACCGAATGGTTTGGTAAATCGTTTCCATAAACAATTAAATATCTTTTTTAAAACCTCCCAGCAATGCAAATGATTGGTTTGATTATTTACAGTTAGTTATTTTAGACGGACGTACATTATTTAAAGTAACGTTACACGGTATTGCAGCAGAACTTGTGTATAGAATTGAATTAAGATTACCCATTTCACTGAACAAATTCCCAAAATTATAGATTTTAACCTTGAAATTTCGAATTATCTTGGTAAATTCAAAGAAATTAAGACACAAGTTAAAGCTTCTGATCTAAAAATACAAAAGCTACACTATTATTTTTAACCAGATTTAACAAAAACTGATTATGTTTTCATCCGACATGATGCTATTAGAATACCATTACAAAATACATATGACGGGCCATAAATATAATTTCCCACACTGAAATATATTTCACCATTCTAAATAATAATAAACAATATAGTCACAGTATAGAGATTAAAACAAACATATTTAATTCCTACACAACATCTTCTTGAAGTTCCTCAGCAACCGTCAGTACCAGGGAACGAGAAGGAATCTAAAATTATGTTACTTCTCATGCTCTATTGTCAAATAATTGTTAGTTTTTAATTTTTTCCTGGGAAGGGGGTAATGTGGCAACTCGATTGTTGCAACATCTATATTTATCATGGGCAGCCATATTATTTATCTTTTTCCCAAGAGAAAACCATTTTATTGATATTGAGTATTGGTGTATACATGAATATAGAAACAAGTCAGTCTGCTCCTGTATTCATGATAATTTTTATATAAGATAACAAATTTAAAATTTCTAGTTGTTGTTATTTATACAAAAGTTCTACAATTTCAACGCCTTCAATAAGGATTTATTTCAAAATAATATAGTGGCTAATACCACTATATTCTTATAAAAATACTTACTAAAAGGCACTGTGTCGCAATATACGACGGCTGTTATAAAGTAAAAAAAAAGCTCTAGTAAATCTACATTAAATACTAGGTTATGTGTCAACACTGTTGTTTGTTTAGTTCATGGGCGCATTGAACGTTACCAGACACAAATTAAGGAGCAGCCATCATTCAACAAATTAAGAGATTACAAATTATTATTATAATATCTTATATGTTTTGAACTTTCCAGTTTAGTTTATTTAGTACAAATAATATATGTTAACGTTCGAAATTTACATACTGGTATCGTAAGTTTAATAGATATTAAATATACTTGTCAAAAAAAGAAATGGCAACATTGCATTTTATCACTGCCTAGGCGGGAAAGTTTGATGTCCTTATCAATTTTTCTGCAGCCATTTGATAGATTACTGAATAATTTCAAGAAAAAATAATAATAAATTTATTTCTATGAAAGATGTAGATTATTGCTTATAAAAATCAAGTAAAAAATAGTTTTTAAATCCTTGTAAAATTCTACATTAGATTTAAAAAAAATTGAAGTTAGACTCAGAATATTTTATATTATAAAATAGAGTAGTATTAATTAATCTAAGCAAAAAGAAAGAAATAGAAAATTGTGCTTACTGATTAAACTTGTTTACTTATATGTAGGTACCTATTTATTTAAACTAATTTACTTTACTTTTTAGTATTTTAATATTTCAAAAATTCTTTTGTCATTAAAACAAAAAAATTAATTTCGATCGTAATCAGCCAACAAATTTATAGGTCTGAAAGACTCCAAGATCGTATGACGGAATAAGGCAACTTCAAAGTACCGACGGTGTGTCGCTTCTGAATATATAGTAGAGACATGGAAATATGAAATTCACTTTCGAATAAGCCGATTGGCCCTTATAAAGTTTTATGGGACTTGCGGTAATGTTTAATGTTTCATTTAAGCAGGTACTTTCTTCTGTCGTATGCTGTTAAGGGCCGTACCAGAAATTTTCTTTCAAAATGTTTCCTAATTATGTACTTTTAAATCTAGATTAAAATATTTAAATAATAATGCATTTTAAACGCACGTCTTTTAATTTTAATTTGAAAATTAATAAGAGATTAGAGTAAATTTTAAATAAAAAGAGTTATTGACATAAATATAAGAAATATTTGGTTGTTAAAATAATAATTTTATTTTTATTTCGTCTTATAATTCCATTATCAGGAAATACTAATGAATATAGTCTACAGAAAATTTTTAGTATTTATATACAGAAGAACAAAGGCAGAAACTAAGGATTAAATAGTTTTTCAATGGTAGGAAAATCTAAAAGGGATTAAAGCGGAGTGATCAACAGAGATTTGACTAAATCTAGTTGTTCATTATTAAGATTTTTCTTTTCAATTGTTTTTATAATTATACTAAAAACTCCATTATTTGTTATAAAAATTTTCTTTAGAGGTACACGGTCAGTTATGAACAAGTCATCAAAAAGTTATTTCTGTGCTTGCAGTTTTTAGTAATGTGGGCATAAAATTGTAAATACGAATATGTGGAGATCCTGGGACCTGGGAATATAATTTTGTGGACGTAAGTCATACTGAAAACAACCTTCGGAAGAAATAGTTCAACATTTAGCAGAAGATCAACCGTCGACGTCGAAAAAACGGAATCGCAAATATCTGTTCTTACTTTTGAAGTGATACCTTTGAGTTGGGATAATTTATAACTCCTGATGACAAAGCTTCCCACCCCCCCATAAAAGGTTGTGAAATCCGCATAAGTTGGTTTTATATACATCTATTGCTACTATAACTGTTCTGTGTTTCATCTCTGAATTACAAGTTGAATGTCAAGGAACAAGTGTCACTGATATTCCTACGAATGCAGTAATAACATGAGTGACTGTTTGATTAAAAATAAAACATTAGATCAAATTAACTTTCTAATATAAATCAAAAATGAAATGAGCACACATTAAAATGTAAATTGATTCTTAAGACCCAGATATTTGTATCATTGATTACAATAGAAGAATTCAACCAAACTAGCAAACACTGAGAAACAAATTAAATCGATCAATTATATAAAATCGATTATATAAAATATAATTAAAATGAGAAGGAAAAAGAATGCACTGCCAGATTATAAGAAATAAATATTTGTACCACATTTATTGAGAACCTTTTTGTCGTAAAATTTTATTTGAAGTAAATTTATGATTGCAATAAAAAAAAAATAAGGAACCTAATTATTACAAGAAAAAGTACATTATCTTGCATCACTAAAACGCAAACGTGATGAATAGAAATATACCTGATGATATTTGAGACTTTGTTTCTCCTAGTAATGTCGCGGCATAAAATAATACATTGATTACAACAGAAAAAAGTTCACTTCACAAAGAGCAGACAAATATATTTATGTAGGTATACTCTACAGAAAATCTATTGCATTGATATTTATATGAGTCGAAATAAAAATAAGTTAATTTAATATATAAACAAGTATTCCTAAACGTCGGAGATGTCAATCAATTTTTGATAGATTGTATGATGTAAATCTACAATGTTACGAAAAAAAAAATTATTTTAAAGAGCAATAATTTGAAACAATTAATTTTAGAAATATCTACAAAGAATGAGAAAATTTAAATAAAAAAAAACATGTAAAGAGATCACCATATTAATATTAATGCGTTTTCATGAATAAATTACTACTTACAATTTCAGAAAAATAAGCAAAAGAAATCAGAATTGAAGAATCTTTGCACACAATACACAAACACTCATTTACAAAAAAGTAACAACACTACTATTTTCTCCACCATACAATTTTTACACATAAAATACCGAAATTATTATTACAATAAGCACTAAATTTAGAATGCGCATGCAGCCCGAAAAACGATATGTTTATAAAACAAGATACGATTTTTTCAAAGTGACAAAAATGACACAAGTCAGCAGTAACTAAGATTATTTTCTTACAAACAAGAGAAATAAAAGGAAAGAAAATTTTGTCGAGACTCAGTCTTCAAGGTTTAATTTATTTGATTATACCAACGTTTCGACCACCACGGTGATCATCTTCAGGGTTACTATACATAATAGGCAAAACAACAATTGATAATAATTTGAGAAAATACCATAAGTACTTACAATCATGTCAAAAACTATTGCAGAAACACATAGATCAAACATGGATAAAATTATTTGTTAAAAACATAAATAAATAAATAACTAATAACTGAAACAATGTGTGAAAACAACTAACAGAAACAAACTGAAATGTTCTTAATCTAAGTTACATTAAAAACTTTTTGACCAATCACAGAGGAACACAATGACATCACAAAAAATATAAAATACTACAACAATTATACATAGGCAACAATTTTAGCATTTGTGTGTTTAAATCTTGTTAATATCTAATTTCTTGTAATATTATAGAATTTTTTTAATATTAATGGCAATATTTAAAATGTAATAATTAAAATTATGTTATATAGTTAAATTATTTAGTTTTTGTTGTGAAATTTGATAATATTATGATAGATTGTACTGAGATTGTCAATGTCGGTTTGTGCGTTGATATTATTTTTGTCTGATTTAATATGTAACATTTGTAGTGTAAGTCTTTTGTTTAAAATAGCATCTTCTTGTAGAATTTTGGTGTTACTAAAATCGAATTCATGATTATTTTTCTTTACGTGATTAACTAAAGCACAGTTAATTGTTTTATTTGTGTTAGTAGAATTTCTTTGGTGTTCATTCGTTCTTGTTTTTAAATAGCGTTCAGTTTGTCCTGTGTAAGTTTTATCGCAATTTTTGCAAGGAATTTTGTAAATTATATTTGATCTCAAATCTGTATTGGTTTTGTTTTTGATATTACTAAATAAATTGTTCACGGTTTTAACTTGTTTAAAAGCAACTTGTAGGTCTAGGGACTCAGTCTTCAAGGTCAAGGTCTCAATCTAACATCAACTGAGATCCCTAATAACATTAAAGATCTACTGGCATTTGAACCAAAATTTAGTATTCCCATACAAAAGAATGAATTACCTATTAACAATATGATACCATATATAGAATTTGAATTAACTAAAACCAATGATCCAAACATAAAAAGCGCTACAAGAACAGAATTCACTAATATATTAACTAATCATCTCCATAAAAAAAAAATTTCAAATTTGAAGAACGGTCAACGATTAACAAATATAATAAAACAAAAAAATTCTTAAAACAAAATAAAAATATTTTAATTATAAAGGCAGATAAAACTAACAAAAGAATCGCAATCACCGCAGAAGAATATACTGCATTAGTGTAACGGTCATTCTGTGGGAAAATAATAATATTATGTTTTTTGATATAAAAATGTTAATGGTTTATGATCAGTAAGGACAAAAAATTAATTCCTTCTATGAAATATATCAATTTCTTCATTACTAAATAATTTTCCCCCAAATATATTTATTTGTGTTACAGAAAAACAAGTTGAAAAAATGCAATAGGTTTCCACATGTTATCTTGAAATTGCTGAAGCTCTGCCCTTACTCCTACATTTAAAGCATGGTTAAACTAGTTATATTCATTAATGAATGTTTAATTTTATCCAAAAATATTTTCTCTGAGTCCAGGTAATGTTTAATTTAATTAGAACGTATATTTTTCTATTTTTAGAATTTTGTTCAGGATCTCATTTTATATGTAAATTTAGTAATATTACAGCCAACCACTTTAAAATTATACACATAAACGTAAAATAAAGAATAGAAAGAAAATGATGATTAATTTATAATTTAAATCTAGGTAAATATATAATATTGTGAGACATTTAATATAAAAATAAAAAATAATTTTAGACTTATGTGTTTGTATATAAAAAGTATACTTTCTAATAGGTTGGTTTAACAAACAAAAATTATATTCTAAAAGAAAAGAAGGAATTTTCTATGGAATCTAGATAATTTAAAATTTAAATGGAATGTAAAATTTCCTATTTAAAATTCTAATAAATTATTTCAATTTCGAATTCTGAATCACAAATTTGAAGACATTTGAATAAAACAACCTGTTTACTTACTTTTGTGAAAGTCCGGAATTTTCATTTTGATATAATTATTTCATTTTGGAACGCTGGAACCCAAATTCGAATATTTGTATTAAAATATAACAACTACTTACTTACCTTTGTACAAGACAGCAATTTTCATTTTGAAATAATTATTTAAATTTGGTATCCCGGAATTAGAAAATATGAAGATATTTACATAAAATAACTGTTCAATGTGCAGGTCCGGAAGTAAATTTACTGTTTAATTTTTCTTCCTTATTAAATGAACCAAAGAAAATCATAGAATACTGAACAGACAAATAGAAAAGAGGTTATGGCGCTCCTTGAATGACATATATTTGTAACGTTTCCTGATTCAACCCAAATCAATGGCTAATCATGGGATTGACGTGTAACATATGCTTACTTTTTTGTGCAAACCGATGTACATTTTAAATTGCTTTATGAATATTTGTATATTTTTACCTGGTTATATTACGGATAATACAGGGAAACAAAAGTACATATAGTATATAAATGAATATAAAAACAAGAAAAAAATACGTACAAAATAAGTATAACAATAGGATATAGGTCAATAAAGTGAATGTTTTATAAAAATATGTCTTTGAAGGTTGCCTCGGCATTGCGATACATGATGTGGACCGATGGCTTATCCAGGATACTTGTATTTGTAGCTGGGAGATGAAAAGTCTTGTGATATCTGGAAGATATCCTAAGAACATGTCGCGAAATACATGAAAGCAGATAAGGACAATCAATTTTATTCGAGAGTAAATTCGCCAAGAAATTAGCAGATTGCAGTTCTCGTCTGATATCTATAAAGAAGGCATATCGTGACTTTATAGTAAGATGTTTATATTTTTTTCCACGTTGAGGATAAACTTTGTCCTGTCTAAAATATAGATATTTCAAAAAACGGCGGTGGACTTGATTTAGAGCATCTGCTTGGTAGTCGTATAAGGGGTACCATATTAATGAAGCATAATCAAATTTGGGTAATTGAAAGATATAATGTTTTTTAGAACTAATACATCGTCAAAAGGTTTAATGATTCTAATAATAAAACCTAAATTTTTATTAACCTCCATCATAAGTCAAAGCCAAATATTTTTGAGCGGGGTATACATATAATTATAGGAAACATACTCCTATGCGACTTTTTTTTTATTGATAGAATCAAAATATATCAAAGACAATTTCTGAATATATCAATTTTACTTCGACATTTGTTGACAACTTAATAAAAGCAAATCGTTAAATAATTCAACAAAGTGAATTCTTTACCTTTTATACAAAAACAGATAATCTTCTTTTCTCTGAAATATGCAGCCTCTAACTGTAAATATACGCTTATTAAAAGCGTTACATATGTGGCCAGAGGAAGGAACCTCAAAAATTATATTTTACATAAAACATATTCTTGTATTATTAATTACAGCACCGAGTTGTTCTGCTTCAATTTTAGGAACAATTAAACAGTTTCAACATTTAGAGGATATTACGATATTAATTGATTTATTTATAGGGCTTTGTGCTCTATCGGCATGTATATACATGTGCGAGTGCTTGGTAAGATCAGTGCAGAAGGTGAAGAATTTGGCTAATGAAATTTCTGATTTTGGAGTACAATTTAATGCTCAAACTGTATTAGACGATACAGAAAATAAAATTCAACTATTTACAAAGGTAAATTTACTTATTATTTTTGATTAACATTAATAAAATTAATAATTTTGCGCTGACAAAGCCGAAAGCGGTGGCAAAAAGTCGATATTTTTGGCTACTTTTCTGCTTTATTTAATTCCCTATGAAATATTTTACCATTTCCTTAGAATTGTAAATTTCTTGGTATTAATTATATTATAATACATACCCAGACATCCTCTACAGCAGTGTTTTTAACCGGTAAAATTACGGAAAAATATACATAGACCGTGAATAATAAATAAATTTGAAAATTATTGATACAAATGGTAAGTAAAACATCTTTGAAATCGGAACAAAAATATACTATATAGTAAATTACTATTTACAAAACATTCAGTTATCTAGATATCAGCCTAGGAACGTGGAATCTTTCATAGGAACCAAGTTGTGAGAAATTCTCGTCTATCTATCTATCTATTATCTAGTTTATAGGACACATATTTTCGGAAACGTCGATGTATATGATCTAAACTTGGACATTGACTGACATAGAAGGGATACCATACCATATTAAGCAGGCATATTCAAGTTTGCTAAAAACAAATGCAAAATATACGAATTTAAGAATAGAAACGTCTTGAATCAATTTTACCGGCAGAGGAGCAGGTTTGACCTATATGCTCATTGAACTGAGGTTAGAAGCAGTGCCGTAACTAGGGTATGGCCAATGTGGCCCCTGCCATAGGCGCCGTTTTGTTGAAGGCGCGAAAGCGCAAAAAATATTAAAGGCAGATCTGAGACCGCAATTGAAACTATATAAATATAAAGTGTAGAAAATAAAGCTAGAAGAATTGAAACAGTGGAAAGATAATTTACTTTAATACAAATAAAAGTAATTTTTATTTTAATGTGTTTGATCTGTGGTATTTATTAGTACAAACGCACCACCGTGTCGAGTCAAAGCAATGGAATGCAAGCGCATATATTACGAATTAATAACCTAGCCAAATTCGTTCCTTACGCGGCGCACTCTCTAAATTTAGTAGGAGTTTATGCAGCAAATGGCAATGTTGAGAGGATTACATTTTTTAGAATAATACAAAAGTTATTTTTTTTTTTTGCGTTTTCCACTCGTAGATGGGAAAAAATTACAACTTTATTGAATACAACACTTTAAAAGACCACAGTGACACAAGATGGTGCTCTAAATAACGGTCAGTAAGTTCTTTAAAATCTCAAGTTATTGAAGTAATAGATATTCTAGATGAAATTTCGAAAAAATATGATTAAAAATATTAAAACACATAATTTTATTTTTATGTTAATTATGTGGGAATTTTGTAAATAACTAGTTGCAAGATAAAACCCAAGATATTTTCCGTTCCTCTAAATTGTTAAATGGTCTTGAAATTTATTTTAAAATTTTTAGAAATAATCAATTCCAAACGATCGCCTTAGAATGTAAAGAAAAGTGCAAACAAATTCTAATTGACACCACCAAAAACAAAACGTTTAAAAAAGAAAAAACTTTTGTCTGAAGAATCATCAGATGAAGGTATTTTGTTTTCCAGTGACGAGGAATTTAAATATTTATTTTATGAAGTAGTTGCTATAATCATTACACAATTAAACGATCGATTTGAAAATTTTGAATTATTATCTGCATCTTTTGATTTTTTAAATGGAAAAAATTTAGCTAGTATATAACAGAATTAAACAAAGCTGCCAGAGACTTTTGTATTATTTACAATGACGTAGACGCCGTACAATTATCTGCAGAATTAGAATGCATACAAAGCCAAGCAAAATTAATATTTAAAAATTTAAATTCTTTGCACCACTTGTAAATACTAGAAGGACTAGTAAAGTGGGACTTTTGCGAGTCATATTCCAATGTTACTATTGCATTACGAATACTGATCACTCTGCCAGTAACTGTAGCTTCAGGAGAGAGAAGCTTTAGTAAATTAAAAATAATCAAAAATTATTTAAGATCTACCATGTCACAATATAGAATTAAAGCATTTTATCAATAGAGAAAGATATATTTGAAAGGACTGATTTTGAAGATGTAATAAATAATTTTGCCAATCAAAAGGCAAGAAGAGTAAAACTTAATTACCAATTTGTAGTTAGTTTTTTTGTTTTGTATTCAGTAGGTACGTGTTCCTAATTTTGCTTGTTCATATATCGTTTGTTTTTTTTTATATACAATTATAATTACTTATATTTACTTAATTTGTTTCTTATGTACTTTGAATTTTATTTCGTGATTATTAAAAAAATTGAAAAACACAGCTGTTTTTATTTTTATGTTCAAATTAAAGTTATCTAAGAAAAAAAGATTTAAAAATGAAAACAAATAAGTTTAAAAAATAAAAGACATCGACAAGCCAATATTCTGGTGGAACGTCGTTGAAAAGGGCTTTTACCAGCTTTGAAAAAGGCGCCATTTCTGATACTAGCCATAGGCGCCCAAAGTTCTAGTTACGGCACTGGTTAGAAGTAAACGTGAGACCCAAATTCCTGTTGGAGTTTTTTATGTTAAAGAGTTGAATTCTACATAACGTGTACATGTCATATGAAATTGATTTTGCGAGTGTAGGAAACAATGAAACATGAAACATTTATGAATTAATAATAATGTCTGTCAAGTTGGGGTGCCCAACATAAAAAAAAAAAATTAAAAACAATATACCATCAGTTAGTGCTAGGTTTGTGCTGGTTTGTTCCAGAATATGGAAGTTTGTGCTATTTAAATAACAGAAATATCAACAATTTTTGAGTTGGCACCCCAACTTGACACTATCAAATTTATAAATAATAAAGAAAATTTAAAATAACTATACCATCAGTTAGTGCTAGGTTTGTGCTGGTTTGTTCCAGAATATGGAAGTTTGTTCTATTTAAATAACGGAAATATTAACAATTTCAGTTGGCATCCCAACTTGACACTACCAAATTTGTAAATAATAGAAAATATTAAAATTACTATACCATCAGTTAGTGCTAGGTTTGTGCTGGTTTATTCTAGAAAATGAAAGTTTGTTCTATTTAAACAACAGAAATATCAACAATTTCAGTTGGCACCTCAACTTGACACTACCAAATTTGTAAATAATAGAGAAAATTAAAAATGACAATACCATCAGTTAGTGCTAGATTTGTACTGATTTGTTCCAAAATATGAAAGTTAGTTCTGTTTAAATAACAGATATATTAACAATATTCTAGTAGGAATCTGAACTTAACACTACAAATATTCTAAATACTAACACAAATTTAAAAATGACTATACCATCAGTTAGTGCTACGTTTGTGCTGGTTTGTTCCAGAATATGGAAGTTTGTTCTATTTAAATAACAGAAATATTGTAACACGGGGGGGGGGGGGGGGATAACGGAGATGCGATTATGATGATTATTTATGACTTACGATGATGACGATGATAACAGGAACACAACACGATTGTTGGGAACACGGGAGCACATGTTGACTTTAATTTTTACGTAACTAATTTTATTTACAAAAAAACTTAATTAAACTAAAATTAAACAAATTACACTAAACGGACTACATTTTGTCAGGGTCCGATCTACTGCTAAACCTATCTAAGACTGACTACAAATTTTTGTTGAGAGGCAAATCTACCCTCTCAACTTCTTATCTAAATATAAATGGTTATCTGTGAAATATGATCTTTTCGGCATATGGGCCCATAATTTCTAATTTTTATTACCAAAAATGTCAACATCTATATGCCGATAAAAGAATCACAATTCACAGAAGAAATGCAGTCTACAAAACAAGATGGAAACAGGGCCGTATTTTCCATCTTGTTACATTATCCTCCCCTTAAGACATAAATATATCGTTTGACCACGATATATTTATTCCCAAGAGGAGACTGCATTTCCTAAACATACCTGAATTGGCATCTAAACCTTAGACCTAAAACAAAGACGATCATAGAACATACAAAAACATATAACAGTGACAAGTACATACCTAATGAAACATAATACAAAACTATAAAACATTTCTCAAAATACAATACTTAAAAACAATCTCAAAATTGAACAAATACATAAGACAACACAATGTCAAATTCAAATAACACATAAAAAAAATGGACATAAATAATACAAACAAATGATTAAACAGACAAACATGAATACAGAAATTCGACTTACTTATACAAAATATTCAAATTGCATTTGGGTTTCTAAGGGAAAGGGTATCTTTTTATTCTTCTATATTACCATGTAACAAAACTCAAAACTATAAAAACGACCACTAAAACATAACACTAATGCACATCATATACCATAGAACATATTGTTAACTAAACAATTGCACAGAACTGCCAAATACATAACAACTGAACATAAAAACATTCAAATAGCAATACAAAATTGATATTCAAAACTTTCAAAATTTACTAATCAAATAATCAAATTATTTATTCTTCTTAATTCTAAAATTATCGAATAAACCATACTAAAAATCTTAATTAACATGCTTATCTTATCTAATTTCTTATCCTAAACGCTATCACATAATTGGGGCATATCATTGTGATAAGATGGTTTTAATATAAAAATAACGTGAATATAATGCAATATGAGAATAACTTTATTTAAACGTGACAAATATATTTACATTGACAATCATAATAATATAACTGTTTTCCTTGCCTACTCCGACATATCATTTATCCTTGCCTACTCCGACATATCATTTATCCCCCTCCAAATAATCTAGTTTTCCATAGTAATTTGGGGGGATTCCCTTATTCTGTCTCGAAGATCGGCGGAGCGTTTGTTGATTATTTTTCGTTGGTGTATTTTGTCGAGAACCACTCTCTATCCATTCATAACAAGGCTGTCTGAAAGAAACTAAATTTTTTGATGACCATACCTTCCCATTTTCTAACCGGAAAGTATGGGTTCCGAGGCACTCGACGATTCTCAAAGGTTTTGAAAATGGTGATGCCCCTTTTGGTACATGCGGAAAACGAACTCGAACCCAACTGTTTTTTGTAAATGCTGGCTGCTTAATTACTGTAGTTTTTGAAGTTTGTTCTTTTTGAATTGGTTCCTTCTTCTTTTCATTTTTATAATTTAGATGGTTCATATTTCTTCGTGGTTCAAAATTAGTTCTAATTTCTCGACCAAACATTAAATGAGCTGGAGATTTACCCTCCTCTGAAGGAGCTGTAGCACGAAAACTGAATAAAAGTTCAAAAATGCCGGAAGAGAAATCTTTTTTACTTGAATTAAATGTTTGAATTCCATATTTCAAATATCGATTAAAAACTTCTACTAATCCATTTCTTTGAGGATCATAATTCGGTGTTCGCCAATGTAAAATGTCTCGAGAATGAAGGAATTTTGAGAATTCTTCTGAAGTAAAATTCGTACCGTTGTCACTTACTACAATGTCAGGGTTTCCATATCTTGCGAATACTTCATTTAACCATTTAATTATTATGGTAGAAGTTATTGAATGCGTAAGTAGAATTTCTGGAAATTTAGTATAATAGTCAATTATGACGACTATGAATCTTTGATTGTAAGGCGCTACTCCGAAAGGTCCAGTGACATCAATAGCTACCTTTGACCATGGTTTTTGAGGTACTTCGATTGGTATAGTATCCATCTTTTGGCGTTTGTGTGACTTTTCGCTATCTTGGCAAGGCTTGCAGAACTTGACGAATCGCTCTACATCTGAGTCTTGTCCAGACCACCAAAAAGATTTCCTTACTTGCCGTTTCATCCTTACGATTCCTGGATGTCCTTCATGAGCTGCATTCAGAATTTTGTTTCGCATCTTCACAGGTACTAGAATCCGATCATTACGGGTAATTACGCCATTGTCTATCGAAAATTCTTCACGCAAAGGATAGTATTTAGATAATTGTTGTGGGATTTTAGATTTAGAAGGCCAACCATTTTTTATGAATTTAAATAAATAATGACATACCTCATCTTCTTTTTGAAAACCACGTAATGAATAAAATGAAATATTTGTTGAGACCACTTCTCTGATATCCAAAATTGGATCAACGGGAGCATCATGTTTATTTTCAATAGGTGATCTTGATAAGAAGTCAGCAATTACATTGTCTTTTCCTTTTTTGTACTGTACCTCATAATCGAATGCTGACAAACGGTCTAGCCATCTTATAAATTTTGCTGACTTTTTAGTAGATGTGTTCTTTGTAAGAAGTGTTTGTAATGCAGAATGATCCGAGCGAAGAATAAATTTTCTTCCTAGAAGAAATGAACTCCAATGCTCACATGCCCATACGCAAGCAAGCGCTTCTTTCTCTCCTACAGAATAGTTTCGCTCGGCTGAAGACAATGTATGGGAAGCATAGGCGATTGTTACTTCTTTGCCATACTGAATTTGTGCTAGGACAGCACCAATACCAACGTCTGAAGCATCCGTTGTGACGATAGTCGTTGCTTCTAAATCAAAAATAGACAAATTCACATCGTCTGCAATTTTCTCTTTCAGAATTTTAAATGCATTGGCTTCTAAACTTGTCCACCTGAATTTATTTTCTTTTCTTGTAAGGGCACGAAGAGGTTCGGCTTTTTCGGCCAATCCTTTTATGAAATTAGAATAATAGTTGACTGCGCCCAAAAATGACTGCACCTGCTTTAAATTTTTTGGTTCTGCCGCTTCGAGAATTGGCTTAACATTTTTTGGATTAGGTTGAATTCCATTAGCAGAAATAATATGTCCCAAATATAGAATTGAATTTTTGCAAAATTCGCATTTGTCTTTATTCAATCGGAAATCATTTTCATCAAGCACTTTCAATACATCGTATAGAAAAGTATCATGTTCTTCTTTTGTCTTTCCATACACGATGATATCATCAATGTACGTTTGAACATTTTTACATTTTGATAATGTTTTTTCTACAGCTCGCTGAAAAACTGAAGCTGAGTCTGTAAGTCCCATTGGCAGACGATTATAAGCAAATAAGCCGGCTGGTGTAATAGTTGTTGTCAATAATCTTGATTTTTCATGTAACTCAATATGGAAGTAACCTTTTCTAAGATCCAATTTAGAAAAATATTCAGCTCCTCGTAATTGTAGAAATATGTCAGTAACATTTGGAATTGGATGTCTTTCAGAAATGACATATTTATTCAATGCAATGAGATCTGTCGTCAGTCTGACAGATCCGTCACTTTTTGGAACTGTGACTAACCCATGTATCCACTCACTTTTTTCAACTGGGCTCCAAATGCCTTCTTTAACCATTTTCTTACATTCGTTGATGGCTTGTTCACGTCGTGAATATGGAATTGATCGAAGTTTACAGGTGGCTGGCACTGCATTTGGTTTCAATGAAATTTCATGCTTGAAAAGTTTAAATGTTCCCATTATATCACTGGTAAGATTATGGAATTTTGAAATATATGAATCATTTTCATTTAATGCACCAACTTTAAGATTTCTTCCATAAATTGTTAATTCTAAAGCATGAATGACATTAATACCAATTATTGGTGATAAATCATTTGTAGTGACATATAATTCAATTTCTGTAGTTTTTTCACCAATTTCTATTTTCGTTTTGAATTTTCCAAGTATTTTTGTAACATTAGAACCATCAAAATTTCGAATAGATGCGTTAGTTGGCATTAACGACATGTTGAATTTTGCTTGTTGAAAAATAGACTTCGTGATCGTAGATACATCGGAACCAGTGTCTACGTAGGCTATATATTTGTAGTTTGATGCAGAATACGGCAAATTAACTTCAATTCGTAAGCGATGTAGATTTTGTTTTATGCAATTGACTTGTAAGGAATTAACTTTATGGCTATTCTTGAAATTTTTTGAGTTACAAACAGAAGAGAAATGATCTATCTTTCCACAAATTTTACAGAATTTACCTTTAGCAGGACATTTTTCTGAACGAATAACATGATTATTTTTACCACACCCAAAACAAACCACTTTCTTATTTGGTAAGTTCGATTTTGTATAATTTTGACCTTTGTTTTTAAATGGACCTTTATTTGAAGACGATATCTGTGCTATAACAGAATCGCTCATTTTTGCTTGCTGAATTGCAGCAGAATTCTTATTTGCAGCCTCATCATTGAGCATTATATTGACAAAAATGTCGAAATTGACATTTACTTCAGCAAGTAATTTTTGTTGAGTACTTTTGGAGTAACATCCAATTACTAATTGCTCAGCTAATAATTTCTTTTCCAATTCATTGTCACCATAAGCACGTAGACTTATCAATTTTCGCAATTCTGTCACATATGCAGTTACGGTTTCATCTGAATGTTGCATTCTGGTACGAAAGTCAAAAGCAGCTCGAACTTGGTTTATCTTCGGACGGAAAAGGTTTTCTAATTCTTTCAGGAACTCTTCGTGTGTCAGTGTACCACGTTGTAAGTAAAAGGGATATGCCGATGCTATTCGACGTCCTTCAACACCTAAGAATTGGCAAAGATATAAATTTTTTGTTTTGTCATCCAATTTATGACTATCTGTTGCGATACGGTCCATTAAAAAGAAGAAATCCTCCACGGTAGTGTACCATGCAGGCCAAGGTACTGGGGAATCTCCAGGCGTTGGTAAAAAGTCATCAGGGGAAAGAATTTTTGATCCCATCCTCGTCGCCAAAATGATAAGGTGGTTTTAATATAAAAATAACGTGAATATAATGCAATATGAGAATAACTTTATTTAAACGTGACAAATATATTTACATTGACAATCATAATAATATAACTGTTTTCCTTGCCTACTCCGACATATCATTTATCCTTGCCTACTCCGACATATCACATTGTCAACAGAAAACACTGGGGTAGGTCATTAAACACAGGGGCGGGGGTTCTTCGCTCCACAGCGGTCTCTGTCCGGGTACAAAAAATTGTTTGGGTGCACTATATTTTCTTATCACTTCACTTAACACAGAGTCGGGCTCACTAAAATTTAAACGGGACACTAATCTGGCTTCTTCATCCTCCATGAAGATGCTGCCCTGGTCTTCGTGAAAATATACCTCGTTTTCCTTTCTCGTGTCCATATCTTTTGCCTTGTCGTTTCCTTTATCCATGTGCTCCTCATGCTGGCTGGTTTCCTGCTGGTCTTCCGTCGTCATCGTTTCCCTGCTGATCTGAACTTCTACTATCAGCTCCACCACCTGGTCTTCTGTCGGAGTTACTTTCCCGGTCATCTCTTCCGGCAGTTGATTTTCCGATACTTCCGGCATCTATATGCCTCCATCTATATGCTTTGTAGCTACTGTTGCCACATCTTCCTTTGGACGTAATATACCAACCACCTCCGGACGCACCTCTGCTGCCAGCAGCGCCTCAAATTCAGCCGCGCTGATCTTGGCCACTGGTTTCGTACTCACGTGCCTGGACGGGGTCGTGATCGTAGGAAACCCGTTGCACTCCATTCCCACTAAGTGTCATTTGGCAATGACTATATGAAGGCAACACTACTTGTGTCTGTGGTTGGTAAACCACCTGATGTCCGTAAATAACTTGGTAATAATTGTGAGGCATACAGACCGGGTACATCCATGGTGGAAACTGATGCGTCGCCATCATCGCCGGCGTCGTGGTCAGAAACGGAAACATCCTCCCTCGATGTCACAAATTCACTGATTTATCTTCTTACTCATGTTGAGCGTATGTTCTTTTCGGATCGTCATTGGGTATATTAAATTAATTTTTTAAATTAATTTACCCTCAGATCCTACCGTCGACTGCGCCAATGTAACACGGGGGGATAACGGAGATGCGATGATGATGATTATTTATGACTTACGATGATGACGATGATAACAGGAACACAACACGATTGTTGGGAACACGGGAGCACATGTTCACTTTAATTTTTACTTAACTAATTTTATTTACAAAAAAACTTAATTAAACTAAAATTAAACAAATTACACTAAACGGACTACATTTTGTCAGCGTCCGATCTACTGCTAAACCTATCTAAGACTGACTACAAATTTTTGTTGAGAGGCAAATCTACCCTCTCAACTTCTTATCTAAATATAAATGGTTATCTGTGAAATATGATCTTTTCGGCATATGGGCCCATAATTTCTAATTTTTATTACCAAAAATGTCAACATCTATATGCCGATAAAAGAATCACAATTCACAGAAGAAATGCAGTCTACAAAACAAGATGGAAACAGGGCCGTATTTTCCATCTTGTTACAATATTAACAATTTCAGTTGGTACTCTAACTTGACACTACCAAATTCGTAAATAATAGAGAAAATTAAAAATGACTATACCATCAGTTAGTACTAGGTTTAACAATTTCAGTTGGCACCCCAACTTGACACTACCAAATTTGTAAATAATAGAGAAAATTAAAAATGACTATACAATCAGTTAGTGCTAGGTTTGTGCCGATTTGTTCCAGAATATGAAAGTTTGAATATGGAATTTTGTATTGTGGAAAAACGATGTGGAATTTGTAAGGTAAATACTTAAAATAATATGTTAATATTATTGTTAGTAAGGTAAATATTATCCATTAATTTTACAATAATTTGTAGTAGAAGATGTATATGACTTATGCGGGTTTTACAACCTTTTATGGAATGGTGTGAACCTTTGTGATCAGGAGCTATATATCACTTGAAGAGTTATTACAGGGCCATATTAAAGAAATTCATACTGTACTTACTTTGTGTAAATTTTGTAAACTGAAAATATAATTAAGAAATAAAAGACACAACAAATACAAAATTATTGTTTCATTATGACACACGTTTACAAAATGGTATTTCCAGGGTCTCCACAGATTCGTATTAAGAATTTTATGCATACAGTACTAAAAACTGCAAGCAGAGAAATAATGTTACATTTTGATGACTTATCCAAAACTGACCCTGTACCTATAAAGAGACTTTATAAGCGAAAATATGAACATAAATAATTTTTTTTTTAAACTACGAAGTATTTCTTATATTTGTTATAATTACTGTTCGTAATTTATAGTTGAATTTATTTTAATAATTTAATCTCTTCTCAATTTAAAAATTAAAATTAGAAGACGTGTATTTAAAATGCATTATTCTTTAAATATTTTAATCTAGGTTTAAAAATACATAATTACGAAGTATTTTCAAAGATAATTTCTGGTACGGCCCTTAATTTTATACGACAGAAGAAACTACCTGCCTAAAAGAACCATTACCGCAAGTCCCATATAACTTTATAAGGGCCAGTCAGCTGAAGGGAAGAATTATGAATGAACAGCTAGAAGTCATTGTGTTTCCTCTTCTAAAAACTTTAATTCAATCCTTTTCGCTAGGCCGCCCATTATTTTTGCAAATTAGAAAAAAAAAGTTCTATAATCAGTATAGTCATTAAAATTTCCTGCAGAGGTATAGCAACTCCCATTATTTATATGTCTTTATCTAAAATATTTTATGATATGACAGTAGTTTACAGATATGATAATAAAACACATATCAACAATATATAGTTCATTTTATTTACTTATAATAAAATACAAATTTGTATGAAGGAATAATATATAATATTTTAACAAAGTTACAAAATAAAACATCCTTATGAAACAAATAAAAACAAATATAACTCTTATTTTTTAAAAAAGAAAATAAAGACGTACTTAAAATAATATCTTAATATTATCGTAAGTACGGTACATATTATCTATTAGGGTTTACAATAAATTAAAACTTGTGCCCTAACTAATTTTGAACTTTTATATATATATATATATATATATATATATATATATATATATATATATATATGTTTATTTGTGCGTAGTAGATGATTTGCAGTGTACCACATAATGTTCTGACATGTTTTCAAGTAAGGGTGGTATAAATTCTATAATACATATTAATTCAAACAATATGTCATTTACTTTGAAATTTTTAGGTATACGGTCAATGTCGAACAAAGGAATTTTTTCATACATACTACTGTTGTCTAAAATAAATAGTTCGAAACTTAATATTCCACATGGATTTAATTCTTTTTCATCATAACTTTCTAAAGCTGTTTCCAAGGTGTTCACATCTAAACGACTAATATTAGTTAAATTTAATGAAATTAGTACATTATTTTTCTTATTATATTTTCCAGATTTAAAGCTATATAAATTCGTGTTTAAAATTTTATTATATAAATATGATAAGGAACAATTACAATCTAAACTTTTAATATTGTTTCCTATTTCTTCTGGAGAGTGATATTGTAATAAAATTTTAAATCGCAAATTGTATACATTTTTTGTAGCGCCTTGATTGGCACCAACGCCTATTATTTCACAAAAAATATCACTTGTGGAATTGTCATTAAAATAGGTTTGTACGCGTATATTATTAATATAAATCAAACGCGCAAATATTTCTCAAAAGATATTTAGTTTGATTTTGTAAGACAGGTTTACTAATATTTCCATTTTTGAGAAGGTTTACTTTGTATAACACTGACCTTAAATCTCTTACAACCCAATCTTTTTGATGCAGCAAAAACGATTTTGAAGATTTTTTTTATTGGAGATGGTGTCATTGTGTTTTGATTTTTCCAGTTTTCTTCTTGCCGTGGATCAGAATTAAACACAGATTCTTTAGGGAACTGCGATGAGGTTTTCTTCTTTAAATCAGGAGTGTAGAGGCCAAGATTTGTTGTAGATGTCTGTATTTCGCCAACTGGATAATCTTCGTTATTCTTTTTTTGCGGAGTAATTAAATCAGATTTCGTGTCCAAAGTCACTGAATATTTATCCTGCTCGTTCTTTAATATTGTTTCATTAAATTGTAATTTTATTGACCCATTTATGGAATTGATATGGATTGGAAGAAAAATATCAGATCTGATTGGCAATTTTTCATTTTTTAGAATGTGTTGTTTAATTTCTTTAAAATAACTCTTAACAGCTGAACTCGTAGCCGCTTTTTTGGAACCATCGTGTTGAGATACCAATACTGCAGACCATAAAACAATTTTAGTAAAAGTTTTCTTTAAAATATTTTCTAAAGCAGGCAAAAAATGCATGTTATCTTTCGGACCTACAACAGTATTACATATTAATATTTTCGCTTCTTCAAATATATCATCAATCCAGCTTTTTGATATTTTGGACACGATTTCCATCTCCTCGGTATCAATTCGTATAAAACAACTAGGTACATCTTGATTGCCATTTAATAAATGTGACATACATTTATCTATGTATTCATTTATATTGTGGAAAGGAGTAAAAGCTCTTGTTGCTGCATTTAATAAAGCTGCAGACGCATCTGTGACAATTTCGTCTGGTAATCTTTTTGAAATAATCCACCGTCTTAGCCATGTAGATATTGATTCAGTATCATGAGACTGTGAAATCATTTGTGTAATAGGTATAGATTTAGTGGATGTTTTCATTAAACCAACATATAAATAAACTACTTTTGGTTTATCGAATCTACTTGGTTTTGGTTTAGGCTTTGGAGCTTTAATAATGGAGCCTGTCGCATCTATGTATAATATTATTCTTTGATTTTTAGTTTCGTTTTTATAAAAATCATCCTGTATTTGTGTCCAATAGTGGACAAATAGTGGATCTAATCCACAATGGTGTATGGATCCTATATAATCTGGAGAATATTTTAAAATCCAAATTGATGTAATGGGGTCAGGATGAAAGTAACGTTTTCTCTCGGTTTCATATTTTACCTGTCTATATACTCCACATGTATATATATATATATGAGATGGCTCAGAATCTTTGTAATTTATTAAGGTGTTAGCTTTTTCATTTCTGTAAATTGCGGCAGATCGGTATTTTAATTCGTCGCTAACTTGTTTTCTTTCATTTGCTTGTAATTTTCTTTTTATTGCTTTATTATGAATAAATTTCGGATTTATATTAAATATGTCAAATTTTAGTTCAGCTGTATTTTCTTCAACTATTTCTTCGGATTTTACATTAACTTTACTGCCGCATTGTTTACAGAAGCCTGTACAATAATTTCCACTGTACCCCAAATGAAAAATCCATGTACACGGACTTTTTGTTTCATTCCATATTAATTCATTTATTAAATAAGTCCATTGCCCATTTGGATTTACAGTTCTGGTTCGTTAAAAATTTGAAGTCAAAGTATCCGTTCGTTTTGTTATTATTCTTTGCGGTCGTATTTGCTTCCATTGCTCTTCTTTTAGCTGAATTGTATAGGATTTCTCTGTTTCCGATTCGGTATCAGGAATATCTTCAATAAAATCTTCCTTTATTTTTATCTCAATTTGTAACAAATCACAAAATTTAAAAAACTGCCGATTCAATCTTGTGTATACAGCTTTAGCAGTTAGAATATAATTAAGTTCTGTACAATAATATTGTACACTTCGGAAGACGGTGCAGGAATTTTTCCTGTTTCACGGGTTTTTACATCAAAAATTAACTCCTTGTATTTGGTTACAAGAGAGAAAAACTTCTCTTCATCTATTTTAGCTGGACGCCCACCTTTATTAACAGAGGCCTACAAAAAATTATTGAATTTAATTTTTTTTTTTTATTCTCTATACATTTATAATAATAATAATAGTTATTATTATTATTATTACTATTGTTATTATTATTTAGCCAAACAGCTATACAAAAATGTCATTAAGAGAGGCCTACAAAAAATTAATGAATTTTTTTAAAATTATTCTCTATACATTTATTTTTTGTTAACCAAAGCTATACAAAAATATATGTAATATAACATACAGGGTGTGCAACGAAATGCGGAACATAGGATTTTAACATGGGATTTCAAAAAATTGCGGATACTCTCTCTCCTAATAAATTCAGAGAAAAAGTACAAGAGTACAATGTTGTTCAAAAGTAAATTCTACGTCAGCTAAGATAAATTGTAATATTTTCGTTTAATATCAAACAGCCATGGAAATAAAAGAAAATTTCTCTGTCAGTTTAGAGAAATATCACTGATACTTATTATTTATAATTTTAATATTATTTAAGTTGAATTTTTATGTTTTTTCTTTAATAACATTCCAATATTACAAAATATTACAAATCTAACTAAAAAAAGTATAAAATAAAATGTGACACAAGAACACCAAATAAAACAAATTTTTAATATATTTACGGACGACACATCAATTTTTAAATTAATTTTAAACTATGACATAATTTAATAATAAATAACAAATTACAATACCTATAATGACATTTCATTAACTGTCACAATGAGGAAGTTTAGCGTATTTTTTTTATTTTATCAAGATTGCCCTCAAAAATGATATTCTATATTTTATTTCACCCAAAGATGCCTAGATTTCTCAAAAAATGAAATTTTATATAAAAATGACGTCAGAGTGGCTCGCGGAGAACGTATCGTCTATCTTAACCTGCGCGCGCTGGTTTCCCATGGCAACAGAGAAGCGTGTGGTGTAATGCCTCAAGATACAACCTACGTTCAAAAAGTCAGGTCTCACCATCCCTTCTGCGCAAGCGCATAACTCACTTGTGACGTCAGAGTGGCTCGAAGATAAATCGTTAATTATAAATAATTGGCAACATAATTTTAACTTTTAATTACATTTTAAGTTATAATTATTCATATACTTACGACTAAAAGATATTTCACATGTAATTTCAACCACGCTAAACTTCCCCATTGACACAGAAATATTTTCTTTTATTTCCATGGCATCATTTTGAACGAAAATGTTACATTTTATATTTAATAAATCTCGTACTTCAAACCTGTTATTGCATCAATTATGATATTATCTGATGTAGAATTTAATTTCGAACAACTTTGTACTCTTACAGTTTGTTCTAAATTCAGTATAGAGAGTAACCGCAATTTTTTGAAATTCCGTGTTAAACTCCTATGTTCCGCATTTCGTTGCACATACTGTACATCAGAAACAATTGAACAACACAACAAATGGAAACAAAGCCTTCTAAATAGATACATTGTATTCATAAGTATAAGTCGCCGCCAGACCATATAGGAGTGACGTCATTCGATCGTCATGTGAATGTTCGTATGAATAAAGATTTCGTTTTAATTTATATTAAGCTTCAAAAATGGCACTACGATTATTAAATATAATTATATTTTATTCTAAATATTTAAATTTTAATAATTATTAGTAGTAAGAAGTGACAGAAATATAATTTCATTTAAAAATCAATAAAATAGGATATTAAAAATATATACAATGTAATACAAAATAATGTAGCGAACCCAGGGTCGCGGCGCGGGCGGCGGCCGCTAGCGTACAGGTCAGAACACGTCCGTCCGCTCCCCATTGTTCTGATTTCCAAGGAATCAACGAATATTCGAGAAGGGTCGGCGAATATTCGAGAATGAAGCGTTTTAATATAAATACCCCAAGCAAAAGATCGCGAGGACAGTCTTGTGTTAATACGCGTAGTGTACAGATGGTGATATAAATAGACAGTGATATAAATAGTGTTGAAATATTATATATATTGCATAGTTTTAATTGTTTAAATAAATTATCTTAGTGTTTAAGTCTTTAGTAATAATAATTAGTTCTTAAATTAGTGTTTGTATTTGTTAATTCTTAGTGTTAGTTATTTTTCATTATTCTTTATAATTCATATTTCTTTAATTAAACCTAGTTATATAAATATTAGTGTTTTAATCAATTTTACACTTCACCTAAATAAATAAAACGTTACAATTGGTGTCAGGTGTGAGGGTTATTAAAAACTGTGAAGTGTAAATTAAAATAAATAAAATGGCTACTAAACAAGTAAAATTAAGTGAATTAAAAGTGGCCGAACTCAAGAGGGAGCTGGAAGAACGAGAGTTGGAGACATCGGGAACCAAGACTGTTCTACAACATCGTCTACGGCAAGCTCTTACAGAAGCTGGTGAAAATCCTAATGACTTTTTATTCAAAATTGATGATTTTGGTACAACTTTAGAACAAATGAAAGAAAGTTCTAGAGTATTGAAAGAAGAACTAATAGAAAATTCTCGAACATTAGAACAAAAATTAGAAGAAAATTCTAGAACTTTAGAACAAATGAAAGAAAGTTCTAAAACATTAGAACAAAAGTTGGCGGAAAGTTCTCGAACTTTGGAAGAAAAGTTAACAGAAAATTCTAGAACTTTAAAAGAAGAATTAATAGAAAATTCTAGAATTTTAGAAGCGAAATTAACAGAAAATTCTAGAATATGGGAGGAGAAATTAATGGAAAATTCTAAAGGTTTGGAGGACAAGCTAAACGAACAATTGAAAGAAAGTTCTAGATTATTAGAAGAGAGAATAGAAACTTACGAGAAAAAAGTTGAAGAGTTGCAGCAAAATTTCTCTAATATTACGCCAGCGGTATCAAATTCTAATGTGGCAGATATTATTCAAGTAAACAAAACAGTAAAAGCGGAACATAATTCAAAACTGCACATTAAAGGACCCGAATTCGATGGCAAGTCATCATGGCCGAATTATGCAAAACAATTTGAAGCCGCTGCCAAAGCAAATGGCTGGAATTCCAAAGAAAAGGCTACTGCGCTGACAGTTTCGCTACGTGGAGAAGCCATCGATATCCTACAAACGTTAAAAGAAGATGAACAAGAAGATTACGAACAACTTGTTAAGAGATTGGATATGCGATATGGCAATGCGCATCTGGAGCAAGTGTACCAGACACAACTGAGGAACCGATATCAGAGTTCTAAAGAAAACCTTCAAGAATTCGAAGCTGATATAGCTCGTTTAGTTCGTCTTGCACACCCTACAGCTCCTGACAGCGTTTTGGAATGCCTAGCTACACAAGCATTTATCTATGGGGTCCGAGACAATGAAACTCAGCAGGCACTACGATTGGCTCGACCAAAAACTCTGGTTGATGCACTTTCATATGCCTTAGATCATGAAGCTGCAAAACAAGCTTCACGCAACCAATCGCGAGTGCGAATTATCGATGCTAAGAGGAATGAAGACACTGAGGATTTAGATGACAGGATAAGACGAATTTCATCTGAAATTCATGGCTCGGGAAGAAAGAAACTCCGCTGTTGGAATTGCGGTGAATTAGGTCACCCGCAAAGGCTCTGCAGAAAACAACAGAGGAAAGCAGAAGCAAGAAAGGAAGAAAAAGAGTCGGGAAACTAAGTCGGGTTGATGCAAAGGGGTAATCGTCGACCCGTATTCCAGTAGCCCCAGAATCCATTAGTTATGTCGCATCCCTTCATCATCAAGCTAACAGTGTCTATGTAGACGGCTCTATCGACAGCAGGCCGCTTAAAATGTTGCTGGATACGGGTGCGACAAAAACAATAATCAGACCCGACTTAGCAAGAAAACTATGCAGAAAACATCTACTTCCAACAAAGTGGCAGATACGCACAGCCACCGGAGAACAAGCTACCGCATCTGGAGAAATAGATTTGAGCATCACTGTTGGAAAAACATGCATTAAACATCGTGTGCTGGTAGCTGATGTAGAAGATGAACTCATTCTCGGCATGGACATTATGAAAAAGCATGGATTTAAACTTGACCTAAAGAATGGAGTGATGATGGTCAATGATGAAGAACTGGTATTGAATCCACGAGACCACAATGCCATGCGAGTATTAATAACGGAAGATGTAACCCTCCCAGAACGAAGTGAATCAATCGTGGAAGCACAGCTAGAGGGTAGCTTCTGTGAGGGAAACATTGTCATGCTCCATCCAAAAAACGATGATGCCAAAACTGGGACCGGAGTTGTAATTGGAAAAGCCTTGCTCAAAACCGACAAGGTTATCCCAGTTCGAGTAATGAACATAAATTTTCATCCCGTTATACTGAAGAAAGGGACCATAGTAGGAGAATGCTCAACGGTATCATCGATTATTCGAACTGTGACGGTCAAAGACAACACATCCTGTGAAGTTCCAGATATTCTAATCAAGTAGCTGTCATCATCGTTCCAGGACTTGACTGCCGATCAGAAAACCAAGGCTAAGAACTTAATTGGGACCTTTCAAGATGTGTTCCAATTGGACAAGAAGGACAAAGGAAGAACCAATGTAGTCCATCATAAAATAGACACCGGAGACGCAAGACCCATCCGCCAAACAGCAAGAAGATTACCACTGGCAAAGCGGGAAGAAGCAGAAGAAATTATTGAGGACATGAGGACGGAAGGTGTGATTGAACCTTCAAGCAGTCCATGGGCTTCACCAGTGGTGCTAGTGAAGAAGAAGGATGGCTCTACAAGATTTTGCGTCGATTATCGTCAACTTAACAACGTGACGAAAAAGGATAGCTACCCGCTACCCCGAATAGACGATACTCTGGACACATTGGCAGGATCAAAGATTTTCTCTACTCTTGATTTAAAGAGTGGATACTGGCAAGTGGATTTAGATCCAAAAGACAAAGAAAAGACAGCTTTTACCATCGGTACCGGTCTGTGGCAATTTACTGTTATGCCATTTGGGCTCTGCAATGCCCCAGCAACGTTTGAACGACTTATGGAAACCGTGTTGGCTGGACTGTCGTGGAAAACATGTTTGGTTTACCTCGACGATATTATTGTGGTAGGAAAAACGTTCGAGGACCACATGAAGAACTTGGAAGAGGTTTTCCAAAGATTGAGGAAGGCTAACCTGAAACTCAGTCCAAAGAAGTGTCACTTATATCAAAAAGAAGTTCATTATCTTGGACATGTAGTTTCTGGTAAGGGTATTGCAGTTGACCCGGAGAAAATAAGGGCTGTGAGTGACTGGCCAGTACCGAGGGATAAACATGAATTGAGAAGTTTCCTTGGGCTCTGTACATACTACCGACGTTATGTACCTGGATTTGCCAACATAGCGAAGCCATTGACAAGGCTCACTGAAGAATGCAGAAAATTTATCTGGGAGATGGACTGTCAAGCTGCGTTCAAACAACTTAAATATTCCTTGACAAGCGCACCTGTCCTAAGTTATCCTTTACCAGAAGGAGAATTCGTTCTAGATACAGATGCCAGCAACGTTGGAATTGGTGGCGTTCTTTCCCAGATACAAGACGGACAAGAGAAGGTTATTGCCTATTTTAGTAAGACCTTGTCAAAACCAGAGAGGAATTATTGCGTCACCAGAAAAGAACTTTTGGCTGTCGTGAAATCCGTGGAGCACTTCTACAAATATTTGTACGGTAGAAGATTTCTTATAAGAACTGACCACGCTGCTCTCAAATGGCTGCTACAATTTAAGAATCCTGAAGGTCAGGCAGCTAGATGGATTGAAAGATTGCAAGAATATAACTTCGTTATTGAGCATCGAGCAGGTACAAGCCATCGTAATGCTGACGCATTATCAAGAAGACCTTGCCAGGACGAATGCAAGTATTGCAGTCGTCTAGAAGAAAAACTCTCTACCATCGCCAGAACAACAGTAGTGAATGATAGTTGGCAAACGGAAGACCTTCGCAAGGACCAAGAGAATGACTCGGACTTGAAAATCATACGGGATTGGAAACGTGACGGTAGTAGACCAGTTTGGGAAGATCTTGCACGACACTCACAAAGTGTAAAATCTTACTGGGCGCAGTGGGACTCTATTGTGGTTGAAGAGGGCCTCCTGAAACGTGTCATAGAGAATACTGACGGTACTGTGAGTAGGATCCAGCTGATAATTCCTAGGAATAGAGTACCGGAAGTATTGGAGGAGATCCACGACGGATCTGGACATTTTGGAGTGAATAAAACCCTTGAGAGAGTGGGCCAACGATTTTACTGGGTAAATTGCAAGGAGGATGTTAAAGAGTGGTGCAAGAAATGTGTGATCTGCGCGGGAAGTAACGGGCCACATAGGAAAAGAAGAGCTCCAATGCGCCAATATAACGTTGGATGTCCCTTTGAACGCATTGCGTTTGACGTGGCCGGACCATTCCCCGAAACTGATGATGGAAATAAATACATAGTAGTAGTAATGGACTACTTTACTAAGTGGGTCGAAGCCTATCCATTACCCAACCAGGAAGCCGTAACTGTGGCTGAAGTCTTGGTAAAAGAATGCATCTGCCGATTTGGAGTACCGCGAGAGATACATTCCGACCAAGGAAGGAATTTCGAGTCTGCTCTGTTCCAAAATATCTGTAAGATATTAAGAATAAAGAAAACCAGAACTACTGCTTTACACCCGCAGTCTGATGGCATGGTTGAACGAATGAATAGAACAATAAATCGGTATTTGTCAAAGGTAGTCTCTAACCATCAACGAGACTGGGACCGACATCTTCATCTGTTCTTGTTGGCTTACCGTTCATCCGTGCATGAGACAACAGGGCAAACACCAGCTAACATCTTATTTGGGCGGGAGTTGCGCTTACCATGCGACCTGGTATTTGGCAGTAAACCCGGTGAAGACCTTGCCGGGGAGGACTATGTGACGGACTTACGGAGAAGAATGAATGACATCCATGAACAAGTCCGCACAAACATTCAAGGTGCCAGCGATCGGATGAAGGACCAGTATGACGTCAAGGCTGAAAAAGGTGGTTTTCAACCTGGGAATTTGGTGTGGCTTTACAATCCACAAAGACGTCGTGGCTTATCACCGAAGCTACAAAAGAATTGGGAAGGTCCCTACGAGATCGTAAAGAGAATAAATGATGTGGTCTACAGAATTAGGAAAACACCTAATGGAAAGCCGAGAGTAGTCCACTTCAATCGGTTAGCCCCTTTCGCTGGTGATAATTTTGACGATCATCGTGGAGCGACGGTTCGTCGGGTTGTATCTGAAGAACCTACATTTGAAGACTTTATGGAAAGCCATTCCACTGGTCACAAAGCACGGTATGGCGTGACACGAGAAGAACAACGAGATCTGTTCACCGTGTCCCCAGAATATTTCCTCGCTCACTGTGTAGCGAAAGACATTAAAATGTCCCGAGGCATTGCTTCAGTTTTTAAAAGAAAATTTGGACGAGTACAAGAACTGGCCAACCAACGTCCAACTGTCGGTAAAACGCTACAACTGAAGGATGATAACGCAGAAAACAAGCGGTACATTTACTATCTCGTTACGAAACAATATTCATATCAGAAGCCATCTTACCGCAGTTTATGGGACTCGCTGTGCGATATGAGGGACCATCTGTTGGAGAACGACGTCATGAAGCTAGCAGTACCGAAGATAGGCTGTGGACTAGATGGTTTGGATTGGAGGATTGTTAGAAGCATGTTAGAGACAGTCTTCCGCTTTACCGGAGTGGAAATTCTAGTCTGCAGCTTCAACTCTACCGGGCAAGAAGAGCTCACACGGACCGTCGACTGTTACTTCTTCAAGACTTCCAGATGCACCAAGGGTGATGCATGCAGATTTCGTCATAACGAACTGTTCCGGGACGAAACAGTCTTAAGGAGGGGGCAATGTAGCGAACCCAGGGTCGCGGCGCGGGCGGCGGCGCGGGCGGCGGCGCGGGCGGCGGCCGCTAGCGTACAGGTCAGAACACGTCCGTCCGCTCCCCATTGTTCTGATTTCCAAGGAATCAACGAATATTCGAGAAGGGTCGGCGAATATTCGAGAATGAAGCGTTTTAATATAAATACCCCAAGCAAAAGATCGCGAGGACAGTCTTGTGTTAATACGCGTAGTGTACAGATGGTGATATAAATAGACAGTGATATAAATAGTGTTGAAATAAATATTGCGTAGTTTTAATTGTTTAAATAAATTATCTTAGTGTTTAAGTCTTTAGTAATAATAATTAGTTCTTAAATTAGTGTTTATATTTGTTAATTCTTAGTGTTAGTTATTTTTCATTATTCTTTATAATTCATATTTCTTTAATTAAACCTAGTTATATAAATATTAGTGTTTTAATCAATTTTACACTTCACCTAAATAAATAAAACGTTACAATAAATAACCGAACTGTCACATTTCTCGGCAATTTTACTAAAATAAATAAAAAATAGTATATTTTAGGTATAAACATTGTTATTAATAAATAAAAGAAATAGACATAACCTTAAAAATAAATAAGCCCCGCCCCTTAGACAAACTTCAAGTCATAGACTTATACGACTGTAATGAGTAAGACAAAAACAAATAATATTTTGAATGTGCATGATAAAAATCTTCGAAGTGACGTCACTCCTATATAGGTTGGCGGCGACTATATATTATATTTAATAGGGTATTCCAAGCATACGGCTTTTAAAAACTACTTATTGGATATCAATGTTCATTATGTATATGTAATTAGGGCTGGCAGACTGTAATAACTAAAAGTCGAATTTTTAAAAATCGATTTTTATCGACTAATCGAAAATAGTCAACTATTTAAAAATGTCGAAAAAATTGAAAAATGGAAGGCCGATACAACTAAAAAAGTCGAAAAAATTGAGATTTCGAAAAAGTCTCAATAATTAACAGTAAAATATCGAAATATTAAAAAGTCAGATATGATGTTATATAAACAATATCAATTATTCAACATTTATTTAACACTTTTAATAATAAAATGAATTGATGAAGTTGTTCGGCTATAAGGCTATCATTAGAAGACTTAATTTTAATACATGAAATTGTAACAATTTATAATATTTTGGTTTGGGTGGGAGCGAGTTTCGAAAGAAAAGGATTAGATTAAAGTTTTTAGACGAGGGATGCCAATGACTTCTAGCTGTTCATTCATAAAATTCTTCCCTTAATTTAGGGCTTTCTGGATTTCAAATGCTTCTAAGAACGTTTATCTGCGGCCTTTCCTTTCTTGATGTAAAATTTCTAGATTTTTAATTTCACAAGTATGATTATTACCTGACAAATGTTTACAGTGCACAAATGGGAAATTTTTGATACATATGTATATAAAAATTCAAAATTAGTTAGGGTACAAGTTTTAATTTATTGTATACTTGAATGGATAATATTTACCTTACTTACGCTAATATTAAGATATTATTTTAAGTACCTCTTTATTTATTTTAAAATTTTTAAAACACAGAAAATTACATTGTTTATATTTTTGGATTTACACTGTTTTGAAATATGTAGAAATTTTATAAAATTCCTAACTAATGCTATGTTTCTAAATTGATTTTGTCAATTTAAACTTAAAGTTAAAACTTATTTTTTCCCTGATGAAGTTACAAAATTAGTAACGAAATATTGGACTTTAATAAAAATTAACTACAAAAATTTTACGAATGAATTATTAATATAATTCCTGCCTAATATCCGCCGAGAAATCCGTGAAAACATTTTTATCATCAACAAGTACGGCGTTACTTCTCAAAATATATTTTTTTCAAATATTTTAAAATTAAAATATTTAATTTCTATATACAATGTAGAATTAATTACATACATTATACTAATGTTACATGCATTTTTTGAAAGTAACTTTTTAATGTTATTTTTGTTGTGATTCAATCTGTTCAGGGACTGGTAGAATTTTTGTAGACCAGAACCGCTCCTTGAGACCGGTTATTATTATATTAATAATATTCCAGATAAAAATAAAAACAGCAAAATTTTATCGGTCCATATAAATTTTTCCGTAATTTTACCTCTCTAAAATAGGTTGAGGAACAATGCTCTAGAGGATCATTTTAAAATTTCTCTTTATTCTTATTTTTCATAACACAAAAATGATTTTTCGCTTAAATTAGTGTTTAAATTTTTATATTTTCCGCATATTATGTGAAAAATTTTCATTTCAAATATCTTTGTCCGTTAAATCCATGTGCCTATAGTTTGATATATAAAATAACATAAATGAATATACACAGTATTCTACACCTTGTATATTTACATCAATTCAGTTTCCAGTAACTTAAAAACAATTAGAAAGAAAGACAGAAAATTGCTCTGTAACAAAAATTATAACAGTTGTGGAAAATGTTTTGAAGATAAAGGCTGCCATTTTTTAAATTAAATTATATACGTGTGATACACAAATAGTAGTAACAGATGTTTGCCGCCACCCCCAAGTTTGGCCAACCACAATTAAAAGCTTTTTTACTTAAAATAATAGGGAAGCAGAATATTACGAAAATATGATTTTACATGTTAAATCCCTATGTTCGGGTCTTTTATCAATAAACAAAGAGTAGGTATATCATTACTATACATAATTAACATAGACTAAAAATAAGAAATTATACATTATTTATTTAAGTTTCAACACATACACCAAGATTCATAAGAGGGGTTAGGCACTAACCACGACTAGTCCCTGAGTTATATCATAGCCGTTGTGAACATCCTGAACTCTACTAGTTTAGTGGAATTAGCAATGTTCAGTGAAAGATCGAGATGAATGTTAAAAATCTTCAATACATTGCTGTCATTCTGTAATTATAGTAATAAAACTATTCTATGTTTACTGATAAAAGAAACTGTATATATATATATATATATATATATATATATATATATATATATATATATATATATTATACAGGGTGGAAATGAACTTAATGTCATAAATGTAAGAGTGAGTAGTATGACATGTGTAGAAAGTGAAAGAATTTTTTAAAAATTCGAAAAAAGAAATTTAGACTTTTCTTACGGGAAGTTTTTTAGTGCTGTTTTAATTCATATTTCATTATAAATATGATTATCAACATTACATTCAAAATTAGTTGTATATGATGTTAGTCTTAACAATTAAATTAAATAATATTTTTGACGAAAACAATTGTGTAATAGATAAATAATAAAAATGCGTTATCAGTGATCCAGTGGTACCAAAAATGTTAGTTAAATGAAATCCTTAAATATGCGAATTTTAAAAAAAATTCTTTTAATTTTGTAATCTACACATATCATACTACGCACCCTTAAATTTATGACATTAAGTTCATGTCCATTCTGTATATATTGTAGCAATAGGAACGTCATGTTAAAAGTTTACGTAGCTGCAATTTTACAGGGAATTATTGTGTACGGAATAATTGGAAATCTTTGTTACGGACTGTTTCCGCTTTTCACAGTAAATAACTGTAGAGAAGAGCGTAATTTACCAGAAATTTATGACATCCATGATCCGTGTGGTCTTATAATTCATAGTTGGTATCCCATGGACGTGTCTGGCTTTCCAAACTTCTACATTGTGTTATTCCTACAAATATCTACTTGTAGTATTGTATCTGTCTTAGTATTAGCAATAACGATGTTGCTAGTCGGATTATTAATGTACGCAGAAGCATTGCTTAGACATTGTGGAGAATACGTTGTAAAATGTTGTGACGCAGAATCTCCTAAAGAAATGGAGGAAAATGTTAATTTTTCCGTCAGATATCACATCGCAATAATATTGTAAGTGTGTATCAATTTACATATAAAAAACACAATTTTTTCACTTAAAACGCAGTTAGAACAGTGACCTTCTTCGGTTATCATATCATTAAAATGTACAAGGACAGAAATAAATTTTGCATTACTGTAAAAAGAAACTTACATAGTTTTCATAGTTTTGCTAGATTTTTTTTACTAATTAAATTACTACTCGTACATTCAAAATTTATAATTAAATTTTAGCATACTGAGAGTGGGAGAATTCTTTTGCTCATTGACTACATCCGAAATATCCACTCATACATATATATATATATATATATATATATATATATATATATATATATATATATATATATACAGTGGCTCACAGAATTATTCGTACACCTAAGTTTTCTATTTAAAAAGTGATAAATAGAGTACTTTTAAAAATAATATTGATATATTACTAACGGGATCATATTCTCTCATATGCCAGTAATAAAATTTAATAGCCAATTATAAAAAAAATATTATTTTTCTTATGTAAATTAAATAAACACAAAATGTATACAAAAAATAGGTACACAAAATTATTCGTACACTTATGAAATCTTACATATAACGAGTCAATAATACTAGTTATAAATATAAAACATCTGTGATTACATAATTAGCATTTGTTTGAGTATTTTGTAAAAAATTTTTTCAAAAATTGGTCGCAAACACAAGAAATTACGGTAGTTGAAAGACGAATCTATGTGAAATGACTTTGCCAGTGTAAACCTTTAAGGGAGGCTGTCAAAATTGTATGAATATTGCTCTCAATTGTTAACAACATTAGTAGTAAATATAAAAATGAGGAGTAGTTGAAAAATATTTTCCGTGGGAACCGTAAGAAAATTTTAAATCAGCAGAATGAACGATTTATTGAGCATTAAATGAAATTAAATATTAAAAACTCCTGAATAAATTAACAAAAAATATATCTGAAATTTTTGGATGATATATTGAAACATAGACTATTCGAAGAACTGTAAGAAATTTTGATTTTAATGGCCATATAGTCATAAGGAGCTCCTACATTTCCCCAAACCAATATGATCCTGCCGCCGTGTTTCACTGTACTACATAAATTGCAGTTATTAAGCTCAGAATTTGGATTTCTCCAATCAAAATATTTGCCATTCCACTCAAATCCGCAAAATTATCAATTTCCAAAAAACACAATCCGTGTTAATGTACTATTTACAAATGCGAGTCTCTTTGTTTTATTTTGTTTGGAATTATAGGGCCCACTTTTTACTATAAGACCATTAGAATCAAAATTTCTTAAAGTTCTTTGAATAGTCTATGTTCTAATAGACCCTTAAAAAATTTAGTTATTCTTAATATTAATTTATTCAGGGGATTTTTAGGATTTAATTTCACTTAACGCTCAATATATAGTTTATTCTGCTGACTTAAAAATAATTTAAGGCCTCCACGGCGAATATTTTTCTACTGGTTCTTATTTTTATATTTACTTATATGGTTCTCAACATTTAGTGCGATCTTCGTTTAATTTTGTCAACCTCCCTTAAAGATTTACACTGGCAAAGTAATTTCAAGCAGATTAGCCTTTCAACTACCATAATATCTTATTTTTGTGAACTATTTTTTAAAAAATCTTATACAAAATACTCAGACAAATGATAATTATGCAATCACAGATGTTTCATGTTTATAAATATAAATATTGACTCGTTATATGTAAGATTTCATAAGTATACGAATAATTTTGTGTACCTAGTTCTTGTACACATTTTGTTTTTATTTAATTAACATAAGAAAAATAATATTTTTTTCATAATTGACTATTGCATTTTGTTTCTGGAAAATAAGAGAATCTGATCCCGTCAATAATACATCAATATTTTTTTGAAAGTACTCCATTTTTCACTTTTTAAATATAAAACTTAGGTGTACGAATAATTTTATGAGCCACTGTATGTTCGTATCGCATTTTGCAGTTTAGTTAGAGAGCTAACGGTGACCCAATAATAAGCTTCCAAATATTAATAATTAATTAGCAAATATAGCTAGAAAACATTATTTACAAAAATACAATTAAGATAATACAAACAAATGATAATGAAGTGACAAAAAAAGAAAGAAATAATTATATATATATATATATATATATATATATATATATATATATATATATACATAGGCGTGCACTGAGTTCGGGTAATGGGGGTGCCCAGGTGTAGGAGGGAAATAAAATTAATACTAGTTTCGTTAGTTATTTCTTCTTAAATATAACTTTACAAAATATGTGGGATAAAAACGAACCAATAATGTTTTTATTGATTTGAGATGGATAATATTATGTTCAAAATAAGGGTCTTTAATTAGAAGTTTTGGCTTACTTTTGTACCGCATTTAGTTACACTTAAAAATTTAGTATATTTTTTCGCAAATAATTTCTCTCAAAAAGCATTTATTTTTTTACCATTTTATTAATTTAGTGTTAAGTAAAAATATTACGTATTAACAACAAAATTTAAAAAATAATAATTCTAGTGTAAATCAGATTGATGTTTCTTTTCAAATCAATTTTTGAACGAAATATGAATGTATTATTCAAAACTTTTTCATAATATTATTAGTTTTTATTTGGTAATGGGGGTGCCCGGGTACCCCCAGGCACCCCCTTGTGCACGCCTATGTATGTATATATATATATATATATATATATATATATATATATATATATATGAATATGTCAGTTGAAGGTAATTGTGACTGCAATTAGTTAAGGAAACTGTATTTCGTGGTACTGGCAGTCAGGAATCGGGCTAATAATTTTTACGTCTTTTTAAATTTTGACTAGCTTTCGGAATCACTTTATTCCTTCTTCAGGTCAAATTTTGGTAGAGTTATAATTTTGAAAATTGTCGAGTCCATGAACATTTTATCTTGACTATTTTTTAAATTGTTGTAATTACCATTGTTGATTTTTATAAATGTTTTGTTATAATTTTAAAATAATAATTTAGTAAAATATTGCAAATCACAGAAAATTTATGTATGCACCACATGACTCAGTGTTCATCTTGAAAAAAGAAGCTTTTATTTTTCTTGTTACAATTTCATGGTTGTTTTCTTTTCGTGATTAAAATGTGTTTTAGTTACTCGATCTGGACGTGTTCATGTTATTTTATGTAGTTTTTATATTTTAATTTATTGCTATTAATGATATTTTCATAGGATATGGTTTTCTTATATGGATACTTGCAAGTTGTTGAAGAAAATGAAAACGGGGTTCAGGGTGTCCACAGACGATTTCAACAACATATTCGGGATATGCAGGATCCTTTTAGCTTGTAAACTTATATTTCAAATACACAGAGAAAATAAAATAAATAATAAATTATTAACAGGAGTTTTGAATAGAAAAATATATAAATCAAAATTAATAAACGAAGCAAACATATCGAAAGTTCAACTTGCAATGAGACAGATGCACTCGATTATGACCGTAAACACAATTTGAAAGTAGTGCCAACTTCAAAATTATTTTAATAAAACATTCAAATCCGAAAGTGCCCAAAGCAACATCGCACATTTAACACCATGTCGTTATCAATATAACACTTCAAAATATTCTTCGTTGAAAAGTTACATAATAGGCATCCTTGTGTGTAGAAGTATTTGCGGATCTTGACGCAAATTTTTTTGCCTGTATGTGTCCGTCTTGCCGTCTTCTGCACATAACGTAACTATAAGCCAAAAACAAAATCATATTACTACATACCAAACAACATAATATAACTCATTAAAGAAAAATCTAAACTCCGCTGACTATGACAAAAAAAAACACGACACAAATAATATAAAATGAGACTGAACCTAATAACTAGACAAGTTAGGTGGGAAATAGGTAACTTTTGTATCAATTAATATAAAGCATACGAAGAAGAACTACAACCCGGTAGCCCATGTATGTGACTAGCAACGAAACGCGAACTAAAGAAAACACAACCAATTGTTACTTTTAAAATAAAGGAAAAATATTATGAAAATGATGAAATACTAGCTAAATATCTAGAAATAGTTATTTGTGCTGCTAGTTAAGAAAGTTGTTCTTTTCTGGTCCGAAGGATATGTATACGGCCGAGACGCAGTCGAGGCTGGATACTTCTTGAGGACCAGAAAACAACTTTACTACCATGTAGCACACACTATTTTTTATCCTACACAACAAAACAACGTAATAAAATAATATAAACATTTTACAAATACTGAGTAATTTGACATTTAACTTAACCTCAATCAAATTTGTGAAATTAATTACCAACATTAGAAACAGAATAAGAACAAAAAACAAATATTTTATTTTGACATATAAATAAGGTTAGCAATTCTGTTCTATTATTTACAGAATATATGATAAAAATAACTAGAATCTAATGTAAGTATCAATATTATCTAAAGTTGCACTATTTTAAAAGCATGTTGATGTATTTTATTCTGATTATTATTTCTAACACATTAAACACCATCTGTTAGAACGCACACGAACTGTTTTTTTTTTCCTCCCTAGGGAATAGTGAGATTTTGTAGGTCTAGACCGGCAAATGTCTACTTTTTTGCGCACGCACACGCAGGAAAATCCTATTTTCAACATGTGTAGGATAAAAACACATTTACGCCAGTCGTAAACGAACAACATATACAAGATATTTTAAAAGACTCAAACCAGTTTGAAGAAAACCAGGATACAAATATAATAGCAGAACAAAACACAACAAACATTATTTGAAAAACAACAGATAAAAACTTATATACAGTTTACCTAAAAAAATCTTCTAGGCACGACCTTATCACAAATATAATTCTAAAAAATATAACAGACAAAGCATTTAGTATCCTAACAAAAATATTTAATTCCTGTATATATATATATATATATATATATATATATATATATATATATATATATATATATATATATATATATATACAGGAATTAAATATTTTTGTTAGGATACTAATTGCTTTGTCTGTTATATTTTTTAGAATTATATTTGTGATAAGGTCGCGCCTGGAAGGTTTTTTTAGGTAAACTGTGTATAAGTTTTTATCTGTTGTTTTTCAAATAATGTTTGTTGTGTTTTGTTCTGCTATTATATTTGTATCCTTGTTTTCTTCAAATTGGTTTGAGTCTTATACAATATCTTGTATATGTTGTTCGTTTACGACTGGCGTAAATGTGTTTTCTAGATATTTAGCTAGTATTTCATCATTTTCATAATATTTTCCTTTATTTTAAAAGTAACAATTGGTTGTGTTTTCTTTAGTTCGTGTTTCGTTGCTAGTCACATACATGGGCTACCGGGTTGTAGTTCTTCTTCGTATGCTTTATATTAATTGATACAAAAGTTACCTATTTCCCACCTAACTTGTCTAGTTATTAGGTTCAGTCTCATTTTATATTATTTGTGTCGTGTTTTTTTTTGTCATAATCGGCGGAGTTTAGATTTTTCTTTAATGAGTTGTATTATGTTGTTTGGTATGTAGTAATATGATTTTGTTTTTGGCTTATAGTTACGTTATGTGCAGAAGACGGCAAGACGGACACAGACAGGCAAAAAAATTTGCGTCAAGATCCGCAAATACTTCTACACACAAGGATGCCTATTATGTAACTTTTCAACGAAGAATATTTTGAAGTGATATATTGATAACGACATGGTGTTAAATGTGCGATGTTGCTTTGGGCACTTTCGGATTTGAATGTTTTATTAAAATAATTTTGAAGTTGGCACTACTTTCAAATTCTGTTTACGGTCAAAATCGAGTGCATCTGTCTCATTGCAAGTTGAACTTTCGATATGTTTGCTTCGTTTATTAATTTTGATTTATATATTTTTCTTTTCAAAACTCCTGTTAATAATTTATTATTTATTTTATTTTCTCTGTGTATTTGAAATATAAGTTTACAAGCTAAAAGGATCCTGCATATCCCGAATATGTTGTTGAAATCGTCTGTGGACACCCTGAACCCCGTTTTCATTTTCTTCAACAACTTGCAAGTATCCATATAAGAAAACCATATCCTATGAAAATATCATTAATAGCAATAAATTAAAATATAAAAACTACATAAAATAACATGGACACGTCCAGATCGAGTAACTAAAACACATTTTAATCACGAAAAGAAAACAACCATGAAATTGTAACAAGAAAAATAAAAGCGAGACTTAAAAGGATCAAAACAAATAAAGAAGAAAATAGATTGAAATACGAAATAATAAGTAAAAAGAATAACAGAATAATAAAAAAAAAAGAAAAAGAGAATTAATTTATGATGATAAAGAATACCGCAAAAGAATTTACAAAAAATAAAAATAATTTAAAAAAATAATGGACAAAAAGATCATATAAAGCGATGACATAATATAAAAAACAAAACCGGTAGCCTTTTTTTGTTATAGTCATTGTTATTGCGGAGAACATTACAATAGATATTAATGCTTTATAAATTTTTATTTTAAAATTTAAGATATCTGAATTGAACCTGTTTTGTTTTTTTATATTATGTCATCGCTTTATATGATCTTTTTGTCCATTATTTTTTTAAATTATTTTTATTTTTTGTGTATCTTTTGCGCTATTCTTTATCATCATCAATTCATTCTCTTTTTCTTTTTTCTATTATTCTGTTACTCTTTTTACTTATTATTTCGTATTTCAATCTATTTTCTTCTTTATTTGTTTTGACTTATTTAAGTCTCGCTTTTCATGTTATTTTATGTAGTTTTTATATTTTAATTTATTGCTATTAATGATATTTTCATAATATATGGCTTTCTTATATGGACACTTGTAATGTAAAGAATGTACTTTTATTAGATTGGATAATTGTTTGACAGGTAATGGTGATTTGTTCGAACATTGATTGTAGTAATAAAAGAAATAAATAATTTGCTGTATCAGTTACATTTATTTAAATTGCATGGCTATAGCTAAATATAAATAAACCATGTTATAAAAATGTAATCCCGATTCTACGTGCTACAAAAATTATGATGAGTGATTTAGGTGCGGAATTCAATTATTTACATGTTTTATGTGGAGTACTTTACTCTAAGAAAATGCCATTAAATTTTCCACATTGAATTAATGCATTCAGCACCCAGTATATATATATATATATATATATATATATATATATATATTTATATATATCTCTTTGTATCTTATGTAAGTTTTTATACATAAGACCTGTTGAATGGTGTCAAAAATATTTCCTCTCTAAAACTAAACAGCTCACATTCTTAGATGCAAAAGTAATACAGAATTGTCCCTAATAAAATACGTATGTAATTATTGTATTTGAATTCGTTATACATAAATATTCTATATTTGTTTTGTAGATATTCATCCAATATAAACGAAGCATTTAGCTTAATGATGTTAAATCATATGACATTAACTTCTATCCAAGTCAGTGTATTAGGATTTCAAGTTATAATGGTGGATAGTTTAACTGATTCTCTTCGATTCTCCATGCATTTGTTTGGTTGGCTAGTTTTGTTATTCTTAGTTTGTTTTTACGGTCAAAATTTAATTGATAAAGTATGTATGTTTTATATCGTTCAATAAAAAATTAATTGTATATTTTTCAGAGTTCTGATATAGCAGAATATGCTTATTCTTCTTCGTGGTATAATGCTCCTGTTAATGTACAAAAAGATATACAACTTGTGATATTAAGAAGCCAGAAACCTTTGACATTGTCAGCAGCGTCAATGGGAATTATGTCACTGGAAACATTTCTAGGGGTAAATCATTAACACTACAAAAATTATTTTGTTCTCATATTACAATAAATTTCAGATAATAAGTACAGCATATTCTTACTTCACTTTGTTGTTGAATATGAAAGATAATTAAATAGCATATATTAGTCAACTTACACGCGCAATAATAGAATAAATTAAGAAAAATTGTAGAATTCCCATATCCCGACAAAATAGTCTTAATTAAGAGATTTGAAGAAAGTGGGTGTGTTTTTAATCACACAAATCACAAACTGCAACCAATTAGAAATAGAATCGAAGAAATGGTAATTGCATGCGTGATAATAGAGCATGCTATTAGTTTAGAAACAGAACGTGAAATAAGTAATACAAAAAATCTACTTATTGTAAAACAATTATGGATAAAGCCAATGAAAACAGAGACTTTTTATATTTTCTCTGTTTTCTCTTTGGGATCATTTAACATCAAAAATTAATGGCCATTATGAATAGACAGCATTAGGAGATCTTTAAAGCCGCAATCGGATATTGCTTAGCACATTTCGAATACTTATTGTAAATTTAAATTATTTTAATTATTGCAATTTACTTACATGAAATAAATAAGTTGTTACGTATAGTATATGCATTATACTAAATATTAAAAACATTATAATAAAAATTATTCTGAAAAGCAAAAAAATAGCTGTATGTTTCCCTTTCTTTTATTTAATCAACACTACTAACCTTGAATATTGAACTTATTCGATGATGCCATCTTTGATCCATTCATCTACTTGTTTGTCGACAATGGCTCTTTCTACGACTTGTTATCTTCGTGGTGTACTTGAAATGGGTTCATCATCTTTTACAATTATCTTTATTTCTACCTTCTTGTTTTACTTGAGTTATTTTATTTTTTTTATATATTTATTATGATGTATTTCTTTTACTTCTTTTCTTGTTTCTTTCGGTGTGTTTTCTCCTATATCTGGTTCGACATCTTCATTTTCAATGTTTATATTAAAAATATTAGCATCTTCTGTCACTATACTTATTTGTAATGTGTCTTGATTTAATATTGACTTCTGCTTTAGTCAGCAACTCAGTGCCAACTATAACATCGCAAGTCATTGTTTCTTTCGGAATGACATGCAGATTTGTAAAAAAGTCATCATGTATTTTTAGTCTACATTTAGCATAACCCTTGGTGTTGGAACTCTCTTTCATGAAACCAGTCAGGGCCACAGTGGCTTTGTGCAATGTGCGCTAATTTTATCGTAAGTAGATTATTTGACTAAACAAAATTGAGTCCCTGTGTCAAGAAGTGCATTAATTTGTATTCTATTAATAATGATATTTTTATACATCTTGTCGAGTGGGTTACTTGTGATATTGTGTACAGTTGCTGGTTTGGAATGACCTCCTTTAGTCACATCGTAACTCAGCTTTGTGACCGTATTTGTTTTTTTTCTTTCTCTCCACCCGAGAAAAACGTAATTAATATTTTGTCCCTTTTGTTCGTTATTAATCTTTGGTGCAGCAGTCTTGGTAATTACTTTTGCAGATATTTCTCTTCTTTCAGCCTTCCTTTCAAGAGACGTTTTTAACCTGATTTTCCCGTACAACTTTACACTATTTTTCAAATCATCATAATTTTCCGCATCATAGAGTACAATTTTACTACGCTGGTCGTCAGGTAGTGCATCAATTACATATTGGTTCTACGTTAGCTCGACTACCTGTTTCACGCATAACGATGTTGTATTCTTGTATTGTTTCTTCTTTCTGTTCATCAACAGCTTATGGATTTCGGCGCTGTTTACTTTCGTTTCGAATTCTTTACTTAAAAGAGTTTTTCATTTTTTCCTACTCGTTAATCCTTTTTCGGACTGAACTAGTACTTTTGCGAGACAATCCAGGAACTTTTTTTCCGAAAATCAAAAAATATTTAATCGTGGGTATCGAGTATGTCATCTCCACTTCGCTGACCATCAATTCCAAACAGCTGAGAAAAAGAAAATTCTCAGGGGACAAATACCTTTCAACGTCGTACAACCTGGTATGTTTATTTATTACTTATTAATTGAAGCCTAATACTCGTTCATTATTACTTTCTCCTTGTCGATATTAATGAATTTCAGTGATTATGCATTTGTTGTTATTAATAATTTTTTCGTAGTTGTGGAGGCCCAGCCCGTATAGCCGGTTAATGATGTTACTTCCGTGGTAGATGCAGAGGTTGACATCTCCTTTGAAGCAATATCAGTAAGTTGATAAATAATATATTGCATAAAAGGTAACCATTTTATCTATTTTATTTTATCAAAAATTTGTAATTATGTATATTTGGTAAAGTGCAACAAAATTCAACATTCAATTTCAAAAGTAATTCTAAGAAAATTGCCGACTATAATTACCATTATACAAGCTTTTCCAACTTTATATAAAAAAAATAATCCGGGCCCTTTCCAAAGTCAATCATTAAACCTACTTTTATACTACGTAAGTTTATTCCTAAATAAAAGGGTCGGCTTACTAATAATATATAGATAATTTTGTTTATACCGTTTCTTGCTTCTTAGAATTACTTGTACGAAAGTAATGTTTTTCTATAATGTCCAAGTATTTTTAATACACACTATCATTATTTCATAGCCACTGATGTCAGTTCTACTTTACTGGGTATTTTTTGCTCATTTACATTTTATATCTTTCTAAATATTTTTTGATTTCATAGGGCTAAGAAAATGGACATTCTACCGAAATATCGGTTGCAGGAGAAACCAGGCTACGGTGAGGAAGAGGAAGATGCATGCAGAACGGTTATTGAAACTGAGCAGGAAACGCTGCCGCAACTATTGATATTCGTAATTTAACACCTTTGTGTGATTTTGGAGACGATTAAAATTTATTAAAGTATCCGTCGGAGAATTTTACCTTTTTAACCGCCGAAGCAAAGCACAAAATTTTTTCTACCATTCTGTGTATTCTAATATTTATTAAAAATATTGTATAAGTAAAAGTAGAAATTAATTGTTTCTTTTTTAAATAAAATATGAATTTAATTTCAAATCTACTGGATCCCGCCCGCCTCTTTAAGTTTAACCCCACACCGACCCTTGCTGATACCAATAGTAGAAAATTTCAATGCCCTGAAAATTATTAAAATGAAGTATATAAAAAGTGTATACGTTCTGCAACAACACAAAAATATGTAATAAATATTAAAAGCTGTAAAAAGATCTGCAGAGTACAAATAATTTTACCTTTTAATTATGCGATTTGTGTACAGCAAAAATAAATTTCATATTAGAAAGAAGAAGAAGAGGTAAGGTCGAAACGCGCGCGAAATGTTGCGGTAGGTAATGATAGGGAATAACACAAAAGTATATATTTAAGCGCTCTTCTATGCACAGAAAAATTTGTGTTATTTCATCTTAAATAATGGAGAATTTAGGCCACCGATATATTTTAAAGTATAGAAGAAGAGGAGTAGCGTAAGTATTTTATATAATTATATTGCATTTTTTAATATTTACTTAATACAAGAAAAACTATACCTAATTTTGATACAAAGGTGTACTATTTCGAAAATGTTTAATTTGTAAAGCTCCTGGGATACTTATGATATTATCATCTCAAAATTTTGAGCATACAGAGATATGCATTTACGGATATTTGAGCATAAACAGGTTTAAAAATGTGCTCGCTCAATGTGTTTCCACCAAAAGTATACTAGCCCTACGAATGTGATATCCACTGGGGAGCGATAATATGTAATAGATATTCTAGAACACTATCCTTATTTTTGTTTCTTGTTCGTGAAAGAAAAACGATTGTGTAACGAATTAGTACCTACTCGTTTGATGCAGTTTCAATTCTAAACGTTTTTTGTATTTACACTTTTAGTCTAAATTAATTAGGGAAGTAACCATCGCCAAATTAAAAATTATATTCTCTATATGCCATGGAACAATTCTACACTCGTTTTATTGCAAATCGTCAAATATTTTTGTCTTAATTATAAGTTGCGTCGATTTGATCAACCCCTTCTGATGCGTGTTACAAAATAGTATGCTTTGGTACAAATTGACATTGTTAACACACATTAGATATTTGCATTATCAGTATATAAAATTTATATTTTTTAGCTATTATCAATGTAAAAAAAGAGTAATTTACAATTGTAAAGCATCATTAAAGATAAAAGAAGATGGAGCCATAGAAGTGCTAAAAGAGCACAATGAGCATACTGTTGGACCAGAAGGAGTCGATGTTTTTCGGCAACGTCTGGTTCAACGTGCTCGAGAAGATAACACAAGCCTTCGCCAAATATACGACGAAGAGGCGGCGAGGTTCGTTCTCTACTCATTTATTTAAATTTATGATTGTATATAAAAGATTTGGTTAAATATATAGATTCATATTTTATAAATTATTGAAACTGAAATAAACAACACAATTTTAATATTTTATTGGTGATGCTAATGACAATAATAATCGCTGAGTACGCCCTGCGCCGTCTTGAACGCGACACAAGCGAATGAGAAATATTTTATCATAATCATATTTTAGGTATCCTGAAGAAGCTACCAATTATTCGTACCCGACGGCTTATAGTACCATGCACAGTGCGAGAAGGCGGCAAAACCCGGCCATACCGCCGACACTGACGGCGCTCGGTCATCTTCTAGAAGCCGACGAGTGGGCACAGTCCCTGTATATATCACTAAATAATGGTCCAGAACCATTCTTCAGAAGAACGATTGAGGTAGAGGAAGGCACTGCATTGTTTTTCTCTGCCCAATCGTTCTTAGACGTGGCTGTTGCTGGTGTGGAGGAGATGCACCTAGACGGCACATTTAAATGTGTTCCTGTGGCACCTCCTTCGCACCAGCTACTAGTCATACACATATTCAAATATAATCAGGTAATTTATAAATTGTAATATTATTGCTTGCAACATAACATATATTTAACATTTTAGAGCATACCATTGGCATATGTGCTAATGAGTTGCCGTCGGCAATTATTGTATGATGCTGTGTTAGAAACGCTGAAAGAGCCTGGTACCGACGCTGCAACCAGCATTAATTATAACTGATTATGAGAGAGCTCTGAGGAACTCAGAATGCTTTTCCGGCAGCGGAGGTGGTTGGCTGCTTTTTTCATTTCGCTAGCGTAAGTATAATATTTTCATAATTAGATATAATTTACTAAATACGATTACTATTTAGGCTGTCTGGAAAATGTGTACTCGCCTCGGGTATTTAGCAGAATATGTACGTATACCCGAGGTGAAAAAGGGAATTAAAATGGTCATGGCACTGCCACTTCTTCCTGCTGGAGAAGTGGCAGCTGGCCTAGAGGCCATTGAAACCTGGTGCAGAGCCAGAAATGTGCACCTACAAAATTTATTACGATATATTCGTCGGTAAGAATAATATACATTTCATGCTCTCTGTTTATTTTCACCTATTTTCATCTATAGATTCTGGCTGAATATTGTAACACCCGAACAAATTAGTGTGTTCGGGTTACCGAGACGAACAAACAATAATGTAGAAGCATATAATAAGATTTTACTAAATAAAATGGGTATACATCCCAATATGTATGTTTTTATTGGTAAGATTATTATTCATTTATTATGTTTAATACTCAGGTTGCGTATGAGAAAATTTCGTCCCATATACAATTTGTTTATACACTTTTTTTTACTTGTAACAAAACGTACAGGAACGTACGGATTTTATTACATGTACAAAAAAGGTGTTGCCTAGCAACAGTAATATTTTTATATTTATAACACAAACTTTAACTTTTAAAATAGAAAACAGTATTCAAATCAATACCGTTTAAGACGGTTGAAGAAAAACTAATTTATACTACTTGATTTTGTCTCATTTAATTATCTTATTTATAATTGAATTAAAATATATGCTTATTTGCCAGATGTATGGTCAATTCGCGTTAGCTGTGTATTTGGGGTATTATTTTCCGAAATGAAAACCAACTAAAACAAAATCTGTTGTCACTATCCTACAGGCGTGGATGACAGTGATAGTAGATATCGTGGTTGTTGTTCGGAAAACAATGATATAATTGACACATATATTATTTTTGTTATGAGGATCGCAGTCAGGGCAACCGCTCCTCATTTAATGTAATTTTTTATACAAAACTTGAAACATTTCCACTTCCAAATAATTTTAATGAAGAATTTAATAAATGTTATAAAAAAATTGTGTATCATAAAGTATTATTTTGTTGCTGTATTGAAATTATTTAATGTTGTAATAATTTGTAAAATTTGTACCTTTGGATCTGAGTCAACAATCCATTTACAGAAAAAATTAAGTAAACTCCAAAAAAGAGCGTATTTGGATCTCCAGACGTTGGAAAATGGGCATCGCATTACAAGGCCCATAGCGCATAAATATCTGGCGCAGGATGTGAGAGTGCGTGACGCCCAGCAAGCCTGGACCGATGGGGTATATTCCACAATATATTTCCTGGAGGTAATGGCCCATGTGGTAGAAAACATTGCCCAGGAAATGTATAATGTAAGTTTCCATTATTTAATGCTTTAGTATTTATGAATAAATTACTTATTTAAACGGTATGACATGACACTCAAATATTTAAATATTTCTGTTTCAATTTCGTAGCAGAGTTCTACAAATTCAATAACAGGCTAATACATTAATTAATTAATTTAATAAGAACATAATGAACAATATATTATTTGTATTAATTATATCAGTTTAATACATTGATATTATAATGGCTATTTCGATGCTGGAGAGCAATCTTCAACAAATGTATAATTCACAGGTGATTTCTTTGTTCGCTGTACTTACGGGTTCATTTTATTTTAAAATAAATTAGCGTGAGCTGCAACGCCATTTAATTACATGCAATTGTACTAATGTCGTTTCCGCTCTCTCCACATCAGCTTTGAGTTCCTGGAAAGAAATCGTACTATGCGCATACCTTCCTCTCTTCAAAACACACTTTCGCAGATTATTGAACTTACGCAAACATTAAATTTTTATTAAACAGATTAATAAAATATCAACCTACATGCGAAAAAACATGAAAAAAGGCTATACAATCACCCTAATAAACTAGCACTAGATATCTTAAACAACGAGAACGAAACAAGAAGATTGAAAAGGACCAAACCTGGCTAAATAACGACGTCACAAATTCAAATGTACTGAAGTGGATCTACTGAGACCTTCTTCATTCATGTTATGTTTAAATGTATCAGAATTACTGGTTGGCCAAATAGGCCAGTTGTATATTTAAAATAAAATAAATAAAAAAAAAAGATTAATAAAATTCATTTTCACCAAATGCTGTCTGTCATAATCGGTAATATATATAATAACATTTTATTTCTATTTATTAGAATACTCTACTGAATTATTTCTATTTTCAGGGACAATTATTGGACATTCGGGACTTAAACGTAAGATAAAAAATTAAGTGAAATAAAAAAAGTATAGGTTAATTTATTATTTATGTATATTATATATACATATATGGATCATTGATGTACCGGAGCTCCCGCCAGAAACTGATGATCTGATAGCTGAGGATCCAGCTGCAGTAGCAGAGGATCCAGCTGCAGTAGTAGAGGATCCAGCAGCTGTTGAAATAGAGGATGCAGCACCACCACCACCACCACCCAATAGAGTAAAAAAAAATATTTTGAAAAATAATTTTCTGAAATAGTAATATTTACATTATTGAAATTATTCATTTCGAAGCCAATTTGAACATAAATTTCATTTTTCTTTCAAATAATAAAATATGTCCACTGAAGCACTGATTTCGAGTTACCTTAGTGTTCTGTGGTTACAACATATTCACTTTTATATTTCTTATTATTCAATTGACAAAATAAATGCCTACTGTTGAGTATCGAATTTATGAATTAATTAGCGTACAAATATTTCTTAATATTAACATAACCCTTAAGCGTCCCCATAGAACCATAAAGTTGAATGTAAAAAAATATCTTAAAATGACTTATATACATCAAAATATTTCATTTTTTTCTACTTTCTAATTGTGAGTAGCGCGTATTTTGAAAGTTATTTTCAAAAATATTTAATTATTTACAAAGTCGTACGTGCATACGTTTGGCTATTTCTGCTTTAGTTTTTAATTTTTGTAACATACGAAAGATCGTATGTTACATACATACGACTTTATTAAACTATATCCGAGAATAATATTTTCGTAATATATTCATAAAAAGATGTATGTACCGTTCACATCTTTTTATTTATATATTATTCTTTGATAAGATTGCCTGTGGTATCATTGTTCATATCAATATGTTCAAAAGATATCTACCACATATAATGTAAATTATGGTTAATTTATACTTAACAGGGTATATATTTGTTAAGGTATAAACTTTCTTTTTTGATTATTTCGAAACTATCATTTTGTAACATACGACCTTCTAGCTCTAAGGGGACGAAGTAGCAGCTAATTATTTATTAGCACTGTATTTGTAAATTTTATTGGTATTTATTTACAGAATATTTGCGTGGCGTGTTTAACGCAACCAGCGACACATGCAAGCGCACCGTGCGGACACAGAGTAATATGCGAGGCGTGCAGCGTAGAGTTGCAAGCCCGCCAAGTATTCCAGTGCCCCGCCTGCAGAGCGGATGTTATGTTCTATTTAAGAATTTATTAGTGGAGGTGTTTTTGCTGGTTGTCATTGTTTTTTTTTTTCTTTATTGACCATAAGTCAAGAGGCGGGGTTCAGTCAAAGGCTGTTCTTCCACCCAACCATACATCTAAATACAACTGTAAATTCACTTGTTTAAATATCTGTGAAATACGTAACGAATGTTCCTTCCATAAATATAAGCGGGCCATAGGCGATTAACATGGAAATCAGTTTTTCTTTGCACAAAAGTGGCCTATTTATTTTAGAGAAATTCTACAAATAAATGTTATAGATAATTAAATTCTTCGTCCAAAAAAATAATTACATGTTATTTTGCATATTTTGTAACCGGCGAGCAATTAAATTTGGAATTTACAAGTTATTTCATCGTAGTGTTAGTCATGGAATTGAAACAGAAACTTTTTTTTATCTGTCAGTACCTACACTAATAAGTAAGTGTTATCTTATTTATTTTAGTTGTAACCATCAATTAATAGCGTACATTAAATCTTCTTTAATTTTGTTCATTCAGGATTCTTAAAGAGGATTAGTCGCTCATCTCATTTTTAATTTTTTTCATTTTAATGGGTAACAACTACGATGTAGTAACTTTTAAATTTTCAGATTTTATTTTGTCAGTTACAAAACATGCAATATAAAATGTAATTACTGAATTGGAGGAAGTATTTAATTCTCTATAACATTTATTTGTAGAATTTTTCTTTAAAATTAATAAGCCAGCTATGTGCAAAAAAAAAACTAATTACCCATGTTAATCGCCCATGGCCGCGCTTTTCTTGTTACATCCATTATATCTATCTAAATGTTTATTTTTTTAATAATAGGTTTTGTTTTATATATTGTTAGGGTAATAAACAATTATTTTTTGTTCTTTAAATACTTTATCAGGCAAATGTTTTGCCTTGTTGTTCTTGCTTCCTTTGGAGGTGATGGCCTTACATGTTTTTTCCTGGTGGTTCATTGGCACTATCATTGTATCGCTTTCTGGCGGTACTTCAGGTCAATTGTAAATTAAACTTTCTGCCAATTTTATCTTCAAATTCAGATAATTCATTACATATTTTCTGCGAATAGTTCTGCATTTAGCATGTTCACAATATTCTAGTTACGAAGCACCTGCAGCGAAGTCAAAAAATGGAAAATGCATCTCACTGTCCGCATCTTTAAAAGTTTAATTAATCATGAACTGTATCATCTCATCTCACACGACTAGACAGGGCGACTGTGAAAGTACATTATTAGGCCTTGTGGGACTGAGCACGACTAAACTGGGCGACTGGGGCGGCGGCCATATTTTAGGCCTGGTGGCATTGAGGCGGCATAACATATAGGTCTTATGGGATAAAAGAATTGTAGGATTAGGCGGCGTGGCACGCTTCGCATTCTCGCATGATCAGCCTGTATATATGTTACATAACCTGAACCAGCAGACTCAGCAGTCCTTAAGCGGATGTTCCCGCGCCGTACCATGTCAGCTTCATATTACTTGTTTGTACAGAAATATGGAAATGTAATGTAACTGAAGTCTTGATGTAACAACAGAGCAATAAAAATCTCTTATTTGTGAATAAAATAAAAATTTTTAAAAAACTTACATCCCAACACCGTGAAATTAATTGGCGCAGTCGGTAGGATATTGAGAGGAAATTCATCGCGAATAAACCATCAATATCAATTGTTTACTCAATAACGGAACCGCGACCCAAGAATTCATCGAGAATCCAACCGCCACCGTACCTGGAGAACTCCATCGTGGACATCTATCAGGGATGAAGATCATCGCATTGGTTTTGTAAGTTGCTTTCCTATTTATGTCAGACTCCTCGCTTTCTTCTACCTCTTCCACCGCGGATAATAGTGAAAACGAGTTAGATTTAGATTACCCACAAAGTAGCATCGATACAGATTTAGATTTAACTATAATTAACAATATTTTTAAACTTAGCTATAGAAGAAAATACTAATTTAATCATGTCGCTAGTACCGAAATTCGAAGCAAAATTATTAGAAATCGTACCTAGATTTGACGGTAATCCATCCGAATTATCCTCATTTCTAGATATAGCAAATGCTTTAATCAAAACCTATTGGGATCCAAAACCAGAAAATATTAATTGTGTCCAGAATATCACTGTAGTTTATGGAATTTACGCAAAATTGACCGGAGTTGCACGCGAGGTATACACCACCTGCATCTCCAAAGATTGGAAAATTGTAAAAGACGGTCTCGTTGCGCATTTTGGCGATCAGCGCGATGAGAATGATTTATTGTTTGACTTGGATCAGCTCCGTCAAAAAGACGAACCAGCCTTGCAATATTATACAATAGTAATGTCAAATTTAAGTGGATTACACAATTACATTGACATTCACGAAACTGATGAAGCCATTCGAACTGTTAAAAATAATTTTTATAATACCCATGCCCTAAAAATATTTTTAGCCGGTCTAAAGGAACCGTTAGGTTCAACTATTCGGGCCATGACACCAACCACCTTAGCGGAAAGTAGACAATACATTGTTTCCGAAAATAATATCAGACACTTACAAAAAACTCCAGTTTCGAACAAAATTATTAATCACAAACCTCACCAAGTAAATATGCCAGTCCCGAGACAAATGCAATTCACTCGACCCCCATTATCAATGTCTTATCCACAATTTCACCAATTTCCAAATCAACCACAATTCTTTCCAAGTAACCCTATTCGCTTATAACACAGACCAGTCCATCCCCAAAGTGTTTGGTAACACAAATCCAAGACCTAACACAACAAATGTTTGGAAACCTCAAGGCTCCGCAAACCGCCCTATACAATCAAAACCTACACCTATGAGCGGATTATCTCATGGAACTTTACCAAAACCTGACTTTAGACCACAAAGACCTCAAAACCAAGAACAACCAAAATTTGTTTCAGAAGAATTATTCAACGTAAAACTAACACAATATCATGACCCTACTGAACATTACTCGTATTATGAAAATTATGAGACCGATAACGTTGAATATTATCCACAAGAGAATTTATACAGCCCTGACGAGATCGAAAAGAACAAGAACCAAGAGAAGAGAATCAAAATTTTCCCCAGTCCAGCCTAAAAGAGAACCAATCATAGAACTACATTCAATATACGACAAAAAAGACCTACCCTTCATTAAAATATCAAATCCACCATTAAAATTACTAATAGATACTGGAGCAACAAAATCTTTTCTAAATCCTGACATTGCGGAAAAATACTTTAAAAATAATATAAAAAAGGAAAATCTCCTCAATATTTCAAACAGCTAAAAGAGACTCTTGCATCGAAATCCCAGCTTTCCCGAAATTTAATGTTAATAAGACCGTAAAATTTTACCTATTTAAATTTCATCATTTCTTTGACGGTTTATTTGGATACGATACCCTAAAAGACTTAAATGTACAATTAGATCTGAACTATTCTCACTTCAAAACTCCAAATACAGTGTTAAAATTATGCCACTACGAAGCTAGAAGAAAATTATTATTTTTTGCTCGTTTAGAACCTAATACTATAGAATCATTAAAAATTCCAGTAAATTCAAAAGACGGCGACATTATAATCCCACAGAGTAGAGTTTCAAATTGTGAAATTAGAGAATGTTTATCGCATTGTAGAAACGGATATGCCCCAGTTGATATTTACAACAACACAATTGCACCTCAAGAAATCTATTTATACGACCCCATTAAAGTTGACCCCTTTAATAATATAGAATTTGAGTTATTTAATGCTATTGTCAATAACAACCCGAACGATAACAAAGAATTCAAAAAATCAGATATAATTTATATGTTACGCACGGAACATATGAATTCTGAAGAAAAATATCAAATAGAAAAATTAGTAGCGTCATACTCCGATATATTTTATCGCGAAGGCACCCCATTAACCTTTACAAATAAAATTAAGCATAGAATAATAACCAAAGACGAAATTCCAGTTCACACAAAATCTTACCGTTACCCATTTGTAAACAAACCGGAAGTTGAAAAACAGATAAATAACATGTTGAAACAAGGTATAATCCGACCAACTGACTCACCATGGTCATCACCTATTTGGATCGTTCCAAAGAAGGTTGATGCCTCCGGAAAACAAAAGTGGCGAATAGTTGTCGATTATCGAAAGATAAACGAAAAAACTATAGACGATCGCTACCCTATTCCCAACATATCAGACATATAAGACAGACTTGGACGAGCTCAATACTTCACAACTTTAGATTTGGCGAGTGGATTTCACCAAATTGAAATGCACCCAGACGACATACAAAAGACAGTATTTAACGTGGAACACGGACATTACGAATTCTTAAGAACCCCATTTGGCTTAAAAAATGCTCCATCGACCTTTCAAAGAGTTATGGACAATGTCTTGAGAGAATTTCTTAATAAATTTTGTTTTGTATTCATGGACGACATAATAATATATTCATCGTCTCTCCAAGAACATATTGTAAATTTAAAACAAATTTTTCAAAAACTGCGTGAAAGTAATCTCAAAGTACAACCAGATAAATCTGAATTTTTGAAAAAAGAAATAACATTTCTTGGCCATCTAATAACATCAGAAGGAATCAAGCCTAATCCTGCAAAAAACAAAGCTATTCAAAATTATCCTTTGCCGAAAACTACACGCGAAATTAAAGCCTTTCTCGGATTATTAGGTTACTACCGCAAATTTATAAACAATTTTGCAAAATTAACAAAGCCATTGAATTCATGTTTCAAAAAGGACGCTAAAATTGACACACAAAACCCCGACTATGTAAATTGTTACAACACATGCAAAAATCTCTTATCAAATGAACCGATATTGCAATACCCTGACTTCAACCAACAGACGCGAGTGACTACGCAATTGGCGCGATACTGTCCCCGGGCAAAGTAGGTTCGGACTTGCCGATAGCTTATGCTAGTCGTACCTTAAACGACACCGAATCTAAATATGCAACTATCGAAAAAGAAGCGGCAATCGTATGGGCAGTAAAACATTTTAGACCATACTTATTCGGACGTAAATTTACTATCTACACTGACCAGAAACCTTTAGAATGGGTGTTTAAAATGAAAGAACCCAACTCCAAACTTGTGAGATGGAGACTCAAACTAGCAGAGTTTGATTACAAAATTGAATATAAACCAGATTAATACAAACGAAACGATAGATAATTCTGGCGAAATATTTTATTATATAAAAGACTTTAACAAAAACTTTGATAACGCGGCACAAGCGGATGGAGATAAAAACCTGGATACAATTTCACTGATAGTACAACCAGACGAAGAGAATAACGATAATGACATATCATGACGAGACTGTACACACTAGTAGAGAAAACCCGATTGTAGGAATTCCAATTTGCGATAAACCTGTTAATTTTGGCACAAATCAAATCATCGTATCGGAAGTTAATTTTAATCCGAAAAAACCAAAAATTGTAAAATTATTTCAAACTACACAACGTTTTATAGTAGAAATATCAAAAAATAATTTTGCTAAAGACATTATCAATTTTGTTAAAGAATATATCACTCCAAAAGTTAAGTATTGTGTATATTTCGAAGATCCAATCTACAAAAAATTTAGTTCAGTAATACAAAAATATTTTAAGAATTCAGAAATACAACTTGTAAAATATACCCAAAAGCTTTTAGACGTTGAAGACCCGGACGATATTAAAAACGTTATTCAAAATTATCATGAGAGTAAAACTAACCATCGAGGACTCGACGAGACTGAAATTCAAATAAAGAAAAAATACTATTGGCCAAATTTGAGAAAATCCGTACAAACTTATATCAACGAATACGAAATATGTTTGAAAACGAAACACGACAGAGTACCATTAAAACCAAAATTTAATATACCCCCTACTCCTACAAAACCCTTTGAAATTTTGCACATTGATTCAATCACTTTGGAAAAACAAGAAATTTTAACAATCATTGACTCATTTTCGAGATACGACCAAGCTTATAGACTAAACTCTGGACAAGGTATAGAAGTCGTAAACAACCTCATTAAGTATTTTACACATCACGGTATACCTGACCAAATAATTTCGGACAACGGCCTAGAATTCAAAAACTCTCTCATTAAAGAATTATTAGAAGTTCACAAAGTAAAACTTCACTTTATAAGCTCACAACATCCGAAATCGAACGGATTAATCGAAAGGTTTTACTCAACACTCGTTGAACATATTCGACTATTAAACAATCAAGATGAATACAAAAAAGAACCAATCGAAACAAAAATTAATTACGCATTATTAGCCTATAATAATTCTACTCACTCCGCCACCAAACTTAAACCTTGCGAAATTATAACAGGCCATTTAGATGTAAACTCACCCCTAGATGTCGAATTAGAAAAACAATTAATTAACAACTATATCATAAATAATAAAGAAAAAAATAAATTTTTATATAATAAAATCAAAGAAACCAATGAGCAATATAAACACAGAACTATTAATTATGCGAATAAAAACCGTGAAGAACTCCCTGAAATTCATAAAACAGTTTTTGTAAAGAACAAGCAAAAACAAAGTAAGACTAACAATAAATTTAAACCAGAAAAAATCGAAACAGTTAACCAACATTTAAAAACGGCAGAAATAAAACCTGAACATGGCATCACTTCCAAAAACATTCACTTAAGTAATATAAAACGACCCAGACAAAAGACGTTTAGTTTTAAAACAAAAAAGAATGATAATGATAATAAATTTAAAATTTTAGAAAACAAGGTAATAAAAAGCCTTCCTTGTTGCAGACTTGTGACTCTTCACATGACAAAGACACAGGACGTACAAATACGGAACTTAGAAAATAATCCTGGAATCCTTCCTTTCAAGCTAGGTCAAGCCAGAATTAAAACATCCTCCCACACATTCCTACACTACATTGATCTAAAAATCATCAAAAATCGAATTGATCTACTAAATGAAAATTTCAACAAATTTAAGAACATAATAGAATCAGCTACACCCGATATTTATAACACTTTGAATAATTACTATGAACATCTTAAATATCAAATAAAAACTGTAAACTGAAAATTCAAAACATTCTATCCCGACAAACGTCAAAAACGAGGAATTATTAACTCCCTAGGATCACTTATTAAATTTATTACAGGAAATATGGACAATGACGACGCTCAGGAAATTAACAATTATATTAAAAAGTTACAAACTAATGAAAATACAATTGTTACCAAATTAAATAAACAAATATCGCTTTTAAAAAATATAATAGCAAACATCAATGAAACAATGACACTAATTATTAATAATCAAAACAATATTGAAAACAGAACAAACGAGCTTATTCAATCAATAAATAAATCAAATTTTGCCTTTTCTCATTATTTGGATGCACAAGAAATTCTGGAACAATTAAAATATAATCTCGATTCATTATTAAACTATTTAGAAGAGATAGAAAATGCAATATCGTTTGCTATCCTAGAAACTGTATACCCGAGTATTATATCTTATCAGGACTTACAAGATATCATTAAAGAATTACACTCCATTTATGATCATAAACAGTTACTATTTTCGAATTTAAATACTAACGACCTGTTAAAATATTATCACGTTATCAAAATTAAAGTTCACATCATTAATGAAAAAATTATGTTTTCACTAGATGTCCCCTTAATACATCCTGATACATTTGATCATTATCATCTATTCTCTATTCCTAATTCAAACCAATCAACCATTATTCCACCTGCCACGTACCTATTAATAAGCAACCATGCATACCAATACAGGAACGAAAAATGCATCGATCTACAATCAGAATTCCTTTGCGAAAACACAAATCCTCTTCAACTGCAAAAGAAAGAAGAATGTCTATCCTCAATCCTATCGACTGACACAACAGCTAATAATTGCCAACAAATACCAGTCAAAATCACTGAAAGAGTAATATTGGAAATCAACGAAGTTCATTACATCGGAATATTTCCAAAACAATAGAAAATACAGACATCCTGCAAACAAAGTACTATCGCATCCCTTAAAGGAACTTACTTAATTGTAATTCCTTCAAATTGTTCAATTAAAGTATCAACAAATGTCTTTGCCAACAGATTAACAATAATACCAGGTCATCCAATGACCCTCGAAGGGATTACCATACAAAACTCATCAGTATTACAAGTGGAGAAGTTAAAACTGGACAAGGTGTCCTTAGACAAATTACACCAAATCCAACTTCAAGAAGCACTTCCCATCGAATCAATCGATCTTCACAACAATTTCTCAGTGGGCTCGATCATTGACATTACCATCCTTTCACTTGTGATTATGCTCTATTTTCTGATAAAATGTAAAAATAAACTTTTACAGAAAAAGGTAGCTGATCCGAATCCTGCAGCATTTTGCGAAACTCAAGTCGTACCACCCTAGAGTTTCGTTTCAAGGAGGGAGGTGTTACATAACCTGAACCAGCAGACTCAGCAGTCCTTACCAGCGGATGTTCCTGCGCCGTACCATGTCAGCTTCATATTACTTGTTTGTACAGAAATATGGAAATGTAATGTAACTACAGTCTTGATGTAACAACAGAACAATAAAGATCTCTTATTTGTGAATAAAATAAAATCTTTTTAAAAACTTACATCCTAACACCGTTAAATTAATTTTTATATATATATATATATATATATATATATATATATATATATATATATATATATATATATATAGACTAGGAAAAAAAGCAAATAAAACAAGACCGGTACTAATAAAATTAGCAACAAGAAGGAAATTAATAGAAATTTTGGCAAACCGAAAGTTTTTAAAAGGAACGAGAATAATAATATCAGTAGATTATCCAAAAGACATTGCAGAAGAAAGAAAAGTATTGATAGCGCTGATGAAATACATAAGAAAAGAGGGTAAACATGCCATTTTGAAATACAATAATTTATATGTTGATGGAATAAAAATAGATACAATGAAGCGTCAAAATTAATAAAAGAAAAAAACGACAAAAAATGAATGCATTATGCAGAAAAGGAACAGAAGCAAAGTCAAAAAACATATGAAGATAACGAAAAAAACAAAGTACAAGATGCAAAGAGACAAACACAATAGCCCAATAAAGGAGATATACCAGCAACTTCAAGTGTCAGACCTCAATTTACAAGTAGACCTAGAACAAATAGCTACGATGAAAAACCAATAAAAGGTAATTTATCAAAACAATCATAGCAACCAAACAAAAATAAAGTAACAGAAAACACGGTAACGAAAATGGCTTATACAAAGGGATTAGAAAATAAGTAAAATTATATGACACCAACACACACACCCTCAACTACAAGTCAAAGAAAAAAAATAGAAATAAAGGTAAAAAAACAAATAATAATAATAAGGTTAGAATTAGTACCTGGAATGTCAGAACTATGCTACAATCAGGAAAAACGCAAGAAATAGCTGCAGAAATGTTAAGGTATAAAATAAATATTGCTGCAATACAAGAAACTATGTGGAGTGGAGCAGGAGAAATTGTAAAAAACAATTATATTGTAAAATATTCAGAGGATATAAAACAACGGCAATAAGGAGTGGCATTTATTATTTTAAATAAACTGAAAAATAATATAATAGATTTTAAACCAATAAATGAACGAATGGCCTACTGTAGAATAGATACGACACCATTCAAAATATCAATCTTGACAATTCATAAAAAAGGTGACCAGCAAGTACGTAAAAACTACAGAGGTATTACTATGTTGAACACGGTATATAAAATACTATCCACATTAATACAAAGGAGATTAGCGAATGAAGAAAATAACATAACTGAACAATATGATAGTTGGAGATCCAAGTCTTCGTAGCTCGCTTATTTTAGGAGCAACCCCGGACTTTTTCCTGTACAAATAATTTTTACATTGTCTTATAGGAAATTTTCCGACGGATCTAATGGTAGTGGACGCAACATTCCATCTCATTGCAAATATTCAAAAATCCACATTTTTCCAAAAAAAGTCACATTTTCTTGGTATTTACATTTTTTAACTTTAACTTGTTATATTTCGGAAGTTACTTGGAATATTTTTATTATTTTTGCAGGAAAATGTGTCTATATGTCTTATGAATGTACTTAACATATAAAAATACAATAGCTTTGTTAAATATCTACTTAAAAAAAATTAAAACTAACTGTCGAACAAGCCAATTTTGCATTTTGCAGTGCAATTTACAGTGATCGAGAAACATTTCGGTCTGAAGAGATAGATTCCCATATACTGTGACAATTGCAGAAAAGGTACCAAAAATGTTTTTTTATTTGAAGATTTTTTTTTAAAAATGTTTCATTTATGAGATACAACGATGTAAAGTTGAACCGTATATTCAACCGATACGCGCGCGGGTCGTATTTGCTATCTTCCGTTTCGAACTTTTCCTAAATAAAAAAACCTTTTTCATTGTCTTATAGGAAATTTTCCGACGGATCTAATGGTAGTAGACGCAACATTCCATCTCATTGCAAATATTCAAAAATCCACATTTTTCCAAAAAAATCACATTTTCTTGGTATTTACATTTTTTAACTTTAACTTGTTATATTTCGGAAGTTACTTGGAATATTTTTATTATTTTTGCAGGAAAATGTGTCTATATGTATTATGAATGTATTTAACATATAAAAATACAATAGCTTTGTTAAATATCTACTTAAAAAAAACTAACGTCGAACAAGCCAATTTTGCATTTTGCAGTGCAATTTACAGTGATCGAGAAACATTTCGGTCTGAAGAGATAGACTCCCATATACTGTGACATAATTGCAGAAAAGGTACCAAAGATGTTTTTTTATTTGAAGATTTTTTTAAAAAAATGTTTCATTTATGAGATACAACGATGTAAAGTTGAACCGTATATTCAACCGATACGCGCGCGGGTCTTATTGCTATCTACCATTTCGAACTTTTCCTAGATAAAAATTACACGAAACTATATCTTCGAAAACTAAAACAATAAAACATACGATGTAAAATTTCTTCTTCTACATCTGATATTGAGGTAGTCAGGATTTCTGGTATTACTGTATATTCTGTTTTGCTTAAAACAGGAGGCAATGCCAGCATACATTGAACCTCCAGCAACGGGAGCCACGGCTTCACTTTCAATTCCAATTCCATCTGTCCCATTTATTCCAAATACTGCCTCCTGGGTCAGTAAAGAAAGACATTTTTCGTCAAAAACTGTCCAATTTACGTCTATTTGTGAACCTCCCCCAGTTTTACAGCAACTTCGGTTCATTTCCGCTGCCTTTTTTTAACATTGTTCTTCATATCTGTCCAAACCTAAATAAATAACCATTGAAGAAATAATTTTATTTAAATAATTAAAATTGAATTTTTATCTCACTCTTTTCCACTTTACGGTAGTTTTTTCTGGCCCTTCCATATTATTTAATAAATTAGTTAAATTCTCCCACAGCGTACACCAGGTTTTACGACCTTCCATTCCCAACAATTTTCCACGGGCAAAATCAGGATGATCCTCCATAAAGTGAATAGTCCCTATTTTCTGCAATTTCGTAACTTTTTCGTCGCGTTCAATTTTCATTTAAATTTGACGCGTGTCACTTATGTACACAGTAAATAAAATCCCCTACTATTTGCAACCAGTGATTACCAAATATCCCTATATATTGTTATAAATATCAACGTCTTATGACGTCATCAACATCATAACCGATAACAACCTTACATCTTGTTATGAATTAGATAGACCCCCTGGTCCTTCCCCTTTTTGTTTATTGTTTTATCCTATGCTTCTCTAGTAGCGAGTAAGTTTGTATTTTTCAATATTATTTCTTCGCAAATGTTTAAGATACCAATACTAGAGTTAGTCACCTGTTATTATAAAGGAATGGTACGGATATTTGTTTAGTATACTTTCTAATGTTTCCGAGAATAAATCTAAAATCATTTTTAAAGTCGTAAGAGTGTGAAAAGTAAACTACTCCAAAGATAATATTTCTGAATTTGTTTTTGATGTTGAGGAACATTCAATGAGATTTTTGGTCTATAATTTGAATATCTGATATAATACATTTTGAGAAGATAATAAGGCCACCAATAGCTTTGCCAGTGTTAAAATTTTTTGTTGCTAATAGCTGATATTTATTGTAATCTATTAAAAAAGGTTGATTTTCTTTTATTTCATAATTAGCCCAAGTTTCGCAAAGGCATATTAAACTGTGTTGTAGAATGAAATATTGTTCGGAGTTACTTAACGTCGAAATGTACCCATATCCTTGAATGTTCCAAAACATAATTCTTGAGCTTTCTTTTAAGTTATTTAGACTATTCTTGAGTTTTTTGGAGTATTGTCACTTTGTGATTTTGTTACGTGTTTGTCCATGGGGCCTGTGTTCTGTGTTTGAGTTTTTAGGTTTTCGTTTCTGTTCTGAAATCCTTGCTGCTTTTATTTCTTTTAATTTGAATTGTGTTTTATCCATAACTGTATTTGTTTGATTACTTGTATGGAAGCTTTCCTCATCCGATTCATTGATATTTTCTTCGTTGTTTATATTGTTAAGCCCCTGAAGAGATATGTATATTCCACGCGATGGTCCTGGAGTAGGTATGATGATTCCATATGATTCTTCAATTTCAGGTTCTTGTTCGAAATATTTGCAAGTATATGCCTTGTCATTTATGTAAAGGTGTTCTGATATAGACCAACTTTCTAACGTTCCAGTTTTGCTTTTTTAGGTGTGATTTTAAGATCTTCCTTCATTGTACTACTTTTGGACTGTAGTCTTCTTCGATATGTATTTTTGTTCCTTTTAGATTTTTAGTTTCCTTCTTTATTCGTTTTGAGATCAGTTCCAACAATACTGGTATTATTTTGTTTCTATTGAATTTTCTTATTTCCTCAAATTGTTGTGTATTTATTTTGGTAAGCTGCATTTTTCCCCTTAACAGTTGTGTAATTTTCAATAATAAAGTAGATTGTATTCTAAATTCAAATGTAAATAGTGTAAATTCGCACGCTAAAAAACAAACATAAATTAGTTTTTCAAGTAATAATAGGAACGACAAGGACCAGAATAGAAATCGAAGTTTTAATAATTCATATTTTGATCAGGTTAGAGTAAATAATCGACAAAGAAACGTAAATCAAAAAATCCCACGAAATTCAGTAATATAATGTGTTGAAAATGTGGAAAAAATGGACACATAAAGAAATTTTGTACAGTAAAGATGTTAAAAACAGAGCAGACAGTTACATGTGTTGATAAAAATGCGAAATTTGAGAGTGAATGTGATATATATGCGTGTAAGTGATAACGGAACGGATAATACGATTAGACCAGATAAAGATAATACTATAGATGTATTGTTGCTATCGGCCGATGGAAAAAACCCCGCTATTAGCTATTCTCGCAGTTGGCTTACAACCGTCGAGCAGTGCAGACGTGTGGTTCTATTCCGTGCGCGTGCAGTGTCGAAAAGTGTGTCATACAGTGTGTGCTTACAGTGCAAATTTATTTCCTGTGTTCATCGCAATGAAGTATTTCGAAGAAGATTGAAAAGTCAATAGCTAAAATAACAAAAAGAGACGGCGTCTTCTTTTTGATTCCACCTAGCGGGAAAACATCTACACTGCCAGAGCTTAAGAATGCAGCATTGGTACTTAGAAACCAGCCAAGCTCAGTAAATAACCCGGCACATCCCCAACCAACCTAGCTATGCCTGTTAACCATTCACCACCTAGAAATTCCAATACAACATCAACTACGACTTATCCTCAGACACTTTCATCAACCAATACGCCCCCAGCCAACCCCATAACGGACGCTTCTCAGAATCCTCTCCAAACTAATACTGCAATTCCCTTTACACAGATATCCGAAATAGAAAATCAGTCTCAAACACAAAACTCTCCTACAGGATACACCCAGATTTTTCCACCTTCATCGAACAGCGCGAACAGTAGCTCAGAATGGCAAACAGTTTAATCAAACAAAACAAAACGAAACAGTCCAGAAATTAACAGCAAGAACGTCAGACAAAAAACTCTAACTGATTTTGTGGTAAGGATAAATACTCAAAATAGATTCCAGGAATTAACTAATCAAGACCCAGAACATGATAATGATGACGAAAATACACTTGAAAAACGAGAACCTAAACCGCCACCTATTTTTATTCCTGATATAATTAAATTGCAACCATTACTGGAAATATTGAACTTAGTAGCCAAGGATGATTATTTTATAAAATCAATGTCAAACAATCAGGTTAAAGTCCAACCCCATACATCTGAGAGTTACACAAAAATCATTAACACCTTAACAGAGAAAAAAACGGCTTTTCATACATATCAGTTAAAACAGAAAAGAAATTTTAGAACAGTCCTAAGAAATATCCACTACTCTGCGGATATAGAATATTTGAAAACTGAAATAGAATCGTATGGTCACAAAGTTATTAATATTCACAATATTAAAAATTGGAAAACTAAACAGCCGCTTCCCGTGTTTTATGTGGACTTAGAACAGCAGGAAAATAATAAAAAAGTATACGACATTAAATATTTATTAAACTGCAAAATTGAATTCGAACCTCCGCGAGTAAAACGACAAATCGTACAGTGTACTAATTGCCAAAGATACGGACATACCCATAACTACTGCGAGCGGCAAGCACGCTGTGTGAAATGTGGGAAAAATCATCATACATCTACGTGTGAAAAACCATCTAATACAGATGCAACCTGTGCCTTATGTGATGGAAAACACCCTGCAAATTATAAAGGTTGCGCAATATACAAAGAGATTCAAAAAAGAAAATATCCCACTTTACGTACTAAACAAATTACTCAACGACCTACAAATAATAATGTCAACATCCGTCCAGCACAATATGTAGACAATAACATTACATATGCAAGTGTTGCAAAAATGTCTAATCAGCAACCTACTAATATTAATGCAAATACTGCAAAGAATTCACAGGTCTAGACGCCAGCTAATGAAATCGTTACCCCGGAAATAAACACACAAGGTAATTCTAATAAAAATCTAGAACAAATGTTATGTAAACTAATGGAACGTATGGACACACTGTTAAATATTTTAACAACATTAATTTCAAAAATAAAATGAATACTCAGATGAAAATTGTATTATGGAATGCCAACGGCTTGGCTCAACATAGCCAAGAATTAAAATAATTTATTATTAAACACCAACTAGATATAATACTTATATCAGAAACTCATTTTACGAATAAAAACTACCTTAAATTACCAAATTATTCAATATATTCAACAAATCATCCTGACGGAACGGCTCATGGTGGAACTACAATTATTGTAAAAAATTCAATTAAACATTATGAACTTGTAAAATACCAGAAAGAATATTTGCAAGCCACAAATATAAAAATTGAAACGCTATCGGAATCTTTTGTAGTGTCAGCAATTTATATGCCACCGAAACATGTAATTAAAAACGAAGAATGTACTACCTTTTTTAATACATTGGGAAATAAATTCATTGCTGGTGGAGATAACAATGCTAAACACCAAATTTGGGGATCGAGACTCATTACACCAAGAGGAAGAGAATTACTCAAAACTATCCAGAATAAACATTACATAACCCTTTCAACTGGAGAACCAACCTACTGGCCGACTGACCCAAATAAAAATACCTGATCTACTTGACTTTTTCATAGTCAGTGGAAAATCAGAAAAATATTTTAAAGTAGAATCCTGCGTAGATTTATCATCAGACCACTCACCCGTAATTCTAATATTCAGTACACAAATACCAAAAGTAGATAAACCCGCCTCTCTCTGTAATAAAAAAACGAATTGGCACAAAGTCAGGAACATACTAGAAAGTAAAATCTCGTTAAATGTCAGCTTAAAATCTCAAGAAGACTTAGATAATGCTGTAGAACATTTAACAAAATCAATTCAGGAATCAACTTGGCAATCGACCCCAATACAAAAATCTTGTAATACTGTAATAAACATACCAGCGTACATCAAACATTTAATAGCCCATAAACGGAAAATTAGAAGAATCTGGCAGACAACTCGAGACCCCCAAGTAAAAAGTAAATTAAATAAAGCCACCAAAGATTTGAAAAAAATATTGCAACAAGAAAAAAATGAAACAATTCAAAACTATCTTGAGTATTTATCAGCGACAGAAGCAAGTGACTACTCATTATGGAAAGCAACGAAAAAAATCAAACAGCCCCAACAACATATTCCACCTATTAGGAAAGAAGGCGGACTATAGGCAAGAACTGACTCTGACAAAGCTCTAGCGTTTGCAAATCACCTAACAAATGTATTCCAACCTTTTCCACCCTCAATACCACCAGAAGATGAACAATTCATATACAACACGTTAGAATATCCCTTTCAGTTGGATTATCCTATACAACATTTTAAACCGAAGGATGTTCTCGAGATAATATGCAAACATATAAATCCAAAAAAAAACTCCGGGATACGATTTAATCTCTGGAAAAATTTTAAGACAACTCCCATATAAAGCAATCATTCTTATAACTTATATATTTAACACAATCTTAAGACTTGGAGTTTTTCCATCACAATGGAAAGTAGCTCAATTTATTCTTATACACAAACCAGGGAAACCCGCTGAGGAAACATCGTCCTATCGTCCAATAAGTTTACTACCTGTACTTTCAAAAGTATTTGAAAAACTTTTCACCACAAGACTGGAGCCCAAACTTATGCAAAGAAAATTAATTCCTGATCATCAGTTTGGCTTCCGAAAACAACACTCAACTATTGAGCAGGTTCATAGAGTAGTCGACGTAATAAACAAAATATTTGAAAGAAAACACTACTGTTCAGCAGCTTTTATAGATGTTTCGCAAGCGTTCGATAAAGTGTGGCATATTGGCCTGCTATATAAATTAAAAAGTAACATCCCTCATACCTTCTATCAAATCCTAGAATCCTATCTAACAAACAGATATTTTACAGTAAAATACAAAGAAGAATGTAGTCCATTATACCCAATCAAATCAGGAGTACCCCAAGGTAGTGTTCATGGACCTATTCTCTACCTCATTTACACAGCTGATATTCCAACAACTCCAAATTCTACAGTTGCCACATTTGCTGATGACACAGCAATCCTAGCTTGTCATAAAAATTCAGCAGAGGCCTCACATCTTCTTCAAATACAGCTTAAAAAAATCGAAAAGTGGCTAAAAATCTGGAGAATAAAAGCCAACGAAACCAAATCAGTCCATGAAAACTTTACCTTGAATAAAAGTACGTGTCCTGCGGTAACATTCAAAAGCCAACCGCTACCGCAAACTGAAGAAACAAGATATCTAGGAATACATCTTGATAGAAGACTAACATGGCGTAAACACATCTTCTCAAAAAGAAAACAACTGGGATTAAAATTCAGGCAGCACTATTGGCTGTTAGGTAGAACTTCCAAACTGTCACTGGAAAACAAACTACTGATATATAAAAGCATCTTTAAACCAGTCTGGACGTATGGAATACAACTCTGGGGAACAGCAAGCAACTCCAATATTGAAATACTTCAACGCTTTCAATCTAAGTGCCTCCGAACAATTACAAATGCTCCTTGGTATGTGCCAAATGTAAACATCCATAGAGACCTCAACATGTGTACAGTGAAAGAAACAATCGAATAATTTAGTACCAAATATCTTAAAAGACTTGAAGCCCACCCAAACACAAGTGCAGTGAAATTGTTAGACAGCAGTAAGGACATATGACGATTAAAACGTTTTAAACCATTAGATTTAGTAGATAGATTTAACTAACATTATATAGCAAATATTTTGTCAGTGGACAAATGCTCCTCATGTAATGCATTTGCTATTATATTTTTACTTATTATCTTATATTTAGATAGATTGTAAAATTCTTAGGAGATACAAAAAATAGCTATTCTCGCGATTCGATGATGTTACATACGCAATTCGAAAAGAACGCAAAAGATATGACAGAGGTGGATAAGAATTTAATCCACTCTGATAAAATTATTTGAAATGAATTTAATTTTTTGGGTATTTAATTGATATGAACTGGATTTGATATTGCATTATGATTGCAGCCCCGAAAGAAAGAATGGCTTGTTCAAGTCCCGTTACGACCATAGCTATCAGAAAGAACCTGGTAATGAACTGCACGGGCGACAAGCTGCTGCGACTACGTTAACAGGCAGAGTACCGTTATCAGGAGGTAGCAACAGGAACCAACATCATCGTCCTGCCCATAGCTTAGAGTATGAAAGAAACCAACGCAGATCAAAATCTAAAAAGGCGACATCAGCAACCTGAGGGACATCTGGTAGCCATCATCTAATAGTTGTTAGTTATATTTTGATTATTATATTATTATACATTTTTTGCTATTGTTAAAAAATATATAAAAATCTAAGGGGCAAGTAAAATGTAACAATTCTTAGTATTTGCATAGATTTAATTTGTTTTAATTAATTTAAATAATTCAGTAAACTGAAACAGTATATTCTTTGTTTGTAGAGTTCTTGCTGACAGGAAATTCGATGTTTTCAAAATTTTTTTTGGCATTAATAGTTCACACTTAAATTTTTAACTGGAAAAATGTCACATATGAGTTTACAAAAAATGCCGGAAGATAGCGCAAATAACACTTTACCTCTGCCCGAAATCATATAGGGAGATGCATGTCAATAGAAACCCCCCCCCCCCCAAGTTAATAAATTAATAAATGTATTACTTGTATAATATGTGCTTGTTTTGTGCTGTAATAAAAATATTTTGTGCTCAACTCGTTTACAAGATATTCAAATTTAAATAATGAAAGTCCAATGACATGCTGAGTCCCCCCAAGTTATAATATTGAAAATTTCATTTCACTATTGTTTTGTGCTGGTTTTCATGATTGTTTTGTTTTCATATATCACTTATCAAATCTTAATATTATATTTTGCTGTGTACGATAATTTGTTTTATATATTTTTACAATTTTTCAATGTTTACTCTGGGATTTTTTTATTTAATTTAATATTTGGCCCTCTAGGAAACAAATGTGAATTACTAGCAAGCAAGCGATCCCTTCTTTATCATCACGGTTCGGGGTGTGAGCGTTGGCACACCATCATACCTATCTCCCACCGCGGTTTTGTTCATTGTTTGGCGCCTTTTTAGCCGGTAGTGGCACGTGTGTAGCTCTTAATTGTTTCGTTTTGTTAGTTACTACTAGTTTATTATTGAACTATTGTTTTCTAAATAGCTACATAAATTATAAAATCAATAATAAATATTTTTGTGCAATTTTATTCTGGTAAATAACTTTTTATAAGTTAGCGTAGACATAACCTAAAACTTTTAATTTTTGCATTTTATCTTGTAAGTAGGATTATTCATTATTGATAAAATTTTGCATATTATTTATAGATACATTTTCGTTATAATGCAACGAAAGACGTTTAGTGAAATTTACTACAGACAGAAACGTCGTAGAATCATAGAAAATATGAACAACAGCAACAATTCTACCGAAAATATACTAAGCATGGTACAGACTTGGCTTTCATCCAAGCCAATAGCGCGAAGCCAATATCATCTTGATTGCGAAGCCTGGCAAAAGTAAAACTGACCCAGCATCATACAGACTTATTTCTCTACTAAACGTTCTGAGCAAAATCTATGAGAAAATATTACACAAAAATCTTCTACTGTTTTTGGAAGATAATGAATTAATTCCCAAATACCAGTACGGATTTCGTCCTAAACACTCAGTTTAGGACGCAGTGTTGAGAATTTCATCAACAATAGCGAGTGCACTAAATGCAAAGAAAATGGTCGCCGCCTGCTTTCTGGATATTGAACGGGCGTTCGACAAACTGTGGCATGATGGTATCATCTACAAACTTAATACACTCAACGCTCCAGCCCAGCTAGTTCGCGCTATAGCAGCCTTTTTAAACGAACGCACCGCCAGAGTTAGAGTAGGAGCCCACCTCTCCAGGGCATTTCAAATTCTCGCCGGCGCTCCGCAGGGGAGTGTCTCGTCTCCTCTTTTATTTACAATTCACTGTATAGATATTCCAATACCGAGAGAAGCCACGCTGAAAACAACAGTACGCTGATGACACAGCGTGCTGGTCCATCGCCCGCAACCCCAAGAAGGCTACAAAAGACCTGCAAGCTCACCTCCGTCGGCTGGAGAACTGGATACGCCGATGGCGTATCCGCTCCAATCCAGAAAAGAGCCAGTTCCTGGTATTCCACCACAGAAACCAACGAGTGTTCGATGAGTTACAACTTCGGTTGTGACGCACTGTCATCTTCTGCTCCAGAGAGACAAAGTACCTAGGTGTCTTATTCAAAGACACTCTCTACTGGAAACCGGAAATTCAGAGATGCAGCAACAACATGCGAAGCCGAATGTCGGCGGATGCAGCCTCCGTACATAAATGCAGACATACAAAATGTTTGTGAGACCTCTAATTGATTTCAAAGCGGTGCCACTGGCAGGAGCCGGAAGACATCTTCTAACCCCACTAGCCTCAGCAGAGCGAAAATCTCACAACCTGCCTCCCTGGCTTCCCACTAGGAATGTCAAGGCGACGACAAATCATCAACCAATTGATGAGAGAATCCAGGTATTGCAACGGAGATACATCGACCACCGCCTTGTCAACAACAACGACGCTGCTGCACCAACCCATAGCATGGCTCCCGAAAAAGCCACGCTACAAATACCCCTACCCCCATTTCATTTTATTACGACAAGCTACTGACGTACCAGAAGACTTACAAGAAATCTTAGACATCGCCCCCCTCACAGTAAGATAACACAAACATCACAAATTTGAAATGTATTTTTGCAAATATATATGTAATGATTTTTTTTTTACATATAATACAGGTTACACATGTGCTGAAGAGGGTATGTGCCCTGAAACAGCAAACGATATAATATAATATGTACCATATAAATTGTAATTATATATAACCAATAAACATATATTGAATTGAATTGAATTGAATTGAAGCCAAGGATTGCTCTGTAGACTTGCTCTGTACACTTATTACCTAGCGGAATATATACAGTCCACACAATTATTTGTGCATCATTTTAAAACCAGCGACCTAAATCCCAACTTTATAATTTGGTCCAATCGAGCCAGATTCAAAAAGTGACAATCAACAAAGCATTGTCGTGATCAAACTTAAAGTGTGAATTAAAAACAAAAAGTGACAATCAACAAAGCATTGTTGCGATCAAACTTTGAGTGCCAATCAAATTTCATCTGTAGCAGTTCCTATCTACAAGGATCAACAGAGCAATATCAAATTTGGAGGACAAAAGGTTAGTAATCATTACTTATTCCTGTCAATTATTTCCCTTCATTGTGTAAACTTTCCAATTAACGTGTGTATTTCAATTCAATTCAATATCACAAAATGACTGAGTTAGAAGATTTGTTAAGTCAGCGAAAAATTGTTAAATCTTCAAAGATGAGATTTTTAAATTACGTAAATTCTAATGATAAAAACGATGTAAAGAAACTTATTGGGAGATTATCTGATTACAAAAAATTAATAGAAAAATATAATTCCATACAAGATAGTATAGAGATACTTTCCAAAAAAGAGAATAGTAACGATCGCGAAGAATTCGAAAATAGTTATTATGATATTTTATCTAAGGCTGAATAAAAATTAGAATCACTGAATAAAAACATTCCGAGTACTTCCACAAGTTCAATAAACACCAATGAAATTAACAGTAGCAGTAACCAAACAGTTCATTTACCTATAATAAACTTACCTCATTTTAATGGCAATTATACTGAGTGGGACAGCATTCCATGATAGCTTTTTATCACTTATTCATGAAAATGTCAATATAACAAACATTAAATTTTTTTATTATTTATGAAGTAGCCTTGGTAAAGATGCGAAGCGTACAATAGATACTTTAACAGTTTCCGCAAAAAATTATGATAAAGCTTGGAATATACGTAAAGAACGCTATCAAAATAAACTATTAATTGTGCAAAACCATATTCACGAATTATTCAATTTACCTACTGTCTGAGGTTATGAGATAATAAAGGAGTGCGATCAAAAATTCAATAAGATACATGTAGGGTATAGAAATCTACAACCAGTAAAAATATCAATATATGCTTACGCCGATGACGTAGTAATTATGGCAAACAGCGAGGAAAAAATGCAACAAAATGTTAACACCTGGAATGAAATTATAAAGAAATACAATATGAAAATAAATACGACTAAAACCAAAATAATGGTAATCTCTAACGAACCAACAACTGCTAATATAACAGTAAATAGTGAAACAATTGAACAAGTTAATAAATTCCAATGTTTAGGCATAACAATAACAATAGATAGTAACGGCACACAAGATGCTGACATAAATGAAAGAATAATTAAAACGACAAAAATATATCACGCAATGAAACACAATTTTATAGGAAAAAAAAAGAAATAAGAAATAAAACAACAATGACGATATTTAACACAATACATAGAGCAATATTAACGTACGGGTGTGAATCATGGATATTGTCAAATAGAACGAAAAGTAAAATACAGGCGATACAGATGAAACATCTAAGAAGAGTTAAAGGAGTAACAATGTTAGATAGAGTAAGGAATGAAGCCATCAGGGAAGAACTGCAATGCAAACCAATACTAGATTTCATAGAAACAAGACAACTAGCCTGGTGGGGACACATGATACGAATGAACGAAGGTAGACCGGTACGCCAAGTGTGGATGACCAACGTTACACCGAAAAAGGGAAGGCCAAAGGACACATGGGATAACGTAATAAAAATAGTGACGAAAAGAAACATCCCGATGCAAGAAGCAAGAAGAATCGCAAAGGACAAGAAACAATGGGCAAAATTAGTGCACATGTGAAATTACTGGACATTAAATTATGTAAATAAAAATAAGATTAAGTGAAAATGTATGCATCCTACATCTGAGGGTAGAAGGATGAGTGACTATATATATATATATATATATATATATATATATATATATATATATATATATATACCGGGTGTCCCAGCTAGACCGACACATGAGAGTTTTACATAGGAAATTAGTTAATTATGAATAGTATCTCCCCAGTGAAAGATATTAACTTGAAATTTTGTATGCTTTGTGGGGCATATTATTTCTATGGATTAAAGTTATTTGAAATATGTAATTTCGTCTGCAAGACGAGATTTATTAAATTATAAAATCTAACATTTTCGTTCAAAATCAGTCAGCCATGGAAATAAAAGAAAATATCTATGTGACAGTTCTGACAGTTAATGAGGTGCCATTGTAGATATTTATATTTTTGTAATATTGGTATATTATTTAACAAAAATAAACTAAATTCAACTTAAATAATATTAAAATACAGGGAATAAAAATTAAAATCAGTGATACTTCACTAAACTGTCAGATAAATATTTTCTTTTATTTCCAAGGCTGTCTGATTTTGAACGAAAATATTAGATTTTAAATTTAATAAATCTCGCCCTGCAGACAAAATTGCATATTTCAAATAAGTGTGATCCATAGAATTAATATTCTCCGATAAGTATACAAAATTTCAAGTTAATATCTTGCACTGGGGAGATACTATTCATAATTCAGCCTTATGCCTTCTTGCGTGTAGACGTGTTTAGTTTACGCTCCGTTGCAGTTTTTTTGTGTTGCTGAATTTAAGCTACTTTGTTTTTTTTTTATTGATCACCAAAAACATGGGTACCAGAAATACTACTAGTATTGTACAGCAAACCATCAGCTCTCTGTTGACAAACGATACATTCATAGATAAATTGTTTGATAAAATCATTGATAAATTCAACACCATGTTGGAGAAACAAAAACTTTACTACGAAGGAATTATTGCCGATTTGTCAGCGAATCTGAAAATGAAGGAAGATCGCTTGGACCAGCAGGAGCAATACTCTCGAAGAAACTGTATTTGTGTGTTTGGTGTCCGTGAGGTGGAAAACGAAAATACCGAAGAAGTGGTGTGTGCAGTGATTAAAGATAAGTTATCAGTGCCTGTGACCCTCGATATGATTAATCGCTGCCATCGTACGGATAAAAGACTCTCAAATTTTAATAAATCTTCAGTCCACACTAAATCTAAACCTCGCCCAATAATTATTAAATTCACTTCTTATAAATATAGAACATTAGTGCTTGGGAACCGTAAAAAACTGCGTGGAAGTGAGATCAGTATGAAAGAAGACTTGACCAAAACTAGACTTAATCTACTGCATCAAGCTTCTGAAAAATATGGTTTCAAAAATGTGTGGTCCAAAGACGGTGTTATTTTTTATAAACTTGGGAACTGTATAAAGAGAGTAATACACTCTGATTTAATGGATGCTTAGATTATTATAATGTTACATTTCACCTGTAAGCGTCTAACTTTTTCATTTTTCTTTTGCCCTTTATAAATTTTGTACATTTGTAACCCCTTTTTATATCTTGTTACACTTAATTTTTAATAAAAACTTATGAATTTCTTTCTATCTGTTAAACAAAATTTTTTAGAAGTTCTGTTACAAGTAATTTCTTATTCACACTTTAATTAATCTCACTACTTTCGCTCACATTTGTCATTTTGTCACATAGGGTTATTGACCGTATACACTGTATACTTGATGGCAATTTTAAACATCTGATAAAATTTGTTTTAAACGATATTTCTCTGGAACTAATGATCGGATATGAAAAATAAAAAAATGTTGAAAAGAGAATTGAAAGGCCTTTCGAACTGTGTCATGTTTGACACCCTTTTCCATTTAAAATTTTTGAGGTGCAGTCCACACCCATTTTAGGGTTGAAGTTATGCCATTGGTACTAATCCAATTAGGTGTCCCCCTTTATATTAAAATTGACGTATTCGAGCGTTTTTTGCAAAATTAATGTTAAGTGGCCAAAAATTGCGCTGATAATTTTCGCTGGGCCACCCTGTATCTAATTTACCATGTAGTATTTTTAAACATGCTGATCCAGTTGTCGATGAAGATCTTTATCAGCCATCCCTCTCTATAACAGTAAAATGTGACACTAGTTTCAATAATTTCAACGTTTCCTTCTATTCTATTATTTAACTTTCGCTCTGCTACCTATTCTTTACTTTACCAATTACTTTCGGAAGCTAATTGGACTATACTGGAAAATTACAACAATGTTGATGCTGCTTTCAGTGCATTTTTAACATAATTTATAATATATTCACCATCTATATTCCTAAAACCGTACGTCGATTTTCTAAGTATCCTCCATGGTTTAATTCTCATATTATACAAACAATTAAACTTAAAAACGAATTTCATACAGTCTATAAATTACATTAAACCGATTATTATTTTTTAGATTTTAAGCGTCTTAGAGCTTTGGTTAAAAAAGAAATCAAAATTAACCACAAGGAATACATGACGAACATTGAACATAACTTATCTGCTAATCCAAGTAAATTTTGGTCGTATGTTGGCAATAAGAAACAAAAATGTAATATGCCTGAAATTATGCAGCTTAATAATCATGAATTATCCAATCCTTCTGATATAGTCCAAGGGTTCGCTGAGTTTTTCTCTAATGTTTACGTTGATTCCGATCATTCTTTTTACTCTACTCTTTCTAACACAAATTCCTCTAATTCTAATATAGTTAACATTTCTAATATATCCGATGAAGATATATTATTAGCAATTCAACATCTCAAATTAACACGAAATCCTGGCCCAGATCTTTTACCTTCGTAAATAATAAACTACAGTTATGAAGAGATTCTACCAGCTAGAGAGAAAATTAGCACAAAATGAGAGTTTGAAAAAGTCATACCGTGAATATATAAATATTAGTAACAGAAAATGACAGAAATTTCCAAAGCATTTTATCGAGAGAAAATCCTGGACAAAATTATAAAATTTATACCCTAAATACAGTTACATACGCTGTTAGTTCTGCGCCCTTTCTAGCCATGCGATTCTTGCATCAACTCGCATACGAATCAGCTGAGGAATTTCCAGTAGCTAGTGAAGTAATATTAAATGATTTTTATATGGATGATCTAATCACTGGCACAAACTTGTTTGAAGATGCACTTAAATTAAAAGATTCATTAATTCTTATATTGAAACGCGGATGTTTTGAATTGTATAAATGGGCATCATATACTACAAATTTATGACCAGACTCAAGTGAATCTAATATATCACAGGTTAGATTAGACAGTAATATGGAGACAAAAACACTGGGTTTAATTTAGGATTGTAAAAATGATTTTTTGAAATATGAGATACAGCTTAAAAATCATCACAATAAAGTTACAAAGCGAATTATTTTGAGTACAATTGCAACAATATACGATCCCATGGGAATTCTGCTTGTACCCATAAAAATTATATTACAGCAGTTGTGGCAATTAAAATTAAGTTGGGACGATACAATTCCCTGTAATATAGCCAATACATTTTTTGAGTTTCTTGTACAGGTACCCATAATTAATGAAATTGAAATAGCTACAAAAATAATTCCTATGTATCCGTTCAAAGAGATTTATATGAATGGATTTTGTGACGCTAGTGTAAAGGCGTACGGGACAGTTGTTTATATTACGGAAATATATGAAAATGGTGACGTATCAAACAATCTTCTTTGTTCAAAATCGCGAAATGCCCCACTAAAGATTATTAGTTTACCTAAATTGGAACTTTGCGCCGCTGTTTTATTATCGCAATTAATAAGCAAATTAAAAGGTACTTTATCTATACAATTTGATAATATCTACTTATGGTCTAATTCAATGATCGCACTATTATGAATAGCGTCGACACCTAAACCTTTGTCGCAAATAGAGTTGCGTAAATTCAAACGCTCACTCATTTAACACAATGGCGACATGTGGACGGTAAAGAAAATCCGGCGGATATAATTTCGCGAAGCATGGATCCTTTACTTTTAAAAAAATCTAATTTTTGGTGGCACGGACTTTAATTTCTTTAAAAAATTCCACAAAATTGGCCTAATGTATCAGTAAATTTAACTAAATTACCAGAAGAAAGAAAAGTTGTATTAATATCTCGGAACAGCAAAGATATTTTACCGGTTTTTAATAGAATTAGTACTTATAAAAAATTAAAACGTGTAACAGCCTATTATTTTAAATTTATAAATAATTGTTCAAAAATAAGATAAACTGAAAAAATAACTGGCTCACTTACTGTTGCAGAAATAAATAAAGCAAATAATATTATAATTAAATACGTAAAAAGGTAGAATTTTCAAATGAAATTCAAAATATAATGTTGAAAAAACCTGTAGCTAAAGTAGTCTCGTAAAAGATCTGAATGTTTTTTTGGATAAAAACAATATTCTTAGAGTAGGAGGGAGGTTGCAAAATTAACCTTTAGCATTTAATCAAAAACATCAAGTCCTTATTCCAAAATGTCACATAATAATTAAATTAATAATACAAGATACCCACATTGAACAGTTACATGGAGGCATACAAGCAACGTTAGCAGCAGTAAGACAATATTTTTGGCCCATCACTTATGAACAAATAATGGGTAATCTTCCCGAAAAAAGAGTTACGCCTTCTCGGCCATTTTTATATTGTGGGGTAGATTATGCAGGGTCTATGAGCATAACTGAAAATCGGGGTCGAGGCAAGAAGAAAGTGGTAAAGACCTATGTCATGGTGTTCGTCTACTTATCAACTAAATCAATACATTTAGAGAATGATGGCGCGTCGCGGAAAGGTTAAAAAGTTGTGGTCAGATAATTGCATCAATTTTGTTGGCGCGAGTAATGAAATGAAACGTCTAAATTTATTATTTAAATCAAAAGAATTTAAAGATGTCGTCTTGCCAGAGTTAAACAATATTGGTAGTGACTGGAGTTTTATTCCACCAAATTCTCCTTACATGGGTGTCATTTGGGAAGCAGGAGTAAAGACATTTAAGCATCATTTTAAAAGAGTTACTGGAAGTTTAATAATTAATGTAGAAGAAATGTACACACTCTTAATCCTAATAAAGCTTGTCTCAATTCCCGTCCTATTACCTCTTTAAGTAATGATCCGAATGACCTGGAGCCGTTGACTCCAGGACATTTCCTCATTGGAACAACACTGACAGCCCCACTGAAACCAGAGCTTGCATCCCTGCCAGACAACAGGTTATCCAGATGGGAAAGGGTTGCAAAATTACGTCAACTCTTTTGGAGACGTTGGCAAAAAGAATACCTGGCCGAATTACAAAATCGTGGAAAATGGAAGACACCCACAACACCACTCACTGTTGGCGCCATGGTCGTTTTAGAAGACGACACACTGGAAACTCGCCAGAGTCGTGGAACTACACCCGGGAGCTGGGAGCGACGGCATTTTGCTCGTCATAAGGTTGAACACGTCAAGTGGTGTAACAAAACGAGGCATCCTTCGTGTGTGTGTTTTACCATTGGCTGAATTTAATGAAAGTGCGTGAGTGCAATGAAAAAGATAAAATTGTAAGAAACATTATAGTGTTAAAATTATGAACTATATAAATGTGTAACTAAATGTATTGACTACTAATTTCTATATGTGATATAATGTTATGTTATACTCGTATGTATACCTATATCATGTTTGTACTTTCAACTTATTATTTATGTGTTTGTTGATTGAAAAAATGTATAATTTTTCAAAGGCGGGAGGATGTTCAGAATTGTATGACAGGGCGAACTTCCCCCACCTCCAAAAAGAATATGTTTAAATAGCGTCCATCCCTAAAGCCGGGGACAGTACAACGGGTAGAAACTACCAAAACCATACGGATCGACCGATCAACTCTGCCGCCGCCCATCATCGAATCCATCCGGAACAAGCGCCGGATATACAGGGAGTATATCCGGACTCGGGACCCTGTCATTAAAATGCAATGGAACAGGAAAAACGCACGAATCCGCCGCGCAGTACTCCAGCACCGGGAGAAGCGATGGATGGACGCCTGCGCCGACCCCTGGACCCCCGTGACGGAGCCAAATTCTGGCGCCGTTTCAAGGTGCTGACAGGGCAATATTCCAGTCGCGAGACCAAGTTAAAAGTCGGGGATGAAGTCCTGACCCTGCCCCAGGACCAAGCCAACGCCCACGCCGAGGTGTTACGTAAAGTCTACGGCAACGCCACGGATCCGCTGTTCAATGAGGGACACCGACGCCACATCGACAACAGCACACCACGCCTGCTGGAGCAACCACTACTACAGGAGGAGGACGTAGTGGAAATAGACGAGGTGGAAGCCACCATCACACAGAAGCGCAAGAGCACGGCACCGGGTGAGGACGGTATCACAATCAGAATCCTCAAGCACCTCCCACTCGCAGCAAATTTCTTTCTTACCATCATCATCAACTCCTGTCTCTCCCTTGGCTACTTCCCTACACGTTGGAAACAATCAAAAGTAGTCATGATCCCAAAACCCGGCAAAAACCCTACAGATCCCTGCTCCTACCGACCCACATCCCTCCTTAACACCAGGGGGAAAGTGCTTGAGAAAATTATCCAACAGCGTCTAGAATCCATCTGTACTGACCTGAATGTGATACCAGCATTCCAGTTTGGTTTCCGTCGTCACCACAGCGTGCAAGATGCTCTTCTGCGCCTCCACAACAGCGTCACAAATGCCGGCAACTCCGGGGGCGTCGTTGCAACGGCATTCCTAGATCTCGAACGGGCCTTCGACCGCGTGTGGCACAACGGTCTACCGGCAAAGATCCACCAGATGCAGTGCCCTGCATTACTGGTACGGATCATTGCCAGTTTTCTACAAAATCGAACAGCGAAGGTGCGAGTGAAGGCGTCCAAATCGGAGGACATCGCCATCCGACAAGGAGTTCCCCAGGGAAGTGTACTTTCCCCGCTACTATTCCTAGTGTTCTGCAGCGACATCCCGGTTCCAGACAGAGCAAGCTGCAAGGTCCAGCAGTATGCCGACGACACCGTGATGGTGGTGTGAGGGCCGGTCAACCCAGCAGGTGCAGCAAAACCTCCAGCGCTACTGCGGCGAGTTGGAAAGCTGGATGCGCAGGTGGCGCATCAAACCGAACTCCCTGAAGACACAACTTGTCCTCTTCAGGTCCCAGCGAAAACGACCGGCACCTCTATCGTTGCATCTCTGGAACACCAGAATAACAGAGCAACGAAGCGCCAAATATCTAGGACATATATTCATGGCCACGCTCAAATGGGGACGGGACATCATCGCCTGCAAGAAGCAGATGTGGCAGCACAGCAGCCTCATCACGCGGCTACGAGGAATACTCCGTCGATGCTCCATCACCGTCCAGAGGCTAACATATAGGGTGTTTGTTAGGTCTCTAGCCGACTTCATGGCGGTGATGTACTCCACGCTGCAGCCACGACACCTGGGCCAGCTCGTAGCCACGGAGAGGAGGTTCCTTCGTCGGATGCTGGGCCTACCGTGGAGGTCACCCTCTGCTGAGGTGCATGCCGCGGTAGGCGTGCAACCCCTGTCCCAGCGGCTACAGAAACTGCAGCAGAGGTTTACTCGACGGTGCATCGAGGGGATCTCCGCGAGCGCCGACATCCTGCGTCAACTGCCACGTCTCGTTCCCAGGAAGCCATTGTTAAAGCAGCGGTCCCCAGTTGCTGCCCTCCTCCTTACACAAGACGGCCTACCCGAGGAACTACAAGTCGTCCTGGACAGGACTCCAAACAGCGTCCATTCCCATCCCCAATAACTTAAATTGTAAATCTACATTGGCATAACCTTTTCTTTTTTTTTGTGTAAATATTTAGAACACGACAAGAGCTGGAGAGGGCCATAGCCCTATATTAGCTCATAAAAATACTATAAACTGTAAATAATGTATATATTTGTGAATAATTAGTTAAATAAATCACATGAAATCGAAAGCTGGGGATAGCTCTGTAGACTTGCTCTGTACACTTATTACCTATCAGAATATATACAGTCCACACAATTATTTGTGCATCATTTTAAAGCCAGCGACCTAAATCCCAACAGATGACGTCATTAAAAAGATAAAGAATTATTAAAAAATTAAAAGAATTTATTATTGACCAAACCAAATTAAAACAATAACCGATTACATCAACCAATGCGAAATCTGTCTTGCCTTCAAACACGACCGTAACCTATTGAATCCTAAGTACAACATAACTCCCACACCATCAAAACCTTTCGATACCCTTCACATTGACACAATTGGTTTAGAGAAACCGAAATTTTTAACGATTATAGACTCCTTTTCAAAATATGCTCAAGCATATAAATTAAATTCGAACACCGAAATAGAAATAACAAATTAATACAATACTTCTCTCATCATGGCACACCCAGGCAAATAGTTTCTGATAACGGTCTCGAATTCAAAAACAATGTGATTCAAGAATTATTAGCTTTACACCGAATATAAATTCACTTCCAAAGTTCCCAACATCCAGACTCAAATGGCTTAATTGAACGATTTCATTCTACACTTGTCGAACACATTCGTTTATTCAATTTACTAGACAATTTTAAAACAGAACCAATTGACGGTATGTATGTTACGCGATTTTGGCTTATAATAATATCACACACTCCTCAACAAAAATTAAACTTTTAGAAATTATTACCGGACATTTGGACACAAATTCGCCTTTAGATATTGAAATAGAAAATAAAATTGTAATATATATATATATATATATATATATATATATATGTTTAAAATACGCGCAAATGCTGACGGAAAACGAGCACAAAGAAGAAGTCAGACAGTATGCTAGATAGCGTCTTTACGGCAGCGTAGGTGTGAACGTTCTGTTCAAGTTTAATGTATATTTATATATGTTGTTCTAAACTATATTGTAAATACATGTACTATATAAGCGGGCAATAAAGAGAAATATAGTACAATAATTGGCGACGAGAATAAACAAAATGTCTGTTCAACAAGTACAAGTGGGTCGAATGAATGAATTCGACGAAACTTTTCAGACCTATGTAAAAAGGCTTAAGTTATACTTCCTTGCTAATAATGTTGCGGAAGATAAACAAACTGCATATTTCTGTTTACTAATGGGTGCAAAAACATTTCAAATACTAAGTAACCTAACTGTTCCGGATGAACCAACTACATATTTATTCACAGAAATAGTGAAAACGTTGAAAACTTACTACACACCAAAAACGATTCAAATAGTGGAAAGATTTCAATTTAATAAACGAAATCAAGAAGAAAATGAATCGGTAACGAATTATGATCTAGCACTGAAAAAGTTAGCAGGTTCATGTAATTTTGGCGAGTTCCTATATGAAGCACTCAGAGATAAGTTCGTTTGTGGTTTAAAAAGCGAGAAAATGCAGCAAAGACTGTTAGCTGAAACAAAAGATTTCAGTTTCAGTGAAGCATTAGCTATTGCCAGTACCATGGAAATAGCAGAAAAAGAAATTCAAGGTATGCAGCGAACCACAGAAGTAATCAGATGAGTAAATAAGAAAAGAGGAAACTACACAAGTACACAAGAGAAGAAGGGACAAGGAGAGAAGAAAGAAAAGTGTAAGTGTTGTGGTAAAACCCATAGTGGGAAGTGCAAATATAGTGAGTAATCTTGTCACAATTGTGGTATAAAAGGACATTTAAGTAAAGTGTGCAAAGACAAACAGAAGAAGAAAATTAAATACATTGAAAAAGAGGCTGAATGTAATTCATATGAGGAAGAAGAAGTTGATTTTTTGTCAATTTATTCAGTAGTGGACAATAAAGCAAATCCATTTAAAATAAATATAAAAGTAGATGATAAACAAATAACCATGGAAGTGGATACAGGTGCTTCCGTTTCAGTCATAACTAAAAAACACTATAAAACGCATTTTTCAAAAATTAAGCTAATAAAAACGGAAACAAAACTGTATACATTTTCAGGAGCGTCACTTACTGTGTTAGGTAAAATAATAGTACCGGTCGAATATAATAATTTAAATGAACAATTACCTATTGTGGTTGTTGATTGTAAAACCGATAAAAGATTACCAATGCTGTGTGGGCGTAATTGGTTAAAAAGACTGAAAATAGATTTCAAATTTGTCTATAACATTTCCGAGACAGATCAAAATGTAAAAATGCATGTTAAAGATAAGTTAATTAAACGTAAAGACTGAGTTTAAATCAGTATTTGAACAAAAGATAGGTAGATTTAAGGGATCTAAGGTTAATGTAATCCTAAAAGAAAATCCAGTTCCTATTTTCAGCAAACCGAGAACAATACCATATTCCTTAAGAGATTCTGTCAAAGAAGAATTAAATAGACTAGTAAAGGAAGACATTCTATATCCAGTTACATCAAGTGAATGGGCAACACCAATAGTTGTTGTGGAGAAACCAAATCGGAAAATAAGAATTTATGGAGACTACAAGAAAACTGTTAGTACCGTGGAGCATTACCCACTACCCAATGTAAATGATTTATTCGCACAGTTAAAAGAAGGTAAGATTTTTACTGTTCTTGACTTAAGTAATGCTTATCAACAGTTAGAATGTCAGAAGAAACACAAAAGTTATTAACTATAAATACTCCTATGGGATTATTTAGATATAAACGTATGCCATACGGTATTACGAGCGCACCTGCTATATTTCAATCCGTCATGGATAATATTTTAAAAAATCTTGAAAATGCTGTATGCTATCTAGATGATATCTTGATTATCACTCAGTCGATTGAAGAAAACATGAAAATGGTGAAAGAAGTTCTTTCAAGATTAACAACAGCAGGAATCCGTGTGAAAGCAAATAAATGCAATTTTTTTAAAGACAACGTTACGTATCTGGGACACGAAATTGATAAAGATGGATTCAAACCAACATCAGAAAGCATTTTTGGGTTTGATAAACTTTTATGCTAAATATTTACCTAATTTGTCCAGTGAACTTCGTCCATTATATGATTTGTTAGAAGTAAATCGACATTGGTCTTGGACAAAAAAATGCCAAAATAACAAAAATAAATAGAGTTAGATATATAATGAAAGTATTGTTCGAGCATTGCTCACTAGAGGCGTCACTGTAGTTGTCATGATTTTTTGTTATTTATCATTATTTACGTTTTTGTTTTGTCAATGACGCGTTAGATTTGATTATATTTGAAACACATAAATTTAAAACTTCCAATTCTAATGTTAATTATAAAAGCACGGGTGCCTCTAGTGAGCAATGCGCGAACAATACTTTCATTTTATATCTATCTCTAGATTTCTCTTTGTGGCTTACCGAAAACATAACAAACCAAGAGAAGTTTTATTTAGTTATATTTTGTCGTTGGGCTGAAGTGCACAGGCTACTAATACTTGGAGTGTTTAGTATAATAGTTAGGAATCAACTTTTAAAAACTAATTTTAAACAAATAGTGGGGAGTGTTGTTTGGCTTGATGTAACGATATATCGGGATAAAAAACTTACAAAATTATTAACGAACGATTGCAATCAGGAAAACAAGAATATATCACAAAACTAAACGAATCCCGCGATAAATTACCGGAAATCCCTGAAACAGTTTTCGTACAAGTTATGAATATCATAATTTGTTATGTGTATCAAATTCTGTTTTGACTTCGCTTTATCATATGGAACCGGACCCCTTCCTGTTATAGAGTATAAATACTCATGTTATTTATTATTCGTGGTCATTCGTCACTCCTCACTCTGTCTTGTATAAGATATAAGTAATTTCATTGTATTAGGCAAAATAAATCTTTTTAAAAACAATAAACCTACGAGTTTTATTATAATTGGCGCAGTCGGTAGGATACGCGAAACGAAGTATTAATCGAAATCACGAGAAAAGTGATTAATTCGTTAAAATTAATCTTCGGTCGTTTCAAGGTTAATTCGCGTATCGCCTAAGAAATTACGACGAGTGACCCGGTCGCACAGAGCCACCAAAGGTAGAGCCAGTGATCGTCATCTCCAGGACAACCAGTCCATCTTTACGAGCCACCAGCCCGTACCAGTTCATCGAGAACAACATTCCATTTCCAGGACAACCAGTCCATCTTTACGAGCCACCAGCCCGTACCAGTTCATCGAGAACAACATTCCATTTCCCGGACAACCAGGCCGTCACCACGAGCCACCAGTCCGTAGCAGTTCATCGCGAACATCAACCCCCAGGACAACCAGGCCGTCTCTACGAGTCCCCAGTCCCTAGCAGTTCACTGAGAACATCATCCCCCGGTCATCAGGTCATCACCAGGTGCCAACCCAATTTTCTAATGAAAACACTATTCATTATTACTACATGTATTTTATTGTAAGTAAATACTTATTTTATTATATATAATTGTGAATATTCTATCACATTAACAATATGGCAGAAGCAAATACTGCAAATATAAAATTTGCATTAGAAACAGTACCAAACTACGATGGTAACCCAAAAACATTATCACATTTCATAAATTCAGTGGAAATAGTACAAAGATTACTTACCACCTTACAACCACCCTTAACCGACTTTCAAAAAGTCATAACACTGCAATATATTAAAGCCAAAATAACAAACAAAGCAGCTGAAACTTTAAAAAATGCAACATTCGAAAACTGGAATGCCTTAAAAACACATCTTATTAGTAATTTTGAGGACAAGCAAAATCCTGCTACCATTATTATAGATATCATGAATTTGAAACCTAGTAAAGACATTCCAATATTTGAAATTAGTAAAAGAAAAATTTGAATTATTCAAAGCAAAAGTAGCTCTTTTAGAACTAACACCAGAAAACAAGGCATGTTTAATCCAATTTCAAGAAACTATTATTACAACTCAATTTATTAGTAATTGCCACGATCCTTATCGTAATAATTTGGCTACAAGAAATCCAACAAATTTAATAACGATTGAACAGTTATTAACAAATGATTTCCAGTATTTACGACCAGGAAACAAATTCCAATTTCAACAAAAACCTCCTGTTCAGAATCATAATCAATCAAAAATTAATATCTCTAATAAACCATCCTTCTCACAATTTCCAACTGGCCCTGTAAACTTACACACACAACCCTCAACTTCAAGACCATTTACACCCCGGCAACAAGTTAAAAATGCCCAAGGTATTAAACCAACCCCCATGTCAATACAAACAAGAAATACCTACCAACCAAGACAAAACAATAATTACTTCCAGCCCCAAACTCGTAATTCTCTAAATTACGCTGCAGAAGAATTATTCCACAATGATGATTGTCAGACAATTTATAACCCAGAAATGGATGAAAATCAAGAATATGACGAAAATGGCCTAGAACAAAACGAATCAGAAAATGAAAATTCTTTTTTAGAAATGAAGAGCCTCGAAATTCAGGAGAAATCCTAAACATAAATTGCAATAGTAAATTACCTTTTTAAAAGTTAGAGATTATACTATTTTATTAGATACAGGATCTTCTATCAATTTAATTAGTGAAAATTATGTTAATAATAATAAGGATAAATTCAAAATTTATAATGAATCCTTTTCTTTTTCGACAGCATTAGGTAAAACAACCGGTAATCAATATATAATACTAAAAATTGAAAATGTTGAAATAAAATGTTTTCTATTTAATTTTCATAAAGAATTTAATATTTTATTAGGAACGCCAGCTCTAAAACAACTAGAAATAAAAATAGACTTTACTAATAATTCCGTTAAAATAAAAAATAAATTATTTAAATTACAATATTTTAATAATAACGAAATAAATATGACCGAGATTAACGAAATAAAAATTCGCGCTAATCATCTAAACCCAGAAGAAAAAACTAAATTATTTAATGTAATAAAAGAATATAATGACTTATTTTTAAAAGATAACCAACCATTGACTCATTCTACGACAATAAAACATGAAATAAAAACAACAGACGAAACACCAGTCTATTCTAAATCTTATCGCTATCCCGAATGTTATCGCGAAGAAATAAAGACACAAGTTAACAATCTTTTAAAAGATAATATTATACAAGAAAGTTATTCCCCTTGGAGTTCACCCGTTTGGATGGTCCCCAAAAAAATGGATGCTTCCGGAAAACGAAAATTTAGAATGGTGATAGATTACCGAAAATTGAATTCAAAAACTATTGACGACAAATTTCCAATCCCTAATATTACCGACGTAGTGGACAAATTAGGCAGAAACGTTTATTACACGACATTAGACTTACAATCCGGATTTCACCAAATTCAAATGGCAGAGAACAGTATTCAAAAAACAGCTTTTAACACAGATCAAGGACATTACGAATTCACAAGAATGCCCTTTGGACTTAAGAACGCACCAGCTACCTTTCAAAGACTAATAAATTACGTTTTACGTGACTATATAAATAAAATCTGTTTAGTATATTTGGACGACATTATAATTTTAGGAACAAGTTTGCAAGAACATTTAGAAAATATTAGAAAAGTATTTCAAAAATTACGAGAATATAACTTAAAAATCCAACTAGACAAATCTGAATTTTTACAAAAAGAAGTCGCTTATCTTGGACACATAGTTTCGGAACAAGGAGTAAAACCCAATCCTGACAAAATCAAAGCAGTCAAGGAATACCCAATACCCAAAACTCAAAAAGAAATTAAATCATATTTAGGACTTTTAGGCTATTATAGGAAATTTATACCAAACTTCGCAAAATTAACTAAACCTCTAACCCAATGTCTAAAGAAAAATAGTAAAATTGACATGAAAAATAAAAATTATATAGAAAGTTTTGAGGAAAGTAAAAAATTATTAATAAATTCACCCATTTTACAATACCCGGACTTTACAAAAACTTTTATACTGACAACAGACGCTAGTAAATACGCCATAGGTGCAGTATTATCACAAAATAGCGACGGTAAAGACCTGCCAATTTCATACGCTTCACGTACCTTGAACCAACACGAAATTAACTATTCAACCCCAGAAAAAGAAATGTTAGCCATTGTGTGGGCAACAAAATACTTTAGACCCTATTTTTATGGCGTCAAATTTATAATTAGAACCGATCATCAACCTCTTACTTGGCTTCTCAATTTAAAAGATCCAAATTCTAAATTAATGCGTTGGAAAATTAAACTAGACGAATATAATTATAAAATAGAATATAAAACTGGACGTTCAAACAGCAACGCTGATGCTCTTTCCAGAATAAAACCAAAATTCAAAATTACAGAAACAAATGACGATATCTTTGAAAAACACCATACACTGAAAAAAATCCATGTAAATTTACATTGTTTTTCAATGTAATTATTACATCATAAGTTGTGTAAAATTAAATTATCATGTAAATCAAACAATTTTTACATTTTAAACCAAAAAATTTACAAAATTCTGTAATAATTACACTTTTTAGGAATTTTACAGAGAGGATAGTGTAGTTTTACAAAATAGTGTATTATTTACAAAGTTTATGTAAAAAATACATAAATTTGGTAAATGTTCATGTTAAAATGTAAATGTGTTGGAAAATTCTAGATGCTCTTAGCACATGTATGCCTTATATGTGTGCATATAGGTAGACGTAATATTCTGTTGTCTCAACGAACGTGAATTATTGTGAATTTATTTGCTTTCTATAATAATTAGAACTGGTAAGTACTATTATAATTTATTGTATTAATAGTATATTTCTGAACTACCTAGTAAAGAGTTTGTTCCAAAGATAAATATCATGTAATTTTTCCCTTCTTACACTTTATTAGTCTATGCAGTCCAAGCAAACATGAATAATTATGATTAAACTATGGGGTGTTTAAAACGTCATCTTATGGACATGTATGTATGCTGTAGTGAAAGCAACACAGGATTAACTTTTGTACTTAATAAATGAATTCTATAAAAATTATAATGATATTACTTCTTATTACATAAAATACAGTTTTCCTGTGAATTACGAGAGGTTGCACGGCGAATGGCGAAACTAGTTGATTAGGCCTAAATTGGTGGAATGTAATCCAATTTACTTGCTATCTTTTGCTATTCGTGTGTATTTATTGATCATTATTGTTTTTCTTTGCTTGTACATGCTCATTGACAAATATTCCAGACTAGTACATATTCAAATTTCCCGCCAATTAGGGCTCAAGCTACTAGCTTCATCATATGACCTTCAACCTTCTGCAACTCACAACGTGCTCACAACAACGTACATAACATTATACGCCATAGCTTTGAGTAAACTATTGTTTCTTGGACGTAATTGCTGATGTTCACACGTGCTTACAAGAAGTATTAATTATTGAACAATTAAAGTAATCAATCAGTGATTAATATTCAAAATCATTTACGTACATATATGTAAGTACTAAACTAATTTTATATTTTTATTCCAGATTGTGTTCTTTTCTACACGTAACATAACCTGTTTTTCTTATCCATATTTACCCTGCTTCTGCCTTTATTATGTTCAAGTGTTATAATTGCAAATTTCAAACAAGTTTTATAAATAGTTATAATCGACATCAAATTTTACACAAAAATCAATTATCAAAATTTATTTGTGTTTTTCCGGGATGTTATATGCAATTTCGAAAATATTATAGTTTTAAACAACATATATTTCGTTCGCATAAAAATAGTAATATTGCCACAAGTCCATATAATTCAAATTATGAACATTGTTGTAATGTTCTAAGTTGTTCTTACATTACGAACAATAATAAAAAAATGATATCACATGCTTATAATCATTTAAAAAATGGCACACCATTAAAATGTTTTTTTAAGTCGTGCAGTAATACATTTTACAAAATTTCGACATTTCGATCACATATTTGTCGAAATCATAAGAGAATATGTAGTATTATAAAACGAACCAATAGTAACTTGACACAAACTGCACAAACGGAAAAAAATGAAAATTGTATAGATCTTTTGGAAAATGTGGACGTAGCAGATTATGTTTCTGAGGAAAACGATTCAAATGAAAGTTCACAAAATGACCTCATATCGCTTTCAAAATTATATTTGTTACTCAAGACAAAATATTTTTTACCGGAAAATACTTTGCAAGTACTTGTGGAAGGAATTTATGATATAAGTAGATTGTCGTCTGGAAATAAATTAGAAAAATCTGATCTGCCTTTTTCAAATGACTTTATCTATAAAGCTCATAATGAGACTACTGGAACTTTGCGTAATACATACAGTAGAAATAAATTTTATAAAAAACATTTTATGCTGATTAATCCTACAAAAATATTTTTAGGTAGAGATGATAAAAATAACTTATGCCATTTTTATTATGTGCCAATTTTAGAAACAATAAAATTTTTAATTAAAAGCGTAGATTTTTCTACTGTAAATGAAACTAATCTGTTACAGAATGTTTATTCAGATATTTCCGATGGTTCATTTGTAAGAAACAATATTTTTTTTCAAAATAATAATAATGGACTACAAATTATTATGTATCAAGATTCATTCGAAATTTGTAACCCTTTAGGATCATCAAGAATTAAGTACAAGGTAGTAGGTGTGTACATGACCCTAGGAAATATTGCTACATATCACAGGTCAAAGGTTGACAACATACAATTAGTTTTACTGTGTTTGGAGAAATACGTTAAATATTTTAAATTTGAGAAAATATTTGAAATTGTTCTCAAAGATTTAAAAACATTAGAAAATGAAGGAATATCGGTTATTATTAATAATAAATTACAAACGATTAAAGGGACTTTGGTGGCTATGTTGGGAGATAATTTAGGTAGCCACCAAATCGGAGGTTTTACAGAAAATTTTAGTACAACACAATTTTATTGTAGATATTGTTATGCTACAAGAAGTGACTTACAAAGAGGAGACATTTCAATAAAAGAACTAAGAACAGTTGAGAACTATAAAACTGATATAACAAGCTTAGAAAACAGTGATAATAATTTTTACAATGGTTTGAAAAATGATTCATGCCTCAACAAATTGCAGCATTATCATGTTTGTACCGGTTTACCCCCTTGCCTAGCACATGATATGTTTGAGGGAGTCGTTGCTTACGATTTGAATTTAGCATTAAATAATCTTGTAATAAAAAAATGGTTTACGTATTCTTTACTAAACTCTCGTTTACAATCAGTGCGATTTAAGGGAGAATCAAAGTTTGAAATTGTTCCAATAATAAAACCTGGACAAAAATTAATAGGATCTGCAAGTGAAAATATTAGATTAATACAAATTCTTCCAGTAGCAATATATGATAAGATTATAAATGTGAATGATGATGTTTGGGTAATGATACTAACTTTAAGAGAAATTTGTGAAATATTATTAGCTCCTTCAGTAACCATTGGTCAAATAGCATATTTGAAAGTTTTATTAAATGAATATTTTCAACTCCGAATAGTAAATTTTCCAAATATAAAGCTTCGACCCAAACACCATTACATTCTACATTATCCCCGTTTAATTCAAATGTTTGGACCATTGAAGCATTTATGGACACTACGATACGAAAGTAAACACAAATACTTTAAAAATATTTTAAAGCACAGCCCTAATTTCAAAAATATAACTTTTTCTTTAAGCGAAAGACATCAGTACTTACAGGCTTACTATTTTTCCCAAAAATATCAATTCACAGAAAGTATAGTATGTGATCAAGCGAACGTATTTGATGCAGAAAGTTACAGTACCGAAATTCAAAATGCGGTAAAACCATTATCATTAAAACATCAGACACTGTATATTTCTAAAAAATGTTTATATAGAGGATTAATTTATAAAAGCAATCAATTTTTATGTTTCCAAAAAGATCAGTTTGGTCATAATACATTATGTGAAATTTCTTATGTACTTTTTGATACCAGCTACAAAAATTTATACTTTCTTGGTTGTACAATTTCTATTTTTAAAAACTCATATGGACTATATGAACAATTTTATAGAACAAATAATCTGTTTTGCATCCCTTACTCCAATTTATTATCCCCAGAACCTGTATTATATTTTAAATGTAAACAAAATTCCTTTTTCCTTTTCAAACATGCCCCTCTGGATTTCTTGTGACTACCTGCTAATAATGGTAAAGTAATTTTTTGCACTGTTTTTCAATAAATCGTTGTATTTTTTCATAGATGATTACATTTTTAACTAAATTTGGGGCCGATACTTTCATCTCTGGTTAAAGTACTGGTTACCTTAACCGTCGGTTAACAGAACAAAATAGCACACAACGTAAAAATTTGGTAATTTACATTAGTTTTTCAGCGATATGTTTTGTTAATCGAAGATTAAGATTACTGACACTTTAACCAGAGATGAAAGTACCGGCCTTAAGTATATTATTGATTAACCTAATTAATTTCTTCTGTTTAAGACTTTTCGACAATCATGGCAAAACAGTCACATAAAGTATGGTCTGCAGATAGAAATAACAAAATTGCTGTAGTTGTGACGTCAGATTCAAATATTTATACGGAAATTTTAAATCAAGGTATTGTATTATTTATAATAAATTTATGATACATACAGATTGATAAAATATCTTTGAAAGGACAATGATTTAATTAAATATTTTACTTACAGCTTCTAAAAAATTAAGCAAAAACGGAATAAAATTGGTTCTTGAGACAGATGGAACGGAATTAGATTCAGAAACAGTTGCCTATTTTAATCAAGAACCACTAATAATGCTTGCCGAAGATGAGACATGGCTGCCAGCTACAATATTGTCCCCGTCAACATCATCCAGTACACTAAGTTACGTTGAAAATAATTCATCGTTTATGCAAATCTCATCTGAAACTCCAATAGTTATCGCTGATAGCGAGCAGCAGCATCAACAAATTTCAGAAATATGTATCACGGTCACGGAAGATTATTGGTACAGCTACTGTATTCCTTGGGAAAATTTATATCCGGATTTTAGGAATTTATTAGAAAACAATGTTAAAAGTAAAGCCCTCATAAATAGAGTCGTAGATTTTGTTGTAGATGAGGTCCGAAAAATAAAAACATTAATACCAACGAAATGTTTTAAAATCATTGCTCGGAAGATGATTGATAAATATCCACTTATATTTAAAGATGTTGATGATGATGGGGTAGTATTAGGCGATGGGACTCATTCTGTTTTACACAAACTGGTAGACCGTAACAATTACCTAAATCGCCCGCATAAGAGACCACTGAACACTATAGCGCAAACTTCTAAACTTCCAGATCGTAAAAAAATGTTGTCTGCCAAAGCTGGTTGTTCAAACTGGCAACCTGAACAACTTGATGAACCAGATGTTATGGAAAACTCAAAGCAAATACTTCAAACATTCGCTGCAAAAGAACATTACACTTCAGAAGAAGAATCTACTATAATAGAAAATTTAGAAAAAACTTATTCTATTCAGCGAAAAAATTTAAACGAAGCTACAAATGTACAAATGAAAGATATAATAAAGGAATGGCCAATAATTTTCAAAGAACCATTTTTACAATGGCACTACAAAAAATTAATGGGACATTCAGTCTCTACTTTAATAGACAATTTACTTCGCAAACAGAGAAAAATAATTGAATATGGTTCAAGTAAAAATTTGACCAAATTTGAAGTAAATGATGAAAATGAGACTGAAGATGTCTCTATCGAATGCATTAAAATAATAACCAAAATCTTTAAAGAAGATTTTTCTTACTTCATGACCTATATAGAGGTAATATTTTTTTATGGTTTTAAAAATATTTTCCTAGTGAAATTAATTTGTTTAAATTGTAGGAAGGAATATCTTTAAAAGAGGCAAAAACTGTAAGTTCCAGTCCTACCATTTTATGTTTCGGTGAGTTAATATTTTAAATTTTAATATTTATATAAATAGTCAGCTGTGTGGTTTAGTGGCTAGCGTGCTTGCCTGGTAATTCTGGTATATGCTGCACATGTGGGTTCGCGCCCTGTTATAATCAACTATTAGCCAAAAATACAGCTGAGTCTGAGCGATTTGGAGATCCTTATAAGCCGTCGGTTCCTTGAAAAACTCGGTCACGAAACAAGTACGTAGTACTTGAGGCCTTGTTCCTTTCTAAGAATATTAAGTCATAAGGAGAAAAAATAATTTATTTAACACCATACCTTGTATTCTGCAAAATCAAATTTGACTTGTTTTTCTAATGAAGTATTTGTTCATTATTTGCTGAAAAATATCATTAGAGATGAAACTATGAATACATAAAATTGAATTTCCGTTGGTGTATTGTGTGTGTAAAGGTCGATCCACACTTTACGGAACGTCAACGTCACTTCACCGTCCGGCAACGTAACGTCAAAATATTGTTTAATGGATTTGTTATGGTAGCATTCACATAGAGACGTAACGTCACGTTGTGAATGCTACCATAACAAATCCATTAAACAAGCTTTTGACGTTACGTTGCCGGCCGGTGACGTGACGTTGACGTTCCGTAAAATGTGAATCGACCTTAAATCTTCGATCATATAATACTATAGATACACAATGAATCATGAATTTCGGCAAAACATACAAGGACAAAACATATTCTCCTCTTTGTCATTTGCGGCGGAAGTTGATTTTGGATTTTGTCATAAATGTCAACTTGACAAATTTAGTGTCAACCCTGTCAACTTTTTCATAAAGTCAGAAAATGGTTAATACTTGTATTGTATGTTCCTGTAGAAGTTCCAAAGGATCTCCAATATCTTTTCACTCGTAAGGTAAGAATCTTTTGGAAAGCTACATTAAAAATTTTGAAACATAAAAAACATGCCACTTTAAAATATGAATATAATATACGAGAATTTATTTAACCCTTTTATTACGAGTGAAAAGATATTGGAGATCCTTTGGAACTTGTACAGGAACATACAATTCAAGTATTAACCATTTTCTGACTTCATGAAAAAGTTGACTAGGGTTGACACTAAATTTGTCAAGTTGACATTTATGACAAAATCCAAAATCAACTTCCGTCGCAAATGACAAGAGGAGAATATGTTTCATCCTTGTATGTTTTGCCGCAAAATTTACACGTGCAGCATAGGGAACACTGTATCTATAGTATTATATGATCGAAGGTGTAAATACTTATTTCAAATTTAAACAAAATTTTTTAAACATACGACTATCTTGCCAAATCTCGTGTATCATATTTTAATTTTTTTTTTTCTTTACAGAAAACCGAAATGGGGTTTTTTATCATATTTATGTAGAGGGTATAAATATAAACGAAGGCACTATGTGCTTTCATAAAATATTCGAACAATTATTTTCTGTTTATTATATGTGTAACATGGCATACCCGACAGAACTTAGCTGTACGTTAGAATTTATTCAAAGATATTTTCTGAAAATCCACCCGGACGCTGGGAGCAAGAGTAAAAAACAAGCAATTTCTCGAATTAAAGTTATCAGCTTAATAAATAAATTTAAAAAATAAGTTTTGATAATAGAAAACAAATAATTTTTGTATTGTACAAGTGTTTAATGTCATTGCATTGACACTTTGTCAGGAAAACTATTTTTTTTTTTTAATTTGTCTTAATTTTACTTATTACTTCATTTGTTGTATTTCTATCTACAAGAATGTTATTTTTTTTAACTTATGAGTTTATGTGTACCTACATGTACAAAATTTGTATTTTTCTTAATTAAAATAAAGTTATAATGCGTAGTCTAATTTTTTTTTTAGTAACCCAATTTTATAATTTCAGGTTGATATTTTTCATAATTTACTGAAAAATTATTTACATATTTAAATGTAAATCTATTATTTGCAATGTAAATTTTTAGTACAAACATGTAATATTTACAGATTTGTTTGTAAATTTTACATATCAGTAAGTAATATTTTACAAGGTATAATGTAAAAATTTACATATTTTTATGTTTTCCTTGAAATATATACATGTCAGTTATGTAAATATTACATATTAAATTGTAATTTTTACATATTAAGTAGTAATTTTTACATATATTTATGTAAAATATTCCACTGTAGAATGTAAAAAAATACAGTTTTTTTATTTGGGAATGTAATATTACATTTTGATATGGAACTGTTTACATTTTATTTTGTAAATAATTTCATGTGCTCTGTAAAATTACACGTCAGTGTATATTTACATATACTGTATATGGTCACTTTGTTGCCAGATACTGTTTGTGTAAATTTACATGATTATTTTTTTCAGTGTAATTTAGTACATTGCATTTCATCTGATAAAAGATTAGGTAAAGGATTTGCAAAACAAATTGAAAATAAATATCATAGTAAAAAAACATTTTGAAAATAAAAATAAACACACAGGAGAAATTTTCATACAACCAATTTATAAAAACAAATTCTTATTCCATTTGATAACTAAACAATATTATTTGGAAGAACCAATAATTCCAGATATCAAAAAATGTTTAATCAAATTAAAAGACTATTGCATCCAAAATGACATAGTAGAGTTACACATGCCCAAAATTTGTTGCGGTCTAGACAGACAAAATTTCGAAGAAATAAAAAATTTACTTAACGAAATCTTTGAACAAACCCATTTACAAATTTTTATACACATATTACCAGACGAAATATACATAAACGATAACGATAGTATTTTACCTCAGTTCGACGAATCCGATTTAGAAACCGTACATTCCGACCAAGAGAATGAAATTAACGGAATAACATATAAAGAATCTGCAATAAATATAGGAAAAAATCAATTAATTATATCCACTCACGATAACGAAACAAAAATTACTATACAAAAATTATTTAATAATCAAAAACAAAGATTAGTAGTTCAACTGAATAAACAAAATTTAAATTTAGAAATTTATGATTTTATAAAAAGTTATTTAGCACCAAATTGTAAATATTATTGCTTATTTGAAAAAGACATACATTTAAAATTTAACGAAATACTTTCACAAAATTTTGTAAAAAATTCATATAAACTAATTAAATGCGAATATCTGTTAGAAGATATCGAAATTATCGAAAATCAATTGGAAACAATATCAAATTACCATTTAGGAAAAACAAATCACCGAGGAATTTTAGAAACATTTCAAAAATTGAAACAGAAATATTATTGGCCAAATATGTATCAAGATATCCAAAAATTCATAAACAATTGTGAGATTTGTCAAATGAATAAATATGAACGAAACCCTTACCAAATTAACGACAATTTAACAAACACTCCAGAAAAACCATTTCAAATCATTAACATAGATACTTTAACTCTTGAAAAAGAAAAATATTTAACTATAATAGATCAATTCTCAAAATTTGCAAAAATATATTATTTAAAAAATCTGACTGCCACAACAATAGTAGACACGTTAATAAAATATTTCAACGATTACAAAATTCCTGACAAAATAATTCATGATCCCGGTACTGAATTCAATAACAACTTAGTAAAAAATTTATTAAAATTGTATAAAATCAAAATTCATATGACGTGTGTCGACAACCCAAAAAGCAATGGATGTGTCGAAAGATTTCATTCAACAATTATAGAACATTTACGTATTATAAACCAGAGAAACGAATTTAAAAATGAAACACCTCAAAATAAAATCAATTTCGCATTAATAGCTTACAATAATTCAATTAACCAAACAACAAAATTTACACCCGTAGAAATAATTTTTGGAAAAGATAATCTAAAAAAACCCTTTTGACATGAAATCCACTAATGAAGACTATTTAAACGAACATAAAGACAAATTAAAAATAATTTATAATAGAGTAAAAGAAAATATATTAACCGAAAAATATAAACGTTATAAACCACAAAATAATAAACCAGCAAAAATTCCTAAACACGTATTAATTAAAGAAGGAAAAAGACGCATCCAGAAAATTAAGAAACCCCTTTTTAAAATCCATAAAATCGAAAAATATAACTCTAAACTAGGATTAATTAAAGTTGATAAAAATAAAAAAACATAAAATTGATAAAATAAAAAACCCCGACTCTTCGTTTCAGATGCGCAAACGGAATAGAAGAACTGGAAGAAATAAACAACAATCCCGGTATAAACATTCTAGACTTAGGGAATGTCTATATATATATTAATTCCCAATATAATTATTATAGATATAACTTAACTAATAAAATCTTTGTTGGAAGAAATTTTACAGCGCCGTGTCCGAGCACCATCTAGCGGCATTATTTAAAAATATATGTACTGTTTTTCTCTCATTCATTGTACAAGTAACTGCGAATAGAGTACCTGTCAAGAACGCATTGTACGTGTTTTATTTCTTGCCTATTATTAATCCTTTTAGTTTTTGTTTACGCAGTTTTTATCCACAAATATAACTATAATAACAGGTTATGGGCCCAGGCTGTGAAACAAATAGTGGTAAAAGTCATTTTGTGACAAGAAACTGAGATAAAAGTGGTCGATGTGTTGAAGCGCACATGATGTGGTAGATTTACAGTTCAAGTTGAAAAAGCAGTTTTATTTGTGAGTGCATATCCGTGTGTAGATCGGTATATAGCTTGGAGAAACTGTTTTGTGTGTACTTGACTGATTGACTCTCTCTTTTGAAACTGTTTCTGTGGAGATTCGTTGTTTGTTTTGGAGTTACGCGTTACGAACGAGGTTACAAGTCTACAAAATGGCGAATTCGCGAGAAGAATTTTCAGTTCCAAAGTTAAACGGAGAAAATTACCACGCATGGGCTATTCGCGCTAAGGCAGGTCTTACGCAAAAGGACCTTTGATCAGCGATTAATCCTGGTTATGAAGAAGCAATCACAGCTGCAGAGAAAGTGAAGAATGAGAAGGCATTGTCTTATCTTTTGTTAACTGTTGAGGACAGTTATTTAGATGATATAGGAGAGTGTACACGAGCAAAAGAAGCTTGGGAAACATTAAAGGAGGTATGTACAGGGCATGGGCTTTTGCATGTAATGCAATTAATGCGAGAATTGTTCCAAGTCGGACTCAAAGAGGGAGAATCAATTACAAACTATCTTGGACGAATAATGGACACTCACCGGAAGTTAAAAGCAAGTGGACATGAGTTTGAAGACAAGAAGATAGCATTGATTTACTTAATGGGTTTACCGTTGGAATATGAAGCCCTTATATTGAATCTCGAGCAAGATGAAGCAAATTTGACTACGAAGAACGTGAAAGCTCGACTTCTCGTGGAAGAAAAACGAATCAAACATCGGAAAGCTGAAAGTGAGCATTCAGAAGAAGTTAAATCACTTGTGGCCTCCGTGAAAAATAATAAGAGAAAGGTACAAACAACAACGATGAAAGGCGCATGTTTTGTATGTAATCAGAAAGGGCATTTTGCTCGAAATTGCCCAAATAGAGCAAAATCACAAAATAACGACCCGAAGTTGGTGGAAACTAAGTTAGTAAAAGCGAGTGAAGTCAAGGCACTTAGTGCACGTCCTGCAAAAATTACTGATGAAACAATATGGACAGCAGATAGTGGTGCAACTAAGCACATGACACCTTCACGTTATAAAATGGTTAACGTCAGAGAATTTAATTCAAAAGTACAAATTGCAAATGGCAAATTTGTTGACGCAATCGGTATTGGTGATGTTCCTCTAAAACTTTCGGATGCGTGTGGTGGTGGTTCAATAATTCTTAAAGATGTTGGTTAGTTCCAGATTTAGCTGAAAATTTGCTGTCTTTACGTGAAGTAGAGAAAAAGGGAGTAAGAATAATAATCGAGAAAAATACTATAGTTTTTGAAGACTGCAAGACAAAAGAGTTTATTTTGCGAGCAAATGCAGTTGGTGGTAACTATTACTTGCAAGAATATGCAGAGTCAACAGCTATTGCAAAAGAAGATCATTCATTGAACCTTTGGCATAAGCGTTTGGGTCATTTGCACACTCAAGGAGTGAAGAAGATATGCAATCGAGTGGAAGTTGAAATTAGCGACGAAGTCAATAGCGTCTGCGATGTGTGCATTGAGGGTAAATTGAAGAAATTTCCATTTCCGAAAGAAACGACGAATACAGTAGAAAATGTATTAGATAGAGTACATTCGGACATCGTCGGGCCCATTTCGCCACCATCAAGAGGAGGTTATGAATATGCGATCACGTATGTTGAATGAAAGAACAAATTATGTGCAAGTATATTTGCTTAAACGTCGAAGTGATGCACTCTCTAGCTTCGAACAATATTTACAAATGACAAAGACTCAACACGAGAAAACATTGAAAGTGCTAAGAACCGATAACGCGAAAAAATACGTTTCAGAAGACTTTAAAAATCTGTTAGTGAAAAATGGAATCGAGCGTGAATTAACAGTTCCGTACAACCCACAACAAAACGGGAAAGCTGAGCGGATGAACCTTACGTTATTCGATATGGTGCGTTGTTTATTATTACAATCCGGTTTAAGTCCGAATTTTTGGGCCGAAGCGTTAAGTACGGCGGTTTATATTCGGAACAAATGTCCTTCAAGAGCAATTGATGGTGAAATTCCGGAAGAACAATGGACTGGTCGAAAAGTGAACATAAAACATTTACGAGCTTTCGGTTGTCGTGCGTGGATAAAAATTCCAAAAGAACAGTTAAAGGGGAAGTTATCGAAACGTGCAATTTCATGTATTTTTATCGGTTACGAAAAAGGTGTTAAGGGTTATTGGTTGTGGAACCCGGATGAACAAAAAATCTATATTAGTAGAGACGTTGTTTTCGATGAGACTGTTTTTCCTTTGTTAAAATTAACAGGTGACACGTATCTTCAATCCGAAGAGAAGATTGGAATACCATCTCAGGTTTTCGTTGTTGAAGATAGTGCCAGTGAGACAAATCCGGACGAAGACGCACTCAACGAGAGGGGGATAGAAGTTGAAGACCATGGCGTCGAGTGCGTTGTCCCAGAAGACATCGAAGAACAGCCTGTTCCAGAAGACATCACAGAAGACTTAACAAATTCTTTTAATATTTTTTCAGGTCCGAATATAGATAGAAAGGAAACTTATGCGGCAGAGATCTCACAATTGAAAAGATCCAAACGAATTGCGAACAAAAGAAGAAATCAACTGGATCCAGCGCAAGATGCAGCTCGATTGGTGACAACAAAAATGTATGAACCAAGGTCATATCATGAAGCAATTTGCGGTGAAGAATCGGAGCTCTGGCGCAGGGCGATGGACGAAGAGATTGCAAACCATAATATCAACGAGTCATGGACGTTAGTTGATCGACCTCTTGAGAAAAATGTCATCAAATCCAAGTGGGTGTACAAACTTAAACGGGACCAAAATGGTGAAGTAATTCGACATAAGGCTAGGTTAGTAGCAGTTGGTTGTACTCAAAAGTTTGGAGAAGACTATTTTGAGACATTTGCACCAGTAATTCGTCAAAGATCGGTCAAGGTGCTAGTCGTCCTTGGCATGCAACTTGGTTGGGTACATGATCAAATCGATGTTGTGGCAGCATATCTCAATGAGCCATTGACCGAAATAATTTACATGGAACAACCAGAAGGATATTCTTACGATAATGTGAAATCCAAAGTATGTTTGCTAAAGAAAAGCATATACGGACTAAAACAGTCTGGACGAAATTGGAATGAGTCACTGAATCGTCACCTTATTTCTATTGGGTTGAATAGATCAAAAGCAGAACCAAGTATATATTTTGATATAAGAAGAGGTATAATTGTCGGAGATTATGTTGATGACATGTTAACTATTGCTAAAGATCATGATACAATGGAAACATTTAAAGAAGAACTGAGAAGAAAGTTCGAAATCGTAAGTAACAATAAACTAGATTTCTTTCTCGCTATGCATTTTGAATGGAATGCTGATGGGAGCCTGATGATTGACCAAGAAGCATACATTGAACGGATGCTTGAAGAATTTGGTTTACAAGACTGTAAAGGGGTAACTACACCTATAGAGTTAGGCATGTTGAACGAAAATGAAGAACGCTTAACTGACAAGCCTTACAGACGAGCTGTGGGACAAATCTTATATTTGGCAAACGCGACAAGGCCAGATTTGGCTTTTACGGCGGCATATTTAAGTCAGTTTAACGAAAACGCGACAGAACACCATTGGAAAATGATTGAAAGAGTTCTACGTTACATAAAAGAAACGAAAAGTTTCCGATTAATTTATAAAATAAGAGGAGAGAAACCATTCTTTTACTGTGACGCGGACTGGGCTACAAATAGAAAGGATCGAAGATCATTTAGCGGCTATGTAGGTTTCATGGGTGGATGTATAGTTAGTTGGGCTACCAGAAAACAAAGAGTCGTAGCGCTATCTTCGATGGAAGCCGAGCTAATCGCGGCTTGCTTAGCGGCAAAAGAAATCATATGGTTTCAAAATTTTTTGAAAGAAATTAATTTGGAGCATTTAATTGGGAAAACTACCAAATTATATGAAGATAATCATGGAGCGATTTCTGCAATGAAAAACCATAGAACTTCAGATCGTAGTAAACATATTGATTTGCGATATTTTTATATACGAGAGCTGATTGATGAAGAAAAAATCAAAATTGATTATTGTAAGAGCGAACAAAATGTGGCAGATGGATTAACAAAAGCACTAGGACGAGGAAAGCTGGAAAAATTTTGCGAATTTATAGGTCTTAGAAGAAAAAACTGAAGAAGTGGTAAGTCGGACCACGACACTGAGAGGGGGTGTTGGAAGAAATTTTACAGCGCCGTGTCCGAGCACCATCTAGCGGCATTATTTAAAAATATATGTACTGTTTTTCTCTCATTCATTGTACAAGTAACTGCGAATAGAGTACCTGTCAAGAACGCATTGTACGTGTTTTATTTCTTGCCTATTATTAATCCTTTTAGTTTTTGTTTACGCAGTTTTTATCCACAAATATAACTATAATAACAATCTTAGAATATGATAAAATTAAAATACATAGGGACGATCTATTTAAACAAATAAATAAAAGCAGTATATATTTAAAGGAATTGGAAACCTACATTAACATTTTAGAATTTAATTGTAACAGATTAGAAGATAAACTGAAAACAATATTCAATAAAAAACGAGTTAAAAGAGGCTTGTTCAACGGTCTAGGAACAATAATAAAAGCCATTACTGGAAACTTAGATTCTTCTGACAGTCAACGTTATGAAGAAATTTTTAACAAAATTAATAAACACCAGGAAATACTCGAACACCAAAATTTGGAAACAATTAGATTAAACAAAGAAATGATTTCAAAATTTAATTCACAATTAGAAAACATAAAACATAATGAAATTGTTCTAAAATCCAGAATTATGCAAATAGAAGGAATAGTTAAAGAAAAAATTAATACGGAAAACACATTTATGATCAAAGACATACTAAATCAATTAATATTATTAACTGTGAATCTTATCGAAATAACCTCCGAAATAGAAACGAGCCTAACATTTTGTAATCTCAACAAAATTCATTCATCGATAATAAACTTAGAAGATTTGAAAAAAGTAACTAATCAAATTTCAGACCTAGATTTTTGGGACATTTCAATGCAAATAACAAGTCATTGTCAAATGAAGAATAATATGATAGAATATTTATTAGAAATACCACTGTATGAAAACAACCTTAATAATAAATTACTACAGATAACTCCAATTCCTACACTTATAAATAAGGACATGTTTATGTTAGATAATAGTAAAGAATTGATAATAGACAAAGAAAATAAATTAATAGTAGCAAACGATTGTATTAGACTCACAAATAAATATTTTTGTAAAACTAATTATTTAGAAATAAATCAATGTTTGTGTAACATAATAAAATTTCAGAAAAATCAAGACTGTATGTATCACAAAGTTTATAATTCATTTGCTGTAATAAAAATAGAAAATTCTAATATTGTAATTATAGCAGCAAGCAAAGAACAAACCTTAAACATATTTTGTCAAAATTATCAAAAACACAAGAATATTATTGGCGTATATAAATTTATAACAAATAAAAACTGTGCCATAAATGATTATACTTTGGAAAACATTGCTCATTATAATAGAGAGATAATATTTGAAAACATAAATTTTAATTTAGAAAATAAACAATTGAGTAATAAAACTTTAGAATTAAAACAAGTAAATAAACAAGAAATATTCGTAAAAGAAATACCAAAAATTCAAACTACAAATATACAAGAAAACAATCATTCTATTATCAACTCAATTGTTATAGTTTTAATATGTATTTTTATGATAATTATTGTAATAGTAATTAAGTATTTAAAGATAAGAAAAAGAGACATTTCTAAACAAAAAAGTTTTGAAATGAGCAATATAGAAGAACATGATAAAGCTGCATTTTAACGGCGGAGGAGTTATGAATATCATAATTTGTTATGTGTATCAAATTCTGTTTTGACTTCGCTTTATCATATGGAACCAGACCCCTTCCTGTTATAGAGTATAAATACTCATGTTATTTATTATTCGTGGTCATTCGTCACTCCTCACTCTGTCTTGTATAAGATATAAGTAATTTCATTGTATTAGGCAAAATAAATCTTTTTAAAAACAATAAACCTACGAGTTTTATTATAATTTACACAATAAACAAAAAGTGAATAAAACTAAAGAAATCAAATATAAGAAAGAAAAAATTAAAAACGTAGATGAAAATTTGAAAACCGCGAAAATAGAAACAGACGGCGAAGATAAGAAACAAGCTAAAATTCATTAAAAGACCCCGAAAAATAACAAAGAATTCCAATATTCCAGATCCATCCTGCTTCCGAAACTCACCCACGGACTAAACCTGATGGACATAATGCATAACCCTGGATTGCTGACTCTTAAAGAGTGTAATGCACCCTTTCTGCTAGTGGTGCAGTGCGGAATCGGGTGAAGACGGGTTGAGTACCTGGGGTAATAAAATTTCGCTTTCATACTAAGAGTGCAGTAGTTCGGTACTTTTCGTTATTTTCCGTTGAAACACTAGAAACGTCAGGCCATAAATGGGTACATGTTTCGCATTCATACAAAAATGAAAAATTTTAGAACAGATGTCCGTAACTAACTAGTCGGAAATCCAAGCCTCCGTATCGTGCGCTATACCCCGGACTTTTTCCTATATAAATAATTTTTACATGATTTTATAGGAAATTTTCCAACGGATCTAATGGTATTGAGCGCGACATTCCATCTCATTGCGAACATTTAAAAATCCACATTTTTTCAATAAATCATACATTTCCTTGATATTCACATTTTTTAATTTAACTTGTTTTATGTCGGAAGTTACTTGGTATATAATTTGATTATTTTTGCAGGAAAATGTGTCTGTATGTATTATGAATGTATTTAAAATATAAAAATACAATCGTTTTTTTAAATACATACTTAAAAAAATTAAAACTAACTGGAGAACAAGCCAATTTTGCATTTTATAGTGCAATTTTTAGTGATCATGTAACGTTTCGGTCTGAAGAGATAGACCCCCATATACTGTTACAAACTTCCAGAAAAGGTACCAAAGATGTTTTTAATTTGAATTTTTAATAAGTATTTCATTTTTGATATACAGCGATGAAAAGTTGAACCGTATATTCAACCAATATACGCGCGAGGTCATATTTGTTAGCGATGTTACCAAACATCATATTATTAATATTAATTAATGTAAAAATTAATTGCATAAAATAAAATATGATTCAATCATCCGTTAGTTTTGTTAAATAATTACACAACCCTGTCATCGATAATTAATAACACTCTTTTGGGCAGTTGTGTTTTTACCGTTGTAGAGTGCGGATCATAGTGTCTTTCTTTTTCAGAGCAAACTATTATATCGGGTAAGTCCGTCTACTAGTTTAATTCAGTCGTGATTTCAGTGCATCTTTTCGACACCATACGTAGGTGTGAGACCATGCGGGTCTCTTGAGATCAGCGGATCTCTATGAGGTCATGCGGACCTTGCGTTTGCGTTATACCATACGTAGGTGTGAGACCATGCGGGTCTCTTGACATCAGCGGATTTTTTAAGCTTAATCTTGATGTAAATTATTTTATGTTCATATATACCGTTGCAATATTAAGTTGAATAATAACGTGTCATTTTACTAAGTCGTCTTGCGTTAATATATTGCTATCTACTGTGTGAAGCCGCTAAGCATATTACACTGTAGGTACACTCAGCAGTACACAGCTTGTACTTTTATAGCAATAAACATTCTAATTTATAAATTATCAAAATCAACATACACCTTTCAGTCTTAGTATTATGTTTATTTTCAATACCTTAAATAATCAAAAAGTCTACGAGGTGTAGAATAGTTCATTGTGATGCTAGGTAGGAAAGTTGTTCTTTTCTGGTCCGAAGGATATGTATACGGCCGAGACGCAGTCGAGGCTGGATACTTCTTGAGGACCAGAAAACAACTATACTACCATGTAGCACACACTATTTTTTATCCTACAATAAAAACTGTAGACAAAATTCTGTTTATTATTTCAAACACCGAGAACCCTACCCATCTCCTAAAAGCTGTCCAGGCCCCTGTTAAGTTTCAGGAACTAGATGACCGAGCGCTTCCATACGCGAGAGCAACCGTCACACAACGTAATAAAATTATATAAACATTTTACAAATACTGAGTAATTTGAAATTTAACTTAACCTCAATGAAATTTGTGAAACTGATTACCAACATTAGAAACATAATAAGAACAAAAAACAAATATTTTATTTTGACATATAAATAAGGTTTGCAATTCTGTTCTATTATTTACAGAATATATGATAAAAATAACTAGAATCTAATGCAAGTATCAATATTATCTAAAGTTACAATATTTTAAAAGCGTGTTGACGTATTTTATTCTGATTATTATATCTAACGCATTAAACACCATCTGTGTGTATGCACACGAACTGTTTTTATTTTCCTCCCTAGGGAATAGTGATATTTTGTAGGTCTAGATCGGCAAATATCTACTTTCTTGCGCACGCACACGCAGGAAAATCCTATTTTCAACATGTGTAGGATAAAAAATAATTTATTTCAATTTTGACTTTTAGAAAAAAGGTTGGTTAAAAGTACACTCGTAACAAAAAATTTTGTTATTATGCAAATTAATTAGGAAAATGCAAGGTATGATAAATAATATACCTATATTTTTTACAATATTTTTAAATTTGAATAATATTCAGAAATTTATTTTGATAAACGTTTAATTTGTCAAGATGTTCCCAATGAAATAATAAATAAAATTACAACACGCTTACAATTCTCCTTTAAAAGCCGCAAAAATAAAGACGATGAATGTTATTCACAAATGTAGAACAATATTATGTTGTTAGTTTTCAATATTTTAAATAACTTCAAAAATATTGACTTGCAAAATCTAAGTTGCTAAAAACAAATTGTCTGAATATACCTTTACTTATATTCTGCAGGATAAATACATTTGCACGATTACTGCATATATAAATTGTTAAAATTTAAATAATATTGTATATATTTTTAACCAATAAGGTTATCAGAAGTATAGATAATTTTAATAACATTACGGTTTCGGAAAACAATATTTGTTAAAAATTAGGCTTGCATCAAAATTTTAAATACCCTGTGTTGTTTAACTGCACATGTATATTTGTAGTTATGTGAAATTAAGCCAGAAATTATGTTTTTTATATCCTAATATAAATTTTTATTCTTAATTTGTTATTTTTTTGCTAATTTTAATTTTTCAATATTTTCATTATGATTAAATAAAACTGTTGAAATTAAACAGTTCACTTATTCAGTTTTTATTAGCTACTGTTTGTTACTTTTTTCATACCTACTAAAATACGATGAAATGATATAATTTATTATTAGAACTTACAGGAGAAAATTGGGTATATCATTTTCTTGTCAAATTAATTATTCTAAACATTATTTTAATGTTTGTTTTCCTCAAAGAAGTGCAGATTTCTTTAATTCTATATACGTAATAAAATTATTCGTTTTGAATAAAAATATAGTAAATAATATTGATTTTAGTATTGTTAATTTTAAGATATAATTTGTTAATTTTTTAAAAATGAGCTGAAGTAAATATTTTGCCGTGAATAAAGAAAACAGTTTTTCATTATGAATACTAATATCATTTAACATATCTCTCAATGTTGTTATTGTTGGAATGTTTGTAGGACTACTTTTATATAATGAAATACACGTTCTGCACTATATAAAATCATTTATATCCTACAAATTTTGTTTTCAAATAGTTTTTATCATTTTATCATCACTTTTAAATTTTTCTTTTTATTTTGATAACTGTTGTTTAATGTAAATCTTTAAATTTTAATTTGGAGAAATGAAGGCCTTGGTGATCCATTTTGAACGTTTATTATTTTCGAATGCTAGGACGTTTCGAACCTTAGTGGTTCATCTTCAGCTATAATTATTTTTACATGTATAAGTTATAAATTTATAAATTTAAATTACATAAATAAAAGTTAAACTTAAATAATGTAATCACTAACCTAATTTAGATTTATTTTAAACAAGTATTGGTTAAATCAATGTAAAATACAATTTGTCAGTTTAAGTATAATTGATACATTCTCATAACTTGAGAAAAAGTCTATTCAACTTGAACTCTTCTCGTTCTATGGTTAAACATGTGAAACTGAATAAAAATAAGTCGGAGCTTGAATAAAAACTAAATGAATTCAAAAAAATTTTTTAAGCGGCACATGCGCATAACAAAATCATCAACATGGGGAATAATCTGTTTATGTTTTTTAACTAATATTCCCTAAAAATTGTGAAATGTGTGTAAGGTTATTTTTAAAATTTGTTTGGTGATTTATATTTGTATTTTTATTTAAATTTATAAACAATGTTTCTTTTAGTAACCTGTTGTTTTTGTTTTTTTCCCTGTCTAGGATTTTGACATTAATAAAATCAAAGGTGTGACCAGTATTGCAGTGATGTTCCACTAGCGCGCTATGGGCATTATTTTTTTGTGCACAATTATGTTTGTGTTGATAACATCTCCTTTTTAGTGGTTGGCATGTTTCCCCTATGTATGACTTATTACATTGTGTGCAATTTATTTTATAAATTACGTTTTTTGTGTTTTCGGTTTTAATTTTATCTTTAGTATTTGTGAATAGTTGTTTTGTAGTTTTTAGGTTAGAATTTGCGATTTTAATGTCATATGGTTTAAGCATTTTAATTATTCCTTGATTTAATCTGTGATTATATGGTATTGAAATGTATGAAATCGGTTTAGAAATTTTGGTTGATTTATTTAAGGTGACTCTGTTTGAATTTCTGTTTCGTAACTTCAATGTTTTTATTCTGTTTTTAATAGTTGTGTTAATTGTTTTTCATACATTTACCTTATTCCCATCCCAAAGAAGCACCAAAACGATTTTGTAACTGTTATTCCAGATAAAAATTATTTTTTTAAATCAGTAGATGGTACTGTTATATCTATTAATGACGTATGTACTAAAGGAGATAAGTAGCAATGTCCAAATAAGGTGAACCGACTTGACGACAATTCCTGTGAGAAGAACATCATCGTAAAGAACAACGCAGAAAACTGCCAATACATTAAAATCAACATCAAAAAGAACCATGCTGAAATCTTAAAAGAAATAATTCAAATATTAGTAATATAGACGTGACGTGGTAGAGTGAAGAGTTAGTGTAGTGGCTAAATAGTTTTGTCAATCTTTAAGGAACAAAATTAAACAATAATAAGTGGTTCTTGTATTTTCGCAGTGGTTACAAGTTGTGGATGTTGTGATATTGTTGATGCAAGGTTCTGAGAAACGATAAACACGATACTTAGATAAAAGTAAGTTTATTTATTTATTTAATTTATTTAATTTAATTTACAACTACACAACAGGATACAAAGTATCCCAATTACTGGTAGTTGGATATGCTACATGATTAACACATATGAAATTTGAACATAATAATATACAAAGAATCAGAAACAAGATTGTGGAAACAAGACTGTATGATAGAACATTACAATTTACAAGGACATCAGAAGTGTATATAAAACAGATTTTAGATGGATGTACGAATAACAAAGAATATCGGCATTTAATTCTAGTTCTAAACTATTAAAAATAGAACAAATTCTTGAAATAGGGGCTCTTAATTCATAATTTGTTTTGACAGGAAAGTTAGAAAATGTCGAATAGTATTTAGTTTGTCTAAAGGGCAAACGAGGCACACAAATTCTTATTTTATTCAAACTTAATACGTCATCAATTTTGTTATGTACTAATTTATGCAAATATAAGCAAGATATTAGCTTACGTCTATTTTCAAGTGATAACATGTTAAATTGTAATAATGTTCGTGAATAACTGTATGTGAATTGATCGAATGGATGACAGAATTTTCTAGCACAGTATCTGACAAATTTTCTTTGAATTTGTTCTATTTCTGATACATGAGTGGTGTAAAGTGGATTCCACACAACAAGACAGTATTCCAGTTTAGATCTAATAAAGATATAAAATAAAGATTTGAGAGTTGACATATTTTTGAAGGAATGGGAGTTTCTGATTATAAACCCTAAGTTTTTATAAGAGCAGTTCACTATATAATTAATATGATTAATAAAAAGTAACTTAGGATCAAAGATAACACCCAAATCTTTTATTTCAGACACTCTCTCCAGATTGACACCATTCATACAATAAATATAATTAAATTTATCACGCTTTACAGAATATGTCATGGACTTACATTTACTTATATTGAACTGTAATTTTGAGGTAGAAGACCAAACAAGTAAGTTATTAATATCAGACTGAAGGTGTTTATGATCGGAGTAGGAATTTATTACTTTAAATATTTTTAGGTCATCAGCATATAATAATGAATAAGAGTGTTTCAAACAATCAGCAATGTCATTAATAAAAAGAATAAAAAGTAATGGGCCTAGATTTGATCCTTGAGGGACACCAGAAGTAGGAATGTAGTATGCCGATTTAGTATTGTTGTAAAGCACATATTGTTTACGATTGTGAAGGTATGATTGAATAAGCATAATTAAATCAGAAGAGAAATTAAATTGATGATGTAACTTGAAAAGCAAGATGTTATGATTTACTGTATCAAAAGCCTTGGCCAAATCGGTATAGATGACATCGATTTGAGTATTTTTATTCATAGAATTTAAAACAATATCAGTAAAATGAGTGAGATTAGTACTAGTTGATCTACCTTGAATGAAGCCATGCTGAATTGAAGTTATAGAATCTCTAACATTGGAATAAATATACTTATACGAGTATATAATTTTCTCAAAACACTTTGAAATATTGGATAGTAAACATATAGGTCTGTAGTCAGAAATATTATGAAGTTAATACAACTTATAAGTTATCTAGGTGTCATACTACATGTCACATCAAATCTTAGCGGTTTTACAAGTGACTGTTTGAATTAAGTAAAGCAGTGACAATAACTGAATTACCGACGCTAAGTTACTATTTAGAACACACATATAGAGCTAGTAGCACAACATGAAAACAAAAATATTAGAAGCGATAGCAGATTTAAAAAATGACATAACAAGTATGAAAAAGATAACGCAAGACAGGTTTATAATAACAGCAGATGCCCTTGATGAACATAAGAAAATATTAATCGACCACGAAGAACGGTGGACAGATCTAGAACGCAGTAAAAGACAAAAAAATATTATTATATTCGGATTAGTGGAAACAGAGACAAGTAGACATGAACTCAAGAACGAATGCCTAGATTTAATTACCGAAAAAATAAAAGTAGATATATCCATCTTTGAGATAGACAACATATACAGGATTGGAATTGAAAAAGACCGCAAGAATAGACCAGTTTTAATAAGATTCACTTCAAGAAGAAAGGTAATAGATATTTTAACAAATACAAAGTTACTGAAAGAAACAAACATCGTAATCTCAGAAGACTTCCCGAAAGAAGTTGCAGACGAAAGGAAGCGGTTATTACCATTAATGAAAAAGATGCGGAAAGAGGTCAAACACGCAATAATAAAATACAACAAGATATATGTTGACGGTAAGCCAATTAAAAAAGACGTAGCAATAAGAACGTTGCACGAAAAACATGAAAAGAAAAGACAACTATCAGAAGAAAAAGTTGAAGAAGAAACAAAGGAAAGAGGACCTCAAAAAATGTAACAAACAATGAAAGACAAGAAACGAAGAGACAGAAACCAATAACCTCAAATGTAACACACACTTCCGATTATAGGGACCGTCAAATGTCAAGCAGCTATAATAGATACGATGAAAGACCAATTAAAGGTAACGCAACAGCATCCATTTACAGAGAAACGGCGCCAACAGCACCACCAAAAGAGGAAGATCCAAAAAAAAAAACAAAATAAGCGCGCTGAGTAACACAGATCATACTAAAATAGGATTTTGGAACATCACCGGCTTAAAGAATAAAGACAATGATTTTTGGAATTTTATAGAAGAATTTGATTTTATCGGGCTAGTAGAAACGTGGATAGAAGAGAAAGACTGGATGAACTGAGAAACTAAACTTCCGAATAAATTTAAATGGAAATGCCTATATGCAAATAGAGAACATAAAAAGGGAAGAGCTAAAGAAGGAATAATAGCTGGGGTCAGAAACACATTAGAGGAACTATCGGAAGAAAGGAGTGTGAAACAAATGCAAGAACAAACAATACTAATAGAAGGGGAAAATAGAAAATATTATCAACATACAGCAAAGGAGAAATAAAACTCGTACAAGAGCAAATAGAAGAAACAGAGGACAGACTTGAATACAATTTATTATAAGGAGGAGACTTCAACGCCAGAATAGGGGAAGAAGGAAAAATTATTGATACTAGAGATGGAACTGAAAAAATAGGACATTAAAAGACAAAATAATTAACAGTGAAGGAGAAAAATTCCTAGAAATCGTGGAAGAAAATGGACTGAAAATATTGAATGGACATACGAAAGGAGACGAAGAAGGGGAATTTACTTATACAGGCCCAAACGGAGAATCAGTTATAGACTACGGAATTACAAATGAAAAAGCAATGGAAAAAATATCTTTCACAGTAACAGATATAATAGGATCCGATCACCAGCCACTTGTGATAGAATTAGAAAACCTTAGTGAAAAAACAAAAAGAGTAAAAGAAAAAATAAGAATAGATTGGTTTGAAGAAGGTGTAACAGGTACGGCCGTCTAAGACGGAATTTAGTACCTGACATTCAAGGATTTTAATTTATGAGTTTTACTTGCCTCAAAAGTAGTCCACGAATTATATTAATGAACAACTTTTACACGTAGACAAGGGTAACGATAGTCGCTGCCACCACTATCACTTTATTTATTTATTTAAAAGTCTGCCGTGATAGAAGCAGACAAGGGAATGTTTAATAATGATAACAGACGCGGTTTACTATATGGTCAAATTGGTGCAGGGTAGTAATTTTAGAACAATAGAGTTATACCTACGCGTTGTGCTACCACGTCACAAAGACAGGGGTTGGAATAGGATGGGCTGAATCAAACACGATATTCCAACAATAACAAAATTATATAAATTTTAATAATCAACCGCGATCAAAAACATTTATACAATTCAAATAAATTACAACGCGTAATTTGACTCTATATAAACTCTAAATTCTTACTTTTCTAATTTACAAACAATTTGGAAAACCTTTTTACATCGATCTACAAATTAATATTAATCCACACAGAATAATAAAAATTACTTACAAATTTACACCACGATGAGAGAGCCTTTACACACAGTAAAACAACTAATTGGTTATTTCACTAAGAAATACCAAGGTATGTCTGACAATCAGTCAAGTCATCCACAACAATCGACGAGTACAACAAGAGAGAGAGATTTCGAACTGTGAACCACCATTTAATGGTAAAAATCCAGAAGTTCTCAACCTATGTTTATCCGGCTCTTCTCATCCCCTAAGTACGAACTATGCTGAAAATGACCCAACTATTGATGTCCACCGAGGGCATCACTTACGGAAACGGACAGTTATATCTTTTGAAAACAAGCTTGAGGACGCAAAATGCACGTCCTCAACCATAAATCTGTCCATTTCGTAACATCTGGAGTACTACACTACCAAAAATTTACAAAAATACATAGCCGCCAAGCGACCGTGTTACAAAGGAAAGAAAAATTAAAAGAAAAAATATTTAAAGAAGACGATTGTAACAATGCTCTAGACAAACTGATAGATAATATACACAGCTCATTATTAAAAATTATTTGGAAGAAAAAATATAATATAAGGAAAAGTAATTGGTGGGACTGCGAATGTAAAACCAAAAGAAATTTAGTACGAAACTTACAAAAGAACTGAAGAAAAGGCACGGGGAGAAAAGAAAACTTTCTACAAGAGCGAAAAGAATATAGAGAATTATGCAAAACAAAGCAGAAACTAGAACAAAAAAAGAAGAGGAAAAAATAAGAAATATATCAAATGAAACAGATATCTGGCAATATATTAATTCAGAAAGGAAAAACCATATCACAGTCAGCAAAAATATACCAATGAGCACTTGAAGAAAATACTTCATAACTCAGTTAAACGGAAACCACACATACTCTAAAGATAGATATAACAGAAACGGAAAGCCGCAGGTGAAGACGGAATACAAAAAGAGGCTTGGATATACGGAACAAACGAAGCAGTCGATAGACATACAAAAATAATAAATAATGTTTGGAAAGGAAAAGGCTTTCCACAAAGGTGGAGAAAAGGCATTATCAGTGCAATACACAAAAACGGAGACAGAGAAGAAACTAAAAACTACAGAGGCATAACACTGTTAGACACGGCATACAAAATATACGCCATGATCTTAGAGGAGAAATTAAGTAAAGAAGCAGAAGAAAGAAATATACTACAAGATAACCAAGCAGGCTTTAGAAAAGGAAGAAGTACAATTGATAACATCTATATATTAAATTATACAATACAGAAGGAAATAAGTAAAAAAAGGGAAAATTATATGTACTATTTGCAGATTTGAAGGCAGCATTCGATATTGTAAATAGGAAAAAGATGATTGACATATTGACGAAATCTGGCATCGAAGAAAACCTAGTAGAAAGAATAGCAGAAATATACTCTGAAACCATAAGTTCGGTGAAAATATACGGAGAAGAAGAAGATGATTTTTGGACAACGTGCGGAGTTAGGCAATTTACATGTCAGACATTGAAGCTCACTTTACTAAAGGACAGACAGGAGGCATAGTAATTGGGAGCAAAAAGTTTTGGACATTATCGTATGCCGACAACCTGGCAATACTTGCGAAAACAAAACAAGAAATGGATTCCTTAATGAACAGACTAATGATATACTTAAAGAAAAAAGACATGGTGTTAAACACAGAAAAAACCAAGATTGTTGTTTTCAATAAAGGAAGAGGCAGGGAAACAAAAGAAACGTAGACAATCTAACGTTCATAATAATGGTGGAGAGAATGAACATATACAGCAAACAAAAAAAAGCAAACATAGCTCTTCCACAAATCTAGGGCATAGGGCAAAGAAAATTCAAAAACGACTTTAAATTAAGAATGTTACTGTTTGATAAATTGATAGCAAGCATTATAATGCATAGAGCCGAAATTTGGGGTTGGAAAGAACAAAACGAAATAGAAAAAATTCAAATAAAATATATACGATGGATACTCGGACTACATAAACAAACATCGGTGTATATAATAGAGGAAGAAACAAAACGTCTGTAGGTCTTGAATAAGTAACAGTTGACGGTTTGTTTGAGCTCTTCTTGGCCGGAAGGGTTGAAACTGCAGACTAGAATTTCCACTCCGGTAAAGCGGAAGACTGTCTTTAACATGCTTTTAACAATCCTCCAATCTTAACTATCTAGCCCACAGCCTATCTTCGGTACTGCCAGCTTCATGATGTCGTTCTTCAAAAGATGGTCCTTTATATCGCACGAGTCCCATAAACTGCGATATGACGGCTTCTTATTTGAGTATTGTTTGTAGGTTGTGAGTCGTATAATAAACCTTAGTTCAATTTAAAAAAAAAAAAATGAATAAAAGCTCATGCTCTAAAGCCCAAGCTGAATCTCCTGATTCTTGCAATGACGCAGAAGTAGAAAATAAAACAGAATTAGAAACTGACACTGAATCAAGTAATACAACAATAAACAGTCGTCGAGTAAACGGTGCGAATTTGTTCAAAATTAAAACAGACATATTTATCGGTTTATGAAAAGCGTACTCGTACACGGAGAAAACGGTTTCTTTATAGTTAATAAAAATATTACTTTCAAATATTTTCTTTACATCAAATATTTTTTATTTAAAATAAATATGCATTGTTTAAAGCTGAAGAGTTGTTATTTGTATAGAATTCTGGATTTCTTAACTATTTTGTTTCGTTGTAACAAACATTTGTTTCTATTTAATAAATAATTTACAATTATATTAAATTAAAAGACGTAGTTATTCCATTTAAAAATATAATAAATTTATTGAAGTTAAATAAACCAGTTTATTTCTTTTATTATTTGGTTTCTTTGTTAATAATTCATATTTATTTGCTCATTTAAATTAACGCAGTTTTGATGTTAGTTTGCTGAGATTGGCTCAGAGCTTCGTCGCGTGGTTAAACAGCTCCAGACTTCAGACGCACCACAGAGTATCCACTACGAGGCACATACGATACCTGAACCTGAATTTTCAGGGTAAAGTGTTTTAAACCGATGTACATTGCAGTAAATTATTATATCAGAATCGATATTTTTCTAGTATTTAGTGTTTACAATGGATGTAGCAGAGTTATTGAAACAATGGGGATTCGAAACACTCATAGAAACATTTGAAGGTAATGTTAAGGTCACAAAAACAAAATTGTCAGAACTTTTTTAGTGAAGTGCGTGTTGTTTTTACTATCAGGTAACCAAATATGTTCATGCGGTTTTGTATACAGGAGAATGATATGAATATTAAAATATATATTGTAAAATTATAAGCGAGGGCTCCATATGACGAGCCTCCACTGGTTGAAACCGCATGCACGAACTTATTTGGTTACTGTGCGTGTTGTTTTTACTATCAGGTAACCAAATATGTTTATGCGGTTTTGTATACAGGAGAATGATATGAATATTAAAATATATATTGTAAAATTATAAGCGAGGGCTCCATATGACGAGCCGCCACTGGTTGAAACCGCATACACGAACTTATTTGGTTACTATTTAGCAATTTAGTGCAGGCCATAACAGTATAAAAAAATCATTGATTTAGATCAAAATTTATTTGTAGATAATGAAATTGATTATGAAGCGCTATTATCATTAACACCTGAATAAGTTCGAAATTTAATACCAAAAGTTGGAAGACAAGCAAAATTTATGCAAAAATTATCCGATTACAAATTAGTTATAAACAGTCATATTATTATTTCGGACTCCAATGAAGCAATTGTAAGTTAATTTATTCTTTTTAAACTTATTTTAAAATATGAAATTTTAGAATAATGACCAGATATTATCGCCATCCTCCAGTACAACAGAAAGTGATAGTTCTTTACCAATTCAGAAATTCACACGTCTTTCTGTTCCCTTATCATTTACAAAAAGTTTCTACGCAGAAGAAGAATTAGATAAATTATTAAACCCACAAAACACTTTAATCTTAAATCACTATTAGAGCAATCCTGCGATGGAAAAATTATACTAAAACAATGTAGAGACAAAAATAATCTGGATCATAAAACCAGACGGAATTTAGTTGACCTTATTATTTCACTTTTTTTTTTTTTTAATTATGGCAAGTAAAAGCTAATAATTATAATCATTTTCAATTTATTTATGAACATATTCTTACTAACTACATGACAAATCAACAAATGGAAGATTTATCAGTGACAATTATTCAATTATTTCCAAATGAAAAACCTGAAACATTTTATGTCAAACCAATCAAAAAGTCTTCCTCTAATTTTGGAAAATCACAAGTAGCTCGAGGAAAGTTGGTGGATAGGTATATAAATTGTCGAACAAAACTCCGTACTGCCGGATTACTGCCGAGTACACGTACGATACATAATAAAGACCCAGATATCGAAGATTCTGCTGAAGAACTTGAAACTGATGAGCTAAAGAAATGTAAGCAGTGGCTTCAAACAAGAACCGAGACATGGGACCAAATGATTAATAATTGGAAAACCACATTTAAATTGGTACACAAATCCGAGGTGCACAATATAACTGACTTTTTAAATAAGTGGTCACCACTAAAATTATCATCAGGTTTTAATTTGGTATATCTTATTATAGGTTAATTAATAGTGTTTCATATTTAAATTTGGGTTTTTGTAGATAGATATTGAATTCGATTTGTTATATCCAGACAAAGGTGTATTACTTTCCGAAAAATGGGATTGGATATTTAAACTTTAAAAAAGACGCTCTGAAAGATACCGGATTGGAATAAGATTCTTTATTAAGAGACGAGCAACTTAATCAAAGTAAGATTAATGTAGTAGTTTTCATTCATATTTCTTGCTGACACAATTATTTATTTTCAGATTGCAAGATTGCAATACAGTTGCTAATATTGCCTTATTTAATTCCTTCAAAAGAACGGTCTCGAAAGAGAGAGATCAATTTATTTATTAACGACATTGCTTATTGTTTCCAACATTCAAACTTTCTATTGTACGCTGACGATCTGAAAATATATAAAACAATAATGTGTAATAATGACTGTGTGGAACTGCAGAATGATCTCAATCGCTTCTTTACTTATTGCAAAAGGAATCATTTATCATTAAACATCAAAAAATGTCATATTGTTAATTTCACAAGAAATCATACTACCATAAATTTTTCATACAATTTGAACAGCATTAACATTAATAATATGACATCAGTAAAGGATTTAGGTGTAACCTTTGATTCTAAATTAACAGATAATTTACATATAGACAAAATGATTAATGGTGCTTTCAAAACACTGGGCTTTATAATAAGGAGTTGCAAACACTTTACTGATCCATATTGCTTAATACAAATGTATAATTCTCTTGTTAGATGTAAATTAGAATATGCATCAATTATTTGGAACCCCACATTCAATTAATTGAAAATATTCAAAAAAGATTTATGTATTTCCTATGTGTCAAATTTAAAGTACAAGCTTATGACTATGAAGCAAGACTCAAATATTTTCATATGAGTAAACTTGAGAACAGAAGAACTTATGCTGATATGATATTACTGTATGAAATATTTAATAATATGATAGAAAGTAGCTCCGTTATTGTTAACTTTAATACACATGTTCCACATAAAACAATACGAAACAATAATTTATTTTATTTGAACAAAACATTAACAAATAGCCACAAAAATTCCCCAATAAACAGATTAATGTCAACATATAACCACAGATTTCAGCACATCGACATCTTCAACATAACTCTTAATTCTCTTAAAAGGGAACTGAAGCCTTTGCTATTGACATAAGCACCTACTTTTAAAATTTTAAAATTAATATATTTTTCTTTTTTTTTGTAATATATTTATTCGTCATTCTAATATGCTACCTTGTGTCATGACAATATTTGTATTAATGTATGTAATTGTCAATTTGTGGGAACCCATTATTGGTTTTAATTAACTGTTGGTTCTCCTATGTACCAAATAATAAAAAAAATTAAATAAAAATCACTGGAAAGCATCGATTTAAGAAACTCCACATTCGCTAATTATCCATGCCAAAATAATACTTACAATAAATTATAAAACATTTCAAACTGTACAAATAATTTTTTATTTTTAGGTACCGGGAGATATAGAAAAACATAATAAGTGAAAAAATAAATAAGTCAAAGGCATCCAAACAGACCGTCCAGCCCTATATCATCGCTCTAGGCTCGCTTAAGTGAAATTGAAAAGACATACGTAGTTTTGGACTCAGTAAGATATTCATTCGATAATACATTAAGAGCTTTAGAAAATTGTTTTAAAGCTTTTCATGCATGTAATCTATATTATCCTTTTGAGTGTGAACATATTTACATGATTATACAATTATTTGTATTTAATATAAAAACTAAGTGGGATAAAACTATTCCATATATAATGGAGATCATTTCTCTTCTTGTACAAAAATAATAATTTATTATTTATTTTACATAAAAAAAACGTTTATATCATTCAACCAACTAACAGTAAACATTAAATTCCGGCACAGAAATGCCAATTATTTTGCTTATAGCGAAGAAGGATGTTTTCGGCAATATCAACATATAAATATGTTTAGAAAACATCTGATTATTAAACATAATTTTTGTTCAGACACTATTTATAATAAAAAAAATCAAACAGTACTAATTACGATTTAAAAATTCAAGATTATAAAAGTCAACAAAGTAAAGCAGAGACATTATCATCAGATCCATTAACTGTCGCAACCGAATCTACAAATTATGAACAAACAAAAGATGCATCTTTAATATCAAATACTGTAGTAAATGAGGCAAACACAGATAATCATTTAAATTTTAGAACATCTGTTATATGTTTTATATACAAATTATACAGCAACTCACATCTAAATAGAAGTGTTACCACAGAAATTATTAATGATGTCTCCGAATTATTTACAAGCGAGTTTAAAGTTCTCAAAAATAAAATTGATCCACTTTTTAAAACTGAATCATTAGAAACGCTCAATGAAATTAATATAATCATTTGGAAAATCCTTTCTTTAATTTGAAAACAGAATATCAAAGAATTAAATGCTCTCAGGAAAGTAATTATGTCATTAAACCATAAAAATTTTTTGTCGGTACTTTAATAGATAATAGTAAAAGTAAAGAAAATATAGTTTTATGTATGAAAGATAGTGAAGCAACATTTATAAGTTTAACTGAGACTTTAACATCTTTTTTACAATTGCCGGATGTAATAAACATAATTTTTGATTATATTAATTTTTTATAAAATGATATGTCAAATTCAATACAAAATATTATTCAAGCAAATTACTGGAAAAGTATTGCTACAAACTCAAGAGAAAATATTGTTTTGCCAATTATTATTTACTTTGACGATTTTGAAACCTCAAATCCTCTTGAATCACATGCTGGAGTGTATAAAATTGGTGCTGTCTATTATTCTTTACCAGTTATACCCCCAGAATACTCTTCGCAGCTGGAAAATATTTTTTTGGCTCAGTTATTTAATTCGAACGATAGAGCAGCTTTTAGAAATAAAGCTATATTTAGTAAATTAATTAACGAACTTTTCATTTTAGAAAATACAGGAATCGTAGTTAATATTTCAGGAAAACATATCAATATAAAATTTTTATTAACACTGTTTGTTGGAGATAATTTAGGCTTACATTCGGCACTTGGTTTTCACGAAAGTTTTTCATCCAATTATAACAAGTCTAAGTCAGCACATTCTAGTGGCACCAATTAAGTTAGTAGGAAATAGATGTAATACAGAAATAATATTGAGTAAGGTAAAGCTAATATTTTCTGACTTAGTACTTGTGTCTTTTGTATATATAGAGTAAGGTAATGGATAGGAAACGGTAGTGATAGATGGCAATAGAACTCGAGTAGTGTAAGTGAGTAACATCGAAAGTGTATAGTCAACAATATATATTATATTTATTTGTTTGTATTTCTGTTTAATTCAATATCCATCTCCTAGTACTTGTTTCGTGTCCAATCTGACAAAGAACCCCATATTAAATATTTTTGTCAAATTAGAGTAACCTTTCGGGGTTCACTCGTGGAACGACAAGCATTAGAAGTTGTTAGTTAACATCATAAACAAAACATGGCAAACGGGGAAAATTCAGGAAAGGTAATCAAAGTGTTAGAGAGTCGCTTCAACGTGTCAAAAATAAAGTTCAGTACGGTAGCAAATGTTTTGGAAGAATTTTGCGGGGAAAATCCGGAAGAATATTTTTCAAAAGTTAAAATACGAAAAGACATTAAGTAATGGACAGACCAGAACACAGTTGGTCTGGTGCGAATAAGACTAACAGGCCAGACTTTCGAACTGTACATGAACAAACCAGAACTTCACAGTAAAACTCTATCACTGAAAGAATTCGCGCAACATTTTCTAGACAGATTTTCAAAAAAACAATTCCCGGGACAAATTTACAATGACTTATCTAACTGTACACAAAGACCTAACGAAACCGTACAACAATTCGCTCAGAGGTTACGGCAACTAAACAGAATTATTGCAAGAAGGAGGCGTGGAACAAAATTTCGTAGATAAACTATGTATGCATCAATTTAAAACAGGGTTAAAAATGGAAATAAAAAGATATATAAGGGCAATAATGAACGCACAGGAAAACTTGTTATTTGACAACGTCGTGATGATGGCAGAAAGAGAAGAAATGGAAATCCTACGTGAAAGAATAGGACAAATAGAAATCGGAGATGTAAACAAGAATCCACCAAAAATAAAAAAAAAAATGTTACACTTGTAGGGCCACTGACCATTTTAAAAGAGACTGCAAGCAAAGAGAAAGAGGGACATGTTGGAAGTGTGGAAAACCGGGTCATATTGCCATCGGGTGCAGAGAGAAAATATACAATAACAGTCGTCAATACCAGTTTCATAGAAGTAATGGCGGTTACCTAAACAGATACAGGAATCCACCGTCGAACCAAGATACGAGATACTACGGCAACAACAGATTTAAGAAAAATCAACACAGGTACGAACAAAATTCACGCTATCAAACAAATAATACTCATCATTTAAACGAGTAGCCGCTCTCGCACACGCCCCACTAGATAACTCAAATCAGAATAAACCCATAGTAATCACTCAAATCGAAAAAAAAAATTATATTCCAAATTTGGTATTAGCACCAGTAAATAATAAATCAGTAAAACTTTTAGTAGATACGAGATCGGCAGTTTCATTAGTTAAAAGTAAAGTTGTTGTGGGGCAACAAATAAAATCAGAAAGCATCGGAACATTAACTTCTATCTCGGGCAGCGAATTAGATTATTTTGGAGTAACGGATGTAAAATTTAATTCTAATAAGGTAAATATTAAATTCAAGTGTGTTGTTTGTTCAGAAAAATTAAAATTAGAAGCCGACGGTAGATTAGGCCGTGATTTTCTCAAACTTTATGAGGCTATTATAAATTATTACTGTAACAAAGTTATAATAGGTAACACAAGTATTCCATTGATAACAGACAGCAAAGCAAAAGGAATGCTGACAACAACAAAGGTAATGTCAACAACAAACAATATCGCTACAAGGCCGCATGACATAGTTGATGTAGGTCAGGGCGATGTGGATAACGCTTTAAAAAATAGACAAGATAAAGTAGTCATTAAACGTAAACCCAGAATGTTGCAAAGTAGAGAATGGTACATTGAAACAAGGAAGATCACCTACACGGAAAAGTGGGATATTTAGATTAAAGTACACAGAAAGAATTTTACCTAATTGCGAATTTATGTGTTCTGCCATACAGACCTTAATTTACCCTAGGGGCGAGATCATAATAGAACCAGAAGAAATAAAAATTCACGGGTTAATGGCGGCAAGAATCCTAACAAAGGCAGAAAAAAAGATACCCGTAAAATTAATGAAAGTAACAAGCAAAGAGATTACAATTCATAGAAATACGATCATAGGTAAAGCGGAAGTATGGCTCAATGAACCGGAAGGAGGATTAGACAATGAGTCATACAAGGTTCAGATAAACGCAGTTCAAAGAGATAGTGATAAGAAAAGGATCGAAGATCAACTAGAGTTAGATTACCTGCCTCACGAGGTGCAACCAGGAATTGTTGAAGTTATTTGAAGAGCACGAAGATATATTTCACTGGGAACATACGAAATTGGAGTGCACACACAAGGTAAAACACAAAATAATTACAGGGGACGTGCAACCGATTGAAAAAGCACCATACCGGGTTCCTTTTAGTCAAAAAGAACCACTAAAGAAGGAAATAAGGAAAATGCTGGATGCAGGGGTAATAGAGCCATCGAATTCGCCATGGTCAGCGCCAGTTGTCATGGTACTGAAGAAATCAGAGAATGGCGAAAAGAAAATTAGAGTGTTTATAGATTTCAGAGGGTTAAATAAGGTTACAAAAAGGGACTATTTCCCTGTTGCCAATATGCAGGAGACTTTGGATCAATTAGGGAATGCTAATATGTTTACCACATTAGATTTGGCTTCTGGATACTGGCAAGTACAATTGGATGAGTAGGACAAAGAATAAACAGCGTTCACAACTGACGGAGGACATTATCAGTTCACAAAAATGGCATTTGGTCTAGCGAATGCACCCAACACATTCCAGAGACTGATGAATTTGAAATTACAACCAAGCAAATATAAATTTTTGAAGTCAGAAACAAAATATTTAGGTCACATTATAACAGGAGAAGGGATGAAACCAGATAACGACAAAATTTCAATTATTCAAAATTATCCAAAACTTAGAAATGTAAAAGAAGTAAGGGCTTTCACGGGGCTTATGGGATTTTACAGACGTTTTATTCATAATTTCGCGGAAACCGCAAAACCTTTAACCGAATTAACAAAGAAAGATAAAGAATTTGATTGGAACGAAAAGTGCTATGCTATCCATGCAGATTTTGCATTGCTGATAAAAAATTAGTACTACATCAGTTAGTTGAAAACATTACATTGCTTCGAAATGAACAAAATTATGAAACTGATCTTCTTACATGTTCTAAAATTTTGCTCTCGTATTATCAATAATACTGGATTTACCGATAAATTGTGGCATGGATCTGATGATAATATATCCATATCTGATTTAAATGATTATTTATTGTTTCAATACCTGTTACCTTTACATGTTAGAGAAAAATGTAATATTGTTAGTTGGTTTGAGGGTATATTATACAAACCAGGTCATATAGTACATTCATTTGAGAATGATAACTACATTTTTCATAAGATAATATTTATTTTGTTAGATATGTATGATAAAATTTATTTTGTGTGTAAGACATTAGATACATGTTATAGTTATCATTTTCATTCGTATAAAATTATAAATATAAACAAGTATAATATTCTGGAGAATCAAGACTTATTATCTATTCATCTGTCATCTGTCATTATTAATATGTCCGATGGTCAACGTTTCGTATCTTATATGTAAATTTTTATATTATATCAAAGAAAATAAATTATTTTACATTATTTAGAGTATCTTTATACATTCCTTACAATATATTGAATACGGACCTACATTTAACAAACAATTTCTTTAGAAAAAATATTATTTTGAAGAAATTAGTACTTTTTAATGTAAATAATATATTTTTTTATTTTAAATAAATGCTTTGTTTCACAAAAAGAAATTATTCTTAAATTTAAATAAATGCTGTTATTTGCTTTTAAGAATTTTTTTTAATTGAAAGTAATATGTATTTTTATTTTAAATAAATGTATCTTTGACAAAAATAAATTATTCTTTAATATTACCAAATATCTTAGTTTGCTATAAAGAAATATTTTTTGTTCATTTAAAGAAACATATATTTCTTTAATATAAAGAAAATACATTAAAGAAATAATATATTATAGTCAAACAAATATTTTTTTGCCAGTATTGAAAAGAATTATTTGTTCAAATTAAAGTAATTCCCTTTTATTTGAAGAAACCTTTTTCTCCGTGTATACTGCAATTGTACATCATAAAGTTCAAAATTATATTACGCGATCTTTGAATTTGCATATGCCTATTCTGCAATATTTGTCGACTTCTGTGCTGTATTTTAAGTAATATAAATTTTCTTCGCCGATTATGCTCAATTAACATCATTTCTACTAAGAACATCCACAACTGCACATATTTTATTGGTAACATCTTGTTATCATAAATACTTAAAAGAAAAATTGAATGACTACTGACATAACCTAAAATACTTTCATCCACTAGGCGTAGCACGATTGTATTCCAACAGAAGACATTGCATCAAGGACTATATTACACCTATATTAGACCTAAATTTATCACAGACTTCCGTGGTTGGGTGTAAACTAGCTCACTGAGAAATTTTACTTGTACTTGAACTAATAAAATTTTGAAAATCGCGTTCTTCTCATAATTCTTTATAATGTTTATTTACTATTCTTCTTAATTTATCTTTCTCATTTTTATTCATTTTCTTCAAAAATACTCATATTTCACCAATACTTACATAAATACAAGTACCTAGCACAGGTCACTTATATCAGAAGCAGGTATATACTAGATTCAACATTCAATATTATGTTTTACACGTACTCGTCTGCCTCATCATCACGCCACAAGCTCAGAAGAAATATTCGTTGAGTAACGGATGTGGTGTCAATTAAAAATGAATGAAACAATATATGTAGGTAAAAATTCAAATATGGATACAGATGTTAAAAAGCCCAACACTAGTGACTTCACTCTTAGGTTGGTAAACCCTAAAAATGTGTAATGTTTCCACCAGTTAGTTTTTGCGCCATAACCTTAAGCATAGTGTGTATTTCATGTGTTCTTGCCTAATATAACATTCAAGATTATTATTAATTATTATTAATGTGTTCACACCACAACCATCATTTCCTACAGGTTATGGGTTCAGTGCCACGAAATACTTGTGGTAGTGTTGAAAAAACTGGAAGTGTGTTTTTTGGACATTTGAAAAGTGCATAAGTTGCGAAGATAAGAAAATTCAATATGTCAGGAAACGATGGAACATCGATCGAAAAACTAAATGGAAGCGAGAATCATTTTACGTGGAAATTTGCCATCGAAAATTTACTCGAGTTCCATGGATTGGAAAAATGTATCGAAACGCCATGTGTAGAACAAGATGAAGCAAAACTCAAGAAAGCAAAGGCACGTATTGTATTATCAGTGCAAGAATCTTTATATGTACATATTCAGACTTTGAATAATGCAGCTGAAATATGGGAAGCATTAAAAAATTTATTTGATAACACGGGTCTAACGCGACAAATTGCTTTGCTAAGAAGATTATGGGCATTGAAAGTAGTGGTGTCGATATAACTGCCGATGCAATTAAATCAAAACTACTAAAAGGCGACTACTCGTACAAGAACAAGGTTCAAAATAAAGCTTTTCTAAGTACTGGAAAGAAGCAACAGCCAGAGAAGAACGATAATAAAAGAAGCTTCAAATGTTACAATTGTGGAAAGAAAAATCATAAAGCATCCGAATGCTGGAACAAGAAGAATAGTTACAAAACCGACAATGCGAAGCATGAAAAATCAGGGAATAAAGATGAAGCTTTTAGAGCAATTGTTTATTCTTGTGAAGGCTCTGAAGAAAGCAGTTACTGTTACGTCGACAGCGGTGCGACGCACCACATGACCTCAGTAGCAAAATGGTTGCCTATTATAGAAGAAACACCAATAAAAGACATAACTGTTGCAAATTGTGACAAAATGACAGTAACCGGTTGTGGAAGCACAATGTTACGTTTAATTGACAATGACATTGAAGTTAAAAATGTATTACTAGTGCTAGAACTATCAGTGAACTTACTATCTGTCGCGAAAATCATTAAGAACGAAAATAAAGTTATATTCGATAAAAACGATTGCAGTGTTTACAATAAAAATAATTCATTGCTTGCTCAAACAAATCCGTCATCTGGCGTGTTTAAATTTAGAAATGAACAATTGTCGTGTATGTTTACTCCGAAGTCCGAAGATACTATGAAATGGCATAGACGAATGGGACATTTGAACTATGCTGATTTGTGCAAAATGAAAAACGGACTAGCCGATGGCATAAATTTCGGGGATGATTCGGGCGTTATAAAAAACTGTAAAACCTGTATTGAAGTAAAGCATGCTAAAGCATGGGCAGCATTTATACGATCCTGTCGAAAATGAAGCTGAAAATGCCTATCGTCAGTCATGCTTAGATAAACGATTAATCAAACAGTTTATCACGGGATGTTTGCCACACTTACAAAGAGATTTATTAGTAAGTAGCCCATCCTCTTTTGAGGAAGCTATCACAAATGCAAAAAAATATGAACTTATTGAGTTTCAATTGCGGGGAGAACGACGAACAGTTAATTCAGTAACTAACTCGGTAACTCAAGAAAATTTAACGGAAATGATTAATAAATGCCTCTCAGAGCAAATAAACTTGCTTTTCAATCAAAATAATACTGCGTCTGATAATAGCAATTTTAGGAAACAGACATTTGAAAATAATAGATTCAACCAGTCTTGAAACTATAGTCAGAGGTCGTACTAGAGATATGTCACGAATGATGTGTTTTAAATGTGAAGAAATGGGTTATATTGCTAGAGATTGCGCAGCACAAACTAATTTTAACCCTGTAAATTGTAGTAGATGTAATAAATCGGGGCACATACGATCTCAGTGCTTAGAAAAACGTTTATCTCAATCGCATTTAAACGAAAATCAGTCGTAGATGCCCCTGAATCTTACGACTCGCGCCGCAAAATGTTAATAAAAGACTCAGTTACGGTAATACCATCTCATTCGGACACAAAGTGCAGTAAAATAGTGTTAAGTGTTAACAATAAACAGTTTAACTTCTTAATAGACACAGGTGCCAGTGTTAGTTTAATTAAACATTTTGTGATTGCGGGGACTAATGTACAGCTACGCGATTTAAGAAATAGACTTATAACGGGTATATCAGGACAACAGTTGCCAGTGTTAGGTATCGCGAATGTAGAAGTTGAGTTTGGGCATGAGATACATAATCACGAATTTGTGATATGCGATAATCACTTATCCCTTTCCACAGACGGACTAATAGGAATAGATTTTTTAAAGAAATTTAAAGCGGAAATCAGTTACGTCCGAGATGAAATTAAATTTGGAAATGTGTGGTTCCCAATTGCGACGGTTAACCAATTGTGTATGACAAAAGAATCCGCGAAACCATGCGATAGCGCCTTTGAAAAACGTAATTTAAATGTTTCGTCCAATCCATTTGAATTTACGGAGGATCTAAAAGTTTCCTTGGACGGAGGAGTTGATCGCGAGACGGGTAACGAAGTACAAAATAGTGAGAGAAAAATAACTGGGTTTGGGAAAAAGAAAACATACGGGTATAAAGAATCTTATTGTGAAAAACGCGGGGATGACGTTTCGATAAATTCGATCGGATCTGCGGAGATTCTATTAGCGTCGGACGGAAAGTGTAACGAAAATAATGAAAAGAATATTGACTTTATTAAAGATAAAATTTGTTTAACAAACGAAGTAAGGTTAAAGGAAAATATAGTAATTGCTCCGCGCACGGAAGTAATATGTTTAGGCATTAGAGATACGGCTGAGAATTGGGAACCAAATAACGACCAAATTGTAATCGAACCCGCAGATATTAGTACGAATGAAGTATTAGCAGCGAGAGTACTGATCAAAAACTCCCATAGAAATGTAAATATAAAACTCGCCAACGTTAGTAACTCGTACGTTGAAATACCAAAAAATATGATCGTTGGATTCGAATATCCAGTAGAGGGAATTTGCATGAAACAAGATGGACAAGATACAATATGTTCGGTCATCGATTCGAAAACAGCGGTTAGAGCGAAATTAGATCATCTTACGCCAAAAGACCAAGAACGAGTAAATAACTTTTTAAATGAGTACGAAGATATTTTTATGGTAGAAGGAAATAAATTAGGTTGTACATCAAAAATCACTCACAGAATCATTACTGAAGATGTTCATCCCATTGCTAAAGCTCCATATCGAGTACCTCATTCTCAAAAAGAAGAATTAAATAAGCAAATCAATGAATTGCTCAATGCTGGCATTATTGAAGAATCAGATTCACCCTGGTCTGCTCCAGTAGTCCTAGTAAATCGTGTCATGCCCGATGGTTCGTCTAAAGTTCGCTTATGTATCGATTTTAGAGGGCTCAATAATATTACAAAAAAAGATTTTCTACCGCTACCAAATTTACAAGACTCAGTACAGCAGCTACACGGTGCAGCGTTATTTAGCACCCTAGATTTAGCTAGTGGTTACCATCAGCTTGCAGTTGCTGAGGAAGATCGCGAAAAAACGGCATTTAGTACACCCTGGGGCCATTATCAATGGAACCGAATGCCGTTCGGACTCTGCAACGCACCTAGCACATTTCAGCGATTGATGTACTGCACATTGAGTGGTTTGACTGGCGAGAAATGTTACGTTTATCTGGACGACATAATTGTATTCAGTACTAACGATTTAAAAGAACATTTGTCCCGACTCCGCGATATTTTTGACCGTCTCAGAAATTATAATTTAAAATTAAAATAAGAAAAATGTAGTTTCATTAAGCAAGAAACTACATACCTAGGCCACATTATATCGCAAGAAGGAGTAAAACCTGATCCGGCAAAAACTGAAGTTATTGCAAAATACCCGGTTCCACAGAATGTTAGAGACGTACGTGCATTTTTAGGTCTAGTCGGTTTTTATAGAAGATTTATAAAAAACTTCTCAGAAATAGCGAAACCACTATCATCGTTGACTAAGAAAGACCAACCGTTTATATGGAAAGTAGAACAACAAGCCGCCTTTATCAAGCTCCGTTTATCCCTTACCGAAAGCCCGATACTTCAATTTCCAAATTTTGAAAAAACATTTGTATTAGCGACTGATGCATCCAATTCTGCTATCGGTGCTATATTAAGTCAAAAAGTAAACGGTCATGAACTTCCCATTTCATACGCCAGTAGAACGCTCAATAAACCAGAAGAAAAATACAGTACAACTGAAAAAGAATGTCTGGCCATTGTATGGGCTATCAAGACTTTCCGATGTTATCTGTATGGCAAAAAGTTTGTTATTGTCACAGATCATCGTCCTCTAAGGTGGCTGCTAACTATAAAAGATCCGAGTAGCCGTTTGTCCCGTTGGGCTTTGACACTTGCCGAATACGACTTCGAAATCGTATACCGTCCGGGTCGGAAACACGGAAATGCAGACGCTCTATCGCGAGTAGCAATTCACAATATAAGCGACTTAGAATTCGAACCAGTTTGGGATAGAGACAAAATTCGGAAAGAGCAAGAGCATGATCCAGAAGTACAAGAACTATTAGCCCACATGCAACAAGGAGACCAGCAAACTGAATTCTATTGTGATAACGATGGAATACTTTACAAACAACGCTCAAAGGGAGAGAGAGAAGATCGCATTGTCGTGCCCTCCTGTATGAAGAAAAAGATATTTATTACGTATCACGATCTCCCTCAAGCGGGACATTTGGGAGTTGATCAGACCCTTCTAAAAATTAAAAAGAAATTTTACTGGAAGGGAATGGCACGTGACGTCAAGGAGTATTGTTCGCAATGTTTATCATGCAACCAGAGAAAAACATCCCCGCATCTGCGACCAGCGCCACTCCAACATTTTCATGAAGATCTTATGCCTTTCGATCGAGTGTCCATGGACATTGTGGGACCGTTATGCACAACTCGGTGCGGAAATAAATTTATCCTAACGTTTCAAGACGCATTCACTCGTTACCCGGAAGCCATAGCGTTACCTGATCAAAAAGCCGAAACGATTGCGCAAGCTTTCGTTAATGAAATTATTTCACGTCACGGTACACCTAGACAACTGCTGACTGATAGAGGAACGAACTTCCTATCAGATCTTTTCTCGAATGTATGTAAATTGTTAGGAATAAAGAAATTGCAAACCACTGCGTATCACCCTATGTGTAATGGATGTATCGAAAGGTTTCATAAGACTCTAGCCGACTGTATGTCACATTTTATACAGAAAGACCAACAAGATTGGGATAAGTGGTTACCTTATGTTCTCATGGCCCTTAGAAACTCAACCAACACTACAACGGGTGAGACACCATTCTTTCTTTTATATGGACGCGAATTTGAAGCTCCGTTTGACGATATTCTTACACCCAATCACGGAACTTCGCACCATGTTGAAATTGACATACGGAAACGACTTCAAGAAGTCCACAAAATTGTTAGGGAGCGTGTGAAAGGGGTGCAAGAACGAAATGAAAGATTGTATAATCGGAAGACTGCACCCGTTTCATTAAAAGTAGGGGATCGAGTATTTTTACACGATCCTACTGTATCGCCAGGACTCTCAAGAAAACTGGTAAAACCTTGGACCGGACCCTTCGTAATTATAAAACAAACAAGCCCGGTAAATTTCGTTGTCCGTGACCAAAAATCTGGTAAAGATAAATTAGTACATGTGAATAGATTAAAATTATGTTTGACTGTGGTGGACGAGAGTGAGGAGCCGGAGAGTATAACTTCACAATTCAGGGAGGAAAATATATTAGATTATTGCATACTGCCAACGTCTGCACAATCTAATTCATCCCAAGTATTGCCCGAGTTTCCGCCTAGTCCACCTTCTTTAGACAACGATTCCGACTTCGAACCAGAAAACACAATCGAGAACGACACACCGTTGCAACCCAATCAGGAAGAACCTAGTAGGAGGTATTTTACCCGAAGTGCAGGACGTCCTCCAGACCTCCCTTGGGTCTTACAAAGTAGAATATAAGTAAAAATTAACTGTAACAAATAATTGTAATTAGATAAAACTTAGAAGTAGTACTATTTAGAAGTAGTTATGCATAATGTTAAAGTTACATATGTTTTAGTAATTGTGGCCTCCATAATTCTAATCCAGGCAGAGTACACACCAACCTTAGACAAAGGGTTGGTTTTCCTGAAGGAAGATGAAATTTTGTTAACGGGTGATAGCTGGATCCTCAGTACGGATATACAAATTGCGAATTATGATCGAGTTATAGAGGCTTTTGGGAAAATGCTGGAAGACGCCGTTAAAATAGATGCCGGTCTTGGACAAGATGTATCTGAGGGAACCAGGACCAGCATAAATACGATGGTAAGTAGAGAATTAAATATTATTCAGGCTGACGTCACTAAGGTAAAGGCTAAATTAGGTAGTTTAGTTAAAACTATCGCTCCATACAAGCGTGAAAAGAGAGGACTGATCAATCTGGGAGGCCATATTTTAAAATTTTTATTCGGAACTGCAAGTTCAGACGACTTACTAAACATAAATGAGCAAATCAATAGCATGAATAAAACGAAAGATGAAATTATAAATTTAATGAACGAGCAGGTAACGGTAATTAAAAATATTAAAGAAAACGAAAACAAAATAAATTTAAATTTTGAAAAATTTAAGACAGTTCTTGATTTATTAAATAATAAAACCAATATCATGTTTACCGACCGAGAAAATATGAAACGTAGTCTGGAGGTAAAAATGATTCAAACACTAATGTTAAATTCAGCCCTCCGAACTGCCGAGTATTTATTAAATGATTTAAAAGAAACCATTGCCGACTTTGAAAGTGCTCTCTAAATTACTGCCTTACACAAATTAAGCCCCGTCTTTGTCAGCCCAGATATGTTGATACGAGCGTTAAAGCAAATTCACCTAAACTTGCCTAGCAGTCTATCCCTACTAACGTCAGATTATGAAACGAACACGTTCATTTATTATGACATTGCAAAAGTGCATGCGGCATACTTTAATCACACTATAAGGATATTCGTAGAAATTCCACTAAAGACTCCAGGGCGATATTTCCATATATTTAAAGCTTTGCCATTGCCGTATGCCTCAGAAAATAGTTCCCGTACAAAATTATACATAAAGCCCGAATTCGACTTTCTAGCTGTTTCTGAGGACGGACAATTTTTCATAGAACTGGACAACTCAGATTTGATGACATGTAGTACCGGTAATATCAAAATCTGTCCACCAAGTCGACCTGTTTGGCGTATTTCCGATATTACATGTTTGTCAGCACTATTTACAGGCAATACAAAATATATAGTAAAATTATGTCAACATAAAATAGTGACCGAAGCCAAATCAGTTTTGTACAGACCTAGAAACTCGAATTCGTGGATTTATAGCGTCAACAAAGATTTGTTGACTTACAATTGCTCAAGTTCGAAAACAGAAAATCGAATGAATATAACAAAAAAATTAATTATGGGAACGGGAGTTTTAACTATTCCAGCATCGTGTACGGTTTACACTTCAAATTATTTTTTTATTATCCCATACTCTGGTAACGTCCAAAATAGATATCGAAACAACAAATCAACTCTTTGTCCCACCTGTGGACACCAATATTGAAAATTTTAGTAATATCACACATAAATTTGGTACACATGACGAAATCTCAAAAATTTTAGAAACCATCAATACAGACGAATTAAATCGTGGCATAGATATAGAGAGTTGGCAACAACATATTCAAAATTTGAAAAATGGGCAAACTCAGAAGCATACGCACTATTTAACAATTTTAATTATTATTTTTATTCTCATAACCGGTCTAGTCTATGTAATTTATCGGTTTAAAAATTATCGGAAACAAAAACCTAAATCAAAAATTTATGATACTTCTTTCAAAGACATGGAACTCCCGTTAACTCAGAGACAGATTCAGCCACCACCGCCTCCACCCGTAACTAATAATTTGTACCCTTTGAATGCTCTTCTTTAGCACCCAGTATTCTGATGTGGGTGAAATTGAGATTTTCATGAATAGATGCCAGGGTCATATAAATCAAAGTGTCTTAGGAATTTGGCGCTCCTATCTACTGGTAGCCAACCAATGTTTTACAAGGAAATATTAAAAATGTATTTTGGAACTGGTCGTTGTAAAACCTTGGTAATTAGGAATAACTTAGAATAAGATGTATAACCAATTTGATCGTATAGGTTAAATTTAATCATTAAAAATAAAATTAATTTAGTTGTTAATTTACATATTTCAATAAGTAAGTAATAGATAAATAGTATATAAGTACAAAAAAAACAAGATACTGCCAGGATATTAATTGTTTCAGCGACACTGTGACAGTGAAGTTCCACCAGGACCACCAAAACAAAAGGGTTGGAGCTAGAGAACTGGGCCAACACGACGTGAAGTATGGGAGACCTCTCCAGTAAAGTCCCCATCAACCGATTGGAACCGTCGGAAAAAGCAGCCCGTTCTCGCTCCACGACGTGCCCTGCAGGACATTCTATTCCATTTATTGGAATATAAGTCCATCTTAAGGTGGAAGGAGATGTCACAGTGCGCTGATTTCTCAATTAATAAAATAGACATGGTGTAAAGTTAAGGACAATTTTAGATTGTAAGTTAACGGTGGTGCGGGGGAGGAGAGCATAGGGAAAGCGCGTTACTTGCTCGCCAACCTTGACCAGGCCGTAGTTCTGAGGTAACAAAAAAATTGTTATCTTGCGCTCAGCCAACCCTAGTTAAGGGATGTTAGAAAAGGATAGATTACAAACGCGATTTCACCAATTTTAAAGAAACTCGCTCTCTTTTGCCAACCAGCCCTCATAGAGATCAGACGCGTTTCATTTTTAGTCAGTGTTAGTCACTAGTATGAAAGTAAAGTTTTTGAAGTTTAAAGTTCGAAAACTGATCAAGTCGCTCGAGATGCCAAGTGTACTACTGTGGACGCGTAAGTAATCTATCCTTTTTAATTACATTGAATTCATTGTACAATTTGATTAAGATTGAGTGCGTATTGGGTATATATGTCTGTACGACTTTTGTTTAAAGGAAATAAATATATGTTTTAAATACGTAATATTCCGCTCTTTCATTCTAATCTAGTCCTTTCCGTGAGTTATAACTTGAACTTAAGACCACGTGGTCATCACTTCCGGTTGACCCCTATACACGTTTGGGAATAGCCGCATAGCTGTAACAAGTTGGAGACTAATAAACAGATGGCTGAAAGATTCCAGCCTCCGCCTACGATTTGTAAGCATTTAATGGAGCCGGATCTCGCTAATCAGGGCCGTGCACGAACTGCAGCAATTCATTCTACTAACACTCCACCACTCGTAACTTCTAAATTTAAATGTTGGAACTGTCAACAACAAGGGCACCGAGCTCAAGAATGTAGACAGCCTAAACGAGTGCACTGCTATAAGTGTGGTCAAGCCGGTGTTACGACTAAAGACTGTCAGAAATGTTTACAGTCGGGAAACGCCAAGGGAAGACCATAAAGGGTCGACTTATGTCTTTCGAGTCATCTATGTCGACTAAACAATTGGAACTTGAAAAGAATTTGGCAGTAGTAAGCTTTATCATAGCACATTTGTGTGAGGATCAACGTCCATATTTACAAATTTCCATCTTCGGTATTAAATTTTTGGGATTATTGGATTCCGGCGCCAATAGATCAATTATTGGAAAAGGAGGATGGGAAAGATTGCAAGGAATATGGACATTAACCTGGATAAGACGGATATGCCAAAATGTAAAGTTGCTGATGGTAAGCAATGCAACAGTTTAGGTTCTCTAACAATACCAGTTTTTCTCATGGATCGAGTTAAATTAATTTCTTTTCTTGTCGTACCAGAGGTTATGGGTGATATAATTTTAGGTATGGATATTTGGTGTGAAATGGGAATTGTTCCAGATCTTTAGAAAGACGTTTGGGAATTCTCAACAACCTCTTCGATACAAGCTGAGACTGGACCAATTTTAGTGAACAGAATGTAAGGCTTAACAATTTGGTAAATAAGCACTGGAAACAAATGGAAAATAAAGCGGGATACACTACTTTAGTAGATTACTACGGAATAGGAACCCATAAAACAAAGGTATTACCCCGTGTCTCCAGTTATGTTAAAACATATTGATGACGAGTTGAAGCAGATGCTTGCGGATGACATAATAGAGCCGTCCAAGAGTCCATGGGCTTCACCAATTTTACTAGTGCCAAAAAACGATGGTGGGTACAGGTTTTGTGTGGACTAGAAAGTTGAACAAAGTCACTAAGAAGGACGCCTATCCAATTCCATACGTGTCTAGTATTTTGGACCGGCTACGAGAAGCCAAATACTTGAGTTCATTGGATATAAAGTCCCCATACTGGCAAATTCTGATGAGTCCATGCAGCAAGGAATATACAGCATACACTGTACCAGGAAGGGGCTTATATCAATTTAAGCGTATGCCGTATGGCTTATCCAATGCTCCAGCCACTTGGCAACGACTCAGAATCGGTTCTCGGTCCTTAACTCGAGCTCTTCGTCTTCATATATCATGCTGATATTATAATTTCGGAAAATTTTACTCAACATTTGGAAATTTTGCAGAAAGTGTTTGATCGAGTGTTGGCAGCTGGTCTGGTATTAAATAAGGAAAAATGTCATGTTTGTAGGCCTGAATTGCGCTACCATGGATATATCGTGGATAAACAAGGTCTTAGAGTTGACCCCGGAAAAGTAAATGCGATTTTAAATATTCCGACCCCTACCTGTATATCCGAGTTAAGGAATTTCTTAGGAATGGCGTCATGGTACCGACGATTCGTTCGAGATTTTTCAACCATTAGCTCACCGCTTACAGATCTGCTTAAGAAACATCGTAAATGTTCTTGGTCCTTTGAATGTCAGAGTTTCTTCTGCTGCCATGATGTTAACATCATGTCCACTCTCTTTCAACAACAACGATACAATTATTATTTAAATTTGGGAAAGAATTGTTTTTCCACAAATTAATTATATACCACTGTAACACATGTAACACTTTGTAACAAAATAACATCAATTTGCTGATGATGGGCGAATTTAGCCCGAAACGTCCAAATTTTAATTAAATAAACAAGACACATGTCTAATAAACATTCAGGAACTTAAAGGCCTACAATTTATTCACTTAAAGAAGCTTTCCAGAAACTTAAAGAATGTTTAGTTACAGCACCCATTTTGACTTGTCCGGATTTTTCCAAGTCATTTACCGTCCAGACAGATGCCAGTGATTATGGTTTGGGAGCAGTATTGACACAAACTTTCGAAGATGGAGAGCGTGTTATTTGCTTTTTAAGTCGCTCATTGACAAAAACCGAGCGGAATTACTCAACTACAGAACGCGAATGCTTGGCTGTAGTATGGGCATTAGACAAGTTACGTCCTTATCTGGAGGGAACACATTTTGAAGTAATCACGGACCACTATTCACTAGTTTGGTTAAATGATCTTAGGGATCCGTCAGGACGATTATGTCGTTGGAGCGTGAAGTTACAGCAACATGATTTTGAGATCATTCATCGCAAAGGTAAGGAACACGTTGTTCCAGACTGTCTCTCTAGAGCTGTACCTCGTATAGATGTGTATGCTATTAATTCTTGCGGCTCACAAAATACAGATAGATGGTATAATGAGATGAAAGGAAAAGCGGAATCATGCTTACGTAAGTATTCTTCTTGGAGGACACAGGAGGGAGTCCTGTACAAATATGTTCGTGCCAAAAGACAGAATTTAACAGATGAAGACAATAATTGTAAGAGAGTGATACCTAAGGAGCGACGGCAGGAAATTCTCCGACTTGTACATGGGTCGCCTACATCTGGCCATCCGGGTCTTTTTAGAACTTGGAAGAAATTACAACAAGAGTATTATTGGCCCAAGATGAAGGCAGACGTAGTGACGTACATCAATAGGTATGTCATATGTATGGAGCACAAGGTGGAACAAAAACGTCTACCAGGATTAATGGGTACGCGCCCTCGTGTCTACCGCCCATTTCAGTTAATTAGTGTCGATATAATAGGCCCTCTTTCTCGTTCGACGAAAGGTCACCGTTTTATTTTCGTAGTATGCGATTATTTTAGTAAGTTTACACTTACAACAGCTTTACGTACTGCAACTGCTCAAAAAGTTGTTCAGTTTATGGAAAATTATATATTTTTATTATTCGGCGTACCTCAGAACATAATTTGTGACAATGGGATTCAGTCATCAATTTCACAATTTATGTTTAAAATATAACAGTAAGATTCTATTTAATGCTTTGTATCATCCTCAAAATAACCCGACCGAAAGAGTTAATAGAGTTATTAAAACCATGTTGGCTGCTTACGTGCGAGATAATCAGCAACAATAGGATCAGTACCTGTCATTCGTTAGTTATGCCATCAGGACGCTGGTACATGAAACTATTGGTTTTACACCTTATTTTGTTCATTTTGGTAAAGAACAGATTTTATCGGGAGAAGTTTACAAAACTGAAGCCCTTGAGCAGGATGGTAAAACTAATTGTGACCGAGAAAATTTAGTCGAAAAGAAACATGATCGGTTGAATAAAATTTATGATGAAGTTCGCAAACGATTAGAACAGGCTCAGAATCAAGCTCGTTCACGGTATAACTTACGCAGAAGATACGTCGAATTCAAAGAAGGGCAAAAGGTTCGGCGAGGGAATTTTAAACTTTCTAAGGCCTCGGATAATTTTACCAGTAAAATTGTAGCGAAGTATGTTGGTCCGTTTGTCATACGGACAAAATATCTAACACTACTTATGAGTTAGAAGATGCCGACCATAAATCGCAAGGGACATGGCATGTAAAGGATATCAAGACTGGGCCAATAGACGAAGGAGATACATAAGTGCGATGGATCGTAGGTTTCATTATTTAATTGTTATTATCGATTACTTGATTGTTTATTTTCTTTTATTTTATTTACCTTGTCAGTGAGTAAAAATTTTGGGAATTTTTCCTCACGGAAGTAAAGAAGGGGGGATATGTTACGGTTTATTTTGGTACTTACGCTCTTTTATATATTTTCTCCTGGGCTTAGGCAATCTGCACGACGGAAAGCATTGCTGACTCACTATAAAATTTAAATTCTCTCTTATTGTTCCACGGGAACTTTCTGGATCATTAGCACACGCAGGTCAAGCAAAATACTTTGAGCCGCACAATAACTCAGGTAATTAAAATTGAGATAATTTAAATATCTATAATTTTCAAATATATAGTATTTTATGAAATTTTCTTAAATTACAACCCGTGCAAATGATCAGTGAGACAGCGTGCTAATAACTTTCTTTCAGGCTCTTTAAAAAAATTTCCTTATTTATCGTTAATATATATTCTAATCCTGATCTTAATCTGGATCCCAATATTGGTCGCCATCACAGGAATTGGATCGTTAATAGATTTTGTGAAGGCGGGAATTAAATCCGGAAGGATAGCCATCCAGCTTCGGGAGTCGCCATCTTGTGTGACGTCAGCACGTCGTCGGACTGAACCAGATAAGCCCCAAATTAATTTATATTTTCTTTGTTTAGTTATATACTCTTTAGTATCTTTATTTCGATTCGTTTTATTATCTCAATGAGATATGGAATATTTGTAATACTTTATTAACGAGTGTAATAGCTCATGCGAGTAGTATAATCTTTCTTATTTAAATTTAGTCTCTGTATAGAGCCACTTATAGGGTGGTTAAGTGCAAGGAGAGTTAGGACTTTTCGTTATTTACTTTTTGATTATCTGCGCATGCACCGTCGCCTGATTGATCGATGAACCATCGTCGTACCCCCTTTGTTGCGCTATTTATTCATCCATTTTGATATATTGGAGTCCTCATTCTGCCCTGTTTACCCACCCCTATATTCGGAGGTCATAGTTTATTTGTTGTATTTTATTTCTTTAGATCTCTCGCGTGACGTACATATATATTTATTAAAATATTTAAATCTACCTTTCACTTATTATTATTGTGTTATTTTAACACAAATATTGTTCATTGTAATTTATATTTATTCGATATATTATACGAGTATTTATTTGAAATCTAAACTTGGCTTAATTTGTTGGCGTTGAGATTCTATCCTCTTGTTATAGATTTAGATTGACACTTTCATAGTTGTGTGTCGGGTTATTCACTACAACTACGTGGCGCCCTATAGTTTTTCCTAGTACTTTATGATCAATATTATTATTGCTATTATTTTTCAACTCACTCTCCTCCACTGTATAAAAGCTAGCGGCCACATACCTGAACAACCGTGGATGTGTAACTTTGTCCCAAAGACTAATCAATCCACCAGACATCATGCTGTCGACATGTGTGTGTATTATCGGGGGTACAATTATCTACGAATAATAGTCTCTTAAAAGTTTAACAAATGTACCTCATAATCGTTACAACGACTTCGCCTTTATTAAATAGAACTTACAATCTTCACAAGTATTTTGGAATGTATTCAATCAAAATTTTTTAAAAAATGTAATTCTGCTTAACCTCTTTCATCTGCTGATGATGGGCTAACATTGCCCGAAACGTCCTGTATTAATTTATGATCTCGACCAATGTAATAAAACCTACATCAGGAACCTAAAGGCCTAAATAACTTCTACAACCTTAACCACCGAGTTCCTAAAAATTTTCAACAAACTATTCAATCTACATAGAATCCTTTGGAGTATGTAATAAACGTTAGGCAAAAATATTGGCCGATCGGAGGAAATAGTATAGCACGCAAAATAGTGTATACATGTATTACTTGTTTTAAATCGAACCCAAGACCCTGTCGTGAAATAATGGGAAACTTGTCAAAATATCGGTTGCAACCATCGCCACCGTTTTTTTTTTCACCGGAACAGATTATGCAGGTCCGATAACAATCCGAGATAAACGATCACGTGGCTATAAAACAATAAAAGCTTACATTTGTTTTTTTATATGTATGAGTACTAAGGCGATTCATATAGAAGTTGTTTCTAATTTGTCATCTGAAACTTTCCTTTCATGTTTGCGGCGATTTGTTGGACGTCGTGGTACTCCTAAAACTGTTTTCTGACAATGGTACTAATTTTTTGGCGCCAATAAAGAATTAAAAGCATTATATCAATTAGTAAAAACTAACAAAAACGATTTTGTGAATACGTTCTCAAACGAAGGTAAAGAATTAGAGTGGTCATTTATACCTCCAAGATCACCTCATTTTAGTGGGATCTAATATGTGCAACATGTCTGGAAACGCTGGAGAGCAGAATACGTATCCCAACTCTAATCCAGATCAAAATGGACGTCAGAGAACAAGAATCAATTAACTGTAAGACAACTAGTCCTCTTAATTGAACCCAATGATCCATCATCCCAATGGAAGTTAAGAAGAATCACCAATCCAGGTTCAGACAATAAGGTGTGGGTAGTGAATGTGAAAACAGTGACTGGTGAATTTAAAAGAGCAATAAACAAAATTTGTCCATTGACAAATTAAAATAAGTGATTATTTTTAAAAGCCACAGCTCTTCAAGGCGGGCGGCATGGTCGTGTTATATTCCAGATGTCTCAAATTCTATACTATCCCTGCGATAAATGTTTCATGCCCCAAACCACTTCAGATTTTTGTTTTGTTATTTATTACCCCTATAACTTTAAGACTATTTGTAAACCTAGCTATTAGAATTTTTTTTGTATATAGATCAAAAGTCAAGATGTAGACATCGCATTGTACACATCGCTCCGTTTCAATAAATGTATTAAACCAATACAGTCCACATTTTATTCATAAAGAATAGAATTCAATTGCCAATTTCTGCCGAACCACAAACAATTACAATAAAGGAACTAATACCACAAGTTGGATTACGGCTGAAGTTCTCCTCCAAGTATAATAGCAATTTCAATATAAAGGTTAAGTATTAATTCGAAATGTAATTGTTGTTTTGCATGAAATATTAATTAAAAAACATATTTTACATACAAAAATGCATGTTGCACAATGCAAGTTTGTAACAATAAACAATTAATTTAGACTAACGAATCGACATCTACGTCAACCGAAACTTCAGCTTCAACCTCGGCTTCAACTTTAAGTTTAAATGAAGAAAACTTACCAGATTTTATCAATGAAGCATCCAAAAATTTAATTATATATTCCAATGATTCTACTCCAGTTACTGTACCTGACCAAATTCATGAAAGACCAGAATTGATTTTTTCCCCAATACCAGGAGACTGTTTTCCCTAGTGTAAAATAATTTTAAAATTTCGTAAAAACTGCTGTACTTTAACTTGAATTTAATGTTTTTCAAAAGATATTAAACAGTACGATGTTAAAAAATGTTTGGAAGTATTATTAAAAAAAACATTAGATGGAAGATCGTTATTGAAAAAAAAGACACAAGTTTTAACTTTTTCAGATCGACAAAAATTAGCTTATCTTACAATAGATCATCTATTTCAGAATAGTAGCGATGACAAGTATTAATTAATTTTATGATACAATGTTACCGGGTTCCATTTAATATTATTTTATTTATTCCAGAATATCTACTTATTCATTTATATTAATTGCAAAACAAATTTGTCAAATTTTTAAAAAAGAGGTTGAACAAACATACTCCATAACTTCACCAAAAATTCTCGCTCGGGGAATATTGTGGAGCAGACATACAAATTTAAAATTTAAACACAAAGACTTGTTAAAAGAATCTGCTTTAGAAGAAAAAGAATATAATGTTGTATTACCTGAAACAGGTAGTCTGACTAATAGTATATGTATGTAATGTATAAATACTACAAAAACATTATTTCAGATGTAAATGAAGAAGATTTAGAAGAATCACTTAATTATTTGAAACATAACATAAAGCCATTCCTCACTATTGAAACACACTATAAAAAACATTCAATAAACGTATAGTAATCTTAAAGGATTCAGATACGTTTCATTGCATGAATTTGTTTCCATGTTTAAAACAAGAAACTGGATATAAATTGGTAATAAGAATACGAATATTGAGTATATGCAATTTAGTATAAATCATTTTGAATTATAATTTTCAGCTTCTCAATGATTTTCATCAGCTCTATCCCAAAAAAGTTAATATTTTTTTTAAGTGGTCTACTATTTCAAATAATATAATTAGGGTATCTAAAGAAAAAATATACTGAAAAACGACATCATTATACAAAGTATATTATATTTTATGTATCTACACAATTCTTACTTAATTTATTATTGTTATTATTTCCTGTTGTTACGACTACTATAGCGTCGAGAAACGGATATGTGCATTCATATTAAGAAAAAAACGCAGATATATTAAAAAGTAAAACAGCGTCTCATAAAGAAACTACTGGAATGTAGACCATATGGTACAAAAATAGTGAGCAAAATCGAATGCGAGAATCACTTACTTGGAAATTATTGCACCCGTCTTCGGGAATTGACCAAGAAATGCGTAAGTTCAAAGAGGCAAGGAGTACCAGTAAAACAAAGAAATAATTTAAATAACAATATTAGAAGATTTCGTACTGTAATTCAGTGTGCTGTTTTATATAGAATTTAATTTAAAAATGGTAATCGTCAGGAACAAATTAAAAATTTGACAAACGACATACATAACAGTATAAACCATGTCTTTGGAGAACACAAGAATTGCGACAGTTACTACTGCAAAAGAAATTATGAACATGAATATAACTGGATCCCTGAGATGAAAGAAAGTGGCTTATATGCCGATATATATTCACATTTAAATTACGTAGCAAGAAATTCAGCAAACTATTTATTAAATATGGACAATAAATGTTCAGAGCGGTACAATGCAGTTGTTGCAAAATTTGTCGGTGGAAAAAGAGTAAATTTTTCCACTCGAGCATCGTACCAAATGAAATGTCAAGCAGCTGCAATATCGTACAATATACATTCATCCGAGTATCCATATTATATATATATATATATATATATATATATATATATATATATATATATATATATAAATAATTAACTTATAGAAGTCCTGAAAAATATACAAAGAATTATATAAATAAAAAGGAAATTCGTCGGAAATGGATAGAGGCAGAAAGAAAATGCAAGAAACGACTACATGCCTCTTTTACCCCACCAGATGAAGATTATGGTTCTATTTCACCAAAACAAAAGAAATGACAATCGAAAATTACAAACTGAAAGAAAATGATTTTTTAAGAATTATTAAGTTGACGGAAGATGAAATACATATACACCAAACTAAGAATATTTTAAGCAGATGACCTAAGAGGAAGATGGCAAGAAGAAATAAGCAAAAGATTAACGGCTTCTTGGTTTGGGAAAATTTGCAAAATGAGGACAACACATTGTGCCAATTTAGTGAAAAATATTCTGTATTCAGATTTTAAAGGAAACGTTCACACTAAATGGGGCAAAGAAAACGAGAATATTGCAAGGGTTCAATTAGCAGAACAATTGAATACAGAAATAAGAAACTGCGGATTGTTTGTGGATTCCATCTCATCGCTTCGCCAGATGGATTAATTTGAGAAGATACAATCATAGAAATAAAATGCCCGTCAACCAGTAGGTATATCACTCCATTTGAAGGTATACAGTAAAAAAATATAATTTCCCTTAAATCAAGGACGGAAAACTACATTTAAAACGGAATGACGAGTATTATTTCCAAACTCAGGGACAACTGCACGTAGCAAGAAAAACCCATTTTATCTTCGCCATTTGGACTACAAAAGGACTTTTAACCAAAAGTATGTATAAAGATAATTTGTTTTAGAATACAAAAATGGAAAAAAAAATAGAAGAATTTTATTTTAAATGTTTATTACCAGAAATAATAAATCCGCAAAGTACACAGAAATTACAAATAAAAGACTTACCGTAATTTTGATGCATTTATTTTATAAAATTCCTTTTCATTATATTATAACGTTCGAAAAAAATCATAATTTAAAAAAATTAAAACCATAACTTCTTTATTTTTTATAAATTTTAAATGAAGGATATTTTAGGCTGTAGACATATTTAGACTTATGCCAACTGTTGCAGGTACCCGTGGCCGAGTAAATGGAATATCAAGTATCTAATATATTTATAAGTATGTTACACAATTAGTAGCCATTTGATAAAGTTTTCCTTATAACAACAGGAAAACAATTAGGTACTTATTCATGCAGTTTATAATTATCAATCGATCAACATCTAAATTTATAAATCAATTTATATTGTTGATTATATTTTATATTTTTACCATTTAAATATTCTAATTATTTTTAATAATGTGTAACGGCTCTGTGGTGGGAGCACGCCCCGGTGGAATTCTACTGTCGCCTGCCGGCGAAGGCGATTCTATGTATCGCAACCGTCGTAGCATCCCAGGTAGAATTCTATTGTAGAAAAATACTTCGTGCGCTTTCGGCTGTCTACCACCCGATATGAAAACATAGCTCAAATTATACTGCTCAACACAAAAACATTTCATTGTTAAGGCTTGGTTTCACTGAGCGCGTCCGGCGTCCGCGTTCGGCGTTCGCGTTCAGACGCGGCAGTCAGCAGCTGCATATGAGTGGTTTCCTTGGGAGCGTTTAAACACGAACGTCCACTATTGAATACAGTGCATAAACAGAGGAGAAAAATGTATCAGGCAGATACAATGGAAGAAGAAAAATTGTTACAACTGTTATTATTGGAAGAGGAAGCAGATGATGATTTACTACAATTAATAGTAAATAGAGAAAGGAAAAAACATCGTGAGCTATTTAAAACAAGGTCTCAAGAAGGCTGTTATAATATATTATTCAAACGACATTTACAAAGAGACGATGTAAAATTTCGAGAATATTTTCGAGTAAACCGTGAACAGTTTCATTTTTTATTAACTATTTTAAAGGAAGATCTCACAAAATTGAGAAGCAACATAATAAAGCATCCTATATCACCAGAGGAAAAATTAGCAATAACTCTAAGGTAAGCACAATAAGTATTTATTTTATATAAACATCTATGAGTAATTACAAACTAAAAACTAACTCTTAAATAACTAAAATATTTCAAAATAAAAATTCTTATCGATGGTGAATAATAAAATATATAAAACTTACAAATTCGTTAGATTATACATTGTATTAACTGAGTCATCATCAGTTGAGTTTAAGTACGACGTTGAGGCCATATTTTGGTTTGGTTGATTATAAAGAGGATTTGTAAAGTCCTGTGAAAATTCTAAATTTGTAACTACAGACAAAATTTCCACCAGTGTTGCCACTTCTACCGATTTTTCGGTAGATCTACCGATTTTCTCATCAATCTACCGATCTACCGAAAAACATTGATTTCTACCGAATTATTTTGTCAAGATAAATGTCAAAATAAATTTCAGACTGCCAAAAATTTTTAATTGAAGATAGAAAATGATTAAATTCCTCGCCGCTCTTCCCTCTATTGACAAATTAAAATAACACATCTCGGGGAATTCCCTTGGTAAATCCCCGAGTCGCCGACGCCAACAAAACTTTCTCTTTTAGTTTATTCCTCCCTTACGAGAAACTTGCTTGTACGCGATTTATACAGATTGCTGAAATTCAAAATATATGCAGCTGATTTTTTTATGAAAACGTTAAAAGGTATGTATATATAGGTATCTTTATTAAACTATTTATTGCATTCAATAAAAATATTTATTTTTAGAAATCAAAATTATTGAAATTGTTTTTGTACGTTTGGTGTGCAATGGATTCATCCAGTGATTTAAGCGATTTTGAAGGATCTTCAACTTCAATTTCTAAGAAGAAAAAATATTCTCAAATTTATAAGGTTGAATGGGAACAAATTCCTGAATTTAAGGGTTGGCTTACAAAAAGTAGTAAGGGGGAGAAATTTGCCAAATGTTCTACTTGCGACAAAGACCTTAATATTTCCAGCGGAAAAGACGCTGTAATAAAACATAAACTTTCCAAATTTCATTTACAAAAAATAAAAGTTCTGCGCAGTCAACAATCTATTGGCAAATTTGTTATCGACACATCGGACAAAAATTCACTGGATCATAACATTAAAGAAGGTAAAATTTATTTTACTTCGTAATTTTCTGTTTGCTGCATTCTCCAAAAATTTTGCAAATCATTAGTCAATCCTTATTATTTACTAAAACTAATTATATCAAATTGTTTCAGCTGAAATTAGACTATGTGCTCTGGTGGCGGAGCATAATTTACCAATGCTTTTAATGGACCACTTACCTAAGTTATGCGCCGCAGCATTTCCGGATTCAAAAATTGCCCAAGGGTTAGCTTGCGGAAGGACTAAGACGACGGCCGTAATCACCAATGTAATTGGTGATGAAAATTTCAACAACATATGCGAAAATTTACGAAAAAAGAAATTTTCAATAATTATCGATGAATCTACAGATTTATCCACAAAAAAGCACCTTTGCATTGTTGTTAGGTATTTAATGAAAGATTTTGTAAAAGATATATTTTTTAAATTAATTAAAGTCGAAAATGCTACTGCTGTGGCAATTTATAATTTGATAATTGAAAACTTTATTAAATATAACATACCATATAAGCAAAACTTGATTGGATTTGCTTCAGATGGGGCCAATGTGATGTTTGGAGCACATCACTCAGTTGTGAAAATGTTACAAAATGATGTGCAGGGATTATTTGTTATGAAATGTATATGTCATTCTTTTCATTTGTGCGCATCTTACGCCTGCCACAAACTTCCCATACATTTAGAAGATTTGGCAAGAGATATTCATAATTATTTCAATAGTAGCCCAAAAAGAAAAATGGAATTTACAGAATTTCAGTCATTTTGTAACGTAAAAATTCACAAATTGCTCCATCCATCACAAACCCGATGGTTATCTCTTGAAAGTGTTGTAAAAAGAATATTAGAGCAATATGAACCTTTGAAATTATACTTCATTGATATTGTAAGTAGCAAAAATGAAGTCTCAGCTGCAGAAAATATACTCCAAAAATTACAAAACTTAGAGAACAAATTATACTTTCAGTTTTTGGATTACGTTTTACCATTATTTAATCAATTAAATAGAGAAATGCAGTCCGAATCACCAAAAATACATCTTTTATATGAAAAAGTAACTACTGTATTACGAACACTTTTTGATTGTTTCCTTAAAAGAGATTATATAGTTAAAGTACCTATTGCCGATATTGATTTTAGAAATCCAAGGAACTTTGTATCTATTGAAAAAATGTATTTTGGGGCAAATGTGGCTGTTACACTCAGAAATCCTAACAATCTTACAAATAATCAAATTGAATCCTTTCGACTACGTTGTTTAGATTTTTATATTGAAGCCTGTAAACAAATAACATTAAGATTTCCTTTAACCAATAACGTAATACAAAAACTGAGTATTATTAATCCAGAAAAAGTGAAACAAGGAGATATTCCGACAATAGTTGATGTTGCTTTGTTATTTCGGAATTTGATTAATGAGAATGAAATACAAAATTTGGACTCTGAATGGAGATTATTGCGAAATAACATAGAAATGCACAAATTCAGCGATGATGTAGAATTATTTTGGCAGTCTGTTAAAAAAATAACCACCGGAGATAATACTCCGGCATTTCCCAATTTAGTTAAGTTCATAGAAAATCTTTTATGTTTACCACATTCATCGGCAAATTGTGAAAGAGTTTTTTCAACTTGCAACTTGTTGAAAACAAAACAACGAAATCGTCTTGAAACAAATACAATCTCTGGTTTGCTATATGCAAAACAATATATGGGAGAAAATGTATGCTACAATTTTAAAGTAGAAAAAAATCTTATTTCAAAAATGACTGACGCAAATTTAAAAGCAAAAAGTAGTTATGAAGATTAATAATGCTTTTATAATGTATATAACAAAACAGAAATTGTTAATATTTTTTAATAAATAAAATTATTCATTTATGTTAGTGTTCTTTATTAAAAAATCCCTTCATTAAAACATGACATATTTGGCAACATAGGTAGCAGGTAGGTAAAAAAAAAAAATCTACCGAAAATTGTCGAAATCTACCGAAAATTTCCGAGCAATCTACCGAATTCCCCACATCTGAACGTGGCAACACTGATTTCCACTTTCGCACGAGCTTTTTTGTGCGGGGGAAATTTTTTAATTGTCATTGCGATACTCTTCATAAATGAATCTACATCATCTTCTTCCTTTCTTCCCATAATTCCCTTAAATATTTCATATCTTTCTTCTCGTCTATTAGCTAATTCTTCCATAATGGCAGTGTTCACATTTTTTTTTTACGCTTTGCAGTTGTTGGTGTAGAACATCTGCTTGAATCAGAATTGTGGGATAATCCTGAATACTTTATCCGACGTTCCACATGACCACTTTTTGCATGTGATGGAGTATCCACCTCTTCAACATATTGGTTTTCTTCGATTACCATTATTTCACTATTATTTTGCTCCAAACTTTCAAATGGTTCTTCTTCCGGAAACGATGAATCCTGTATCTCTCCTTCACCTTCGTATTCAGTATTCCCACAAGCTTCTTGTGAATCAATTTGTGAAAAAGTGTTTGTAGAACTACAAAAATGAAATTAGTAACTGTAATATTCTTATGGTTTATTTTTATAGACACCTGCGTTCCTGCTTTGCAGTTTCCAGAAATGAGAGATGTTTGAACAAAGGCCATTTTACAGGTTTACAGTAGGCACTTCCTGTTCCCATTTTCTGAGATTTCTTTGTTTTCATATAATTATCCTTCATACTCTTCCATCGTTTTTTGCACTCCTCTACTGTAATTAGCAATGTATAAGATAAAATAAATTCAAACGACGATTTCGATAAATTCAATGTTTTAAAAAATTGTTGTTATTGAAATTAAACGAAGTATATATTTTATTGTAAAATATTAGTATATGTGTTCCATCATGTCCTCTGATGAAATACTGGGTGCAATAACAATTGATTTTATTTTTGTTACAGATTTATGGCTACCGGAGAATCATTTCGGTCTCTTTCTTTTGCCTTCCGTGTGTCTCACAGTTACATAAGTATTTTAGTTAAAGAAACTTTAAATGTAATGTGTAAACATCTTGTTACATTGTTTATGCCTCCACCAACTATTGAAAGTTTAAAACAAAACGCTGTTGATTTTATGAAGAGATGGAATTTTCCTCACTGTACCATGGCTATTGATGGAAAACATGTTAGAATGAAATGTCCACATAATAGTGGATCACTATTTTTTAACTATAAGGAATATTTTTCAATGGTACTGCTTGCGATGGTAGATGCAAATTACAAATTTGTAGCTATAGATGTGGGGTCTTACGGCAAGGAAGGAGATAGTAGCATATTTGCAAAATCCGAAATGGGAAAATTGGTATATTCTGGAAAACTTTTTCCACCAGATGAAGAATTAATAGGGCTTAATAAAATTATGCCTTATATTATAGTGGGCGATGAAGCATTTCGTCTACATAAACATGTAATGAAACCGTATACTAGAGAAGCAGCAGCTTCAGATAAGAGAAAGGCGGTCTTTAACTATAGACTATCACGTGCTCGACGAGTTTCAGAAAATGCTTTCGGGATTCTTTGCAGATTTTCAGAGTATTTCTTACTCCGATTGCTTTAAAACCCGAAACGTGTGAAAAATTAATATTGGCAGCTTGCTGCTTGCACAATTTTCTAAGAAGCGGTTACTTGGAAACCAATGGACAACCTTTCTACAATGAATACGATGACATTACACAATCCACGGGTTTGATATCATTACGAAAAACTGGTGGATTTGCAAATCAAGAAGGTTTTAATGTTAGAGAAGATTTTGCAAAATATTTTAATGAAACAAATACAGTATCCTGGCAGGAAAAACATGTTTCCAGGCTTAGTTAATGTACTTTTAAATGTTCATAATAAATTTAGTTTCTTACCATTTTTGTTTACAGTTTTTGAAATTGTTTTCCAAATATTTTCTTTAATAATGGTATCCTTGTATTCCTTACACTCCATATCCCATAAAATCCTATATTTTCCTATTTCAGTAATTAATATTTCGTCTTCTTGTGGCGAAAATTTCGGAGCCATTTTCAGTGGCGTTCGTTTCGACGCGCGTCTAGACTGGTCTCCGAGCAGTCGAGAAGTGACAGCTGGCTGCCGGCGGCCGCGTTCAGGATTTGAGACGCGCAAGTGAAACCACATGCACGTACAGTCATAAGAGCAGTAAACGCGTCTGAACGCGAACGCCGAACGCGGACGCCGGACGCGCTCAGTGAAACCAAGCCTTTATACATTTTTCTAGACTGTGAGCATGAGTGACGTTGATTGTTGAACATTTTGTTTCGTTGCGTATTGGTTTATTACGGGTAAGATATAACATTAATTGCGAAATATTATTTTAATTATTAATAATATATTGTTTCAGATATTTGAATAAAAAAATAAACAAATATTAAACTGGTTTTTTGTTAGTGATCACGGAGTTGATTTTCTATTTGTTGTTTCGTTACATATTGTTTTATTACGGGTAAAATATAATTTTAATTATGTCATATTATTTTAATTAATAAATAATTTTTTGTTTCAGATATTTGAATAAAAAAAAAACAAATATTAAACAGGTTTCTTGTTAGTGATCACGAAGTTGATTTTCTATTTGTTGTTTCTTTACATATTGTTTTATTACGTGTAAGATATAATTTTATTTATGTAATATTATTTTAATTATTAAATAATTTATTGTTTCAGATATTTGAATAATGTTACCAAATCAACTGTATTATTCAAATAACATAATTGAAGAGAGGCGACGAGAAATAATTACATTAATTTTATTTGGCAAATTCCTATACCTTCAGTTTATTTTAAATCTACGAGTTTATTGTTTACTAAAACTTTTTTAAATATATATTGTATTGTAAAATCCTGTTAATATATTCTTTCTCATATAGTTTACTTCATTTATCGCAAATGGGACATACATAATTTAAGTTTCTATAGCTAAATTTCATTAATTTTCTTTGTTTTATATTAAATAGTTATTCATACTTTCCCTGAGCATCATTTTAAATAATATTTTATCAATAGTATCAATTGAATATTCATCATTTATTGCAATAGTCTGAAAATTAGAGAAAAGGAAATTTGTAATAATTTGATTATTAAAGTATGGAAAATTAACTATTTATTGTTTAAAGTGTCATTTAGAAGTATTTTTTCTATAAATATTAAATTCTATGAGTTTATCTACTAGGAAGATAGACTTGGCGACAGCCTTTCGATCGCTTCGTTTCCCTCGCTTCAAAGCGATTCTACAAATCGCCTCGTTACTACAATTTTTAGGGGTGTGCTAGCGTTAGGTAGTTTCGTAGCGATAACATGACGTCACGGATAGAATTCTACCGGGCGTGCTACCACCACTGATTCCACTACACTGTCATGGGTCATAGTTATACCACTAAATTTTTCAAAATTAATTACTACAAATTCAGAAAATGTTTACTGATGATATATAAATTATTACACACGAACCATCCAAAATTTTATCAATATAATAGACATTTTCGAATATAAACTTAATGCAACTATAAGGCCTAATATAATCTTCATTCGTATGTACAAGTTTCCAACATCATAAATTATACAATGAATTTTGACGTAATTTCAGTTATTTCATTAATAGCGAATAGATATATATATATATGTATTTTCAATATTTGGACAGTGCATAGTTAATCATAAAACAATGAAAAGTTCTAATTTTTATTTAAATTTTATATACGTTTGGACTAAATACAACAAATTTATTACGCAATATAAACAAATGAACATTATATTTACTTAAACATAAAAATAATATTTTTTTATGACTGTTATTTTCATTTTCGCGTGTTAGATTAAAAATACTTATTTCCGGAAGCTTATTTCGTAGAATGCATTCTGAATCTTGAACGAAACATGTTATCTCTCATTTCGCTTTAACACTTTGGGTGGGGAATAGTTACGGTCCAACCCAATATCTACTTCACCCCTTTCATTTCCAAAATCTTAGATGGTTTGGGATTGCTACATTACATGGGCCACATCATCAGGCGGACGCTAAAATTTAATACAATATTATAAATAACATGTAATATACAAAATTGTCTTGTTATAAAAAAGTGGGGGTATGTTTGTAATGTTTTTTAACAAATATTCATAATTAGTTTCTAAAATTTTTAAATTTAAATTTTAAATGTAGGTTAAGTGCACATGCTTTTGATCAAAAAATATTTGTATAAAATATACTTACAGTCAAGTAGTAAAATATATATGGTTTCATAGGCAAAATCCATTGCTTAGTTTGTTTAAACAGAAAGTAAATAATTGAAAAGTTGAAAACACATGGTTGAATTAGTTTGGAAGAAAACTTTAAAGAAAACTAGCCAAGAAGGAAGGTTGTCGTGGAATGTTAAATTTTTGAACTATGGAAGTTAGAGTTAGTGAGAGGAAGTAGGTGGCGTTAGTTGGAATTGTTTGGATTGGTGTATTATGAGGAAAAAGGAGGTAAATATTTAAATAAATGTGGCTCTGGGAATGTAATATTTTCGTTTAAAAGAATGGTTTCATTTGACATAGTTTGTTTAAGAATTTCGTATTTTTCTAGTAAATTTAATTTGTGGTATGCAGTTTCGCTATGTAGTAATTTGATACTATTTTCGATAGATATTTGATGATGAGTTTCATTAATATGTGTATGTACGGCTGAGGGCGGTCTTTTATTTAAATGTTCGTTAAATCGTAGTTTTAAATTTCTAGTTGTTAAACCTATATAAATTTTGTCGCAAGAATTACATGAAATTTTATATATGCCAGATTTTTCTATTGGGGGAATTTTGGGTTTGGTATTTATGAGATAATTTGCTATTGTATTGTGTGATTTTGAAGTTACTGTTAGATTATATTTTGTAAAGTATTTTTTGAATTTATTAAAATTGTTTTTATTGTAAGGGATGGAGATGTATCGGGTAATCGGTTTTGTGTGTGGATATATATCTTTTAAAATTTTGTTTTTATGTATTTTATTGTAAATTTGTAGAATAAAATTTAAAGGAAATTTGTTGTTTAGGCCTATGTCTATTATTGTTTGTAATTCTTTATTATAGTTTTCTTCTGATAATGGAATTGAAGTTAATCTGTGGAAATAGTAATAAAATGCTGATTGTTTAACTGTGGGATTGTGATAAGAGTCGTATGGTATTATATTGTCTGTAGCTGTAGGTTTTCGGAATATGTTATATTCTATGCTGTTATTTGTTCTGGTTAAAGTTAAATCTAAGAAATTTAATGAATTATTTGTTTCTTGTTCTAAGGTAAATTTAATTTGTGAAATATTATTTATTGTATTAAGAAAGTTTTGAAGTTCTGTATCTGTACCATTCCAAAAGCAAAGGATATCATCAACATATCTAACCCAAAGTAGTATGTTATTACTACATGGAAGTTGCATAATTTTATGTTCTAAATTGTCTATGAAAATGTTTGCTAAAATTCCGCTAATTGGACTTCCCATTGAAAGACCGTCATTTAATATGTAGGTTTTATTGTTAAACTGAAAGAAATTTTGTTTGGTACTAATTTTGAAAAGGTTTATGAGGTTATTTAAATCTGTGGAATCTAGATTAAATGAATTTATGAACTCGTTGTCATTTTTTAAGAAATTTGAAAGGATTATATTGTTATTTCTGAAAAAAGTGAGAGTTTTATCAATGTAGTCGTCTGTATTTAGGATAACTAAACCAGCATTTTTGTCGGCTTTAGTAATTGTTAAATTATTGTCTGTAAGTTTTTTCCGTAGTTAACGAAACAATAGATATCCTTTCAAATTTCTTAAAAAATGACAACGAGTTCATAAATTCATTTAATCTAGATTCCACAGATTTAAATAACCTCATAAACCTTTTCAAAATTAGTACCAAACAAAATTTCTTTCAGTTTAACAATAAAACCTACATATTAAATGACGGTCTTCCAATGGGAAGTCCAATTAGCGGAATTTTAGCAAACATTTTCATAGACAATTTAGAACATAAAATTATGCAACTTCCATGTAGTAATAACCTACTACTTTGGGTTAGATATGTTGATGATATCCTTTGCTTTTGGAATGGTACAGATACAGAACTTCAAAACTTTCTTAATACAATAAATAATATTTCACAAATTAAATTTACCTTAGAACAAGAAACAAATAATTCATTAAATTTCTTAGATTTAACTTTAACCAGAACAAATAACAGCATAGAATATAACATATTCCGAAAACCTACAGCTACAGACAATATAATACCATACGACTCTTATCACAATCCCACAGTTAAACAATCAGCATTTTATTACTATTTCCACAGATTAACTTCAATTCCATTATCAGAAGAAAACTATAATAAAGAATTACAAACAATAATAGACATAGGCCTAAACAACAAATTTCCTTTAAATTTTATTCTACAAATTTACAATAAAATACATAAAAACAAAATTTTAAAAGATATATATCCACACACAAAACCGATTACCCGATACATCTCCATCCCTTACAATAAAAACAATTTTAATAAATTCAAAAAATACTTTACAAAATATAATCTAACAGTAACTTCAAAATCACACAATACAATAGCAAATTATCTCATAAATACCAAACCCAAAATTCCCCCAATAGAAAAATCTGGCATATATAAAATTTCATGTAATTCTTGCGACAAAATTTATATAGGTTTAACAACTAGAAATTTAAAACTACGATTTAACGAACATTTAAATAAAAGACCGCCCTCAGCCGTACATACACATATTAATGAAACTCATCATCAAATATCTATCGAAAATAGTATCAAATTACTACATAGCGAAACTGCATACCACAAATTAAATTTACTAGAAAAATACGAAATTCTTAAACAAACTATGTCAAATGAAACCATTCTTTTAAACGAAAATATTACATTCCCAGAGCCACATTTATTTAAATATTTACCTCCTTTTTCCTCATAATACACCAATCCAAACAATTCCAACTAACGCCACCTACTTCCTCTCACTAACTCTAACTTCCATAGTTCAAAAATTTAACATTCCACGACAACCTTCCTTCTTGGCTACTTTTCTTTAAAGTTTTCTTCCAAACTAATTCAACCATGTGTTTTCAACTTTTCAATTATTTACTTTCTGTTTAAACAAACTAAGCAATGGATTTTGCCTATGAAACCATATATATTTTACTACTTGACTGTAAGTATATTTTATACAAATATTTTTTGATCAAAAGCATGTGCACTTAACCTACATTTAAAATTTAAATTTAAAAATTTTAGAAACTAATTATGAATATTTGTTAAAAAACATTACAAACATACCCCCACTTTTTTATAACAAGACAATTTTGTATATTACATGTTATTTATAATATTGTATTAAATTTTAGCGTCCGCCTGATGATGTGGCCCATGTAGCCATGAAATCGATAGCGACTTAAATAAAATTTTAAAAAACATTCTGCAATTCTTCTCTTCCTATACTTCATTCACCATGCAGAACAACCTGGAGTCCTTCTGCCAATTTATTTGCTACATTACAGCAAGTTACTGAATAAGAAATAAATAAATGTGGAATAAATTATTCTGAATTTCTCAAATAAGTTTAAAAACTCCGCAAAATGACAGATACACAAGGATAGACGTAGTATTGGAACGAAATAGGTAGTGCCGCAACTAGAAACTGGACCTGCAGAGGTCACGCAACTTATTTGCGTGTCACGCAACTGATGACGTCATTACTTTAGTTTCTTAAATGGCCGACAGAGGGTTTACTATTACGAGTATACATGTGACATATCTTTATAGTATGGTTTTTTTTTATTATTTATTATTCTTCTAAATTATGTAGTACATTATTATACGCGCACCAGAGGTATCTCTTTAGTTGAAAACTACTCAAAATATCACTGCACCTTATGTAAAAACAAAAATTATCATAGCGTCGTTAGATTCCAAACACACATATTGGCGCTGCAAGCTTAATCAGAGTCGCCCTTTGAATATCAGACCTTTTTTCATATACAAAAGAGCCGCCTACACGCAAAATAACAGTCTTACAAAGACATTTTAAATCGAACTGAGTTTTATATAAATAATGAACTTCATTATGTACTTTTTTTTCATTCATTTTTATAATTATTATTTAATTTCTTTTCATGTGATATAGCAAATTTTTTAATTTGTTCTCGAACATGTTTAATTTTAAATTATTTTTATTGTTCACATACAAGAGCACATTTGTAATCATTCTTTGCGTTTTATTTTAGAAACGTATATTTAGGTTTGATGTTTCGACTTATTCCCATGACTGTATCCGTTAGTCTAAAATGGGTTTTATACAATAACCAATAACAGTTTGTCTTGAACAGACAATGTTGTATTACGACCAAGGAGTGCTAGTTATATTTAATTGTTTTCTTTTGGCCTGTAAATGAGTTCGACAAGTTAGGCTTTTTTGTAGCCACATTCGTAAATATTTGATTTTATTCGTTGTTTCTAATTTATTATTATTAATTTTAACTGATTGTCATATTTCAATCCTGATAGTAAATACAATAACCGGTAGTATGATTAGATGATTGAATTTACTCACAGTGATAAGCAAGTGCTTAGTAGACTTTTACATGTTAAACCAAGTGCTAGTCACTTGGTAATCACTGTGACTGACTTTAATCATCTAATCGTTCTACCCGCCTAAATGACTTGATTTCCCAATTTTGTGCATTCTGTAGTACTACTAATAATTGAATTGGATCATCATGGGAGGCCAGGATAGCTGTGTCATCTAAATATGTTGTGGCATCTGTGGAAGACAGGTCAGCCATTAATAGTTGGCAGAGCTGAGTAGTATTCGAGTATTTGCTATTCGGAAACAGTACTTAAGTATTTTTTGTGAATCCGGATGCTGTATTCGAATACTTTAAAAAAATTGTTATCCGTATCCGGAAAATAATTATAAAAGTTTCTGTATTCGAATACTTTCTTTTTTCCACGGATACAATTTTATTAGGTATTCTCCCATTGTGTCTCTACAGGACTGACTGTCTCATGTCGTAAAGCCGGGTTTACATTGGTGTAGTAACTAAGCTTAGTTACTTGTACTAGTGGCTAAACCCTGCTAACCCACTGTCTCGGACACAAGACAGTAGATGTTTACACTTTAAAAGCAATAATGTCCACTTGTACTAGTAAAGTCTGTCAAAGTGTCAAAGATGTATTCAATTTCTCGTAGAAAGGAAAAGTTAAAGAAACTATTTTTAGTAAAAATGTCTCAAATTGTATTGGAAGAAATTATTAAGGAAATGGAAAATGAAAAATATTATTCAAAAAGAGTCTGGGTAAGACAGTGGATCAGGAGAAGAGAGTCACTAGGAGCATCTGCGCTTCTTCTGAAAGAACTTTATTTAGAAGACCCTAGTGAATATCGATTGTGTCTTCGATTGACGCCTCAAAAATTTGAAAGATTGCTTCAGTTGATTTCATTTCGTATTGAGAAATCCAATACATTGATGAGAGAAGCAATACCAGCACGTGTGAAACTGGAAATCACACTCAACTTTTTAGCTACAGGGAACAGCTACCGAACCCTGCAACACATATTTCGGGTCTCAAAACCAGCAATCTCAAAATTTATCTCAGAAGTTTGCGAAGCGATATTTAACGCTCTAAATGAATTTATTAAGGTAAGATATAATTAATTAATTAAAATGAATAGATACATATTTATTTCTTGTTTCATACGTATAATAAATTATTGCATATAGTTTTTATTGTGAATCATTTATCACTACAACAAAATCATTTGATGTGGCGATGAACATCCGGGGGACGTCTCAATGTTTGTGTCTGATATGAAAGATATTTCGGACACTGCAGATGCAAGTTGATGGAGTTTCTCCGAATTGATGGTAATTTACAGACAACGGCTGTGACTGGGGAGCAAGAGCCATTAAGCGATAGCGGGTTAGAGTAGACTGCAATTGTTCCTGACATTCTAGCGCCAAGTTTATAGGTAAGTTCTTTAATCCAAGCGCAATGTATTGACCAAAGGTCTCAAATTCATCGCTAGCTTCAGAATCAGTTTGCAGTAAAGATTGATTCATCTGGCGGAGCTCTTCTACTGCTGTCGACAAATCTGTGCGGCGCCTTTTGCTTCCTGATAATAAATTTCGACTAGGCCGCTTCAAAGATTTAGGATTTGTTGATGAAGAAAACATTGACACAGCCACTTCATACTTCCAGCAGAACATCTAGACTTGCTAGAGAATATAGGGACTACATCAAACGATATGTCAACAACGAGGGTGCAGTGCCATGGCAAGAAAGCAAAATTCATTAATATTTCATTTAAAACTAATGTGACTTTATTTAAAGATAATAATAAAAAACTTACCATATTACTTTCTGTGCATCTTTTTTCTTTTGTCTTCCTCATGAATTGATCCATAATTTTAAACCATTTCACAGATGGAGTGTAAACATCTTCAGCAGCCATTCCTGATTTTAGGCACTTCTCGATTTTATTCAATTCTTGGCTATATGTATTTCGCAGACTCTTTATTTTTTGCCTTGCATCAGCCGTCGTAAAACCGTCTATATTCATTTCTGCAACAATTTTTTCAAGGGCTGCCTGTCGCATTTGATTATTTCTGTAGCACGTCTTCGTTATGACAGACAAACACTCATAATCTCGATAAAGTTCCACAAACTTAACTGTTTCTCCTTCAGACCACCTTTTAATCGTATTATTTCTTAATTAACAATCGCTGAACCAAAAAACCGGCAATATACGCACTTATAACCTGTACAAACGTGAAATTGTGGAATATACGGGCTTGCAAACACACCAGCGAGCACGTGTTTACATAGGTGTAGTACACATGCAAGCCGTTAGGCTAGTGACAAATACGGTGGTGGGGGCAGGACAGTGGCTTTGCAAGTGGTAAGTAGATAGCCTGGGAGGCTATCCACTTGCCTGTCCTGATTACTTGCGCAAGTACTGGTACAAGTACTGTCCTACTGGGTTCACACTAGGTTAGTAACTGTCTTGCAAGGTACTGGTACAAGCAGCTAACCCAATTACTATACCAATGTAAACCCGGCATAACGCGTAAGCGTATGGAGAACTGAGAAGTACGCGTTAGGGCTGCGCGATATTGAAAAAATGATATCGAATATCGATAACATTTTAATATCGATAATATCGATTTATCGATGTTATCGATAATATCGAAAATATCGATATATTGATATTTAAAAGTTTAAATATCGATGTCGATAATATCGATATTATCGATAATATCGATATATATTCCCAGCACTAGTACGCGTAGAGTTACAGTTGCAGTAGGGTAGTGCACGTTTCGATAGTTAGGTTATATTCATTATATTTTGTCTATCATTCTTTCACGCGTAGAGTTCTTAGAATATATGTATACCGGATTCGAATAGGTAATGTATTGTTACGGTTCATTTTATTTATATGCCGTGTAGTTGCAACCCTTCTGTCATGGGTGCTTTCCGTACAGCTGCAACCATTCTGTCATAGGCGCTTTCCCACCTCATGCACAGGTTGCTAGATTTGTACTATGCAGGAGTACGCAAGCTAGAGATCAGGTGTTGGTTTGTCTCATGCATTCTAAAACGATTGTTTGGAGCTGCTGGTCGATTTATTGTAATATTGAGAAATTTGAGCTTCGTGGTGAAGAATACTACAAATATTTTTGGATTTGACGACCAGTCAACTCATTGGAAATTATTCCTCGGTTGTGTCCCGGATTTTGCCAAACAATTTCGTAAATAAAAACTCTATAGCCGCACAATATCTAAGGTAAAGCCAGAACTGTCTGTTTAACATAACTTTCATCATTCTTCATGGCACAGATTACATTTATAGAACACTTGGTGAGATTTCAATCATGAACTAATATTCCCGTCTTTGAATTAATTCCTAACTGCCAGTGGCGTGCTCGCACCGCTTGGCCTCGTATCGGTCTTTGGTTTATTAGAAACTTTTTGTAGACTTCTTACGTAGGGTTTACAACCCTTGTTAGTTTGTATTCCGAATTCAATTAATTGCGGGGGCGATTATATTGAAAATCCATCCATATTGGCTAAACTCTCCATGCTGCCTTTGCCGTGCCGCCATTTTGTTTGAGAACCGTATCCGGTGGACTCTGGAACTACATCAAATAGGCTGTCAAACGCCCACGTGGGATAACCGCCGATGTTCGCAGATAAGCCCACATTTTACTTTTGTTAATCCATCTCAGTACCGATATACCAGAACCCCATTTAATTTAACGTTGTAAAACTGACCTTGGTCACCGATTTTTAACGACTATAAGTTCAGTATTTATATTTAGATTTATTGTGCTTTTATTGTTATTGTGCTGACAACTTATATTTGAGAATCTTGTAAATCTTATCCCGCTATGCAATTGTTCGTATTTTTAATTTATTCGCATGTTGTGCGTATTGTTGGTAGGGTGCAGTACACTGTCGTGGATCCTAGGATTTACTTAACGTTTACTCATATTTACCGGAGCGCTCGCACAATTGTCACGTTGGTACCATCGCGACCGTCGGCGTTATTACTGCTCTGTTTATCTATTTAGAGTGTATTATTTTTAGTACGGTAGTCCTCGATACTATCGGCGCGTGCTGCTACCCCCTACACATCCTGTTAGTGTTAAACCAAGTTACTTTGGTTGCGCCGCGTAGTCATGTCTCTCGTAACCCCTATTTGGATCACTGGCGTCCATGTATTACACTCTTACTCTCTTAATACACTAGGATTGTTAAGCACACTTTAGTGTTTTCTTTGCTATATAACCACCTGCTCGTTTCCTTCCCGCTTGCTCACTTTAAGTCTGCTGATCGACCCATACAGTAGAATATTTCCGGTACAGGATCAGCTGGCGCCCATTTTAACTCTTTGGAGAATTTTACACCCACCCCCCTTCTCCACTGTAGCTGCCGTGGTTCAACCGGCCTTGCACGTGTGGCCCGATAAGTTCTTCCGCCATCCTTTAGTGTATATTCTATTTTTCTGTTTTCTCTTTTTAAACGTGGGGTTCGCTCGTACGTCTCGTTATTCGGTTTTAGCACCTATTAGTTTAGTTATTTCGGTGTTATACGTTAAGTTTTGAATTTTTATAGTCGTCGAGTATTACAAGTTCTCCTTTGTTATCGAATTTATCTTAGTAACTCACTTTCTATCAATCTTGGTTTTGGTATATTCATTATAGTTATGGATTCGAAAATGGAGATAAATCGCTTAAATAAAGAGGAGCTTGCTTATGAGCTGGAGGTTAGAGGCGTCGATCAGAAGAATAATACAGTTGAGTCGATGAGGCGCTCTCTACGGTCTTTATTGAATATCGAGAAAAATCCGTCTTATGTACCGCTACCCTACCCATATACTTTTGAGCAAGACAGTACTGCGTTAGAAAAACAAATTGAAGATATTTCAGAAAGAATAACAACTTTTTCAGACTTATAATCTTCTACGGAGTTTAAAAAGATTGTAATCAAAATAAATCACTCTATTGGTCGAGTGAATCGCGCTAAACCTAAGGATGACGCTCAAAAGAAAACACGGTCTTGTTATCTAGTAAAATTACTATACTTGCGGAACTAAAATCTACGGCGAAAAGTACAAAGCTGTCTTCCATTCTCACTAGCCAATTGCTCAACGGTAGTGCTGATTTAGCTAATGTCGATCTTTCGGACCCCGGGCCTGACTCTTCTGATAGCGACCATGATAGTAATGTACCGAACGCACAAATGTCAGTTAAACCTGTCCTCGTAGCTAAATGGAATCTTAAATTCAAGGGTCACATTTCTTGATCGAGTTGAGGAGTTACGCTTTGCTCGTAACGTCTTTAAGGCACAACTTCTAGCTTCAGCGATTGATCTGTTTGAGGGTAATGCCTTAATATGGTATAGAGCGAATCATCATTTATTTAGCTCATGGAGTGATCTAGTTGAGGGATTAAGGGATGAATTTTTACCTACAAACTATGAGGAAAACCTGTTTGAAGAAATTAAGAGTCGTACTCAAGGCCCATCAGAACCGATCGGTATTTATATCGCAAGCATGAGTTCTCTTTTTGCTAGACTTCGCTTAAAAACAATATCTGAAGAAGTAAAGGTTACTATTCTAATGAGAGACATTCTTCCGTTCTACCAAACTCAATTAGCTCTAAAAGATGTCGACACGGTGTCAGAACTATTAAAATTGTGTAGAAAAATTGATAAACGGAAAGAATCCGTAGATAATTTTGTTCCACCGCCGCGACAACATCTTACTCTCGAACCTGACCTTGGCTACGTTCACACAGAACCCTCTTCGTATATTAATCCTCCCTCACCACCAGTCCATACGGTGGAAGTCAATAAAAACTGCTGGAATTGTGGTAGATCCGGACATATGGTTATAACATAAGATGTACCGCACTATGCAAAAGGTATTGCTATCGTTGTGGCAGACCTAAAGTAACTGTAAACACATGCCCCAAATGTTTGGGAAACGGTCGTCAGATAAAGTAACAGGCCGGATACTTCATCGTGATCTGTCTGCATCGGCCAGCACCAATAATGTACGTCTTGACTTTATACTAGCGCACGCGGAGGGCGATCCATATCTAGAAGTATCAATTCTCAATAAACCTTTCTTTGGTCAATTAGACTCAGGAGCTTCTAGAACGGTCCGGGATTTAAAAGTATGAGTGAATTAAATTTAAAATTAATTAAAAATGTCAGTAGTTGTACATTTGCTAACGGCGACCGTTGTTTTACGGCCTTATTCTGATACTTTCCTCTATATCTCTATAGAGTTACAGTGACTGAAAGCTATAGAACTCTGTAAGCAGAGTTCTTACAGAATGGCGCGAAAGTAATTCTGATCCTCATTCTATAACCAAGCGTTTTGCAACTGCGTAGTTACAATGCTGCTAACTTCAGAAAGATGTTGAAATGTTGACAAATAGTATATAATTTTGAGGTTATTAAATACAAAAATGAGTTGTGCACAAGATAGGTAAGAATATATAATGGGGAAGTTTAGCGTGATTGAAATTACATGTGAAATATCTTTTAGTCGTAAGTATATGATTAATTATAACTTAAAATGTAATTGAAAGTTAAAATTATGTTGCCAATCATTTATAATTAATGATTTATTTTCGAGCCACTCTGACGTCACAAGTGAGATATGCGCTTGCGCAAAAGGGATGGTGAGACCTGACTTTTTGAACGTAGGTTGTATCTTGCGGCAATACACTATACGCTTCTCTGTTGCCATGGGAACCCAGCACGCGCTGGTTAAGATAGACGATACGTTCTCCGCGAGCCACTCTGACGTCATTTTTGTATAAAATTTCATTTTTTGAGAAATCTAGGCATCTTTGGGTGAAATAAAATGTAGAATATCACATTTGAGGACAATCTTGATAAAATAAAAAAAATACGCTAAACTTCAGTCAGGGCCGTTCCTAGCGGGCGTGCAGTGCGTGCCCCGCACGCAGGCGGCCAAGAGAGGGGGCGGCCGTCGGCCGTTGAACGAATAGATATCATAATATCCATATTATAATAATGTAATTCATTTATCACATTACAATATGTGCGAGAACGTAGCAATATTTAAAAAAAGTTTTATATTTAAATTACTATTTCGCCCAATTGTTTATTTGACCACGTGTTTTTATCTTATACTGTACCGGAGTATTAATTGACTTTATACTGTGACTATACGGTAATCTGATTTTGATTGACTGTATATTAAAATATTTTGCCGTTAGGATTCGCGCGCAGGGACTGTCAGTTTTTAGCTAGCTTCATTGTTGTTAGTCTTTGTTAGATTGGTATTAACATTGTTTATTCTATTATTTACAAAAGATGATTATTCAAGGTAATTTGTTTAACCAGTGACGGTGACAGTTAAATCAAATTAATATTCTATGATTTATGTCAAGTTTATATTTTTGTTTTATGTAAAAATATAGGTGAAGAGATACAATTTTGAGAAAAGCATTATTTAAAAAGAAACGTAATTTTCAAATAAATTACGTTTATTTTTTAACTTACATGTATCCATAAATATTTCGTGTTGCATCTTGCATGCTTATGGGTACGAAAAGCAGTGAAGTTATCTGCAAGTAATATTAAATCAGACGGCTCATACATGAACTTCATTAGTCATATTTCGTTCGTGAATTATACATTATTAGATTTGAAACAAAAACAAGAATTAAAGTGTACCTATTGTTGTTTCGTTTACTGTATCTACAATATTATTCTTTGTACAACATATCAAAACGTGAAAGGTAAGTAATTTAGAGGATTAGAGGCTGAAGTCTAGGGTAACTACTACTTAAGAATTTTATTTTGATGGTTTTAGTTGCAAAACCAATAAAAACACTAAATTAGAGCGCGGAAATAATATTTATAGTGATTTTGGCATTTTTTTCTAAAAAAAAAAAGTAGGGTTAATACCTACAAAAAGGATTTGACCACCCGAGTTTTGTCAAATTAAGTTCTGTGCGTTAGGTTACGTTACATTAAAGTATTTTTTGAGAATTACCAATCGAAAATGTCACATTTTTCGAAAATACAGCCTAAAAAACTAATAATCATTTTGGCACGAGAAGCCTATAAATGCATGCATCCACCCGAAATTTGTCAAATTGAATTCTGTGCGTTAGGTTACATTATGGTCAACTTTTGATTTGTATAATTTTGCAAAATAAATTCAGCCTAGAATCTGACTTATTTTTGCAAAAAAATATATAAATACCTGCTTTCGCGCTCTAATTTTGTGTTTTTTAAGCTAAAAGAAGATATGGCAGAAAAATTTAATTTCAAGGGTGGTAGGTATTCTACAATCCAGACAATTTAGAGTAGGGTAGACTGGGTACGGTTGTGCCAGGGTACGGTAGTGACAGTCGCCATAACAGCAAAACTATACGTAATGCGGGAAAGGGTGCAATGGGAGCGAGAAGCGGCATGCATGTCTAAACGCGTTCTCCAGCTTGTGTCAGCCAACGCACAACGCTAACGTAAGTAGGAGTCTACATTGCTTTTCAACAGTCAAAAGTAAGTTTTTTTGTTTAATTTCTTTTAATATTTACTGTTATTTGTATACAGATAGATTATATCATATATTTTTTTGTTATAAGTTGAATACTAGTAGTTAATTACGAGTGATTAGTTTTTACGTAGATTACTTGGCCCAGTCATGGCGATTGTTTGTTTTCGAAAGTATGTGTTGGGTACGGTTGTGACAAATGTTGTGGGTACGGTTGTGACATACATTTTTTTTTATATTTTTGCTTTTAGATGCCCCGAAAACGCTTGCGGAAGACCGAAAGAGCGCGGTCTGACATAAGTAAATATAAACATGCTTATGAAGAAGTAAAACGCGGGACTTCTTTACGCAGAGCTGCGGAAATGCATGACGTTAATCGCATGTCGTTGTTGCGATACATTCGTAAACGTGATGAAGCCGGTGCGAATAACGATGAAGACAGCGTCAGTATGGGGTATGTTGCTCATAATAAAGTATTTTCTAAGGAGCAAGAAGAAGAGCTATCAAAATATATCATACGTTGCGCGGATATATATTTTGGCCTTGCTACAAAAGAGGTACGGAAGCTGGCATTTGAACTGACAACTAAATACAACATAAAGAAACCTGCTACTTGGGTTGAAAATAAGATGGCTGGTGAAGAATGGTTCCGTTCATTTATGAATAGAAACCCGTCACTGTCTGTACGCGTAGCTCAGGCTACGAGCCTTTCAAGAGCTACAAGTTTTAATAAAACGAATGTGGAAGCTTTTTATAATAATTTGCAAACTGTTTTGGACAGACACACATATGAGCCACAGGATATTTACAATGTTGATGAGACAGGTGTCACTACCGTGCAAAGACCGGATAAAGTAGTGGCAAGACGTGGTATACGGCAAGTGGGAGCTGTTACATCAGTTGAACGTGGTACATTAGTCACAATTGCTTGTGCAGTAAATGCCTTGGGAAATGCAATTCCTCCTTTTTTTATATTTCCGAGAGTTCGTTATCATGATCACTTTATTAGGGACGGGCCAGTGGGATCGATTGGAACTGCAAATCCTTCAGGCTGGATGCAGGATGCGTCATTTTTAGTATTTCTCGAGCATTTCAAAAAATTCTCTAATGCTTCTCTAACACACAAAGTGTTACTATTGCTGGACAATCATTCTTCTCATGTTCATATTAATACACTGGATTTTTGCAAAGAAAATGGCATCACTCTGCTGTCATTTCCTCCGCACTGCTCGCACAAACTGCAACCATTAGACCGATCTGTCTTTGGACCATTGAAAAAGGCTATAAATACTGCTTGTGACGGATGGATGCGAAGTCATCCTGACAAGACTATGAGTATTTACGACATACCAGGTATCATCAAGACTGCTATGCCTCAGGCTTTCACACAAGCGAACATTCAGGCAGGTTTCAGCAAAAACTGGTATTTTTCCCTTTCATCGTAATTTATTCCAAGATATTGACTTTTCGCCATCTTTTGTAACAGATAGACCAAACCCTGACACTATTCCTACAACACCATCTATTGAAACCAACGTACAAAACCCTGATTCTGTAGATAACAATCCTAGACTCAACAATGAAATGCTGTCACCTTCAGATTCTTTTTTGGGGCAATCTTCGACTCCAATTATAAATGAAATTCAGCCAACTGCATCAACCTCAGCCACGCCGCCTGTGCTTTTGCCTGAAATTGTCCGTCTTCAGAAGACTGATTCAACCACAGCCACGCCACCAGCTTTTTCGTCTGAAATTGTCCGGGTTCAGGAGAATGATTCAACCACAGCCACTCCGCCAGTTTTTTCACCTGAAATTGTTCGACCTTTTCCGAAAGCTGCTCAAAGAAAAACAAGAGGCACTAGAACAAAAAAGTCAACCATTTACACAGACACCCCCGAGAAAGAGGAAGTTAGGAAAAAACATGAAGAAAATGAAAAACGTTTGAAGGCTAAGCAGGTAAAGAGAAACCTAACTGAAGTAAGACAAAATAAGACAGGGAAAGGAAAAGAAAAAGTCAATGCCAAAAGAAGAAAGACTTCAGAATCGTCATCCGATGAAGAAGAGTATTTCTGTCTGGTTTGTGTAAGCGCATGTTCTGAAAGTAGGGCTGGCGAAAAATGGATCAAGTGCCAAGGGACATGTGGACTCTGAGCCCACGTAGAGTGCGCAGGTGTTAATCACTATTACATTTGTCACAACTGTGATGATGAATCTGACTAGATCTTAGTATTTATATTCATAAATGTTTATTTTTAGAATAGTTTTTGTTACATTTTAGTAAAACTTTTTCCAGTTACCTACAGTTAATTTAAGTTAAGTAAATGTTTTGAATGACAGTTATGTTGGGTTAAGTTACATATTTCTAACAATAAAAGTAATTATAAACCATTTCTGAGTATGTTTATGTCTGTCACTACTGACCCCAGCCACTGTCACAACCGTCCTTGGGGTGTGGTCGGTTGTGACACTTTCTCTTTTTTTTTTAATTTGATGCTATAACTAATACAGCGTATTTAGGGACAACATTTTGATATTTTTACGTAGACAAAAGTATATATTAAGATTTAAATTACTTTTCTCGCAGCTAACTAGTAAATTAACAAAAGTATTGGCGATCAAACCAAAATTGTCACAACCGTACCCAGTCTACCCTAGGTTAGATAACAATAATAAAACTTAATCATTAAAATTAATAGATGTCAGGATCAGAAAGAAAACGAATGTCTGGCGCATATTATAGAAAACAGAAAATTATGAAGAATGAAGAGAAAGAAAAGCTCAGAGGCAGCCTGCATCAATTTTTGAAAATTAATTCGATCAACCCAATGTCCCCCTGTCTCTGTCCAGTAGTATCAACTTCAAGGCAAGATGAACCTATGCCTTCTACGTCAACGTCGAATACAACGGAAGAGGTGATAGATGCTGACTTGGAAAAGGAAAAACATAGTTTTCAAGAAGAAGATGATGATAACATGGAGTTGAAACAATTATCAGCTGCAGATGAAGATGAAGACGGACAAGAAACTGAGTTTGATGCCTCAGATCCAGCTACATGGCCCGAAATACTTTCCAATCGGTTGATTGAAATCTTAATTGAGCGGGGCCCAAAACAAGTTAAAATAAAATTTCCAGCCGATAAAAATGGCAGAAAATTTACAGCATCTCAATTTGTGAGAATATTGCCTAATGGCGAAAAAATACCTCGAACTTGGCTGATTTATTCGATAAAATTAAATAGTGTATTTTGCTTCTTTTGCAAAATATTCAGTACTCAAAAAATGCAGTTAACATATAAAGGTTTTTCTGATTGGCGACACTTATCAGGAAATATTTCCAGGCACGAACGAAGTATTTTTCACATAGAAAACATGAAAAAATGGTTAAATTTAAAAAACAGATTAAATAAAAATACAACAATAGATACGGAGCAACAAAATTATTTTCAAAATGAGAGAAAACGTTGGCGGGCTATTATTGAGCGAATGATAGCTATCACGCAGTTTTTATGTATACAGTGTTTAGCATTTCGGGGATCTAGTAGTAGTTTTTATACGCCTAACAATGGTAATTTCTTAAAAGCCGTTGAAATGGTAGCAAAATTCGACCCAATAATAATGGAACATGTAAAAAACATTCAAAAAGGGAAAGATAAAAAAAACCAAATGCCTCATTATCTAGGAGTTCATTTCCAAAATGAAATTATTCATTTGTTAGCTACACAGGTTAGAGAAGAAATTATACGTACATTGCCTTGTGCTAAATATTTTTCTATTATTCTGGATACTACACCGGACGTAAGTCACACAGATCAAATAACTTTTGTAGTTCGAGTAGTAGACTGTAGTGAAAACATTCCCATAATAAAGGAATTTTTTTTGGGGTTTTATCCGGTAATTGATACGACTGGCGAAGGTTTGTATATATTTTTAACAGAAAAGTTATTGCCAACATTTCAATTGGACATAAATAATATACGTGGACAGGGATACGACAATGGGTCTAATATGCGGGGAAAACGCATAGGCCTTCAGCAAAGAATAAAAAACATTAACCCCCGAGCTTTGTATGTGCCCTGCTCGGCACATTCTTTAAATTTGGTGGTAAATGATGCCGCAAAAATTACGCACGAAACAGTAAATTTCTTTGATGTAGTGCAAGAAATTTATATTTTTTTTTCATCTTCACCGTATAGATGGCATATTTTAAAAACACATGTGCCTCAAGTAACTCTTAAATCTCTAAGGGTACGTGCACAACGGAGCTGTGATACAAGATGATAGCAGTGATGATAGAGGTCTTTTAACAGCGCTGATAGAAATATATCGTATATTTTTATGAAGGTGTGCACAACGGCGCTGCGAGTGCAGCGAGTATCAAGGGTTCTATACTCGCTTATAATTTAGAGAATAGATTTTACCATTCTTTTGCGCGCTGCACTCTTGTATCGTGTAGGAATTTAACCTTAAAAATGAATGTTAATGTCGAAAATTTAATTTCGGACGTTTTCAAACATCAATGTGTGTGGAATCAAGCTCACCCTGACCATCACAACAGGTTTGTACTAGAGAAGAAATGGGAAGAAGTCGCTTCTATTTTAAATACTACAAGTGAGTAAAATGACATACTTCTATTATGAACTATTTTTTATTATTACATGTGTGGGTAGATTTATCATAAAGTACCTACTTAAATAAATTGAATTCGATTCCTACAGACATATGATTTAAAAGTATCGCGAACTAATTTTGACGAATCCGCTAGACGCCCAGTTTGTCGCTGTTGAATATTAGCTGTTCTAGGAAGTTCTACCACTTCTTGCAAATGTCTTTCAAACCCTTCTTTGTCTATTATAGTGTTATGTAAAATACAAATAGCTTTTATAATCGTATCAGCAGTTTTTTCGGTCGTTTCAATTGCTTTGGATAATATTCGCCATTTAGAATAGAGAATTCCAAATGCACATTCTATTGTTTTTCTGGCGCGTGATAGTCGGGTGTTAAAATATTCAGTTTCCAAGTTTAGTTGATTTTTGCCATAAGGTTTCATTAAATGATCTAATAAAGGGAACGCTTCGTCCCCAATAAAGACATACGGTAATTTAATTTCGGTATTTGGGAGAAAACTATCAGATGGAATTTGTAGCCGTTTCGTCTCCATCAAATGAAATAAAGCTGAAGATCGAAACGTACCTCCATCGCTTTGTTTTCCATACCCTCCAACATCAATCACAGAAAATTTATAATCGGCATCAGCGACACCAAGTAACACAAGCGAAAAAAGCTTTTATAATTATAGTACATCGTTCCTGAGTGACTGGGGCAGTTGATTCGAACATGCTTTCCATCGATTGCTCCAATGCAATTTGGAAAGTTCCATGTTTCATAAAATTTTGTAGCTATTTCTGCAAATAGTTCGTTTGTTGGTACTGGCATGTGTTTAGGTTGTAGCTCTATCCATAAAACTTTGACCGTACTTTTTACTATTGAAGCGACTGTAGAAAATCCCATTCTAAATGAGAACGCCAAGCTTCTAAAGGATGCGCCAGTTGCTAAATATCTGAAAAAACAAATATTATTTAGTCGCTATGTGGGTAGAATTATACAGACTTGAATTCAATTTACATACATATTGAAATACCGACAAGATAAATCAATTGAAATTATAATGCAACATTTTTGTTTTAGAGGGTAATGCGAAAAGTAAATGGAAGTACCTCAGAGATACTTTTAGAAAAGAATTGGCCAAATGTCCAAAGCCAAAATCTGGAGACGGAGCGGCGATTCTCATAAAATCAAAGTGGTCTTATTTTAAAAGTCTTTTATTTTTAAAAGATCAATTTACGCCTCGAACATCTACCTCCAATTTGTCTTGTGCAATTGAGATGCCTGTAAACAGTCCTGACGAGAACGAAACAGTGGACGAGGCAGTGGACGAAGACACTCAAGCTAGAAACGACACTGACACCACGCAGCCTTCTTTTGCTGAAGACGATGCAGATGACTCGCAAATAGATACTGATTTCCCTCCAACTCCTCGCTCGTCAACATCCTTTACAAGTGAACCATCTAGGGAACCCAGAGTTGCATTAGCAAGTAGAAAAAGGAAAAGATCGGATGATATGATCGGGCAAGCGTTATTAAACTTTGAAAAGGAAAAATTGAAGCTTTTACAGAATAAAAAATAAAAAGTCGAGAACAAGCCAATGGACGAAGATCGTGCTTTCTTTGAATCTATTTTACCTCACGTTCAAAAAATGGAACCTTTAACCAAGTTGCAGTTTAGATCCAAGGTGCAAGAATTGATTATGTGGTATGCGTATAATTCGCAAGCAAATTCGTTTCCTTCTGGTACCACGTCCTCAACAGAACAACCACCGAACAATAATAACACCTATCAGTTTCCATGGTAACATGGTTTACAACAAAACATTGTCTTGGTACTACGTTATAGCTACTCGTATTTTTGTTGTACCGTAATGAACTTACACACATAAATGTACTTATTTCATAATTTACTTATTATTAAACAGTTACTTACCTTAATGTTATTACTAACTTTTCTTCGACACATATAGGACTTCTATGACAATTTTTCCACCGTTTAACAAGTCTTGGTTTAATTGTTTTTAAAATGTAATTAAAAGTACTTGGTTCCATTCGTAGATACTCATAAAAACGATCTGGATAATTCCGCAGTTCTTTGTACAGGTGATGATATTCACCCAGTGTACGTCGTTTTTGATTAATAGGGTGCACATGGTACTTGCGGCCAGATAACTTGCGTTTTCTACTTCTAATAAACCACTTTGTGGCTGCAGAGCAAAAGTATTCATCTTCGCTATTCGACATTTTGAAACTAACTACCATATCCGCAATGATGTTTTTAAGCTTCATTGTGCACACCCATCAGCGCTCATACTCCCATCTTTCATCTATCATCTCTGCTATCATCTAGAATCACAGCTCCGTTGTGCACGTACCCTAAGTGATACGCGATGGGAGAGTAGAATTCAAGCAATACGTCCTTTAAGGTCACAGCTAGCTAATGTTTATGGAAGTTTGGAAGCCTTGATTGAAGATGAATCAAGAGATATTAAAACAAAACATATGGCACACTCGTTATTAGAAAAAATCAGTGAATATAAATTTTTATGTTCTATTGTTATGTGGCATGATTTGTTATCTAAAATAGATGTTGTAAGTAAAATGTTACAGAATAGTAACGTAACTATTACTGAATCAGTTAAAGCTCTAAATAATTTAAACAATTTCTTAGATGAATGTAGGTCTGATATAAGTTTTGAGCAGTTTATAAAACAGGCAACTGAGTTAGCTACTAAAATTAATATTGAACCACAGTTTCCAGCTGTACGTCAGCGCAAAAGGAAACGACAGTTTATTTATGAAAGCGAAGATGATTTAATTGTAGATCCTAAACAGAAATTTAAAGTCGAATTTTATTTCGCAATTATTGATACTGCCAAAGAGTCTGTAAGTGAAAGATTTGAACAACTTGTACAATTCAACAATTTATTTTCATTTTTAAATAATTTTTGTGACACAGCAGAAGAAACTCTTAAACAGTATTGTTTAGATTTAGACCTGGTACTACAAGTTAATGATGTAAACGGTGGAGATGTTAATAAAGATTTAGATGGTCTGGAATTGTATAATGAAATGATGTGTTTCAGAACAATATTTAAATTTGATGAAACAACCACAGCTAAATTAATTTTGGAATACATTATCACTAATAATTTAAATCTTTCATTTCCTAATTTGTCTATTGCCATACGAATTTTTCTAACTTTGCCCGTAACTGTTGCTTCAGGAGAAAGATCGTTTTCAAAATTGAAAATAATAAAGAATTATCTGCGCTCTAATATGGCACAAGAAAGACTGTCCGATTTAGCTTTAATTTCAATTGAACACAGTATATGCGAGGCAATAGATTACTCTACAGTTATAGATGCCTTTGCAGCTATAAAAGTTAGGAGAGTAACCATTTAGTCCCTTTAGTATACAAATATGTACGTGTACCTGTACTTGGCTTAATTAATATATAGACGTAATTGTATTTTACTTTATATTATACTGTTATTATTTTATATTTTATTGTTGCCTGTCGAGTTGTATTTATTTTATAATATATTTATTTTTTTGTATTTATGTCTGAATAAAGAATTATACATACTAAAAATTGTACTTTTGTAGGTTTCAGTGACTTAGTTATGGGGGGGTGGGGGGTTTACTGGTTCAAAACGTATACATGAAAGGAGAAACACATGCATTTGCACATCCCTTGAAAAAATGTAACTTTTAATTATAAAGCATTTGACCTTGAAGGAAAAAAAAATCGCCTGCGGCGCATATCTTCCCTGAAAACCCTATCACAAGGGCGGCAAATTATATACTTGCACGCAGGCGGCAGTACCCCTAGGAACGGCCCTGACTTCAGTATGAGTTTTCATATGCTTTTTATATATACGAGTGACGAGCAATACAAATTATATTTAAACTATATGGAAACTGATTACGTATTCTGAAGTTCTACTATTAACCCAGGCCTACCAGATAACTACATAAATAAGAAATGGGAAGAATTATGTGATAAACTAAACAACATCGAAACAGATCCAAAATTAACCAATGAAGAATGGCAAAAAGTAAGTTACTTTCAGCATAATTATAATACAAATACAAAACATCAAGTAATCTTACATGTTATTTTCTGATAGAAATTCAACGACTGAAAAAATACCACTCGGTCAAAATATAGAAAAATTATGCAAAGCAGAATGGCTACAGGAGGGGGACCAGAAAATAAAACAAAAATAACAGACATAGATGAAAGAGGCTTAGCAGTTTGGGGTAAAGTTGTTGTAACGGGATCATTACTAGTTCCTATGACAGGGGGGATGTCCAATAATAATATGTCTGCGGAAGTACTTACGGTAGCAGAACCAACGTCAGTAGCCTCAACTTGCTCACCTTCTGCAGCTATTATCGAAATTCAAGATACAAGCGCACCTAATGTAGATGTGCATGAAAATGCTAATAAAAACGTCGAAATTTTGTATGTTAATCAGTTACAAGAAAGTGAACATGAAGCAAATAAAACACATGAAAATGATAGTAATAAAAATTTCGAATTTTTGTATGTTGATCAATTACAAGAAAGTGAACATGAAGCATACAAAATACATTTTCTTGCCAATATGACCTTGCCGCAACAGATGAAAACGGCACCTATTGTAAGGGAAAATATTGAGAAAGGGAAAAAGAAAACTCGCGATAAACGAACAATGAATGAAATAGGTAGTGCTTTGCTCACTTCTCAACAAAGTGTGCAAAACATTAATATTAATCTGGTGAAAGTTATTGAAAATTTTACCAAGCATTATACGGAAATAGAAAATAAAAGACTGGATGCAGAAAATCTAAAAATAGACTTTGAAATTGGGAAATACAAGTTCGAAAACAAGAACTTCCACTTAGAGTAGGTAACAAATAGTATTATTTCTGGTTTTTTTTTTTCAAAATATATTAAACTAAATTTAATATAACATTATTATTTATAAAAATGTGTTTGTAAATGTTATTTTGTAATAATAAAATTATAATCAACTTTATATAATTAGTACACTTATTAATTACATATTTTGGAGAATATATAAATTAAATGCCTGGCGACCAAATATTAATGTATTTTCATTGACACCTGCAAATGAATAAAGGAATTATTTTCTCAAAAAAGTAATAAAAATTCACATTACTTACTATTTGTTATTGACACATTATCGTCATTAATGCTATCTTCCGGATACTCTTCTGAATCAAAATTTAATTAAATTTTAGAATTAACAGCAATATTACGGAGAACACAGCAAGCATAAATTACGTATGCTGCTGTTCCGGGATGATAATGTAACACCCGATGTCGACTCAGACATCGAAATCGAGATTTTAGTAATCCATTGGTTCTCTCTATAATGTTTCTGGCTAATTTCAACATATTATTGAATTGTGCTTCTTTACTGCCTTCTTCACAATTAGCAATTGGAGTAAACAGCCATGGTTCCAGGCCATATCCACTATCACCTGTCAATGAAAATATACATTTTTATGCTAATAAAATACAAAAATATGCAGGTAGGTACCAATGAAATGTGAAAATTTATCTCCATTATCGTATTCACTTTTTAAATAATTTCGAATTGCCGACATTTCCCAGATGGCAGAATCATGGACGGATCCAGGAAATCTTGCGTCCACAGCCAAAATTCGGCAATTAGAATCTGAAATCTGAATTAAATTTTAATAACATGAATTTAAATATTTATTTATATACACACCAGCATAACATTTATGGAACGTCTGCCTTTCCTGTTAATGGAGACGAATGGCGGGTAGTGGGCATTTGTAATAGGTGGAGCTACAATTTCGACATGGGTGCCGTCGATTACACCTATTACGCCTCTGAATCCCCACTTATTGTAAAATCTAAAAAAAAGTATGTGGATACTAGTTCATATATGTAACTATTTACTTTGTACCCCAATTTGACGTCGTTTTTGGCATCCATTGTAGTTGGAAATTGTATCCACTCACCCATTAGATTATTTGTAATTAATCGGGATATTTTATTTATACTACGTGACATGACTCACTGACTTATGCAAATCAAATTTGAGTTCCCAATAGGTACCTGGTATGATCCATTTGCAAAAAAATGTATTGTTCCTAAAACCTACTGACATTGAAATTTACTAAATTTTATGTATAAGCTATAAAATTGTAGTTATTTTTACCTGCAAATGGAATGATATTGAATCAATTCGTATTATTTGAACATATATTTGTAATGAATTTATAATATCGATCACTAATAATTTAGGTAATCTGAAATTACTGAGAAATGTTGCATCTGGCATGTGAAAAGGATTTATTGTATCTCATACGTAACGGTAACGCCTTTCGTTTCGCATAAAATTTCTAAATAATAGGTTATATTTAAAATTTTAATTCTCATACGTACCTTTCATGATCATACGTAATAAGTGCGTAAATAAATAATGGTACATCATTTTGTAATACATACATTTTATTATTTTATACGTATTATTTTTGTACTGTAGTTGCTTATAGCGATCTTTTTTTCACTGTAAAAGTTGTAACAGTTTTGCTATTCTTATAGAGCTTCTGCAGTGTAACAGAATAACATTTATGTTACATTCTATAACTTTTTTTAGTTACAGAGCTTACAGTCCGTACAGAGAGGATCATAATAAGGCCAATAGTTCCGGCGAGATTGTAGTTCCTTTTAAATTACGCGATCAAGTAAAAGTATGTAGATTTTTAGTCGTACCAACTTTATCTCACACTTTAATTTTAGGCGCGGACATTTGGAAAATTATGGAGTTGTGACCGATTTAAGGAAAGGCGAATGGACCTTCTTAGTGTGCCCTATTTCTGTAGATACACCCGTCGTTGTGAACCCACAAGTATCTCTGTCGTTGGAACAAGCTCGCGAACTAAACGATTTAATCAACGAAATGTTTTCTCAGATTCCTAATGAAAAAATTGGTTGTACTAATATGGTAGAACACGTGATTAAAATTAAAAATGGCAGCGAATCCATTAAACAGCGACATTACCCTCTGTCGTCCGCAATGCAAAAACACGTCGACAAACAGTTAGAGGAGATGCTCAAGGATGGTATCGTAGAAAAGTCAAATACCCCGTGGGCTTCACCAATTTTAATAGTCCCTAGAAGGACACATCGTACAGATTTTGTGTTGACTACCGTAAGGTAAACAACGTTAGCGAACGTGACGCTTATCTCTTACCTTTCGTAACTAGTACTCTGAATAAACTGCGGGAGGCGCGATTTTAACTTCCTTGGACATCAAGTCAGCATATTTGCAGATACCGGTTGCTAAAGGGTTAAAACAATATACTGCTCTCACGGTACCGAACCGCGACTTATTTCAATTTCTTAGAATGCCTTTCGTACTGCACAATGCACCCGCCACTTGGCAACGGTTCATTGACTGGGTAATAGAAGCGGATTTAGAACCCCATGTTTTTGTCTATGTAGACGATATTATTATCGTTACTCAGACTTTTGAGCAGCATTTAGAGATCTTAAAAGAAGTCATAAATCGTATAATTAAAGCGGGATTAACATTAAGTCGCGATAAGTGTAATTTTTGTCGGGAAGAATTACGCTTTTTGGGTTATTTAGTAAACCTTCTCCGTAAACATGCTAAATTTTGTTGGGACTCTGTATGTGAAGAGTCTTGGAACTTAATTAAGAGTAGCCTAGTTTCTGCTCCATATTATCGTGCCCAGACTTCCGAAGGGATTTCATGTTGCAAACTGACGCATCAGATTATGGTTTAGGTGCTGTTTTGACTCAGTAGTATGATGGTGAGAAAGTAATATGTTATCTCTCTCGTTAACTTACTCGTCAAGAAAGAAATTATTCGACGACTGAAAAAGAACTACTTGCGCTTCTTTGGTCGGTCGAAAAGCTGTGCTCTTATTTAGAGAGTACGCGATTTACCGCTGTTACTGACCACTACACGTTATTATGGTTAAACAGCCTCCAAAACCCTTCCGGTCGTCTGGATCGTTGGACCGTACGGCTACAACAATACGATTTTAACATTGTCCATCGGAAGGGCAAAGAACATGGGGTTCCTGTCACCCTCTCGAGATCCGTGCCGGTTATTAACACTGTGTGTATATCGGACATCCAGGATAACTGGTACGTTAAGTTTTACAATTCGGTTCTTGAAGATCCGATGCACTTCCCAGATTTTCGTGTCACTGATGGGAAATTGTACAAATTAGTTATGAATCAGTGGGCGAACTTGTCTGGGACAGAAGCTCAGTGGAAACTGGTTGTACCTAAAGACCAACGCCGTGAACTTATATTCAGATGCCATGATCTCCCAACTAGCGATCATTTAGGAACTTTTAAAACTCACCATCGTCTTGCTCAATCTTATTATTGGCCTAAGATGCGACAAGATGTTGCCGATTATGTACGTAAATGTTTAACTTGTGTGAAAGCCAAATAGGAGCAGAAATATCCTCCTGGTAAAATGGGCGGCCATTATGCCATAAGTCGTCCTTGGGAAGTAGTTTGTGCTGACGTTATAGGGCCCCTGCCAAAGTCTTCTCAGGGCTATAATTTTGTACTGGTTGTGGCGGACGTGTTAAGTAAATTTTCTCTCGTGTTTCCGCTAAGGAAAGCTACCGCTCGAAGTATAGTGAGACATTTAAAGAATGACGTGTTCTTGATTTTCGGTGTTCCGCGGAAAGTCATTTCAGATAACGGTGTCCAGTTTGGGCCTAAATAATATTTGAATTATTAAAATCCTATGGAGTTAGGCCTTCTTATACTTCCTTGTATCACCCCCAGGCAAACCCGACTGAACGGATCAAACGATGCTAATTTCATATGTAGCGGACAACCAACGCGAATGGGACAAGTATTTGCCCAAAGTCGCTTGTGCACTTCGTACCACGAAGCATGAAGTCACTGGACTAACACCGTACTTTATTAACTTTGGGCGTGAGGCTACTTTATTGGGAAATGTCACGAATGAAGCTAATTTAAAATCAGAGGAAATTGAGTGTAATAAAAACAAGGTGAAACTGCTCGAAAGGGCTTGTAATTTTTCTGCTTCATATAAAGAGTTCAGAACCCGACAACAGAGAGCGTATCTAAAGTCCAAATATCGGTATGACCTTCGCCATCGAGACGTTTCTTTTCACCCTAACCAACTCGTTTGGAGAAAAAACTTTGTTCTGTCCGATGCGTCTAAGTTTTACTCCGCAAAGTTAACCGAGAAATACATTGGACCCTTTGTTATTCATAGGAATTTATTCTTAAGCACCTGTCAGCTTAGAACCGTAGATGGTAAGATCCTCCCAGGTTCTTGGAGTACTATGCACTTGAAACCGTACCCTGGAGAGGACGAACCTCTTTTAGAATAGTTTGGGCCGATCTCACTACTATTAATTTCGGATCATATTCTCGACTTTTGATGTAACTTCGTTTTGATTTTTTTCTTTTTTTATAAAGTTTGATTGCCAACTTTACAGCGTTTATCTTTTATCAGAAACTTTCTCCTAGAAAATTTCTTCAACTGGTGAGGGTGGAGTTCGTTACAGTTCATTTTATTTATATGCCGTGTAGTTGCAACCCTTCTGTCATGGGTGCTTTCCGTGCAGCTGCAACTCTTCTGTCATAGGCGCTTTCCCACCTCATGCACAGGTTGCTAGATTTGTACTATGCAGGAGTACGCAAGCTAGAGATCAGGTGTTGGTTTGTCTCATGCATTCTAAAACGATTGTTTGGAGCTGCTGGTCGATTTATTGTAATATTGAGAAATTTGAGCTTCGTGGTGAAGAATACTACAAATATTTTTGGATTTGACGACCAGTCAACTCATTGGAAATTATTTCTCGGTTGTGTCCCGGATTTTGCCAAACAATTTCGTAAAGAAAAACTCTACAGCTGCACAATATCTAAGGTAAAGCCAGAACTGTCTCTTTAACATAACTTTCATCATTCTTCATGGCACAGATTACAATTTATAGAACACTTGGTGAGATTTTAATCGTGTACTAATATTCCCGTCTTTGAATTAATTCCTAACTGCCAGTGGCGTGCTCGCACCGCTTGGCCTCGTATCGGTCTTTTGTTTATTAGAAACTTTTTGTAGACTTCTTACGTAGGGTTTACAACCCTTGTAAGTTTGTATTCCGAATTCAATCAATTGCGGGGGGGATTATATTTAAAATCCATCCATTTTGGCTAAACTCTCCATGCTGCCTTTGCCGTGCCGCCATTTTGTTTGAGAACCGTATCCGGTGGACTCTGGATCTGCATCAAATAGGCTGTCAAACGCCCACGTGGGATAACCGCCGATGTTCGCAGATAAGTCCACATTTTACTTTTGTTAATCCACCTCAGTATCGGAATAAGAGAACCCCATTTAATTTAACGTTGTAAAACTGACCTTGGTCACCGATTTTTAACGACTTTAAGTTCAGCATTTATATTTAGATCCCGCTATGTGTGATTTTACTGATATTGTGCTGACAACTTATATTTGAGAATCTTGTAAATCTGATCCCGCTATGCAATTGTTCGTATTTTTAGTTTATTAGCATGTTGTGCGTATTGTTGGTAGGGTGTAGTACACTGTCGTGGATCCTAGGACTTACTTAACGTTTACTCATATTTACCGGAGCGCTCGCACAATTGTCACGTTGGTACCATCGCGACCGTCGGCGTTATTACTGCTCTGTTTATCTATTTAGAGTGTATTATTTTTAGTACGGTAGTCCTCGCTACCTTCGGCGCGTGCTGCCACCCCCTACACATCCTGTTAGTGTTAAACCAAGTTACTTTGGTTGCGCCGCGTAGTCATGTCTCTCATAACCTCTATTTGGATCACTGGCGTCCATGTATTACACTCTTACTCTCTTAATACAATAGGATTGTTAAGCACACTTTAGTGTTTTCTTTGCTATATAACCACCTGCTCGTTTCCTTCCCGCTAGCTCACTTTAGGTCTGCTGATCGACCCATACGGTTGAATATTTCCGGTACAAAATTTTGAGGAAGAACGAGATGGATTTCGCCATTCGTTTAATTCACCAACTAGAGAACGAAGGCGTTCACCTGTAGCAAACCGAGAAGGAAACAGAAGAGGACGAGAACCAAGTCCAGATCAGCGTCCATTCTTCCGCAACGCTTCCTATAGGGACGAGGAAATTAGATGTTTTTCATGTAGGGGCCGTGGTCACGTGGGGAAACTAAAGAGAGCTATCACTAGCCCTTCGGTGGTGGCTCGGAAGAAGGAGGGGCAAATTCAAGTTAACAAAGAGTCATCCGATAACCTCGTCAGTGGAGATGCCCCAGTGATGCGAGTGGCAGGTAAAATAAATGGATATCCAGTCTCATGTTTAGTTGATACGGAAGCATCACGATGTCTCATTCGAGAGAGTGTCTGGAAACAAGTCGGGGGTGGAAGTTTAAGACGTTCAGACTTTGTAGTGACTCAGGCTAATAAAGAGCCGATACAAATAATCGGATTAGCGGTAGTACAAATAACTCTAGGACCTGTAACCGCGAGTACAGAAGTTAGTATGTGCACCAATCTCGTTGAACAGTGCGTGATCGGGTGTAATTTTATCAGACGTCATCACTGTCGCATGGACCCTGCTGCTGGTTTTATCAAAATACGCGGGTCGCGAGTAAACGAAATTTCACACAACTGTACGACAGCCGTTATTTGTGGCACAATCGTCGTACCCAGTCGGTCGGAAGTGATCGCGAAAGTGCGGGTCGAGAGTGAAGAATCGCAGCGAGTAACTGTAAATGAACCGGACATGAAGTGCTTTGAGAAACTGGGTTGTATTGTTGGTCGTTCGGTGATTGAGGGACCAGAGGGAGCTGTTTTATTGAAAAATGTGTCTTCAGAACCAGTGACCATACGGAGAAATACATCCGTGGGAACCGCGACGGCATGTACTATCGTAGAACCAGACACTCCAACAAGAGGTGTTGTTTCGGATTATTTCGACTGGAGCGAGGCAAGTAAATATTTGACTGCTGAACAATTAGCCATAGCAAGGGACCGACTAAATCAATTTGGGGCAGCAGTGGCCAGTAATAAGCAAAGCACGGGACGAACGAGTATGTTGAGACATCGCATTGATACCGGTACAGCCCGTCCCATACGGCAGTCACCACGACGTCTACCGATGGCGTACAAGGAGGAGGCACAACGTGAAGTTCAGCGAATGGCTGAAGCTGGGGTTATTCAGCCGTCATCTTCACCTTGGTGTTCTCCAGTAGTTTTGGTGAGGAAGAAGGACGGTAGTGTGCGGTTTTGTGCTGACTTTCGCAAGCTGAATGAGGTAACAATGAAAGACAGTAACCCTTTACCGCGGATCGACGCCGTTCTTGATTCGTTAGCTGATTCCGTTTATTTCTCGGCATTGGACCTTCAGTCGGGGTATTGGCAGTGCGAAGTGGAACCAAAATACCGCGCTAAGACCGCGTTTTCGATTGGTACGGAGCTATTTGAATTTAACGTCCTACCTTTCGAGGTTTGTAACGGTCCTGCAACATTCCAGAGACTTATGGATGTAGTTCTAGATGGGTTGCATTGGCGGAGCGCCCTGGTCTACTTGGATGATATCATTATCTTCGGTCGGTCATTCGATGAACATTTAAAACGCTTGTGTGAAGTATTCTCGCGACTTACAAACGCCGGTTTAAAGGTAAACCCTCAGAAATGCCGCCTTTTTCATCAGGAGGTCGAATTCCTGGGCCATATAGTGAGTCCACGAGGAATCGCAACGAACCCGGCTAAAATACAAGTTATGCGGGACTGGCCGACGCCCAAGAATCTTTCAGAGTTACGTGCTTTCCTTGGTCTGGCATCTTATTACCACCGTTTCGTTAAAGACTTTGCTTCAATAGCTGATCCGTTACATAAACTGTTAAACAAAGGTGAAAGATACATGTGGACTGAAGAGTGTGAACTTGCGTTTAAAAAACTTAAAGTGTACCTTATCAGCGCATCGATACAGGCGTACCCTAAAACCAGTGGAACGTTTATAATTGATGTTGATGCTAGTAGTACTGGCATAAAAGGTGTCCTGAGTCAGGTCCAAAATGGAATGGAATGTGTAATAGCCTATTATAGCGGCGCCCTAACTAAATCGGAACGTCAATATTGCACCACCAGGCGCGAGTTACTAGCGCTTGTAAATGTATGCCGACATTTTCGATCTTATTTAACGGGTTCTGAATTTATCGCGCGTATCGACCATAATTGCCTAATTTGGTTGCGCAATTTTCGCGAACCGGAAGGACAGGTGGCAAGGTGACTAGAAATATTAGCCGAATTTAATATGAAAGTGGTGCATCGGCCGGGAAAGCAACATGGCAATGCTGATGCGCTGTCGCGTTATCCTTGCCCTCAATGTGGTATTACCTCTGAAATTCCTGATACCAATGAATCGTCGCGGGTGGCCTGCCCAACTGGGTTAGAAGCAGCAGGCGGAGAGGAGAATGAACCATCTATGGAGGAATTAATCGTCTTAGAACAGCGTAATGATCCGATGTGGGCGCCTGTATGGAGATATATCGAATCCGGAAGTCGTGACCCTAGTGCGATACCTGCAGAAGTTAAATATATTTTCCATTACCAGCCATGTATTTATGAAGGATTCTTGTGTATAACCGAGGAGGTGAACGGGCTCAAACGAAGACGAGTTGTCGTGCCTGCCTCTCTTGTAAATCGTGTAATACACGATTACCACAATAATGCTGCGTCGGGCGCTCATCTTGGGGTAACGAGAACTGCGGCTAAGTTACGAGAACGTTTTTATTGGCCTAACTTGCAACGTGACGTAATGGACTGGTGCAAGAAGTGTGAAGATTGTAACCGACGGAAAACACCGGCACCGAATACAAGAGCGCCATTGCAAACCGATATTGCATCGCGACCATTGGAGAGGGTAACCATCGATATTTTGAGTATGCCTAAGTCAGAAAAAGGCAACCGATATGTTTTAGTTGTCAGCGATTATTTTACGAAATGGACGGAAGCGTATCCTATGCCCGATCAGAAGGCCGAAACAGTGGCGAGAATCTTAACAGACGAGTTTATGTGTCGCTACGGGGCTCCTGAAATCCTTCATTCTGATCAGGGTACCCAATTCGAGTCACAAATATTCAAGGAGATGTGCCACCCTCTAAAATTTTAATTCAGTTGTGGTCGGACAGTGATGTCCAACGAAAATTCACATCTACACTGAGACATAATGTAACTTGGGACCAGTTGGCAACTAAAATGAATGAGCTAGGATTTAAGCGGACTCCACCGGAAATAAAAAATAAAATAAATAATCTGAAATCAGAATAAAGGAAACTTAAACCTAGTTCAGGTATGAAGCTGATAAACGTATACATATTTCAAGTTATGTTTGCTATGATTTTCTTTTATTTTAGGTTCTGAAACACCCAGCTGGATTTATTATGAAAATATGCATGGAGTGCTAGGCCAAAGGGATGCATATAATGAAGATTTGGTGGAAGACACTCTCTCCTCGTGTAGAGCTGTATGTAATAGTAAGTTTGGAGTACATCCTCAGGGTAGAAATATATATATATATATATATATATATATATATATATATATATAAATTTGAAGTATTTAAAATTAATTTCATTTATTGTGTTGAAGTAGATGATGAGGAAACGCAAGATGTAGAACACACACAAACTACTCGAACTCAAAAAAAAATCACGCGCCTGTAAGTAATTTATAATGATTTTAAATACATGTAATTGATTATTTATATTCTAGACCAAGATCATCAAACAAAAAATCAGTTGACGAAAATCACCTGATCTCGTATTTAAAATCGTCAGAAGCGAAATATATGGAATGTTTGGAAAAACAAACTAACATTCTCCAAGAACTTTTAGACCAGGAAAAGCTAGCTAAGGAGAGAGAGGAGCGAATGTCTAATATCTTTATTGATGTACTTAATACAATGACAGCAATCATGAAGAAAAGGGAATGCACGCCTACACCATTATTGCGAACTGTTTCACCACCAATTAGATTACCTTCTCCTGGTCCATCTTCAAACTCACCACCACCTAGATTTGTATTTGTAAGGGCACCGTCTACTGCAACATCAAATCGTTCTAGGTCGATATCAATATCTAGTGTGTCTTCAATGCCCTCTCCCCAAAGTTTTGAAGATGTTGATCAATGATATTCAGTAGATAATGCAATATATTTTTTAGTAGATAATAAATAGGGTACATGCAATATATTTTATTGTAATATTGTTTTTATATTATCTCGACTGATTTGTTTTTATATAGGTATATATTTTTGTTTTTTAATAGTTTTTATTTTTTTATTATATTTCGTAGAGAATAGAATATATATATATATATATTTCGACTTATTTTTATGTATTTTTGTTCTTGAACAGTTATTTGAGATTTGTTATGTGAATAAATAATATATTTACATGAGAGTACATTTTATTTTATAAATGTTACACATTTTACAAAATATATTTTATAAATTATTCTATTTTATTGATATACCGTCATTCATAACTTGTATAGCAAGAGCCTCCCTTTTAACTTTGGCATGAGTTGTAACGGATAAGTCAGCAAATTAAATTTTTTAAATTGAATTACTATAATTTATTTTTATATTATTTGCTTCTTCTAGCCACTCTGGCCAAACAGGATCATTATTTGTTTCACATTATTTGTAGAGTTTAATACAAGATTTTGTAATTTTTTTTTATATTATTTATTATCATTTATTAAGGAGTGAAGAGGAATATTTTTGTATATAACCCGAGTTCAAAGCTGTTCTCGAGGAGTCTGATCCACGTATGCTTGGCTTCTCCGAGGTATGTTTTCCTGGGCTCCTTGACTCCACTTCTCTACCTCCGTAACCCTCTCCACTAAGACCGTCAATATGGCGCTCGAGGCTGATGTCTGGCGTATAGAGACGACCTAGTGCACCCTATGAACCCGCTGTCGTGGCGCTCGAGGCCGATGTATGGCAGCCACGAATGCTATTCCTCCCCACTATGACCGTCAATATGGCGCTCGAGGCTGATGTCTGGCGTAGAGACGACCTAGTGCACCCTACAAACCCGCTGTCGTGGCGCTCGAGGCAGATGTCTGGCGGCCACGAGAGTTTACCCACACTCATTGTCACCTTACCGAGAGATTACTTTGTCCTGTTCAACTAGTGACTGAATAACCCGTAATCCGATCACTGAAAATCCTGTTAGATTGTCATTCACTACCGTTCTGTCCATCTGAATTATATACTTATGTAATATCTGTCTGTACAGGATCACATTCGTACCTTCGAAACTTGGTGGAGCTTAGAACAGCGGTGATTTGTAAATTAAATCATGTAAGGTAGAGTAATTAAATGTTTTATAGTTGTCACAATGATATCATATTTTTATTAAATATAACCGATCTAATATTGGTTGTCTAATAATTGTAACTTGCGAGACTTTGTGTTCTGCACAAACTCTCAGGCTCAAGAATGTGCCGTATCAGCACGAACGAATGTTCACTTGGGTATAAATAAACAATACACAACCGTAGTGCGGCACCGGCACTACGAGGAGCGTGCGACCACTCAGTGGTAATCGCTTTAGACTCGCCAGCTCAGCTGGGTGTCTACCACAAAACAACGGCCCTCAGGCAATGCCGAGCGCCCCCAGAAACAAAAGATATCAGAGCAACGGCATACCGACTCCGAACCAAATAATAATAACCCACGCAAACAACACGCACACACTTACAATTGTCAATGACTTCCAATATCCGTTTGGTCGCAATAACTCAATTTTACCATAAATGATTGTAATAAATTATTGGGACAACTCTTTATGAATTGAATGCAATACTTTTATATGATTGTTAAATGTTCAAAATTGTCTCTCTACCTGAGGTTTTGGCTGTGGTTTCCCTCAGGTTCATAAGGTGAATACCACAGAGCGTAATATTCCACAGCACTTTCCGATTTTATTTAATTATAATAAATGCATAAGATAGATATTTGGTCTGTCTTTTGGAGTGAATATCATTCTTTTATTTTATCAAATACCTGTCCCGATTCCTGCACTCTTAACAGCTACTCTGTATTACGACGATAAAAGGTTACTTATTTAAATAAACACAACGTAGGGTAAGTTAAACCTTCCACGAGACGATCTTTGGCTAAAATATAACTGTATGTACGGAGAAGGTGGGTACGTACTGTTACAAAAAATGGTGCCGTGACCAGAATACAGAGTTCTAAAAGCTTTTAAATGGGGGAGAGAACAGGTATTGGATATATATAAATAAGTGTTGATAAAATATGAATATTTATAGTTGGAGTGAATATTGGGACGAGTAGGAGTATGCCAAAACAATCGCAAGTAGCAGTGTTGGTGGATTTGTTGAGGGATTGGAAAGAGGAACAACAAATACACCAGCAGGAACATCAGGCAGCCATACAACGTATTTTTACTGAAATGCAGGAGTCCATTGTCCATAATACACGAACCAATGAGATACCAGAGAGAGTTAAGCCGGCAGGGGAACAACAGCTCCCCGAAATGAGTGTGGGGAACAATGGTGGTAGTTCAGTCCCTGAGGTAGAGCACTTCACATAGTTCCCAAAATAGGTGTGCCTTACCATGGATAGTAAATAATAGCAATGATATGTTTCCCACACTACCGAAGAAACCAATTTTCACTGGAAAGGAAAATGCAGTACGGTTTCTAGAAAAATTAGAGCATTATTACCGGCGTTTCAATATCAACGAGGAATTACAACTGGAAGTCGCTCGTGCCTGCTTAAAAGGGGACGCTGTAGCATGGGCAGAAGTATTTCACGGCTCATGGAATAATTATTCCAATTTCCGAGTAGACTTTCGACACAACTATTGGTCACAAGTAGCCCAAAACAGAGTACGTTACCAAATAAGTGTTGACAAGTGGGATTCTCGAAAATCAAATATGGTAACCCATCTGGCACAATATGTTGGGCTCTACCGAACACTAGATGACACCATGCCGGAAAAAGTGTTCGTATCTGACATGATTAGACATTTTCCACTACAGTTACAGAGTTTATGGAATACTACGGAAAAATCCACCATCCGAGAATTAGCTGAATTTCTACGTCGACAGGAAGGCACTACTCGCATCCTACAAGAACGTCGTGCACAAATACGACAATCAGCTGCATTGACTACACGTTCTCCCGGAACCTCCCGTAGTACACCATCATCCCGGCGTATGCAACCGTATTCGAACCAAGTGTACCAACCGGACTCCCGAAGATATAACGCTGTTCCACCATTACCGGAACATACACCGGAATCCGAAAAACAAAAGTCGTCCCCCTACACCAGCGATTCTTAACCTCGGGTCGCGACCCAAATTCGGGTCGCGAGAGGTAGTGGGTTGGGTCGCAGAAATCCCCTAAACGACTTTAAAGAAGTGGTAAAACTTCATGTTTTTTTATTGCGAAAGGCTGTGCCATCTATTGTCCGTTCACAAACGCGACATGTTAGTTCTGTTTTAATGGGCGGAAGGGCGCGGGGCGCAAAGCGGCGAGTGCGCGCCATCGCCACCCGTCTGTCTTGTCTCGTCTCGGTCAGTTTATACTTGACTACAATACACTCTTTGTTGACAACTACAGATAAACAGTGCTACAAAATTGTGTTAATCAATTGTGGATGATTAAAAGTGCAACTCACGATTGCTGTTATCGAAAGAAGGTAAAATATTTTTTCCAATGAATGACATTGTTAGTCTACAATTCGCCGATGAACTAATAGAATAGTATATTTAATATTCGAGGTGTTGAAATAATTATAGCTTACTATAATTTGTCGTTTTGTTTCAGTAAGTAAGTCTTTCGAATGGTGGACAGTCATGGCGAAACGGATGTTAACATACAAGCAAGAATATTTAGCCTTAGGATTTATTGAAATAAAAGATCGTTCTGGTGTGCCACGTCCACAATGCGTGGTTTGTATGCAACTTCTTTCAAATGAATCGCTAAAAATAAACAAATTGAAGAGACATCTCGAAAAAGTCCATCCAACGTACGCAAATAAACCGCTTGCTTTTTGGAAAGAAAAAGAAACACAAGCAAAGCGCATGAGACTTGATGCACCATCAAGTTCAGCAACAGTTTCGTTAGAAAAAACTACCTACGCTTCTTTCGAAGTAGCTTTAAAAGTAGCTCAATGTAAAAAACCCCATAGTATTGCTGAGCAGTTGATTAAACCAGCTGCAATAGCCATGGCAAGAACTGTCTGTGGAGATGAAATTGCGAAGAAGCTGGAAATGGTGCCAATTTCAAACGATACTGTGAAAAAGAGAATAGATTTAACGTCATTTGATATTTTAGAACAATTAATAACGGATCTCAAAAAAGCCATCAAATTTTCAATTCAAATCGACGAATCAGTTGATATTGAAGATTTCCCACAGCTATTGGTGTACGTAAGATACAGAACTCCACAAAATTTCAATGAAGAGTTCCTGCTTTGTGAAAAGCTTTCTGAAACTACAACTGGGGCTAATATATTTCTTTTAATAGACAAGTTCTTTGTGGAACACCAATTACTGTGGGACAATTGTCTCGCAGTCTGTACAGATGGAGCACCGGCAATGATAGGGAGTCGCATCGGGTTTTGTGCCAAAGTCAAGGAACGAAATCCAGAGGTTGTTTTAATACACTGCTTTTTACATCGAGAAAACTTGGCTACACGTGATATGCAGCCAGATCTACATCAGGTGTTAAAGGACGTAATACAAATTATAAATTTCATAAAAGCGCGCGCTATGAACTCTCGGATATTTCGACTGATGTACGAAGAAATGGGTTCAGATCACCAGAATTTATTATACCATTCGGATATCCGCTGGCTATCCCGCGGAAAGATTCTAGCTAGAGTTCTTTCTCTTAAAACAGAAATAGAAATATTTTTGACAGATAAAAGACACGAATGTGCTGATCGCTTCAGTGACAACAAATGGATGGCTAAATTGGCATATTTGGGTGATATTTTCCACCACTTGAATCAGTTGAACACAGAAATGCAAGGTCAAAATCGCACTGTAGTAGACATTTATGAAAAAATTACTGTTTTTAAAAACAAAACAAAACTTTGGCAAAATAAAATTGCTCAATGTCAATTGACAGCGTTTCCAACATTAAACTTGTATTTTCGTGGAGACCATTCCTATTTTTTTAGAACATTTAAGAAAACTTGAAAATGAAATGGAAAGATATATTCCACAAAATGTCCATATCGTAAAATACAGTTGGGTAAGAAATCCATTTGAAGTAGATGTAATGGGCGTTGAAAACGATTCAGCTGGATTACAAGAAGAATTGCTCGAATTGCAAGGTGATGCAGTTTTAAAAGAGAGATTTACCAGAACTAGTCTCACAAAATTTTGGGCACAATTATCTGGGAAGCCTGTTCTGAGCAATAAAGCTGAAAAAGCCCTGCTACCTTTCCCAACTACTTATTTATGTGAAGCAGGATTTTCATGCCTTGCTATTATGAAGAATAAGTACAGGAATAGGTTGGATCCTCAGCATGACATGCGGTGTGCTCTTTCTATAAACATAACTCCACGTATACATGATCTTTGCTCAAAAATACAACACCAGGGTAGTCACTAATTATTTTTCTGTAAATTTTTTAACTGTTTTAATGCTTATTTGTTTGATTTTAATACAGAACATTTAAATAAAGTTGTTTATTTCTAATTTTACAACTACATCCTATAAAATTACATAATATATCATTTTAGTACCTGTCACTGGAAAATAAAAAAAATTAGATTAGGGTCGCGTACTTCAAATATATTCGTACTTTGGGTCGCTAGCCAAAAAGGTTAAGAACCACTGCCCTACACAACTGAATCTTCGGAAAACGAAAATGTGAGGAAATGAGTGCCCGCTACTTCCTCACATATTTGAATTCGGGCGTCCAGATCTCGTATAACAGTATTCGCATGATGTTTCGCATGGGTTGGAGGCCTGGCTGTGGTTTAGGTAAGAGACTATCAGTAATTATTGAACCCATAAAAGCAAACACAAAAACTCAGTTAAATGGTAAAACCACTATTCGCACGAAACGGAAAATAAGTTCCATATACCCCGATTTTCTAGAACCGGAACCACCACTAGAAAATACAGTTACATATACACCTGAAATTTTAGTAACTACAGAAGTCGGACCAATAGCAGCTCTAGTGGATACTGTAAGTGCGGTTACTTGCATAGCTGAAGAGCTCTGGACTAACTCAAAAGCACAAGGTGTTGACATGCCGACCTTGCCGGTGACTTCAATACAATTAAAGGGTGCGATGGGGCAACGTAGCCAGAAAATCACCCGCCAAGTGTTAATCACCGTAAAAGTAAATCACAAGATTCTTAAATTTAATTGTCTGGTCGTGAGAAATTTGATTAGACCAGTGATTATAGGAGCAGACTGGTTACAAAACGATCAAGTACAAATAAATTTCGAGCAACGACTCTTATATTATAAAAAAGATAACGAAATTTCCAGTATTCCATTCCAAAGTCGGGAGCTAAATATAAACCATTTAAAAACTACTTCTTGCCCTGATGTAGCGGAACAGGACCACATACAAAGGATATCTGGGAAAAAACTGATATTGTTTGAAAAATTAAGGGATAAGGTACGCCATCTGAACCTGACACAACAAGAGAGAGATACACTTTTTCAGATATTAATTCGATTTAAAAATTTATTTTCAGAAAAACCCGGACTGACTCAGAAATATACTCACAAAATTTTACTCAAAGATGACATTCCATTTGTAAAAAAATCATATCCGGTACCTTTTGCCTTACGTGAAGCCGTGGAAAATAAATTGACAGAAATGATGGAGATGAGTGTGATTAAAAGAGAAGCGTGAGAATATTCAAGCCCCATGACCGTAGTCCGGAAAAAAAATGGCTCTGTAAGAATATGTTTAGATGCTAGGAAGCTAAATGAAAAAATGATTTCTGATTGCAAATCACCTCCTAGTGCTGAAGAATTACTACAACAATTTAATAACGCAAAATACTTGACGTCACATTTAAAACACCTAAATTTAGTTTTAAGTAAATTAGAAATGGCTAATCTAACAATAAATATTGAAAAAACAATTTTTTTACAAAAAGACGTAAGATTTCTTGGTCACGTCCTGTCATCCGAGGGTATTCGTCCAGAGCCAGAAAAAATAGAATCAATACAAAATTTTCGAAAACCAAATAAAGTAAAACATTTAAGATCATTCCTTGGACTATGTAATTTTTATCAACGTTTTCACCAAAGTTATAGTGAATGTACCCGACCATTACTTCATTTGCTCCACAAAGGAGCTAAGTGGCAGTGGGGAACGTGTGAGGAAAACGCCTTCAATAAGATTAAACAATTATTTTTGGAAAAAGTATTATTAGTACACCCCCGGTATGACCAGCCATTTATTTTACAAACAGACAGTTCCGGATACGTTATCGGGGGAGTTTTGGCACAGGATTATGATGATAACGGGCAAAAGGTAATAAGTTTTGCAAGTCGATCTTTAAATCATGCAGAATTGAATTATACTACGACTGAAAAAGAATTACTTGCCATTATATACTGTCTGCAAAAATTTAGATCACACGTGCAAGGAGTCAAATTAATTATTCGTACCGACCACCAAGCATTAACATTTCTCAAACAATGCCGACTTTTGAACGAACGTCTCACGAGATGGGCACTCTTTCTGCAACAATTTGATTACGAAATACAACATATTCCAGGTCGGGAAAATATTGTTGCAGATGTATTATCTCGATTTCCTTCCGATAAACCAGTTATCATTGAAAAAGTCACACGAGAACCAATCATAGCACATTTTGAAATTGAGGGATTAAAAGAAACAAGGAGAAATTTAAAGGACATAAAACGATATCAAGATGAGGATTCTATACTCGGACCAGTGAAAAATTATTTAAATAATAAACAAATTTTCGAATCATTACCAAAAATTTGTCAGCGGGTAGCAAAATTTCCGACTGCATCAGGGCGCGCTGTTACACATAAATCACTTCACGGCTCGCACGACCCTTGAGATACCAACAGTGCTTGTCAAACAATTTGTACTGCACTATCATCAAGAGCTGGGACACTTCGGTTCCGGAAAGGTGTTTGCAGTAATGACAAATTATTTCCATTTTTCAAACATGGATCGTGTGATTAGACAAATAGTGAATGTGAATTATGCCAGAAAACTAAATGGCCAAATAGACATTATGAAGGACCGTTACAACCGGTCATCTCAGATAAAGTGGGTGACTTAGTGGCGGTGGATTTATTTGGGCCCCTTCCAATGGGTCGGGGAGGTGCGACATATTTATTTGAGGTCTTAGATGTATTCTCAAAATATGTAAAATTATATACATTGAAGAAAGCAACTGCCTGGTCTTGCGTCCGGAAAATAACTGAAGAGTTCTGCAAAATAATTACACCAAAAACTATCTTAAGTGACCACGGGACTCAATTTACCGCATCAGTGTGGCGAAAACAACTCGCATTAAAAAATATACGTTATGTCCATTCATCAATTCGTCATCCAGCTTCAAACCCGTCGGAAAGGGTTATGCGGGAATTGGGAAGAATTTTTCGGACATACTGTCACAACCAACACACTAAATGGGTGAATATGATACCCGATATTGAAGATTGCTTTAATGCCGTACCCCATACGAGTATCGGTGTTACTCCTTATGAAATTATTCATAAACAGTCACCACCCCGAATCTTGGATACAATAATCAGAGAATTTCTCCCAATTGGAACAAATAGTAAAACTTCGGACAAAGATATTCTTGAAAAATTAAATTGTTCAGGACAAAGGCGAAAAGAAAATCAAAATTCAAAATTTCTATACAATTATAAAATCAGCGATTTGGTTTTGTTAAAAACCAACCCAATTTCCAATCCATTGAAAAAAGGATTTCAAAATTCGAATTACTGTATGAAGGTCCGTACCGGGTTAGTGAAATAGTATTTCCAAATGCTTATAGATTATGTAATCAGAAAATAAATAAGTTAAGAGGAATTTTTAATACTACTAATTTAAAACCTTTTATTGAGAACCACTGATGCGGAAGAAAACATAACAAACCAGGGGTGCTATTCTAATTCAGATAGCGAGTCGCTAAAATAGCCAGTCGCTATTTTTTCACTACGGCCATCTAATGGATTTTTTGAGCATTAGCGCGTGACGTCAGGTATAACCTCTTCACTCCTTTTGTCCTGCCGGCTGGACATTTTTTTTGAATTTTTATTTACAAACCTATGCACCTTACATTAATTCATTCCGAATGTGCAGTACGCTGGACATTCGGTTAACATAATAAAAAAGTTTTTCGAACATAGATGGCATCACTATGTCAGAAGTTTCATAATAACTTTGACGTGTCTGTGTTTTGAGGTTACACCATGGATGTCTTAAGAAACGAAGGTAAATATCTTTTTTTCACTGCTAGCCTACGAAGATATCATTATTAACCTGTTACTGAATTGTGAAATTGTTTTTCTCTACCGCTTCCTTAGCAACGCTTAACAACGGTCAATAATGGATTATTATTAACCATGGTCAATTATGCGAACTGTCACTTTTTAAAGAAATTCACGCTTCTGAATTTATTTAACTCACTGAACGCAAGGAAAATATTATATTTAAATTTGCCGCCTAATTTCAAGTTGGCAATAGTTAAATTTCAGATTAAAAATTAATTATCTTATTCTGTGATCTTATTTCTTGTCAAATTTTTCGTGCGGTCACATTATATTCACAATGCAAAATGTTAATTTATGTATTTATTTATTTATTGCAATATTTATTGTTAAATCTTTGAAAAGGTAAGTGTTAATTGTTATATCATTTTAATTATCTTACTTTGTACATTTTTTTTAGGGTTATAATTACATTTCTATGTAAAAACACAAAACGGGTAACATTTATTTGTTATTTATAGTTGAAATTGATAGTGCAATTGTGACAAGTCAAATTTATTGCTGCAGAACCCGTATTCAATGAGGTTTGAGTGTTTCCTATATTTATTGTCGCATTATGAATTTCTGGCATCATTGACTGAGGTATGGGGCTTGTTGAAGGGTTCGTAGCTAGTAGTGAAAAAATAGTATATAAACCATGGTTGAGAAGATCATTATTGACCAGGCGCCTTGTATCACTCGGGCTTCGCCCTCGTGTTACAATCCTGGCGCTGGGTCAATAATGATTATCTTCTCAACCTTGGCGTATAATATACTATTAATATTAATATATTTATTTTTTATTTGGATGTATAGTTGTAAAACAAATCTTGTAGTAGGTGTGCAAGTATACGCCCGACATTTAAAACTACTTTACTCTTTACAAACGCGTATTTTGTTTCATGTCCAGCATTTAGGACATCGGGATCTAGTAACCCTAAATTTCGTATTTTTTTCGTAGGTCGAGACAAATATTTGACTGACGCAGAACTGCAAGAAATACTAGATAATAGTGATTTTCACGTAACCGATGATGAAGACGTGCTTGAAGAAATTGACGAGACGGAAGAAAATGTGTTATACAATACTTTTCTTGAAAATAATGACGTAATTGTTTCGGATGATTCTGAATTTGATACAGATGATGATATGCCTCTCAGTGAATTGAAGAACCAATTGCAGAAAGACAAAACAAATTCTCAAAGCAAAGCAAAACCAGAAACCTGGAAGCGTAAAGTGTTTGAAAACGATGCCTTTGAAACAACCGAAGCAGCTTGGGAACCAGCAAGTGATCATGAATTCTGGACACCTCTAAATTATTTTAGTGAATATTTTGATGAAGATTTTTGGGAACTTTTATCGACACAGAGTAACATTCGTGCAATGCAAGCAAACGAAACAAAGCCGTTGCGGTCAACTGCGGAGGAATACAAAAAGTTGGTTGGAGTTCATATACTAATGGGTGTTTATCGCCTACCGAGAGTACGTCTCTACTACATGCGAGGTTTGGAAATTCCGATAATCACGCAAATACCAAGAGACAGGATTTTCAAACTTAGAAATTATTTGCATGTAGTAGACAATATGGGAGTGTCAGAAAATGAAAAAAGAACTAATAAATTATGGAAAGTTCAGCCAATTCTTGATTCTGTTCGTAAAAAGTGTGTTACCCTTCCCTACTCAATGGAATTATCAATCGACGAACAAATGATTCCATTTACTGGAACTACAAGCCTGAGACAATATGTTAAAAATAAACCAAATCCAGTAGGACTCAAAAATTTTGTACTTGCCACACCGTCTGGACTAGTTCTAGATTTTTTTATCTATCAGGGCGCAAATACATGGCCCGATGGTGCCCCTGAACCAGGTTTAGGTATTGGAGGGTCTGTTGTCAAAAAGTTGGTATCAAACATTCCAGCAGGTCATATTATTTACTTTGATCGCTACTTTACGTCCATAAATTTACTAGAATACTTACCCACTAAACAAATACTCGGCGTTGGGACAATTTTGACTAATCGTGTACCATCCAATGTAAGAAATAAATTGAAAAAGGATAAAGAATTATTATCAGAGGGACGAGGTGCTCTGGACGAATGGGTTAGAAGTGACGACAAGGTATCACTGCTAAAATGGATGGACAACCGTTCTGTCTTGATGGCATCTACATCTACTGGTTCTAATCCAGTAACTCACGTTCGAAGATGGGACAAAAAATCTTCTAAATACATACTTGTTCCGTGTCCTAATACAATAGTATGTTACAATCATTCAATGGGGGGTGTGGACTTATGCGACCGTTTAATTTCGTATTATCGAATTTGCATTCGAACGAGAAAATGGCCAGTTCGTGTATTCTGGCATTTCATTGATTTAGCTTTGATAAATGCATGGATTGAGTACAAAAAAGATCGGAAGGCATTTGGTGACAGAAAAGGATCTGTAATGGATTTGTTGGAATTTAAAGTTTATGTCGGACGAGCACTTGCATTGGGAAGTAATTGTAGACAAAAAAGAATGTTTGATGCTAACGATGAAAATTCTGAGGAGGAACCAGTTTGTCGAAAGAGACAAAAAATTACAGAATTACCACCAAAGGATGTAAGAACAACAGGAAATGAACATTTACCTATTTGTAGTATAGATAATAAAAATTTATATATGCGCTGTAGAAACAAAGGCTGTACTAAAAAAACTAGATTTTTCTGTATGAAATGTAAAATTTATTTGTGTATTGCCCCCAGATAGGCAATGTTTCTTTGAATTTCATTCTTAAACTAAATTAATGAGGTGATGTAATAATGTTTTTTGTTTTTGTTCATTATTAGTTTTGTTTAAACTAAAACCTGTTGTCCAGATGACTGGACATGCTGTATTTTTTGTTTAAAAATAGTAATAAATATTTTTTTTCTATAAATGTCTTTTTTGCATGTAAATAGACTCAGTTAACACAAAAAAAAAAATATATTATATAAATCTGTCTCGGGACTGAAGAGGATATCGTACACGATGACGTATTTTGGTTGCTATCTCAAGCGACTGGATAGCAACTGGCTACGAGCAGTCGCTATTTTATATCAAGTCGCTATCTTGGAAGTTGGGTTAGGTTCTTGTTTATAAACATGGCATTTCGCGGTGCACAATTTTTCTTAGCTCACGTTGTTGATGCTGTACAAGAGGAGAGACCAGAGGAAGCTAGAATTGCAAGAAGATTAGTGCGTGATGCTCACAATCCATTTGGATTGCCCAAAGCTGAATTTCGTGCAAATTTTCGCCTCGGGAAAGAAGTTTGTTTATACGTTGTGGAAGTGTTGACTTCACATTTGGATGTTGGAAGATACAATAATCGTATTCCAGCTCATTTGAGGGTAAGTGTATAACATTTAAAGTATATAATATAAATGAAAATAAGTTAATAATAATTATTGTTTTAGATACTGTCGGCAATACATTTCTTTTCCGTGGGTAGCTATCAACGGAGTGTAGGAAATATTGTATGGGCTAATTTGAGCCAACCTATTATAAGCCGGGCAATTAGGGAAGTTAGTAATGCCATTATACAATATTTAATGAAGCAGTGGATTCGCTTGCCACGCAATGATGAAGAAAGAGAAATAAATAAAAACAGGTATGGCTATATTATAATTCATATGTGAAATAAAGTAATATATCATTTATTGTAGATTTAATATGCTGTACCGTATGTGGCATATTATAGGAGTTGTTGACGGGACTCATGTCGCTATTACAACACCCGCTGAAAATGAGCATGCCTACGTGAATAGAAAGGGATACCATAGCCTGAATGTTCAAATTGTAAGAATTCATATTCTGTGTTAGGAATTTTCATTAATATTTCTTTTGTAGATTTGCGATGCTGATCTCCGAATAATTAGTTTAACATCACGGTGGCCCGGCAGCTCACATGATGCGTATATTTGGAGAAACAGCCGAATTGCGCAAACATTGCGAGCAAATTTTGAAAATGGCGACACTGAAACCAGAATAATGGAGGATTCTGGTTATCCATGTCCGTGGTTGTTAGTGCCTCTACCAAACCCCAGGAATCAGCGGGAAATAAACTTCAATGTCCGTTTCAAGAGAGCACGAAGTACCGTAGAACGCTGTATTGGCGTCCTAAAAGCCCGATTTCGGTGCTTGTTGAAGGACAGAACGCTGCATTATTCCCCAAGACCTGCAGGGAGGATTGTCATGGCTTTCTAGGCATTCGCTATTCTCATAATTATTTATTTCTACCTACACTGACTACCATGCGCCATACTTCATTCCAAAATTTGTTTATTAAATCATGACCTATTTTATCTCCGAACTACCTGCTCAAGTGTTTGGGGTCGACGTTCTCCTTAAGGGTGATAATTTCCCAATTGGTGTCAGTAATCCGATCTTTTTGTGTGTAACACACTTATTGGATAATGTTAATAATATAATATAATTCTTACCACCGTCATTTTATTGTGGTTTCTATTAAGGATTACATGTTTAAATAATCGAAAATTTTATTTGTAATCTTTTTATTACTAATTTGATAAACTCATTTCACAATTCTTAAACATTTCATAATAGGTTTTTATCGCTAACTTACAAAATATTTATCTATTTAAAATAAATCTTTAAACACACGTTTCTGACGCCGCAGACCTCGATTTTGTATGTATTTACGTCGAGCCTCTTTACCACGACGTGATTTTCGCGGTAATGCGGTCGTCGCGATACCTGGTGGTGGCGGAACGGAGGCCGACGATGGTTCGACGGTGGACGGGGTGGTGGCGATGGTTGTTTGGGTGTCCTACTGGTTTGGGTGTGTGGTCTGGTGTTGATGGTTTCTTCAGGATATAAGTTACCGGTTTTATGACCGTCGATGGGTGACTCTTTGTTAACCGGTTCGAGTGTTGAATGATGACGTTAGCCAAAATTTTTACCTTCTCCTTGTAGAGGGAATCCCAATCTATGGAGTTTCCCGGGGTTGGTGGTCGGTCGGTCATGGTTGGTGGTTCGAATTATATTACTCTCCTTTTGCCCTAATGACCTAGTTTATAACTATCTCTTAAGTATCCCCACTCTTCATTCCTGGGGAGCTATTCTGATTGTAGCGACTGTAAGAGTCGCTATCACGTCATCGATAATGACGTCAAGCAATGACGTATTGTGACGTCATTTATACGATGACGTCATATGACCTTGCACCAACATTTAGTTACTTTTATTATTTGATGTTGGTACCTGTTAAGTTAAGTAAGTATTCAATAGATGGCAGCACACTATTTTAGGCGGTAGTGAGTTTAAATTTCAATGTGTCTAGAGTAATTTTTATTTGTGATCTCGAAGTGTTCTCATCTGTTTTTCGGCGTGTTGTAAATTTTGATATTTTTATTTTATATTAGTGTTTATTAAATATTATAGTAGGTTATTAGTTAAATTTTAGCATAGTTGAGTATTTTATTAATAGTATTTGTAAGTTATTTAGTTATTTATTATTATATTTTAGTTTTCTTTTATTTTTTCATTGTACATATTTTAAAAATTTAGTTTAGTGTATTTTGTTATTATATTAAATCGTGTTATTGCTCAAAAACGAAAAAGAGATGAGAAAGCTTGTAGAATGCAAATGGAGGCATTAGTCCAGTTCATGGAGGACCATGAAGATTTTGCCCGTAATAAATTGTTGGGTTCGGCGGGCAAAATAACTACGTATAATTTATGGGAGCAATTAGCGCAGCTGCTCAACAACATAGAAGGAGCAACTAAGGATAGTTCCAAGTGGCAAAGGGTAATATAAATAGTTTTATGGTGATTTTCAATCAACTCACATTGTTTGTTTTATTTTGCAGGTATGGATTGATTTAAGAAATAAAATCAAGAAAAAAGCCAGTGAAATAAATATCAGCAGAAGGACTACTGGGGGAGGTCCTCAAAGCGATAAGAAACTCTCTGATTTCGATCAGAGAGTGCTATTTTTCTTATCGGAAGAGGCAGTTTATGGACTCCAAGGCCCAGACCGCTTCCAGGACCTAGTAGAGCAAATCCTGGCATAGAACAGCCAACAGTCCTAATAATTGAAGAGGCAGATGCAGAAATGGGAAACGTATCTGACATTAGTCTTCTTTCTTCGACGGAAGTTGAAGATGAAACCATACCTGGTAAATTTAATTTTCTAAATAACAATTATTTGTCCTTAACATGTTGAATGTTTGTACATTATGAAATGTGTTTTACAGCAAGAAAGCGGTCATCGAAGAAGAACGCAACAAATGAAATGTTTTCTTCGCTGGCAGTGCAGAATGATCAATTGAATGCGTTGCTGGAACGTGTTGGTGACATTTTAGTGAAAATTTTAGAAGAAAAAAAAGAAACAAATGTATTTTTAAAAAAAATAGCTTGCAGTTTAGAAAAATTGACCGAAGATAAATAAAATTTATAACAGAATTTTTTTTTATTATACCTGTTTTTATTATTATTATCTTTATAAACGTAAGTAAATAAATTAAATTAATAAAAAAATAATTTCATAGTGTACATTTGAATTTGTAAAACTGTTAGAAAGAATTTATACCTGGACTCCATGTTTATCCCTTGTTGCTATTTACCCAAGTTTATGACTCTTTGTGTCTATATCCTAATCTGTTTCTATAAATGCATTCGAAAGTTTTGCATTGAAACATCTGGTAATATTATTGCTCTTTACCGAAAATTCCTAAGTTTATGACTGTTTAAGTTTGTATTGTAAAATTTTCTCAGAATTGCAGAAACAGATGTTTCATATGAAATATAATAGTTACAACAAAACGAATATTTAAATTATCCAATATTTTGTTGCTGTTGTTTTCATAAATGAAGGGTATGGGGAAAGAACAAGGTATGTCACATTTTTAACAAAATTTGAATTGTTAGTGCCATCTATTGAAAATGCCGGTCTCTATCTTTGGTAAAATTATAGGGGGATATAAGTAGATAGGTTTCACTTTATTTTAAAAATTAAAATCACTGCATGGGGGAAAACAAGGATTGTCCGCGCGCAAAGTGTAAAGAACAAGGAATGTCCATTCACATGATAATGAAAATTATGTGTTTCATTAGATGTCGTTCTACTTATTTAAGGTTATATTATTTTCTGTACTGTCATAAGAAATTTAGTAATAATTTAGATTGAAATAAACATGCCACCGCTTAAAATTTTTAATTCTATCAGTAGTGTAAGTAGTGAGAATAGTGTAAGTGAAAATTTGTGTAAAAAAAAGAAAAAAGACAGGGAGAATGTCGTTCTACTTATTTAAGGTTATATTATTTTCTGTATTGTCATAAGAAATTTAGTAATAATTTAGATTGAAATAAACATGCCACCGCTTAAAATTTTTAATTCTATCAGTAGTGTAAGTAGTGAGAATAGTGTAAGTGAAAATTTGTGTAAAAAAAGAAAAAAGACAGGGAGAATGTCCGATGTACTAAAAAAAATGAGACTTCAGACGCATGAAGAAGGTGATCCTTGTCAATGAAAACGCCTTAAGTGCTACGAAACAACAACATCTGACGAAAGAAAACGAATACTATTAATTTTCAATAGTCTTCCAAATCATGATGCTCAAAATTTATATTTATGTGGTTTAATTAACATAATTCCTGTACAACGACATCGTAGTAGAGACCCAGAAAATGCAAATTTTCACCAAGCATCGTTTTCCTATAAATTAAGACTACAAAGAGACAATAATTCATTTGAAGATATTCTTGTTTGTGCTCAAGCTTTCCGCGCAGTCCATGGTATAAGTAAAGGTAAACTAGAATATCTTCAAAAATCGTTAAAGGATAGTGGAGTTGCTCCTTGTGATAAACGAGGAAAACATAGTGGTAAGCACAGAAAGTTAAAAAATGAATATTTTGAAGCTATTTACGAACATATAAACTCGTTCCAGTCAAGGCAGTCCCATTACAGTCTACATGAATCTAAAAAAAAATATCTTCCCGAAGACTTGAATATTAAGAAAATGTTTGTGATGTTCGAAGAAAAATATCCGGAAATTAAAGTTTCTTATGATACCTATAAACATATTTTTAATACAAAATTTAATTTATCCTTCGGATATCCAAGATCGGATACTTGTTCTACCTGTGATAAGTTTAATGGAATGTTAAGAACTTTATCAGCTGCTACCGAAGCTGAAGAAATTAAAAAGCTGACTCTGGAAAATGAATTGCATAAAAGAAATTCACAAACTTTTTATTATAGAAAAAGAAATGCCCGACTATACGCAAAAAGGCAACCTGACCATCTTGCTGTTGCTATGGATTATCAAAAGAATATATCATTGCCAAACGTTTCTACGAATGATGTGTATTACCGGAGACAATTATCAGTCTTCTCATTCAATATCCATGTTCTTCATTCAGGAGAATCAATTTTCTATACGTGTCCAGAGATCATTGGAAAGAAAAGTCCAAATGAAGTTGTATCTTTTTTATTCCATTTTTTGTACAACTATGTTCCTGATGAAGTCAAACACTTGCATATTTTTTGCGATGGTGCCTGGCGGACAGAACAAGAATTTTGTTGTGCTTAGATTCATGCATTATGTGGTCCATGAAATGAAAAAATTGCATAGTATTAAAATAACATTTCCGGAGAGGGGTCATTCTTTTTTAGAGTGCGACAAAAATATGGGAAACATTTATTTAAAAACTAAAATAGAAACTCCAGATGATTGGTATGTCACAGTGCGCTGATTTCTCAATTAATAAAATGGACATGGTGTAAAGTTAAGGACAATTTTAGATTGTAAGTAAACGGTGGTGCGGGGGAGGAGAGCATAGGGAAAGCGCGTTACTTGCTCGCCAACCTTGACCAGGCCGTAGTTCTGAGGTAACAAAAAAATTGTTATCTTGCGCTCAGCCAACCCTAGTTAAGGGATGTTAGAAAAGGATAGATTACAAACGCGATTTCACCAATTTTAAAGAAAACTCGCTCTCTTTTGCCAACCAGCCCTCATAGTGATCAGACGCGTTTCATTTTTAGTCAGTGTTAGTCACTAGTATAAAAGTAAAGTTTTTGAAGTTTAAAGTTCGAAAACTGATCAAGTCGCTCGAGATGCCAAGTGTACTACTGTACACGCGTAAGTAATCTATCCTTTTTAATTACATTGAATTCATTGTACAATTTGATTAAGATTGAGTGCGTATTGGGTATATATGTCTGTACGACTTTTGTTTAAAGGAAATAAACTTTATATATGTTTTAAATACGTAATATTCCGCTCTTTCATTCTAATCTAGTCCTTTCCGTGAATTATAACTTGAACTTAAGACCACGTGGTCATCACTTCCGGTTGACCCCTATACACGTTTGGGAATAGCCGCATAGCTGTAACAGGTATGAACTTCTGGCGGTATCTCGCAGGAAACCATTACCATTCACTGTACAACAGGTCACCCAAACTATTGGTGCTATTCTGTATTTTTCCTCTATAGCATTGTAACCTTATAGACACTGTAAGCTATAGAGCTCTATAACTTGGGTTCGTATAGAATGTCATTTTTCGTATTCTGTAACTCATTCTATAACCGACCTTTCTATAGCAAGAACTTTATAGAATGGCTAACTTCAAGTATATTGTGCCATGTTAACCTCAAAATTAATTTAACACTTCTTCCTCTCAACATTTATTTTAAATCAGGTAATTAAGAAAGTTATATTATATAATAAGATAATTTAAATAAAATATGAAAAATTTCTTATTATATTTGTCCATTGCTTTATTTTTCAATGACTTTATGAAATCATACAAAACAAATACATATATAAATTATTTAATTTTAGAAACATGAGTGATTGTAATGTAAAAAGAAAAAGACCAAATGACATCAACTTCCTTGTCTTGTCTCGCACCCTCCCCAACAGTAATTTTTTTGAAAATGAGAACGGCTCTATATCTTCAAATGAACAGCAAGAATCATCTACATTTATAAAAACTCCGCACAAAAAAAAACTCCACAGAAGACCAGATATCCAAGACAAAATAAACCACTAAATGACGTAGCAGAATCTTTACTCACTGTTTACAAAGATAATGTCCTTATCAATAAAGAATTGAACAATAATTTGACACGATACGGAGATTTGTACAAACAAATTGAAGAACAAAAAATAATGCTTCAATCTAAACGACTGGAATTCGATATAGCAAAATATAAATATGAAAACAAAGATTTCGTATTTAATTAATTTAAATAATAACAAAACTATAAGTTAAAATTAATTTATTTTATTTATATTGTCATAAAGTTTTTTTTTTAATATTTACTTATGTATTTAAGTAATAAGTTTTGTTTTGTGCCATAATAAGTTCTTATGCATCAGTAGGTATACTTTAGGATTATTGATATTATATTATAACTGAGTTAAAAAAATAAAACATATTTCTCTGAATACTTTTTTTGCATGTTTTACATACAATCACACTGATTCAATAAGAATGAAAAAAGTTTTTTGCCTAATTAAAAATTTGAAGCAATGAACTCTGCTCTAGCTTGGCGTCCCAGAGTCAATAAATTTTGATTCATATTTCGGCCTATAAAGTAAAATTGTACTGTAATAGGGACAGTGGTAGATGTAATTTTAATTTACCTAGTCCTGCAGGTTCTCCATTGTCATCATTAATAATTTCTTCCTCTATATCTACTTCGTTCAGTTCTTCATTCCATTGTAATTTTGCTTTAATAGCTATATTATGTAAGACACAGCATGAGTAAATAATGTAGGCAGCGGTAGCAGGGTGGTAGTTTAAAACCCTGTGTCGCGAAAGGCATCTAAACCTTCCTTTTAATATTCCGTTCGTTCTCTCTATTACATTTCTAGCAGATTTTAACATATTATTAAATAATGCTTCATTACTTTCGTCGTCATAATTTAAAAATGGAGTGAATAACCATGGTTCTAATGCATATCCGCTGTCACCTATGTAAATAATATTATTTATAGCAAAATGTAGAAAATGAGTATTTTATAAATACCAATTAAATGAGAAGTTCTGTCACCGTTTTCATATTCAGTTCTTAAATAATTTCTAATATCAGACATCTGAAAAATAGCGGAATCATGTACCGATCCTGGGTACCTGGCATTTACAGCTAGGATGCGACAATTAGAGTCTGAAATCTAATTTAAAATATATGCATATTGTACCGTTAATATTTACTAAATTATTTAAATTACAAGCATCACATTAATCGAGTGTTTCCCTTTCCTGTTTATATACACGAACGGGGGATGATCTTCGTCCGTAACTGGCGGAGCTATAATATCAACATGAGTTCCGTCGATCGCTCCTAGTACTCCTCGAAAACCCCATTTATTATAAAATCTTAGAAAAACGATGTTGCATTACCAAATATATGACATTTTTTTTCTCATATTTACCCATGTTTCACAGCATTTTTTTTTAATTATTGTTGTGGGGAATTCGATCCATTCTTGCATTAGATGTGATGATATTAGTACACATATTTCATTTACAGCCCTACTAATAACGGGTTGGCTTAAACAAGCTCAACAAGAATTTCCAACTGACGTTTGATAAGAGCCATTACCCAAAAAATTTAACGTTGTCAAAAACTATAACAAAATAATTATTAAAATTTTCTTAGAAATAAGTGTATATTTCTATGGAGATTTTAAAATATTACCTTCAAGTGAAACGGGACAGCAGTAATTCTCGATGGAGGAAAGACATGTCGTTGCAAATTATTTATTAACCCTGTTACTAATGGTTTACTTAAACGATAATAATTTAAAAAAATATCTTGAGGTATGTCAAAAGGATTTTGTTGATCCCTTAATAATCTTCGTTCTATTCGCATGTAATTCCTATCATAAAATAATTTTTATAAGAAATATAATATTTTACACTAATAACTAAAACCATGCCTTCGGTCATTTTCTTCCATCAATAAATATATAAATAAAGGTATGGGATTATTCATATTCATATTTTCTAGGTTAGAATTACAGAACTCTATAACGAGTTATGGCCAAAATTTTGTCGCCGTAAGACTTATAGAAATTCTATAACACTATAGCAGTTACAGACGCATACAGAATCGCATTTCGTCTATAGTCTATAACAAATCAAGGTTATAGAGCTTACAGTGCTTGTAGGGACATACAGAATAGCACCATATGATAAAGAATTGGACTTCATTTTTACAGGAATTGTATGTCAAAAAATGTCCATTTCCTATCCAAAAAATGAAAGAAGTTTCGTGTTCAGTGGATTATTGTCGATTTATTCTAAACAGAGATTCCTACAATGGTTCTCGGAATCAAAGTGTAATCAGAGGAAAAATTCAGAAGAATAGAGAATTACTACCAAACGAATTTAAACTACCAGATAACCTATACGATGGTAAGGTTAAAATTTAATTAGTTACAAAAATTTATTTGCAGATATATATTTGCTTTTACAGATTTAATACCAATTAAAAATGAAAAATTTAAGGACTTAATGGTTTTGAAACAATTCTGTGGGTCAGTTGCTGCCGAGTTCTTTTCCAACCTACCGTACGATTAAATGGACATTCCCTCTTTTTTTCGCATCTTATATGTATAAGAGTGACATTTTATTTTATTATCAATAGAAGACAAAATATTTTTTATTTGTAAAGTTTAGTTTAGAAAATAAACATATTATAATTTATCTATAATTTATTTGAGCCTATTCCTTCAACAAATTAATAAGGTATTCGAGCAATAAATCTTAAAATTCAATTTACTCGAATTCTTGTCTGCGGGACATACCTTATTTTTTCCTCATACCCTTCAAATAAAAAATTAAGTAATATGAATATGTACTAATATTTTTTATGAAACAAGGCCCATTGGTTATATTTTATTTACAAACCCTTTATTTCCACACAACCGCCATATGTCCCATAAACAATATATGATTATGAATGATAAAGAAGCATTATGAGAAAATTTCTTTTCGTAATAAATGTGGTGGCCCTGAAAACGGCCGATTGTTTGTACAAGAGGAGAGATGAAAAAGTTTGAATTGCAAGAAAATTAGCGATGATTTAAAAATATCGCTGAATATACTGCTCACTACTATGATGACCCTGTTGCCTATAAACTGCGTCAGGCTGAGCTGGTGCAATAGGCTGATCCAGGTCTATGGCATCATATTCCGGCTGTGGATCTTCATCATTGTAATGCAGTGTAACACACTGGACGCAAATGAGTATAAACTAACAAAATAATAATGCATGAGATATTTAAGGTATCCGCTCACCTGATTGTTGGCTTAAATACAATTAAATATCTGGGGGAGTTTGAAGCAGTACTGCTAGCATGTATAATTTTGTTATTAATAATATTAGGAATAATCTTTATTAAGATAAAATATTTTTGTGAATAATTATTTTATTTGTATCTGTTTTCATTTTTAAACTAGTCAAGGGTTGGATTTGTTTACATTTCGTAGGCCAGGTCAGAAATATTGTATACATTCCACTAGGGCTGTCAACGGATTCCGCATATCCGGATATCCGGTTATGTTACTCTCCGATATCCGTTATTTTTCAATCCGGATAAACCGGTTATCCGGATAATCCGGATGAAAACGTTATCCGGATAATACGGATGGATCCGTTATCCGGATAATACGGATGGATCCGTTATCCGGTTAATTCGGATGAAACCGTTACTCGGGTGAAACAGGGTTCTGGATAAAACCGACAACCAGCTGAAATCGGTATTCTAATGACACCGATATCCGGGTTAAATTGGTATCCAAATAAAACTTTTACTACATTCTTATACACAACATGAACTATTTTTAGGACATAGTTTTCGAAAAAACTGTTTGATACTCGATTGTGAAATGCCTCGAATAAAACGCACAATGCCACTGAATTATCGGAATGTGTCGGTAACGTAGGTACTAGAATTGAATGATGAGTACTAACTTTATTCCGTGAAAGGTAATTTTGATCCTAATAAATATTATCAAGTGATGGTGAATCATTTATCATTTCTCTCCTCTGTATTACAAACTACAATCATACATTCTAATACTGGTTTAATTCGGTAACAGATTCATTCCGTAACCGGTTTAATCCGGATATCGTATTCACTCGTATAGCGGTTTTATTCGGATATCGAATTTATTCGGATACCGGTGTTATCCGGATATCGGATTCATTCGGATACCGGTTTTATCCGGATATCGGATTTAATATCCGGTTACCGGATTTTCCGAATACCGGATATACTTGTATCCGGCTATACGGATACAATTTTTTTCGAATTTTGACAGCCCTACATTCCACTATCTGTATTTGGAGCATAGGCGTAGATTTCACAAATTTCTATACGTTATTCATACTTTCGTAGATTATGATATAAAATTATATCGTTGTTTAAATATGTGCGGATGTGCAGATCAAGTATTTTAAATAAAAGGAATATTGATTTCAGTATCATATTAGTAAAAACCATGTCCTTTCAGTTATCATTTAATTACAAATAACTTTAACAATATAAAGTTGGTAAATTATTATGTATTGGAAACATTCTTAAAGCCTCTAAAATGATATGTTATTACAACACAGCAGTCCAAATATTCCATAATAAAATACGCCCTAAATAAATAAGATATTAGATTTCTACTAATATAGATGGTACTGCTAACTCAAATAAATAGGTAATATAGTAGAGAGTATAATGTTTTTGTTAGATATTTAGAAATGCACAAAAGTACTCAAGGGATAATCCGCACGCCCATGGACTGTACCTGTAGTTTGATAAACAAATTCTAGAAGATTCCACGATCACGCGTCTGGATCGTGGTGGTGAGGGAAGTCACTACCCCCAAAACACCCTAGTTCTGAAGGAGTGAAGAGGAATATTTTTGTATATAACCCGAGTTCAAAGCTGTACTCGAGGAGTCTGATCCACGTATGCTTGGCTTGTCTCAGGTATGTTTTCCTGGGCTCCTTGACTCCACTTCTCTACCTCCCTAACCCACCCCACTAAGACCGTCAATATGGCGCTCGAGGATGATGTCTGGCGTATAGAGACGACCTAGTTCACCCTATGAACCCGCTGTCGTGGCGCTCGAGGCCGATGTCTGGCAGCCACGATAGCTATTCCTCCCCACTATGACCGTGAATATGGCGCTCGAGGCTGATGTCTGGCGTATAGAGACGACCTAGTGCACCCTATGAACCCGCTGTCGTGGCGCTCGAGGCCGATGTCTGGCAGCCACGAAAGTTATTCCTCCTCACTATGACCGTCAATATAGCGCTCGAGGCTGATGTCTGGCGTACAGAGACGACCTAGTGCACCCTATGAACTCGCTGTCGTGGCACTCGAGACCGATGTCTGGCAGCCACGATAGCTATTCCTCCCCACTATGACCGTCAATATGGCGCTCGAGGCTGATGTCTGGCGTATAGAGACGACCTAGTGCACCCTATGAAGCCGCTGTCGTGACGCTCGAGACAGATGTCTGGCGGCCAAGAGAGTTTACCCACACTCATTGTCACCTTACCGAGAGATTACTTCGTCCTGGCCAACTAGTGACTGAATAACCCGTATTCCGATCACTGAAAATCCTATTAGATTGTCATTCACCACCGTTCTGTCCATCTGAATTATATACTTTTATTTAATATCTGTCTGTACAGGATCACATTCGTACCTTCGAAACTTGGTGGAGCTTAGAACAGCGGTGATTTGTAAATTAAATCATGTAAGGTAGAGTAATTAAATGTTTTATAGTTGTCACAATGATATTATATTTTTATTAAATATAACTGATCTAATATTGGTTGTCTAATAATTGTAATTTGCGAGACTTTGTGTTCTGCACAAACTCTCAGGCTCAAGAATGTGCCGTATTGTAACAGTGGGGGTTGACGACGATGAAGGCGATGAATGTTGTCATTTTTACTTCGAGGAGGACATGATGATGCTAGATGATACTAACTGCTGATGACGGTTGCACCAGGATAACAACAACATGGCACACACATATTTGCTTTAACTAACTTTAAATTTATTTACATTATTTACAATATGAACACTAAAATAAAACCAAAACAAATACGACAGAGCTAGTCACTCTGGACTAAAGTCAGTCTGAACCATGTCAGATGACTGCTACTGAATCGTTGACTACATTGCGACATCAACTTACCACTTAAGACTCTACTCTGCTTAACCGACTCTACTGACGCTGACTCTTTAACTTACATTCTCAATTAAATCCTATTTATATTCTAAAAAGTGCTAGGGTTGGCAATGTATCTATGACGCACATCACGTGGATAAGTTACAAAACGTCAATAGGTTATTAAACTTTACGAAATATAACTTATCCACGGTGCATTTTTGTTAACGCGCAATTTATGTTATGAAATCTAACAAACAATAATAATTTGGAATAATTCGTCAATTATTGTTACATTACCACCCCTTGAAGATTTAATTATATCTTCGCAGAAGATATAATTAAATCCATTGTTCTGAATCTATGACTCGTGTTCTGGCCGGTATTATCATAGTCTGCTTAATCAGCAAAGACGGCCGTTGCCATTTGCTGAAGTCAGCATTTTGCTGACCTACCAACACCAGAGTCATAGACCTCAGAAAATATGACAAGCCGTAACAAGATGAAAAGCCTTGTCGTTTTTTCATCTTGTTACAGTATCAGCACGAACGAATGTTCACTTGGGTATAAATAAACAATACACAACCGTAGTGCGGCACCGGCACTACGAGGAGCGTGCGACCACTCAGTGGTAATCGCTTTAGACTCGCCAGCTCAGCTGGGTGTCTACCACAAAACAACGGCCCTCAGGCAATGCCGAGCGCCCCCAGAAACAAAAGATATCAGAGCAACGGCATGCCGACTCCGAACAAAATAATAATAATTCACGCAAACAACACGCACACACTTAAATTGTCAATGACTTCCAATATCCGTTTGGTCGCAATAACTCAATTTTACCATAAATGATTGTAATAAATTATTGGGACAACTCTTTATGAATTGAATGCAATACTTTTATATGATTGTTAAATGTTCAAAATTGTCTCTGTACCTGAGGTTTTGGCTGTGGTTTCTCTCAGGTTCATAAGGTGAATACCAGAGAGTGTAATATTCCACAGCACTTTCCGATTTTATTTAATTATAATAAATGCATAAGATAGATATTTGGTCTGTCTTTTGGAGTGAATATCATTCTTTTATTTTATCAAATACCTGTCTTGATTCCTCCACTCTTAACAGCTACTCTGCATTACGACGATGAAGGGTTACTTATTTAAATAAACACAACGTAGGGTAAGTTAAACCTTCCACGAGACGATCTTTGGCTAAAATATAACTGTATGTACGGAAGAGGTGGGTACGTACTGTTACAATAAATGTAAATTTTTACAAATTTTTGAGACTGAATATTTAAAAGCTGCAAGGGAAGAGTTTTCTAAACTTAAATTTAAAGCCACTAAGACTAGAACCTAACAATGATAAATTTTTTGTTAATTATAGACGAATAGCTTATTGTGATAGACCAGAGGTAAATTTGTTGATGACTTGCTCGATAGAAAGATTATTCGGAAAAGTTCATCCGAATATTGTTCACCCATTGCGCTTGTCAAGAAAAAGAACGGGAAGAAACGACTATACGTTTATTTCCGGTATTTAAATAAAATTACTGTTCGTGATAATTTCCCGATACCTGCTATCGATGATCAAATTGATGCACTACAAAAATGTTTCGGTAAATTAGACCTGCAATATACGTTTTATAATATATCTTTAAGCGAAGAGTCTGTAATTCTTTTGTAACACCACAAGGGCAGTATGAGTTCCTGAAGTTACCATTTAGCTTTTGTAATAGTACTTCTATTTTTGCTAAGTATATATCTGAAATTTTTAGAGATTTAATTGATAAGGGTGAGATATTAATCTATCTTGATAACTTGCTGATTGCCACTGAGACTATAGATGAAAATCTACAAATTTTAAAGCGTGTGTTTAATCTGTTAAGTAAATATTTGTTAGAATTGCGAATAGAAAAATGTGTTTTCTTACAAAATGAGATTGAATACTTGGGGTATGTGTTAAGTGAAGAAGGGATACGACCAAACCCCGAAAATGTAAAATCTGTTAATAATTTTCAGATTCCTAAAAACGTGAGGAAACTCCAAAGTTTTTTGGGTTTAGCTAGTAATTTTCGTCGTTTCATGGAAAACTTTTCAGTGATAGCGAAACCACTTTATGACTTAGTGAAGAAGAATGTGCCTTATCAGTTTGGTTCAGAGCAATTAAAAGCTATGGAACAATTAAACAATAAATTAACCGGAAACATAATTTTAGCAATATACTCTGCAATGGCGGAGACCAAGTAACATTATGACGCGAGTTCTCATGGGTTTGGAGCATTGCTCCTACAGCGACAGCACGAAGGTAAATTTAAACCCGTGAGCTACTTTAGTAAGCGTTCTACAGAATGCGAATCGAAGTATAATAGCTATCAGCTTGAATGTTTAGCTATTGTGTATGCTGTAAAACGTTATGAAATATATATGAAGGGAACACCGTGTAAAATAGTGACCGATTGTAATAGTATTCGATTGATATTTGATAAAAGGGATGTAATTCCAAGAATAATGCGGTGGGTAATGTTTTTGCAAGATTTTAATATCAAATTGGAACACAGACCAGCAACCCGCATGGGTCATGCAGATGCACCGAATAGGATGCATGGTATTATGATCCTAGAAAATGATACTATCGAACATAATTTGTTATTTAGAGTAAAATGAAAGTTCTTTTTTCGAGATTCGTAATGGTTTAGTATATCGGAAATGGGAAGATAGGTTGCTCTTTTATGTTCCGCGAGTAATGGAGAATAGTGTTTTATTCAAATAACACGATGAAATGAGACACGTAGGTGTTGATAATTGAGTAAAATTAACAAAACGCACTTATTGGTTCCCAGGGTTGAGAAAAAAGGTCCGAGAACATATCAATAACTATTTAAAGTGTATAGTTTATGCGCCAATCAGTGGAAAGAAACAGGGATTCTTGCATCCCGTACCTAAGGGAAATGTTCCTTTTGACACAATTCATGTGGATCACGTATGTCCGTTAGAAAAATCTGTGAAGGGTAAAAAACATATATTAGTAGTAGTTGATGCATTCACAAATTTTACTTAACTTTACTCGTGTAGAAGTGTAGACGCAAATGAAACTATTAATCATTCAGATAATTATTTCAAAAATTATAGTATACCAAATCGAGTTATAAGCGATCGAGGTAGTGCTTTCACTGCAAATTCATTTGCTGAATTTATTGACGAAAGGCACATACAACATGTCAAGGTAGCTGCAGGTACTACGCGAGCAAACGGTCAAGTAGAGATGATTAATAGAGTAATAACTCCTATGTTAGCTGAATTGCCAAATGCACTAGATAGGTGGGAGCAAGTTCTTCCTAAAGTAGAGTTTGTGATAAACAATACTGAAAATAAATCTACGGAAAATACTCCTAGTAAACTCCTATTTGGCATACACCAGAGTAGTGAGACTGACGACGCACTACGCGATTTCATAAAGGGATTTATTACAATTGCGAAGCGCTGCGCAAAGTAAAATTGCTAAATCTCAGGATTACAATAAACAATATTACGATAGGACACATAAAGAGACACGAAAATATTCAGTTGGCGATTATATTGTAATTACGAAGTCAATTACACCTGATTACAATAAGAAATTACAGCCAAAATATCTAGGCCCGGCGGACCTAAGTACATACATAAGTCAAAAAAATACAATTAGGTTTTATTATTGCAACGAGTCCGTCTTTAAGAAACTCACATCTAGACTAAAGAGCATAAGTCAACTTCGCCTGGTAACCGACGAAAACCACACACGGTCTTATTCAACCTCAACTAATGTTACATACTACAGACGCACTAAAGCACATATCTTGACTTATGTGAAAAAGAACACCCTTACTTCGGTTACTAAGCTTTACATTCGGTTGACTTATGTTATAAGGTATATAAACACGCAATTGCATTAGACCGACATGTCTGGACTTGTCTATAATTAATAGAATAGGCTCTCAGTGTCAGTTAAACTTTGCTGGGGTAGAAAGACATATGCTGTGATTTTGATCGAAGAATATTGGGAAATATAAATAAGTATTTAAAATGAATTTAGAAAGAGGAAAAAAAATAGTAGAACTTGCACTGTCTAACGCGGACAAGGAAAAATGTAAAGATGGTAAGTTGTACATATTAAACTTTTCAATGTTATTTTAACTATATTGTTTGTATGGCTAGTTTATAATTTTTTAGACGAAAGAATTGAAAATGTTATGGATGTGGAACTGGGACCGTCCACATCTACGGATCATTTTACCGCTACAAAATCATGTAATGATGAAGAACAAGCGGACTTTTCAAGCGACGATTCTTTACAAGACCCAAATTATCAACCTTTTCAGCATGACGAAGCTACTTCTTCACCAGATGAAGATGACTTAGAGAGCAATGTTATACTACCTGCTAAAAGTTTAGTGAATCTAGTAAGAGCCTACGATTTTTAAAGAAAGATAAAAAATTAAAACGCAATACTGGACAGAGCTATGAAACTTTAAAAGGGAAAATAATTCCTGGCAGAATTATGCAAGAACTCTCAACATGTATAATGAAATGCAAGGAAAGGATACCTACTTCCGATAGACAAGCTGTATTTGAAGAATATTGGCGTTTGGGATCATATACAAAGAGATCAGGATACATGGCTTCGTTAATAGATATTGAAGATAAAGCTACTATAAGAATACGTGTTTCTGATCCAGAAAAAAAAAATTTAGAAAAAAAACGTATAAGTATTTTTTGACAATCCATGGAAAGTGTCAACCAGTTTGCCGGGGTTGTTTGTTAAAGATATTGGATGAAAGTGATAATTTTATAAAAACAGTAGCTTTAAAGAAGAGATCGTCGATAGCCGGTACAGAAACAGACGATATGCGTGGAAAAAGCGAGAAGAAATTAAAACACATATTCTGTCATTTCCATCATACGAAAGTCATTACTCAAGAAAGAGTACATCAAAAAAGTATTTACCTACTCATTTGACTCTACAAAAAATGTATAACTTGTATAAAGAGACTCATACAAATCCTACATCTATAAAAATCTATAGTCAAGAATTTCACAAATTGAAGCTCTCATTTAAAAAGCCCCACGTTGACACCTCTTTCACTTGTGACAAATTTAGCATGCAAATAAAATTATCCCAAGATGTGCAGACCAAAACAGAATTAATATCCCAACATGAACATCACAAAATGTTAGCAGACCAAGCTTATGATGAAAAAAAAATTGATACTCAGTTGTCTAAGAATGATGATACTGTTCAGACTTATACGTTTGATCTACAGCAGTGTCTCCCTACACCATCTCTTCGCACATCTGTAGCATTTTACAAACGTCAATTGTGGACCTACAACTTAACCGTGCATGACAACAAGACAGGAAAAGCAGTATGTTACATATGGTATGAAAGTATTGCGGCACAAGGGGCAAACTAGATAGCCTCGTGTCTATATAAACACCTGCAAACTTTTCTACCGCCTTCCACAAAACATGTAATATTCTATTCTGATACGTGTTCTGGTCAGAATAGGAATTCTCATGTAAGCTCTATGTTTACTTGGACTTTGCAAAATACAGCCATTGAAAAAATAGACCATAAGTTCATGATACCGGGACACAGCCATTTGGAAGTTGATACTGATCATGGGATAATTGAAAAAAAGAAAAAGAAAACAGAATTACAAATATATCATCCTCATGATTGGATACAACTTATTCAGTCTAGTAGTCGAAATTTTCAAGTATTTGAAATGAAATTGGCAGATTTTTTGGACTTTTCTTCGCTTTTGAAAGCTTCATTAGTTTTAAGAAATAAAGATACAGATGGACAACAGTTCAAATGGTTAGAAAAAAGGTGGCTCCAATATGAAAAAGATTTTGGTATGATTTTATTTAAAGATACTCTAGATAGAGATGTACCATTCCGAACATTAAATTTAAAAAGAAGAGGATCTTCAACAACCGTTCCCAACATTCCAGCTATATCCAACCAGCCGTTACCAATATCAAAAGAGAAGAAAGATGACTTAATTTCTGTTTTCCCTTTAATACCTGATGTTTTCCATAATTTTTATTTAAATTTACCAACATTGCATAATTTACGAAATACTGATCCAGATATAATGGAAGACGAAGAAGAAGTCGAATTTTAGTGTTTTTATAGTTATTTCATACTAATTTACTTGAAATTATAATACTTAAGTAAATGATCTTAAAAACGTAAGTCAATTTTATGTTATTGTACAAATAACTTACGTCACGAAACAATCGTACCAGTAAAATTTTTAGAATGTTTAATATTTTTTTATATATGAATCATTATAATTTGTATAAGTAAAAATAAAAAAATAGTGATTAAAAATTACTCTGTGTTTTACTTAGTTTTTTGTGTTTCCTGTAAACCTTACATTTTTGACTTAAGTGTTTAAGTCCGCCGGGCCTAGATATAAGACACCCTATGTAATAGAAAAAAAATTATGAATGACAGATAGATATCTTGTAAACGATGTCGAGGGATTCCAAATTATGCAAATACCGTTTGAAGGTATATTCGATGCTTCCAGAATGAAGCCATGATCGGAGAATAATCCTTCTACATCCTAACCATTTAATTTAAGTTTGTAGTACCGTCAGTGATCGAAAACGATCATATATCAGGCTGGCCGAGTTGTAAGATTTGTTTAGTTAGTTTATTTACACATAGATGTCGCTAGTAGAGCGGTAGGAGGGAGAGGGAAGGAACACGAACAGCGACTAGTTGGGTTTATGCTGTACGCCAGACGTCACACATGATACATGTGTTTGTAAGTAATAAAATGTTAAAAGTTTAAACAAAGTTATTTGAAGCGCCCCATCTTCTGAGTCATCCTCACAAATTATTTATTTATGAAACATTACATTTTAAATAAAAATTATAATAAATATATTCTACAAGCAATGAATTTTACTTTCTGAGATATGAAATGTAAATCTCTGCGAAGTTATCTGTATAGAATTACTCAATTAAAAAAAAAAGTGGGTATCAATCATAACTATTATTTAGGATAGAGAAAAACTGGTTATTGTGTCCATTTTAAAATATAAATTTACTGTAGGATTGGTGTTATAGACTGGATGTTAATAAAATAATTTTAATGATGCACACACAATTTTGGTCTCTTCTTTACTAAACTCTTTTTGTGTCCATTTGAATGTCACATTCCCATTATTATATGTTGTATGAACAAATAATGTCATATTTTTCAAGTTTAAACCGAGATATACCACAAATGTAATATTTTAAAGAAAAATAGAGGATTTTTTATTAAAAAAATTAGACATTCAGACATCGTCAAATCAGAAAAAACGATGCTATATACAGTTTTATTATTATAGTTACAAAAAAATATTCATCTGTTTCCACTTGAGATTCACTAAGTTTAGAATTTTTGTATTTTTTGAAAGAGTTCACAACGAGCTGTGACAACACGTATCGATGTAAAGTGTTCTCATATAATAAATGATATTTAATATTAGTGCAGTAGCCACGAAATTTGTATCATTTATCCCAATACCTTAAATACATTCCACCACTCCTAATTCATTTGAACACCTTACATTCGATACCATCACATTTAAAACAATCCTGCATTCTTTGGTCCTTCGAGCCGGATACATTAAAATATCCTACATATTTTAGTCCTTCGAGTCGGATCGACAGGAAATAAATGTGGTGTCAGCACAAAGTGTTTTATAGTGCACTTCAGTGAAACAATTAAAGAAGCCGTAAAATTGAAGCAAATCATCGTGGTGTTAGCATAAAGTGTTTTATAAGTGCATTAAGCCGACAACTTCGACGCAATTCAGCGTGATATCAGTGAGTGTTAAATAAGTATATCAAGCCGTCAACGTCGATGCATAAAGCTGCTGAATCACCATCGTCTCCAGAGCTCTGAGAGCACACCAAGCCGTCAATATAAGATTGATGCATAATTAGTAATAATTTGTTCTTACAAGCGCACATTAATACTACTGTGCGACGCAATCTTTTTTTAAGTTTGCTGGAAAAAAAAATATCTGGTGTGTTGTACGACCGAATCCACGTGTGCAGATTTATTCTTGCATGTCCACATTAACTACTGTGCGACGCAAATTTCTTTGAAGTTTTCTGGAAAAGCGACAACACAACGGATAGCGAGCGTTATTCGTCCCTAAACTATTTGTATGGATTTTTATGCGGCGCACAGTCCACACTAACAAAAATTTCGACAAACACAAACAAATACAACCCATAACGCAAATTTTTATTGATGTCGATCTGGCTTAACGTTATGTTTGAGCTACAAATGATTTATATTGAAGTAAATTAAGAAGTAACGTAAAGCCGGATCTGTATCAATAAAAATTTGCGTTGTGTGTTGTATTTGAGACAAATTTCTAGTGTTTTCGAAATTTTTGTTTGTGTAGACTGTGCTTTGCACAAAAATTCACACAAATAAAATAATTTCAGGTTTTCCAGCAAACTTAAAAAAAGATTGCGTCGCACAGTACTGTTAATATGCACTTGTAAGAACAAACCTGTTCGGTCTTACAACACAGAAGATAAATATTTATTGGTAAAATACTTAACTAGATTTTAATTTGCACCGAAAATATTTTTTTCCGAATTTCAAAATATAGCATACAACATAAATTTTGATTGATGTGGATCCGGGCTTAAGGGACGCAACGCAAAAGTTGGCCAATTTCCATCTTTCCGCTTTATTTTACTTACAATTATTTACTGCAGGTCAATCAGAATTTAGTATTTTGCACATTGTTTGGAGGTTACGTTATCTGTCAACTGCGTTAAATTGTACGAAATTACAGTTAAATAAAAAATTGAAATGGATATAAACTTAATACAATTCAATTTAATTAATGAAATGATAATAAAACCTTTACAAACTTTGTATGATTTACAGATATAAAGTCATAATGAAATGTCAAAGTTAAACGACAGTAATCAAAATTGTGGGACACCATCCGATTGGTTGACAGCAGGGTCGTGTAACTTAAAGGGGTGGCATTGGGCTCGTTTTGTCCTGCTTTCTCTTTGTTGCTCCGGTTTCTCCCCAGAAGCGTAATAGAAATAATAATTTAGTTGGCTTTAATTTATATACAAAACTTTTGTTTTTTTGTTAATAAATTGAGTACATCAAAATATATTTGGGGAGAAATATGTAGCAACAACTCTTTCTTTGCAAGTTTTTGAGCTATAAAAATAATTTTGTGTAATATAATAAGGAAGCGTGATAAACATTTAAATAAAATTTTGCAAAAGATGATCCACTTGAAAGGGAAGTTTGCAGATATAAATGAATGGAAGTAGAAGTGTTAAAACATCTCGCTAGAAGTTTTGTTTGTTCAGTGAAGTCACGTGACAATCTGAACTGAACCAACTAATCTACTTCGACGAGTGGATTACTTAGGATCAGTTCGTTCAGTAGCGGGGGTTAAGTGATCCAGTCAAATGGAATAAAAAAAAAATGATCATCATCATAAATGAAAACCGAAGAAGCAGTTAAAACATTTAACATGTAAATAGAAATTAAATATTAATGTTTAAATAAATAAGGTATGCATTAAAAATTAAATGTATGTTTGCTTTTGAAATCATTTTTTATATACCTTGAACTAAGTACCTACAATATATTTCTTGAAAGCATAAATGGTTGCCTATAACTTGTATTGCTCGGTTGCCTATATATCAATTAGTTGAGGGAGCAAACACCGAATGGCGCTGAAAGCAGTCCCAATTGATATCATTGCATTTTCGCATATATAGTACATAAAATTATATATAATCTATGAGTTGCAGTAGGAATATATGACTTCAATATAAATGGCCTAATTCGCTTTGCTTTACTTCATACTTTACTGGAATTGCGTTACGTCTTGCGTTACGTCATTATAAATCCAGGCAACCGGTACTTTAACCAGAGGTGAAAAAATTGGCCCATAGTAATCTAACCAACGGTGTCACAGACACCCAATTATTCTGTCATGTCAAGGTTTTTAGTATTCACCCTGTAGATTTTTTCTGTATCCCTAATAGTGATAAATTTAAAAAAAAATAAATAAATAAAAAAGAATAATTAATTGATTAAAAAGTATATTTTACTCGAAATAAATTACTGGCGTCTAGTACATAATATGAAATATATTAAATACCATTTTATAAGATAAAAACAAATAAATGCTGTACTGAAATATTCTATATTCTGCCTGAAAAATAAATGACACATTAAACATTCATATTCATTAATACCAATGCAATTATAGATACTAACAATATTTGTTCGCTTCTCATGACCTTATATTTATAAATTCAAAATATGCCTTAATACAATTTTATTCCCCATACACTAAATTTTAGTAACACTGTTTTTCAATAGTAGTAACATTCAGTTCTTATCAGTTTAATACAAATAAAATATTCCGAATATTATAAACACTTTGTCAATATTTATATTAACAAAAAAAATATAAACGCGCATGTCAAGATAAATATCAATTTTCGATAAAATGGATATAAACTTTTATTATGAAACTAGAAAAAATCCATGTAATTATTTAACCTTGTTTTATTTTGAATCTAATACTTTTATTACATATTGGGCTAAAATTTTGTTACATATTTGAAATAATGGATGAAAAAAAAATGAAATATTAATTTCTTTTTCGAGATGAATTTGAAAAATAGGTTACAATAAACATTAACAGCGTCTGAGTAAAAGTAAAAAATAATGTATAAATACCAAACATTATTTTAAAAATGTGAGATTATATAAAATATCAGAGATATTACTAAAACAGATACGTTACATGGGTTTTCTCTATTCTCTGAGTTGGAAGTAGGTGTATGTAAATGTATGTAAATTAAATAATATCGTAAATAAATATTGACAAAGACATAAAGAAAATAGAAACTACCTCTTCATACTTACTCTTCATTTAAGACTATAATTAACACAAAAATAAAGCTGTTATACCCAAATACATTTCACGCCATATCTTCTTCCATTTGTTCTTCATAAACAGCTGAAACAATAAAAAAAATAATAAAGCAAATTTATTTAAAAAAAAATAGTATATTTAATAATAAGTGCGGAATGAGGCATATTTCACAAGTGTGAGAAGATTGGAACGCGAATCACAAAAGAATTAAAGAAGTTTTCCCTACGCGTACGGTAGAAGTGCCTACTTCTCCCAATATTTTGCGTTGAAGTCCATGCTTCTCCAACTGTGGGAGAAGTAAATTGAGTGGGAGAAGTCCGTTCTTCTCCCACTACTCCTCCGCCGTAAGCGAAGGGAAGTTAGCGCTGCAATGTGATGACCTTGTATGAAAATTTCCCAGCGTTCTAACCTCGAAATTAATTGTGACTACGTATGCAGTCTGTTTTTTAGGTATTTGTGCAAATAGTTTTAATTGAACTTGAATGAATCTGCCGGAAGATATTGTTGCTACAGTAACAGCAGCAATCGGGCAACGATTCCAGTAAAGTCGGGAAATAAATATTTTAATGCTTTCGAACATTTCGAAAACTGAAGCATGAAGCATTTAAAATTTATATTTTTATACCAACGGGCCATCAAATCTTTATAAAATACACAAATTGGAATAACAAAATAAATTTTAAATAAGTTTATTTTATATAATTATTTAAAAGTGCCGTCCTTGTAAGAAAAAATAGCGTAGTTTTACTTCGTACATTGAGGTAAAAATAGAGAAATAGTATATTACTTTACTAGTGGGTGAAGTCCGGGCTTCTCCCCCTCGTGTGAATTGGCAGCACTCGCTTCGCTCGTGGCCAACTTCGCACTCGATGGGAAAAGTCCCAACTTCTCCCACTAGTAAAGTAATATACTATTTCTCTATTTTTACCTCAATGTACGAAGTAAAGGTAATATTGCAATCGCGAAAAATTCTGGTTTGGGATTTCAATGAAAATATCAATTGTCAGTAGTTTCCGCGTACGAAACTGTACTGTACCTATGAACGTAACTCGCATAACTCAAAAATGATAAACCGTAGAATGTTGAAATTTTGTATACAGAACTGCTATAACATCTAGTTCTACACCTACCCTTTTTATTGCAATCGGCAGTTTCAAAAGACCACTTTACTTTTAATGTTTTTTTCAATTTTTCTTATAACTCAAAAAGATTAGCCGTAGAATATTGAAATTTTGTTTATGGAAATGCTAGATCTAGATATGCACCTCCATTTTTTGTTCCAATCGGCCTTTTCAAAGGAGCACTTTACTTAATAAAAATAATAATTTAGTGGTCTCTTCTTTCTTGTAGGAAATATTTGATTTAAAATTGAGTATACTATGAGTATTTTTAACGTGAAACATGGGACTTATATCTATGGTTACGACTTGATATTTGATTGACAGCAATGTATATGACATTTGCCTTTTGAATTTGAAGAATCATTAATAACTTTAGAGCAAATGGTAGAATATTATAACGGTATGCTAGTTCACTCGATCTTACACATCTAAATTCTTTTTATCAGTGACCTTTAAAATGAGAAGTATGTATTGGGAGAAATCTTCAAAATTTAAATGAATTAAAAGTTCAAATTCAAAACATTTTTCAAAACATTACAATTGCCCATTTAATACTTCAGTCAAATTTATTCCTTATGTCTCTTTTTAAATTAAATACATTACTGTCAATCAATTCTCAAGTCGTAACCATGCATATGATAAATCACTATGTTTCATGTTAAAAAATACTCATGGTATAATTGACAACATGAAAAAAATATCTTTTTTTTTAACAAGTTTTTAAGCGTTTAAAATAATTTGTGATGCAATAAGGAATAGCAATAAACATTTTAATTAATTTTACAAAAAATTATCCCTTTCGAACGGAAATTAGAAGATATGAAATAACTGGAAGTTGATGAACAATTAGCCGTAGAATTATCTCACTTCTAAAAGAAACAAATTTAAATGAAGAGTAGCAAAAAATGTGTACAATATAATGCACAAGGAAGTCATATGGTTCCCACATCAGATTTTTTTCTACTAATTTTAGTATAGCTTTTGTAACTTGCGAAGAAGTACTATTAAATAATGTCAGCAGACTGATTTGATATTTTCGTTTTACAAATTACAAATTATTGAAGGAAGCAAAAATAACATTTTTTTATATTTATTTAGTAAAGGCTTCTTCAACGTCTATGGTTAATTCGAGGATTAATTGAACCCTGGTATTTTACATTGTGACATTTAGTGTATACATACAGGTGTTTCTGTACTTATTTTGTTCAAATATTAAAAATGCACATAATTATCTAAATCAACGCTGTCATTGTGTAATGAACGAATTTAATTAATTTTGTTGGAAGACGGTAGCTCTTTTATTTAGTTACGAATTTATTCTCCACTCATTGGTGTGATATTTGTATTAAATTTCAATTGTTATTATTATTATAATTTATTGTGCATAATGAATTAGTGGATATGCTACTTGTGAATGGAGAAGTAGGGCAAAATGCAAGATTAGCACAACGATTTTATGCAGAACGTTATCCATATAGGCGGTATCCAAGTTATCGCTTGTTTATCAAAATCGTATAACATCTTCATGAGATACCGGTGCGAGGTGGAGGCAATCAAAGAGAACGTATAAATTTTGACGATGTTGTATTAGACATGGTAGAAGCTGATTCATAATTTAGTACACGTAGAATCTCTCTGGAGTTAGGAAGGGGTTAATCATTCTTCAGTTTGGAGAATTTTGAGGGATAACAGATACCATCCATATAATTTTCAACCTGTTCCGTGACTAATACAACCTGACTATCATCTTAGAATAAATTTTTGCGAATGGTTACTGCAACAAGATGCTTCCATTTCCACGCGAGATTATTAATTTTCAACGTCGATTTTCATTGCACTTATGGGCTGGAATAGAGAATGGAATGTTACTTAGACCGCACATACTACCAAATGGAATGAATGGTGCAGTTACATATTATTTTTACAAAATTTTACAGAATTATTAATGAAAGTTACACTTGGTGTACGTTAGCGGGCATGGTATCTACATGATGGTGCGCCACCACTTTACACCAGAAATTTTTGTCAACATTTAAATGCTCCAAATGTGCTCTAGTAGTACACTGTTAAAAAGAAGTACATTCTTTTCATTTTAAGGACACTAGGATACTGCCAACGGAGAATAATTTAAGTAAACGTCTTACGAGGGTTGCCTTTTAAGTTTTTACAATCGAACAATTGATGACGTTAATTAGCCCGTGAAGGTTTGCGTTGGATGATTTTTTATGACTTTAAAAAAGGCCTTACTCAACAACAATGCATAGAATCGCTTCGTGCAAGTTTTGGTAATGAAGCACCATCAGAGAAGACTGTTTACAATTGGTTTACAGAATTTCGTCGTGGTCGTGCTTCCGTCAGTGATGAATGTCGTGAGGGTCGGCCAAAATCGGTTGTCGTTCCAACAAACATCGATGCTGTGCTCAACATGATTAAAGAAGATCGATATGTGACTTACAGACAGATAGAGGCGTCTCTTGGCATATCGCAGACTGCAATAAAATCAATTTTGCATGAACATTTAAGTGTGAGAAAGATTTGTTCCAGATGGATTCCGCATAATTTGACCGAAGAACAAAAAAAGGCTCGTGTTGAATGGTGTCAAGAAATGTTGAAAAAATTCGGCCGAGGACGTTTAAAATCCGTATACAATATTGTTACAGGAGACGAAACTTGGATATTGTAACGTTTTTATTTATTTAGGTGAAGTGTAAAATTGATTAAAACACTAATATTTATATAACTATGTTTAATTAAAGAAATATGAATTATAAAGAATAAATAAAAATAACTAACACTAAGAATTAACAAATATAGACACTAATTTAAGAACTAATTATTATTACTAAAGACTTAAACTCTAAGATAATTTATTTAAACAATTAAAACTACGCAATATTTATTTCAACACTATTTATGTCACCGTCTATTTATTTATATCACGATCTGTACACTACGCGTATTAACACAAGACTGTCCTCGCGATCTTTTGCTTGGGGTATTTATATTAAAACAGTTTATTCTAGAATATTCGCTGATTCCTTGTAAATCAGAACAATGGGGAGCGGACGGACGTGTTCTGACCTGTTCGCTAGAGGCCGCCGACCGCGCCGCCGCCCGCGCCGCGACCCTGGGTTCGCTACATTGCCCCCTCCTTAAGACTGTTTCGTCCCGGAACAGTTCGTTATGACGAAATCTGCATGCATCACCCTTGGTGCATCTGGAAGTCTTAAAGAAATAACAGTCGACGGTCCGTTTGAGCTCTTCTTGGCCGGTAGAGTTGAAGCTGCAGACTAGAATTTCCACTCCGGTAAAGCGGAAGATTGTTTCTAACATGCTTCTAACAATCCTCCAATCCAAACCATCTAGTCCACAGCCTATCTTCGGTACTGCCAGCTTCATGATGTCGTTCTTCAAAATATGGTCCTTCATATCGCACAACGAGTCCCATAAACTGCGGTATGACGGCTTCTGATATGAGTATTGTTTGGTAACCAGGTAGTAAAGGTACCGCTTGTTTTCTACGTTATCATCCTTCAGTTGTAGCATTTTTCCGACAGTTGGACGTTGGTTGGCCAGTTCTTGTACTCGTCCAAATTTTCTTTTAAAAACTGAAGCGATGCCGCACATTTTAATGTCTTTCGCTACACAATGTGCGAGGGAATACTCTGGGGACACGGTGAACAGATCTCGTTGTTCTTCTCTTGTCACGCCATATCGTGCCTTGTGACCAGTGGAATGGCTTTCCATGAAGTCATCAAATGTGGCTTCCTCAGCTACAACCCGGCGTACCGTCGCTCCACGATGATCGTCAAAATTATCACCAGCGAAAGGGGCTAACCGATTGAAGTGGACTACTCTCGGCTTTCCATTAGGTGTTTTCCTAATTCTGTAGACCACATCATTTATTCTTTTTACGATCTCGTAGGGACCTTCCCAATTCTTCTGCAGCTTCGGTGATAAGCCACGACGTCTTTGTGGATTGTACAGCCACACCAAATTCCCAGGTTGATAACCACCTTTTTCAGCCTTGACATCATACTGGTCCTTCATCCGATCGCTGGCACCTTGAATGTTTGTACGGACTTGTTCATGGATGTCGTTCATTCTTCTCCGTAAGTCCGTTACGTAGTCCTCCCCGGCTAGATCTTCACCGGGTTTACTGCCAAATATCAGGTCGCATGGTAAGCACAACTCCCGCCCGAATAAGATGTTTGCTGGTGTCTGCCCTGTTGTCTCATGCACGGATGAACGGTAAGCCAACAAGAACAGATGAAGATGTCGGTCCCAGTCCCGTTGATGGTTAGAGACTACCTTTGACAAATACCGATTTATTGTTCTATTCATCCGTTCAACCATGCCATCAGACTGCGGGTGTAATGCAGTAGTTCTGGTTTTCTTTATTCCTAATATCTTACAGATATTTTGGAACAGAGCAGACTCGAAATTCCTTCCTTGGTCGGAATGTATCTCTCGCGGTACTCCAAATCGGCAGATGCATTCTTTTACCAAGACTTCAGCGACCGTTACGGCTTCCTGGTTGGGTAATGGATAGGCTTCAACCCACTTAGTAAAGTAGTCCATTACTACTACTATGTATTTATTTCCCTCATCAGTTTCTGGGAATGGTCCGGCCACGTCAATCGCAATGCGTTCAAAGGGACTTCCAACGTTATATTGGCGCATAGGAGCTCTTCTTTTCCTATGTGGCCCGTTACTTCCCGCGCAGATCACACATTTCTTGCACCACTCTTTAACATCTTCCTTGCAATTTACCCAGTAAAATCGTAGGCGTAGCCTCTCGAGGGTTTTATTCACTCCAAAATGTCCTCCACCAGATCCGTCATGGATCTCTTCCAATACTTCCGGTACTCTGTTCCTAGGAATTATCAACTGGGTTCTACTCTCAGTACCATCCGTATTTTCTACGACACGTTTCAGGAGGCCCTCTTCAACCACAATAGAATCCCACTGCGCCCAGTACGATTTTACACTTTGTGAGTGTCGTGCAACGTCTTCCCAAACTGGCCTGCCATCGCCATGCTTCCAATCAAGTATGATCTTTAAGTCCGGATCATTCTCTTGGTCCCTCCGTAAGTCTTCAGGTTGCCATCGCCCGTCCACTACCGTTGTCCTTTTGACGGTGGCAAGTTTCGCTTCCAAATAACAAGAGTGCTTGCACTCTTCTTCACGGGTCTTCTCTCTCGCCAGGTTTACACCGTGAACTTTCTTCACTCCTACTTCTTTAACAGCAAGAGGAGCTGACGCTACTTTCTCACCCGTTTTCTTTTTAAACTTCTTTTCAGTATTCGCTGCAGTATTCTGTTTTTGCAGTTTCCCGCACAGCCTTTGCGGGTGGCCTAGCTCTCCACATTTCCAGCAATGAAGTATCTTTCTTTCAGCATAAATTTCAGATACAACTCGCTTTATCTTGTCTTCAATTCCCTCAGCATCGATATTTTGCACTTGTGATAGGTTACGTGAAGCTTGTTTAGCTGCTTCATACTCTAAGGCGTATGACAGTGCATCAACTACAGTTTTCGGTCGAGCTAATAGTAGTGCTTGCTGAGTTTCATTATCTCGGACCCCATAGATAAAGGCTTGTGTGGCTAGGCATTCCAAAACGCTGTCAGGAGCTGTAGGATGTGCGAGACGAACCAAACGAGCTATATCCGCTTCAAATTCTTGAAGGTTCTCTTTTGAACTCTGATATCGGTTCCTCAGTTGCGTCTGGTACACCTGCTCCAGATGCGCATTGCCATATCGCATATCCAATCGCTTAACAAGTTGTTCGTAGTCTTCCTGTTCATCCTCTTTTAGCGTCTGTAGGATATCGATGGCTTCTCCACGCAGTGAAACTGTCAGCGCTGTAGCCTTCTCCTTGGAAGTCCAGCCATTTGCTTTGGCAGCGGCTTCAAATTGTTTTACATAATTCGGCCATGATGACTTGCCGTCGAATTCGGGTGTTTTAATGTGCAGTCTTGAATTATGTTCCGCTTTTACTGTTTTGTTTACTTGAATAATATCTGCCACATCAGAATTTGAAACCGCTGGAGTAATTTTAGATAAATTTTGCTGTAACTCTTCAAGTTTCTTCTCATAAGTTTCTATTCTCTCTTCTAATATTCCCGAACTTTCTTTCAATTGTTCTTTAAATTGTTCGTTTATTTTGTCCTCCAAACCTCTAGAATTTTCCATTAGTTTCTCTTCCCATATTCTAGAATTTTCTGTTAATTTCTCTTCTAAAATTCTAGAATTTTCTATTAATTCTTCTTTTAAAGTTCTAGAATTTTCTGTTAACTTTTCTTCCAAAGTTCGAGAACTTTCCGCCAACTTTTGTTCTAAAGCTTTAGAATTTTCTAGCAACTCTTCTTTCAATGTTCGAGAATTTTCCTCAGATTTTCTAGAACTTTCCTCGAATTTTTGTTCTAAATTTTCTATTAGTTCTGCTTTCATTGTTCTAGAATTTTCCGCTAACTTTTCCTCCATAATTTTACCAAAATCGGTGAAACCACCCGCAATTTCGAATACAAACTCATCTGGATTTTCACCAGCTTCTACTAAAGCTTGCCGTAGACGAAGTTGCAGAACAGCCTTGGATCCCGATGTCTCTAACTCTCGGTCTTCCAGCTCCCTCTTGAGATCGGTTACTTTTAATTCACTTAATTTTACTTGTTTACTCGCCATTTTATTTATTTTTATTTACACTTCACAGTTTATTAATAACCCTCACACCTGACACCAATTGTAACGTTTTTATTTATTTAGGTGAAGTGTAAAATTGATTAAAACACTAATATTTATATAACTATGTTTAATTAAAGAAATATGAATTATAAAGAATAAATAAAAATAACTAACACTAAGAATTAACAAATATAGACACTAATTTAAGAACTAATTATTATTACTAAAGACTTAAACTCTAAGATAATTTATTTAAACAATTAAAACTACGCAATATTTATTTCAACACTATTTATATCACCGTCTATTTATTTATATCACGATCTGTACACTACGCGTATTAACACAAGACTGTCCTCGCGATCTTTTGCTTGGGGTATTTATATTAAAACAGTTTATTCTAGAAGATTCGCTGATTCCTTGTAAATCAGAACAATGGGGAGCGGACGGACGTGTTCTGACCTGTTCGCTAGAGGCCGCCGACCGCGCCGCCGCCCGCGCCCCGACCCTGGGTTCGCTACAATATATTCGTATGAACCTGAAAGCAAACAACAGTCTACTGTTTGAGTGTTTGACAATGAACCCAATCCCACTAAAGTTGTTCGTTCACGGAGCACTTCTAAAAAAATGATCGCTTGTTTTTTCGGTTGTACTGGACACGTCGCAACCATTCCTCTAGAGGATCGAAGAACTGTTAATGCTGAATGGTATACAACAATTTGTTTGCCTACGATCTTCGATGAAATAAGAAAAAACAACAAAAAACGTCGCATCATTCTTCATCACGACAATGCCAGCTCCCATACAGCACGTCAAACAACTGAATATTTAAACGAGAAAAACATTGAATTAATGTCTCATTTCCCGTATTCCCCCGATTTATCGCCTAATGACTTTTTCTTGTTCCCCACTGTCATCAAAAGATGCGTGGACAGCGATTTTTATCACCTCAAGAAGCTGTTGAACACTTTCAAAACCATGTTTCTAAGATATTAGATTCAGAGTGGAGAAAATGTTTCCAGAAATGGTTTGAGCTTATGCAAAAATGTATAGACCTCAAAGGCGAATATTTCGAAAAGCAATAAAACACTTTATTTCGTACTTGTTCGTTTCTATTTCACTTTTTGTAAAAACTTAAAAGGCAACCCTCGTACTATTGAAATGTTATTTACACAATCTGTCAACTCACAGACCCACATTCAGAATCTTGGATCCATATATTCTAGGATTTGGAAAAAACATTATGGACAATTGTTACAAAAGTATATTCCCTGTGTAGTTGCATTTTTTATGATATTTAAATCTATGATATTTAATTAGCTTTACATTAGTTGTACAATCTTGTTATGTTGTTCTCTGGCCTTTGATTTGCTAGTGGTAAGTTCTTACAATTTGCGACTATTACTCAATTAAAAACTTCTTGTATAGGTCAATTGGTTGATAACTGTTAAGTAACATGTACAAGTCTGTATTTTATTTGTTTGACGAAAGATTTCCGTAGAATAATTAACATGTTATAGTCGATAATATTTTAAAACCATTCATGTAAATCTGTTACGTAATTCAAATGTATGTCTTTTTATCTGATTGTATGTTTTGTATTCTATCAGCACCTTGATGACTCCAAAAACGACTTCCCTTTTATTAAAATCTAGTCGATAAAACCAATCCTGCATAATTCATTTCGTCCGGCGTCAACAGTGTCATTAATACAATGTGCTGCAATATGCATTGCAGTTAACGGAAAAAAAATTAACGATATTTGTAATGGAATTATTAAAATTCGTTGTTGTAAACTTGGTTTGTGTTATTGGGTGATTGGTTAAAATGTTCCTATCTTATTCAATGAATCGTTCTTATAAAAAGTAGTCTATGAACACCCAGTATTATTTATCTTTATTTGTTATGAGAAATTGTTTTTCACAACCGTTTAATTGGTATGGGTCAATAATGCAAACTGTCACTTTTTAAAGAAACTCAAGCCTCCAAATCCAAATATAATTTGACTCATTGAAAAAGCAGACAACGCCGCAAAAAAGCCTTACTCATTAAAAAAATCACCAATGTACCAATAACAAAAAATGTATTAAAGAACCACATTAAAAATACCACAAATTCAACAAATGGCAACAAACTGCGAACATTCAAAGAAGACACCAACGCATACCAAACTTTCCCATAGCCACCTACTATCAGAACAGCCCCATTAACATGCCAAAACTGCAACATCACACTAAACATCAAACACGTAATAGAAGAATACACGTGAAAAAGGAGATAAGTCAGCATTCCCACCGACTTGAGACGAGCACTAGCCAACAACAAAGAACAAGAAGAAAACATACGACGCTTCAAAGGCACAAAACTGTTATCATAAATACATGGTGTTTCTGTACTTATGGATCAAACTTTAAGGATATACAGAACTCGTACTGATAACAGAACAAAAATAATTTTTCAAAAATTAGCAAAATTAAGCGTGGTTTACTTAAAGGAAACATGTTGAATGCCATTGGTTTCATTATCGCGAAAGAAAGAAAATAATTGAATAATAATGTAATAACATAAATTGCATAATAATTGTTTTGAGCTAATTTCGAAAATTGTATTTATGATTTGAATCAGTGAATTAAGAGCACATACCCTCGTAGATATTAACAATAAGAAATAGGAACTTTAATAATTCCATTCCATACAAGGTGTTCCATTTAAAAAACCAAAGTTAAATATATTTCCGCCAAATCAGTAGGCCATGGAAAACACCTGTTAACGCTATTTTATAGACCAGGTCTTGTTACACAAATTTCCTATCTAGCTTTTTCTTGTATATTTCAGGAGATATGGCCTGGACAATGAAAAATCAGCAATGGTGGCACACTTAAATGGAACATCCTATATATACAGGGTGTTCATTTTAAATGGGCCACCATTGCTATCTCGAGAACTATAAGAGCTACGAGGTCGGTTAAATTAGCAAACAATTTCTATTTTACAACACTATTAACATGAGATAAACAAAATTTTTATTAAACCAATGGTTCTCAAAATACGAGTCTCAACTTTTTTATTTTAAATGTGAACCTATATTTTTTATTTGCTTATTCAATAGAGAATTTTATTCTGAATTCAATAATATAATATTATCATACCCTAACATAACGATTTTTTTGAGAAAAATGCATCTAAAGTTTTATATTAATTTGATTAAAATATGACAATAATAAGAGTGCCATGACGGAAAAAACGGAATACAAGTCTTTTTTTAATCTGCAATTAGAGTGCCTTGACAGAAAGAAGTGAATAAAAGTATATTCTTTCTGTCAAGGCACTCTAATTGCAGGTTAAAAATGACTTGTATTCGGTTTTTTCCGTCATGGCACTCTTATTATTGTCATATTTTATTCAAATTAATATAAAACTTCAGATGCATTTTTCTCAAAAAAATCGTTATGTTAGGGTATAATAATATTATATCATTGAATTCAGAATAAAATTCTGTATTGAATAAGCAAATAAAAATTATAGGTTCATATTTAAAATAAAAAAGTTGGGACCCGTATTTTGAGAACCACTGGTTTAATAAAAAATTTGTTTATCTCATGTTAATAGTGTTGTAAAATAGAAATTGTTTGCTAATTTAACCGACCTCGTAGCTCTTACAGTTCTCGAGATAGCAATGGTGGCCCATTTAAAATGAACACCCTGTATATATATATATATATATATATATATATATATATATATATATATATATATATATATATACAGGGTGGCCCAGCGAAAATTATCAGCACACTTTTTGGCCACTTAACATTAATTTTGCAAAAAACGCTCGAACACGTCAATTTTAGTATAAAGGGGGACACCTAAATGGATTAGTACCAATGGCATAACTTCAACCATACAATGGGGGTGGACTGCACCTCAAAAATTTTAAATGGAAAAGGGTGTCAAACATGACACAGTTCGAAAGGCCTTTCAATTCTCTATCCAACAGTTTTTTTATTTTTCAAATCCGATCATTAGTTCCAGAGATATACCGTTTTTTTAAAAAAATAACAGGTGTTAAAAATTGCAATCAAGTAGGCTTAAACAAATGACAGAAACTAAATAAACAATTTTTTCGACAAGTTGTTTGTAATAAACAAGTAATTTGTAAGTTAGATTTCTTTTTGTGGGGTTATTTGAAGTCTAAAAAAAAAGAAACTAAATAAACAATTTTTTCGACAAGTTGTTTGTAATAAACAAGTAATTTGTAAGTTAGATTTCTTTTTGTGGGGTTATTTGAAGTCTAAAATTTGTGCCACGCCACCCGAATCTTTAGACGATTTACGGCAACGTACCGTAGCTCCAAAATTTTGAGCAAAATCTTTATTATTGTATAAAAGTTGGAGGTACTCATTTTGAAAACCTAATAAACTGATACTTGAATTTCTGTCATTTGTTTAAGCCTACTTGATTGCAAGTTTAAACACCTGTTAATTTTTTTAAAAAACGGTATATCTCTTGAACTAATGATCGGATTTGAAAAATAAAAAAACTGTCGGATAGAGAATTGAAAGGCCTTTCGAACTGTGTCATGTTTGACACCCTTTTCCATTTAAAATTTTTGAGGTGCAGTCTACCCCCATTTTAGGGTTGAAATTATGCCATTGGTACTAATCCATTTAGGTGTCCCCCTTTATACTAAAATTGACGTGTCCGAGCGTTTTTTTTGCAAAATTAATGTTAAGTGGCCAAAAAGTGTGCTGATAATTTTCGCTGGGCCACCCTGTATATATATATATATATATATATATATATATATATATATATATATATAAATTTTGTCGGGAATCTGTTTATTCTTATACTATACAGGGTGTTCCATTTAAGTGTGCCACCATTGCTATCTCGAGAACTATAAGAGCTACGAGCTTGGTTAAATTAGCAAAGAACCACCATTTTACAACAATAATACAATGAGCAAAACAATTTTTTTTTCGACCAGTGGTTCTCAAAATACGGGACACAACTTTCTTATTTTAAATGGGAACGTATGTTTATTTTTAGGTTATTCGATAGAGTATTTTTTTCTGAATTCAGCAATATAAACATGTTATACAGGGTGTTTGGCGGAAGGCCGGCACCCAGAATATTTCGTTCATTTGGAGAGATACAAGAAAATGTTAAAGAGCAAAATTAAACTAGGCAAAGGGGCTCATAAAATGGTCGTAGTAACAATTTTGTGTCACTTCCGATTTTAGCGGAAATGTGTCCAACTTTAATTCTAGCATAGGGAATCGATATCTTTATATTTTTTTTCGAAATGTACAAAAAATTAGCTTTACAATGATACCAAAATAACATAGTTTTACTTCTACCAATTTAAAATGACGACAATTTATTTTAATAATATGTATTTACAACTAGGTAACTAAGGAATGAAAAGAGAATAATAAGAATCAAAACAAAACCGAAACACAGAGAAAATATGAGAAACAATATAAAAATTACAAATGCTCAATATGGCCGCCGTCATTTTCTATACATTTTGTCATACGGAATAGTAACTCTGCCATTACATTTTCCACGTGAGCCAATATTATTATTAAAAAAAAAAATTGAAATTGAAAAAGTATAACAAAACTAAGGTAGATAAAATACTTTTGACATATGGTTTGCTTTCAGGTAACAAAATTATTTTCATATAGCTTGCTATGCTTTACTTTTTTAAGAATTTTATTAGTAAATATTATAAAAATAAATTGTCGCCATTTTGAACTGGTTGAAGTAAAACAATGATATTTTGGTATCATTGTAAAGCTAATTTTATATACATTCCGTAAAAATATATAAAAATACCGGTTTCCTATGCTAGAATGGGGGTTTCCAATACAACGCCTTTTTAAAATATATATTCTGCATATCAATTTTGGTTGTGAGTATATTGTAATAAAACTAAAATAATATGTAATTGTTGAATACTTTATTTAAAAATTGAAATTAAAATTTTATTTAAATGACCTTGTGACGTCTTTCCCCTGATCAGTGTTGCCAACTATAAGTATATAAGTTTTAATTTCACCGGTTCGCAACACTGCCCCCGATAGCTAGCTTCATGTGATAAAATGACAATGCAACAGGTATAAAACAATACTTAACAATAATAGCCACAAAGAAAATTGCAAATATAAAAGCAGCGATAGCAAGAAAATCTAAATAATATTTATTCATAACTAAAATAAAATACTTTATGTATAAGTACATTCTTTTTTCATTAAATATTATTATAAATTCAGTACCTGATATTTATATCCTGCCTGGATTTCAAAATATATGAGAACACACACACGTGGTAACTGGTAAATGCATCTATCGAAAGCATGAATCACGAAAGCAGGTTATGTTTATATTCAATGTTTGAATTTAAGCGGTACTCGTAGCCTAACTTCACTTCAGTTTTTTAGCTACTTATAGTTCTATCTCATAGCGCACATGGACTATCTTTTTCTAGTCAGGGGAATGACGTCACATCCATTGTCAGTAAACTTTATTAATTTTTTTCTCGGATACTATCAACTTTTTGGAAAAATAAAAAAATATGGGTCCAATATTTTGTTTTAAAGTTTATCATATAAAAAAATCATAAAATCTTGGAAACCCCCATTAAAGTTGAACTAATTTCCGCTAAAACCGGAAGTGACACAATAATTATACTAGGATCATTTTATGAGTCCCTTTGTCTAGTTTACCTTTGCTCCTTGACATTTTCTTGTATCTTTCAAAACAAACGAAATATTTTGGGTGCCGGCCTTTCGCCAAACACCCTGTATACTAATATAACAAAATAATTGAGAAAAATGCATGCTAGATTTATTTGTATTTTATTTATATCTGGCTTAAACAAGAGTGCTATGATTAGAAAACATAGACATAATGTTCTGTCTAACATTGTTTGATTATTTTTTGTTATATTTTTTTTTCTTAAACTGTCAGTTTTAAGAAGAAAATGAATTGTTTTCTATCCAAAGCACTCTTGTTTCAGCCAGATATAAATAAAATACATATAAATCTAACATGTATTTTTCTCAGTTATTTTGTTATATTAGTATATAATATGTTTATATCGTTGAATTCAGAAAAAAATACTCTATCGAATAACCTAAAAATAAACGTATGTACCCATTTAAAATAAGAAAGTTGTGTCCCGTATTTTGAGAACCGCAGGTCGAATTTTTTTTTATTTTTTGCTCATTGTATTAGTTTTGTAAAATGGTGGTTCTTTGCTAATTTAACCAACCTCGTAGCTCTTATAGTTCTCGAGATAGCAATGGTGGCACGCTTAAATGGAACACCCTGTATAGTATAAGAATAAACAGATTCCCGACAAAATTTCAAATTTGTATTGTAATTTGTATATTTGTAAAAACGGCTGCATACGAAGTGACATCTACATCATTTTTACAAAAAATAGAGTAAAAATTTATTTCAATTCTATTGAAATTGTTGTTAAAAAATAAAGTAAATGTTAATTCTCCGTTATTATGTACTATTTGCAAGTGTTTCATACTGACAGTAAATTTTGTGGTTTTGTAAACATTTATTTTTGTGTGAGGACATATATCAATTTATTTATTTTTTTAATTATGGAAACTGAAAAAATTATAAATTAAGTCGCTTTTTCTATTATTATTAGTATCATGTTTAGAAGTGAGTTGGAGTTTACTCCACCAGAAGTGCGAGAAACTGCAAAAAAATTGATCGAATGTTTGCTACCAAAGTTTGACTTGTTAAAATGGTAATGACAACTAGGTAGCCGGAAAAAAATCCAATTAGCTGAAAAATGAAGTAAGAAGCTATTTCCCAACTGTTTCGTTAGATGGAAACGCACGATTGTGAATAAAATTCTTATTGATTCATGGATCAATACATCCAATGCTATACACACTTAAATTTAATTAAACTAAGCCAGATTTAGAAACACACTGTATGTAATTTTATACATTTTAAAGTAACAGTTTATTTTTAAAAACTTTATATTGTTGTAATTTAACAATAACATTTTTACAACAAACCCAATACTCGCACTTTTTTCAAATCTTCTCCATGTTTAATTGCACACTGTAAATTGCTTAATTTTCGTACGTCAGAAAATTATTCGTCCGGTATATACACACACAAGTCAAACATTCTACCTTTTCTGTCGTATATCGAAACAAACACAAATACTTAATTAATTTCAAATTGGAAATACTTACAATTATGGCCATTTTGTTCAATATCATTGCTAGGCATATGTCCGGCCTGTAGTTGCATCTGTAACCGTTCCACCTCCTCCAGCGACGAGGCTTTGGCGATGGCATCTCGTATCTGTCGCAGCTCCTGCTCGGAAGGCCCGTTTTGCCTAGCGCCCACAGTATCGCCCACCACGAATGTCTTGGCTCGCTTGGCTAACTCTTTCTGGATCTCCTTGCCCTTCTTACTCTTGAATAGCGCGCGAGCCTCGTCACGCTCCTTCAGTTTCACCTTGCGAAAGTCTAGGATCCGCACCTGAGGCAACCGGTACACTACATACAGGCGGTAGTGTTGTTTCGCCGTTAAAGGATTCTGCATCAAGCTCAGTGTTTGCAGCTTTTCCAATAAGGCCAGGTTGTCAATATCAGACAGTTCCTCTAACTGGTTTCCAGTCAATATTAGACTCTCTAGGTTAGGGATATGTTCTTCCAAATGTTCGCCTATACGACTAAAAATCACCATATTTAAACCTAATAATGTACCCTTAAAGGGGCGAGATCTGGGCCCATAACTTCTAGAGTTTTTAGGTTTCTGTTTCTGTTTTATTGTTAATTAAATAAATTATTTATTCAAATAGAGCACATGGTAAACAGACCACATAACCTTTTTTGTTTGCCAGCATACATTCAAGAAAAAAAATACAACTAATATCATGAACAAAGAGGGGCAAAACAGGTTACACATTATTGGGCTCATTTTTTTCAAGAATCAATTTATTGGAAACATTAACGAATATTTATTGCGAAGTAACAGACAAACAAAAATGACATTTAAAACAGGGGAGTTATTCTAATTCAGATAGTGGTAGCGAAGCTTCGCTATTCGACTTGAAGCCATCTATTGGTCTTGAAAGGAACTTCGCATATGACGTCATAGATTAGCGGGATGTCGCTAGGCATAGCGAAAGCCACAGAGGTCCCGCTATGAACATAACGCTTCGCTATCGTTCATTTTTGCGATTTTATGATATTGTTTTGAACATGTTTTGACAGAAGCTAATTTTTAATTTTTATATTTATACGGAAGTGAGAATATACGATTTAATTAATTTTATAAAAAGTAGTTTAATGATAAGAATAGTTTATATATCGCTTGGAAATCGATAATATCGATTATTATCGATTTCCTTCTAGTTTTTCTTCTTCTTCAAGCATCTATACGGCCAAATACAGCATCGATATGATGAGCCATAATCTGATATAATTATGAAATAAAAGATATAGTATCATAAACAATTCTTATCATTAAACTACAATTTATAAAATTAATTAAATCGTATACTCTCACTTCCGTATAATATCATAAAATCACAAAAATGGCCGATAGCGAAGCGTTATACTCGTAGCGGGACCTCTGTGGCTTTCGCTATGCCTAGCGACATCCCGCTAGTCTACGACGTCATATGCTATGTTCCTTTCAAGACCAATAGATGGCTTCAAGTCGAATAACGAAGCTTCGCTACTGCTATATGAATTTGAATAACCCTCCAGATTATGGACGACCTTGCAGTTTAACTGTCAATTGTTTTGAATAAGTAAAATTTGTAAAACTATTTTTTATGTAATTGAGTAACTATATTCATTTTTAAACGTATTTAAACTTTAAAAACAAATTACTTTAAAGTAAATTTTAATTTTTAACAAATAAGAAATAAGCGTGAATTGCGCCAGATATCTGCTTAAGAGTTGCAGTTTTTGCAGCTCTTAGCGAGCACAAAATTGTGTACGCCAAACTCATTCCTATAGTAGACTGTCTATCGAATTGCGTAAAATACTGTAGAGAACACCGTAATTAGGTAGCAAAGTTGTGGATGTTGCTGGGCGACTAAACTATTCAGTGATCATTTGACTGATTATTTATCACGTCTCAACGCACTTGCGCTTATTAAGCCACAATAGAAAGCAAAATATAAAGAAATAATTTTGTTATTTGATTTTTACATATATTTTAATAATGTACTTATAAGATTAATTAATAATGCGCATTTTTATTTAAAATTTTTGGTGGTTCTGCACCTCTGCAGCACTTATGAACGAGCCGCCACACATGACACAGTTTTGAAAACAGTAAGAGAACAAAACACGTAGACATTAAAACTCACTTTATTAATGATTTGGTGGCTAAAAATATAATACAAATTTGTTATGCAGAGAATTTAAATTTTGAATTAATTAGATTTTTTTTTTTGATATATCAAATAATTTTGTTTTTTCGTGAAGTAAAATTTATGTTTAAATCTTATATCAAGAAGGAATATTAATGATATTAGTTATATTTTGTTTTTCCTTGAATGTATGTTGGTCTGCTTACTATGTGCCCTTTTTTAATGTTATAGCATTTCGATTAGGATGCACTGAGAGCACTCATTGTGCACTGCGGACAAGTGTCGTATTTATTGGGTTTTGCAGTGTAAGCGAGTAAACTTTTTTATAATGAATTTAAAAACAAAATATTGACAATATTTTGACAATGAACTTCGGACATTCAGATATTTTAAATTTTTTGTATTGTATTAGGCCAGGCATATTGCCCCCAGTGCGCACTCAGTGCAATAAATACTGCTCCATTTCTACCCGTAGAGCAGTTATTTTCCAATACTGAAAGGCGCGAACAATTAAAATTCGCAAAAATTATTACTGTACAAACATAATTTAAATACTAATTTCTAGTATTGATGAGGAAAGTATTGAAAAAGTATTAAAACAATATAAAAAAGGCCAAAAGTAAAAGATGTTCTTACTAAGTAGTAAACAAAGGCAATCATGGTGAACTGAATACTTATGTTAATATGTACAGTATATAAATATAAATAGAAAGAATAAATATGTTAATTCAATTAATAACTATGTATGAAAACACACATTACACACTAAATGAATTTAATGGACACAAGGAAATTATTTCAGCAGAAAAACAAAATTTATTATTTTTATGATACGTACTACAACAAACCAAATTCTCAATGATAAATAAATAAATGATTGTGATCTAATATTTTAACAACAGATATAGTTTTTGTAACACAGCTTGCTCCCACCATTTTCATATGCTCTGAGTACTTGAAGTATTCGATTGGGATGGCTTTACTTGCTCGACACTCGGGCAATTGCAGTGGATCCCAATCGAAAATGCTATTATTAATAATATTTTATTTTAATAAATGTTTTATTTAATTAAAAAACAAAACAAAATAAATACCCACAAAAATATCGAAAATGATACACCTGTACTTCTTTCTACAGGAATACGAAAATGCTTTCGTGATCATTTTTTACGTTTTTACAATTTCCGTAATTCATATAATGAATATGAAAATTATATATTAATAAAATATTATACAATCATATCAACAAACATTTATTCTTGACAGCCAAGTCCTGTCGATTACTTCAATTTTCATACAACCAGGAAAGCAGTCACTCTTATTCCTTGGAAATGTAATTAGTTTTTTACTTACACTATTCTGTTATTGTTCAGTAGTAAACATTTCAATCTTTTTAAGTAAGGAAATCCATCCAATTTACGTATATCATTATCTGAAAAATCTATGGTATCAAACTGATCCAACGTTGCACCTAAATTTTCAATTTCAGGAATTTTGTACCCTGTAATAAATAAACCGTTTAAAACTTGTAAAATACAAGTAGAAATAATAAAACGCCGAAAAGAAATACATAACCTCAAAATCATTACCTCGCAAATCTAATTCCCGGTCATTGACTGGATTAATATATTGCATAGAGTTCTGTATTAAATCTGGTGTAAGTTTAACCATTTTATTTTAATTAATAACAACTTTTTTACTAATAACATGTAAATCAAGTACGCACAAATATAAGCGTTTGCACATGTAGAACGCAATCACAACGCAATGAAATTAGCACCAATAATGGAAGGTTTCAAATTCAAAATCTTTCAGTATTTTATGTATTTAAATTCATCATTCATAAATTTATTGAAGTGTCACTAACTAACAATTACTACAGTTATTATTAGTATTATATTTGAAACAATTTTAAACGTATACATAATACCAAAACTCGGAGTACACATCATTTAGTTATACAAAAAAAATAAATCATTTCAAACATCTCTAATCAACTGAAAACCTAGCGCTAATATTAATTTAATTTACTTTATTTATAGGCCGTGAAACGATTTCGTCATAATCAAGCGCGAATTATAAAACTTGAAATATAATTTCCTGTTTGAAATTGTGGCTGTGGTGAACGAACCATAACCGCACAATTTAAACAACTGTCATCTGTATGTACTTATGTATAGTTTGTTAGATAATGATGTATTTCACGTTAATATATTAATTAATTGTATATTCACACTAAAATATGTTTATATATTAGTAGATGTATTTAAGGTATGGTATAATGGTTGTTGGATTTCAAGATATTTGCTGATAGTGTATTTACATTGTTTGTTTTATTTATAAACACATAAAATGTAAATGAGAAAGTTGTTTTCTTTAAAAATATTTTAAATATTTTTCACAAATTTACATTTATAAGTTTTCTACCATAGATCGTGAAAGTGCTTTCGTCATAATCGAACTGGTATTATAAAAAACCTGAAATATAATTTCCGATTTAAGATTGTGGCTGTAGTAAACAAACCATAAACGCGCAAATTAAATAACGTATAGGTTTGTTCCAACAAAAAGTTCAACAGACTGAACGTGATTCAGAACTGCTTAGAATCCACGCGTGAACTTATAGCTCTAAAATCTACTTGACTAGTGTTGGAACGACTTAGAACCGATTGAGAATTTTATTTGTGTAGCCTACTCTATAAAATCACAAAATAAAAACACTTGCTAAGAAAACTCGTGCATTTTATATTTTAACATAAGAAATGGAAGGTAGGATAATAATCTCTAACTTCTTCCATTTCGAATTTATTTTAATAAAAACAAAATAAGTGAGGTTAGATAGGACGTTGAATGGGGTATTCCAAGCCTACGGCTTTTAAAGAAATTCTTATTGGATATCATTGTTTACCATATATAAGTAATATTAAAGTGATTATAATCATTATTTTTCTGATTTTTAATACCATAATATCAAAATGAAATTGTAATGCATTTGTATCGAGTACGTAAAATTCAGTATCAGCCATGTTGTGACGAAGAAGGCACTCGCTTCAGCCTATTGGCTCTTGTTCGAACGCGCCACGCCTCTGACTCAGACCTACGAATGTATGTTCTCAGCTGGTTCTCAGTGCCTGTGACGTCACACGCCCGGCCGATTTTCTAGGGGGTAATTTATTGAAACTTAAAAAAAAAAAATTCTGGCGTGTTTGAAACCTTTCGGCGAAAAGAAAAAATACGGGTCTAATATTTTTATGCATAGAATAATATATTAAAAAATGAAAAAAACTTGGAATACCCCATTGAGTCAGAATTAGAAATTCTTGAAAAATCCTAGAATTTTCAGAACGGTTCAGAACCAGTTCGGAATCAAATTCGCTCTTGGAACTTCTTCTTCTTCTTCCTGTAGCACTACAATCCTTTGTGGATTTTGGCTTGCTCTACTATATCCTTCCATTCCTTCCGATTGTTTGCCTTCGCAGTCCAATTTTGAACTTTCATTTTCTTTAGATCATCCACGACATCGTCCTTCCATCTTTTTCTCGGTCTTCCCCTTGCTCTAGTCCCCCATGGCTTCCAATCTGTTAATTTTTTTGGAAACCTGCTAGTATTCATTCTTTTAACATGACCTAGCCAATTAATTCTTTGCGCTTTAATATGCCTTATTATGTCAGCGTGACCTATCAACTTATCTAACTCGAGGTTCATTTGAGTTCTCCATACACCGTTTGAGTCTTGAACTGGTCCATATATACTTCGGAGTACCTTTCTTTCCGTTATTCTTAGTTTCTCTTCCTGTTTTTCTGTTAAGGACCATGCTTCACAACCGTATGTAATTACCGGCCTTATTAGTGTTTTGTAAATTTTTTATTTTGTCTCACGGCTTATTAATTTAGATTTTAATAGAGCTCTGTTGGCATAAATAGCCCTATTGCCCGCAATAATTCTGCTATTTATCTCTTCCTCTATTTGGTTGTTTTCATTCAGATTTGTTCCTAGATATTGATATGACCTTACTTGTTGAATATTTGAGTCGGCTATATTCAAGACTTGTGTGTTCTGTCTATTCTTCCTTGTATGCAGGATGAGCTGGGTTTTACCCTCGTTTATGGTTAGACCGAATCTTCTGGCTTCTTTCTTTAATATAGTAAATGCTTCGCTTAGATCAGTCAAATTCCTGGCTGTGATGACAACATCGTCCGCGTATGATAAAATCTGAACTGCCTTAGTGCTTATTGGGCCGATGTTCGGGATGCTCTGTATTACTCTTTCTATCGTCAGGATAAATATTAACGCCGATAGTGAATCCCCCTGTCTTACTCCGCTGTTTATTGTGAAATTTTCAGAGTGCTTATTTTGCAGTACTACAGCCGCATTTGAATTGTTTAAAGTCATTTTAATTAGTTTTATTAGCTTTGAGGGGATACCTAAGCATTTCAGATTTTGATATATAGCTTCTCTACTTAAACTGTTAAACGCTTGTTTGAAATCGATGAATAAATTGTATATGTCAATATTATACTCATAGCACTTTTCAAGCGTTTGCCTCATACTGTGTATATGATCTGTGGTCGCCCTATTTCTTCTGAATCCACACTGGTGCTCTCCTAAAATTTCCTCTGCGTATACTGTTAATCGATTATATATTATGCATGATAATATTTTATATGCGGTACACAACAATGTTATCCCTCTATAATTACCGCAGATTGTCTTATCCCCTTTCTTGTGGATGGGGTGGATCAATCCTTGGTTCCATTCAGATGGCATTTTTTCAGCAGTCCATATACTAGTTATGAGATCATGGATTCGCTTCCATAAAGTTTCCCCTCCATTCTTAATGAGCTCAGCATTTATATTATCTATCCCTGGAGCTTTATTATTCTTCATGCATTCAATGACTTTAATCAATTCTTCGTAAGATGGTGGGTCGATCATCGGCTCCGCCGTATAATATTCTTCCTCTACGACATCACCTATTAGATTGTCGCTCTCTTCCGAGTTCAAAAGATTCATAAAGTATTTCTTCCATTGCTTTAATACATCTTCCTCGTTTGTGATTAGTTCCCCGTTTTCATCCTTACAAGCCACGGCTCTCGGTTTGTACGATTTATTGAAAGCCTGCATATCCTTGTAAAATTTTCTAGCATTCTTGTTTGTATTTATTTCTTCCAATTCTTTCAGTTTCTTATTAATCAGTTCCTTTTTCTTCCTTCGACATAATTTAAAAACGGTTCTTCTCAGTTCGTCATATTTATCCTTATTTGCTCTTGTTCCTCTTTGTATGTACTTCTTTCTTGCTATATTTTTTTTGTAAATAGCATCCTCACACTCTCTGTCATACCATTCTTCATTTCTTTTCTTTGCTCTTAGTTCTATGGAGTCTTCCGTTGCACATAAGATTGCATTTTTTATATTTATCCACTCCGAATTTATATCCTCGTCAGGTAAGTATTGACTCAAACCTGCTTCCATTTTTTCCTGAAATTTTACTTTACATACCTCATTCTTAAGCTGGTCAATATTCCATTTCTTCACTTTTTTATTATCTGTTTTTTTAACTGCCGCAATTCTATGCTTCAATTTGGCTATCACTAAAAAGTGATCAGAATCACAATTGGCACCCCTATATGATCTAACATCGAGTATTGAAGATGCTCGTCTTTTATTAATTAGGATATGGTCTATCTGATTATACCCTCTGTTTCCCGGCATAATCCAAGTCTGCTTGTGTATATCTTTGTGTGGAAAGGATGTAGATTTAACTCTTAAATTCATTGCGTATGCAGCTAGACATAGCTTTTCCCCATTTGGGCTTGTAACGTCGTGAAGTAAATGCATTCCAATGATTTCTCTCCAAATTTCTTCTTTGCCTAGTTTGGCATTAAAATCACCTAGTACTATTAGTGCATCATGTTCTACCACTTTTTCGCATGTTTTCTGCAGTAAATCATAAAAACTTTCTTTATCTTCTTCATTCGCATCTTCTGTTGGTGCGTATGCGTTTACCAGCGTTATATTGTAAAATTTACCTTTCACTCTGATTGTACATAGTCTCTCGTTAATTGCTTCAAAGGTCATTATTGATCTCCTTATTTTGTGCGAGATAATAAAACCTACACCTTTATCCCCTTGTTTAACTGCCCCGCTATATAGTAATGAGAATTTCTTTTTGTCAATTCTTCCCTCTCCCTTCCATCTTATTTCCTGCAGAGCTGTTATATCCATGTTGTACTTTTCTAGTTCGTTTGCCGCTTCCATCATTTTTCCTGCCTGCAGCATTGTTTGTACGTTCCATGTACCTATCCTAATATTCATATCCTTGTCCGTTCGCGAAGGTCGTCTACCTGAAATACTGTTGTCTTTCCGAGGCAATAGTTGAGCTTTCGTAACTTTGCTTGTTTTCACGGAGTAGGGTTGTTAGCCCTGCGTCCAACCCCCTTTTCGGAGGACCATTTCTCCCGCTCTCGTTAGCCCGTCGCTACATGCCGGTTTCCCGTGCAGTTGCTCCGGTTTCCAGGGTTCACCACCTATACTAGGTTTCGTGGAGGTGAGAGTCGGAATTGGGTAGGAGAGGCTATGCGGTGTCATTAAGACATACTCCGTGCGGTTCGCATGCACTACCCTTTGAACCCCGCTCTTGGAACACTCCAATTATAAATAAGTTCTGAATTTTGAAATCGGCATGTTGGAATGATAAAATGACTTTGCGCAATCTCAGTAAAGTTCTGAACGGCTTTCAACTTTTGTTGGAACAAACCTTATGTGTAGTTTGTAAGATTATAAAATATTTAACGTTAATATATTAATTAATTGTATATTCATACTAAAATATGTTCATAATTTCACAGTGGATGTATTTAAGATATAGTATCATGTTGAATTTCAAGATATTTGCGTATGGTTTACATTGTTTGTTTTATTTATAAGTTAATAAAACTTACAAGAAAACTTGGTTTCATTAAATATACTTCAAATATTTTTCACAAAAATCACATTTATAGATTCCTACAATTATCTGTAAGTCAACTACCCTCAATTTTCATTTTTTTTTGGATATAACAGAAACGTTTCCAACATTTTAAAATTATAAGAATAAATAAATTGCGAGATGAAAATACTTTTACTAAGGCCCGCCATATCAATCACCTAATAAATTTATTTTCTCTGTTTCGGAATTAGAATATCATATTCCAGCACGCTTATTGATGTTAGAAGGAGCTTCATTCTTAAACGATTTTTGGTTATATTTTGTTATTTGAGATTGGCATGACTGCATTAAATACACAAAATATCTAGGCAACTGACAAAGTATTTCTAATTTACCTAGGTAATAGACGAAACGGAAATCACTGTCACCAACCTAACTATTCTATCAAAAAAATTCCTTAATGGAAATTGTCAAATATTATTATAAAAAATAATGTAAATAAAAGCCGAAACAGAGAAAATAGTATAAAACATTCGTTATAGAAGGCAATTCAAGCACTCGTTCGTTCGGGCACTCGCTGCTTCGCGCTCGTTCCCGAAATTTAAACTCGTGCTTGAAAAGGATGCCTTCTACAACTTATGTTTTAATATACTATTCTGATTTTTTTTTATACCTTTCATACCCTATGCGTTACAAATCTAAAAACCTGTAAATTACATACATATTTGTAGTACGCAAATACATTTAATTGATATATTAAGGTAAAATAGATAGCGAAACATAGTACACAACAGATGACAGTTATTTAAATTAAGCGGTTATGTTGTTTGTTCACCGCAGCCAAAATTTCAAATCAGAAATTATATTTTAGGTTTTGTAATTCCTGCTCGATTATGACGTCACGCTTTCACGGTATATTCGCGAGTAAAATTAAGCCGGGGCCATTATAGTGGCAAAATAAGAAATTTGTTCTCGTACTCAACGACATAAAATAGAGATAGAGATAGTATTGTTTGAAAATTGCTCACTAGAGGCGCTGTGCTCTTAAGATTGACATTAGAATTGGAAGTTTTAAATTTATATGTTTCAAATATAATCAAATGTAACACATCATTGGCAAAAGAAAAACGTAAATAATGTTTAATAACAGATAACACTGATGCCTCTAGCAAGTAGTGCTCGAACAATACTTTCATATATCTGTCTATTTTCTCTGTCTGGCTTACCGAAAACAAAACATTCAGTATGGAACGATCCGGAACGTTTTGTCTAGTTATATTTTGTCGTTGGTCGTACTCTACTTAAAACGTCATTTGAATCAGTGCTATTTTATTTAGTTGTTGTTTGTGAACAATAAGCTTTTCTTTTTTTCTACTTTATGTGTTTATTCACTACTTCAGTACATAGGTATTGACCAAAATCAGTCTTTTTGAAGACTATTTTCCAATTTGTTTACATCTGTTTCATCCTTAACCTATTGCAGTGCAGGGAAGTTCCCTATTTAACATCTGCTAGTTCCTTGATTTATTCAAAATTGTTAATATTAATAATATTATTTAAAAAAAAACTTTGTGTGGTTTACCTATTAGTACACTAGTTTGCAGATAAAGGGCAAAAATTTAGCAAATTGTCTGGTTGACATTTGTAAGTACATTCTTAAATTTTTAAAAACTTGTTGGTATATTTAATATTTGCTCTTCCTTTTTTCTGTTTAAAATAAAAATAATTGGTTTTAATGTTAAATATAGACTTTACAATGTTACATAAATATATGTACGGTAAAGAGACAATTTATTTTTTGACAAAATCTGTACAAAACCTGTGTTCTATGTGGAATTATTAGGGCACATGTTAGGACAAGTAATGGAAAAATTACAGCAATACTATTGCTATAATTTTATTGTTATTGCTACAGTTGCAAATTCTCTTCAAAAGCAAAACAAATTACTAGTTAAACTTTATTTCAATTGTTTTGTTATTGAAATCAATAGATCGATTGCACGAAACCATTAATGTAAGGTACATTGAAAATTTTGGAAATTATGTAGCCAAAATATCAAATGCTTTTTGTAGGTAGGTACTACTCTATTACACTCTAAGCAGTCGGTCCACCTTTAAAATTAATAATAATAATAATAATAATAATAAGTCAGTTTAATATAATCCATTTAAAAAATTTCGGTAAATTTCAAAATGATCAACATTCTTTTCTTGATGGATACGAACAAAAGGATATTTTTATGTAAAGCCATTGAAAAAAATAGAATAAATATATAAAAAGACAGCATTTTTTGATACGAATTTAAATATGAGGAAGTTTAACTTTAAATTACAAATAAAGGTGTTGCACTATTGTTTTCAAACTTTAGAGTATTATAAATACATCTTAGAAATGAATTGTTCAAACAGAAAATCTAAAAGTGTCAGAATTGTCTATATAAAAATAAATACAAAAAGACAGCATTTCATTTATTGTTCGTGATATCTGTTTTAAACATAAATATTTGAATAAATAGCTCATTTTTAATTATATTTCAACATAAAATATTTAAAAAATATACATAAATTGCATAATAATTTTCGGGGCAAGGAGATGCAAGGCGGAGAATGTACTTCGGAACTTTTAGAGCTTTGAAATGTAGTAGAAACTATACATGTTACGCGGCACATATCTATACATTTATATAAATACCTCAAATTAGACACAAACGTAAGATAAATTTATTTTTGAACATCCGGGCGTAAAAGTCGGACAAATAACATTGTTTTAAGGGCGAAATGACACTCTTTTTCGCCCTAGAACTTTTCGTGCCCAGTTTCACCCATTTTTATAATAAATTTTTGACGTGTCACTGCTTGTTTGCTATTTTGTTTACTTACTACTTGCTTGTTTTCATTGACAACGTACATATGTCAAATAGACTACTATGATCTGAATTTGATTTGAACATCGTTTTACTTTGATCGCGGTGATGAAGTAATACTACTTCGGATGTGCAAAAAATATTGTATGTATTACGAGCGAAATATATTTTGGCCCTAGGTGCATTGTAACCCTCCGCTGCGCGTCGGGCTTCAATTTTGCACTGCGGGCCAAAATCTATATCATTTCGCCCTTAATACATAAATAGCTATTTCATCTATATATTCTTGATATATAAAGATATATTTGCAGCATAATATATATATATATATATATATATATATATATATATATATATATATATATATATATATATATATATATATGTAGCAAGTCGGCTTGGTTTGTTTTGATGAAGGGTTCAAGTCGGCTTGCGACAAGAAAAAACTTATTTGTTGGGAAGGTTGTTATACCAATAAAAAAGAACATATCGTAACTATTCAATAACAAGTAACAACTAGCTCAAACAAGTTTAGACCCTTCTGCCAAAATCCATTTATAAATTATTTTTAATACATATAAAATTATTTATTTATAAATAATAATATATAGTGGCATAAGCTGCTATAAATTATTATACCAATAAAAAAGAACATATCGTAACTATTCAATAACAAGTAACAACTAGCTCAAACAAGTTTAGACCCTTCTGCCAAAATCCATTTATAAATTATTTTTAATACATATAAAATTATTTATTTATAAATAATAATATATAGTGGCATAAGCTGCTATAAATTGGTGACCCCGAAGTGTGAGAATTTGTGTTTGTGCCTATGGAGAATTTTGGTCAAGATGAAGTTTCTATTCCTGCACCACCATTAGTTGCTGCTGTTTCTTCCTCGTTCAAGTTACCCGATTTCTACCCCGATGATCCTGAACTTTGGTTTGTGCAAGTGGAAGCAGAGTTTGACAGTCACAGAATAACATCAGAAATAAGTAGATATCTTAAATTAATTAATAATTTGAAACCGGAGCAAGCAATAGAAATTCGAGACTTGATAATTAATCGTCCGTCGCAAAACCCGTATACTACAGTTAAATGTGAAATTATTAAACGATTTACAATTTCTGAAGAAGAAAGATTTAATATATTATTTTCGAAACTTGAATTAGGAGGAAGAAAACCCACCCAATTGCTAAGATATATTAAGCAATTATTAGGAAATAAAGTTATGGATCCTACTCTGTTAGAAGAATTATTTTTACAAAAATTGCCACTTAATATTCGAACTTCACTTGTTACTGCACAATCAAGCAGTTTGGAAGAAAAAGCGGAAATGGCTGATAAAATATTAAATTTATCGTCATGTCATTTATTCACTGACAATGTGAGATCTGACGAAATACGAAATTTAAAACAAGAGATGTTGGAAATAAAACGTTTACTCACAAACTTGTCTCCAAAGAAGAATATTTCTACTGCATCAAATGGAGATATTTCTTCTGATTCCTGTTGGTATCATTTCCACTACGGGACGAAAGCCAAGAAGTGTGTACCTCCTTGCAATTGGACTTCTACCTCTAGATCGCATACCGTTTGTCAAAATTTTGATTCTCAAAATTTTGAAGTTATTAATAGTTTGCCTCTTCTTTCCAGAAATAGACCTTCCTTTTCTCCTCACTTACTGTTCGTTGAAGACAGGTTCTCTGGTCATCGATTTCTTGTTGACACTGGTGCAGAGGTTAGTATCATTACACCAAATCCTACACAACAATATATTAAACAACCTTTTCTTTTGCAAGCAGTTAATAACACTCAAATTGCAACATTTGGTTCTATCAAAATTAATATAGACATTAATCTTAATAAAATTTTTAGTTGGAATTTTATAATTGCTAATGTTCAGTATTCTATTTTGGGGGCAGATTTTTTAAGTTACTATAATTTATTGGTTGATCAAAGACACAAACGTTTAATAGATGCAAATTTATCATTTTTTAATAGTCAAATAAATAATATATTTTCGAATAATGTTAATTTTTGTCCTTTTAAACAAATTTTATCTAAATTTCCATCTTTAACTAGTGAATTCAATATTCATCGTAAAATTAAACATAACGTAAAGCATTCGATTATAACAAATGGTTTACCAATTTTTGCTAAACCAAGGAGATTGGCTCCAGATCGGTTAAATGCAGCTCAAACTGAATTTAATAAAATGCTGAAGATGGGTATTATTCGGGCATCTAATAGTAATTGGTCTTCACCCCTTCATATGGTTCCGAAAAAGGAACCAGGTGAATGGCGTCCTTGTGGTGATTTTAGAGCTCTTAACAACATTACTGTTCCTGACAGGTACCCTCTTCCGCATATCCAAGATTTTATAAATAATTTACAAAATTGTGAAATATTTTCTAAAATTGACCTTGTTAAGGCATATCATCAAATACCTATGGAACCAGACTCAATTGCTAAAACTGCTATTACAACTCCTTTCGGACTATTCGAATATGTTGTTATGCCTTTTGGTTTACGAAACAGTGCGCAAACTTTTCAAAGATTTATTAATGAGGTAATTAAAGGTTTAGATTTCTGTTTTGCTTATATTGATGATATATTAATTGCAAGTAATAATGTAGAATCCCATAAAAAACATTTAAGTATTATTTTTAAACGTTTAGAAGATTATGGAGTATTAGTAAATATTAACAAATGCAAATTTGGATGTGATAAGATTGAATTTTTAGGCCATCGTATTTCAAATAACAAAATTGAACCTTTAGAAGATAAAGTTAACGCTGTTAAAAATTTTCCTCCTCCTAAAACACAAAAGGCTTTACGTGAATTTTTAGGGATGGTCAATTTTTATCATAGATTTATTCCTCATTGTTCTATTATATCAAAACCTTTAACTCAATTAATTGATAATCATTCGAAGAGTACGAAAGAAATTGTTTTGACAGAATTACAATATCAAGCTTTTTCAAATGTCAAAAACGCTCTGATTAATTTTACTACATTGACAGTCCCACGAAATAATGTGGAAACTAGTATTATGGTCGATGCTTCGGATACTGGGGTAGGAGCTGTACTGCAGCAATTTTATGATAACTCTTGGCATCCAATAGCTTTTTATTCAACATGTTTCCAACCTGCAGCTTGTCGTTATAGTACGTTTGGGAGAGAACTTTTAGCGGTGTATTTGGCAATTAAAAAATTTCGATATTTTGTAGAAGGACGTGAATTTTTCATTCTGACAGATCATAAAGCATTGACATATTCTTTACATAAAAATTCAGACACTTACTCCCCTCGTGAAGTACGTCACCTGGACTACATATTACAATTTACTAATGACATTAGACATATACCTGGTTCGGAGAATACGGTTGCAGATGCGTTATCACGAATTTCTATTAATACGTTAAACCATTCAGATATCATTGATTACAATGAAATTGCTAAATTTCAAAAGTCAGATAGTGACACTATTAATTTTTTTAAAAACAAAAACACATCTCTCTCATTCAAAGAAATTCCGTTGGCAGACAATCAATTGACTCTTACTTGTGACGTTACTACTGGAACAGCAAGACCTTACATTCCACTTCCTTTTAGAAAAGATATTTTTAATAAGTTACATTCCCTGTCACATCCAGGGATTAATGCTACAAAGAAATTAATTTCTTCTCGTTTCGTTTGGGAAAATATGAATGTGGATATCAAAGATTGGACTAGATCATGTTTGAAATGTCAATGTTGTAAAGTTATTAGACATTCTAAGGCAGAGATAGGTAATTTTATTGTACCTCAAAAACGTTTTGACATGGTACACCTTGATATAGTAGGCCCCTTGCCTTGGTCCTCGGGCTATACTCATATATTGACTTGCATTGACAGATATACCCGATGGCCAGAGGCAATTCCACTTCAAAATACCAAGGTAGATACAATAGCAAGATCTTTTATAGAAAATTGGGTAGCAAGATTCGGTGTACCGTCATCAATTACTACCGATCGGGGTGCACAATTTGGATCTCATTTTTTTCTAGAATTGTTATCAGTTTTGGGAACTAAACATATCAGAACTACATCTTATCATCCTGAGTCAAATGGAATTATAGAACGTTTTCACAGACAACTCAAAACTTCATTGAAAGCCTGTTCTTATCCTGATAATTGGGTAGAAAATTTACCTTTGGTTTTATTAGGTATTAGAACCTCATTCAAAGAAAGCATTCAATGTAGTTCGGATGAGATAGTCTATGGAACACGTCTACGTCTTCCTGGAGAATTTGACTCAAAACCGGATTCTACTGTAGACTTATCATTTTTCCTTAAAAAATTAAAAAGACATTTTCAATATCTTAAAGCTAGGCCCCCAAAAAACCAAAATACTAAAACATTTATCCATCCAAATTTATTCTCTTGTTCACATATCTTCATAAGACATGACGCTATTAAAAGACCACTACAACAAAATTATGATGGACCTTATAAAGTTATCAAACGTTTTCCAAAATTTTTTACCATTGACATAAATGGCAAGTATGAAAACATTTCCATTGACAGGTTAAAACCAGCCTACTAATACTATTTTTGTTCTTTTTACTCTACAAGAAACACAAAGTCATATATATTACTATGCAACTGCACCAGCTATATTTTCAGAACTTCGAGAATTATCAGCGAACAGGTAGTGAAGACAACGGAAGGATCTAATAGAGTTAATTTATGTTACTTTTATATATTTATATCAACATTTTGTATATTAATTAATTTAAAAATTATTGTTATTTAATGTATTCATATTTTGAAATATATGCATTTTTTTGGGGAGGGGTAATTGTAGCAAGTCGGCTTGGTTTGTTTTGATGAAGGGTTCAAGTCGGCTTGCGACAAGAAAAAACTTATTTGTTGGGAAGGTTGTTATACCAATAAAAAAGAACATATCGTAACTATTCAATAACAAGTAACAACTAGCTCAAACAAGTTTAGACCCTTCTGCCAAAATCCATTTATAAATTATTTTTAATACATATAAAATTATTTATTTATAAATAATAATATATAGTGGCATAAGCTGCTATATATATATATATATATATATATATATATATATATATATATATATATAATTTAATATACAGATACAATATAAACACAAAATAAATCATATCTATGAGTCACTGATGTAACTAGAATTCACAGGCTCCCCCGCAAGAATATAGTTGGGGCCCCTACCTTTTCGGAAAAAAATTAAAGGGACACAGGAATTTATTAAATTTTCTACAGTTTTAAAGCAGATATGTTTTAACCTTGGAGTGGTGGCACCCTTTAGAATAACAATATAACTTTTGGACTTGGAGCTGTCAAATTAACTTAAAATAAAGAATACAGTTGTGCTGTAAAAAAATATTACAAAGGTAAACAAAAAAAATCTTGGAATTATAAACATTTGGAAAACATATTTTTAGCAGGAACACGTTGTAATCAATATTAAAATTATTTAAAGGTACTACATATACAACACATTGAAATTCTACTTATGCTTCAAAAACGTAACATTGATAGACGAGGGTTATTCTAATTCATAGCGCTTGCCGACATGCGCTAGCTAGCGTTCTACGGACTTAGCGCCAGCTCGTAGCTTGCGCTACCGTAGCGTCATATACAATGTTCCTTTCGAAACCAATAGGTGGCTTCAAGTCAAATAGCGCATTTGCGCTAGGTTAGCGTGACGCTAAGTGAATTAGAATAACCCTCGGTAAGACTTGGAAGGCTGTAGAAATTTTACTAACATATTGTCACTGCATAGATCAGTGTATTATTGAATATTACGAAGTTACTACAGAGTGGTAACCCCGGAATTCCACGTCTACCTGAAGTAAATAATTAAATTATTTGTAACACTATTTACAATTTCATGTTCTATCAATAACAATGCTAAATATTTTAATCTATCGCTCTTGGGAACTGTTATATCATTTGTACTTTTAAATGATTTTTAATTTGCCGAAAAATCGCTCAGCTTGAAAATATGTTTTTTGAACTCATTGGATATGTGTTATACATGTTAAGAACTAAAATGAGTATAATTGACTTACTCAAAACGCTAATGAAATATCAATAATGCCGACATAGTGTCGCTACTTCTTATTTACTTATTTATTTTTGTTTAGTTTTGTAGAAGCAAATTGAGCCCCCCTCACTTGTGAGGCCCACCCACGTTGCAGGCGTGTGCTCTCCGTAGTTACACCACTGCTATGAGCGAAATACAATCATAATAGTGAGTATAATATATTTAACGGGACAGATGAAAATAGCAAAAAATATGTTTTTCCATATTAATTCGTAAGTCAAGGTTTCTAATATTTATTCTGTATGTATAAATATAAATATTTATACATTTTTAAATGCTACACATTATTTCAATGAGCATAAAATTAATGTTTTAATAAGTGGTTCTTGAACTATGGTGACCATCTTTGTTATTTTAAATGAGATCATATATTTTTTCTATAGCAGATGTGCAATTTTATCAACTCAAAATAGTGGATAAAGTAGCACTTTAACCGCAAGGGTAGATAAAGTAACACTTTAACAGCAAGAGTAGATAAAGTACTTTAACTTATATTTATTTGAAGTACATTTCCACAGCAACTCACACTACTGACATTTTAAAATTGTTCTCAAATAAAAATTAAATTTTTCTAATTTCACTTTCCTCTTCTCGATAAAATATTATTTTATCGCCTTGTATAAAAAATAACTATTTATATGCTTATTCGATAGATAATTTTATTGATTTGAAGAAAATAGTATATATTAATCAAAAAAGCAAACAAATCATTTCTATATGGTAACAGTGGAATACAAAACAACGTGGTTGACTTTGACAGTGAATTTGTTACAGCATTCAGTTAAAGAAATATACTATGGTTAAGTAGAGCCAAGGTATTAACGGAATATTTCTTAATACCGGACTAAATTAGAACCAACTCTGACTATGAATACCGAATGTTTTGTCTGTACTAACGTGGGATTACTTAGATCGATTTTGATCCTGGACTATCTTGTTTTCTATGAATAAAGCTGTAAGAATTTATTTGTGATAATATTTAATAAAGGTGAAGAACAGAATATTTATCAACTTCGTATATAAAAAAAAATTCGGAAATTTATGAAATCAAAATTGTTGTTTATTTTTGTGTTTCATAGATTTTATTTTATATAAACAAATGGTAAAAAGTAATGAAATGAAAATAAGTTTTCAGCATGTGTAAGAGGCAGATTCGGACTTACTCCAACTTATATAAGAACCATTGATACAAACCACTTGAGAAAGAAACCAAAGGCGGTGGTAAACATCAACATTCACTGGCTGTTAAAAATAAATTTTCCAAATAACACCAATTCTTACAAAACTATACAATGTATATAGAACCATCAATATCATCAATGGATTATATTCCAGAAATCAATTATATATTATAAAAATTATAAATTGCAAAATTAAATTGTAATAACAATATTGAGATTAAAAAACTAAAAGGAATATTCAATACACAAAATTGCGAATTTAACAATCAAGTAGAACTAATAAATAGTTTTAAAAAAATTAGATTTGACAATAATATTTCATTATTATATAACATTGTAACCATAACATGTCTTAGTATATGTCGACTTATTTCCAAAATATTGTAGTATTTCCGATATTTTTGTGCTATTTCCAGTATTTATTATTTAGAGGATTTTAGACAAATATGTTTTTTAATTTACGTTTTTTATGAAAATAAATTTTGGACAAATGTCAATACTCTTAATTTATTTAAATATTTTGATAAGTTATTAAATTCCACAATTTGTTACACAAAAAATATATCTACTCTATTTTCCCCAGTTGAGTCCACGTCATTAATTATGAAACTTTTATCGTGCATTGTTGTACGCAGCGCCGATTCTAATGTATGGGCCTCCTTTTTAAGTATTTTGAATAGTAATAAATAGTCAACCATAAATCTAATTAAAGTATTTTTTTTAAATTGCAATTTGAAATACTTTATTAACACGTAGGTAACCCATTAAAAAATCTGATGTGGGCACACATGTGCGTACATAAATATTTACGTGCAAACGTTATATCGTCAAAATGGATTCAGGGATGGTTAAAACCGATATTTCGGTTGAAATCTGAAAATCGAAATATTTTGAGGTTATAATATTTTCTTAATTCGTACAAGTGAAAAATATTTAAAAACAAAACTCCCTGCTTTAATAGCAGTAAAAGTTTCATGTAAATTTAATTATCAGTTTTTAATAATTTTTCATTTTTAAAACGAACGCTCACCACTTGCGACACTGGTAGATATTGTTAAATAAATATGTAACGCTATAGAAGAGTTAGGAAAAACATCAATAATTTTAGTTTTATTAAAAAAATTTAGGAATTTCATTGGTTTTACTTAGGTTTTTTTTTAAAAAAAGGTGTAACTTTTTATTTCTTAAAAAGGGTTTTTACTATCAATTTTGATGCAATGCACATATAGGTGTTTAATTTTTATTTGCAAATCTTTGCAATATTTTAATAATTCATTGGAATATTATTAGCTTCTAATGCTACTATGAAGTGTACGCAAACGTATTTAGATATCACTTGTACTATATTGCAAATTTAATTTGTATTAAATAATAAGAAAAATGACGAATGATGAATAAACAAAAAGCAGACAATGTGTATATGTATTTTGCAGGGCATTATTAAATTGTCGATTTCATAAAATGCTTAAATAGATTGTTTTGCTATGAAAAGATAAGATGGTTTTATGGCAACACCACTACGCAGACTAACTGATTGCAAAGCTGAAATTGAAACCTAGTGTTTGTGTGAATAAAAGTCTCATCTATGCCATTCTTACAACCAGGACCAATCCTAACGGGTATTCACTTTGTGCCCAGAACAAAAGCGGCCAAGCACGAAGACGCCAAAATCATGCCATGTATTTCTATAATATTTCCAGTTTTCTTGTATTTCCGGTTATTTCCAGATATTTCTATGTTATTCCTGTATTTGCGAAATAAAATTGTAAAATGTTCCTTGGGCCGAATGGGATTTATTATTATAATAATTTAATGCAAAGTGGTACTCATAATTTTAAAAGAAATTTATTTATAATTCACTTATCACTGGAAACAAGGTTTCTATTTAATCTAAAAAATTTACGATTTGTTGACTACTACTAAAATTATATAAACTCTTTAAACACAGATGTTTATAAAAAAATAAACAAATCCTTTTTTAGTTCCGAGAAAAAATGTACAGCTAGAAGGGGAACGGTGTTACATTTTTCAATTCCAAAATATAAATAGTAGTTCAAACTCAGTAAGAAAAGTTGTGTTATTGATACCTATTTAAATAACCTGAGAATTTTATACATGAATTGTTCGTGTATAAAATTCCAGTAATACAATATTTTTGATACATAACCGGATGTTAGTATCATAAGTCAGACATCGTGTGTAGATTAAATTATCTTGCTATAACTTATGACACTTTGTGTGGTATGTAGTGTAGAATTGTGTGTGTAACTTAGTTGTAGAAATGTGTAAATTTATAGTGCTTATAATTTTATCTTCAACATTGTGTCAATTTATTGATAGTTCTAACAACTGGCGTTTCTGCCCACCTTGCCGATGTTTCGGAGATAAAAGAGCTGATTGTTCACAAGAGAAAATGAACGTCACTTTAACAAATATTCCGGATTTTCTTAGTAATGAAATTGAAGTTTTGAATATAACCAAGCATACATTAAAAACGTTGGAAGATGACATATTCTTCACAGTGAATTTAACAAATTTATGGAAAGTGTATTTAGATAAATGTGCAATAAAAACAATTGAAAAACATGCATTTCGATATCTAGAACAGATGACTGATTTATCTTTAATGAATAATGAAATAACTGTCCTGGATGCCGAACTATTTTCCACAAACACCAATTTAAAATATATATGGCTTGATAATAACAGAATAAAGAAGCTCCCGAGCAAATTGTTTAGTGAACTCTTATATCTTAGTGGTTTTTATGCGAGATTCAACCTTATTGAAGTTGTAGAGAATATTTTCACAGATCATCCAGATTTATGGATTATTGATTTAAGTAACAACAAACTCCAATATTTAAATGCTACAATGATAAACAATTTAAAATATTTAAAAGTATTATTTTTACACGAAAATATGTGGTCGTGTGATTGTCGCATGCAGTATTTGCATCAAATAATGTTAAATAAAAATTTATATAATTTAACGAAGACTGTTTGTACCTATCCACACAGTATGAAAGGAAAAGAACTGAAATTGTTTCAAACAAATGAATTCAAGTGCTGGCAAAATATATCACCTATACCATCAGGAAACTTGACGTTTTATGAATACACTAACACTACATTTTCCTGTGAAGTAGACGCATTGCCAACACCAGAGATTACTTGGTTGCATAACAACAAAACAATAAATGGTACTAAATATATTCTTAGCTCTTCAACTGACTCTGTAAATGATACAGTTACTCATCATTACATCACCATATTAAATATGTTATCAAATGATACTGGTGTATATAGTTGCAAAGTTAATCATCCTGTATATGGAATTACTTATCAAAATATAAATTTAACTGTACTTGAAATTACAAGGCCATCTGTAAGTATTATTAGAAATTATTCTGATATACAATCGGAAGTTGAAAACTACACTATGAGTTGTATTATATCAGGGATTCCCAAACCCGATATGTATTGGACGCATGATACAAATATGATTGCTTCAACAAATAATAATTTTATTCTTACAGAAGAAAAAATGGAAGATAAATATTGTATAAATGTAACAATTAAAAATTTGAATTACAACAACAAAGGGCAGTATACCTGTCATGCAAAATATGCTAAATTTATCTCTTCACATAGTGTTGACTTATCTGTTCCTGCTCCATATATACCGGAAGTACAAATATCATCGGAAAGTTTATTTAACGAAGCAACAAATGCAACCCTATTTTGTTTTGTTAAGTCGTATTCAGTTCCATCTATTACTTGGGAATATAACAATAAAATTTGTTCAAATTCTCCTAAATATAAAATGAATGGGAGTAACATAAATAATATATATTGGTATAATATAACAATAATAAACATAACTGTAGAAGATAGAGGAGTTTATAAGTGTGCAACTAGTTCAAAAGAAGGCTCAACAGAGAAAACGTTTCATTTAAAAACTATATTGTTTATACCAAAAATGATCATGTATTCACCTACAGTTGCATTTGAGAATACAGATGTGTTGATATCTTGCTACGTTACTACATATCCCTTTGCAAACATTTTATGGAAATTTAATTCTACTTACTTAACTTCAAGCTTAAAATATAATATAACAATGACTCATGTTTCTGAAACTAGTTATTGGAGTAACTTATCTATCACTAATATCACTCAAATGGATACAGGGCTGTACAATTGCCATGCAAACAACTCGGAAGGATATATAGAACAGACAACATCTCTACTAGTTTTAGAAAGTGAATTTACGACGTACTGGTTGTGGTATTTAATTATAATACTAATAATTATTGGCATATTGTCTTTAATTATAATAGCAGTTTTTTTACTTCTCATCAAGAAAAGTAATTTGAAACAAAAAGCAGACATATCAGGAGAAGAAAAAAATGTAAGTGTAATTATTTTTATTATTTTTTATTGACCGCTATATGATAAGGAATAAAGTAATCAGTCGATTATGATATTTTGAAATTTTGATTAGCGTCCGGTTGTCGATAAGTTTTGTGAAAAGATGTAGAAATACGAGTTTTCCATTATTTTTATATTTATTAAAATAATGTTATGGCCATATTTGATATAATTTGAAAAAATATAATAATAAGTACACGAAAAATAAATAAATAAAATTTTCTTTTTGTTAATATCAGAGTTGTCTAAAAATAAGTGAAATAAAAAAATATTGGTTTGTGAATTTGGTATATTCATAATGTAAAATATAAAATTATTTATATCTATAATTTTGGCTAATTAATGCTATATATTGCCCTAATTTTGTGCTCATTTGGTATGCAAAGTATGAAACGATTTTTAGAATATAATAATAGTATATTATACACTAGCGGTAGTGAAAAACAATTTCTCATGTCAAATAATGGTTAATAACAGTGAATGTCTGGGCTATTAGTGAAAAAATTATTTATAAAAGTAAAAATTGTATTTCACTTTACAAAAACAATATTATAACATTTTTCTTGGTTTTATTTAACGGTAACATTTAAAGTATTTTCTGATACAGGTGAATCTACGAACACGAACCCCCCTTAATTTTTTAATAAAATTAAGTAATAAAAATTGTTTCAATAATGACAAATTATTAAATTACCGAGAAGGTAGATACGAAAAAATATTATAATTTGTCAAATAATAATTCAAGGCAACTTCTTCTTTTCTACTGATAACAATATCCGGAATACTTTCATCCAAGTCCACATTTTTTTCATATAGAAAGATAAAAGAATTGCATAGAACTGGGTCCCTATCAAGAAAACGAACTGCGTGAACTGATTAAAAATTTACAGGTTGATGTTTAGTATATTTCCATATATTTTCCCTTTTCCCTAGAAATAGAATTAAGAAAGTTGTAATGGAATTAAATAAAATACTTGCTGTGAATTTAATAAAGGTTATAAAGGTTATATTCATCTTGTAGGAAGCATCGATATAGAAAAATATCAATTTTTCTTAGAAAAGTTTGATTAAAGATCCATATTTACAGATCATTAGTAAATAAAAATATATTGAAAGCTGAAATAACTTCTCTGAAAAGCCTGATGAGTAATCAAAAATTAGATAATATTAGAAATGTATTTAATTAAGGTACATTTGGCAATTTTATACACTTTACAAATTACACTCCTACTGCATATAAACACAGCAACATGAAATATCATTTTGTGCTGTGAAGAGAATACTAATTTGGCTGTATTAAATATCGAAAATGATTTATTTTAAGAATTAATATACAAAATATTTTAGAACTTACTCTTTAAAATAGAAAACTGTTATATTATAGTAGTGTATGTTTTTATGTGACATTAAAATAAGATTTATTTTTTTGTATATTTATTGAACATACATATACATTTTTTATTTTGTAAATCAGCTTTTTGTTTAAGGCAAGGATTTATGCATCCCTTAATTTTAAAGTCTAATTAGGAGAAAATTGAATTCTAATTTTGAAATACCTTTTTAAATTATTATTTGGTGCAGAATTATAAATAATACTTTTTATTAATATCTTAAAATCTATCATGTTCAGGAAGGAAAGACATTTAAGCTTTTTTAAAGCAAAAATAATTTTCTATTCAATAGATGACCGTTTAAAAAGTAATATTTACGAAAAATTTCTTTACCACATCTATATAGATTTAATGAGCTTGTTCAAAGTATGGTGGAAATATATTTCCACCATAGTTCAAAGTACATCGATCTTTGCAGATTTAACCAAAATTATTACAATAACTATTTAACAATTTCAATTAATAATGTTCTTAGGTATTATTATACTTTTCATTTACGTAAATCTTAAAAACAATTTGACACGTTATATGTTGCTAATTCGATAGGATTATAATTTATTACATAATATTTATATTAAAACTGTAAGTTTATACTTAATAGATTATAATTCTTCGAGCACATGAACTAAAAAACAAATAATACATTTTCACTGCTTATTAATTTTTATGCTTCTTCGATACAAAGGGAGGGATATGATTTTGAAGTTACACACGAGAAAAATACTTCAAATAAATGTTTTGGAGAATTAAATTCTCCATCTGAATGTGCAAATAAAATGAGATTATCTTATTTTATAATAGAGAAATTTTACTTTAAATTTCATTATATTGTGGGATATTTAAGTTAGACATGGGTTTCAAACAAAAAAAGAAAAAATGCTTAACTATCGCTGTCAAAAGAACTTATTTGTCATTGTCTATTGATTTATGTTGAGTTTTGAGAGTTTAGACGGTAAAAGGAGTACACTAAAAATAATTTTATTTTGTAATTATTGATTTATTGAATAATAATTATTTTCATTATGGGAAACTTTTCTCATAAAGAAAAACTTCAAGGTTACCGAGGTATTATTCAGGAGAAAGTGCCAATAGTATTCGTATTTTAATAATACTTATTTCTACCCATCATCAAATAACCAGTAAATTTTCTATTTATAGAGATTTATGTAGAAATTTGAAACTTCAGGAAGATTTGTAAATAATACCGAGCAAGAAAAAAAGATTACACGCACGAATGAAGAAGAGATATTGCCACTTATTGAGTACGATCCAACATTAAGTTTAAGACAAATTGCCGATTTTAATGAAATATAAATATATATTGCCCCAGAATTTTGAAAATCTTTGTTTTTTGTGAAAGAGTAATGGAAATTGCAAATAATGACAGAGAGTTCATAAGAAAATATTTGTTTTCCGGATGAATGTACTTTTACTGTGAATAAAAAAATTGATTCCCATAACCGCAGGAATAGGGCTTGTAATAGAATGAAACGATAGACCTGAATTAGGCTTTATTAAACTGAATGAATGCTAAAAATAATTATGAAAACAAAAGTATTGACACATGACATAAGGGAAACTATTCCAAACAAAACATAAATAAATTGTTTTCTATGACATTCACCCCCACATAGGTAATATATTCTTGCAAATAAGATGGAGGATGTCGTTGTCGCGTACTTCGCTTTAATGGTCCTTGCGCTGTGACTTCTTGTTTTAATGGGGCCGTACTGGAATGATTACTATCTGTATTCTCTTTTACTTCGTTATCAACTAAACCAGTTGGAGGATGAGTATTATCTCTTTCTTCTTCTACTTCGGTTATAACCGGAGCAACCGGGAATTTCTGTGCATGAACTTCTTGACTTGAATCATCGAGAGTAATTCCAGCAGGCGCAAGATGTCTAGTAGAGACAGTCGTTTCTCTGCCATCAGGCAGTCTCACATGCGAATATTCAGAATTACCTTCTAGTAGATACACTTCTTCAACGAAAGGTTCATATTTAGAGTCACGAACAGGCCGTTTCATTAAAACTAAACCTGGATTCATCAACCAAGAAGGCGTTGTTGTTCCATTGCCCGATCTGCGAGTAAATTTGAACATGCTTTCATGTGGCGTAGCGTTGGATGAAGTAAACAAAAGCGAACGGATTGAATGTAGGGCTTCCTGTAAAACTTCTTCCCATTTCGATACTTGCAGATTTCTATTTTCTAACGCTAATTCAATGGTTTTCCAAACTATTCCAACATAACGCTATCCTTGACCATTTCCTTGTGGATTGTATGATGTAGTTCTACTAGTGGCAATACCCAAAGTATGGAAAAATGACTTGAGTTCTTGAGACATGAAACTCGTACCACGATCTGAATGTAAGTAGGCAGGTACACCGAAAAGAGAAAAAAGCTCCTTTAGTTTTAATATAACTGTGCTAGCTAACATATCCTGGCATGGGAAAGCGAAAGGAAATCTAGAGTATTCACCAACGAGAATTAAAAGATAACGATTTCTGGAAGATGTAGGAAGGGGGCCTTTAAAGTCCATACTAATTGTTTCCAATGGCTGCGTGGCTTTAATGAGGTGACTTTCATGTTTGTGAAAACGTGGTTTAATTTCTGCACAAGTACGACACGAAGAAATTACTTTCCGAATTTCTTCTAGTGAAAAGTCAAATTTTTACTACGTACCCAGTGGTACATTTGAGTCTCTCCCGGGTGACAAAGTGCTTCATGTAAAGATTTCTATCTATATAAATTTCCTCCCGTTGAGGAACATATTCGAGATAAGGTGTCAGCAGCCTTATTTTCTTTACCAGGCCGGTATATAATTTCATATTTATAATTTGAGAGTTCAAGTTTCCATTGCATTATTTTGTCATTCTTAATTTTTTCGAGATGATTTTCGCTGAACATAAATGAAACTGACCGCTGATCAGTTATTAGACGAAATTGCCTGCCAAGGAGGTAGTGTCTCCATTTTTGTAAAGCTTCTACGATGGCATATGCATCCTTCTCAATCGATGAATGATGCTGCTCTGATTTAAAAAGGGATCTGGAAAAGAAAGCAACCGGTCGATTTTCTTGATACAAAGTAGCTCCAATGGCATAATCAGAGGCATCCGTCTGTACGGTCAATGTCGATTCATTATCAATAGAAGATACAACAGCTTTTTCAATATCTAATTTTAGCTCTTCAAATGCTTTTATCGCTTCAGAGTTTAGAGGAAATGAACTTTTATTGAGACTGCGTATTTTCTCAGCAAATTTAGGGATAAACTGTGAGTAATAAGAAAACCTACCAAGCACTCGACGGAGAGTAGTAATATTCGTAGGAATACACAAATTTCATAGGAGTGACGTCACTCGACCGTCATGTGGAAGTTCGTATAGGGCACGAGAGCAGCACCGTCGACTTCGCCCAAGCCTCTCATCTCATTTCACAACATTCCAGTGGAGGAAATTTAAATAAAAGTCAAAATATACTCTTCCAGCGAAAACAAGTTGTTTTTACACAGATTTAATGGTCACTGACATTGTTATACTATTTTACGTTTAATAAACCATTTAAAACTTACTAATAAAATTTGTTTTCAAATGTCGATCTTTTCCATCTTATCTCACTTCAGACATTTCTATGATTGTCTTATTTCACATCATTCCATGATTACCTTATTTCATACCAATCCAGGCGGAAGAGAAAAAGTGGCGGCAGAAATTTAAATCTACGACATTGGTGGGTTTTGTATTCATTGCATTCTGCGATCTCTATGTGTGGTTTATCCATTGCGCTCTTTTAGTGTTTCTCGTGTTAGTTATATGTTGTTGTCGATTTTGTTATTGTTGTTGACTTTGTTATATAGATCAAAATTATTAATCAAGCTAATCTTGTCCAAATAACGATCTGGAACCTCGCCAGTCAAACTTGCAAAATAAACGGACATATTCATATTTCCACAAAGAGTAAACAATACAACGTCCAGCAAACAAATCTTCTACTACTCCGTAACTTTGCCACTTTTAACAATAAATAAAATAACAAACTCAACAAAAATAACAAAATCAACAACAACAAATACTGACACGAGAAACACTAAACGGGCGCAATGGATAAACTACACATAGAGATCGTAGAGGCAGAATGCAATTAATACAAAACCCGCAATTGCCGTCGATTTAAATTTCCGCCACTTCTTCTCTTCTGCCTGGAATAGTGTGAACCATATACCTATTAGTAATATACCGCTGATCCCCTATCTTCCCAATGTAATTGCCATACGTTCAAGAAAGCGTAATAGAGATATATCTTGCATCGCACACAGCTGTTACAGTGCACTTGGTGCGCATGCTCATCACTCAAGAAGATAGTGTTTCAAAGTCACATTTAATATTTAAATAAAATAAATAAATATAGAAATTTGAAGAAAATAATGAATTATTGTACATAACACTGTAATAATCATTTAATATTGTTTATTGATAATATTTTAAGCTGTTTTGTATAGAGAGTGTGCCGGCCGCTAGGTGTCTCACCGAAGGACATAGCTTAAAATATTTTTAATTTCGCGATGTAGTAATTTTATTATCAATAAACAATATTAAATGATAATTACAGTATTATGTACGATAATTTATTACTTTCTTCAAATTTCTATATTTATTTATTTTATTTTAAATAATAAATGTGACTTTGAAACACCATTTTCTTGCGTGATGAGCCTGCGCACAAAGTGCACTGTAACGGCTGTGTGCGATGCAAGATATAACTCTATTACGCTTTGTTGACCGTGTGGATCGCTGAGGATCAGCGGTATATTACTAATAGGTATATGGTGTGAACAATCATAGAAGGGTGTGAAATGAGCTGAGAGGCTTGGGCACAGGTCGACGGTGCTGCTCTCGTGCCCTATGAATAAAGATTTCGTTTTAGTTAATATTAAGCTTCAAAGATGGCACTACGATTATTAAATATAATTTTATTTCATTCTAAATATTTAAATTTTAATAATTATTAGTAGTAAAAAGTAACAGCTATATAATTTCATTTAAAAATCAATAGGGTATTACAAAAATATACAATGTAAAACAAAATATACCTATAACCGAACTGTCACACTGACATAAATAGTTTAAAAAACTCAAAAATATTTAAAATTAACTGCTGACACGTCTTGTTAATAATATTTCTTGTCATTTTTAATAAAATAAATAAAAATTAGTATATTTTAGGTATAAATATTGTAATTATTAATTAAAATAAATAGACATAACCTTAAAAACAAATAAGCCCCGCCCCTTAGACAAACTTCGGGCGCGTTCGGCGGGCTCACAGCGCTGGCAGCGACTGCAGCGCTTACAACTGTCACGCGTCCAGCGCAACGCTGTGCCCAGTGATTTCTCACAGCGGCTGCCACAGCGCTAGCAGCGTAAGCTAACCACGATTTCTTTACGAAGCCTATATCTATCCTTGTCTAATATTGTCATGAAACTCTCTCACGAAACTCGTTTAAAAATAATTACGAATTATTTCTTCATAATAATGCTCATTTCTTATACCAATATTTCTTCATTATATAATTCATTTAAATTATTATTTTCATTTAACACTTCTATTATTGGTGCAATCATGTTTTGAATGGGATTTCTTTGTAATAAATTGTTTATAATGTCGTCAAAAGCCTTATTAAACTAATTTGTACTCTTTATTATGTAAATAAAGAAACTTGTTTGACAATTCAATTGATTTGATTGTTTTCCACTTGACAGTTATAAATGCGCTGGAAATGCGTTCAGTGGACTTGCAGCGGCTGTCAGCCAGCGGCTGCGTGACGTCACGCAGCGCTCTTACAGCCGCTGTGTAGACAAATACAAATAATACTTTAATGTGCATGATAAAAATTTTCGAAGTGACGTCACTCCTACATGGGCTGGCGGCGACTATAAATAATTTAAACACAGAAAGCTACATAAAACTTCTAGTCGAAATAGATTCGGAACTAGAAAAAATGAATTCTAGTGTAATACGGGATTGCCTAGATAGTGCCTTTCCAAACAGTTGCATTGGATGTGAAGAACCTATAAGCTATCTTCTAAGATCACTGGATTTAACTCTGTGTGATTTCTTTTTATGGGGACACTTAAAAAATATCGTAAATAGGCAAATGTATAATAATGCTGAAAAATTGAATAACTGTTAACAAAATGAATGCAGAAATATAAACTTCCGTCAGCTTTACAATGTTTGGGAGGCATTCTATAACAGATTGGGTACCGTTTAGCTCAAAATGGAGGAATTTAATATGTTTAAAAAATGATTTGTCAATTTGATAGCTAAAAATTATGTAATTAATGTAATTTTTGTATGAAATCCATGGTTAACTATTAAAAAAAAAAATTCAAAATAAAATTGTAAAGAAACAAAACACTGATTTAGATGCAGAATTGAATTTTCTAAAACACTTATTTGCAACATTTTTGTCAAAATAATTTGGGAATTTTTGCGCAAAGAAAAACTGATTTTCCATATTTTCTATGGCTCGCTTTTTCATTTACCCGCTGTATATATTTAGAAAAACAAGTGCAATTCTGGAAAAGGTGTCATAAATAATACGCCCTGCAATGAGATATAAGAATTCGGTTAATTAGACAAAAATGAGCCCATCAGGAAGCTATTGTAATGAATTACCGTTATTTGGAAAATAATCATAGAAATTATAATATAATAATATTATGAATTCTTTGTAAATGCCATACACTAAATAAATGTGAAAGAAAATGTAAAATTTACAGTTTTAATTTTTACAAATAACTTCAAAGTATTTTTTTTTTGCACTTATTTTAGTGGCACGGTGCCCCTCACATCTTGGCGCCCTTTTTCCACGCTTAACTTGCTTGCGACTTCGAACTTTCTGCCGTATAAATTATATTTACATGGTCATATAGGAAATTTTGTGACGGATCTAATAGTAGTGGGCGCGACATTCCATGTCATTGCGACAATTGAAAAATCTACAATTATACAAAAAAAATATACCTTTTCTTGGTACACAATTTTTAAAAATTTTACTTGTTATATCTCTTAAATTACTTGATGCAGATAATTTCTCTACATATTTTTTGTTTCTTAATTAATAGTTTTGTTTTGTAGGTTATTTCAATTTTCTTCCATTGGAAGATATAATTATTACCGTTATTCTAAGGTTATTATAGTACAAAAGAGCCAAATGTAAGTTGAAGCAAAATCTCATTAATTTAATTTGTAAAATTACGACAAAATGTTAGTACAACAACAAATACTTTTTAAAAAACTATTTATTTGATTGTGATTATTTGTGATATTTATGGGGTGGTGATAGATCACTAAAGATATTACTACTTTATTAGAGATTGTATCTCTACAAATGATTTTCTAATAAACTGAAGTCTTTTACTTAATTTAACAGTCGAATAATAACTTAAAAGGTATTACGTATTTTAATTTTGAATGCTTATGGAACGAAAATGAATCTTGATAATTATTTTTATATTTCATACATGACTACTTGTAAACAGTAACAATTTTATTTTTTTATGATATTTAAATTAACATTCGTACTGGATCAATTAACATAAAAACATACTAGATCAAACACATAACAGTCTGTCCCATTTCAATTGAAGACAATTTTAAACAAATTCTTAATGTTCGGAAGAAGGCGAAGAAAATGAAATATCACTGTTACTCCTCGCTTCAAGTACTTCTTTCTCTAAGTTGATCAATGTGACGACATTCAACTCTGTCAGCCAATATATGTACTGTTTGCAAAAATACATAATACAAAATAAGAATTCAAAAATACATTATAAAAAATACAGAATACAAAAATCAATACATAATACAAAAATTACAAAAATGCGTTATATAAAATACAAAAATACATAATACAACAATTACACAAATACAAAACACAAAAATACATATATTATATAAGTCGATACAAAATATCATCCAGGGCGTTGTCTTCAACTGGTGGAACTTCTAAATCAATTTCATCGTATCCTGGTTCTGGCTCCTCGACATTGTAGTGTTGGGCGATATTATACAAAATGGCACACGCTAATATAATCCTCGCTGCGGTCACGCATGCCGTGGATCACATTAAAACTGCAAAAAAATAAGATATAATATTAAATGGAACGTAAAACATACGCATACAAACCCATGCTTCAAATCTTGTCTTTGGACATCGTATCTACTGCCGCATACATTGCCTTAACACATTGGTAAATTCCTTCAAGCTGTGGCTCACCATCGGCTGACTGACACATGCCAACAAATTGTTGCCATCGCTTCGTTGGTAGCTCCCAACCGCAAGGAAGTTCAATCCAATTAGAATCTGAAACAAACATAAAGTATGACAATATAACAATACTATTTTAAAATATTATTATTGATATGATTACTCACTCGCATGTTGTTCGGTATTCTAGTAGGCGCGCCTTGGCCGGTATCCATGTGCGAAACCAAAGTATGTATTTGTCAAATACAGGCACGCTTCCTTACTTAGTCGAAAATTAGATTTAAATTCTTGCTCTGAGATACTGAACGGATCCTGCATATCCCTCTCATGCCTTCTAAACATCTGGTCTTCTTCTCTTCTGTATTCATTATCAAACTTTTCCAATCACTGCTATCTGCCCGTATAAAAATGCCATAGTTCCTTGAATATAAAAATTAAAAGTATTATACTTTTGAAAATTTGATTTATTTTCACTTACCTATAAGCAAGTAATAGTATGTTCACCTAAACACAAGTAAACTAAACTAAAATTTCAAAAACTCCACAAAATGAAACCAAGAAAAATACACTGTATCACACGCCCACTCTCTATTATGGCGCGCCGTTTCGGCAAATATTATTACTATAAAAATAAATTTATTTTCCGTTAAAATATTTATTTTCGTACGACAATATAAAGATTACTGTTCAAATATATTCCATTGTTGTTTAAAAAATATTTTTTGTATAATTTTATTATTTTAAAATACAAAAAAAAAATATTTTTTAAACGGTTAAGAAAATATTTTTTCGCAGCCTGTGAGTGGTATTATTTAATATAAAAATGAGCTTTATTATTCTACCGTTAGATGGCGTCGTTACCACTGCTATTTGATCTGGCAACCTTGTACTGTACACTCAACTACATAGGCTGTGAAACATATCCGGATTAAGCACTGGCAACAGATGGCACCACTGAAAACTCAGCAATAGGCGACATGCATATTTTTAGCATTAGCGCCTTTAGCGGCAATACTATAAGTTTTTTCAAAATTTTAAACTAGTCCTCGAAAATAAAAAAATATGATGCGTTAATAATATGGCCATGGAATATATATCATCAGCCTCCAGAATTTTTTTGAATTTATTGAATTAGCTCATTAAAAAATTTAAAACTGTAGTGTTTTGACTAGAACGCAAAGCTATTGATGCACTTTTGCATTTTTCATTTAAAACACATTACCAGAATTTCACAGTTTTATAGACTGTACCGAAATTAGAATTCAGTATTTTGTTCTAATAAAATAGACGATAGAATTTTTACATATTCTAATTATGAGGGAACTTTCAGTGCTAAATTTTTAATTGGAATTGCACCTCATGGATTCTTTTAACAATTGATTCATTCAAATAACTATGGAATTTTAGACTTAGTTCAGGCGGAGATATAGTTCTTGCAGTCAAAATAGGTTCTGGTATTAAATGTGAAGAAAATGTAGTTGTTTTCAATCTTCTTCCATTTTAAAAACAATAAAAAAACATCATTTCGCGAATTACTTGCGTTAAACCCACATACACCTTACGTTTGTTTTAATAACACTTATAGTTTTGCCGCTAGAGGCCGTAGCAATAACAACATACAACAAGCAAATATCTTAATGGTCGTAGAAAAAATAATATAAAACATCGAATATTGTACGTTGTGTTGTGGGATGTAGTATTAGAATAAAAATACAATTTATTTACCGATTTCTACAGTCTAAATTTTTAGTCTTTGCATAACCAATCTTCGGAAATTTCTTGATTCGAAAAATTTTCTGTACCATTAGCGAAATTTTTCTAGGCGTTAAATTTTATAAACAATAATATTAATTGTATCTACTAAATGTACAAAAGTAAACAATATCAACCTACTTTGTAAATATTGCTGTATGTTTGGAATAATGTTGAAAATTATACATGAATTTCGATACCAAAAACTCAAAACAACTGATTCATTTATGACAAATAACTATGGAATTTTAGACTTATTACAGGGGGAGATATAAATCTTGCAGACAAGGAAATCCGAGGTATTAAATGAAGAAAATGTAGTTGTTTTTATTCGTGTGTCATTTTAAAAACAATAAAAACACATTATTTCGCGAATTACTTGCGTAAAACCCATATACACCTTATGTTTGTTTTCAAAAAACTTATAGTATTGCCGCTAAAGGCGCTGATGCTAAAAATATGCATGTCGCCTATTGCTGAGATTTCAGTGGTGCCATCTGTTGCTAGTGCTTAATCCGGATATGTTTCACAGCCTATGTAGTTGAGTGTACAGTACAAGGTTGCCAGATCAAATAGCAGTGGTAACGACGCCATCTAACGGTAGAATAATAAAGCTCATTTTTATATTAAATAATACCACTCACAGGCTGCGAAAAAATATTTTCTTAACCGTTTAAAAAATATTTTTTTTTGTATTTTAAAATAATAAATTTATACAAAAAATATTTTTTAAACAACAATGGAATATATTTGAACAATAATCTTTATATTTTCGTACGAAAATAAATATTTTAACGGAAAATAAATTTATTTTTCAGTAATAATATTTGCCGAAACGGCGCGCCATACTCTATCACTAGTGATAAGTATCTAACACTACCTGCTTTGGTGGTGATAAGTCTACTACCTTAAGCCTTAAGGCTGGGGGACAGCGAAAACCTACATTTATGGTCACTTTAAATGCTCTGTATTTCAAATACTAAACATAGTAACATATCGTTATTTATCCTTGAGAAAGATATGATATAGAACTATAAAATACATAAATTTGAAGTTCATATTTTTTAAAACAAGTGTGAAAAAAAAATTTGAATATGCACATTTTTCGAATTTTATGTTGTCAGCAAATTGACAACCACTCATTTGTACTAAAATATTTATTGTATTTCTTTAATGAATCAAATAACTGAAGATGTGTTGAAGCGCCTGGTATATTTCGTTTTTCAAAATTTTTAATATTTGTTGAATAAAACAACTAAATATCTGGAAGTATATATTTTAGTAAACTTTAGGAATTTTTTTTTCTCCTTTTGTAAATGTATTTTGAGAAAAAAAATATACCAGGCGCTAGATAATATTATTAGCAATGTATCACGTTTTTGTTTCATGTTATTGTTTACTTAATAAAGGAATGATACTCAATTTGCTATTTTCCCTATACCGTCACATGTTAAATTTAGTTCCAATTTTTTCACTGCATTGTCGCATAATGCTCGAGCTGTCACTCTCATTTAGGGCGGTCCTATCTACCCCACAACTAAATACTAAGAATATGGGGTGAGATAGCACGTCCGTTTAGGTTTTTATTCCATTTGTATGATAATAAAAACTTTTCTACTGTGTCAGTAACTGGTGGTAGTAAAAATTTTTATTTTTATTTTACACTTTCTCTAATATTTTGCACACGAATTTCAATTTATATTTTAATGATGAAAGGTTATCATTTATAAATAATGAATGAGTCTATAATAAGAGTATTTATTGATAATAACATGAAAAAGGTAATATTTTTATTCAAAATTATAAACAACAAAAAGTGTATACAGAGTGAATACTGAAAACCTTGACATAGGGAAATAACATGGGAAAACAGTTTTGTGCTGTTTCCATCTGTCCCGCTAGTTAGTTACATTACTTAATTTTGCATCTAATAAAACCAAATGTTGTGTAATATGGCCTTTTTTAACTGAACTATTTGGTAAAATAAATTGTATTTTGAAGGCTATCCTTCATATTTTCGAATAAGAAACGTCTAAAACAAAATGCTCCATAGCCGAGTGAATAAGAGGGAGGATTCATAAAATGAATAGTCTACAAGACCTGGTTCGCGACCACCTCGGTCCTATTTTTTTTTTAAATTAAATTATGCTTAAAATATCTTCATTATATCAGACTATTTTAATAAAGTAGCAATATTGATATTTTTATAAATAATATTTGGTTTTATTAGATGCAAAGTTAAGTAATCTAACTAACGATACCATATACACCCGATTTTTACTTAGCGGGACAGATGGAAACAGCAAAAAACTGTTTTCCCATATTATTTCCCTATGTCAAGGTTTTCATTATTCACCCTGTATAATAGTTACATGGTCCAATAGGGAAATACAGGAAATATAGGAAACGTGAAGGAATATTCATTTAAAGAAAAACAACTTATTTAATTTTAGTTCTGTAATATCTATTTAAGTAATAAGTAAGGAAACAAATGTGGCTGTACTTGTGAAAATTACAAAACGAGACACAGGCGAGTTTTGTACGAGCAAAAGTTAAATAACCACCCAATTTCCTTACGTATTTCATACACTATTTTTTCGACTTCTCTTTAAATAAGTACGAAAATATATATCATATTATCAATTTTTGACAATTTATTGACCTTTATAAAATAAACAAGAAAAAAAAACATTACACGAAACTATTTAATTTGGTGCGTTAGTAAGTTACTATCACAAAATTGTTGGTAATAAACAAATAAACGATATAAATAATGTTGTCATTCAATATTTTTGAATGTGAAATATTAGTTACATTGATTGAATTTAATAAATGCAGCAATAGTGTTATTAATATCTTTAAAGAGAATAAGAACTACATTTTCAATTTTAGTAGAAAAAAATTATAAAACCAACGTTTCGGCAGAAAAAATTGCTGCCTTCTTTAGGGCAATGACTAATATATTATTTATTTATAACATATTTAATACAAAAAGACAAGTTTTACTTACTTTCAAACCACCGCTGTGATTGAGATTATAGTTACTTATGGTACAAGTGTGTTACATTACAAATAAGTCACGTGAGAAATGTTAGGCTCACAAGGCCATATTTTTTTCAAGAGACTTAGGTAATTTAAACACATGTGTCATACAACATTCAACACCTTTAATCATTGATGTAAAATATATAAAGGTTTTTATTGACCGTTGACATTTCAAAATGACATTTAATTAAAAAGTAGTATAGAGAAGGTTTTCTAACGTAGTTACTATGATACGAACCTACAAACAGTAATTTATTATTTCTAACACACAAGTGAGTTATGACCTACTTTATTTGTCTAAAAGCACCATAGTTATAGCGTTAAAATTAGACGGTATTTGAAAACTATCTTTTGTTTAAAAATCTCATTGATTTTTTCTAACTATAGCAAAAAAATTAAAGAATAAAGAAACGTCATCAATATTTGTAACTATATTATTACGTCACTAAGTATAAAGTTTATATGCGAATTAATTTATTCCAAATCTGCTGCTCTCTACAAATGCATAATTTATTTAAATTTTAATTACTAAAAAATAAGAATTATGACATCTCGCATAGCTTTTAAAATGAAAACGAACGATCACAAGCAAAAATATAACTCACACAAAACAAACAAAGATTAATTGTATATAAATTGACAATTCGATCGATCGGATACATATTTAAGTCGAAACATATTATGAGAGAAATACACAGCAATTATTTTAAATAAATTGAAATGTCTTGAGAAATATATCTTTAAAATAATTAGTAGTATTTTTTTCTTTTCGTTATTTTAAATATAGGGTGATTCAATAGGAGTTTCATCATGTGAACGCCCTGTAATTTCTAAACGTCAAACCGATTTTGACATTCGGTATAATAGTTCTCAACTACAGACGTGGACAATTTTAGTGATAGATAGATACACAAACAAACAAAGCGTTAAAGTTGTGGAAGCATACTACAAAAATGGGTGTTCTAAGAAGAATGCATTTCGTGCATTACTTAGTAAATTCGGTGTGCATAATCGGTCTTTAGTGCGCACAATTTTCAATATTGTGCAGAAATTTCGTGTTACCGGATTAGTTGTAGACGTAACACATACAAACTGCGCGCATTCGAGCCGCTCGGCTGACAACATCGCTGCCGTATGTGAGAGTGTTTAAGAAGACCCGATTAATTCCATCCGCCATCGTTCTCAGCAATTGGGTATGACTTACTGCACGATGCAACGATTTTTGACTAAGGATTTGCATTTGCATCCTTACAAAATTCAAATTACTCAACAATTGCCGCCAAGAGACCACGCATATCGTCGAAATTTCATTGATTGGATGCATCAACAAAAGGAGGGTTTTTTGAATAAAATCATCTTCAGAGATGAGGCCAACTTTTATCTCTCTGGTTGGGTTAATAAGCAAAACTGCCGCATCTGGGGAGATGAAAATCCTCGACAGGTTGTTGAACAACCTCTCCTTGCTCTAAAAGTCAATGTTTGGTGCGGATTTTGGTTAGAAGGAGTGATTGGGCCGCATTTTTTTCGAAAACGAAAATGGAAACACCGTAACCACCGGCTTTGCTCGCTATTGCAACATGCTGACCAACTTTTTCTTCAAGCGTTTAAACTTACTTGATGAGGAAGAGCTCTGGTTTCAATAAGATGGGGCAACACCGCACAGAACTCGTGCGGTGTTCAATCTGTTGCATCAACGATTCGACAACCGCATTATTGCGTATGGCGCAGACATCAAGTGGCCACCAAGATCTTGCGATTTGACCCCCTTGGACTTCTTCCTCTGAGGTTATTTGAAAAGTAAAGTCTACAGGGATAGGTCACAGATGCTCGAAGACCTGAAAATTGCAATTCGGCGCGAAATTGCTTTGATTGAGCCGGGAGATTGCCAAGATGTCATCCAAAATTACGAAAATCGGATCCGTGAGTGCTGTGCGAGCCGTGGTGGCCATATTCTTGGAACACTCTTTCACGTATAATTGTCATGAACCAAACTAACAAAATAAATTATCATTCCGAATATTATATCGTTTCCTTAGATTTTATTAGCACTTCTCATGATGAAACGCTTATTGAATCACCCTTTATAAACATAACTAGGTTCATCCTACAAGTTTAATTTCATTTTTAAATTTTTTTATAGGTATATGACCTCTCTTCACTCCTTAAATGTTTTTACTACAATGTTTGGTTAATAATAATTTTATTTATTATTCAATTTTTTCCTTTGCGCAGCGATTATTTCTTCAGATTCCCTGCATTTCTGTTCTTTTGGTATTCTTTTTAGAATTAATTCTGGTAAGATACATTTCTTGTAAAAGTACAACAATTTAGGTTCCATTTTAGTGGTCCAAAAATTGTCTTCTTTCTTTATAACTTCCACGTATAATTGATGATCATTATCCAGGAACACAACAAAATAACACTCGTTTTACTTGCAATATGGAGTTGACCTTGTATCTATGCCAAAATTTAAGTTATAAGTTTAAAAATATTCGAAATTATATTTTTATACTAACTTGGTAAAAATAATTATGATTTCTTTTCAATTGCAACTTTCCATTAATTGATTCTATACAAAATGTTTTTATACTGGTGGCGGCTACTTCTATCGTTATTTTCTTTTTTATTAATGACGGAACGCACTTGACTTCAATTAGACGTCCATCTTCTACTAGTCCGTCTGGACTTGCAGCCAGAAAACCATAAGTGCTATCAATAAAAAGGCCACATTGTCGTACGGATAATTTGTACTCTTTTTCAAATCGCTATATTGCAATGGATTCATTTTCTGTGCCGTAATTAGTAAAAAAATTAATAAAAGACGACCCGTACAAACATTCTTTTACTAAATTATGGCACGAAGTGTGAGTCAACCTCTTACAAACTTTACCAAATAATGAAGCCGTTAATCGATCAGCCCTATTTGAATCATATACTGCATTTCCATGTTGACCTATCGAGTTTCTTTCAATTTCTGTAATTTTTTCCGCTGATACCTGAAAAATATTTTTAATAATGCTGTTTTGAATTATATGTTTTTAAGTTTCATACTTGATATGTTAATAATTTTTCTTTACAAAGTTCTTCCAATTCTTCATTACTTATGAAGTCTTCAGCATGTGGTCCATAATCGCTATCAACAATAGTTTTTGCTGGTTGTGAAAATAGCTGTCGTCTCGCCTTTTTTTCACCAATATTTTTCTTTGACTTAATATTCATATTTTTTTTAAAATATTTTCCAGGACTATATTCTAGATAAGATTTCCAGGGCGCATAGTGCCACTTTCGGCCGTTATTAAAATTAAGTCCAGCTATATTACATCTTCTCTGAAAATTATCCCTCTGCGTAAGATTTAATCTTTTTCCTGGTTTCCTCGCCATCAGTCAGACGATCCGCTTTTTTTATTATATTTTGCAAATAAGCAGATATTAAGTCAAACACCCCACTCGTAACTAATAATGGATCCAAAGAGGTGTTGATTTTTTCGCTATTGCAAAAATATTCCCTACAATTTATATGGGATCCAAATACATGAAATGCTCCATTTTTGAGGTCCTGTCGTAAATCTTCCACTGATTTCCCTTTATTGTACCGCACAGCAGCCCTGACAGCCATGGTTAGTCTAGATATATTTGCTTTTACCTCACTGCGACATTTTAATGGTAATTTAGTGTTTGAAATGACCTAAAATGGAATGTTTTGAAATAAAGGACGTTATTGAAATGCTAAATTAATACCTTGCGTAAAGCGGACGTGTAATTTTTAATTATATGATTCAAACATTCAATTTTTGTTACACATTTACCATAGTGGACTTTTTTGCGGATACGTGCATAAACGCTTGAATCGCCATCTCCGATAAAAGTGATATATTGCAATTTATGCATACTTTCGCTACTATTAAAACCTTCAACTATAATGTCAGCTTCCATTGCAGTTGAAGACCTACTCCAATTTTTAAAACAAATATGCTCTTTTGGTAATTCATTTTTATAATTTGCTACTTGGCAAATACTACAATACTTATTTCTTACGCCAATAAAAAGAAGCTCTTTAGTAGCTTTTCCAATAATACATGCCTTAAAACCAGTAACACTGTATAACATTTATAAAAATATAATTGATTATACTTACAACGCCGGAAGATGCATTGTAATTATTTCCATATGACCTTTTGCTCCAAGCACCGTCTACCAATACGCAAATTTGACCAAATCCATTTTTAATTTTATTTTCACTTTCAGCTATTTCAAACTCACGTTTACCTATTACAATAGCAAATTTATGTTTTGAGTAACAGTGTAATAGTATGTATAGCGTATGAAATATACCTGCCAATATAATACTTTCAATTTTTTGTTTTTCCCAAACATCACCCAATAACCTTTCCTGTTTAATAAAAGTAGAATGTGACATCATAGGTACATTCATAGTATTTAGAAGATGTTCTGTATGCGTAAATGTACTCCCTGATGTATCGGTTCCCCAAACTACGCCAGTATTAATAAGGGATTTTTGTTTTTTAGGATCTTCTGTACTTTTACTTATTATTCCATTGCACATACTGCATTTGAAATACAGTGTGCTAACAAGACCTGTTCTTATTTCTTTAAAAATTATTAAACGTCCTAACAAACACTCTCGCCTATGAAAATCTTTTAATTGCAGTGCCCAATTTAAAACGTAGCCTAATTCAACAATTCTATTTCCTTCAATAATAGTTCGATTGTCAAACATTGTGTCACTCGCTTCTATAATTAATTCGTGGTTCTCTATGTCTCTTAATTCGTTTTTATCAATAAATTGCATATCGTGATTAGTTGTCGATGTTGTAGCAATTCTAAAATTATATACTATAAATTTAACTTATTCGCCAAAAAGAGGGTACCGCAATTTACGGGTAAAATACACAAAAATTCAAAAATGGTAATATTAACTTATTATTTCAATTAATAAATACTTACTGATTACCAATTGTAGTTCCTTCTTCTAGCCTATTGGAATTAATTATGGATGAACAATGTAGTTGTGAAAGTCTAATAAAAATTAACATATATTACGTATACATATCTGTATTCACGTAGTTCATATAAATTTCACAAAATATTTACCTTTTTGACACAGCTTCTTTAATTGCTTTTGCCTTTTTAGTTCTTTTAGATTTGTATACATTTTTTTATTCGCCATTGTTACAAAAAAGTGAATAAAAATAACAAAAGTATACGACCGAATAAAAATACCACAAAAGTATAAACCGAAAATATAATACTACCAATGCAGTAAAAAGCAATAAATGTAATAAGCAAAAATTAAAAAAAATATATAAATACCAAATTTAATGGCAATAAAACGTAAAAAGGATCCCGTAGGGATATTACCAAAACATAAAACACAATAACTATCTATTAAGTTATTAAAAAATACGAAACTCAAATAAGATAAACAATAAAAAACAGAATTCAAAGGCAATAAAAACCAACGAAAATCAAAATTCTTAACTCAGAGCACAAGATACAATAACGCAGTTTACTTACAGAGAACGAACTGGGAATAAAAAATTGAAATTTAGGGGATGATAATTTTACTTAGAAATATTGGATTAATTGGAAAAGGGTTGAAGAAAAGTAGTCAATTTTGATTGGTTCATAATGTCATAAATCATACGAAGTCGCGCCCCCTTTTTTGTTGCTCGCAGTGCCATCTCTTGACTCAGAAACAAAATAGTCCACCTATCCCCCAGCCTTATACCGAGGTTTCTCATCAACTCTCACAGATGGCAGCACGTCTTTCACCTTGAACTTATCACCTATCACTAGTGATAAGTGCCACAGAATAGGTCTCTGCATAAGAATATGGGCCAGTAACTTTTTTAATAACACCCGGTACCCATTTCTTGTCACAGCGGTAATTTCTTATATACTCTTTATCTCCCACTAGAAATGTTTTGAGTATCTTCGATGATGGAGTTATAGTTTTCTTTGTTATATTATCATTTATCTAAAGTACTTCTTAATTTTCTTCCAAATAATAATTCCGCAGGATATTTACCTGTATTAGCGGAGGGAGTATTATGTTGTTTAAATAAAATTCGTGACAATTTAAAATTAATATCTCCTTTTGTCAACGATGACATTGATTTTTCGTAATTTGTACTATAATTTCAACTTGTCCATTATTCGATGAATTTCATCCGGAATATTAGCCAATATTTTTTTTTACTTTTTTATTACTTCAGCTGATGACATTTTATTTATTCTTTCTACTTCTAGCCACTTTGAACCTGCATCTACAACAATTAAAAATGTATTTCCTTTAAATCCAAATGAAGTCTTTTCCATGGACTTCTGTTATTTTCTGTCATTTGCCTTGGTGTTTTGGTGGGACTATTTTTTATTTCTTGACAATTTGTACAGCTTTCAACAAATTCTTCAATATTTTCATCTAATTTTGGACACCACACATTACTTCTTGCAACTCCTTTCATAGCTACGATTCCAGGATGATTTGCATGATGTAAATTTATCAGTGCATTTTTTTGCTACATCTGGAATTATTACTCTGCTTCCCATAATACGCAATCATTTTGGATTCACATGCAATATCCAGTGATGTACACGGTTTAAAATTGGATCTTTTTTAGTTAATTTCATTATTTCTTTGGCATTAATTGGAATTTTGTTTATAGATCCTAATAGTCAAACTTATCCTGGAGGATAAAGTTAATCGGCAACTGAGTTAAACAATCTGCATTATTATTTTATTTCATACTGTGTCGCATTTTCGTTTTTACAATTGTGATTTCAGTCCGGTAAATGGGACTTTACGGTACTATTATACTTTACGGTACTGTATCGTTGCTAAGCTACGACTAGAACATTTTGTCATAATATTCGTTTCTAATTAAACAAATTTATAATAATTTGTAATCTTTCAAACAAGAATACAAATAAAAAAACGAAATTAATTAGTAATATTTAAAGAAATAATTATATTTAATTACTTTCAAAAACCGTGAAATGTCTATATTTTCGTTCACCAGCAGCATAGATTTTACCATGGAGTATTTTGACCATAAAGATGAACTAGTAAGTTTCTTCGTCTATAAAATGATACAAACTCTATAAAGGAACAACTGGAATAAAATAAACATTAATATTCACCAGATCTAACATATATGCTAAAATTACATCCTCTGTTATGTTTGTTACTTGATTGATGAAGAAACCGAAACCAAAGAAGACATCGAGATAACATGGAAAAGCATAGAAAGAGCTATAAAGAAGGCAGCCGAGGAAACAATCGGTGAAAAACAGAAACGGAAAGACGTGGACTGGTTTGACAATGAATGCAGAGAAGCTATAGTCAAGAAAAATGAAGTACGACAATTATTGTTGCAGCGAAGAACAAGGGGGAATGAAGAGAAATATAAGCAACTAAGAAGACAAGCGAATAAAACATGTAAAAGAAAGAAGAAACAAATGTATGAAGCCCACTTTAAAGAAACAGAGCTCTTAAGTAGCCAGCACCCAAGGAAATTTTATGAAAATGTCCGTAAATTTAAAAACGGATTCCAGCCAAGGACAGATGAATGCAAAGACAAGAACGGGACTGTACTAGGAGAAGAAAATAAGGTATTACAAAGATGGGCTGAATATTTTAAAGATTCGTTAAACGCAGAACAACAGGAACAATTGATCACCCCACCTTATAATGGAACTGAAATACCGATAGGTCGGCTGGATGGCTGAGCGAGCTAGCGCACATCTCTAGCTCGCTATGACGTCATACGAACCTGAGATCCTCAGTTCAAGTCCCAGCGACCGACAACGTGTGATTTGTCGTAAAATAAAAAACACAGCTACTTGTGTATCACACTCGGATGCTATAGTCTTGCCATCTATACATCTTAAATAGAAGTAGCACTGGCAAATGAAACAACCGACAGTACGGCAGTTAGAACTGCGGCTCGGTGTGTTCGGTTGCCCTATGCTCCGCCTGGGAGATTCAGGAACACATTATTTAATACCGATAGAAAAACCATCACGTCATGAAATAAAACATAGCATACAAAAACTGAAAAATAACAAATCGCCTGGGGAAGATGACATAGTCGCAGAATTAATTAAATACGGGGGAGAAGAAATTATTGATGCATTACACCAACTAATAACAATGATATGGAAACAAGAAAGAATACCTGAAAGCTGGAAAACAGGACTTATCTGCCCAATCTTCAAGAAAGGAGACAAATTATCCTGCAATAACTACAGAGGAATTACTCTCCTGAACGTAACATACAAGATTTTAACGTCAATCATCAACGACAGGATCAGGACATATGCCGAAAACATATTAGGGGAATACCAATGCGAATTCCGCCCGAACAGAAGTACTACAGACCAAACTTTTATAATAACACAAATTTTAGAAAAATACTATGAACACGACATTGATCTGCATATGTTGTTTGTAGACTTTAAAAAGGCATTCGACAGTATAAATAGAGTAAAAATGTACGAAATTATGGAAAAACAAGGAATACCTCAGAAGATAATAAGATTAGTAAAGATGACTATGAACGACACGAAAGCGAAAGTAAAACTTGGTAAAAAATTAAGTGCGAGTTTTGTGCTAGAAACAGGAGTTAAGCAAGGAGATAACCTTTCAACAACGTTGTTTAACCTGGTATTGCAAGAGGCTGTAACAAAAGTTACTAGAAATGGCACAATCTTCACAATGTCCAGCCAGATATGCGCATATGCGGATGATATTTTAATCGTATCTGAAAACCTAACAAAATTAAAAGAGCTTTACCTAGAAATGGAGATGGCAGCAAACAACATAGGATTGCACGTAAACGAGAATAAGACAAAGTATATGAAAACCTCAGTATCCGAGACTAGAAGAACAATTGGAAATATAGAGATAAGCAAAAACCATTTCGAAGGTGTACCCAACTTCACATACTTGGGAGTAAAAGTATCTAATAATCGCGATATAAGTTTAACAATACAAGAAAGGTTAATTCAAGGAAACCGAGCTTACTTCGCAAATAAAAGAACGTTTCAAAACCGATATATATCATGAAGAACCAAGCTACGATTGTACAAAACATTAGTGCGACCGGTGGTCACATATGGTTGCGAAGTGTGGACATTGAAACAATTGGATATAAACAAACTACAGATATTTGAGAGAAGAATTACGAGAAAAATTTTCGGAGGAGTTAAGGAAGGTGATCTGTGGAGAAGAAGATACAACGAAGAGATTGAGGAACTAATTGAAAAGCAAAACATCATCAGATTTGTAAAGTCTCAGAGAATAAGGTGGATCGGACACGTATTAAGAATGATTGAAGAAAGGATGCCATTGAGAATACTAAAAGGAAAACTATACAATAGAAGGAAGAAAGGCAGGCCAAAACTGAGATGGATTTTTGATGTACAAAACGACTTGATCAAGATGAATGTGAAAAGATGGAGAAGCAAGGCGATGAACAGAAAGGAATAGAGGCAAATTGTGGAGGAAGAAAAAGCCCACCCCGGGCTGTAGAGCTAACAATGATGATGATGAGCAGCATAGATTTTACCATGGAGTATTTTGACCATAAAGATGAACTAGTAAGTTTCTTCGTCTATAAAATGATACAAACTCTATAAAGGAACAACTGGAATAAAATAAACATTAATACTCACCAGATCTAACATATATGCTAAAATTATATCCTCTGTTATGTTTATTACTTGATTTTCATTTTTCCATTCCAAGAAAAGCCGATATTCATTATTATATCTTTCTGAAGATTTTTTGGGGATCAATGTTCCCTTTGCTTCCTCGGATTTTAATAAAATTTGATCCGGAATATCATTTTTCGCATTCATTTTTGAAAACGTTGCAAAACGTTGTTAGAAATGTCGAAAAAAAACAAAATTGATTGCTATGCTATCATGACTATTGTATTTTTATTATAACCCGGACGACCTGATTGTTTTTAAAGCAAAATATTAAAGGTAAGCAAAATTTCATCCAACAATGCAACACAGATATGAAATAAAATATTGTACGTCATACGTCCATTAAATAATTTTCACGGTACTCATTTCGAAATTCCAGACTCGGCTCCTTCGTCGCCTCGTCCGGAAACATCTTATTCATACCGTAAAAATTCATTTACCGAACTTATAACGTAAATTACTATTGTAGTCCCGGCCTGTATTCTAAATTATAATTATGACGACAATAGTAAACATCACCTTAACATTCTCGATGTTACAATTTATGGAATTGATTTTCCAGGATCGAAAATTGATAAAAGCGGTTTATGATCTGTAATAGTAAAAAATTTACCAGCAAGATATTGATAAAAATGTTTGACAGCCTAAATAATGAATAAACCTTCCTTATCAATTAGTGCATATTTACGTTCAGTACTGCCTAATCTCTAGAAGCATAAGCAATTGGAAATTCTTTATCATTCTGTTGGCGATGTGCTAAAACTGCACCAATCCAATAAGGTGATGCGTCACTTTATAAAATTAATGTTTTATTTTCATCATAGTGTCCAAACAGCATCGGATTTTAATAATTTTTTACTCCAAATCCATGGTGTATTCTTATCAAGTAGTCTGTGCAATATTTCTGCTTCAGTGGCTTTATTTGTCAAAAATTTATTATATAAATATATCATTCCTAAAAAACATTGTAATTCTTGTTTATTTTTAGGAGCACGTGCATTTCGCATTGCTTTGACTTTCTGGTGGATGTATTCCGGAAGCATTAATTTTATGTCCTAAATATTCAAATTCGGTAACACAAAATTGAAATCTATTACGTATTTTATTTATGAATGCTTATGGAACGAAAATGAAACATGATAATTATTTTTATATTTCTACATGACTACTTGTAAACAATAACAAGTTTGATTTTTTATGATACTTAAATTAACATACGCATTAGATCAATTAACATAAAAATTTACTAAATCTAATACAAAAGAAAAGGAAAGAGAGAAACACTATATTTCCGTGTTTTATAATGTTTTAACTAAATTTTAACTTAACTACAAAATTTCAGTTTCTGTTACGTTTTTGGCCGAAAATCGTGTTTCGGTATATTAGAGATGGGATTTTAGTGCTTTACCTACTTTTGTAGGTGAGTACTATTTTTATGTCATATAACAATATTTGGTTTTAAAATGCTGTTAATTGAACCCGATATGATTTTACCTAAAAAGGTGTTTTTTTTTTTTAATTGGACCTAATTTACCATATTTAATAATTAAATCATCGTTGTACATACATCTTTTTTCTAATTTTATTTTTAAATTTTAATTCATTTAGGGCCTGTTTTTCAATGTCTGATAAATTTCTGTTGAATTAATCCTCATGGCAACCATGAATATATGTTTTTCAATATCTTGTGAGTGTTACAAAAAGAGAGTAAATCTTAAATGACAACTGATAGGAGGATAAACTAACAACTAGTTTATGTGCCGATAAAATTTTGCCAGTAGGATAAATTTACGAAATTGGTCCGAATATGGACGAATGTAAAATACTCTGTAGCATGTGTAAAATTTTTGACAGTTTTTTATAATGTACTCAAAATATGGAATTAGGACAATGTATTTGTGAGAGTGACTACGAAGAAGAATTAGCAGATTTTTTAAAAGTGTTGTACAGGAGATTTTACGTTGTAGGATGTTAACCAAATCATTTTAATTTTAGGAGTGATTATATTTTGTTAACAGATTTAGATTTTGTAAAAATGCAGCAATGTATTTATTACAAAATGTAGGAAATATTATTCGATGTATTTATTATGAGTAGCAAAGATATAATATTTCACAAATATATACAAAATTAAATACCAAAATTTTATTTACAGATATATTGCATTTATCCCGTTGTAACGTCACCGTCACGTCACGTTATTTACACAAGAACATAGTATAGGTATATTAAGGAAATATACTTGTAGGAGACTGTATATCTACCTTATCTGTGAAAACAAATTTTAGTGCCCCATAGGGTCGGTTTCGGAAACTAAATTTGACATGTGTGTTAGGTCGGTGACGCAGATCCCCACATTTCAAATTACTTTTTTTTTGTTTGACATTTATTTCTTTATATTGTAATTCATACAATACTTATCACGAAAAGATATTTTAGTAATGTCAACATTAAGGAGTAACCATTATGAGAAATATTTATTTTTATGAACACAATAAATAAATATATTTAATAATGTGTTCCTGTATCTCCCAAACAGAGCGTACGGCAACCGAACCGAGCCGCAGTTCTAACTGTCGTACTGTCGGTTGCTTCATGCCAGCGCTACTTCTATTTAAGATGTATAAATGGCAAGTCTATAGCATCTGAGTGTGATACACAAGTAGCTGTGTTTTTTATTATACGACAAATCACACGTTGTCGGTCGCTGGGACTTGAACTTACGATCTCAAGTTCGAATGACGTCACAGCGAGATAGAGATGTGCGCTAGTTCGCTCAGCCATCCAGCCGACAACACAATAAATAATAAAATTTTAAAACTTTATTTTACAATATACATATTATATTATTTTCTAGTATTTTTAGAATTTAAACAGAAAACAAGTTACAGATTAGATTCATATATCCTAAATATTAAAAATTTATAGAAAAAAACCGGGCCTTGGAAATATGGAAAATATCATTAGTAGCTATATGCAGAATCAGTACATGTTATTATATTTATGTAAATTTTAGTATTACCGTTGATATTTATATATGCAGACAAAAAATAATTTTCTTCTTACCAATGATAATCAAATAATTTACATTGATTATAAATCAAGATTGGTTTAAAATGTCAAAGAAAATAGAAAATAAAATAATTTCAAGTGATAACTTAATGACAACGCATACATTTTTAAATAAATGTTTTTCAAAGAGATCTAGATTGAAATTTTGTTTCACGCATTCTAATACTGTTTCACCCCCCTGCAATATAGCAAGTCAAAATTATTACCAACTTGAGAGTTGACAATGAAATCTAGGTGTTACTTGTCAGCCAGATAATATCATATGGAAAAACGCGTTTTCATTACCATGGAGTTTACCAGCCAGATAAATTTAATCTGTTTGGTAGTTATAATGGGAACTTTGATAGACGTAGGGTTGTTTTTTCCATCTCTGGTTAAAGTGCCGGTTACCTTAATTGTCGGTTACAAGAAAAATATCGCATCGAAATATTAAATATAATGTATATTTTTGACAATTTACATCAGATTTTCGATGCGATATTTTTCTATTAACCGATGGTTAAAGTAACTGATACTTTAACAAGAGATGGAAAAACCGAACCCTACAAATATGTATTTGTGATTATGAAGGTGGAAATGGATCTTGTGTAATTGTTTTCATAGCGCTTAATTTTATAATTCCAGTAACTTTTAATTAGTTAATGCAACCATCACATCACTGTAGAAACTCCACTTATAGAGTCTATGAAAATGTTTAACATATTGCGTGAAAAAATTAAATCATGTGAAGAAAGGGCAGCACCGCGCAGTAACATATTGAGACGTAGAATACATTCCCCGTAACATCTTGTGTGTAGATTGTATAGTTTCTTTTTATAAGAATATATTAACATATAAGCGATACAAATTTAATATAAAAAAATAAACACCACTTAGTGACGACAATGATTGCAAATGTTAATAATTCTTTAATTTTTTATAATTTATTGCGCAAAATATTTATTTTTACATTATACCTATTTACCAAAAAAAAAAAAAACAATAAAATTATTACTAGCTGAGGTTTTATATAAATGAAGTTATTGAATACAAAAGTGGAGAACTGATTGGTTGCTCGGAAAATAAACCATCTAAATTAGCTTGCACAGTTCAAGCATTCATGATAAGTTCACTGTTTTCTAATTTTAAACAAATAATTCATTTAGTACCTGTTAAGAATCTAACTGGTAAAGACTTGTTTATAATATCAATGTTTATAATGCAACAAGAGTCTTTCAAGTACTTGTTATAATATGACAATAATTCTGTTAATCACATTTTATTTCATAAACTTATACAAACTTATAAATAAAATTCTAATATTATTTTATTATTTTAATCGGCTGTACATATCTAACTTTTTTTAATGTATGATACAGTTCATATTTTGAAGAATACACGAAATAATTGGATTAATGTAAAAATTGAAGATAGGACTCTTTATTTTCCAAATTTGTGTAGCTGAAAATAATGACATTTTGTTCACGAGCAGGTGGAGTGTAGTAAACAATAAAAACAAAATTAATGCAGTCCATTTATCAAATTATGAAACAGACGAGAACTTCAAATTTCTTAATAATTTTCTATGTTATTGTATGCTTGGAATAAATATGAAAATAAATCACTTAAATAACTTCAAACACATTTGAAGCTTTCCAATAAACCACTAATGTAATTATTAATTTAATAGAATACTCAGCTCAATTTTTTTCTAAAATTTGTTCTTATAATTTATTATAGAAACTACAAACAGATACCGTAAACTGCGGTCACTTTATAAATTCTTTTTCGTTTTTATTTCATCATACATAGAATGCATGATATAGAACAAATATCACCTAAGGAAATTTTTTCAAACAATGGTTTTTTGTGAAAAATATATTTAAGAGCTTATCAACTTGATACTGAAACAGGGCTGATTTTGCACATCTTTTTTTAACAGATATTGAAAGTAATAATTTTATTGATCATTTTCATTTTTTTTCTAAATTTAGTTATTTTCTATTATTAGTTATTAACAATTTAAGTTTTACGTGTGAGTTTGATAATGAAATAAATCTACACAGGTGTAAACAGCATAACATTTATTAAAAAAAAAATTGTACTGGAGTGAAGAAATAAGTAGGATTGCAGTCAACTGATAAATTTTATTAGTCTAAGGCCGACGTTTCGCTACCAATTGTAACATCATCAGGGCAAAAGACTATTTCAAAATATTGTCATCATATATAGAAAATCAATCAAGTAGATGTCATACATTAAAAAAATAAATAAATATATATATGATGACAATATTTTACAATGGTAAAAACGTCAAGTTAACCATGTGATTAGTTAATCACGCTTTATGCAACCGGGCCTTAGCGTAACTCTACCCCGGGTGCCTCAGATGGCAGAAGTTTTGTGCTGCCCACTTGATCCATTGAGTTATGCTTCTCGTTATGTTAATGTTTTGTGATTATTATTCGAAAATATATGTTATTAATAGATTTTTGACATTTCATATTATCACGACGAGAACCTATAAACGCATAATAGGGAAAATAGCAATAAAAAAGAAAAACTTATCATAAACAGTATTTTACAATGTGTTCCTATTTTTTTATCTGTGACAATTTATATAAAAAGTAATATAAATGTGTAGTACAAATTATGTAAAATTGATGTCAAGCGATTGAAGGGATGTTCATTTGTGTATTTATTAGTACTGGATATTTTCATTTTAAATAATAAATAAATTTACTATTTTTTGGTTACATAAAAAAAATACAATTAGTGTTTAAAAGATGTTCTCTAAGTGAAATTTGTGGAAGAGATGTTCTGTCGCTAAAATTTGTAAGATATTCTCTCGGTACTATCCGTGGAAGGCATGTTCTTTCAGCGAAATTTGTAGTTGTTTTCTCTTGGCGAAATTTCTAGAAGCTATAATCTTTTGGCGAAATTTGTAGAAGATATGTTCCCTCGGCGAAATTTGTGGAAGAGATGTTCTTTTGGTGAAATTTGTGGAGCACATGTTCTTTCGGCGAAATTTGTAGAAGAGAAGTTCTCTCGGCGACATTTTTGTAGATGTTCTCTCGTTGTTACTTGTGAAAGAGATGTTTTTTCGGCGAAATTTCTGGGAGAGATGTTTTCTCGCGGTGAAATTTATACTATTATAATTCCAAAGAAAGAGGGATGCCTGTCCTGCTGAATAATATATCTTTTCACATGAAGTTCTTCCAAACATCGCATCTCGTAACTTATAATCATTTATTGGGAAACTAAAAGAATGTTTATTTTGCGTACCGCGGACATTCACATTTCTTTTATTCCTGCAGTTGGGGTATTTACAAGCATATTTATAACATAAATAACAATAAAATATTTTTGAAAATATTACTTACGATTTCTGCTTTATTAAAAAGAGAACGTATTTTTTGATTTTTGTGATTTATTTTTTATTCGTTTTATTATTGACAAGATGACAATTATGTATAACATTGTTTACCCAGTTTACTTATTTTAAATTTGAAATAAAAATAAAATAAAAATTGAAATCAAAAGTTACTAAATTTTTCCCCAGAAATTGAACTACTATACTCTGTTTTTAAACAATAGACAGTAACTAGGAATCCTAGTGAGAAAATCAAAGCCTGTGATTGGCTGCTGCGCCATTTCTTGAAGCTGCATTTAACCAGACGAAATTTTAGGTTAACCTTCTCAAATGTTATTGAAACGTCAAACTCTCGGAAGTTGTCAAGTCAATTGTTGAATTTGCACGTGTTTTTCGTTTCATTGCTCTTTTTGTGACATTGCACGAATAAAACCAGTTCTTTTCAGAACTATTAGTAATTCACTAACGCTGTATAAGTAGATTATCTATCATAATTTTGACATTTCATTTCTCCCGCCAAATAAATCTAGTGATTTTTTTTGGTAACTTCTAGCGGTGTAAATGTGACTTCGTCTAGTGCTGTCTATAGTTTAAAAACGGAGTATAGTAATGCCATTCAAACTTTCCGGGGTAGAGTTACTCTCAGCCTACTTTATGCTGCCAATTTTTCTGTATAAGTTTCACCCGGGTGATAATAATCTTACAAAAAACATTCCAATGTCAAAGTTAAAGTGTCCTAAAAATTATATTCAATTGACCGCGTTTCACAAAACATCACACCGAAACAACATGTTCAAGCCAGCATATTTTCCAGTAAAATTATTTTAATATTTTCTTCAATATCTCGAATACTATTAAGTTTAGAAGGTATAACTTATGGAAATTTTTTTAAAGCAAAAATTATTTCGTACTAAATAGTGTAAAAATATACAGGGCGTACCATTTAAAAAATGTCAAAAATAGGTATAACTCTGAAAATTAAAATATATTTTTTCTGATTTACATTAATTTATGTAGCTTACTAAAAACACTAACAATTTTATTTGAAAGATTTTTTTGTACCTCTTATAACTTTCGAGAAAAATCGCGTTCCCTAGTTTCATTTACATCCTGTATATATATATATATATATATATATATATATATATATATATATATATATATATATATACACGTATTTATTTCATCTAATTTTACTAATTTTACATTCCAAAAATCATTTTGTCGTCAAACAAAAATTTAAATTTCGAGCGTAAATAAGTCAACGAATCTAAAGGTTCACAATACACCAAGGTCATAGAACAGAGGAGGGTACCAGAAATTGAAGTACTACTGTACTAGTAATGCCATCTAAACTTTTCGGTCAGCTATTCTGCGGTCTCTACTTCTTAAAGCCCAATACTCATTGAAAATACCATTTCTAATTTCTACGGGAAATTTATTTTTGCATTTAGCGCGACAGATGATTAAGCGGTTTCATTTTTCTGGCCTTTATTGCTTTTCCTTTTAACGTAATATAACTCTGTCTAGTATTGTGTTTTTTAAGTTTTTCTGCTCTTCTTTTTTGTGAAAAATTCCTTATATTGTTTGTTCTTTTATTGGCAGACAAATTTATGTGCTTCTCGAGTCTTACGTTTTTCGAAGCTCTTATCTACAATCTGGTGAAATACTTTAATGTCGTTTTCACTTTCCCTTGGAATATAATCCTTGTCTTTCTCGTCAGATAAAATATCTAGTTCAGTTGTTAAAATATTATCACTTGGTAAATTGGTATAAAATTAAAAATTCTTTTTATTTAATAATAACGTAATTTGCGAAGAAATGGTATTTAGAGGTATTTTTTAGGAAAAACTATTTAAAGCTTCATGTAAATTACTACTTCCGGTTAACCAATTGTAGAAAATTCGTCACAGATACAGACCCAGACACAGACACACGCACACACACGCACACTCACGCACACACACGCACACGAATGCACACACACATAATAGGCATAAAGATAAATGTGAAATTGTACGGTTTCATTTAAAAATACATAACTTGTTATATATCATTAAACATTAAATTGAAAAACTGATTTTTCGGCGAAATTATTTTCCTAGTAGTGTATTAGAAATTTTATTGAAGTATAAAAAAAAACAATTATTTACAGGTTAAAGAAGATACGCAAATGACTGAAATTCCTCTTAATACATGGCCAGAAAACGATCCTAGCTGTGTGGTAAGTACACTTATAAATTTTAAATAAATATATGTTCACACTACGTTTAACTATTAACAAAATAAAAATATCGTTCTATTTTCCATCAAAAACAGTAGCGGAACTAGAGGGAAAATGTTAGGTGGGCCACGCGGTGGGCACCGGAAAATCTTGGTGGGCCGTGCCATTGTTATATACCGAGTGTCTACTTTAATTTCTGAACATAGGAAATTCAATGTTACTTTTTTCAATTTTCAATATGTCTTTATTACCTATTAATTTAGAACAAACTGTGAGATATGTATTTGTTTAGAAATAAAAACTGCATCCAATGAGGCAAAAAGAATTGGCCAAATGCCCTTATATATTTAAAAAATAATAAATAATTTTTACAATATTCAAGCAATTTTCAGTAGGTGTCATAGAAACTGAACGACAGGTTTAAATTTTTTTGAAGTTGGGGCGAAATAATCTTTAATGTTACTTTTACTCATTTTAACTATAATCTATTTAATAACTAGGAGGAGTGATCTGAAGTTGGCGCATTAAAATAAATATTTCTGATTGGCTGACGTAACGCCAGTTTTACACTCAACAATATTTGTCACTTTAGCTATCGTGTAAAAAAGTGTTTCAAGTTTCGTTTCACGGTTATCAATTTTTTTAGTTCATTATTCTTATCACGTTATTATTGTATTTTATATTTCTTTGTGATATTTCACAAGTTTTGTGTGCTTCAAACTTTATTGTGATCTATTACAGTGTAAATGTGGCTACAGCATTCACTCCTCGTAGTTTTTAAATAGAGTATAGCTAATCATCAAAATTCACATAAACTACATGTTCTGAAAGACACGAAAACTACATGTACACTGATCTCTTGTAGATGTAGTGGCAGATATGAAGACTGTCAGTTGACATCAATTATAAATCAAATCGGCATGCTTTGTAAAAGTGCGCGGCAATGACTATCACAAGTTTCTACGTAAAAGAGCGGCCTCATCAATCGGCTTAGCCCTTAGCGCAATTCTTTGATTATACTAGCACTACCACCGTGCAGACACAATAATACCAATTAAATATTTCAAGACAAAGATTACGCCGTCTTTTTCTTTTTACAAATTTTTAGAAAAAGTAATAAAAAATAATAGTATTATATATTTTATTGATGCCTGCCCACCCTGGCCCACCTATAGTTCCGCCACTGATCAAAAAACAAGTAAAAATTGAAATAAATCGAAATTTTACCCGCCGCCTAATCTTTCCACGGTTTTAGCGTCAATGATGTTAATGAAACCAAGAACAAAAAAAAAACTGAAAAAATAGTTTCTGTTAAAACAAAAATAGAAGAAATTTTTGCTACTGTCGACGTTTATATTTAAGGTTTTGAAATGAATTAGAATAAAACGGAATTGACCTGGCCGTGGGTGCACTTGTTAGAGCACGATATAACTGTACACTAGAGAGATATGACACTAATACAACTTTCGTCCGCTTTTGCGTATGACGTCCAGGGACGGACTGGAAATAAAAATTGGCTCAGGAAATTTACTTTACAGGGCCATAAACCATACATCCTCTTTATTTTTTTTGAATATACGAGTAAAGATGAGTTTCATTGTAAAATGTAATTTCAGCGGCGCGACGATCTTTTCACTAGCAGCAGGGCCAGCTTGAGGGTTTTACGAGCGCACAAGCTACTAGTACATTTCTGAAGGCTCTGCGCCGTTCATTGATTTCGTAAAATCAAAATTAATTCATTTTCTTTTATTCATAAAATATAAAAATTAACCACTATAGCTTCTCATTAAAATAACAAAAACTAATCATTATTTTGCAGTAATATAATTATTAACAATTACATGTTCTGGAGAAGGGATATGACATATCACATATCACATTGTGACGTCAGCATGGTACAGGATCGCGGAAAAATGCACGTAGACTGTTTCTTACGCTCACAGTCTATCTCTTCTTTCGTTATTCTACACGTTGACGTCACAGCTTCCCTTCCCTAAATTTTTAATTATTATTTTTTCTTAAACTAAACATATTTTTTTCGTCAAACGTCATAAAACGGACAGGTAACCTATAACATATTAAGCGTCAAATAGTAATTAATTTTTAAAATTTCTACGTGTGAAGAAAAAATAGAATGTGTTATTCAGAGTAAAAGTGTCTTTGTGTGCCTCGCATGCGATTGTTCGACTCGCTTCGCTCGTCGTGCAAACTTCCATGCTCGCCACACAAAGTATCCCTTTTACACTTAATAACACAATATACTATTAAAATAATTATGTTTTTGTAACTTGATATTTTTAATTCAAATTTTTAACATACTTCTTGAAAATTCATTTCAAAGCTTTGTCGCTGTAACCGAAAAAAGTGGTAATTTAAAAAAGGAATTTAAGCAAGGTATTTTAAAAGCTATTTCATCATTGAGAAAAGAATATAACATGTTAAAAAATCATTATTAGAAAAAGATTTTAAAATTATGAAGTTGAAAAATTAAAATGAAGATAAATGCAATAAGAGATTTTAAATAATAGTATGCCTCTGTAGCTGTGAAGTTTACAAATAATTCAAATAAATTGACAGGAAACTTAGAGAATATGTCAAGTCAAAATCATTCCATAGACTGTATGAAGGCTGAATTTACGATTTGAGAGATGGGTTAATAATAGAAACCAGAAGTGAGAAAGAAGTTGAAGTAAAAATATAAATGAGAATGTAATAGACTGAAATTATAATAAATGTAATAAATTGTAATATCTAAAATTATAATAAATAAGTAACAACGGTGTATCTCATAAAAAACCTACCGCTGTCATCGCTGCCACCAAATTGTAAAATCTCTATGAAATTATATAAGCTAAATTTAGTTTTTATTATTATTATGTTTAAGTAAGTAAAAATATTAATTTATACTTACTTGAACTATGATTAATTTAATTTATTTATTTAATATTAATAACTAAAAGTAATTAAAAAGGCTTATATCCCTAGTAATTATGGACTCTACACACTAATTTATTCTTACAAACTACAATAAAATAACAAAATGAAATATATATATATATATATATATATATATATATATATATATATATATATATATATACAAGGTGTAAATGAAACTAGGGAACGCGATTTTTCTCGGAAGTTGTAAGGGATACAAAAAAATCTTTCCAATAAAATTGTTAGTGTTTTTAGTAAGCTACATAAATTAATGTAAATCACAAAAAAATATATTTTAATTTTCGGAGATATACCTATTTTTGACTTTTTTTAAACGGTATGCCCTGTATATTTTTATACTATTGTAACGTTTTATTTATTTTAGTGAAGTGTAAAATTGATTTAAAACACTAATATTTATATTACTAAGTTTAATTAAAGAAATATGAATTATAAAGAATAAATAAAAATAACTAACACTAAGAATTAACAAATATAAACACTAATTTAAGAACTAATTATTATTACTAAAGACTTAAACACTAAGATAATTTATTTGAACAATTAAAACTACGCAATATTTATTTCAACACTATTTATATCACCGTCTATTTATTTATATCACCATCTGTACACTACACGTATTAACACAAGACTGTCCTCGCGATCTTTTGCTTGGGGTATTTATATTAAAACACATCATTCTAGAATATTCTTTGATTCCTTGTAAACCAGAACAATGGGGAGCGGACGGACGTGTTCTGACCTGCTCGCTAGCGGCCGCCGCCCGCGCCGCGACCCTGGGTTCGCTACATTGCCCCCTCCTTAAGACTGTTTCGTCCCGGAACAGTTCGTTATGACGAAATCTGCATGCATCACCCTTGGTGCATCTGGAAGTCTTGAAGAAGTAACAGTCGACGGTCCGTTTGAGCTCTTCTTGGCCGGTAGAGTTGAAGCTGCAGACTAGAATTTCCACTCCGGTAAAGCGGAAGACTGTTTCTATCATGCTTCTAACAATCCTCCAATCCAAACCATCTAGTCCACAGCCTATCTTCGGTACTGCCAGTTTCATGATGTCGTTTTCCAACAGATGGTCCTTCATGTCGCACAGCGAGTCCCATAAATTGCGGTATGACGGTTTCTGATGTGAGTATTGTTTCGTAACGAGATAGTAAATGTACCGCTTGTGTTCTACGTTATCATCCTTTAGTTGTAGCGTTTTCCCGACAGTTGGACGTTGGTTGGCCAGTTCTTGTACTCGTCCAAATTTTCTTTTAAAAACTGAAGCGATGCCGCGGGACATTTTAATGTCTTTCGCCACACAGTGAGCGAGGGAATATTCTGGGGACACGGTGAACAGATCTCGTTGTTCTTCTCGTGTCACGCCATACCGTACTTTGTGACCAGTGGAATGGCTTTCCATAAAGTCATCATATGTGGGTTCCTCAGCTACAACCCGGCGAACCGTCGCTCCACAATGATCGTCAAAATTATCACCAGCGAAAGGGGCTAACCGATTGAAGTGGACTACTCTCGGCTTTCCATTAGGTGTTTTCCTAATTCTGTAGACCACATCATTTATTCTCTTTACGATCTCGTAGGGACCTTCCCAATTCTTTTGTAGCTTCGGTGATAAGCCACGACGTCTTTGTGGATTGTAAAGCCACACCAAATTCCCAGGTTGAAAACCACCTTTTTCAGCCTTAACGTCATACTGGTCCTTCATCCGATCGCTGGCACCTTGAATGTTTGTGCGGACTTGTTCATGGATGTCATTCATTCTTCTCCGTAAGTCCGTTATATAGTCCTCCCCGGCTAGATCTTCACCGGGTTTACTGCCAAATACCAGGTCGCATGGTAAGCGCAACTCCCGTCCGAACAAGATGTTAGCTGGTGTCTGCCCTGTTGTCTCATGCACGGATGAACGGCAAGCCAACAAGAACAGATGAAGATGTTGGTCCCAGTCTCGTTGATGGTTAGAGACTACCTTTGACAAATACCGATTTATTGTTCTATTCATCCGTTCAACTATGCCATCAGACTGCGGGTGTAATGCAGTAGTTCTGGTTTTCTTTATTCCTAATATCTTACAGATATTTTGGAACACAGCAGACTCGAAATTCCTTCCTTGGTCGGAATGTATCTCTCGCGGTACACCAAATCGGCAGATGCATTCTTTTACCAAAACTTCAGCGACCGTTACGGCTTCCTGGTTGGGTAATGGGTAGGCCTCAACCCACTTAGTGAAGTAGTCCATTACTACTACTATGTATTTATTTCCATCATCAGTTTCGGGAAATGGTCCGGCCACGTCAATCGCAATGCGTTCAAAGGGACTTCCAACGTTATATTGGCGTATTGGAGCTCTTCTTTTCCTATGTGGCCCATTACTTCCCGCGCAGACCACACATTTCTTGCACCACTCTTTAACATCCTTCTTGCAATTTACCCAGTAAAATCGTAGTCGTAGCCGCTCGAGGGTTTTATTCACTCCAAAATGTCCTCCACCAGATCCGTCATGGATCTCCTCCAATACTTCCGGTACTCTGTTCCTAGGAATTACCAACTGGGTTCTACTTTCAGTACCATCCGTATTTTCTACGACACGTTTCAGGAGGCCCTCTTCAACCACAATAGAATCCCACTGCGCCCAGTACGATTTTACATTTTGTGAGTGTCGTGCAACGTCTTCCCAAACTGGCCTGCCATCGCCATGCTTCCAATCAAGTATGATCTTTAAGTCCGGATCATTCTCTTGGTCCCTCCGTAAGTCTTCAGGTTGCCATCTCCCGTCCACTACCGTTGTCCTTTTGACGGTGGCAAGTTTCGCTTCCAAATGACAAGAGTGCTTGCACTCTTCTTCACGGGTCTTCTCTCTCGCCAGGCTTACACCGTCAACTACTTTCTTCACTCCTACTTCTTTAACAGCAAGAGGAGCTGTTGCTAATTTTTCACCCGTTTGCTTTTTAAACTTCTTTTCAGTATTCGCTGCAGTATTCTGTTTTTGCAGTTTCCCGCACAGCCTTTGCGAGTGGCCTAGCTCTCCACATTTCCAGCAATGAAGTATCTTTCTTTCAGCATGAATTTCAGATACAACTTGCTTTATCTTGTCTTCAATTCCCTCAGCATCGATATTTTGCACTTGTGATAGGTTACGTGAAGCTTGTTTAGCTGCTTCATACTCTAAGGCGTATGACAGTGCATCAACTACAGTTTTCGGTCGAGCTAATAGTAGTGCTTGCTGAGTTTCATTATCTCGGACCCCATAAATAAATGCTTGAGTGGCTAGGCATTCCAAAACGCTTTCGGGAGCTGTAGGATGTGCAAGACGAACTAAACGAGATATATCAGCTTCGAATTCTTGAAAGTTTTCTTTAGAACTCTGATATCGGTTCCTCAGTTGCGTCTGGTACACTTGCTCCAGATGCGCATTGCCATATCGCATATCCAATCGTTTAACAAGTTGTTCGTAATCTTCTTGCTCATCTTCTTTTAGCGTTTGTAGGATATCGATGGCTTCTCCACGCAGCGAAACTGTCAACGCTGTAGCTTTTTCTTTGGAAGTCCAGCCATTCGCTTTGGCAGCAGCTTCAAACTGTTTTACATAATTCGGCCACGAAGTCTTGCCGTCAAATTCTGGTGTTTTTATATGCAGTCTAGAACTACTTTCTGGTTTCTTTTCCTGAGTTTCATCATTCTTAGCTGTATTAACATTTGAAACCGATGGTAACGTAATTTTGGAGAAATTTTGCTGTAAATCTGCAATCCTCATATCATATTCATCTTTCAGATTTTTTAAATTGTCTTCTATTTTTTCTTCCAATTTATTTTCTAAATTTCTAGAACTTTCTTTCAATTGTTCGTTCAATTTTTCTTCCAAACATCTACAATTTTCCATTAGTTTTTCCTCCAGTTTTTGTTCTAAACTTCTGGAATTTTCTATTAATTCTTCTTTCAATGTTTTAGAATTTTCTGTGAATTTGTCTTCTAAAGTTCTAGAATTTCCTATCAACTCTTCTTTTAATGTTCGGGAATTTTCCATCATTTGTTCTTTTAATACTCTAGAATTTTCCGCCAACTTTTCCTCCATAATTTTACCAAAATCGGGCAAGCTACCCGTAATTTCAAATAAAAAGTCATCAGGATTTTCACCAGCTTCTACCAAGGCTTGCCGTAGACGATGTTGTAAAACAGACTTGGTTCCCGATGTCTCCAACTCTCGTTCCTCTAGCTCCCTCTTGAGATCGGCCACTTTTAATTCACTTAATTTGACTTGTTTAGTCGCCATTTTATTTATTTTTATTTTACACTTCACAGTTTTTTAATAACCCCACACCTGACACCAATTGTAACGTTTTATTTATTTTGGTGAAGTGTAAAATTGATTAAAAACACTAATATTTATATCACTAAGTTTAATTAAAGAAATATGAATTATAAAGAATAAATAAAAATAACTAACACTAAGAATTAACAAATATAAACACTAATTTAAGAACTAATTATTATTACTAAAGACTTAAACACTAAGATAATTTATTTGAACAATTAAAACTACGCAATATTTATTTAAACACTATTTATATCACCGTCTATTTATTTATATCACCATCTGTACACTACACGTATTAACACAAGACTGTCCTCGCGATCTTTTGCTTGGGGTATTTATATTAAAACACATCATTCTAGAATATTCTTTGATTCCTTGTAAATCAGAACAATGGGGAGCGGACGGACGTGTTCTGACCTGCTCGCTAGCGGCCGCCGCCCGCGCCGCGACCCTGGGTTCGCTACACTATTTAGTACGAAATAATGTTTGCTTTAAAAAAACTTAATAGAATTCGAGATATTCACCCCAATTCTGTAAAGAAGTTGCTAGCTCTTAGTAACGTTACTAAAAATTTTAACCAATAGAAATATTTGTAAAAGCTGTCATTTTCATATTTTAATTAGTGTCTACTATTTTTATTGGCTAATGATGTTAGTAACGTTGCTAAGAGCTAGTAACTTCCTTACAGAATTGGGGTAATTGAGGAAATTATTAAAATAATTCTACTAGAAATTAAAGTTGGCTATGGTAACAAAATTTGACATTTGTATTAGTTTAATGTTATAACTTTGTGAAAAAGTTTTTTGAATTGATAATTTAGACTATTATTTCTTGTAAAAATTTAAGAATACTCTATTAACGAGAAGGTAGATAATTTGATGTACATTTGTAAATTAAAATGTGTCGTAACTCAATAATTTTGTCTTCATAGCCAGCTTTAATTTCGAGTAAAACTATTTTAATATTTTCTTCAATATCTCGAATTCTATTAAGTTTAGAAGGTATAACTTATAAAACTTTTTTAAAGCAAAAAGTACTGAAAAGTATAAAAATATACAGGACGTTCCATTAAAAAAAAAGTCAAAAATTGGTATATATCCGAAAATTAAAATATTTTTTTCTGATTTACATTAATTTATGTAGCTTACTAAAAACTCTAACAATTTTATTTGAAAGATTTTTTTGTATCTCATAACTTCCGAGAAAAATCGCGTTCCCTAGTTTCATTTACATCCTGTATATATATATATTTACAATTTATTCTTCTGAAAAATGTAGATCTGACACTTGAGGTTATTTTAATAATTTTTAAATTTCAATATTGATGTGTAATACCGTGAAAGCAAACAAGAGAGAGTCCCCTGTAATAATACCGAATTTTGATAAGTCTTAACCCTGGAAACGTCTCATGACGAATCGCAAGAGCAAGAAAATTAAAAAAAAAACGCTTGCTCATCATTTTTGTCCCTCTAATAATTAATAATTTCTCAATTAATTATTTTGAATTTTGGCGGTTTGTTGCAAGAAATGTGGAAAAGAATTGGAAGCTTCAGTGAAAAAATGAAGAAATCTTAGTCTTATCATAATTATTAATATAGAAAACCCTGAGTTATGTTTGGAAAGTTGTTCGATTATGCCTAAATTTAAGGAAAACATTATTAGAAAAATGATTAAAAATTGGGTGGAATAATTTCAATGAAAAAAAGTTTAACATACATCATTCAACATTAGATAAAATTTGCTCAGGCTATCAAAATTGAATAGCGAAATATAGGCGAATATCAAGTGAACTTACAACATTCTAGAATAGCAACTCAAAATTTAAATCAAATTATAGATAGGAAAATTTTGATTTGGCTTTTATACAAGAATCGTGTGTTCTACAAAATAAAGTGTCAGGTATTTCAAGAAAATTTTCTAATTTTACACTGGGTAACAGAAAAATAAGATCAACTATAATAGTAGCAAATAAATTAATTAATGTTATATTTTTAAGTCAATTATCAAATGAATACATGGTGGTTATATAAATTCAATATAAAAATTTATAAATTTTGATATAGAAGAAGATATTCAGCAAAATTTACTTAAAATAGAATCAATTTTACAAGAATTTGGAAACCATAAATCGATTTTAATAACAATTAATGAAAATGGAAGATCTGTTATGTGGCAAGATGTACTGATGAATGATAGAGGAAGAAAAATTGCGAATTTTGTTGCAGAAAATAAGTTGTTCATAATGAATGAAGAAAGTTATATGACAACATTTGAAACGGGGTAAAAGTAATATTGACTTAAAAATAACAAATAATTAAATAGAATGATTACATATATTAAAGAATGGTGGTCAGATGAATTAACAACAGAAAGGAAAAAAGTCACTGCTTTGAAAAGAAGATATCAAACAATGAAAAACAATGAAGAGCAGAGAGAAGAAAGAAAGATACTATATTTTGAAGTAAGAAAAAGATGTATGGAAAAAATTAAAATTGAGAAGAAAGAGTCCTGAAAAATTATTATAATTTTGACAATAACTAATTTTTGTTTAACAACAATTCAAAAGGACAATGGACTTTTACTACTGCTAGCACAATTGACACTAAAACAAGAATACTAATAAAAACTAATTTTCGTAAATTACGTTATTATAAACAGGAAGATTTTTAAATTTTTTATATATTATTTCTGGCTAAACAGAAAAAAATATAAAAGCTATTAATATAACAAATATGTTATGCGATTTACAATATTCGACAAAAGATTTTAGATTTTGTTTCCAATGCACACTTGACCGAAATGAATAAAATCAATAATTTTTTAATTTCTTAGTTTATTTTTATTGTAATATGCATGTGTTTTATATCGTTGGAAAGAGAAAGAAATCTCTATTTAACAGTATTAAAGACAACTTTGAGCCCCATATGAAAATTTAAATTTAGTATGTATATCTCGAAAAGTACGAGCTAAAAATTTTTTTGAGGATATCTGTGAATTCCTCCTAAGAAGTCTCTCCAATGTGTACACTAAAAACTAGAAATTGAAGTAAGAAAGTTATAGCCAAAATCTATTGACCTAAAACAAAAACATAATTAAATTGGCCAACTTATGCGGCAACTTTGTCCCAATTTAACCGACTTCGTATGTTTTACGATTCTCGAGAACCCAATTGTTAGCCTTTTAAAACGGACATCCTGTAATACTACAGTGGTGGGAGGTAACATGTTGAACACGTCAGATTTTTTTACAATTAATTTTGATTTGCCATTTGGCCCAATATTTTTCCAAAATATTTAAATGTATTTAAATTTGCCTACCTGATACCTCTGCGCTGTGGCTGTTTTCTCTTGCCTTAATAGTCTTTTCATTGGAAAATGTATTATTAATTATGACTTAAAATTTTCGATTTAATAAATAAGAATTTAAGTTTTATCATATTTGAAAGAAATTTTAAATATATTGAGCAGTAGTGCTAGCATGTATAATTTTTTTATTAATAATATTAGGAATAATCTTTATTACGATAAAATATTAATATATACTGGAGAGACATATGAGACAAGGGATACAGAATACAGATCAGGTCAGAAAACACTTGTCACATATGGAATAATTGTATGCATTCCACTATTTGTATTTGGAGCATAGGCGTAGATTTCACAAATTTCTATACGGTATTCATACTTCCATGGCTTATTATATAAAATTATGTCGTTGTTTAAATTTACTCAGAGGTGTCAGTCAAGTACTTTCAATAACAGAAATATCTATTTCAATTATCGCCTTGAGAAAAACCATGTCCTTTCAGTTATCATTTAAAAAAATAAAGTACCCGTATGTTTTTAAATCGGTTTATTATTCGTAGTTTAACAGAAAATAATTATTATCAAAAAATTTGAGAAAGGATATTGTAACGTCATCATGGAAGAATTGTGAAAGAAGAGAGATACACTGGGAGCGTAAGAAATATTTTATCTGCCTGTTTCTATGATCCTACCAAGCAAATTTTACATATTATCCCTTTTCTAGAACATTAATTTGCTTATAATTATATTATTGCAAACTCATGTTTAGTTTTTATTATTATAACGAGAAGTAGGTTAGATTTTATATTTTATAACTTTCATACTCAAAATCGATTTTCTTGCTATTTTCCAAATATGAGAAGTAATTTTGTATAATTATATTATTTATTATGTATGATAACTGAAAAATGCTTTTCACGGTTTGTTTTTTTAAATTTTGTTTTCAATAAAGTAAGGAACAGGTGCTTTGTTGTTGGGAAGCTTTTTGATAAGACGATAAGAGTGTGGATTTGGATTGTTGAGAACTTGTAATTCGTAAAATAATAAGTTTCACTTTAGGCACATTTGTTTCATTTATTAGAAAAGGTCGAAGTTTATTTACATTTGGACGTTTCGGATTATTATAGATTTAATTCATCATCAGCTACGTTAGAAATACATATTGTTACGTAGATATACATTTAAAAAAGTACAAGTATATACATTCACCATGGGAATTAAGTTGTCAAATATAATTTTTTATAATATTTTACAATGGTTAAAGATTGTATGTAAAAACCTTCTTGAAGGCGACGTCGAAGAAAAATTAATAAATATTGAATCTACACTATTACAAGTTATAATACAAACAATCATATTCTGCAGAGTATAGGTAAGAACTAAAAATAATGAACACGTTTTTAAACGAACGAGAAGACAGACAAAAACGGATGAGTAAAAAAGAAGAGAAATAATGATTGGTAATAGCAGAACGGCGGTAAATTGTGAAATGTTTTTTTGAGAAGCGGAAACAACTGCTTGAGATGTTAAATATTACTATTGAAATCTGTCTGGTGAATGATTTGAATGATGAATTCATTTACAACGGTGATATATGCAGTTAAACCATGTGCAGGTAAATACTCAACCATAATGCTCAAAAATGGTCGTATATTCGGCCCAATTGATATCGTTAAATATTATCAACGAATTCATCCAAATAGGACAATACATATACCTCTCATTTATTCAGTTAGAAAAAACCTTGACGTTCTGCAAGTTTTATATTGTGAATTTCAATACATACTAACATTTTGGCATTATTAACTACGAGCAACTTTTAGTCGAAATTAGAAAAATAGACAATAAATTCCTGCAATCTAAAATATAATATACCTAATAATGATCTGAAAAAACATATTGTTCATACAAAAATCCTAACCAAACAATCTTCATATAAATTACCTCCAATACGCAAAGAAGATCTATTACAAAAAATCTCTATACCTAACAAAACGCGCGTAGCTTATGAAATTTTAAATGTTTACTCTAAAAATAATTGCAAAATTAGATTATTGGACAAATGTATATACTTGAGTTATAATGAATATTACTCTTTACTGCAAACAATAAGCTGTGATAAATGCTTAGAAAAAGCTGTATGTTTCAAAGTTTTTCATTTTTATGAGTACAGTACAATTACTCCAACAAATTAAGTTAGCTATTCTTTCCAAATAAAAAAGAAATAAATATATTTGCAATAATAATATACAAATTCAAGTTCTTGAAGACATATACCACATAGAATTTTGTATGTTACAAATCAAAATCAGCCTAATAAATAATTTTACTTACGATTTACACATCTAGGAAATCAAATTTAAAATATAACAGAATTTAAAATCAATAAAGAAATCAAATTATGAATTCAAACAGTTATATTCATAATTCAGTTATTTGCGTTGCATTACTTATATTATTTGTAATTATTATTATTCACAGCAATAAGAAATGCAAAGATTATCTCAGTAATAAAATTTAAAAAAATAATTCAAAAAATTAAAATTTAAACACTGTAGAAACGTAATTAAATTTTAGTAAGAGGCACGTCTTTATTTATTATCCATTTAAGGGGGGGAAAGTGAAAAAATAGAGATTACACCCTAAACTCATCATGTTTAGCCGTAGAACATTGTTAGAATTTGTTTTCATAGAAATATGAGGAGATAATCTTTGCAGTATGTATGTATAGGTTTAGGAAATGTATTGTATTCATTCTTAGCACTGCTGTAACCACATCTTGTTGTTCTAATAAATAATTTTCCGATTTATCAAATATAATTTATAATTTAATTCAGCAAATTTAAGTACAAATATTTTCTTTTTTATAACACAATTACTAATTTTAAAATGAGTACCTATATTTCTCCGTTTAATCTGTAGTTTAAGAACAAATTCCGATGCCGGTGTAACCAAACAATGATATTAGAAATCAAATGCAGGTAAACTAAAGATAATTAACACATTTTAGTACTGAGAATTGCTTCAAAATCAAACAAAGTTTTATTTGAAATAATAAAAATATAGAGTGCAGGACCCTCATTCTTATTGTATGTATTTAACCTGAATCCAATTTTTTTATAGGAACCGTAGATAATTTGGCCATAAATAATAGTTTATAATTCTTTGATGTTATTTTTATGAAAAAGTTGTAATTATAAAAATTTTATGTTTCAGAATCACACCAAAGAAGATATTATGTACATTATGGACCGGGAACTTAAATCGTATAACGTAACCAGATGTGAAAATTAAAAAAAAGATAGTATATTATTTTTCAACGGATTCTGATTGTCATTATTCGCGAAGATGAATAATTTGAGTGAATAATGATTACAATCCCGAATATAATACTATACTTTTTCTACTCCTGTAAATTTGGAAAAACGCATAAATATGTTAGAAAATGACAACATAAAAATAGCCAATGACAAATGACTATACCTTCAGCTGTCAGTCGGTCGTAGGAAGGGTGATCCACAGAACGGCAGATTTAAAATAAACCAGAATTATTGATTTCTAGTTCTGTGCTTGGCGGAGAAGAGTGAGTTATGAGTCGTTTTTCAATGTCCTGGAATATCGCTACTATAATTAATCGAAAAAATTTTAGTAATGTACAGGAGTAGAAAAATATTATAATGACATTACAAATTTTCTTTATCATTTATTATAAATTATTTATAGTATTTTTTGCAGTTTTGTAAAAAATAAATGTGTCAGTTCACAAAAATAATATTTTAAAAATGATTGATAAATATGAATAAATATCTCATGAAAAAATTTATATTCTTACAGTAGCCAATAAAAACAGTTAAAGGATACCTACAACCTACACAATCGAAAGCTACTTAAACGGATATTATATCATTTCAATTTTATTTGCCCACTCTATAACCCATACAGAGAAACCTATCTTTCATCTCTAATACGAAAATATGGTAACAACAATTGTCACGTTATTGAACAATTTAGATAAAAATTCAATAAACTAAAATTATTATTATTATTAAATGAGTAAATTATTTTGTTTCATTGACTAATTTAATTATAAACTACATTTAGTTTTTCATATGTATTTTCCTTGAATTTTCTAACCTTTGTGTTTTCTCTTGTTTTCTTACATTCATGTATGTTTTAGTTTTAATCTATCAATCATTTGTAATACGTCTCTGTATTTTTATGCAAATAAACAATACAACACAATAGTTTCATTTAAAAATTATCTATATACCGTGGTATTTTCTAATGTGAAACATAAGATTTTTTATATCCATGTGTTTACGAGTTAAGATCTGATTGACAACAATGTGTTACGTATTTATCTCGTTTAAAAAGAAACATAGGGAATTAATTTCACATTTGTCTTTTGTTTTTGCTCCAACATGTAACAAAATGGTATTATGCAGATTTTAATCCAAGATAAGTGCAAGTGTCAGAATGTACCGCATATCATTACCTCACAATCTGCGTTAAGCCCTTCTGGCACGGGACATAATTTCGGCTAAATTCAGTACAAGATGATATTAAGTATCGTGTAAAACAGGAAACTTGATTCATTACTTGTTTTATATTTTGTTCTTAAATTCCGCGAACCAGATACGCCCTACATTTCGCGAAGGAGTACGTGATTTATTGACAGATTTCCGATTGTTGTCTTTAGTTTATCCATGTAGTCGTAACCTAAACATCAAATTCCCAATTTTAGCATATGGTTGTCGTTTAAAGTTGCAAACTTTCCTGACTGTAATTGTTGCCACGGCTGTGTTACACAATATTGCCAGAATAAATATGGAAAATGAACCCCCACTGGAAGTTGATTAACACATATTGCAAATTTTAATTAATGACGATCAAGTACCAAATATCCCCGATGCACAGGATAATAATGGAACAGGATTCCAAGCAAGAAGAAATTTAATTGACAATTTCATTGCAAATTAAGTATAATTTTATTTGAAAAATTAACAAAATATTAAAGTAATACAGTTGCATTTTTGATAATAGTTGTTTTCAGTTGTTCTTCTTTAATTTATAGTTCCGTTAATATTTTTTTTTTCATAACTGAAATTCTTCTGCTTCTCTTTCTATTTTTTTGTTACATTCTTCAGAATCATGTTTCCGTTTAGTTACCATATCCGAATTTTGTAATTTGTAGAAGGCAAGTATTTCTTCCGCAACTTGCTTGTATAGCTCCGCCAGTTCATTTTTCGGGAGGAAAGAGGATCTTGGTCTTTTTCGGTTGCACCAATTTTTTGTTTCTATAGTTCCACTACTTTCTCTCGTTGCGGGAGTTTAAAGCAGGCAAACAAATAGGACATTTGATTTTAGAACGACGTCTGACTCTGGTATAATGACACTGTCGCTGTATTCATTAATTTTATTTTCATTTTCTAATAACAATGTATACTCCTGATCTTCTAAAACTTTTTGTGTAATTCCTATTTCTGTGCTAGGAATTAGGCTTTTTATCGCAATCATATATGTTGTCCAAACCGTATACAGTCTTTTTATTCATTAAAGCTAAAGTTATTTCATGTGTGGGGTCACTAATTTGTATGTCGGGTGGGCCTGATCCAGTTTTTTTTATTGATAATTTCTCGTTTGTCGCTAATTTTTTTTAATTTCTTTTTAAGGTTTTCAAAATAGCATCTTAATTGTAATGCAGATCTATGTATTCTAGTGGGAGATATTGCGTTAAAATCTTTTTCAATCCTATTCCAGGCATCGTCTTTCTCTTTCCAAGTAGTATGATCAGTTTTTTTATTTGTGATAATGTTTTCGTATTTTGTTACTACATTTGACAATGTCATCTTCTCTTCATTGGAATTTATTTGCCTGCCTAGACCGTTTTGTCGTCATCACACTATTCATTTTAGTACCACTTTCAAAATGAATTGATAAACAATATATAAACTGTAATTTAACATACTAATAACTATTACATACAAAATAAGTAATTATATAAATACTTACTTTGATTTTATACAGGCTGTTCATTTTAAGAGGTACACTATTGCTATCTCGGGAACTAGAAGAGCTACGAGGTCGGTGGAATTAGCAAAGAATTTCTACTTTATAAGATTACTTTAATGAGCGAAACAATTTTTTTTTTTGACCAATGGTACTCAATATACCGGGTACAATTTTCTTATTTTAAATGAGAACATACTTTTTTTATTTGCTTATTCGATTCAGTATTTTTTTCTGAATTCAACGATAGCAATAGTGTACCACTTAAAATGAACAACCTGTATATTTGATAATATTCTCAAATATAAAAATATTCTGTATTTAAATTGACAGCATAACCTCAAGGGATATAATGTAAAGTAAAATTAACTGACAGTTAACTTAAACTGAAGATTAACTAAACGTAACATTTAATTTAGAGTGGTGCAAATGGCTATTATATAAACCGCATTCGCGTTTATATATTGTAAAAAAAAACAATTTATTTAAAAATAAACTTTCCAGAAAAGAAGCTTATGAAAATATACAAACAGTAGCAAAATATTAATATACGATTCGGGATCTTCATGTAGAAGTTCCTTTCTCTATTATATTAAAAGTGCCTAAACCCTGGTTTCTACTCTCAAGCGATTTTGGATACTATACTTTTTTTTATTCTCTTTTACTTTTCAAATATATAAGGCTGGTTTGAATTGCTAGTGCACCTACTAACTTCATCATTTAATTCCAAATTATCGTTCAATGTTACCTTTCTATAACAATTTTATCTGTTTAATAAATCCACCTGTGTAAAAACTCAATTTAATGTCATACAGCGTCCTAATTTCAGTAATGAAAATTGTCTTTACAAATTTAAGTACTAATTTTCTAAAATTTGAACTTATTTCAGTCCCGTGTCAAACTAACTTTAGGAGCAGCAACAATTTTAAAAATCGTTAATATCTTTAGAGGAAATGGTAGAATATTAAAATGGCCTGGTAAATCACCCGATCATACATCATTAGATTTTTTTGGAGAATTTTAGAATCAAAAGTGTAGAGAGACGGATGGGGGTTGTATTGTTAAAAATTTCGATCAATTAAAAGTTCAAATTCAAAACATTTCTGAAAATGTTAGTTTCCATAGTCTAGTGAATAGACTACGTGCCTGCCCCGCGATCAACCTTCACCGCATGGTCAGCCGGTAGATCCGCGCACTTTACAATGACCGCTGTTGAGTACCCATCTTTGCTGTGACACAACCCCGCCCCTTGAGAGCAGAAGCAGACAACCCCGCCCCCACATTTCAGCCGTTTGTACACATAGCCAGAACCACCAGAGCAACTTAGCAATGCCTAGACCGTCACAGGCCTGTGAGACGCTTGACAGACTTACAACAATGAACAATAACCTCAACAATGAACAAGACATTGAGACAAAAGTGACTAGCATGACCGAAGCTATAAAAAAGCAATAAATATGCACACACAAACCAGTAACTTAAAACCGAATAAAGACAAACTACCATCATACATTTTAAATTTAATCACAGAACGCAATAAGACCAGAAAATTGTGGCAACGTCTCCGTGACCTACACACACGAGATAAAATGAATACACTAAACAAACAAATCAAACAAGCACTCGCGACACACAGGAACGGTACATGCAAAAAAAAGCTCGAGTCCCGTAATCCTCAAGAGAAATCCCTCTGGAAACTGTCCAAGAACCTTAGAAAACTCTAGAAATCTCTTCTTTGCCTTCAACAAGACAATGAAATTCTTTTTACCGATGGATCAAAGGCGGATACATTAAGTAAAACCTTTAAATCAATCTATCACATAGGTCCTATTCTCACCCCCGAGCAAAAGAAGATACGAGACGTTACAGAACTGGCCAGAAATAAGATCACCCAATAAACCGCACTGCGCTGGCCAAACTCCTCATCCCTCCCTCCGAAGTGGCCAGCGCTGTTAACACTTCCCCAACGAAAAAACTCCAGGTCTCGATTGTAATTAAAACACCCTTAAAAATTTATCATGAAAGGCTTTAGTGCGGTTTACTAATATAATAAACACAGTATTAAAACTGAACTATTTTCCAAATCAATGGAAAACAGGATTAGTGACCCCAATCCTTAAACCAAACAAAAATCCTAATATCCCAACTAGCTACAGATTAATAAGGTTACCTAAAGCAATGTCAAAGGTCACGGAGCCCTTTGCACTAACTCGAATACAAAAACACGACACAAAATTGTAACAGACATTACAAAACAATTCAACAAAGACAAAGTGATGATAATACATAAACTTATACAGATACAATTACCTTTTAGACTAACAAAATTACTATACTCATACTTGACTGACAGACAGATGAGAGTTGGGGTAAACAGCTCTGTGTCTGTAGCTCGCCCTATAAGGGCGGGCGTGCCTCGGAGTAGTTGTCTTCCCTAAACACTTTATACTTTCGATGTATCAACACGGCTCTCTACACTGACGTTTCGGCAATATAAGCTCATTCGTTCAGCTCAGAGGTAGCCACCAGACAAATACAAATACATTTAAATATACTAAAACAATACTAGGACAAATGGAAAATAAAAATTAACACAGACAAAACCCCACTAATTACATTCACAAAAAAATTCACAAACAACAAAATATACACACTAACGAGTATCTACAACAATAAAGTTACACCATCAAACTCTGTAAAATACCTAGCGGTCACTTTAACCCCTAGGTTGAACTACAACAACCATTTTAACACGATATTGAGGACAGAAAATGTAGCGATCAAATCCTGATATCCCCTCCTACATTACAAATGTCCTATGAGCAAGAAGAACTAGTTGCTGTTGTATAAGCAGGCGATTATAACTTTACGCAACCCCAGTGTGGTGCAATGTGTACAAGACAGCCATCCTACCACTTCAGCGATTGCGGAACGAATGTTTGCGCTTCACAAATAGCGTAGACTGGTTCCCGAGAATCGTATATCTACATGACATGATACAAATATCATACATTCAAGACTACGTACGTAGCATCTCAGAAAGACTTTATGACACATTAATTAAATACAACTCCCTGGCAAAAAATATGGCAAATATAAGACAAAACTTTACACAATTTAAAATAAAACACATTCTACCGTACCAGACGCTGCCAGTATTCCTCCAGCGTTTTTATTCTCCTACTAATTTTAATCATTACTCCATTTATTCATGAATTATATAAGTATATATCGCATCATATCATTTATAAATAATTCATACTGTCACTTATTAGGTTAAGATAGGATAAGGATTTTTTGTATACAATTTTTCCTGCAAGCGGTATTTTCGATTATAAGTATCATATTTACTAATCCCCATTTTCACCTCATGTATTCATGTAATTAAGGTATGTTTTTCACTTCATTTAATTTTCAATTGTGCTTCCCAACCGCGTGCTACTTGGAGGTGCTTCCGTACTTCGGCGCACGACGAGACCACTGTCCACTCAGTAAAATAGTATTTATTTTGCTTGGAGATGTTTCTGTACTTCGGCAGCACTAAGTCAATTTGTAATATTTTCGTTTGTATTATTTTTTGCGTTCCTCAAACGTGTGCTACTATACCTGGACTACACGCGGCCCGTTTATTTGCAGAAGTTTTACGAGCCGCACTGTTAATCACGTCTTGCTTCTGAGGTGTCCCAGTATCTCGGCAGTTCGCTGATGCCGTTCCCTTTTGGTGGTTTTATTCCTTTTTGTTTGTTTCTTTTATCATATTAGCTACACTTCCTTACGGCCCCAAGCCGCGTAGAGCCGATGCAATAAATTGTTGTTAAAAGGTATATTTGTGCTAACTCCTGGCCCATTTTGACCCAGAGTTCTCTGGCAAAGGTCCGGTCTTCTACAGGTACCGCTGATTGGTGACCGAGAGAAACCGCCGTTCGACATCCAAAAATAACCAAAAAGGTAAGTAGGGAAATATAGTATGTTCTGGCTCCCCCGCTCCCCCGCTCATTCTTACAAGAGAGTGTTTAAAGAAAAGGGTGGGTGTTAGCTCAAGCAAGAAGAGAGAGAGAGCGAGAGAGAGAGAAGATTTAGGATAAAGCGATTCGAAATTACATAAACACCTGGGTGATGAGTCATATCCCGCATCTAGTTGAAACATAAGCGTGATCGAAATTTTTTGTTGAAAGGGGTACAATTGTATAATTTCTTTTAAGTAAATGTACGAAAATATAAAAATTTAAATAATTTAAAAACATTTTTCTTTGGTATAAATTATTAAATGGAAAGTTGTTAAGAAGAAGAGCGAATATTTATCTATATATTCGAAACCAAACTAAAACCCTATTTAACCTACGCCACTGAGTACAGTAATCAACAATTTGCAGGCTCGTGTAAAATCGACTTTTTTCGTAAAAGTTCGTGGTATGAGTATATTTTAATTAATTCTTATTAATACATATATCCTCACAGTCGGTGTTTGACATTCTTCCGGTGAGCAGTGAGGTTAGAATCGAGTCGAATACGTTTTCAGCGCTTTCAAATTTTACTTTAATAAATCTAAATATTTCATTGTCTTAAAAGCTACTCATAAAAAGCAAATCAAAATGAGTATATGTAATAACTGTAGAAAAGTTTTTACTAGAAAAGATCATTTAAAGCGTCATGTAAAGATGTGTAGTAAAATTGCAAACCAATACAAGTGTATGTTATGCGGTATAAAGTTTACTCGCGGTGACAGTCTCACAAGACATGTTAGAAAATATCATTCTAGCATTCAACTATGTGAAACTTGCGGATTACAATTTACTAATGGTAAAGAATTTTTGAATCATAAACATGACAATAAAGAACCATTAACGAAGAAAATAAAATTAATAAATAAACAGTTAATAGCAACAAAAGAGCAAAATCTTAATACGTTATTAGAGTGTGAGGAATGTAATGAAAAATTTTCAACTCGTATAAAATTCGCCGGTCACTTAAGATCTCAAAAACATATCAGTACAACAATTAAACATTTTAAAGATGATATTGTTGAAATTTATTCTGGCTTCAAAAAACGAATAGTGAGTTACCGTATAAACGGATCAGGAATTAATATTGATAAATTTCTATATAACACAAAAGATACTGTTTATAATTTAATAAAGACAATAATACAATCGCATAATTCTGGGATTAAATTTAATATTGAATTTTATGCGTATTTTATGAATAATAAGAACATCGGTGAATTAAAATCGTTTAATACTAAGTTTGAAGTTTTAACCCAATCAGGATATTATTTTTCAGATATTTATGATAAGATGTGTGCTACAATTAAAACAAAATGTGAAGAATTTCAGGAGCGCGATTCAGGTTGGGCATTTAAAGAAATTTCGCATTTAGAAGTTAATATTAATCTGTACAAGCCAATACGAGGCTCTTCATACGTTGAACTTCCAAAACAAATTAAAGACAAACATGCTTGTATTAACATTCAAAATACTGATGATTACTGTTTCTTATGGGCTGTAGTTTCCGCTCTATATCCGGCAAATAAAAATTCAGATAGAGTGTCATCTTACCCGCATTTTTCTAAAATTATAAAGTATGAAGGATTAGACTTTCCAATGAAAGTAAATGATATACCAAAATTTGAAAATTTAAACAATATGTCTATAAATTTGTATGGTTTAGAATATAAGCATGAATCTAAAAAGTATGTTATAGTTGGTCCAATTTATCATACAAAAAAGGTTCAACAAACACATATTAACTTATTATATCTTGATGAAGGTAATAAAAATCATTATGTATGGATTAAAGATTTATCTAGATTAGTACGAAGTCAAATATCAACTCATTGCAATAAAAAATATATTTGTAACGGATGCTTAATATTTTTTTCAACGGAAGAAGCTTTAAAACAACATACTTTAAACGATTGTAATAAAGTCTATACCATTATGCCCACAAGTGAATTAGTTTTAGATAAAAATGGTAACATGACTCCGGGAAATATATTAAAATTTCAAAATTATGAGCGAAAAATGCGCATTCCATTTGTAGTCTACGCAGACTTTGAATCTTTACAAAAACCTTTTAATACATGTTCATCTAACCCTGATACTAGTTATACGAACAAAACTCACATTCATGTTCCATATAGTTTCGCTTATAACATAAAATGTTCATATGACGAATCTTTAAGTAAATTTTATACTTATACAGGAGAAGATTGTTCAAAAGTGTTTGTGGAGCAGCTTTGCGCTGATGTTATTAGAATTTATAAAGACTATTTAAGAAAAGTACAAAAAATGTCAAAATTAACTGATAATGAGCAGCTCATATTTGATACAGCTACTTTATGTCATATTTGTGAAAAACCTTTAAATGAAATAGACAAAGTTGCAGACCATGATCATTTGACCTCAAAATTTGTAGGTGTTGCTCATTCAGTGTGTAATTTAAATTATAAAATTCCAAAAATGATTCCAGTTTTCTTCCATAATTTATCAAACTATGATTCACATCTTTTTATAAAAGAGTTTGGTTGCGATGAAGAAAAAATTGATATTATACCTGAAAATAAGGAAAAGTATATAGCTTTCACAAAAAATATACGTGTAGGTGAATATGAAAATACGAAAGGTATTCAAAATAAAATTTATATGAAATTAAGATTTGTGGATTCATTTAGATTTATGACTAGCTCTTTAGAAAAACTTGCCGAGAATTTAAAAGATGAACAGTGTAAAGAAGTAAGAAAATTTTTCCCCATTGAGGATCAATTTAAGTTACTACGAAGAAAAGGTGTATTCCCATATAAATATATGGTTTCATTCGAAAGGTTAAAAGAAACCTCACTTCCGCATATGGAACACTTTAATGATAGTTTAAATAATAATTATGTAACGAAAGAAGAATATAAACACGCTGAAAATGTGTGGAATACGTTTGACTGTAGAAATTTAAAAGAATACTCAGATTTATACTTAAAAACAGACGTTTTACTTCTTACAGATATATTTGAACAATTTCGCAATGTTTGTATAACCGCTTATCAACTTGATCCTGCTCATTATTTTACGATAGCAGGCCTTAGCTGGGATGCCATGTTGCGTATTACGGGAATCGAATTAGAACTACTTACTGATATAGATATGTATCACTTTATGCAGAAGGGTATCAGAGGTGGTATTTGCCAAGCTGCACGTAGATATGCGAAAGCCAACAATAAATATATTTCAGACTATAATAAAAATTTACCAAGTACTTACATAACATACTGGGATGCAAATAATTTATACGGTTGGGCTCTTTCACAATTGATGCCATACAAAGGCTTTAAATGGTTAAGCAAAAATGAAATTTCAAATTTAGATCTTTCCAAACTTGATGATAATTCACCTACCGGTTACTTTCTGGAAGTTGATATTGAATACCCAAAATTGTTACACAACTTACACAATGACTTACCTTTCTTTGCTGAAAGTATACTGCCACCAAAATCTAAGTTTAATTTTAAAAAACTTATTCCAAACTTATATAATAAGACAAAATATGTTGTCCATTACCGCAACTTAAAGCAAGCATTAAAGCATGGTTTAAAAATTAAACAAATTCATAGAGTTATACAGTTTGAACAATCGGCCTGGTTGAAAAAATATATAGATTTAAATACTTCCAAACGTCAGGCTGCTAAAAATGATTTTGAAAAGAGCTTTTACAAGTTATTGAATAACGCTGTTTTCGGTAAAACAATGGAAAATGTTGACAAAAGGGTTGATGTAAAGTTAGTAAATCACTGGGATGATATTGGTCGTAGATTAGGAGCTCAAAGACTGCTTGCTAAACCAAATATGAAGAGTGTTTCAGTATTTTCAGAAAATTTAGTTGCCATACAATTTGAAAAATTAAAAGTTGTATACAATAAACCTATTTACATAGGATTTTCTGTTTTAGAACTTTCAAAATTATTAATGTATGAATTCTTCTATGATTTTCTGAAACCAAAATACAGTGATCGTGTTTCATTATGCTACTGTGACACTGATAGTTTTATATTATTAATTCATACAGATGACGTTTACCAAGATATAAAAGAAAACATAGAAAAATTTGATACAAGTAACTTAAGTCCTAACAACCAATTTGAAATACCTTTGAAAAATAAAGCAGCTCTAGGTCTTATGAAAGATGAATTAGGAGGAAAATTAATGTTTGAATTTATAGCTCTTCGCCCGAAAATGTATGCCTACTGTACAGCAGAAGATCATGAAGATTGGAAGAAGAAAGCCAAGGGGGTGAAGAAATGTGTTGTTAACCATAATTTAACTGGTGACCATTATAAACAATGTTTGTTTCATAATGACATTATTTATCAAAAACAATACACATTCAGAAATTACAAACATATGATATACACTGTGGAACAATGTAAGAGAGCACTCACCTTCAATGATGATAAACGATTTATATGTTCTGATGGTATTGCCACATTAGCTTGGGGTCATTATTCAATAGATGACTGAGGTTATAAATATTAGGAAAACTATGTACTGTTAGCTAGTATATAATAAACTATCATTATGTTCACATGTTCTGATTGCTTCACAGTATTTACATACAAAAGTGGTTTCAGTAGATATCGAGCTTGTATCCATGGAAATCAAAAACTTTCGTTATGAAAGATGTTCGAAAATAGTCGCAAGAAGAGATTATTCCAAGCGTCATATGTTAACACTTAAGAAGAAGAAGAACGATTACGATCCTAATGAAGCAGTTAATTGTTTAAGAATACTTTTTGAGACATGTTACTCCGAAAAATCCATAATTAATAAGATTACACATATATAATATTATAGAATAGGTATTAAAATGTGGAAATAATGTACTAAATATGTAAAATTAAAATAAAGTATATACCAACAAACACAACTGAACTTTAATGAAATAAACCTATCTAAACCTATCTTCATAAACAAACACAATTTAAAATCAATCCATTTATTTGTTAGACAAGTTCTGGTGACCTATTTAAACAGGTGAACAGCATTATATTTTAAATTTATAAATGATCCGGTTGTTATTTAGATAAACTGAGTGTATTTGCTTTATTGATTATAAATCTGCTATTAGATTATAGGATTCCTTGTTTTTTTTTAAAGGCTGTTAGTTTACAGTATTGATTGAGCCCACATTTAAACATGTCTTAATTTATACACCCTTCATTTTTTTTTATATATAATTTAGAGTAACGGTGTGTGCGTTCTCTAAATCTAGTAGATGACAACTTGAGTTGGGTGAAAAACACCTGGGGATGCATCTATGTCAGATACACAGTTTTACCTGTTTCTTTAAATAACAGCTGTAATAATTACCTGTTTATAACCTTGAACCTGTTTTACAAAATGTCGTGTGTTTTAAATTGTTCAAACGGTTTAACATGCTTTATTGATAGTAAATATGCTATTAGATTATATAAATCCTTATCCTACAAAAGACTGTTAGTTTGCAGTATTGATTAAGCCCACATTTGAACATAATTCTTAATTTATGCACCCTTCATATTTTATATATAATTAACAGTACGGTATGTAAGTTCTCTAAAATCTAGTGAATGAACACTTGAGGATTGGTGACAAACACCTGAGGATGCGTCTATGCCAGGCGCGCTCTTAGGTTAGTGCTCTGCTGGGTGATTCCAACCACGTGTGTGATGCTCTGATATGTACATATACGTTCCTTAGATTAGTGTAATATATTTCGCGCAACAATTACGATTCCAATCATTTGATCGTTTAATAATACTTCTTGAGACATAGAAAAAAATGTATTGTATAAAATGTTAATAAAGTACACATAATAAGTATACACAATTGATATTTAAATAATTAACTCCATCTGATCATACATTTATAAACAGAAACAACTTCAAATCAATCTATTTCGTTGATCCAGTTCTGCTAACCTATTTAATTAAATAAATAGCATGCGCGTATGGCAGGTGCATTCTTTAGGTCAGTGTTATGGTGGATAACTCGAACTACATATATGATGTTGTGGGATTGGTGTCTACAAGGGTTAAAACGTGCAAACCTACATATGACATATGTATTCCTTAGGTCTATTCCTAATAAAACAGCTTTATAAACAGGTCTGTTCTTAAAAAAAACAGCTTTATAAACAGGTCTGTTCTTAAAAAACAGCTTCACAAACAGGTCTGTTCTTAAAAAAACAGCTTTATAAACAGGTCTGTTCTTAAAAACAGCTTTATAAACAGGTCTGTTCTTAAAAACAGCTTTATAAACAGGTCTGTTCTTAAAAAAACAGCTTTATAAACAGGTCTGTTTTTAAAAACAGCTTTATAAACAGGTCTGTTCTTAAAAACAGCTTTATAAACAGGTTTGTTCTTAAAAACAGCTTTATAAACAGGTCTGTTCTTAAAAAAACAGCTTTATAAACAGGTCTGTTTTTAAAAACAGCTTTATAAACAGGTCTGTTCTTAAAAACAGCTTTACAAACAGGTCAGTTCTTAAAAAAAACAGCTTTATAAACAGGTCTGTTCTTAAAAACAGCTTTATAAACAGGTTTCGCTGTTTTATTAGGAATAGACCTAAGGAATACATATGTCATATGTAGGTTTGCACGTTTTAACCCTTGTAGACACCAATCCCACAACATCATATATGTAGTTCGAGTTATCCACCATAACACTGACCTAAAGAATGCACCTGCCATACGCGCATGCTATTTATTTAATTAAATAGGTTAGCAGAACTGGATCAACGAAATAGATTGATTTGAAGTTGTTTCTGTTTATAAATGTATGATCAGATGGAGTTAATTATTTAAATATCAATTGTGTATACTTATTATGTGTACTTTATTAACATTTTATACAATACATTTTTTTCTATGTCTCAAGAAGTATTATTAAACGATCAAATGATTGGAATCGTAATTGTTGCGCGAAATATATTACACTAATCTAAGGAACGTATATGTACATATCAGAGCATCACACACGTGGTTGGAATCACCCAGCAGAGCACTAACCTAAGAGCGCGCCTGGCATAGACGCATCCTCAGGTGTTTGTCACCAATCCTCAAGTGTTCATTCACTAGATTTTAGAGAACTTACGAGGGCGGTCCGATAAGTACTTAGCCTCACCGCCCTATAGCACAACAATCGCAAGAGCAATTTTTTATTGCTTAGAACATCACCGTAGATAGCTACTGTCAAATTTTCAGCCGAATCGGACGCGAAGTTTTGTTTTGACCGCGTGTGGAAGCGAGCGTGTCCGCAGATTTGAGAAAAATGGAAAAAGAACACTATCGGTCGGTGATTTGATTCTTGTTTTTGGAGGGGAAATCGCGCAGCGAAATTAAAGACCGTTTGGATGCTGTATAGGGTGACTCTTTTCCTTCGATGGCGACCGTCAAAAATTGGTTCAACTAGTTTCAACGTGGTCGCACGTCGGTTTTTGATGAGTCACGCCCAGGTGCCCCGAAAACGGCTACCACGGAGGATAACGTAACAAAAATCCACGATTTCGCATTGGCAGACCGCCGATTGAAGTTGCGTGAGATAGCTGACACAGTAGGCATCGCAAAAGACCGCGTGGGTCATACCTCGCATGAATTATTGGGTATGAGAAAGCTGTCGGCGCGATGGGTGCCGCGTTTGCTCACTCCTGACAACATGTGCATCCGTGAGACCACTTCAGAGCAGAATTTGACGATGTTTAGGAGCAATCCGAAGGAGTTTCTGAGTCGTTTCGTGACCGTCGACGAAACATAGGTACACTGGTACACACCAGAGACCAAGGAACAGTCGAAACAGTGGACTTCACCCGGCGAACGTGCTCCAAAGAAGGCGAAGACTGTCCTATCGGCCGGAAAGGTTATGGCCACGGTTTTCTGGAATTCAAAAGGTGTGATCTACATCGACTACCTGGAGAAGGGTAAAACGATTACAGGGCTCTACTATGCCGAATTATTGGGCCGATTCGACGCCGAATTGCAGAAAAAACGGCCCCATTTGTCGAAGAAACGAATGCTTTTCCACCGTGACAATGCACCGGCTCACACCTCCGCCGGCGCCACAGCCAAATTGGTAGAATTAGGCTACGAACTGCTACCCCACCCACCGTATTCTCCGGATTTGGCCCTGTGCGACTTTTTTTTGTTTCCAAATTTGAAAAAGTCACTCGCTGGGCAGAAATTTCAGTCGAGTGGGGCAGTTATCACCGCCACGAAAGCCTACTTTGCACACCTTCAGAAAATGTTTTTTTCAGACGGGTTACAGAAGTTGGAGCATCGCTGGATCGAGTGTATAGAACTCAAAAGAGATTATGTTGAAAAATAAATTGCCATTTTTGAAAAAAAATTGTTATTCTTTTGTAGGCTAAGTACTTATCGGACCACCCTCGTACATACCGTACTGTTAATTATATATAAAATATGAAGGGTGCATAAATTAAGAATTATGTTCAAATGTGGGCTTAATCAATACTGCAAACTAACAGTCTTTTGTAGGATAAGGATTTATATAATCTAATAGCATATTTACTATCAATAAAGCATGTTAAACCGTTTGAACAATTTAAAACACACGACATTTTGTAAAACAGGTTCAAGGTTATAAACAGGTAATTATTACAGCTGTTATTTAAAGAAACAGGTAAAACTGTGTATCTGACATAGATGCATCCCCAGGTGTTTTTCACCCAACTCAAGTTGTCATCTACTAGATTTAGAGAACGCACACACCGTTACTCTAAATTATATATAAAAAAAAATGAAGGGTGTATAAATTAAGACATGTTTAAATGTGGGCTCAATCAATACTGTAAACTAACAGCCTTTAAAAAAAAACAAGGAATCCTATAATCTAATAGCAGATTTATAATCAATAAAGCAAATACACTCAGTTTATCTAAATAACAACCGGATCATTTATAAATTTAAAATATAATGCTGTTCACCTGTTTAAATAGGTCACCAGAACTTGTCTAACAAATAAATGGATTGATTTTAAATTGTGTTTGTTTATGAAGATAGGTTTAGATAGGTTTATTTCATTAAAGTTCAGTTGTGTTTGTTGGTATATACTTTATTTTAATTTTACATATTTAGTACATTATTTCCACATTTTAATACCTATTCTATAATATTATATATGTGTAATCTTATTAATTATGGATTTTTCGGAGTAACATGTCTCAAAAAGTATTCTTAAACAATTAACTGCTTCATTAGGATCGTAATCGTTCTTCTTCTTCTTAAGTGTTAACATATGACGCTTGGAATAATCTCTTCTTGCGACTATTTTCGAACATCTTTCATAACGAAAGTTTTTGATTTCCATGGATACAAGCTCGATATCTACTGAAACCACTTTTGTATGTAAATACTGTGAAGCAATCAGAACATGTGAACATAATGATAGTTTATTATATACTAGCTAACAGTACATAGTTTTCCTAATATTTATAACCTCAGTCATCTATTGAATAATGACCCCAAGCTAATGTGGCAATACCATCAGAACATATAAATCGTTTATCATCATTGAAGGTGAGTGCTCTCTTACATTGTTCCACAGTGTATATCATATGTTTGTAATTTCTGAATGTGTATTGTTTTTGATAAATAATGTCATTATGAAACAAACATTGTTTATAATGGTCACCAGTTAAATTATGGTTAACAACACATTTCTTCACCCCCTTGGCTTTCTTCTTCCAATCTTCATGATCTTCTGCTGTACAGTAGGCATACATTTTCGGGCGAAGAGCTATAAATTCAAACATTAATTTTCCTCCTAATTCATCTTTCATAAGACCTAGAGCTGCTTTATTTTTCAAAGGTATTTCAAATTGGTTGTTAGGACTTAAGTTACTTGTATCAAATTTTTCTATGTTTTCTTTTATATCTTGGTAAACGTCATCTGTATGAATTAATAATATAAAACTATCAGTGTCACAGTAGCATAATGAAACACGATCACTGTATTTTGGTTTCAGAAAATCATAGAAGAATTCATACATTAATAATTTTGAAAGTTCTAAAACAGAAAATCCTATGTAAATAGGTTTATTGTATACAACTTTTAATTTTTCAAATTGTATGGCAACTAAATTTTCTGAAAATACTGAAACACTCTTCATATTTGGTTTAGCAAGCAGTCTTTGAGCTCCTAATCTACGACCAATATCATCCCAGTGATTTACTAACTTTACATCAACCCTTTTGTCAACATTTTCCATTGTTTTACCGAAAACAGCGTTATTCAATAACTTGTAAAAGCTCTTTTCAAAATCATTTTTAGCAGCCTGACGTTTGGAAGTATTTAAATCTATATATTTTTTCAACCAGGCCGATTGTTCAAACTGTATAACTCTATGAATTTGTTTAATTTTTAAACCATGCTTTAATGCTTGCTTTAAGTTGCGGTAATGGACAACATATTTTGTCTTATTATATAAGTTTGGAATAAGTTTTTTAAAATTAAACTTAGATTTTGGTGGCAGTATACTTTCAGCAAAGAAAGGTAAGTCATTGTGTAAGTTGTGTAACAATTTTGGGTATTCAATATCAACTTCCAGAAAGTAACCGGTAGGTGAATTATCATCAAGTTTGGAAAGATCTAAATTTGAAATTTCATTTTTGCTTAACCATTTAAAGCCTTTGTATGGCATCAATTGTGAAAGAGCCCAACCGTATAAATTATTTGCATCCCAGTATGTTATGTAAGTACTTGGTAAATTTTTATTATAGTCTGAAATATATTTATTGTTGGCTTTCGCATATCTACGTGCAGCTTGGCAAATACCACCTCTGATACCCTTCTGCATAAAGTGATACATATCTATATCAGTAAGTAGTTCTAATTCGATTCCCGTAATACGCAACATGGCATCCCAGCTAAGGCCTGCTATCGTAAAATAATGAGCAGGATCAAGTTGATAAGCGGTTATACAAACATTGCGAAATTGTTCAAATATATCTGTAAGAAGTAAAACGTCTGTTTTTAAGTATAAATCTGAGTATTCTTTTAAATTTCTACAGTCAAACGTATTCCACACATTTTCAGCGTGTTTATATTCTTCTTTCGTTACATAATTATTATTTAAACTATCATTAAAGTGTTCCATATGCGGAAGTGAGGTTTCTTTTAACCTTTCGAATGAAACCATATATTTATATGGGAATACACCTTTTCTTCGTAGTAACTTAAATTGATCCTCAATGGGGAAAAATTTTCTTACTTCTTTACACTGTTCATCTTTTAAATTCTCGGCAAGTTTTTCTAAAGAGCTAGTCATAAATCTAAATGAATCCACAAATCTTAATTTCATATAAATTTTATTTTGAATACCTTTCGTATTTTCATATTCACCTACACGTATATTTTTTGTGAAAGCTATATACTTTTCCTTATTTTCAGGTATAATATCAATTTTTTCTTCATCGCAACCAAACTCTTTTATAAAAAGATGTGAATCATAGTTTGATAAATTATGGAAGAAAACTGGAATCATTTTTGGAATTTTATAATTTAAATTACACACTGAATGAGCAACACCTACAAATTTTGAGGTCAAATGATCATGGTCTGCAACTTTGTCTATTTCATTTAAAGGTTTTTCACAAATATGACATAAAGTAGCTGTATCAAATATGAGCTGCTCATTATCAGTTAATTTTGACATTTTTTGTACTTTTCTTAAATAGTCTTTATAAATTCTAATAACATCAGCGCAAAGCTGCTCCACAAACACTTTTGAACAATCTTCTCCTGTATAAGTATAAAATTTACTTAAAGATTCGTCATATGAACATTTTATGTTATAAGCGAAACTATATGGAACATGAATGTGAGTTTTGTTCGTATAACTAGTATCAGGGTTAGATGAACATGTATTAAAAGGTTTTTGTAAAGATTCAAAGTCTGCGTAGACTACAAATGGAATGCGCATTTTTCGCTCATAATTTTGAAATTTTAATATATTTCCCGGAGTCATGTTACCATTTTTATCTAAAACTAATTCACTTGTGGGCATAATGGTATAGACTTTATTACAATCGTTTAAAGTATGTTGTTTTAAAGCTTCTTCCGTTGAAAAAAATATTAAGCATCCGTTACAAATATATTTTTTATTGCAATGAGTTGATATTTGACTTCGTACTAATCTAGATAAATCTTTAATCCATACATAATGATTTTTATTACCTTCATCAAGATATAATAAGTTAATATGTGTTTGTTGAACCTTTTTTGTATGATAAATTGGACCAACTATAACATACTTTTTAGATTCATGCTTATATTCTAAACCATACAAATTTATAGACATATTGTTTAAATTTTCAAATTTTGGTATATCATTTACTTTCATTGGAAAGTCTAATCCTTCATACTTTATAATTTTAGAAAAATGCGGGTAAGATGACACTCTATCTGAATTTTTATTTGCCGGATATAGAGCGGAAACTACAGCCCATAAGAAACAGTAATCATCAGTATTTTGAATGTTAATACAAGCATGTTTGTCTTTAATTTGTTTTGGAAGTTCAACGTATGAAGAGCCTCGTATTGGCTTGTACAGATTAATATTAACTTCTAAATGCGAAATTTCTTTAAATGCCCAACCTGAATCGCGCTCCTGAAATTCTTCACATTTTGTTTTAATTGTAGCACACATCTTATCATAAATATCTGAAAAATAATATCCTGATTGGGTTAAAACTTCAAACTTAGTATTAAACGATTTTAATTCACCGATGTTCTTATTATTCATAAAATACGCATAAAATTCAATATTAAATTTAATCCCAGAATTATGCGATTGTATTATTGTCTTTATTAAATTATAAACAGTATCTTTTGTGTTATATAGAAATTTATCAATATTAATTCCTGATCCGTTTATACGGTAACTCACTATTCGTTTTTTGAAGCCAGAATAAATTTCAACAATATCATCTTTAAAATGTTTAATTGTTGTACTGATATGTTTTTGAGATCTTAAGTGACCGGCGAATTTTATACGAGTTGAAAATTTTTCATTACATTCCTCACACTCTAATAACGTATTAAGATTTTGCTCTTTTGTTGCTATTAACTGTTTATTTATTAATTTTATTTTCTTCGTTAATGGTTCTTTATTGTCATGTTTATGATTCAAAAATTCTTTACCATTAGTAAATTGTAATCCGCAAGTTTCACATAGTTGAATGCTAGAATGATATTTTCTAACATGTCTTGTGAGACTGTCACCGCGAGTAAACTTTATACCGCATAACATACACTTGTATTGGTTTGCAATTTTACTACACATCTTTACATGACGCTTTAAATGATCTTTTCTAGTAAAAACTTTTCTACAGTTATTACATATACTCATTTTGATTTGCTTTTTATGAGTAGCTTTTAAGACAATGAAATATTTAGATTTATTAAAGTAAAATTTGAAAGCGCTGAAAACGTATTCGACTCGATTCTAACCTCACTGCTCACCGGAAGAATGTCAAACACCGACTGTGAGGATATATGTATTAATAAGAATTAATTAAAATATACTCATACCACGAACTTTTACGAAAAAAGTCGATTTTACACGAGCCTGCAAATTGTTGATTACTGTACTCAGTGGCGTAGGTTAAATAGGGTTTTAGTTTGGTTTCGAATATATAGATAAATATTCGCTCTTCTTCTTAACAACTTTCCATTTAATAATTTATACCAAAGAAAAATGTTTTTAAATTATTTAAATTTTTATATTTTCGTACATTTACTTAAAAGAAATTATACAATTGTACCCCTTTCAACAAAAAATTTCGATCACGCTTATGTTTCAACTAGATGCGGGATATGACTCATCACCCAGGTGTTTATGTAATTTCGAATCGCTTTATCCTAAATCTTCTCTCTCTCTCGCTCTCTCTCTCTTCTTGCTTGAGCTAACACCCACCCTTTTCTTTAAACACTCTCTTGTAAGAATGAGCGGGGGAGCGGGGGAGCCAGAACATACTATATTTCCCTACTAAAATTGGGACAATAAAAAATAAATCAAGGGTAAACCGCAGCGCAAATGGAATGACGAAATTGAAAACTATCTAGATCAAATAGAATTGAAATTCATTTAATAGTTGAAGGGATAAAATAGAAAATCAATCAATGTTAGCAGCCGGTAGACGAAAAAGGATTAAATAAGTAAATAATAATTGTAGAATGAAAATTGTTTCGGTCTTCATCGTCACCCAACCAAAAACAGAGTGGTTTTGCTGGCTTGGAGAAGATATGGAGGAATTTTGGGTTGGGGGTTGTAAGTTGACCTGTATAAGTATTAAATTTGAATAGAGTATTTCAGTAATTTTTAATTGTTTTATTGATAGTATCAACAAATTTTTACTTAGTTCTGTTATGTTGTTTTGTGCGAACAAATCTTTATTTGCTTTAGTGACTATGAGTATGGTTTTTTTATGTCATTTTTAATTGATTTGATATTTTTTTTAAATTTGTTATTTATAATGATATTATTTCTTTTGATGGATATGCTGACCTTGTTTTCTCGTAATTATTAAAATATATTAAAGGTACTACAAACTTAAAACTAGAATTTAACAGAAATGGAAGTTGTGGCCTCCGTAGATATAGCGATTCTGATTATGGAAATAAAATCAATGAAAGGCATTTAATAACTAGTTCTTGTATTAAGTTACAAGGAACTCTAATTTCTATAGCCGTCTCTAAGATCGAAGCAGAATATATGGCTTTATCATTTACTGTAAACAATTAGATAACAAATATGAAAATGAGTTCTCAAAAATATTTTGTGACAACTTAGGTGCGATAAGTATAAGCAAAATTGAAACCATTACAGAAAATTCAACACATATTTATGTAAAATCTCGCTCTATGAAAGAACAAAGATTTTAATGTAGGAAAATACTGACGAATGATATGCCCGTTGGTGTCTCTATCTTACCTTTAATTAAAGTACTTTATCCTATATGTTTTCGGTTACAAAAAGATTAATATTTAATTTTCTTATTTATTTTTAAATATAAGAAATACGTATTTAAGGAGATGTGTTGAAAATAAATAAATATTTCTTTTATAAATTAGATTAAATAGGGTCCTAAACCATTGTCGAAATATTATTATTTTGCAATATAATATGAAAATATACATGCATTATTGCGTATTAGTGAAAATATTTTATTAAAATATTACTTCGTTCGCGAGTTATAAGAGATTAAATTTAGTTGCGACACATGATATTTCGTAATACGTGTTTAATAATTTTATTGGTTGCTTTGCCTGATTTAAAAAAAAAATCGCGCGCTCGCATTTCTTAGAACTTGCGGAAGGAAGACATATAGGACGCCTGGCAGTCTTAAAATGTTAATATATGTTCTTGTTTTTGTTACTAAAAATTAATCTTAATTATGCCTAATAATAATTTTTTATTCATATAAATATAAATTTATATATGAACATATTTTATCCTATACAAGTCACAGTTTAGTCATCACTGTCGAAGACATATCACCTAATGGCCCAAAATTTTCACTTTCAAAGTTGATATCTCGCTTTTTACGAACGATTAATAAAAGTATATTTTGTTAAAATTTATTTCATCAAGAAATAAATAAAGATACATATTTTTCAACAAATGTAATTCAAGAGTTTTATTATAGATTGGGTTATTGTTTAGCATATTTTGTAATTTTTTATAATATTTAAATATAATATTTCTGTCAAGTAGTTGAACAGAATAGTTCTCTTTTTACTGTTTTGTGGTATTGCAGATGTCCAATGAAGCCTTATCGAAACTTCAAAGCCTGAAGTACGTTACGATCTAATTCGAATTTTTATAGAATTTATTACAGTAATAATATGAAAAAATATGTAAAAATGGATAATTAACCTATATACTTTAAGTTTGTTATTATTTATTCATAAATGTATTCCTGTTTAAACTTTACCTTCAAAGTTTTTGTTTGTTCATTAGTGACACATTATTTGTAATTAGCTAAGTACCATTAAATTTATGTGATAAACTCAGAAAGAATAATATTCTAGAATTATTTTTAATATGTATTTTAATAATATCGTACCGGTTTCAAATTTGTTCATCTCATTTATTTTAGTACAAACTATAATTTGTCAAAATATACTGTTACCGAACAGTGAAATCGAGCAAAAAGAACATGATGAAGTATAGTGAAGTTGTCAAATGTGGTTAACAATCCATATTCTTTATTAGTTTCCGCTATTGAGATAAAAAACCCTCAATTTCTTGAAATAAAAAATACAAAAATTATATATGGCGTGAATCGAAATTTACAACTAATATCCAAATGGATAATTTTTAACAGAGTTATTCTTGTATTAAACACTTTTAAACAATTTGAATACTGGTTAAATCAATTAAAATTATTACGATCTTGGAATTCGGAAGGCAAATTTATTGTTGCTCTTTTAAAAGAACAAAATACAACAAAAATATTTGAGAAATCATGGGAGTACTTTGTTTTGAATATAAATGTAGTAGTAGTGGAAAATGGTACACCAAACGTCTATACTTATTTTCCTTACATTGATAGAAATTGTAAGCCTAATTTAAACCCAAAATTGCATTTTATATGTAATGTTAATTTGCCAGAAGATATTTATCCGCATAAAATTCCTAAACACTTTCACGGCTGTAATATGCGAATAAAAACATATAATTTGCCTCCTTACACAATGAGTTGGAATGTTAACAGATACAAGCCCAGAGAAGCTGGTATAGAAATCACTATGATGGAATATTTATCAAAACAATTGAAGTTTTCCATAAACTATCTCAAGCATAACTACCCAAATTGGGGCCAAAGACTTCCGAATAGAACTTACACTTTCATTTATAACGACACGATTCACAAGACAGTAGATTTGATAATGGGTATGGTTCCAATGGATATAAGTTTATTTGATGATTTTGAACATTCTGTTATATATTTTTTGGATATGATAGTGTGGTGGGTTCCTACTGCTGCAAAGATACCTAAATGGAAAAATGTAATGAAATTATTTAACGTTACTATGACTACAGTGTTGTATACAACCTTTATATATCACCGTGGGATAAGTTATACCATATCGCACTCATTTTAGTTATGTAATGGACTTGTTAGCCCAATGAGTGCTTTAATGAAATTATTACCACACTAGTGCGGTAATGAAATTGACAACTCACAAATTCAAGAAAAGATATTATTTATTGTTTATAAATATTAACAACACAATTTGAACAATTATACAAATTAACACCTTCGTTAACACTGGCCGTTTTTACTTGTGTGCTTGTACAACTGGAATTAGTTACCGAGACGGTGGCATCAGATTTTTCGGATGATACTGCTCCATTCTTCCCCAAAATTTGGACTGCGATTTTCTTCTTATTCTCAGCAGAAGTCTGTATATAGCCTTCCGCAACGGAATCAGAACGCCATCCACCGTGCCTTTTTATGTCGCGGAGATCTGCTCCTGCATTTGCTAACATTGTAGTGGAGGTGCGCCGGAAACAATGACCAGTAAATTCCTTTGCATCAGGCAACCCCAAAAACTCTGCAATTATTTTCGGCTTGCTTCCTATTGTATTTATCCCAATAGGTTGATTCGTGCATCGACCATTTCTGTATGCCAGAAAAAAACGATCATTGGAACAAATTTTAGGACGAAGTTTCACGTAATTTCTGACAGTCTGAACTAAATTAATACCATCAATATTTCCAACCGTTATAAAAAATTCTCTACTTGTATTAGTTTTGGTATCCGGAATTACGACTCTAAAACATGATCCTTCATCTATGACGTTGCTTATCCTCAGAAATGTAAGCTCCTCTCTTCTGCATCCACCCGCCAAACCAAAAATCAGAACAACCTGAAAATTATTATATGTTATAACCAATAAAATACATGATTCACTGTGTATATGACTAACCTTCATGCATAAATATTTCTCGTTCCCTGCTGTCTGCAAGAATCTAACAGTATCTTCTCTGTTTAGAACTTTAGACTTTTTAGGTTTATAACCTTTTGCTATATTTTTCAGCAAAGCTGTGAGATTGACATATTTTTTTATATCAATGCGCTTCTTGATCGATATTTCCGTCTTCAGCATCGAGTACAGTGTTGCCACTTCTACCGATTTTTCGGTAGATCTACCGATTTTCTCATCAATCTACCGATCTACCGAAAAACATTGATTTCTACCGAATTATTTTGTCAAGATAAATGTCAAAATAAATTTCAGACTGCCAAAAATTTTTAATTGAAGATAGAAAATGATTAAATTCCTCGCCGCTCTTCCCTCTATTGACAAATTAAAATAACACATCTCGGGGAATTCCCTTGGTAAATCCCCGAGTCGCCGACGCCAACAAAACTTTCTCTTTTAGTTTATTCCTCCCTTACGAGAAACTTGCTTGTACGCGATTTATACAGATTGCTGAAATTCAAAATATATGCAGCTGATTTTTTTATGAAAACGTTAAAAGGTATGTATATATAGGTATCTTTATTAAACTATTTATTGCATTCAATAAAAATATTTATTTTTAGAAATCAAAATTATTGAAATTGTTTTTGTACGTTTGGTGTGCAATGGATTCATCCAGTGATTTAAGCGATTTTGAAGGATCTTCAACTTCAATTTCTAAGAAGAAAAAATATTCTCAAATTTATAAGGTTGAATGGGAACAAATTCCTGAATTTAAGGGTTGGCTTACAAAAAGTAGTAAGGGGGAGAAATTTGCCAAATGTTCTACTTGCGACAAAGACCTTAATATTTCCAGCGGAAAAGACGCTGTAATAAAACATAAACTTTCCAAATTTCATTTACAAAAAATAAAAGTTCTGCGCAGTCAACAATCTATTGGCAAATTTGTTATCGACACATCGGACAAAAATTCACTGGATCATAACATTAAAGAAGGTAAAATTTATTTTACTTCGTAATTTTCTGTTTGCTGCATTCTCCAAAAATTTTGCAAATCATTAGTCAATCCTTATTATTTACTAAAACTAATTATATCAAATTGTTTCAGCTGAAATTAGACTATGTGCTCTGGTGGCGGAGCATAATTTACCAATGCTTTTAATGGACCACTTACCTAAGTTATGCGCCGCAGCATTTCCGGATTCAAAAATTGCCCAAGGGTTAGCTTGCGGAAGGACTAAGACGACGGCCGTAATCACCAATGTAATTGGTGATGAAAATTTCAACAACATATGCGAAAATTTACGAAAAAAGAAATTTTCAATAATTATCGATGAATCTACAGATTTATCCACAAAAAAGCACCTTTGCATTGTTGTTAGGTATTTAATGAAAGATTTTGTAAAAGATATATTTTTTAAATTAATTAAAGTCGAAAATGCTACTGCTGTGGCAATTTATAATTTGATAATTGAAAACTTTATTAAATATAACATACCATATAAGCAAAACTTGATTGGATTTGCTTCAGATGGGGCCAATGTGATGTTTGGAGCACATCACTCAGTTGTGAAAATGTTACAAAATGATGTGCAGGGATTATTTGTTATGAAATGTATATGTCATTCTTTTCATTTGTGCGCATCTTACGCCTGCCACAAACTTCCCATACATTTAGAAGATTTGGCAAGAGATATTCATAATTATTTCAATAGTAGCCCAAAAAGAAAAATGGAATTTACAGAATTTCAGTCATTTTGTAACGTAAAAATTCACAAATTGCTCAATCCATCACAAACCCGATGGTTATCTCTTGAAAGTGTTGTAAAAAGAATATTAGAGCAATATGAACCTTTGAAATTATACTTCATTGATATTGTAAGTAGCAAAAATGAAGTCTCAGCTGCAGAAAATATACTCCAAAAATTACAAAACTTAGAGAACAAATTATACTTTCAGTTTTTGGATTACGTTTTACCATTATTTAATCAATTAAATAGAGAAATGCAGTCCGAATCACCAAAAATACATCTTTTATATGAAAAAGTAACTACTGTATTACGAACACTTTTTGATTGTTTCCTTAAAAGAGATTATATAGTTAAAGTACCTATTGCCGATATTGATTTTAGAAATCCAAGGAACTTTGTATCTATTGAAAAAATGTATTTTGGGGCAAATGTGGCTGTTACACTCAGAAATCCTAACAATCTTACAAATAATCAAATTGAATCCTTTCGACTACGTTGTTTAGATTTTTATATTGAAGCCTGTAAACAAATAACATTAAGATTTCCTTTAACCAATAACGTAATACAAAAACTGAGTATTATTAATCCAGAAAAAGTGAAACAAGGAGATATTCCGACAATAGTTGATGTTGCTTTGTTATTTCGGAATTTGATTAATGAGAATGAAATACAAAATTTGGACTCTGAATGGAGATTATTGCGAAATAACATAGAAATGCACAAATTCAGCGATGATGTAGAATTATTTTGGCAGTCTGTTAAAAAAATAACCACCGGAGATAATACTCCGGCATTTCCCAATTTAGTTAAGTTCATAGAAAATCTTTTATGTTTACCACATTCATCGGCAAATTGTGAAAGAGTTTTTTCAACTTGCAACTTGTTGAAAACAAAACAACGAAATCATCTTGAAACAAATACAATCTCTGGTTTGCTATATGCAAAACAATATATGGGAGAAAATGTATGCTACAATTTTAAAGTAGAAAAAAATCTTATTTCAAAAATGACTGACGCAAATTTAAAAGCAAAAAGTAGTTATGAAGATTAATAATGCTTTTATAATGTATATAACAAAACAGAAATTGTTAATATTTTTTAATAAATAAAATTATTCATTTATGTTAGTGTTCTTTATTAAAAAATCCCTTCATTAAAACATGACATATTTGGCAACATAGGTAGCAGGTAGGTAAAAAAAAAAATCTACCGAAAATTGTCGAAATCTACCGAAAATTTCCGAGCAATCTACCGAATTCCCCACATCTGAACGTGGCAACACTGATCGAGTAGTAACACCAAAGAGATGAGGGCTTCTGGCTGTTACTTAGTTCTTTAAAATATACTAGTAATGCCTTTTCGCTGGTAATGTTTTCTATGTTTTTCAAATTGCACCATTGCTCATATTTTTTAAATGCCAATTCATATTTGGCTCCAGATTTTGATGGGACAAGTCCGGATATTACATTATTTGCTTCTTCCTCAATACTTACGGGCACATCGGACGTTTTTTCTTCAGAAGAACAGCCTGGCAAACTCATTTTCGAAGAAAATCACAACAAAACGGTTTGACATCAGAAAAATTTATTTAGAATAACAGTTTGTTGTTATTCGGTAACTAAGACACGATCATAGACTACTAACGCTTTTCTGTGATTTTCAAACAAAATAGATCCTATCGTCTTCTTGATTAATTTATTTTTTATCAAAGTGAAGCTATTTTGAAACAATTTTAACGGTGATATATAAAACTTTGTACGATATTCGTGGGGTACTACATTATTAACGCACTATGTGATTACCCTAACTCGCCCTACGGGCTCGTAGGGCAATTCACAATACGTGCGTTAATAATGTCTATACCCCACTTATATTGTAAATAACTATTATGATATGTGGATTATTTTGGTTTGCAATAGGACGCACTACAGAGCCATCTAGTTACTATAGAGACATCACTGGTAGCTTCATGGCCGTTTGGCAAATATTTCTCAATTTTACTATAATTTCTCCTAAAGTAGGTCATAAGTCACTAGTGAGCTAAATATATTAGCTCACTGTTTTTTGGTTCGTATCATAGTAACTACGTTATAAAACCTTCTCTACACTATTTTGTTCCTAAATGTCATTTCGAAATTCCATCTGTCAAAAATCTTATATGTATTTTATATCAATGATTAAAATGTGTTGGATAAAATGTTGTATGGCACACGTGTGTTAATTACCTAAGTCACTTGAAAAAATACCACACTCGGCCTAACGGCCTCGTGAGCTAAACTTTTCCCACGTGACCAGTGGCGTATTATCCTACAAGCCCACAAAGCCCGGGCTTGTAGCGCAAAAATTTTAGGGGCGCAACAGCAGTTTATTTATTTTTTATTATTTTTTAATTAAAATTAATTTGAAACATAACTGTAACTGTAAAATTTATTAAAGTTTTGAGCTAAACCGCAGTTGACGGACACCTATGAAGTTAGCGGTTGATTTTCGGCGATTGTCGAGCGTCTGAGCGTGTTGAACATTGCGAGGTTGCGCGTTACCATCGTGAAGAACCGACACCGCGCACTCCACGCAGATAGAAGTTAAAACGAGCTGTTGCTATGAAATTCGGGGAATTTTGACATTGTTTGTTGCATTTTACATTGTTATTCGCTTGTTGGTGTTGTGTTCATTGTTCGGTATTCCATATTCGATATTCGGTAGTTATTCCTATCGTATGTTGATGTTACAGTAATAGAGAGTGCTGTGATAGTTTATTATACGAGTCATATGAGTGGTATAAACAAAAAAATGACTGGTGCACAATTCCGAAAAAAAGCTAAGGAAAAAGCTGAAAAAGTAGAGAACCTTTTACAAAAAATAAAGAAAATATATACCTTTTTCCTGGCTTCACCGCCACCAGAAAAAGAGAATATTACATCTTCATCGGCCTCAAGTGAAGCAGATACATATACTGAACAGATTCATGGTTTCAGCGATACCAGTATTGTTATAAAAATATCAACATTTAAACCTACTTAAGAAGCTAAAAGCTAAAAATATAACAGGTGTATTTCCCAATGTGAAAGTAGCACTAAGAATCTTCGCCTGTAAAGCAGTGACTAACTGTTCAGGAGAAAGATCGTTTTCGACCCTTAAAAGAATAAAATAGTATATTATTTAACAAGCATAATATGTAGGCTATATTACACGAGGATGTAATTAAAAATACGAGCGATAGTGAGTAGTCTTAATCATCCGAGTGTAATGTAGCCATATTATGCGAGTCAAATACTATACTTTATCTACAACTATCAGGCACATAAAAAATCTGATAATTATTTGTTAAATATTCAGTTAACTGTTAGTAGTTCATATATAGCTTAACAGATGGCGCCACAGTAGCACTTAAATGTCAAAATAACTATTCAAATTGTATTTACTATACTTTTATAATCATTCATATTGATATTTTTAATAAAAAATATATTATTAATAAATTAACAATTTATTAAAATGTTATGTGTTAAATTATATGCTCTATTTATTACAGAAAAGTGTAGCGTGCAATATAACTTTTCATATTACACTTGTGTAATATGAGTAGTATATTATATGTAGTATCACACGTATAATGTACCCATATTTCAATAGTTGTAGATAAAAATATTTAAGGCCGAAACTGTCAAACTCAAAATTGAGCAGTTTAGCTATAATGGCTACTGAAAATGATTTACTGAATAATCTAGATTTTGCGCAGATTATTGAAACGTTTGCGATTAACAAATCTCGAAAAAAGTGTTTTAATTAATATAATATATTTCTATGTTTTTTTGTTTTATCACATAATGTGGCTGTGTTTATATTTCTTATGTTCCTGTTTGTCTTTTATAGTATAATTTTTGTTACATTCTTTATGTATATTGGAGTTTTTGTTTATGAAACAATACAACAATAGTAAGAAACAGAAACTGAAAATTTTATTTAATTAAATAATGATGCAATAAAGTCTATATGGCCATATATTTGTACTAGGTTAGGTATATCTTACTTAAAACATAAAAAAAACTATAATCAAAAAGGGCGCAAAAGGTTCCGGGCTTTGGGCGCTTATATTGCTTAATACGCCACTGCACGTGACTTATCTGTAATGTAACACACTTGTACCATAAATAACTATTATAGTACTATTTAATGAACGTAATGAAAAAGCATGGATTTAAACTTGAGCTGAAGAATGAAGTGATGATGTCAATGATGAAGAACTGGTATTAAATCTACGAGACGACAATGCCATGCGAGTATTGATAACGGAAGATGTAACTCATCCAGAACGGAGTAAAGCTCAGTTAGATGATAGCTTCTGTGAGGGAAACATTGTCACGCTCCAGCCGAAAAATGATGACGCCAAAACTAGTACTGGAGTTGAAATTGGAAAGGCCTAGCTCAAAGCCAACAAGATAATCCCAGTTCGACTAATGAACATAAATTTTTGTTCCGTTGTACTAAAAAAAGGGACCACAGTAGGTGAATGCTCAACGGTATCATCGATTATTTGAAATGTGAAAGCCAAAGACAGCACATCCTCTGAAGTTCCGGATATACTAATCAAGGAGCTGTCATCTTTGTTTCAGGACTTGACCACGGACCAGAAAACCAAGGCTAAGAACTTAATTGGGAACTTTCAAGATGTATTCAAATTTGACAAAAAGGACAAAGGACGAACCAATGTAGTCCATCATAAAATAGACAGCCAAACAGCAAGAAGACGACCACTGGTTAAGCGGGAAGCAGCGGAAGGAATTATTAAGGACATGAGGACGGAAGGTGTGTTCGAACCTTCAAACAGTCCATGGGCTTCACCAGTAGTACTAGTGAAAAAGAAGGATGGCTCTACAAGATTTTGCGTCGATTATCATCAACTTAACAACGTGAGAAAGAAGGATAGCTACTAGCTACGCCGAATAGATGATACACTGGAGACATTGGCAGGATCAAAGATCTTCTCTACTCCTGATCTAAAGAGCGGATACTGACAAGTGGATTTAGACCCAAAAGACAAAAAAAGAAGTATTTACCATCGGTACTGGTCTGTGGCAATTTACTGTTATGCCGTTTGGGCTCTGCAATGTCCCTGCAACGTTTGAACGACTCATAGATACAGTGTTGGCTGGACTGTCGTGGAAAACATATTTGGTTTGCCTCGACGATATTGTGGTAGAAAAAACGTTCGAGGACTACATGAAGAATTTGGAAGATATTTTCCAAAGATTGAGGAAGGCTAACATGAAGCTCAGTCCAAAGAAGTGTCACTTATTCCAAAGAGAAGTTCATTATCTTGGACACGTAGTTTTTGGTAAGGGTATTGCAGTTGACCCGGAGAAAATAAGGGCTGTGAGTAACTGGCCAGTACCGAGATATAAGCACGAATTGAGAAGTTTCCTTGGTCTCTGTACATACTACCGACGTTATGTACCTGGATTTACCAGCATAGCGAAGCCATTGATAAGGCTTACTTATAAAGAAGAATATTTATCTGGGAGATGGACTGTCAATCCGCATTCAAACAACTTAAATATTCCTTGACCAGCGCACCTGTCCTAAGTTATCCTTTACCATTCATTTAAGTATCAGAAGATACAGATGCCAGCAATATTGGAATTGGTGGCGTTCTGTCCAGGATACAAGATACGGCCAAGAGGTTATTGCCTATTTTAGTAAGACCTTGTCAAAATCAGAGAGGAATTATTGCGTCACCAGAAAATCACTTCTGGCAGTCGTGAAATCCGCGGAGCATTTCTACAAATATTTGTACGGTAGAAGATTTCTCATAAGAACTGACCATACTGCTCTCAAATGGCTGCTACAATTTAAGAATCCTGAAGGTCAGGGAGCTAGATGGATTGAAAGATTGCAAGAATATAATTTTGTTATCGACCATCGGGCAGGTACAAGCCATCGTAATGCTGACGAATTATTAAAAAGATCTTGCTAAGAAAAATGCAAGCATTACAGCCGTCTAGAAAAAAAAAACTCTCCACCGTCGCCAGAACAACAATAGTCAATGATAGTTGGCAAACCGAAGACCTTCGCAAGGGCCAAGAGAATGACTCGGACTTGAAGATTATACTGGATTGGAAACGTGGCGTTAGCAGACCAGTTTGATAAGATGTTGCACGACACTCATAAAGTGTAAAATCGTACTGAGCGCAGTGGGACTCTAATGCGTTTGAAGAGGGCCTCCTGAAACGTGTCGTAGAAAATACAGATGGTACAGCTGATAATCCCTAGAAAAAGAGTACACGAAGTATTGCAAGACTGTAACAAGTCTAAGTCAGCACATTCTAGTGGCACCAATTAAGTTAGTAGGAAATGGATGTAATACATAAATAATGTTGTGTAAAAGTAAAACTAATATTTTCTGACTTAGTACTTGTTGTTCATAGTATATATAGTGTAAGGTAATGGTTGTAAAAGAGAAGAGAAGAGAAAGAGAGAAGCCAGAAGTAGAGTGGTATAGTCAGTGGTAGACGGCGGTGGTGGACAGAAGTGTCATTGGAGAAGAAACCAAATGTAAAACATTATTTATTATATTATTTATACTTTTATACAAATGTGAGTATTCTATTTAATTTAATATCCATCTCCTAATACTTGCTCCGTATCTGGTCTGACAAAGAACCCATTTATATATAATTTGTAGTACATATTCTTTTAAGGAGAGGGTCACAAACTGGTAGCAGAGGTCCTGTAAGAATGTTACAAGTTGGTAGTAATGAAAGTTATTGAAAGGACGTGCTACAGTTTGATGGCGCCAATATCCTTTCGAAAGAAGGTGTTACAAGACATCCATGACAAATCTGGTAGAGGACATTTTGAAGTGAATAATACCCTCGAGAGATTACGGCTACGACTCTACTGGGTAAATTGCAAGGAAGATGTTACAGGACATTTTGAAGTGAATAATACCCTCGAGAGATTACGGCTACGACTCTACTGGGTAAGTTGCAAGGAAGATATTACAGAGTGGTGCAAGAAATGAGTGGTCTGCGCGGGAAGTAACGGGCTACATACGAATAACGTTGGAAGTCCCTTTGAACGCGTTTCGATTGACGTGGCCGAACCATTCCCAGAAACTGACGCGGGATATAAATACATAGTGGTAGTAATGGACTTTTTTCCTAAGTGGATCGAAGCCTTTCTATTACCAAAGCAGGAAGCCGTAACGGTCGCTTAATTTTTGGTAAAAGAATGCATCTGCCGATTTGGAGTACTGCGAGAAATACATTCCGACCAAAAAAGGAATGTCGAGTCTCCTCTGTTCCAAAATATCTCTAAAATATTAGGGATCAAGAAAACCAGAAATACTGCATTACATCCGCAATCTGATGGCATGGTTTAACGGATGAATAGAACAATAAACCGGTATTTGTCGAAGTTAGTATCTAACCATGAACAAGACTGGGACTGACATCTTCATCTGTTCTTGTTAGCTTACCGTTCATCCGTGCACAAGACAACAGGGCAGACACCAGCTAACATCTTATTCGGGCGGGAGTTGCGCTTACCATGCGACCTGATATTTGGCAGTAAACCCGGCGAAGATCTTGCCGGGGAGGACTACGTAACTGAATTACGGAGAAGAATGAATGACATTCATGAAAAAGTCCGTGTAAGTATACAAGGTGCCAGCGATCGGATGAACGACCAGTACGACATCAAGGCTGAAAAAAGTGGATATCAACCTGGAAATTTGGTGTGGCTTAACAATCCACAGAGGCGTCGCGACTTGTCGCCTAAGCTGCAAAGGAATTGGGAAGGTCCTTACGAAATCGTCACGAGGATAAATGATGTGATCTACAGGATTAGGAAAACACCTAATGGAGAGCCGAGATTAGTCCACTTCAACAGGTTAGCCCATTTCGCTGGTGATAACTATGACGATCATCGTGGAGTGGCGATTCGCCGGGTTGTAACTGAGGAACCCACATTTGGAGATTTTAATGGAAAGCCATTCCACTGGTCACAAGGCACGGTTTGGCGTGACAAGAGAAGAACAACGAGATCTGTTCACCGTGTCCCCAGGCTATTCCCTCGCTCATTGTGTAGCGAAAGACATTAAAAAGTCCCGCGGCATCGCTTTAATCTTTAAAAAAAAATTTGGACGAGTATGAAAACTGGCCAACCAACGTCCATCCGTCGGAAAAACGCTACTACGGAAGGACGATAACGTAGAACACTAGCGGTACATTTACTATCTGGTTACGAAACAATATTCAAATGAGAAGCTGTCATACCGCAATTTATGGGACTCGCTGTGGAAGATAGGCTGTGGGCTAGATGGTTTAGATTGGAGGATTGTTAGAAGCATGTTAGAGACAGTCTTCCTGTCACGAAAGGTCCGCTCGCTTCCCATTGTTCTGTTTTCCAGAGGGTTCGCGAACATACAGGAACTTAATTGTTCTACCATAAAAACCTCGATCAGGAGATCGCGAGAACAGTCTAATATTGATACGAATAGTGATCGTTGGTGATATAAATAAATAGATGGTGATATAAATATTGCGTAGTTTTTTCTTAGTGTTTAAATATAATTATATAAATCATATTTCGCTTATTAAACTTATGGTGCAATTCTGTGTCACAACCTATAAATTTGTAAATTCATAAATCTGTAGCTTACAGAAAATTCGTGAAAGTGTTCTTTACAGATTTATGAAAAATGCAATTCTGTGTGCACATCTATAACACTTAAAGTTACAGATTATTTCTTATGAAAAAGGGTTCTTCACGGTTGCTACATATATTTTGACATTTCTTAAATGTTGCCAACTATATATTTATGCTTTTTATTGGTATTTAATTTCTTCGTGAATACTATTATAATAGTATCAAGGATAGTTATTTTACTCGTAAATAATAGTAGTATATATTATTAATTATTTCTCCCTGTACAAAGTAAATGCAAAAAATATTCAGATAATTTTTTTTCTTTAAATTGAATTAAGTTGGTATCTTACTCATTTTTATAAAAATAACTACCTACTTGTTTTTTGAAGAAATTATAGGTTATATTTTCAAATACGTGTAGTGTCAGTGTCAAATTTTAACATGATGTATTATAAATTATTATACTCATAATGTTATTATATTTATTTTATTAAATAAATTTTGTTTGTAACGTTTTTTATTTTTAGTGCTGAACACATACAAACAGTTTTTAAGTAAGTTATTAAAAAATAAAAACAACCAAAAATACCACTAAAGACAGATATGAAATGTATTTGACGCTAACAAATTCCTGAAATCATTAAGTTTCTATTGTACAACTTTTTTAGGTTAACGCATTTAACAAAATTATTTCCTATTACGATCCTCTTCTACAAGCACTCCAATAAATAAAATTCTGATCTGATTATTCAGTTTAAAATAAAAAAAAATAGTTTTTTCACTATTTAACATATAATATTGTAGTATTCAGACCTTACAGGGAAGAAAACTGTCACTGTAAATGTTTTACAAATCGTAAGAGAGTTATGAGAAACTATAAGCTACGAGTTATGCATAGAATTGCTATCTAACCGTAACGACTTACAGGTCTTACAGATTTTCTTACAGGTCTTACAGATACGCACAGAATTGCAGCATTAGTTACATAAATATTCGTGTTTCAATTGTTTCTTTACACTTCACCTAAATAAATAAAACAGTATAATAACAATAAAATGGAGAAAATTTCCTACCATCATTATTACCTGGAAATTTTATGTTGCTAATTTCTTGCGGGAAACTTTAAGGTAGTAACTGAATAACTTGGTTATATGTATAATTTTTCCGGTCACTTACCAGGACTTCAATACGAATGGGAGCAGTTAGGCACTGTTATTCCACCTAATTTTTCACCCTCCAACTGTTTTCCAAATGTAAAATTTCAAATTTGTATTTCATTTTATACCTCTTAATTATATCTGCTTTTCTTCCTCGCACTGATGCACCTCTATTTTTAAATCTTAATTTTAAATGGGACAATTTTCATCGGTTGTAATTCATTTTATGCATAATTTTATAAAATTTTAACGTCGTAAACTAAATTAGACTGTAATAGTACGTAAGTTTATGCGAACTCTATATAAATGATTAAGGCATTTTTCATAACAGTGTCTATACTGTAGAAAGCACAATATCATTGTTTTGTTTTCCTTACGATGTCGAAGGAACAGGTATATCTGCACTAGTTACTACACTAGCACGAGCACAATCTGTAGATTAATTATTTTCAGTCACAAAAAAATTGTTTAGTGATCCTTTAATTGTTTTTTGTTCTTTATTTTGTCGAAGTTTTTGATGTCTATATTGGCACCAGATAAACGTCTAGTTTTTCTGCCAGTTATTTTTTTGAAAATTATTTTATATTAATTAGCGGTAGATACTAGACAGTGGTATTTATAGATGTAGTTTATTATTATATTTTATTTATATAGTAGTAGTGTAATATGGAAGCATTGTCAGTCATCTTCATGGAGAGTAAGCGAAGTAACGAGGATGAGTATATTTTTGTACATTACCGATGTTAAAATTACATACTTATTGCCTTTTGTTTATACAAATTAAACAACACGTGAGGCGGTGCGGTAACCCATAGTACCATGAAGTGACGGGTCGTTTGTATCGGCAAAGATCAGTGGTGTACTTACGTTTTTAAAACATCAGTTGTGATCAATTATTATAAGTATAAATGAAACTAACTAAAGGGAAAATCTGGTTGACTAACAAAGCAGTTCAGCTCAGCGATACATGTTCGGACCATTTATTATTTAATTATTATCAGATAAAAATATTATGATTGATGTGTCATACACATGTAAATAAATTAATTTTGAAACGTTTTCTTAAATGAATTACAACAATTTGTCCGCCCTTTAGATTAGGCCGCCTGCGTGCAACGCCCACATTGCACAATAGGTCGCGCCGCTCTTGTTTTTTTGCATATATGCAATCCAGCGGTAGTTGTTGACGTTGTCATTCTTATCTTAAATTAAATAAAAAAAGTTAACTTTTGAAAACAATTTTACCTTTCAAATTAGGTTTCAAGAAAGCCCTTCATGACCTGGTTTTTAGGCTTGCTTTATGTCTCTTCCATTTCTTCGTTAGTGTGAACTAAAAAAACTAAATTTTAAATAGATTTACTTACAATACCGAGGAATTGAATGCAAAATTACCTGATATTGTTTCAACTGGGAGACTTGGTTCAAGTAGCATGGGGTCGCCTTTGCATGAAAGTTAACCTAATATTCCCATTAATTTGTATCCTATACCGTTTAGTTCATTATTTTTCCCTTTTCCACCACTTGTTCCTTGTTGGTGAATTTTTAATACACGGGCCTTGGCTCTGACTTTAGATTTGTAATCAATAAATGTCTGAAATTGAAATTTTTATTAGTATTAAATACAAGAAAATATGTAAAATTTAGTTATATTTTCCATTATATTACCCTTTTTCATTGTTCCGTAGGTTTACTAGCTCCTGGAGTGATATTTAAAAATTGAGGTAGATTCTTCCAATATCTGTAAACTGCATTAGTTTCTTATGAGGATAATTTCTCCAACACCATTGTCTTGTGTTCATCAATAAAATTGACAATTTCTGATAATAGTTCATTAGTACATTTCCAACTTTTTTTTGTATGTTTCCATGATCTTAAATGTCTGCGATTCACTCATTGACATTTGCTGTTTTAAAATTACTCGCATGTAACCACCAACGACGCACGTATTAATCGTAAAACACATGTGTACCAAACTTGTATATGTATTTCAGTCAGCAATGTTCTTAAAATAACAATCACATTTCATTTTTAGTAATATTCGGTTGTAGGAAAAATATTGTATGCAAATGTGTATAATATAGTGTTCTTTATCTCGTGCTATAATTTCCGTTAAATAGCATTCAACTAAAAATCATTTACTTTACACACTAGTTACATAAGTAACTATTTTAAATTCATTTCTTAACTGAATTTAGTGTTTAGATCCTAAATACAAAACAAGTTTTAGACAAAATCAGGCATAACAAAGCTGAATAAAAATTATCCATCTTGTTACAGGTCGTGGACGTGTGCATTTAATTATTGGGATTTAATAATGTTTAGAGTACAATAAAGTAAAAAATAGAATAATATTTATGGATTTTTTTATTCAAATACTAATACATTATTTACAATAACATACACACTTTTAAAACCAAAATAATATATGTTACACTTATTAAGGTTTAAGATACACAATTGAATTTTCACATTGGTTTCCACATATTCATAAATACCATATGTCGGTAATGACTGACGGCCTAGTTAGTGATAGTGACTTTGGTTGGGTGTATGGTGTTGCCCCAGAGAGGATGTGTCCCGTCGCCGGTGCGCTGGGTACGTGCCTTTACCATTTCGGAGTCGGTTGTGTGCATGTCGTAGGCTAAGCCTAACCAAGCACACGCGTCTAGGAACACCGCTGTGAAGTTTAGACTGTAGCGACCCAGCTCCGATGCGCGGTAGTCTCTTGGGAATGCATGGTGGTAATTGTGCCAGCCTTCGCCGCCATTTAACGCTGATACTGTCATGGTTTCTACTGCCCATAAGTTCCTGAAAAGTAATAGCACTAATTTATAAAGATAACGACTAACAATGTATGATTTGATGTATAATAAAAGACACAGCTACTTGTATTTATCATACTCAGATGCAATAGATTAGTTACGAGTACAACTTAAACGGAAGTAACGCTGGCACAATAAACAATTGACAGTACGGCAGGAGAACTGCGGCTTAAGGCCTTATCACACGTATGCACATAACTGCAACTTGTCGCATATAATCTGCAACCCCAAGCATTTCGGGAAACTTTTGACGTGTGATAGTGCGACTATTTTCATGCAACTAGTTTTACATTTTGTTAGAAAACTAGTTGCAGATACCTGCGACTTGTAAAATGCGCATGCGTACTGAATTTTTTTGGGGCAAAATACCCTAGACTGTTTGACATTTGTTTGGAAAACGTGGTTAGCAGTGCAAGTATTAAAATGACAGTAAAAATGGAAAATTAAGAATTTTATAACATCATGATTTTAATGGCAATGAAGAAGTGTTATGGCAGCCGAGGAATTCCTACTACAAATTGAAGAAAAAAAATACATCAAGCAAATGACAAATAAAATAATTTACAATATTATTTCGATAAAATACTAATATAATCCATTTAACAATCTATAATTGTAAAGCAACTAGAACCATTAGTACCAACTTCAAAATTAAAAAATTACTGTATTTCATGCAATTTTGCGTACGTCTGATATCACAGGTTGCGTGTCGCAGAAACTTCTGTCAAATCAGTTGCAGATATGTGCATACGTCTGATACCCGCTTGAGTGGCTTCGGTGCCTTGATGCTGGTAGAACAGTGGACCTATTTGTGAGACCAAAGTGTCCGTGGAGTTTTTCCTCCTCTTTTAATTTGAAATGTCACTGTTTCACATTAATGTTTGTAGCTTTGCATTTCTCATGATCTACAACGATCTATACAACGTTTTTTAAGACATGCGAAAAAGGACAGGGGATGCATTCCGCTCAGCCCTAGAAAACATGATGAAGTCAAACGCACGCTTAACCAAATGCAACCGTTTTTACCTCCCGCCTATCAATATATAGATAAGGGAGGTATTGTTTTTGGTCAGATTTCTCGAGTGTGAGCACGAATTAGGGACCCTAGAATACGATTTTACTATTGTTATCGTGATGTCTGTATGTCCGTGTGTTTTTGTGTTTGTGTGTCTGTGTATCTGTGACGATTTTTCGTCCACGATAACTCCAATACGATACCTATACCTATGTAAAAAATATAATATTTGGTATTTAAGACTTATATTCAAATATGATGAACTGATTAGATTTTGACTACAATCGGTAAACCGGAAGCAGTACTTTACTTGAAGCTTTAAACAGTTTTTCTTAAAAAAAAATTGTAAATGCCATTTTTTCGCAAATTAAGTTATTATTCAATATAAAGATTTTTAAATTTTCTACCGCTCTGTATAATAACGTTTATATATGTAACTTCTAGCTAAACAGAATAAATATATAAATTTTAATAATTTTACAAATCGTTTAGGCTGAGAAATTTCGATAAAACAGATGAGTTATTCATATGCTCATAAAATTTGACATATGATGTCAAATTTTATGTAAGTTTAAAAGATATGTAAGTAAGTTTGAAAGATAAAATAAGTAAATATAAAATAGTTTTACTGTAAAATTAAAACAGGTGAAAGAAATATATAAGGAATATATTTGCATGTATCAAGGTTAGTTCGATTCCGGTTTTAGTAACGCCAATAATAACTGTTTTTTTGGTCATATAAATTTTTTTGTTTTGTTAAATTTCTATTAAAGATAAGATTGTTTAAGGTACACATATGCGGAGTGAATTTTTTTTTCTTCATTTTAATCTCTATTTTGTTAATATAATTTGTTATTTCTTTCGAATTCATTTGAATTTTATTAGAGGTCTAGAATATATAATTTAATACTGATTGTAAATGAAAAAGATTTTGTTTAATTCGCAAAAATAATGGCAGTATGTTCGTTGCGAACATTTTTAGTGCCACTGGTTTGATTGTACATTTAATAAGGTATTAGACACTTACATAATAACTAATTAATAAGTTATTATTTTATACTTTTATTTTATTAATACATAACTATAAATAATTAAGTGTACTATTAAACCAGTGGCATTATATGACTATATCGTTAGCTGTCAGACCGCCGTTGAAAGGGTGATCCGCAGCACATCAGATTTTGGCTGGTGGCACACTACGCGTTTTTGCCGCTGTGACAGACCCGCATGCAGTTTTCCGCATTTTGTACAGGTGGCATACAATCTATTCATTTCAGTTTTACGAATGTTGAAATGTGCAATGCCCAATAAAATATTAAAGATAATTTGTTGTTTGGAGCCGGAACCATTACTTCGCATACCAATACAATAAACGTGAATAATTGATTTCTGGTTCTGCGATAAGCCGAGAAGAGTGAATTATGAGTCATATTTCACTGCTCTGAAATATAGCTACTATAATTAATTGGAAAAGTTTAAATAAAGGAGATATATTGATACAAGCGAATAAAAAGTATTTTCTTATATTAACATAAATAAAAAAAAGATGATACACAAATTATTTACGTAAATACAGTTGGTTTTCTTTTATTAAACTTTCTTATTAGAATTGCATCGTGTCAATTTATTTTCTATTAACTAAGTTGTTTGTATTTTTTTATAGTTAGACAGTAATACACCTACTTCATATATTACTGTATACATTTAGTAACAATTTGAGAGAAAATATCCTAATAATTAGAACTAAAAATAAAAGTTTACCTTGATTTACTGATTAATAGGTACGTTCCTCTCGCAAATTACGTTTTTTAGTTTTTCTTCTAAAAATGGTGAAACTAGTGCTTGCATAGTTATAAATCAGTCGATTAATATCATGTTCGCAGATACACCCCATATATAGAAGTGCGTCATGATCGATATCATCATCTACAGTTTCACTATTTTTTTCTTAAACCATATATTTCATTTTCTTTTACGTTAGGTTTATAATTATCATGTGGTTCAATTACGTCTAAATGTATCATACGTACTATATCAAGAATATATAACACTTACATTATAATTTGCACTACTATTTTGAAGAAAGCATTTTATTTTTGAAAAAGTATTAAGGATTAAGATTCCGATTAATTTTAACGAAGAAGGTATAGCATACCGATTCGAAAACCATTTATAAATAATTAAGAAAAGTTAGAAAGCAGTCTTCATTATGTTTATACTCACAACGAATGAAAGAAAAGAAAAGTGTCCAGTTTTATGTGAATGCATTTTATCCATTTATCAAAGTATAATTTGATAAATGGATGAAATGCAATAATATTATTTATCATAATTGTTTTTACTAGATAGCACAAGATAGCACACAACATTTTCCAGGCATTTTGAATTTGTGTAAGTATCGAATTATTATATTTATTATAAATTCAGTGGATATAGCATCAAAACAAAAAGAGAAGTTTCTAACACTAACACTGAACGTCGGTCTCGTGACATCACGCCACTTTACCACAGTCCCGTTCGTATAAAGTTCGCAGTGTCTCAATTGACATTGCAACGTTTGTGAATTTAATGTGATTTATTTATAATGTATACTTTTTTATAAGTACATGCGAACAGTGGATAATTTTTGGTGTTGAATGAATTTATTACAAAAGAAATATGTATATAAATTAATTGAATCGGTTATTTTTAAAATGCCACAACTCCACATATTTTATAGAAGAACAAAACAGTTTCATTTAATCTTTAATCTTCTTTAATTTATTACTCTGAACTCCTTCTCTTCATCTTGTAAAGCTGCTACATTTATTTTGTATCTATGGATCTCTGACGCGATTTCCTGCATTTTCTATGTACTTACCATGTTTTTCTTTGCAGATTTTTCTTTCTTATCCTTTACTTTTTATAGTATTCTTATTCTCTGTTTCAATGCCTATATTTCGTTATTCATCTTTTCTTTACTTATTTTAGTTCTTTAATCTCGTCTTTAAAAACTATAATTACTTCGCTTAAATTATTATTTATCTTTGTGATTTCGTTGTTGTGGTTATTTTTTAATTGTTTATTATTTTCTTTCAGATCTATATGCACATTGCGTTTTGTTTGGGCTGTCGTCCATCCTACGTCTGCTTTGCTGCTATGCTAAGCTGGTTGTCTGATGTCGTGTAGCTAGTTATGTCTGTTTACTGTAATTCAGTATCTGCTTTTGCTTGTTAGCAGGCGTTTCTTTACGACACTTAAAGACCACTGGCTTATCTACGCTGATAAGAATACCGACTATATGGGCTGCTTTATTTGTTTTTATAAGTTTATTTGAACGGTACTTATCTTTGCTACTCCTTTCAATTTGTTCCTTATCTACACTCTTTAATACTTTATACTATTATTTTCCTTCAGTTTATTTTACATTTATTTATTTTTCCCGGAGCTACATCCACACGTTACACTACACTAGGAAGACACTCGGTACATACTTTACTATGTAGCATCTTTACATTGTCCAGTTTTTTAAAATTATTCAGATTTTTCTTGTTTAAACACTTTTACAAATTTGTCCTATAGGAGTCGATTGACAGAGTGTTTTTTTTGTAATACTTAGGACTAGTTCTTAAAGACCAAAATTTTCTTATTATGTATTCAGAAGAGAGATTTACTTGAGGATTTTCTTATTAGCGAATAATATATTTGTTATTCCCAAAATAGTGTTTAAAATAAAATTCACTTTTCGTTAGGTCTTTGTGAACCTCACCTTCATTATAAGATATTTTTTTATTAAAGTTTATATTTATTTGTAGCCCGTGAATTCTTCTGAACTGAATTATATTAAGAATTTGTGGGCTAAAATCAACAAAATAGACGGTAGTGTCAAAGAAAAAATTATTAGCAAAGTGATTTAGGTACAGCTTTATGATACTGTGAGACACAAAGAATTTTTTTTTTTAAATAGAGATTTAATGACAAAGATGATAAAAAGGTATTATCAAGACGAAGAGAGAATATAAAATGTAATGAAAATGTGTAATTTATAACTTTTTAAATGATAAATTTGTTTAAAAATAATAATTATCCATTGTTCGCAATATTTTGATGATTAACATTTAAATAAAAGGCTATGTTTAATACTAACTTGTCGTATGGCTTATTTCCCCACATGTGCGCTGCAGAGTTGATGAGCCAGACGGAGTTACCTTGCAGAATATACCTCAACGCCACGCACACATACCAAGCTGTTTTCAGCTTCTCTCCCCAGTAGTACCAGGGTATAAAGGTGGGGAGTACAAAGCAGAGCAGCGCCACGGTGATCAGGTAGTAGTTCTCCTGGAAAGTCACCACCGGGTCCGCGTACAGGTCAGACAGGTCGATCTGCTTGCTCTTCTCCACGCTTTCGGGGTGTCGCTCCGCTACCAGCCAGCCAATATGTGAGAAAAAGAAACCGCGCTTAGCATTGTACGGGTCCGCGTTCGTTTCCGTCCATTTGTGATGGACGCGATGATCCCAGGCCCAATTTACAATTGTATCCTGCAGAAAGAATTATCAGAGAATTAAGTAAGGTAAAGTACTAAAAAATGGAATGGGATTAATTCAAATCAAATAGAGATCTCAAATTTCAAGCAAATAAAGTTCCTACATTTATCACTAAGATTTAATTAAGAAGTAATTTATTTTCTCAGTCATCTATATTTCATATAGTAGTAAATATTTTATTTGTTACCTTTCGGTGTTCAAATTTCTACATTATCTATATTTTACATTTCATGTGGTATTTACATTATTATAACTTACTATTTAATCTACTTATATATACTTTCTTCATCCAATCTGTGTCTGGGTTTTCGTCGTGTAGTATCTGTTGTGTTGATTTGTCATTTCTCAGGTTTTCGCTGCAGTCTCTTCTTAAGTGATTTATTGTCTCAAAGTCTCTCCCACATATTCTGCATTGTCTGTCTTCGTCTCCTATCCAGTATTTATTCCTTTTTTCTTCGTTTCCCGTTCTAAATCTTGCGATTATTTTTAAATTTTTGTTTTCTGTTGTCAAGTATAGAGGTTTGCTTATAGTCAGTAAGTATTTATATCCTGGGTTATAAGTTGATTTGTATATCTTTTCTCTTCTTATCTGAGCTTGTATATCTTGTTCCGTCCGTGTAATTTCATCTACCATGTTTTGGCCTGTATTTCTTCGTCTTTCTATGTCTGTTGTTGAATGTCCGTTGCTTTCATAGAATTTTGCCCGTTTTGCTTCCCATTGGTTCTTTTCTTGTTTTCTTTCTTCTTTTTTTGTTATTTCTACCCAACAATCAAATGCAAGACTTTTCCATGGTGTCCCTCTTAATTTCTCTTCATACTTCATTGCTCTCCTTCCTGCTTCAGTCTTCATTTTAAACCGTTTTGTCTCTTCCTCTATTATATATACCGGTGTTTGTTTATCTAGTCCGAGTATCCATCGTATATATTTTGTTTGAATTTTTTCTATTTCGTTTTGTTCTTTCCAACCCCAAATTTCGGCTCCATACATTATAATGTTCGCTATCAATTTATCAAACAGTAACATTCTTAATTTAAAGTTGTTTTTGAATTTTCTTTGCCCTATGCCCCAGATTTGTGGAAGAGCTATGTTTGCTTTTTTTGTTGTTTGCTTTATATGTTCATTCTCTTCACCATTCTTGTGAAATGTATACCCCAAGTATTTGAAACTTTTTACTTTTTCTATTTCTTTTCCTTCCCATGTCCACGTTTCTTTTGTTTCCCTACCTCTTCCTTTATTGAAAACAACAATCTTGGTTTTTTCTGTGTTTAACACCATGTCTTTTTTCTTTAAGTATATCATTAGTCTCTTCATTATGGAATCCATTTCTTGTTTTGTTTTCGCAACTATTGCCAGGTCGTCGGCATACGATAATGTCCAAAACTTTTTGCTCCCAATTACTATGCCTCCTGTCTGTCCTTTAGTAAAGTGAGCTTCAATGTCTGACATGTAAATTGAGAAAAGAATAGGGCTTAATGGGCACCCTTGCCTAACTCCGCACGTTGTCCAAAAATCATCTCCTTCTTCTCCGTCTATTTTCACCGAACTTATGGTTTCAGAATATATTTCTGCTATTCTTTCTACTAGGTTTTCTTCGATGCCAGATTTCGTCAATATGTCAATCATCTTTTTCCTATTTACAATATCGAATGCTGCCTTCAAATCTGCAAATAGTACATATAATTTTCCCTTTTTTTTGCTTATTTCCTTCTGTATTGCATAATTTAATATATAGATGTTATCAATTGTACTTCTTCCTTTTCTAAAGCCTGCTTGGTTATCTTGTAGTATATTTCTCTCTTCTGCTTCTTTACTTAATTTCTCCTCTAAGATCATGGCGTATATTTTGTATGCCGTGTCAAGCAGTGTTATGCCTCTGTAGTTTTTAGTTTCTTCTCTGTCTCCGTTTTTGTGTATTGGACTAATAATACCTTTTCTCCACCTTTGTGGAAAGCCTTTTCCTTTCCAAACATTATTTATTATTTTTGTAAGTCTATCGACTGCTTCGTTTGTTCCGTATATCCAAGCCTCGTTCTGTATTCCGTCTTCGCCTGCGGCTTTTCGTTTTCTTAGTTTCTGTATTTGTCGTCTTACATCACTTTCTGTTATATCTGTCTTCATACTATGTGTGGCTTGTGTTTCTAATGATATAGTATATTTTTCATCAGTTCCGTTTAACTGAGTCATAAAGTATTTTCTCCAAGTGCTCATTGGTATGTTTTTGCTGACTGTGATATGGTTTTTTCTTTCTGAATTAATATATTGCCAGATATCTGTTTCATTTGATATATTTCTTATTTTTTCCTCTTCTCTTTTTTGTTCTAGTTTTTGCTTTGTTTTGCATAATTCTCTATATTCTTTTCGCTCCTTTAGAAAGTCTTCTTTCCTTCCCGTGCCTTTTCTCCAGTTCTTCTGTAAGTTTCGAACTAAATTTCTTTTGGCTCTACATTCGCAGTCCCACTAATTACTTTTTCTGATATTATCTTTTTTCTTCCAAATTTTCTTTGTTAATGAGCTGTGTATATTTTCTATCAGTTCGTCTAGAGCTTTGTTACAGTCGTCTTCTTCAAATATTTTTTCTTTTAATTTTTCTTGATACTTTTTCTTGCCTTCTTCAGACCAATCTATTCTTATTTTTTCTTCTGTTTTTGTTTTTTCACTAAGGTTTTCTAATTCTATGACAAGTGGCTGGTGATCAGATTCTATTCTATCTGTTACTGTGAAAGATATTATTTTATCCATTGCTTCTTCATTTGCAATGCCGTAGTCTATAACTGATTCTCCGTTTGGGCCAATATAAGTAAATTCCCCTTTTTCGTCTCCTTTCATATGTCCATTCAATATTTTCAGTCCATTTTCTTCCACGAATTCTAGGAGTTTTTCTCCTTCGCTGTTAATTATTTTGTCTTTTGATGACCTGTTTTTTTCAGATCCATCTCTAGTATCAATAATTTTTCCTTCTTCCCCAATTCTGGCGTTGAAGTCTCCTCCTAATAATAAATTGTATTCATGTCTGTCCTCTGTTTCTTCTATTTGCTCTTGTATGAGTTTTATTTCTCCTTTGCTGTATGTTGTTATTATTTTCCATTTTTCTCCTTCTATTAGTAATGTTCGTTCTTGCATTTGGTCCATACTTCTTCCCTCTGGTAGTTCCTCTAATGTGTTTCTGACCCCAGTTATTATTCCTCCTTCAGCTCTTCCCTTTTTATGTTCTCTATTTGCATATACGCATTTCCATTTAAATTTATTCGGAAGTTTGGTTTCCCATTTCGTCCAGTCTTTCTCTTCTATCCATGTTTCTACTAGCCCGATAAAATCAAATTCTTCTATAAAATTCCAAAAATCGTTGTCCTTATTCTTTAAGCCGGCGATGTTCCAAAATCCTATTTTAGTTCGATCTGGGTTATTCAGCGCGCTTATTTTGAGTTGTTTTTTGGATCTTCCTCTTTTGGTGGTGCTGTTGGCGCCGTTTCTCTGTAAGTGGATCCTGTTGCGCTGCCTTTAATTGGTCTTTCATCATATCTACTATAGCTGCTTGACCTTTGACGGTCCCTATAATCAGGATTATGTGTTACATATTGGGTTATTGGTTTCTGTCTCTTCATTTCTTGTCTTTCATTGCATGATGCATTTTTTTGAGGTCCTCTTTCCTTTGTTTCTTCTTCAACTTTTTCTTCTGATAGTTGTCTTTTCTTTTCGTTTTTTTCGTGCAACGTTCTTATTGCCTCTTCTTTTTTAATTGGTTTACCGTCAACATACAGCTTGTTGTATTTTATTATTGCGTGTTTGCCCTCTTTACGCATCTCTTTCATTAATGGTAATAACCGCTTCCTTTCTTCTGCTACTTCTTTTGGGAAGTCTTCTGATATTACAATATTTGTTCCTTTCAATAACTTTGTATTTGTTAAAATATCTATTACCTTCCTCCTTGAAGTGAATCTTATTAAAACTGGTCTATTCTTGCGGTCCTTTTTAACTCCAATTCTATATATATTGTCTATCTCAAAGATGGATATATCTACTTTTAATTTTTGGGAAATTAAATCTAGGCATTCCTTCTCGAGTTCATGTCTGCTTGTCTCTCTTTCCAATAATCCGAATATAACAATATTTTTTTGTCTTTTACTGCGCTCTAGTTCTGCCCACCGTTCTTCGTGGTCGATTAATATTTTCTTATGATCATCAAGGGCGTCTGCTGTCATTATAAACCTGTCTTGCATTGTCTTTTTTATAAATGCTATGTCAGTTTTTAAATCTGCTATCGCTTCTAATATTTTTGTTTCCATGTTGTGCTACTAGCTCTATCTGTGCGTTCTAAATAGTAGCTTAGCGTCGGTAATTCAGTTATTGTGACTGTCCTACTTAATTCAAACAGTCACCTGTAAAAACCGCTGGCTAGATGTTACTATTAGACGCTAGATGTCGCTACTAGGTCGCTGCTTCGCTGGGATTTGATATGACATGTAATATGACACCTAGATAACCTATAAGTTGTATGAACTTACTTTTATCTTAATATCCTGTTTATCGTTTCTAAGAACCTTGCCTCCACAATATCACAACATCCACAACTTGTAACTACTGCGAAGATACAAGAATCACTTATTTTTGTTTAATTTTGCTCCTTAAAGATTGACAAAACTATTTAGCCACTACACTAACTCTTCACTCTACCACGTCACTTTGTTATTATATTTCATATATAAAGTAATAAAGAATACCTCATTGTTACAAAACAATTGAGTTTTATTCGTCGGATCTCCAAGGCCGAGAAATCTCAAATTTCAATCAAATTCAGAATCCAAAGAACCTCTAAAATATATTTCATATGTATGATTAACTAGAAAACGAGTTAACAAAGTTGACATTCTTTTGTTGAATGAAACAACTGTAGTGTTCTAATACCAACATTAAAATAAAATGAGAATAAATTAAACGAAAACTAATTAAATTCTTATCTAATTGAAAACTCCCCACCGCTACTTGATTTGTAGTTGCTGCATATTCTATACGAAAATGATTTTCGAACACTCGTAATTATTCGAATACGTTATTGGAATCGAATAGGCAGTGTTAAGTGGTGATATACAGATGTCCGTTTTAAGAGGCTAACCATTGGGATCTCGAGACCCGTAAGAGATATGAAGTCGGTTAATTTTGGGCAAAGTTGTCGCATTAGTTTGTCATTTCAATTATGCTTTTGTTTTCCCGAAAAAATGCATAGCTCACTAGATATGAGCAAAAACTAATTTTAATAAAATTACTTTTGGACTTATAATTTCCTTGCTTCAATTCATACAAGTTTCTAGTTTGCACATTCTACAGACACTATTTTACGACAAATAGACAGCGGTCCTCAAATTTTTTGGAACTCGAACACTTTTCGAGAAATTCACACTACTTTCAATTTTCATATGGAGCTCAAAGTTGTCTTTACTTCTGTTATATAGATATTGTTTTTCTTTTTCAAACCATATAAAACACATGTACATTAAAATGAAAATAAAATAAAAAATAGAAGCAAATACGTAGCATTTCTGGATAACGCTGAAGATATATTTCTAAAGTAATCTGCTTATTTCGATGCGCAGCGCATTAAACATATTCCGCTTGGTTTACTTTGAAATTGTGTCTGTAAAATGCAAAAATAATCATTAACTGAATTGAATAGTCAAAATTTTGTTTGAAACAAAAAAGTTTCGATTTTGTTTGCAAAACACACTTGACCGAAATGAATAAAATCAATAATTTTCTAATTTCTTACTTTATTTTCACTTTAACGTACATGTGTTTTACATCGCTGGAAAGAGAAAAAACAGTACTAAAGACAAGTTTGGACTTTAAAAGACACTTAAATGTAAAGATTGTAATATTTTTTTTAATAAATAAATATTATTGTATATATTTCTTTAACAGCACGGCTCTTATACTATTCACGTATATTTTTTTCCTATAACCTTTAATTAATACATTGACAACTATCTTTTGGAAAAGTCACCTTTTATTAAAGATTTAACAATATTTTTTGATCCGCCGTTTACAATATGTCAATACTTCTATAATATAAAGAATTAATTTTTCTTACGGACTATTAAGCTACATTTTCAGAAATTGTTCACATGTAAATAACATGGAAACATTAAAGTGTTTTATTTCGTGTTTGTAAGATTAAACAGGACCGGCTCGGGAGGTGTTTGAACTGTTACAACAGAATAGTTATATACAGAAGCGACACTTCATGTCGGTACCGTTCATGTTCCCCTATTCGGTTCTATGATCGAAGCATTGTGTAGACCTATAAATTTGTACCATTCCCCTATCTCTCTCGAAGATGTGAGGAAACTTTCCGATTTTAAACAATGAGCCCTTTAAATTTGTGCACATTCCCCATCACTTTCTAATTCTCGTTTCTCTGTCTTACTGTCGCTTCTGTATAAACCTATTCTGTGCTGCTACTTCAAACAGAGCGCAAAAAATTGGAAGCGCCAGGGAGAAAGACAGAAAATATATTGAATAGAGTAAATGAATTAGCTCAAAGTTTTAAATTTTTGTCTAGAGTTTTGTTTCACCGAATTAGCGTAACATTTTGAAATTTTTTTAAGAATGTAATCAAAAAAAATTCTTTGTTAGTTTTATAATAAAAATACATTTTATGCAGATTCTGAGCCTCCCCAAAACGTTCGTTATAAATTATTTTTTAGTTAATTAGAATTAGAATAATATATGTTCAGTTAATTAAAATAAATAAGAAGTGATAATATTTTGTAATATTAAACCATTTTTAGGAAGTCATATTTTATTTGAGTCTTTTTATCAAATTCCTATTAGTTTTTATTAAAATTAAAATTCTCGAGAGTAAGTGTTCAACATATGAGCACGAATTATGATATGTGCTGTATGTATGTGTATGTCTGTGTATAAGTTAGTGTATGTGTGTGTATATGTGTGTGAACGTGTGTGTAAGTGTGTGTACATTTGTGTACCTGTGTAAATGTGTGTACATGCGTGTACATGTATGTAAGTGTACGTTTGAGTAAAAGAAAAGTCGGGTTGGATTGCTGAAAGACTTTAATTCGATGATCTAATAATTTAGTGTCCAATTCGTTTAAAAGTGAAGTAGTCACAAAAATCTGAAGTGAAATACAGATTTTACACTCGAAACAACAATCACAAGTTCAACAGACATCTACAAGAACTGCATAACCTCCGACTTCGTATTATTCTAGTTGTAACTTGTATTTTAAAATAAAACTTATTAAAAACATAAAACCAAATTCTATTAATTTAATTTATATAAGAAAACAAGATATAAAGCGGGATGACGCAGTCAAAAGGAGTACAGGCAGAAATAATTTGATACTCTTTTTAATTAGTCGAGCTTTCGGTTTATTTTAAACCTTCCTGTGGACTATTATTTGAGATTAATTTTGAAAATTACATCAACATACATGCTTTTTTATTTGTTGGAAATTGTACATGTTCTGAACACATGAGTTACAGCAAAAATATAATTGAAATGTTTTCTAGTTGTTTCTTGTTGTTCTCGGCCGACATCAAAATTTATACGTATTTTAACTTTAGACTTTAAAATGTAACGTTTTACAAAATTTTAACATATTTCAATTATATTTTTGGTGTAACTCATGTGTTCAGAACATGTACAATTTCCAACAAATAAAAAAGCATGTATGTTGATGTAATTTTCAAAATTAATCTCAAATAATAGTCCTGAAGAAGGTTTAAAATAAACCGAAAGCTCGAGTAATTTAAAAGAGTATCAAATTCTTTCTGCCTACACTCCTTTTGATTGCGTTATCCCGCTTTAAATCTTGTTTTCTTATATAAATTAAATTAATAGAATTTGATTTTATGTTTTTAATAATGAGTATTCGCGACTATATATGTATATACAGGGTGAGTCTGGGAAGACGCCCCCCCCTTTAACTTTTTTATTATAAGTAATAGAAAAAAAAGGCTCTTATAAAAGTTTTATTATTTTACATATACTAGTTGATGGCAGATGTAGATATTTTTTATAAAGTCAGGTTTACAAGATACGACTATCAACTTTTATTTTTCAAATGGCAACCTATAATTATTTTAATAAAATAGAAACCGCCATTTTTTTCTCTTTTCAACGATGTATTAACTTTAATTAATGTATTTGAAAAATTTCGAGAAAAATGAGATCATTTTAAATGTCAGAAATAATTTTTAAACAAATATCATAGGTGGCTATGTTTCTCGAAATCGGGTAAACATCCTTCTCAGTAAGTAACAAACAAATGTATACATTTTTGACATTAATTTAATTGTTTTACATTGTTACGTTTTGTTTATTTTCATATAGCCACCTATAATATTTATTTAATAATTATTTCAAATATTTTTAATATCTCATTTTTCTCGAAATTTTTTAAATACATAAATAAAAGTTAACACATCGTTGAAAAGAGAAAAAAATGGCGGTTTCTATTTTATTAAAATAATTATAGGTTGCCATTTGAAAAATAAAAGTTGATAGTCGTATCTTGTAAACCTGACTTTATAAAAAATATCTACATCTGCCATCAACTAGTATATGTAAAATAATAAAACTTTTATAAGAGCCATTTTTTTCTATTACTTATAATAAAAAAGTTAAAGGGGGGGGCGTCTTCCCAGACTCACCCTGTATATATATATATATATATATATATATATATATATATATATATATATATATATATATAAAATAATAAAATAATTATTTAAATGTTTTGCAATTTTACTAATTTCTATGATAATTTTCATATTTATATTTACTGTATTAACTAAATCAACTGCTTTTTATTTGTGAGTTCTTTTAATAACTTCCACGTTTTTTTCTTTCGCAAATTAATTTTTAATTCTATTCTTTTGGTTTTGTCTTTCTTTCATCGATATTTTTCTCAAATTTGTATTGTTGCATACTCTTTTTAAGGCATTTGGTTGATTTTGAGATCTTTCATTTAGATTCATTTTTTGCGTTTCATTCCAGCTACATTTTCTTAAATTTTCCTTCAATTCATCGAGTGAGTAACTTTGTATGTTTTTTTTCTAATAATATTTTTATTATAATTATCTTTAATTACCATTTGTATTGTCTCGTAGTCTGAGATTTTTTCTTTTTCTAATATTTTTGAATGGATTATTTTTTTTTGCATTAGTAAAAACAAGTTCCACTAGGGTTATGCTCTTTGATATAATCCTTGTAGGTCTTTTTAACATCAGGGTTTTCGATATTTCTCTTGTTATTTATATAAATATCTTCTTGTACGTATTGTCTTTCAGCATATCTTTTTTAAAATCACCTGTTAATATAGCGTAGTCACAGTAGTCTAATAAATTTTCACATCAATCTTCAAATCGAATTAGAAATTCTGCATTACTAGAGCTTGTTGAATGATAAATCTTTCCTACATTCCATTTGGCTTTGTTTAAATTACAAGTAATGATTATAATCCATGCATTTTTATCATATCATTTATTCTGAATAAGCATGTATTATTTTATAGTTTTTTATTTTAATTTCATTTTCCGTTAGTGATCTATTGTAGTAGGAGGGAAAATTTAAAACTCGACGCGGAGCGGAGAGCTTTAATTTACTTAAGGTTATAATCTTGATTATGCCCGTGGTATAACAAAGTTTTATTTCATTTTGGTACTTGCAATGAAAAAATCTGTAGGTATATATTCCATGCTGTGGTTTCTTTATAGATAGTTGGTATTGCTAGATTGTTTGTTTTTGAATAAATTTAATATAATCAAAGTGTCACTATATATGAAACGTCAAGTTTTAATTATTCTGGCGAAATACTAATAAAATTTGAGGCTGTACAGACAGGTTTTAAAAATTGAAAAGATTTATATGAAAAGGAATTTGAATAGTTTTTTGAGTGCTATATACTTAATTAATCGAAATTAAAATATATTATATTATCCAACACCGTGTAATTACAACGATATTAGTATGCTGTTTTTAGATAAATAAAGTAGGTCATAAGTCACTAGTGAGCTAAATATATTAGCTCACTGTTATTTGGTTCGTATCATAGTAACTACGTTATAAAACCTTCTCTACACTATTTTGTTCCTAAATGTCATTTCGAAATTCCATCTGTCAAAAATCATATATGTATTTTATATCAATGATTAAAATGTGTTGGATAAAATGTTGTATGACACACATATGTTAATTACCTAAGTCACTTGAAAATATACCACACTCGGCCTAACGGCCTCGTGAGCTAAACTTTTCCCGCATGACTTATCTGTAATGTAACACACTTGTACCATAAATAACTATTATTTGACATTTATTCACTAACCTCAATTTTAATTTATTTGAGTAACTATTGCTAAGCAACTTTATACGCCCTCGGGCGATAAAAGCTAAATTACGCCCGCATTTGAGGGCATATAAACAAGTTTATGATTCCAAAATAAAATAAACTTTTAAATATTTTTCCCGTCTTAGGAGACACTTTATTAAGCATTATAAATTACTGTTTAAAATGTAGTATAGTTCCCAACAGTTTAAAGTGTTCAATTATTACATCAATGAAAAAAGGACCAGGGAGAAAAAGGGCGAGGAAATAAGAACAATAAATACATTGAACATTATTGCAAAAATTTTAGAAACGTGTGTATTAAAACAAACATTCTTGAGAAAATGTACTCAATTTTGGAATTAATGAATGAAAGTTGAATATTGAAAATAATAAATCTGCAATAGCAATATTTTTAGATTATGATTACTGTTTAAGATATTATAAATATAAACAGGTACTTAAAATTATGAAAGTACCATTTTGTTACCCAGAAAATATAAAATTTCTGTTTATATTAAATAAAACTCGTAGCATAAAACTCCTTACCTCAAAAGATATTGAATTACATATCATCAGAAATAATCGTAGGGGCCATCGAGCTTTAAATGCTTTGTGAGACCACAGCCTGTGACTTCCAGCTGTGACGCCCAGATTTCCGAGGTTATACAACAGGATTGCTGAAACAATCATCTTTTATAATAAATACAAATATGTACTCATGTGCTTCGTGAAAACAGTCAAGTACATGACAGTAAAACAATGCTTGGTATCTGGTAATATTCAATTTTACAAGAAATTAATTCATTCAAATCGTCGAAATTGGAATTTGTTTTAATTTTCAACGATTTGTTGTGGAATTTGAACTATACTAAACTAGCACCCAATAAGCTAATTCGTTGCAGGTGATTTGCAAGAAAAGATGTATACAGGGTATCTGTTTTTTGAGGCTAACCATTGGGATCTCGAGAACCGTAAGAGATACAAAGTCGGTTAAATTGGGACAAAGTTGTATTAGTTGGCCATTTTAAATAGACACGAACGAAAAACTAATTTTGGCAAATTTTCTTTTTGGCTTATTATCTTGTTGTTGTCCTTAGTTAAATAGATATTTTTTCTCTTTCCAACGATATAAATCTCATGTACATTAAAATGAAAATAATTAAGAAATTAGAGAATTATTGACTTTATTCAATTTTGATCAAGTGTGCTTTGGAAATAAAATCAAAATCTTTTGTATCACAAAAATATAAGCAAAAAAATTGATTTTGGCTTTACTTTTTGACATAATTTTTATGTTTTGATTCATACAAGTTTCTTATTTGCACATTCTATTTTTTTATGAGGAATGGGGTATGTGACCAAATTTTGATTTTTACATTTATGATCTTAGACAAAAAAAGTCAAATATCCGATTCATTATTCGCAGTATACTAGAAAATAAATATTAAAAATTTGGAGAAGGGCTATTGTAATATCAGCGTGGTAGAAGCATAAAAGATGGCAGATAGACTGACAATATTCCTATCATAATGACGTGACTTATCCCTTCTCCAAAACATTTAATTGCTAATTACTTTATTATTTAGTGATGTGCGATGATATTATTCTGTGATGTGCGGTGATATTTGATGATAGGGGAGCTGTTTAATAAAAATTATAAACAAATATTGAAAATTACAAAACACTTTATTTACTTTTACAAGAAACAAAAACAAAAACATGTTTTCATTATTTTTTATATTCTAACTCTATCCTGCGATTTTTTTATGCAAAGTCGTTAATTATGGCGTCATAAAAATCACTTGTTGATTCCATCAAAGTATTACAAAAGTCTTTTTCTACTGACGGCACCTTCACTCCTTTAGCGGTTGTCTATCAAATCAACAACCTTAGCAAAAGCATGAACAAAACAATATGTCGTGGCAAGATCTCTTAATTTTTTGTAGATCTTTAGATTTATGGGACGTATACTATCCATAGGTGCACCGAGATATTTTTTCGGAGAAGATTTTCAAATACAAATTGTTCAATTCAATTTGTCCACTATTGCTATATCGTAGTTCTTTCTAATGAATAAAAAGCAGGACGAAGGGCCACTATATTCTACCTTACTGTCTCAGTCCCTATCATGATATTTTCTCTTATTTTTTCGACAATTTACTACAGCTAATACTCTTTTTTGAGTAATATTTGCATGCGCTCCTTTTCTTAGGTAAGTATTCAATTTATTTCGCATATTTTTAACAAACTTGAGCAACTCATCATGAAAATGAATAAGTTTAATAAGGCTCATATCGATTTTCTGTAGTTTATTCCAGCTAAATGCTAACTCGAATGTAAAAATTTCCATATTATTTTCCAGTGGCGTAGCCAGGAATTTTGGAAGGGGGGGGTTCAAAATTAGATTAGGTTACTTAATACATAGGTATGTATATCTATTTATTTATTAAGAAAATGTAAATAAATGGATATATATGAATATTTTATTTTAAATTCGTCAAGGAGGGGGTCCGGACCCGTAACCCCCCCCCCCCCCTCCTTGCCTACGCCACTGTTATTTTCATTACCAAAGTTACTATACGTTCCATTTCACTCCAGATTCATTTTTTAGATGTGACATTTTCAGTCTTCAATAATGATTCATATTTTTTTGCTTTTTAGTTTAAATAGTATCTTAAAATCCTGTATTATTAATCTATCTATTTGAACCGCACATTTTTTCTCTATGTAGTCGTATATCATATCAAGTTGTATAACCAAAATTAAGATCGTTCGCTACATAGAATTAAAAAAATATATAAACGGTAAACTAAAATTCATAATCCATACATATTTTTTTACTTTAATAAAGTACCTAATTAATTTTGAGAGGTATTTGAGATCTAGATCTTTTGGATACCTGGTGTCTAAAAAAGAAATTGATATTAAATGTTAGCAAATGCTGCTTCATTTCATATACTCGTCGGCATAATCCTGTATTTTTTTAATATAAATTTAATGATATGGATCCAATAAAAATGAATTCTATTAAAAATCTTGGGGTTACGTTCTCATTTAATCTGAAATTTAATGAGAACACGAATAACATTTGTCTGTCTGTAAGCAAAACGCCGGCTTTAAAATCAGAATCACTAAATTCTTTCAAAATATTTCTGTGCTTAAAACATTGTATTTTTCATTTGTATTAAGTAAGCTAGATTACACCTTTTTAATATGCTACCCTTCATATGGTTACCAATCAAATGATCTAAACTTTTTAAAATATTTATCTTTGACAGAATGTACCCTGAGAGGGCAGCAGATCAAACTTAACACCAGACGAGAATTCCAGGCTGTTAAATTGCTACTTGCCAATAAAACTGATTATCCTTACTTATTATCATGTATATCATTATATTTACCTAGGTTCACTTCAACGAAAAAAACGACATTCTATCTACCAACACCTAAGACCGATATCCTGGACAAATCCTCGGTTCATGTAATGTGTCTCGTTGCTGATGAAAATACATACGAAAAACTATTTTCCTAACCGTGATTCTTTATTATTTCATTATTTTTTGTTTATAATTACCAATTTATTTATGCTTCTATATATTTTATATCTCTGTTTTAATTACCTATATTTTTCATTTCTCTGTAATTAGTTTCTGTTGGGAATAAAATTATTATTAATTTTTTTATTTTTTTTTTGGGTAATGGCATCGATTGCTGGTGTCATAGCCAAATGTTAAAAATTCACAAAATAAGATAAGTGTTATAAATATTATTGTTATAGGTATTAGGACGTCACATTTTATTATTATTTTGGAAATGGATCTATCTGAGCCATAAATTAACATCAATACCACAAACTTTCCATTTATTTTATTCATTAGCCATTGGCGTGGTATTTCTTCTATTTCTTCCTATGCTGGCTTTAAATCTTTGCCCAAATATTTAGTATTTAGTATATATGCACAATAATAAGAAGGAGTAAATAATATTTTTAACGAAAATCATGTTTTTATTTACAGAAGAATGCAAATGCGTATATATATATATATATATACTAGCGGGCGTTGAAAACGCAACACCAAAAAATAAAGAGAATAATCACACAAAATTCAGCACAGAGGTTTCAAATTTTTAGAAGAATAAATGATTAAAATTTAGAATCGCTAAACATATTTGTTCAGAAAATATGCAGGTTTAAACTTAATTATCAAGCAGATTTATTTATTCGATATTTCTTCAATATGATTCAAATTCAGTTAAAATTTGATTGTTATCAAGTTAACATGCCTCATAGAAGGCATCAACGTTCATTTGAGCAAGTGAGTGATTTTGAAAGGGGCCGTATACTGGATATGCTCGAAAGTGGGTTGTCACTGCGTGATATAGCGACTCGTTTAACTCGCAATATAAGTACAATTTCACGCATATGGCGACAGTGGATACAAACAGGTACAGAAAGAAGGCAGCCAGGATCTGGAGCTCGCCGGAGGACATCAGCGAGAGAGGACCGTCTCCTTATTTGGCTTTCCTTACAAGGCCGATTTCAAAGTGCACCAACTCTAGCACGGCAGTGGTGGACAGTGACAAGATACCCACTATCTGTAAGACGTATTCGTCATCGTTTATCAGAATTCGGGCTGCATGCGCGTCGTGCATTATTGCGACTTCTACTGACCGCGGGGCATAGATCATTGCGTCTTGATTGGTGCAGAGAAAGGCGGTTGTAGAATAATGAATGGAATGAAATTGTCTTTTCTGACGAATCGCGATTTTGTTTGTTCCAAAATGACGGTCGGGTACTTGTGAGACAACGCCAGGGTGAAAGAGGGAATGTGACCTGCATTCGTACGCGTTATACGGCGCCTACGCAAGGTATTATGGTGTGGGGAGTAATTTGATACAATTGGAAATCTCGCCTAATTCGTTACCCGGCACTTTGAACAGTCAGCGATACATTGACGAGATCCTAATACCGGAAGTTGCTCCACATATTCAAGACCTCCCAGCAGCCATATTTCAGCAGGATAACGCAAGACCTCATGTCGCGAGAAGAGTATTAACTTTTTTGACCAGCATAGAATACCAATGTTTCCATGGCCGCCCGTTCTCCAGATTTGTCGCCTATTGAAAATCTGTGGAATGTCCTAAGAAGACCAGTGCGTCGTATTCAGACACCAATACAAAATGTGGAAGAACTATGGGCTGTAGTCGAAAGGGCATGGAATGAAATACCGCAAAATGTTATTCGCAACCTTATTCAATCCATGCTTTGACGACTAAAAGCGGTAACAAGAGCGTGTGGTGGACACAGTTCTTATTGAATTTTTCATTTTCTGTTTATTTAAATTTATTTATGCTAAATTTCGTCCCTTTATTCTAATTATTTTTTGGTGTTGCGCTTTCAACGACCGCTAGTATATATATATATATATATATATATATATATATATATATATATATCATCTTTTTATAAATTGCGCATTTTAGTCATTTTGTATTCGTTATCACTTGTAAAATATTTGTTTTTTTCCTGTTGTAATACAATTTTCACTTATGTAAAAAGTACTCCTTGTTGTCATACACTGAATGCAATATTTATTTAAAAAATTAAAAACAATTTATTTACAAAAAAAAATTCTTAAAACCAGTTTTGGATGGTTTTGACCAATTTCCAAGACTAAAAAAAATTAATGTTTCTTAAACAACCCACGTATCATCTGACGAAAATGATCCGCAAATTCTTCCAGGTTCAAATGAAGAGAAAAAATTCTTGGTATAATTATTTTATCTCCTTTTTCTTCTTCAGTATTACCTTTGATACCATAATTTTCGAAATATTTTGTAAATTTACGACTTTGCTACAAATTAGGAGTAATAATAAACCTACATAATGGGGTATTCCAAGCCTACGGCTTTTAAAGAAATTCTTATTGGATATCATTGTTTACCATATATAAGTAATATTAAAGTGAATATAATCATTATTTTTCTGATTTTTAATACCATAATATCAAAATGAAATTGTAATGCATTTGAATCGAGTACGTAAAATTCAGTATCAGCCTTGTTGTGACAAAGAAGGCACTCGCGTCAGCCTATTGGCTCTTGTTCGAACGCGCCACGCCTCTAACTCAGACCTACGAATGATGTTCTTAGCTGATTCTCAGTGCCTGTGACGTCACACGCACGGCCGATTTTCTAGGGTGTAATTTATTGAAACTTTAAAAATTTATTTCTGGCGTGTTTGAAACCTTTCGTCGAAAAGAAAAAATACGGGTCTAATATTTTTATGCATAGAATAACATATTAAAAAATGAAAAAAACTTGGAATACCCCATTGTCAAATATTCCACTTACAGAATTTATTTAGTTTTAAACCTGCTAAAATATTGGATTAAATTACAGGTTTTTTTTACGAATTATTTTTAAGCAAAAATGTTGTGAATAGTTTATATTTATTTGGTACTGTTGCTATGGTTACGTAGGTTTAATTATCAAACTAATCTGGGTTACAATAGGTGTAGCGACAAGAGTTTGAACTTTTATGTAAATATGGCGCCGGGGCGCAAGAACTACCTTAACGCCCCCTAGTGTTTCCGCTGATTGTTGTATAAGTTTGTTAATTTTTTCATTGAATCTTAAATATATATCATTATTCGTCAAAGAAAACCACAATATTATTTTTAATCAGGGAATGTAACCGGTTAAAAAAGGTTTATAAAAACCGGAAATCGATATTTTAAACGAAAAAATGTAAACTTAACCATAGTTTTAACCGACATCTTTAAGACTGAAAATACCGCTAACATCGAACCAAAAATAAAACAGGATTTAGAAAACAGTACCTTCATTTTAATATCATTTAGGGTGATTTTTTTTTTATATGTGTGTTATCTATTTGAGTATGAGTCATGAAAGTTTCCACAATTTGCATTTCACTACAGAGCCAGAAAAGTAGGTACTATTTTTGTCAACGTTGGAGAAACGACCTGCTTTATAATGAACGTATGATAAAAAAAAATTGTGTTCCGTAATAATAATGTTCTTTTTTTCATATTAAATATTATTTTTAATACGAGTTCACCGTTAACCATTATTTTTTTCGGTTACATGCCTTGTTTTTAATTTCATTTTTGTGTCTTATATTCATCCTAACGCCGCCGATTTAGAACCACTCGAAATGGTAAATTCTAATTCGCAATTTTAATATTCCGATTGGTTACACCTCTGTTGGCGTTGACGACAGCTGATAAAATATCCGACGAACGACGTGGCAAATAAAAGCTAATTATCTATTCCTCAGGTCAAAAGTTAAGTAAATAGTCATAAATTAAGTTCTTGTGTATATGTTAAATAAAATGAATAATGTAGAACTGAATAAATTGATAAATAACTCAGTGACCAATCATGTTGCGATCAGCGCTGCGGCGCTCCCCAGGAGCCGGCGCCCGGGTGTCGCGCGCCCCTTGCACCTCCGGGTAGACGCCCCTGTAGTCGGCACTGCGCTGGGCGCACGAATGTTTTATTCGACAGTATATATAGGATAGGAAAACAGTATTAGGAGTACAATCCAAAATTCTCCTCTCCTCATTTTGTATTATGACGCACTCTCACCCACTTTCCCTGATGAGCCGCCACTGAATCCAATTTGGGGTCATTTTATGTTGAAAGAAATGTTAATAAATAGAAAGAATCAGATTCACAAAAAAAGGCTAATCTAAGTCGATTTTCGGGTTAAGCTAATTCTACGCTAACCCGGAATAAAAATTTAAACTAGTTCGTAATCTCAAAAATAGTTGGTAATAAATTAACGAAGTTTAGATTATACAGGTGGCCCAGAGAAAATTATCAGCGCATTTTTTGGCCACTTAACATTAATTGTGCAAAAAACTCTCGAACACGTCAATTTTAATATAAAGGGGGACACCTAAATGGATTAGTACCAATGGCGTAACTTCAACCCTAAAATGGGTGTGGACTGCACCTCAAAAATTTTAAATGGAAAAGGTTGTCAAATATGACACAGTTCGAAAGGCCTTTAATTCTCTTTTCAACAGTTTTTTTATTTTTCAAATCCGATCATTAGTTTCAGAGAAATATCGTTTAAAACAAATTTTATCAGGTGTGAAAAACTGCAATCAAGTAGGCTTAAACAAATGACAGAAACTCAAATATCAGTTTATTAGGTGTTCAAAATGACTATTTCCAACTTCCAAACAATAATAAAGATTTTTCTCAAAATTTTGGAGATTCGGTACGTTGCCGTAAATCTTCTAAAAATTCGGGTAGCGTGGCATAAACTTTAGACTTCAAATAACCCCACAAAAAAAATCCAACTTGCAAATTACTTGTTTATTACAAACAACTTGTCGAAAGAATTGTTTATTTAGTTTCTGTCATTTGTTTTAGCCTACTTGATGGCAATTTTGAACACCTGATTAAATTTGTTTTAAACGATATTTCTGTGGAACTAATGATCGGATTTGAAAAATAAAAAAACTGTTGAAAAGAGAATTGAAAGGCCTTTCGAACTGTGTCATGTTTGACACCCTTTTCCATTTAAAATTTTTGAGGTGCAGTCCACACCCTTTTTAGGGTTAAATTTATGCCATTGGTACTATTTCATTTAGATGTCCCCCTTTATATTAAAATTGACGTGTTCGAGCGTTTTTTGCAAAATTAATGTTAAGTGGCCAAAAAATGCACTGATAATTTTCACTGGGTCTTAACACTGATATAAATAAACTGAATAATACTAGCAGCGTTAACAACTGCATTTATTTATTTTTTTCACTTCTTCAATCGATCTAATTGAAATACAATTTCAAACTTTATTACGTGTTACATTAAATGAAATTAATAATTACATAATTTCGCAATGACTTAATATATAAAAAACTATTAATATATGTAAATAAAAATTAAACAAATGTTCAAGCCAGTCAAAACAGATGCAGATTTTTGTTTATTCTGCGGCAGAAGAAGTGATGTAGAACTCGCGAAGTTCATGCGTCGAACGAAATAGGAAAGCTTTTGCAACAATAATGATACAAAGTGCGAAATAAATACTGAAAGCAACATTTATTATTGAAAAGAATTTACTGGTCAGAGTAAATACATATATTGAAAGTAATAATTTACAATTCATTTACCACCAGATTCACAAAAGGGATTAGCCAGTAACTATATTTATTCCCGTTTTTAACTCCATTCCGAATTCATGAAAGGGATTAGTCACTAAATCCAATTAAATTTAGTTCCACATTTATACCCGTTGTTAACTTCATGAAATGTCAAACTAACTCTATTCACAATTCAAAAAAAGGATTAAGTATATTATTTAGTCCAAAAGATAACTCCCCTAGTTTGATGGAGTTAGCAATATTTGTAGATGATTATCAGTATTTCTAAGTAAGACAGAGAAATATTGTGATGATATTTGAAGTCACAGACCATATTTACTATTTTGTTTGAAGTAAAACACATTGATTACGTTGATTACAAGCATGTGCGAATCATTTATAGTGTAATTAATTTTGTTTAATATAAACGTGATTTAAACAAAGGTATTTATGTTCTAAAATAAAAATGTAAGTTTATAAAGTGTAAGTATTGCTATAATTAATTATTAAAAATATTTTTTGTATTACAAAGAATATAAATGTTCAAGTTGACCTCAAAATTAATTTTTCTTCTCTTTTTTCTCCACCTCCATTGTAATAATATAATATAGTCGAATCAAACAGTACTGCACACAATTGATTACTGAACACTGATTACAACTGAGTACCGGTATCGGTTTCCTACGACTGATCAAGTGATCACTTTCAGTATATTCTGCGACAAGAGTTAAAGCGGGTTTAATTGTAACTAGTATGAGGTATTAACTAACTCCATATTTAACACCGGTCTTAATCTGCTTTGTGAATCACTGTAATCCCGGAAAATTTAATCCGGACTAAATTTGGAGTTAAATAACTTCGAATTTAATCTTATTTATGAATCTGGGTGTTAGGTATTTGACATCACATTATATAATGACGACCGTAATATTTTGAAAATTACCGCTAGCTAAAAAACGTAAAGCCAATAAAACTTGAGTAGTAGGCACTACTAGATCATGAGATCTTTTTGTGCCCCGTAACAAAGCAGGTTTTAAAATGTACCTCAATTCGTCTGTAATAATTAGCAGTAACCTGTAACATCTAAAAGAAATGATCTGCAATTTCCTCTAAGCTCAAACGAAGAGATTTTTTTTTGTTATAAATCTATTTTATATCCTTTTTTCATCATCATTATCTTTGATAACATATAATTGTCGTAATATTTGTAATATTTCTAATTTGTTCTATATTACAAGCAATAATAAACTTACATAATCGTCAAATATTTCACTTTAAGAATTTCTTTAGTTATGCTATGTTTTGAAATTAATCTGGTTAAATTTGACATATTTACACTATTTAAAAACTAATCCAGTTTTGGGAATTTGGCTAAAATAGTTTTTCTTCAAACGTCATAAAAGTGACATCTTCTGTGACGTGATTGAGAAGGTTGAAGTTTAATTTCTATGCCTCCGTAATATAATTTTTTATTGTAGCCGCCGTTTAATTTCTTCGCCACCGTATGTAGAATCAGCCAATAAGAAGTAACTTGTACAATAGAAATCTGTAATATCGCCCTAAATGTCACTATAAAAACTAGATAACCTAAGAATAAAGTTACTAAAAATTATGAATAACTGACAGGTAACCTACATATTAAACGTCAAATAGAACTTTATTTTTTAAAATTTCTAAGTTTGAAGAAAAAATAGCATGTGTTATTCAGAGTAAAAGTGTCTTTGTGTGCCTCGCATGAAATTGTCCGATTCGCTTCGCTCGTCGTGCAAACTTCCATGCTCGCCACACAAAGTATCACTTTTACTCTTAATAACTTACTATTATTATTTTATTTTATATTATGTGATTGAAAAACAGAATATATTTATTTACTATAAAAAATATTTGATTTAAATCGTGTTTTTTTCTTGATATAAATCATAATTTAAATCAATTGATTTGTATCATAACAACAACTTATTCAGAAATGTACTCGGAATTGTAACTAGTGTAATCAAAAATTGTCTAGAACAGTAAACGGTTAACTTTAAGAACAAACCGCAAATTTCGGATTTATTGGTTAATCGCTATAAAAAAATTAACCACTTAACAAATTAAAAATATCGAAGCCACCAATAACTAATTGTCACTAAAAATTATTAACCGATTAACCGCTAACAGCCGATTAACCGCTAACAGCCTTCAAATCCAATTAAACCAAAGTGGATATCTAATCATACTCTTTATTAATATCCGGAAAAGAAACCGAACCAATGATATGAAAACTTGTATTTTACATAAATTAAAATGTTGTGAATTTAAAAACTATATATTCTTGTTTTGTTATTATAAAACTCATATAAACAGGATGTGCAACGAAACGCGGAACATAGGACATTAACATGGGATTACAAAAAATTGCGGATACTCGCTGTCCTGATAGATTTTGAGCAAACCTACAAGAGTACAAAATTGTTCCAAATTCTACATCAGATAAGATCTGATGCAACTGTAAACCTGCAGTACGATATATATTAATCAGACTTATAATTGTTTTTGTTTGTAATTTAATATTATTTAAGTTGATTTTAGATTCTTCTTTTTTAATAGTATTAGTACCAGTATTACAAAAATAGAAATAAAAAGAAAATATTAAATAAAACTTAAGATAAAAAACAAATTTTAATTATATTTACAGACGAAACATCCATTTTTAAAGTAATTTTAGACTATAACAAAAATTAAAAAGTAATATCAAAGTACATTAACTGTCACAACGGACACATAGATATTTTCTTATATTTCCATGATTTGTCTGCTTGTGAACGAAAATGTTACATTTTATATTTAAAAAATCTCGCACTGTAGACGTTCTGTTATATTAACTATGATCTTTTGTAATTTTGTAATTCTAAAAATAATATATTATTCTGAAAATCTGCCTATTTAGTTGAACTTTTAAGCATATTAAAAATGTTTTTAAAGTGTGGCATCTCAGGTTACGTTTCATACTTTAATATTTACTGCTATTAATAAGAGAGTTTCAAGAACAAATTAATCGATGCCAAGATGTTCATCAACGCCGTGTCGTGATATTATTATTTTTTAATATAAATATAGATAATGTTCATTCTTTTACATTTTATACGTCATTTACGTAAAAAAATCGAAAACCCCATGTCTCATTATTTTTGTGTTTCGTTTTGGCAATAAAACTTGTCAAATAGAAGAGTATTTGTTATCAATTAATCAGATTTATGTACAAAAATTTAATATAGACTAATTTAAACAACGAGCTTTACCTAATTTTGTTTTGGCACATTGCTTTTCAAACTTTATAGGAACAATTTCTTTTCTACCCGAAATACATGTGTATCTTTTTAAATTTCTCACCTTACCCCGCTTATTACGTTTGTAACGAACTGCACTTATAGAACTACTACCGTATACTTATAGGTATATTTTTTAAAACGTACCTCAAAACTTTTTATAATTCACTAATTTTCCAACACTTTTTATCAAAAGTTTTATTGTTTTGCAGGCAGTATTATTTTTATACAATTTATTTTGAATAAATAAAATTAATTAATTAGTTATTCATATAAATTCTACTCCGGGCAACTCCGAATTACGAGCCCTAGTCATTTGTCTTACTTGCCTATTGGTTAATCCGGCGCTGCACATTATGATTAAAAAGCGGATTCTTTGCAATTGTATGTGTCGTTTTTATATCAACAAACTCTTGAAACTTGAAACCGTTATAATCATATTTAATTTCTCGTCAGAAGAAAATCAGTTATTTAGAACTGCTTAGAACTTTAGTAATTTTTATTTTCTAATTAAGGTAAGTAAATAATAGCTGTCACTGAAATTCACAGGCTGGGAACTAAAACAAAACTTAGAAATGCCGAATAAAATGTATTTTTTAGGCGGCTGGTACATAAATTGTTGTTTTTCGTATCTGCTGTCAACCTTAAAGTATCAATTTTTATTTGACATCTGTCAAAGTCAAAATTTTTGGCCGCTTGTTTGTTCATTATTGATTTACATAGTTTATATTAATGTGATTAATTATTTTTGAATACAATAACAAATGTAAGTAAAATTTTAACTATTCCTTTACAAATATTAATGAATTTGCGAGTAAAAATAGCGGCCGTAAAGTAAATGCGGCCGTAAGGTAAATGCGGCCGTAAAGTAAATGCGGCCGTAAAGTAAATTTTGACAGATGTCAAAAATTGATTTTAATTGAAAATTCATAATTTCTTGTTGTAATCGCCTAAAAAATGTTGTGTGCACCTCGGCTAAAAGTTCTTTTTGGGCCTCATCTGATTTGTAGCCTTGGCTTTGCCTCGGCTGCAAACTTCGGTTTCGGCTCAAAAAGATTACTTTTAGAACCTTGATACACAAATAACTATTATTGTTCCAAATAAAACACTGTATGCAAAAATAGAAATAAGAAAATAACATTTTTTTAATATTTTGACACTTTTTTGTGCATATAATCCGCTCTTTAACTGTGATATACGTACATGGTGTAAGGATGAATGTTAGACTGAAATTAATTAGTATACAAACTTACCAAATAATATAGTATAAAATTTGGCAGATGTAAAGCACAAAATTAACCCTTGGAATGCCATAATATGGAGAAAAATGAAAAATACAACTCTGGGCCATATGTAGGGTATTGGTTGATTTCTCATTTCAATTTCATCAGTTTCTATTTTGTTCGTCATGTTGGTATAATATGTGCACTGTTCACTGGCGAATCTGCAACTGCTCCAAGAATAACGTAGTGTGATCTATTATAGACATGAAATATTTAAAGCATGTATTATTAATTTTTATAATATTATGTGCAGAAATATGTAAAATATTCATATTTATTCAAAATATTAGTAAACACAATACAAATTTTTAAATAATTCATAGACAAGTCTTTCTAGAAAGGAATATATAACGATCAATGAGTGTATTTATAGGAATTAATTGATACATCTAATCTATGCAAGCAATTTACACTTTTTATGCATGTACGCACTATTATCATTGTTTAAATTTGTCGGCTTGTGTAAATACAAAATGATGAGCTTATAGTAGGTTGTGATAATTTTGAAAATATATTTTTTTTGCTCTTTAAACTTATAAAATACTTTGGTAACAGTACGACTTACGATACTAGAACGTAACAAATTTCCAAGAATGTAGGGTGAATCTTTTCGCCGGACATAAACATTAAAGGTGTTACTACGGTAACCAAGAATGTACCTCTATATACAAAGATAAAATCCTTACAAACAAACTTTCCTCGATAACATTTAAAACACTACGATTTATAAATTTTAATTTTTTATTCTTTTAGTTGTCTTGTATGTTTAAAAATAATGAGCTTATCCACGTTATTTAGATTTTCGAGTTCCCAAAATCTCATCGATTAATACTGAAGAAACTGTTCAAATAAATCATTCTGAAATAACTCTTGAAAATCTTGCAGATTATGATATCTTAAATATTGAAACTTCAAATAATTATAAACGTATAGATCGTATTCTTTCTCAATTGCGATTAGAACATTTAAATTCCGAAGAAGCGGAATCAATTAATGAAATTTGTAAAAATTTTAATGATATTTTCTTTATAAATGAATTTGATACTTTAACTAATACAGAATCCATTACTCATAAAATTCCAGTTAATGCTAATACAGAGCCTATCTTTATAAAACCTTACAGACTTCCTGAAAGTCAAAAGCAAGAAGTAAATGATCAATTGGATCAAATATTAACAGATAATATTATTCAAAATAGTAACATTCCTTGGAATGCACCACTTTTAGTCGTTCCTAAGAAAATAGATGCGTCAGGAAAACAAAAATGGCGAGTAGTAGTAGATTTTAGAAAACTTAACGATATTACAATTAGCGATCCTTTTCCTTTACCTAATATTACTGAAATCCTAGACCAATTAGGTAGCTTAAAATTCTTTACAACTCTTGATTTAACTAGTGGGTTTCATCAAATACTTATGGACCCAATTGATAAAGCAAAAACCGCTTTTAGTACAGGCAGTGGTCATTATGAATTTAATCGTATGCCAATGGGATTAAAAGGTTCACCCGCTACATTCCAACGTTTAATGAATTATGTTTTAACCGGGTTACAGGGAATTAAATGTCTTGTTTATCTTGATGATATTGTCATTTATGCCAAGGATATAACTGACAACAAAAAAAAAGTTAATTTATGTCTTTGAAAGATTACGCGAACATAATTTGAAATTACAGCCAGATAAATGCGAATTTTTACGGAAGGAAATTTTGTATTTAGGTCATATTATTTCTGAAGAAGGTATTAAACCAGATCCTCAAAAGGTTAGCGCAGTTCAAAATTTCAAAATTCCTCAATGTTTAAAGGAATTAAGATGATTTTTAGGACTTTAGAAATTTATTCCAAACTTTTCAAAAATTGGTAAACCTCTTACAGTCTTAACACAAAAGGGTAGAGAATATACATGGTCAGCCCATTGTAATGAAGCTTTTAATAAATTAAAACAAGCTATCTTATCCCTTCTTATTTTACAATTTCCTAATTTCAATAAAAACTTTATCCTTACTACAGACGCTAGTCAATTTGCTATGGGAGCAGTCTTATCTCAAAGAGAAGTGTCCAACCCCTTACCTATCGCTTAAAACTAGCTAGTAATTGTTTTTCCAAAACTGAATTAAATTATTCTACAATTGAAAAAGAGCTTTGTGCCATTATATGGGCTTTAAAAATCTTCAGACCTTACCTCTATGGAAGCGAATTTACTGTTGTTACTGACCATAAACCTCTTATATGGATTAAAAATATGTCAGATATTGGATATAAATTAATGCGTTGGAGATTAAAATTGGATGAATATAATTATCAAATAGTACATCGATCGGGAAAATCCATTTCTCATTCTGACGCTTCAAGTCGAATAAATCTTATCTCTTTAATTAATGATGAATTTGAAGCAATGTATCATCAATATTTGAATGATATCGAAACAAAATTAATTTTCAATCCTAACCATAACGAAATTGACGGTGATTTGTTTAACGCACCTAAAGATTATAGCTTAGCTCATTGTGTAAGTACAGATCTTCACATGAACTCAGGCATAGCTAAACAATTCAAAGAAAGATTTATCTTATATCTAATAACAAAAGAAAATTATTTTGATAAGCTTAGTGCAAAGGATATGTTTTACACCTTATTAAACTTGAAATTTTTTTGTTTAGAAAACAATATAACTAAACTTGCTATTACAAAACTAGGATGTGGATTAGACTTATTAAAATGGGAAAATATAAGGACAATTATTAGATATGTTTTTAAGGATATCAATATTGCAATTTCTGTTTACTTATACGAAAATTTTGACAAGTTAAGCAAGGAAGAAATCGATAAAATTTTATTTGAATATCATAATTCGAACCTAGGCGGACATCAAGGAGTAAATCGAACTTATAATAGGATTAAAATGAAACACAATTGGCAAAATATGTGTAAAGATATTAAAAATTATGTAAAAACTTGTAAATAGTGTCAATGTTACAAATCTGGAAGAAAAACCAAATTACCAATTATAACAACCACTTCTAAAAAGCCTTTTGAAAAAGTATTTCTTGACATAGTTGGTCCATTACCAACATCTTTAAATGGAAACAAATATATATTAACGTTTCAAGACGATCTTAAAATTCTCACATGCTATTCCTATTCCAAATCAAGAATCAATAACTATAGCAGAAAAATTTGTAACACAAATTATTTGTCAGCATGGTACTCCTGATCAAATCTTAACCGATCAAGGTTCAAATTTCTTAAGTTCAATTTTTAAGGACATATGTAAATTATTGAAAATTACAAAATTACAAACTACAGCATATCACCCAGAATCTAACGGTCAATTAGAAAGAAGTCATAAAATTTTGAGTGAATATTTGCGATCATATGTTGATAAATCTCAAACTGATTGGGATACTTGGATTCCTTATTCAATGTTTTGTTATAACACAACTCCTCATACTTCTACACCATATACCCCTTTTGAATTACTATATGGATTTAGAGCTAAATTGCCATCCTCTTTACGAAAAGAACCTGAAAATTTATATAATTATGACGATTATTCAAAAGAATTAAAGGCTAGATTGCAGCATTCTCATAGAATTGCTCATGATCGATTAATTGACAAGAAACAAAAAAGTAAAGAACAATTTGATAAAAGTACTAATGTTATAAATTTTAAAATTGGTGATCTTGTACTATTAAGAAATGAATCTCAACCTTCAGGAAAATCTAAAAAAATATTATCTTCTTTCAAAGGTCCTTATGAAATCTTAGAAGTTGACGGTGTTAATTCTACGATACATTGTAATAATAAACGAATGAAGGTACATAACAATAGACTTCGATCGTAATATCATTGATATTCTTTAGTAGACGAATAAAGATTATTAGTCTAAATCAAATAATGAAAACGATTAAAAAAAAAGGTAAAAATTTCTTGTTCAGTTCCTCTTTGTTTAATTTAATTGGGGAATAGGTGTTTTATTCTATGCTTTTCGGTTGCCCCCTTCAAAATTGAGTAAACCCTATTTAGCCCCGAGGAACTTCCTTGGAGCTATGTCTCTTTCACATCTAAGTGATGTTAAAATTATTAATCTTAAATTAATGCTTAACCTTCGATTTTTATAAATCGATCCAGTATGTTTATACATACTATATATATATATATATATATATATATATATATATATATATATACCGGGTTTCCCAGCTCGACCGACACATGGGAATTTTACATGGGAAATCAGTTAATTATGAATAGTATCTCCCCAGTGCAAGATACTCACTTGAAATTTTGTATACTTATAGGAGAATATTAATTCTATGGATCACAGTTATTTGAAATATGTAATTTCGTCTGCAGGGCGAGATTTATTAAATTTAAAACCTAATATTTTCGTTCAAAATCAGTCAGCCATGGAAATAAAAGAAAATATCTATGTGACAGTTCTGACAGTTAATGACATACCATTGTAGATATTTATATTTTTGTAATATTGGTATATTATTTAACAAAAAGAAACTAAATTCAACTTAAATAATATTAAAATACAGGGAATAAGAATTAAAATCAGTGATATTTCACTAAACTGTCAGATAAATATTTTCTTTTATTTCCATGGCTGTCTGATTTTGAATGAAAATATTATATTTTAAAATTAATAAATCTCGCCCTCTAGACGAAATTGCATATTTCAAATAAGTGTGATCCATAGAATTAATATTCTCCTATAAGTATACAAAATTTCAAGTTAATATCTTGCACTGGGGAGATACTATTCATGATTAACTGATTTCCCACGTAAAACTCCTATGTGTCGGTCGAGCTGGAACACCCGGTATATATATATATATATATATATATATATATATATATATATATATATTTATACATATATTTTAATTTTTGTTTACCTATAATTATTATTATTCAATTATATTCCTCTCTTTTATATTTTACATTTCTACTAATTATAATCTATAGTATAGATTATTTCAAATATCCATAGGTCGTCTACAAGTATGTAGGTACGGTTAAAAATTTAGTTGAATTGCACTAAATCCTTTGTTACGGGAATTCTTTGTAAAATTCATAAGAATACATTCCACGTTTCTATTGCATAGCATAATTACATTGTGCATTTTTTTTCTTGCATGAAACAATTAATTTTTTTATTATTTTTTTTTTTATTGTTGATAACAACCTTAACGCCGTCGTTAGTGTATTTTGCTAGTTGGATCAAATTAGATCAATGGCTAGATTCTGATTCCTCGTAGTTACTACTCCTACTCAAAAGTCTGAGTTAGATCAGTTCCAAGTGGCAAATGAAATACGTCTATTTGAAAAATACTCTTCGTAGTTTTTCAATTACATTTCCTTCCTAAGCTACACGCTTTTTCTGTGCCATTTGCTTCACGTGTTTTAAGTTTCTGCGAATTACGACGTCCCTGGTTGTTTTCATTCCATTTCACCAACTTTTAATTACCCCTTTGAGGTTCTGTTGGTTCTTTGGCGAAAATGAAACATGTTTTGAATGGAACTCCTTCCTTAGTGGAAAGGTCTCCTCAAACTTAATCCGCACCTCACGAAGTAATACCGCTTAAGTCGGTGTATGTTAGTAAGAAAACTAAATATTTTTTTTCTTCTCTCTTTGATACTATGAAATTGTGTTCCTTTGATGCATACAATGGGCAGGAAGATTGGCTACATTAAGCAATTTGGTAAAAATTTTGGTAGATACTTAAAAAAAAAATCTTTCACCATCATTGATGTTCGTTATGTGAGCTTCACGTTTTCCTTCAGGCATTTCCATCTTTTGATCTAATGATTCTTCTGTAAGAATGTTTGCCCACGTGAATGTCTACCTCCGTCGACGTTGAACTAAAACGGATTCACATTTGTATAGTTCGTCTTGCTATACCGTCAAGACAACTCTTAATACTACCTCTTTTCAAAATTAGTATAAGAAGCCTTTTTGATGGGCGTACTAATTATTGGATATTGTTGTTGTTGCTGTTCTCATTCCTACCAATTATCTAATTTACCCATTCTCTATTTTAATACTACTATGACCCGCATGTCTTATTGATAGTGTCATATACTATTTTGATAGATTCACTATACAGGGTGTTCATTTTTAAGTGGCTACCATTGCGATCTCGAAAACTAGAAGAGATACGAAGTTGGTTAAATTAGCAAAGAATCACCATTTTACAAGACTAATACAATGAGCAAAAAAAATTTTTTCGACTAGTAGTTCTCAAAATACGGGACACAACTTTCTTATTTTAAATGGGAACATATGTTTATTTTTAGGTTATTTGATAGAGTATTTTTTTCTGAATTCAGCGATATAAACATATCATATCCTAATATTTTAGTTTGGCTGTTGTATTTGAAAATGATACCTAGGCGCGGGAAATTTAAAATATCTATAATTTCATTTATTTAACAACATATATTTTTATTTATTTCCTAAACGGTCTCGCATGCCGCTTTGAAAAATTGTTATAAATAAATAATATACATTACAACAAATGTTTCTAGGTATAACACATAGTAACACCCCCGTAGGAGGGTGTGAAAAAAATTCTTCAAGTTCAAAACTTCACAAATTCAACGTATATTTTTATTTATTCCCTTAACAGCCTCGCGTGCCGCTTTAAAATTATTATAAATAAATAATATACATTACAACAAAGTTTCTAGGTATAACACATAGTAGCACCTCCTGTAGAATGGTGTGAAAAAAAATCCTCCAGTTCAAAACTTTTTAATGTAGAATATAAATATTTGTATATTAATAGTAAATTTAAAACATTTTTAGTTACTCCTCGTAACCTACATGTACTCAGATATACCGAGAGGAAATTTTAAATAAATGAAAACAATTCATTGGGCAAATATTGTTAAAATAATTGACAATATGACATATTCTTTAAAATACAACCCAAAGATTATTCCAGCATTTTTAACACAAATTTTTTTTTTTTATATAGCAGATGTTAAAGTGCAATTTTGTCAACTCAAAATAGTGGATAAAGTAGCACTTTAACCGCAAGGGTAGATAAAGTAACACTTTAAAAGCAAGGGTAGATAAAGTATTTTAACTTTTGTTTATTAGAAATACATTTCCATAACAACGCACACTACTGACATTTTAAAATTGTTCTTAAATAATAATTTAATTTTTCTAATTCTTTTCTCTTCAAAACCTGCTATAGAAAAAAATAGAATTTTATACACGACGGTAAAATTACATTATCGACTCGCGAAAAATAATTCACTCGCGATTATATCGCTCGTAAATTAACACTTTCCGCTTGTCGATAAATAGTTATTTACATATCATGGCAGGGAGGTTAATCTTTTCATGACGAATATGGAGATTGTTTGCCGAGGCGCAGGTCGAGGCAAATAACCATGAATGAGTCATGAAAAGGTACCTCCCTGACGAGATATGTATTATATTTTTTCTGAAATCGTACAAAATTTTAAAATCAACGAATAATATATGTATTTATACATAACCTATATGTATTTTACGAGTAACTGTCATTAAAAACAATTGAATTTTGAACATAATTTATTTTAGTTTTAATTAATTAGTTTTATTAATATTAATAATTATTTTACAATTTTTATTGTTACTGATATTGATCGGTGCCTGTTTACTGGTTATCACTATATCCGATGTGGACGTTGATGATATGTCTCCTGAGAGTATTCTCGTTTTCACTCTCCATGTTATTATTTATTGCTGGATTTTCAACTAAAAGTAATTATTAAAAATATAAAATGTAATATTTCGAAATGAACTAATACTTGCATACTAGGCTACTGAGGTTATGTGTCAACCCGCTCTGTTGTTTGTTTAGCTAGCACATGGCACGCAGGGCAAGCTCATGGTTGCCAGATCACAAATTAAGAAATTATTATTTTTTATTATAATTTGTTAAATGCATTGATCTTCTAAATTTAGTTTATTTAGTATAAATACTACATATTATAAACATTTGAATTTTATTTATTGGTCACGTAAACAGTGTTTCGTATTGAAATATAAATATACCTACTTGTCAAAATAGAGTTGGCAACATTGCATTTTACCACTGCCTAGGCAGGGAAATCCAATTCCCCTATTTTGCGGCAGCCATTTGATAGATTACTGGCCGATTTCAGGAAAATATTATTTTATCGTCTTGTATGAAAAATAACTATTAATTCCATAAACCAATGTTTTACTATCACTGGTTTATACTGTTTTACCGACATCAAATTGAGCGAACTTCATGTTAAATCAATTTTTAAAATACATAAAATCTGTAAATAATCATATAAATATTTGCTTCCGCGTCATAATTTTATGTTTTTTTGTCATAGTTTAGTTACAAGACGACATTGCAACAAAAAATTGCAATTTTAAGGGTAGTTGGTATTCTAGAATCCAGCCTAATAAAAAATACTCGCATCAATGTAAAATGATTTACTTTTGCAGTTTACAACGGAAATATATACAAGCGGATTTACTGCGGGAATCATAGTATGAGTTTATTTCAATGTTTTTCTATTTATTTATATTTATTATCAATTACAGCTTTTCATTTCTGTGACATAAATTTGAAGTCTAAACAAGTGCTGCATTTCTTATAATAATTCACTGAAGACAGTGGCTATTATATTAGGATTGCCGATGGTAATTTATGTTGTTGCCAAATTATTAAGTAACTAAATAAAAATCAAATGTTCGTAATTAAATTAAACACTTTGCTTTGCTTGATATCAAAAGAAAGAAAACCATAAGTGCCGGTTTTGAAATGACAAAAAAAATGTGTCATGTCGATCTGCATTTGTTTTTCGTAAAAAGTTCTTAGAAGTAGGTTGTCCTTGCGTTTTAAGGAAACGACACAATGTGGACGGGTGTGCATGAATGACAAAAATGTTCTACGTAGATTAGAATTTGTTTTTGCAAAATGTTGTCAGAAAATGTCGTGTTTGGAAAAAGTTGTGAGAAGTATGTGGTGTTTAGTATCACATGAAAGGGCTCGATAAGGGCTGGCGTGTAAAATTAACAAAAATGATCAATGTTGATCGGCTTTTGTTTTTTGCAAAACTTTCTCAAAGGTACGTCGAGTTTGGTCTCAAATGAAACGTCTCGTTGAAGGCTAGCGTGCAGAATTGACAAAAATGTACTACGTCGATCGATTTTTGTTTTATGCAAGAAGTTCTCAAAGGTATGTCGAGTTTGGTCTCAAATGAAAGGTCTCGTTGAGGGCTAGCGTGCAGAATTGACAAAAATGTGCTATGTCGATTGGTTTTTGTTCTTTGCAAAAAGTTGTCACAAGTGTGTGGTGTTTGGTGTCAAATGAAAGGTTTCGATAAGGGCTGGTGTGCAGAATTAACAAAAATGTACTACGTCAATCGGTTTTTGTTTTTTGCAAGAAGTTCTCAAAGGTATGTCGAGTTTGGTCTCAAATGAAACGTCTCGTTGAGGGCTAGCGTGCAAAATTGACAAAAATGTTTCATTCCGTTCGGCTTTTGTTTTCTGCAAGAAGTTCTCAAAAGTATGTCGAGTTTGGTCTCAAATGAAAGGTCTCGTTGAGGGCTAGCTGACAAAAATGTACTACGTCGATCGGTTTTTGTTTTTTGCAAGAAGTTCTCAAAAGTATGTCGAGTTTGGTATCAAACAAAACGTCTGGTTGAGGGCTAGCGTGCAGAATTGACAAAAATGTACCATGCCGATCGGCTTTTGTTTTTCGCAAATAGTTGGCAGAAGTATGTGGTGTTTGGTATCAAATGAAAGTTCTCGGTGTGGGCTAGCCTGTAGAAATTGCAAAAATTATAAAATCGTGAATACTTTGTAGCTAATTCAGATGGAGGTAATAATCGAGAATGGATAAGATCTAATTTGGCAAATAAAATTGCATCTATTAAAGTTTCAAGTTCAATTTCATGTTCATAGATAGCAAAATTTAAAGTGATTAGCTCCTTATTTATTATTGAATAATAATAACATGGCTTAACACCCCATGAGGGGTAGCGCCGTTTCTTCGAAACTCTCTAGATCCAATTTATAAGGTGGATCAGTCCTTATTCTTCTTTGTTTTAGATTTTCATACTTATGGCATTCCAAGTTTTCCTGTCGGTTGTTTTACTTTTCCAGTTATGAATTCCTGCGGTGGATAGATCTTCTGTAACTTCTTTTAACCATGTTGATCGAGGCCTTCCTCTTCCTTTTATTCCAGATTCCCATTCTAATACTTGGTATATTGTGGACGTATCTCCTGCTCTCCATACGTGTCCTAGCCACTTTACTCGTTGTTGCTTAATTTTTCGTACTATGTCTTCTTTTATTTCTTGTAGTAGTTCGAAGTTCATGCGTATTCTGTATTCTGTATCCGATATTTTAATTGGTCCTAGTATTGTTCTTAGAATTTTTCTTTCCATTATTCGTAGGTTTTCCTCATCTTTTCTTGTCATTGTTAGTGTCTCGGCATCGTACATCATTATAGGTCTTATAATTGTTATATTATTGAATATAATTTATTAATTACTGCCATTTTATCAAATTTATTTAGAGAATGTCGTAATTGACGGATCCCAGAAAACAAAAGTTGAATATCGTTATTTGTTTGTTGAGCAGAATTATTGAATGAAGAAAGGGTTGATTTAATAATTTTGATTTGTTGATTTGCGAGGGATAAAAGATTTTCTTCGTTTTTAGCAAACTTATCAATTTTATTATTAAAGTAAATTTCATCATCGCTATCCATTGTACCAAATAGAGTTTCAGAAATTTTACCTACAAAATCAAACAGTCCACGCCTTATGCGGCTATCTTCTTTGTGTGATATGAGTTGTTCTAACCTTTTTGTTTTGATATTAGGCACCGTCGGTTTAATAACCTGATAAAACTGAGTGCAAGGACTGTCGGTCTCGTTCAGATTAACTTTAGCACAAGCTTCTATAATGAGATCGTGAAATATATTTATCAATTTCATTCTATAAGAGATATCTTCTAAATCAATGAATGTGATTAAATTCCAAAATTATATTTTGACATTACATAAATATTCGAAATATATACCTGGTTCATGTTCAAATTTTTGATCTTTTCTTTAGTTTTTATTAAATTATCTTTGGCTGTTTTATTAACGAATTTTATTACTTTCTTTAATTGATCATGATAATTTTTATAATTATATTAGTTTTTAGACTCCTCATTACTATTTTGGAAGGGTAAACTTACTTGTCTACCAAAGGCTAACACGAAAGGAATAAAGTTTGTACTTGCATGTGTTGAAGAATTATGTCAACATAACTGTAGGAATTAATTTGTGGCAATTGGAAGAGTCTTTATCTACAAAATTTCTCAAATACTCGATTAATGTGCGATGGCTACGTTCCAAAGCGCCATCGCTTTGTGGGTGATAGGGAGTTGTTTTATTTTTTTTAATTTTTAATATTTTGCGTGTTTCGTTGAACAATTTACTCATAAAATTACTACCTTGATCTGTTAGTATTGATTCGGGCGTGTTATATTGACATACCATATACTGCACAAAATTCTTGCTGATTGATCGGGTGTTGGTAATGTTACAGAATGTTTAGTTAAATCATCTTGCATAGTTAGAATATAGTGATTAATACTTATTGAGCTAGGAAGGGGTCCTACAATATCCAAAAATACTTTTTCAAAAGGACGAGAAGACGTTGTGGTAATGTTTCACAATTTCTGACATAATTTTCAATATCTTGTTTTAAATTTTTACAATTATGATTTTCTTTTAATTTCTTATATATTATTTTTACACCACAATGACCTCCGACCACAGAATAGGTTTATACAGAAGCGACAGTAAGGCAGAGAAGCGAAAATTAGAGGGAGATGGGAAAGGTGCATAAATTTAAAGGGCCCGTTGTTTTAAATCGGAAAGTTTCCTCACATCTGATAGAGAGGTAGAGAAAGAGTATAAATTTAAAGGTCTACACAATGCTTCAAGGTCATAGAACTGACTAGCGGAACATGAAAGGTACCGACACGCTTCTGTGCTCCGACTGTGGAGTTATGATATTCAGAAAAAAAAATAAGTTTGTCACAATCAGCTATTCGTGGAAAGCAATTTTGATATCAGATTCTTCAAATATAACTTATATTAACGCTTTAATTTCTTTCCGAGTTTATCTATCTAATCCATAAGAAATTTTAGGGAAATGGAGTTCGTTAATCTTTTCTACGTCACAAAAATGTTCTAATTTTTTCAAGCAAGAAATAATAAATTCTTCGGTTGGTAGTTCATAATAAATATTTTTAGTTATTAGGAAAATAAAATTAAAATCTTCATTTTTGACACGGAAAATTTCGTATGCTGGATTTTCTTTAAGGATTTGTATGATTTTCTTTGATAACGGGATACCTGCGCTAAGCCTGCCCCCATTTTAACATCGCGAGAAATACATTGGACTAATGTGGATCTTTGAGGGCTATCAAAAATATCCATATCAGTTGATTCTGCTTGAATTTTGTATATACTACTGAGAGCATAGGCATTTCCGTTCAATTTTCCCGCTTTATGAATTAGTTTATAGTCATATTCTTCTAATTTAATGCGAGATTTCATAAGACGACTTCCTGAATTTTTTACTCTTAAAATCCATATGAGGGGTTGGTGATCCATGACTATAGTGAACTGACGACCATACAAATAAGGACGGAAATGGTTAACTGCCCAAACTACAGCTAACAATTCTTTTTCTGGCGTGGAGTAATTTTTTTCCGTGGAATTCAGAGTTCGACTAGCACATGCTACTGGTTTATCTTCACCTATTTTGCATTGTGATAATATGGCTCCTAGGCTTTATCTGACGCGTCTGTTGTGAGGACAAACTCCTTAGTAAAATCAGGATATTGCAAAAGTGGAGCTGATGTTAGCAAATATTTTTCAAATGATTCTTGGTGTAGGGAATTCGAATTTTGCTAATTATTTTTCTTTAAAAGGTCGGTTTAAAGTTTTGCAATTTTACTAAAATTTATAATCAATTTGCGATAATATCCGCAAAGATCGAGAAATGATTTTACATTTTTGGGAGTTTTTGGGATTGGAAAATCCATAACAGCTTGTATTTTGGAAGGATCGGGTTCAATTCCTTTTTCCGGTATGACATGGCCTAAATAATTGATCTCTTTACGAAGGAACTCACACTTATCAAATTGTAATTTTAAGTGATTTTTTCTTAGATAGTTGAAAACATAGCTTAATCTATCGTGTTGTTTTAGATTTATACCGTATATTACGATGTCATTAAGGTTCAAAGCATTTACTACACCGCAACCCAGTTAACACAGAGTTCATGAGCCTTCGGAATGTACTAGGAGCTCCTTTGCGTCCAACTGGCATGCTTATGAACTCATAATGTCTAGTGGATGTAGAGAAGGCTGTTTTATGAATATCTTGTGAGTTCATTTTTAATTGATGGTAACCCGGCGCCAAATCTAATGTACTAAATTAATTCGAATTCCCCAATTGATCCAGGATTTCGGTAATGTTTGGAATTGCGAATACGGCACCGGTCATTACTACATTTAATTTTCTGAAGTCGACCATGACTCTGAATTTTTTCTGTCCTAATGCATCGACCTTTTTTCGTACGACTAAAAGAGATGCATTTTACGGGGAATCACTTTTCTTTAAGATACCATTTTGTTCCATTTTATTAACTTGATTTTGTATTTCTAATTTTTGTGATTCAGGTAAACAATAGGGACTAATATTTATTGGAGGGGCATTATCAGGAGTTTTAATTTCGTGTTCTACTAGATTAGTACAGGATAATGGTTCTTCAGGATGATGGAATATGTCGGAAAATTTCTTACATAAAGTTAAAATGGATTCGCATTCATCTTAAATCATATAATTTGTTTTGATTGAATTTTCAATATATGATAGACGATTAATATCGGTGTTAGTTTTATTAACAACATATATATTTGCATTATTATCTTTATTATCTGTATCATAGATTTCATACTCGATTTTTTTAAATCAAATGAATTTAAAATGATTGGTTCCTTGGATATATTTATAACAGAGAATGTTATTTCTCCGTTGTTTTCTTGAGTGAGGCAATTACTTACGATCGCATTTTTAATTACTTTATAATTACTAATGTAAAGACAATTTAGTCAGGAACTTGTTAAGAGGTCACCGTTTCCGGGCGCGGTAATAAGAATACAGGATCGGACTCGGGACTTTTATTTAAATTTGGTACTTGTATAGGATTACATTTAGATTGAGGTATCGGGACAGCAGCATTTTCTTCTTTAATTTGGTTGGACATATCGATTTTAACATTCTTTTTAATAAGATATGGTTTTTTTAAGATTCCATCTTTGGGAATTGGAAAAGAAGAGGAATCCAAGCGGAATTCCACTGGTTGAAGATCGGTATCTAGGACTATATAAACAGTTCCTATTGTCGATATAGAATCAGGATTGATACCCGATAGATATAATGATTTGTCCGGATTATATTGTAATTGACTGTTCACGTTCTTAGCTTTAATGATATTAAAATATATATATATATATATATATATATATATATATATATATATATATATATATATATACAGGGTGTCCATTTTTCGACGCTAAGCATTGGGATCTCGAGAACCGTAAGAGATACGAAGTCGGTTAAATTGGGGCAAAGTTGTGGCATTAGTTGGCCATTTTAATGATGTATTTGTTTTTTCGAAAAAATGCGTAGGTCACTAGATATGAGCAAAAAAGCGATTTTGCTCGAATTGCGTTTTGACTTATATCTTCTTTGTATCAATTCATACAAATTTTTAATTGGCACGTTCTACAGGCACTTTTTTACGAAGAATTGTCAGTGGTGCTCAAAATTTTTGTAGCTCTTACACTTTTCGAGAAATTCGTACTAACTTTCAATTTTCATATGGGACTCAAAGTAGTCTTAAATACTATTAAATAGAGATTTTTTTTCTCTTTCCAACGATATAAAACACATCTACATTTAAATAAAAATTAACAAAGATATTGCAAAATTACTGGATTTATTCATTACCATTAAGAGTGCTTTGGAAACAAAATCAAGAATCTTTTGTTTCAAACAAACTTTAACAATTCATTTCAGTTGTTGATTGTTAATTGTGATTTTTTGTGAGGAAATGCAATATTCAAGTGAAGAAAAGCGAGATATGCTTGAAATTTATTATGTTTCGAAACGAAATACACAGATAAGTTCGCAAACATATTTTGAACGCTACCCAAAGAGGCGACAACCGAATCCGGCCTACTTTCTAGCTCCACACAGAAACTTAGGAGAATATGGTTCATTCGTTCAACCAAGAGGAAGACATGGGAACAGGGTAGTGGAAAATGAAGAAGATATTCTACAATCAGTAAATGTGGCATGATATTCTTAATAATAACAAATATTTTTATTAAATTATTCATTAGATTCAAGATAATCGGTCTACATCTACTAGAGAAATTGCAGCAAATTTGAACGTATCACATCAACTAGTGTGGAGGATTCTAAAAAAATATAAATATCGGCCTTACAAAATACATATTAATCAATTACTCTATCCAGGAGATTATGTACGACGGGTAGCTTTCTGTGTGTTCCTGCAGAATAAACTGCGATAAAACCAGTAATTTTGAAATATCTTTGTTAATTTTTAATTAAATGTAGACGTGTTTTATATCATTGGAAAGAGAAAAAAAATCTCTATTTAATAGTATTTAAGACTACTTTGAGTCCCATATGAAAATTGAAAGTTAGTATGAATTTCTCGAAAAGTGTAAGAGCTACAAAAATTTTGAGCACCACTGACAATTCTTCGTAAAAAAGTGCCTGTAGAACGTGCCAATTAAAAATTTGTATGAGTTGATACAAAGCAGATATAAGTCAAAACGTAAATCGAGCAAAATCGCTTTTTTGCTCATATCTAGTGACCTACGCATTTTTTCGAAAAAACAAATACATCATTAAAATGGCCAAGTAATGCCACAACTTTGCCCCAATTTAACCGACTTCGAATCTCTTACGGTTCTCGAGATCCCAATGCTTAGCCTCGAAAAATGGACAGACTGTATATATATATAATGCTGTGTCGACAAATAATTCGAATTTGTTATTAATTGAGTTTTATATTGATATTTTGAACAGTATTTCCTTTTTGATCGGAAGCAGTTTTATTTTGGTGCTGTTGGTTGTCTGATTGTTCAAAATTTGTTCTTCTATAATTTGTGTTTGGATATTCATTATTGGCTTTTTGCCGTTTATAACATTGGTTTATTGTATGTCCTGGAGTTTTTCAATAATTACAGAGTAATACATTTTGTTCTTGTTTAATATTAGTATTTAAATATGTTGAAGTACTGGGAATTGCATTATAATTTTTATTCCTAAAAGGATTTGGATATTTTTGTTTTTGAAAATGCTTTGAATTTGAATTGGAATTTACAAACTTTTGATGAGATTTATTGTGTTGAAATAAACGTTCTTCTTCTAATGCGTGTGCTGTACATTCTTCGAATGTTCTATAATCGCGGGATTTTAAATATAATTTTAGAGGGTATTGAAATCCTTCGATATATTGGGTGAGGAGTTGCTCTTTTAACACATCTGTAATTGTTTTGATTTCTGTATTGTTTTTACCTTCAGTCAATAGCTCTTAACATGAAATGGTACAGATTTTTTATTCGGAATGTATAATTTGTCACCGGTTCATTTGAGTATTGGGCACATTTGCAAAATTCGGTTCGAACATCTTTTACATTTTATTCCGCTTCTCAAAGATTCTTTTAATTAATTGCAGGTTGTCATATTTTTAAATTTTGTCAAGTAGAAAGTTTTTCCTCTTAATTTTGTAAGAATACCTTTTACAATGATATCTGTATGATCGAGTGCTATGTTGTCAAGAACGAAATCACAGGACTGTTTTTTAGTTCATCCAAACTGTTTCCTTCAAAAGTAGGAATTAATTTGAGTGCTGATTCTAATCCAAGTGTTTGAGTCATATTTGGGTTAAATTTTTGAGTTTCGTTAAGGCTTGAATTAGAAGAAGGATAACCTTGGAAAGAATGATTTGAAGTAGCAGTTTCTAAGAATAATTTGTTTAAGTCGTTTAATGAAGATGTGAACTAGCGCGACGTGCATGCATGAGATTTATTAAATTTTACGATGATAGAGATTTAAAATAAGGGGCACGATTCACTGGGGCATGTAGAAATAAACTTTACTCACAGCGATAAAACGAGCACTTTCATGTTTGCACAATCCTGGATGAGTGGGATGGTTCGGCTTTGTCACTGGATCGACACTTAGGAATGTCCTCTGCTCTGGACGCTGCAGCTTGACTCTGGATCGGCGCTGATTCTGGCTCGGCACGGGGACACGGCTCTGATACTGGCTGGATGTTGGCACACTGCAGGTCTGGATGCGAACTTGCACACACTTCGCTTAAGTTCGTTTTTCAAATAGTCCTAGAGGACACCGTACGAATTCACGCTAACGCTTTTTTCACATTCGCGAGTTACTTGCATTGGTTTTTCGTTCGTTTTAAAAATCCAATCGCTGCCACCAATGTTATTTTACCTACTTGTTTACCAGGGTTGACACTGTAATATAAACCAGGATTTTGGCTTGGTGAAAGATACGCTTATCGTTTGGTAAATATTTATTATTTATGCTACGACTTAACTACATTAGTTTACTGACTACTGACTACTGAGTAGATCGACTAACCCCGACTAACGACTATTGTCTACTCAACTCTTCTGAGACTGAAAGATCTCTCTCCAGTGTATGGAAAATAACCTCAGATTTTGCAATTTACGATAAAATAAAATTCCACAAGGCGAACCAAGAAATAAAATTGATAAAAGAATAATAAATCGATAAAGTATGACTGTGTGTAAATGTTTGTATGTAATCGAGTTTTTAATTTTATATGATGTATATATATAACAACAATTTGTAAACGAATCTTGTACATTTAAATGCATATCTTGAAATGTAAGTCCAAATGTTACTAATATTATTTTACAATTATATTTTTAAATTATTTAACTTTATAATATAATAAATTATCCTTGTATATACTTGTTAAAAAAATGTAGAAGAATCTGTAACTAATTAAAAATTAAATTTATGGTATATAACAAAGATACACAAATATAAAAAATCTCCATGATTCCCAACGATATAAAAGGTACGATATTTTTGAAAATTTAAATGTAAACTCTAGAAATAGGTCTAAAAAATTGGTATTATTCTTTTTAGTTACATTTGCAAAAATATTGTGTTTTTATTACAAATTATTGTTTTGTTTTACGCTTAAAAATATAACATACGTATTTCATAAAATAATATTTTGATAGCTGTTGGAATTTATGCTGCATTGTACTTTACGTCAAACAATATAAATGTAAGATACGATCATTATTTGGACTATTGCAATTAAATATATGAAAACGTAGTACAAAGATCTTTTTTTTAAAAAAATTGCATGTGTATATGTTTACATATATAATATTTCTTTCCAAACACAAGAAAATAAATCACACCTTGGGATCAAATCTACACGTAATATTTTTTTTCATTCAATTTTTGATACCAAACACGATTTATTTCAGACAAATTTTAGCAAAAAACAAAACCCGATCGACATGGCAAATTCGTTTATTTCAATCAAAAGGAAATTTAAATTTAAATCTAGTATATACTACGTTGATGTCAAACAATGAGGTGCATTCTATAACTGTTCCGCTAAATTATTTTGCTATTCTGTATCGGCAAATCCGTTAAAATTTTAACCGAACCTGCTAAAAAATCCGCTAAATAAATTAGAAAATTAGAGACATGTTTCTAGATGACCTTAAAAATTAACACCTTATTAATATTGCAATTTAAAAACGATAAAACGTCAAATACAGTAGATAATGGCATTAGAAGGGTTTATTAATATAATTCTGTTGCAAGAATATGAACGGAATCTTCAAAAGTAAGTATTAATAAGTAATTTGGTGTTATATACTTCTAAATATAGTTTTTTACTACATAGAAAAAATCTTAGAATTAATCAATGTCAATTACGCGGTTCAAGCAATCCATTTAATCTTCCTCATTTTACATTTATAAAACTGTTTCGATTAAAAAAGAAACAATACGTTTTATAATTACATTACTAGAACCCCATATGCAATTCAAAGTACGCAGAACGTACATACCAAATTTTCTTAAAATATTGGCCACTCTGCATTTTTTCGGCCACGGCAGTTATCAAATTGATGTTGGCCATGGTTATAATTTTGGCTTAAGTCAACTTGTCGTGAGTTGATGTATTAAAGTAGTAAATAATATTATGAATACACATTTGTTAAACACCTAGATTACTTTCCCAATATGAGTTGCTAACAGAAGATATAAAAATAAGATAGATTTTTTGAAAAATATCACTTTCCCCGATGTGTAGGAGTGATTAACTGCACAGATATTGCCATAATAGCTCCACCAGAAAACTACCCTGTACTTTCAGCATTACCATATTATAACAGAAAAGGTTACTACAGCATTAATGTTCAAATAATATGTGATGCAGATATAAATATACTAAACATAAATGCAAGATTTCCGGGATAAGTGCATGATTCGGCAATTTTGGAGATCGTCTACTGTCAGGCAACATTTTGAACAAAAGTTTATAATAAGGGATTATTCATGCATACTAGGCGATGCAGGATATCCTATACAACCCTGGTTAATAGTGCCTTCTGATAATGCAAATGAAAATACACCTGAAGGTCCATACAACAAAGTATTTTTAACTACACGAAATACAATCGAAATACTGAATGGCGTATTGATAGGAAGATTTCGTTGCTTATTAAAACACCGCACACTTAATTATGATCCCCTAAATAAGTTCAAATTATATAATGCTGCGGAATGCTCCACAATATAGCACAACGCTTCAATAATAATCTTTCAGATGACCTTGAAGTAGAAGATATTAATGAAAACGATGAACTTGACGTTAGAAATGTAAATAATCAGCATTGGTTACAAGAAGGACGAAATACTCGGGATCAAATTGTACAAATCTATTTTGAGAAATTTATTTTTATTATCGATACGAGTAGGTAGTCTTATATCTAAACAAAACATTTATCATTTATTTGCAATTATTTGAATAGCATTAGCAAGTAATTCAAGAGATCGTGCTATATTATTATTCGATTGTATTAGTTCTTTCATGTTCTCACTATGAATTTTTAATACACTTTCTAGGGTATTCTGTGCGTTATGTTTCGTTGGACGCTTCTGTTTTTTGGCTCTAATCATTAACGTGTGTTATATGTTCCATGACAACACCGTCATGAACGACGTATTCTTTAGTATTCTAAAAAACGTACATATTGTAAATATATTTGGACGCTAATAGATAAATAAAATTAGATGTAACAAGAGTTTACTACAATTTTTGAAATTAAATATAATGATGAAACACTTACTTCTGCTATTTGCAAATCATTATGTATTTCATTTCCTTCTATAGATCATGCCATTTTCAGATATACCAACGTCAAGTTCAGAATTACAGTCAATTATTGTTTTTGATTTTTTTAAATGTCGCACGGAGATACTTTTCCACTTAACATATCTTTATTTTCTATAAAACTTATCATTTCATGTTTCTGTCGATAGAACCTCAAAACCGAACACAAGTAATCGTGAACTGTCAAATATTTAAGATTATTTTGTTTTTTTTTTAATCGTTGAATAAATAATACACACACGTTTGCAGGTTACTTGTGTCTCATTTTTAATTTGTAACCTCATACTATAAATTTTAAAGGCCCGTTAAAATATTATTTTTAACGGCATGTTAAAAATTAGCAGTTTTCATATAGAATACACCCCAATATCTGATAAAAAGAAGGCAAACACGGACCTTTTTTGTCAACGAAAAATCTGTATTATTGAATACCTCTGATTACTGAAGGAAAATTTCGTCGTATTTTCAAATAATTTATTTGTATTAAAGTATTTATATGTAATCACTCATTTTTAAGAGAAATTATACACAAAAATTACGACATATCGGCGAGATATGGCAAAAATATGGAGATACGATAATATTTTTCGGGAGATTGTGTTGTTATATTAACTCTGTGCATTTTTTATTGTTGTTGTTGTTGTTGATTATTCAGGGGTCCTCAGAAGAAGGCGTATGAACTAAGGTCTGAAGGCCCATTATGCTACCTGAGTAAGCACAGAGACCTCTAACATAGTCCCGCCGCTTCAATGAAGTTTGCGAGCCTACAGCAAGGGATACCCTGGATTTCACCTGGCTCTAGAAATAGAGCCTGCAAGTGCCTGGTTTGGTGGCCGTTAGAGCCACACATTTACAGAGCACATGTTCCGTCGTTTCCGCGACTAAGCTGCATCTTCTGCACAAATCGACGTTTTCCACGCCGATTGTCTTTCTCAAGCCCAGCAGAGTTGAGCAGTATTTGAGGTGTTCACGTGTCACCCAATCCCTGATCGCTCGCTTTGTTGTGCTTCTGGAGAGTCCGAATGCTGGTCCTGGCCCAACGAGTACCCTGTCAGAGCCCTCACGAGCCAGAGAATCAGCTTCTTCGTTCCCCATGATGCCCTGGTGATCTGGTACCCACACGAGCTTAACAAAGTTATGCTTGGCAAGTACGTTCAGTGTTTCCCTGCACTCAAAGACTAGCTTTGAGTCTACTCTGACGTTGTCGAGAGCCTTGAGAGCCGCTTAACTGTCCGAGCAGATATATATGTGCCTAAATCGATAAGCCCTGCAGATATTTTCTTGACAGCAGGCTAAAATTGCGAAAATCTCAGCCTGTAACACAGAAGAATTTGAATCTAATGGGAAGGACATCCTTGGCGTGGGCGATTCTCCGAAGACATCTGCTCCAGCAATCCTTTCCGTTAGAGACCCGTCGGTAAACTAGACTAATATATCCCTGTGGTTGAAAGGAAGTTTGGGCATTATTTTTCCATATTTCTCTAAAGAAAGGAGTGGAGTGGGATTTCTCAAAGATATACACAAGGGACATGTAGTCACTCTCAGAATTAAGAATGGGTAAAGATTCTGTAAAAGTAGACAGAATCTTGTCATGGCCCTCTGTGTTGTTTCTGGATTTCCACTGGTTAGTCTGTTTTAATCTCAAGGCAGCAGCCATTGCTTCTCTTACCACAACAAGGTGAAGTGGTGTAAGATTTAGCAGGGCCACCATAGATGCCGTTGGTGTAGTTCTCATTGCCCCGGTGATACCTAGACAAGCAATTCTTTGGATGTGATTTAGTCTAGACCTGTGTATTAAAACAGTAGTTCTAGATCACCAAACCAAAGCCAAATTGGTTATTATAGGTCTAACTAACGCACAGTATGGCCAGTAAGCTTTTATGTGGTTTTATTCCTTATGTCTTATCTAAGGTCCGTCTGCATGACCACCATATGGCTTCTACATGTTCTTTTCATGTTATTATTTTATGTTAGTATTACATCTAAATACGTCACTGACGGAGAGAGTTGTAGCGGTTGTTCGAAGAGACTGAGGTTTGGACCATCAATATTCCTTTTGTTTGTGAACAAAATTAGCTCTCTCTTATTTGGGTTAACACACAGTCCGTTCTGTCGGCACCAGTTCTCTACAATATTTAGAGCCCCCTGGGTGTCATCAGCATATCTTTGCTCGTTGAGAGCCGTAATAAGGCTATCAATGACTAGGCACCACAGTAGAAGAGACAGTACCCCTCCTTGTGAGCATCCTATATTGATATCAATCTCAACTCTAGAATCTCTCAAGGTGGCTGTCGCTTTGTGTTTTGTGAGCATCGAGCGCATCCATTCCACAAGTGTGGGTGCGATACTTCTATTCGCAGCTGCTACACAAATGGAGTCTGAAGATGTATTATCAAAAGCACCTTCGATATCTAAGAACGTACCTAGAGCCAGTTCTTTATCCTTGAGTACCTTGTCCACTCGTGTTACCAAGTGATGAAGGGTCGTTTCGGTAGATTTACCGGTCTGGTATGCGTGTTGGTTGTTGTGTAACTGTACTCCTTTTAGGACCCCGTCACGTATATGACTGTCCATCAGTCTTTCCAAGGTTTTCAACATAAATGAGGTTAAACTGATTATATGAAAGAATTTCACTTGGTCATACTTAGTACGTCCTAGTTTTGGTATGAATACGACTTTGACGACCCTCCAAGACATTGAAATATATCTGTGGGCCAGACAAAATCTGTAAATCTTGCATAAAGGTTCTACAATTGTTGTTAGCCCATTCTGCAGTAGATCTGAAAAGATATTGTCTTTTTCTGGTGATTTATACGGGGCAAAAGTATTAATCGCTCATTTTTATTATAGCTTACCACTTCAGACGCGATCCTCTAGTCCTCTCGTGAAGCTCTGTGTCTCGTCTCTGCTTTCATGATAGAAGTGTTGCTTTCGGTTTAACTGGGGAAGTGAGAACGAAGTAGGATCTTCAACGTATCATCATTGGAAGTAGTGTAGTCGCCATTTGACAGCTGCACGTAGTTCTCCTGGGATCTTTTGAAAGGACCTTTTGAAGCTTAGCCGCTATTGGCATGGATTCCACGTCAGAGCAGAAAGATCTTCAAGAGTCCCTTTTGGAGTCCCTGATAGTTGTCTTGTACCTGCATTGAGCTTGCCTGTAACATTCCCAGTCTGCAGGTAAATTAGTTCTCATAGCTTTATTGGAAAGACTACGTGTTTTTTGGCGGAGTTGTGTAAGCTGGTTATTGCATCACGGTACTCCGCTTGACCTTTTCCTCGTTTTAAGGGGGCAGTTGTCCTCATAGGATGTTAAAATAGCCCTTTGGAGGTTATTCAGAGCCATTTCAAGGTCTTCTATGGTTTTCGGACACACTGGGACTCTATGCATTCTCCCCAACAGATCTTCTCTAAAAGGATCCCAATCGGTAACTCGCGGGTTCCTGTATGTCCCTGGTTCTGGCTCACCTGCTTGCAATCTGAAACAGATGTGTTTGTGATCAGATAAAGACGGTTCTGTAGACACATGCCAGTCTACTATATCACGTGTTAGACTCATACAGCACATGGCGATATACATGGTTTCTCTCCTTCTTGTTGTGACAAAGGTGGGTCGACTGCCACGATTTAGAAATTCTAAATCTGTGGTTGACAGAAATTCGAGTAGGGCCTGTCCTCTCGGGTTTATGTACGTACTCCCCCAAAGGGTATGGTGCGAGTTAACGTCACAACCTATGAGAAGACCTAGCCTCTTGAGTTAACAGTATTCTATCAATGCTACCAGTTCCTCTGAGGGTGGTGGTGCTGGTGAGTCATATGGAAGATAGACGGAACACACAACTACCTCCCGTCTCAAATCTTTCACAGTGTATCGCATCGGGACAGCAACTAGGTCTCTGAAACAGAAATTGGGCACCATGGCCGCATTAATGTGCTTAGCAATAAAAACACAGGCTCTTGGTCGTTGTTCCTCGATGCAGTAGAAGACTGTACCAACCTTATTATCTATACCTTTGATTTGGCCCTTGTGCGTGCAAGGTTTTTGAATCATTAGGACGTGTGTGTGCAACTTTAACAGCTGTCTGCTAATTACCACGGAGGCAGCAGCGCAATATTGCAAGTTAATCTGAGTAAATCGCAATCCGTAATCATCCATTGGTGGTTGATGGCTGCTCTTTACTTCTCGGGTTTTCCGAGCAGTTTTACAACCGTCTTGGCATCCCAAAGAAGAAGCGCAGATCGATATATCGATAATTTCGATATTATCGATATCTTCAATATTATCGATAATATCGATAAGCCGATATCATCGATAATTTCGATATTATCGATATTTTTGATATTATCGAAAATTTACGATATATCGACGCAGAAAACACATTTAAATGATACATAGCAATAAGTGATCATTGAAAGCACAAAGGTATACATACTTATTGCATTGTTTTATATAAAATATATCATACTTATATTTCTTTGTTATATAATAATGAAATTTTTATATTATGTAAAAACGATACAACTAAATAAATAAATTATGTAACGAATGTTATATTTAAGAGAAATTATGCTGAATATATATATATATATATATATATATATATATATATATAATATTACTAATTTACATATAAAATATAACTAAATTTTTGTTGTTTTATTATATAGATGTAAATAAATAAATATAATTTGTAATTTTGTATGACAAATAGATATTTCAATAGTTCCGATAATATCAATAATTCCGATAATATCGATAATATTTATAATTGCGATAAAATTGATAATATCGATTTATCGATAATATCGATATTTAGATAATATCGATATATCGATAATTCTGATAATATCGATTTATCGATAATTCCGATAATATCGATATATCAATAATTCCGATAATATCGATAATTCCGATAATATCGATATTATCGATATTCGATATCTTTTTTTCAATATCGCGCAGCCCTATCGTAGATCCACCACCGATCAACTTCGAGTCCGATTTTCTGTTTACCTAAACGCGTCAGTGCAGCTTTCGGTTCCTCGACAGGCCCCGGAAACCACACTGAAGCACGAGTAGGCTTCTGGACTGCCGCTCTCTCCACCAAATGGAGTGAAGCGCCCTCCTTACAGTGCGACTTTCGGTAGTAGGTTTCGCAACCACTTCCTAGACTCGGTATCCACGCAAGTCATTTTTAGGGCGCCCTCCTCGCGTTATGATTCATGGAACCGTGGGACAAAGCCTCTAATTGGAAGTTTGTCCAGGGTATTAGTGACCGCGTGTTGAATGGCTGCGCTCTGTTCCTCGGGGAGGTAGTGTTCAGGAACCACTGCCATCTTCAAGTCGCAGTTAACAGCCTGCGCGTAGTTACGAGGTTTCAAGTATGGAACTTTAGGCCCGTACGGGAGGTGGTCGTTTCCGGCAAACCTCCGTAGGAGCCCTTCCATTATAGATTTGGCCTTAGCCACGAGCAGCGACGAGCACCTGCTGCAGACTCCTTTGCCGCGGCCTTAGCCTTCCGTAATCGCCGTTTTTCTGCTTCCGACCTGTTCCTCCTTTCGGAAGCCCAAACCGGTTGCAGGGTAGTGCTCTCCCCTGCGGGAGTCGGGTTCGACGTAGGGTCAGGAGTTGTTGGGGATTGAAGGAGAGGAGATAAATGGGACGACACAGACACGGATTAGATTTCAGAATCAGGATCCATAGGATTCCTACGAGTAGCTAGGGAAGGGTGGTCCGCCTCCGCAGGGCCCCGCAGTACGGAGGTAAGGCTAGGTACGTTAGGACGTCGCCCGGTATCCCAACGGCATCGTTCGAGTTACAATGACCACTGTGCCATTTAGCCCATAGTTCCCATCTTGGCCATGGGTAGTTTATCGACCTAGATCCGCCGTGTTTAGTTTAAACAGGGGCACCTCGTGAAGGAGGTAGCAGAAGCTACCCACGGACGGTTTTGACATCCCCCAACGGTTCAGCCCTGGAACCTTTCCGCTAAAGCGTTAAGATTCCTTGCCCCCGTGCATTTGTTTACTTCTTCTTCTTGGAATCATTATTGTATTGCCATCTTTATCCTCTATTTCATTCATAATGCGCTTTGTTAAAAATCTTTTTAAAATACTCCTCTGTGGTGTCCCTAACATTTTGAAGTTCTTCCATTGTATTTTTAACTATTTCAAGAGCAACACTCAAATCTATTGACTTAAACTGTAGCAATTTGCTAAGCGAAAATATATAGAAAAATAATGCTTCTACACACAGCAGAGATATAATAAACTTTAGCTTTTTAAATGAATTTAATAAAACAGTTTCCTTATAGGAATCTTTATCTTTCCAATTTGCTATAATTTCCAATGTTTTCAGCAATGGTGTAAAAAGTTCAACCATTTCACGGACCGAATCGTGACGATCAATCCATCTTGTCGGACACATTTGTTTCAAAGATTGCCGCTTGGAAGTTGGGCATATTTCCTCTATTTTTGCGGTAAATATTGCAGCTCTTTTTGGAGTGTTAGTCATGTCGTATGATTCTTCTATAAATGATATACCGTCATTGATATCACGTACATTACATGCTTTTGATATAGCCAAATTCAAGAAATGTGCAGCGCAATGTACATATAAAGCTTTTGGGTATGTAGCCATTATTATAACTTGCATTCCTTGAAATACACATGACAAAGCGGCCGCCCCGTCATAGCCTTAACCTCGGAAATAACACATATCTATACATATTTCAGTTAAAAATTTAATTAAAGTTTGAGCCAAATCTACACCTCTGGTAGAAGTGACAGATACAAATTATAAAAAATGCTCATTGAGTTGGTGGTGACGTTGTTAAATAATGCACACAAATAAAGAATTGCTCTGTAATAGAAATATCAGTTGTTTTGTCAGCAAGAATGGAGAAACATCTGTTCTGGTTAACTTCTTCAACTATCTGACGTAATATAATATCTTTGCAACTATTAATAATTTGATTTTGAATATATAGGTAGCATAATTCGGGGCTGTTTCCAAATGATTTTTTAAAATATTATTACCCGCATTCACCCTAAATCTTAAATGGCGTCGAAACAGGCCTTCATTTGGTTGTTCTTTTGCAAGTTCTATACGCCCAGAATTTCTGTGCCCTCTAAGTGGTAGTCCACTTCTTCCAGAAAATAATACAGTTTCTCTAATAGAAATCAATTTTTGTCGATTTTCTAGTTTTTGTTATTTCTATTTATTATCCAATAAATCTGTGACGGAGTCTCTATTACGCAATAATACGTCTTCCAAATTATCACCCCGTAATACAGAAAATTTGTGATAATCCTTCTCTTTGTGTTCCTTAAATTTTGTAATTGCTTTACTCTTTAACAAGCAGTCCTAAACTTGAATCACCTTGTAATTCAGTCGCAAAAAATAAACAATATTTGCAATATGTACCATTCTGAATTTTAGAATAACTTAACCATGAATATTCTCTTATTCATTCAAAATTAAATTTCCTTTTCTGTTTTCCTTGCCAATAAATTCTACAGGAAATATATAAGATGATTGTTTGAAGGTTGTAGACAATGGTTGATTTTGAATAAAAGATGTTTGTTGGACTTTCATTGTCTTTATTTTAAAATATCACAACGTTTCGATTAATACAATCTCTAATCGTTATCAAGTTAACATCAGGACAACAATTAAATTTACAATGGAGAAGGAAACCGAACAACAACTACCTTTTCTAGATGTCATGGTAAAAAGAATGAATGGAAAGATTCACACTTCTGTGCACAGGAAGCCCACGCACACTGGACAGTACCACAACAACCAGTCGAACCACTCAACATCAGTGAAAAATGGCGTCATCAGGACATTATACGACAGAGTGGTTAGTATATGCAATACAGAAAAGGCACTGAACATGGAAATAGAAAACATAAAGAAGGACTTGCTGCGGAATGGCTACAAGACACAACAAATTGAAAAAAATAATCCAGGACCGTCAGAAACAACAAAAGAACAGCAGAGAAGAACACAAAGAAGAATCCCTCCTATCTATTCCATACATCAAGGGTATATCGGAAAAAATAAGCGGAATATCAAAAAGATACAACGTAAAAACTGTCTTCAAAACATCAGAAATATTAAGAAGTGTTCTCACCAAAACCAAACCGCAGCAAGACAACACCAAAAATTGCATATACAAAGTCCCCTGTGAATGTGGAGCCTAATATATAGGAGAAACAAAAAGACCGCTTTCCGTTCGACTTAAAGAACACCAAAAACATACAAGAATGGGAGAAACTGAAAAATCTGGAATTGCCATTCACGCCTGGGAATCCCATCATCGCATTCAATGGGATAACGCACATATTATAGACCGAGAAGAACACTGGCAAAAAAGGAAATTTAAAGAAGCAGTGCATATCACCACCAACGAAAATGTGTTCAGTCACCCCAGCACAGATATTCGGACTGTTTGGCGCCCTCTGATTGGTGAAGTCAACCAGCGGAACAGATCCTACACACGTCATCAAACATCCTCTAGTATATAAGTTGTAGCCCTTAAGATTATTTTTAGTTTATACTTGATAACGATTAGAGATTGTATTAATCGAAACGTTGTGATATTTTAAAATAAAGACAATGAAAGTCCAACAAACATCTTTTATTCAATATAAGATGATGAAGGCGCTCATAAGCTTTTTAAAATATCGAGTTTTTCCGTATCTGGCAATTTGCAATTTACAACATTTGCAATATAATTTTTTTTTAAATTTGTATTAGGTATTTCGGGTTGAATCACAGTTTCTTTCGTTGTAGGATATATCAATATATCTGTGTTTCTTTCATCATCAACCCAAAAGAGTCGTTGGGTTTTACCTCGTTTCATATTTCGTTTTTCAAGAAACTAAAATTTTAAAATTGTAATAGCAAATTATTTTTTTATAAAAATAATTGCATTAGGTTACCCACTTTTTCAACAAAAAAATATAATATTATAGTCGTCGTTTTCTCAATAGAAGGGTACTCTAATACAGTGTGTGATATATTATATCACAGTAAAGACGCAATTGTCGTTGCCTGTTAAGTTCTAGTGATATAGTACAGACTAAATACAGCTTAACCAAACACTCGTGACAGTAAAGCATAACAAATAAATGTTAAATTGCAATATCAAGAATTATATATAAAGTTATTCACAATGATAACGTAGTGAAGAGGAGTATTTTATTACTTATTTATTAAAAAAAGATTAACGTTGCAAAATAACAAAAATATTATTGAAATGGGAATGACTGTATCGCACACTAATATTTAGTTAGGATATTCAGCGGATGGCATTATTTTGGATGATAATACACCTATTGCTCTGGTTGAAATTAAATGTTTATATTCCGATAAAATATAATAATGAGTTGGGGAAAAGCAACAAATTTAAAGGGCTCATAGTTTAAAATCGGAAAGTTTCGTCACATCTTAGAGAGAGATAGGGGAAGCCAACAAATTTAAAGGTCTACACAATGCTCCAAGGTCTTAGAACTGAATAGGGTAACATGAAAGGTACCGACACGGAGTGTCGCTTCTGTATGTGTCTATTCTGTGTTTGTACTGCAGATTACATGCGCTCAGTTACGGTTTGCCGAAACCACAAACAAACGTCATTCTAAGTTTCAGTAAACTTTAACTGGGTACATGTAATCTGCAGGCATAATCGTGATAACTTTTAGAATTTTGTGGTTGGAATGCGCCGTTTGGCTTGTTCATCTGTTTATGTTTGTCTATGCTGATACATGAAAAGTTTACAACTCTATTATAGATTCTACTTCAACAATAAAAGAGGCAATTAAGAATGCTGCATATTTAGACCTAACTAATGAAGAAATTTAACTAAAAAAAAAACTGAAATATTATGGTCAAATACAAATAAGTATGGCTGTATTAAATTTACCCAAGTGTTATTTTATTTTATATGCCTTGTTTGATAAAACAATGGAAATTTTAGAAATTAATTTTAATAACGGAATGAATTTGCGAAGTTTTTTTTTTTTTGTTAAAGGCATTGGCTGCTAGGGCCATTAGCCTAATCTGATATATATTATTATCCTTGAAAAAGGATAAAATGACAGCACAACATGTTAAAAATATCACCGTTTATTGCCCGTCGGCAGTCAAATAATTAAAACATAGACGTTCACAAAATAAATTAACGTGTAAAAATAAATAACAAACAAAACTAACACGAGTGAATTGTCTTAAAGTCCTTGGTTAGATCCGATCATAAAGGTCGCAGGCTTGAAGGAAAGTGATGACTTTCCTTATCTCCCCATGATCAGTTAACATCTCTTCGATGTTTTGACCTAAGTCGAAAGCTTGTCTCATCGGTTGCAGAGCGGGACATTCCAATAAAACGTGCGGTACAGTCACAGGAACTTGACAGTCCGTGCAGGAGGGCTGTTCCTCCCTTGTGAGTCTGTACCGATGCGTTAGACCCGTATGGCCTAATCGCAACCGATGGACTTTAACAAGGTCTCGTCTCGACAGATCATGGGGCAGATTGATAGGTCCAATCGAAGGTTTGATTCGGTGTAGATGGTTGTCCACCATGTCCCAATTTTGTTGCCATAAGATGGACAACTTCCTGTACGCTGCATTTCTGACGTTAGTGTACTTAAAGACTTACACTTCTACTGTGTCGTCTCTTGTCGCTGCATTACGCGCAGCATCGTCGGCAATCTCGTTCCCTCGTATCCCAATGTAACTAGGGACCCACACGAAACGGACATGTTCACCCATGTCAGACAGATGTTTTGTCAATGATAAAATCATCTGAATGACTGGGTCCGTGGACGAGGAATCCGAGATGGTGGAGAGAATGCTGAGTGAATCGCTAGCAATAGCGAATTCCCTGCCGTTGTGATCGAGAACACAGTAGAGTAGCGCTTGCCAAATAGCATAAGCCTCGGTCGTGTACACTGAGGCATCTGCGTGCAGCGTCCAGTCGTGGGCAGTCTCTTCTACTACTACAGCCGAACCAGAACCTTCTTGAGTTTTGGACCCATCAGTGAAAATCACTTTCACTTCAGGTGGAAATGTGTCCCTTATGCTGAGAAACTTCTGAGTAAAGAACACCGGTGGCATAGAGTGCTTGTCATATTGGAGTAGATCCAATATGACGTCCGCTGGAGGGATAAGCCATGGTGCGGTTTCGAGGAAACCCATTGGCATGACACGCGGAAGGGTGTATTCAATTTCACTCAGAAGTTCTCTAGCTCGTACGCATAGGGGTTTCGATAAAACCTGCGACCTAAAATTCTCTTTGAAGAGGATGTCGAAATTCTTATGGCTGCATTGTGCCCACATTTTGCTTACGTATGCAAGCGTAAGCTTTTTACGCCTAATGCTCAGAGATGCTAATCCAGTTTCGCAGCAGAGATTTGCTGTCGGTGTGGTAGGAAAAGCACCAATTCTGTACCGAATGCCAGCGTAGTGTACTGGATCTAGCAACTTCAGCGTAGCAGACGAGTAGACAATGCAACCATAATCGAGTTTCGACAGAACTAGAGCCTTGTACACTCGAAGGAGAGTTCGAGGTTCAGCGCCCCACTACGTACCAACAAGGACTTTAAGACAATTCAATGCCTGTAAGCATTTGGTTTTTAATTCAATTAGGTAAGGTTTCCAGGTAAGTTTGTGGTCGAACAAAAGACCAAGGAACTTAACCTTGTCCCTACACCTAATCAAATTGCCGTTCAGATACAACATAGGCCCGTAGTGTGGACGGTTTAACCTGCAAAAGTGCAAACATTGGGTTTTCTCGGGGGAAAACTTGAATCCAGTACCTGCAGCCTTCAGGACAATCTCATTGATTGATGTTTGCAATGTACGATTGATGTCTCTCATTTCCTTTGAGCTAAAGAAAATTGTGAGATCATCAACGAACATGGAAATTCCCACGGTCTTGCTGAGGTCGGAAACAAGGTCATTCACGGCTATCAGGAACAACCTAACACTCAGAGTAGAACCTTGAGGTACTCCATTCTCCAGAGTCCTACTGGAGGATAAGGTAGTGCCGACTCTAACTCTGAATGTACGGTCCGATAGAAAAGTCCTTATGAATTGGGGTAGATTACCCCGGAATCCTCATTCGTGCATTTTTTGCAGGATGTGATACCGCCACGTCATGTCGTATGCCTTTTCGAGATTGAAAAATACGGCGACCAAATGCTCACGGCGTTTAAAACTCTTGTGTACCCCTGGTCTCGAGACACCAGACTAATCGCTTATTGACCATGCGTTCCAGTAGTTTCCCTAAACACGAAATAAGGCTGATAGGCCTATAGCTAGAAGCTGAGAGAGGGTCTTTTCCTACCTTCGGAATTGGGACTACAATAGCCTCCTTCCATTCGGTAGGATAGTTTCCCTCAAGCCACAACTTATTATACGTGGAAAGCAAAGCTAATTTGAAATCAGGAGTCAGGTGCTTTAGCATCTCATTGGTGACGTTATCCTGTCCTGTTGATGATGATGTAGCACTAGCGATTGCAGAATTCAGCTCTTCCAAGGTGAATGGTACATTGTATTCGAGCGGGACATGAGTACTTAAGGCGAGATGTACTTTCCGTTCACGCTTGGAATTGAGGAAAGCTGGCTCGTAGTTCTCAGAACTACTAGTTTCCTCAAATTGATCAGCTACTTTTTCTGCAATCCTGTTGACATCGGTAGTGATGCTGTCATCATCCCATTTCAGGTGGGTCAAAGGCGGTGAATAACCCCGACCCGAGATGCGTCTCACCCTCGACCAACACTCCTGTGTAGTTGTCTCAGACGAAATGCCTGAGACGTAGGCGTTCCATGTATTTCGCTTGGTTTCCAGTATTTTTCGACGGGCTTCAGCTCTAGCTTTCTTAAAGGCTATTAGGTTAGCCTCGCTAGGTTGCCTCTTGAATTTGTTGAAAACAGCTTTCTTGGCCCGAACGAAACGTTGTACCTCCGGGTTCCACCAGGGTATTCTACGCTTGTAGATACCCGGTTTAGTAGCGGGAATGGACGTTTCAGCTGCTTTCAATAAACTGTTGGATAGATCATTTATTGATTTGTGGACATCATCGCTAAGGGCTGGTGTTTCTAGAGTAACTTCAAACTCTGGCCAATTGGCTTTATGGAAAAGCCATTTACTCGGACGAACCTGACTAATGGTAGGGGTGTCCGTAGTGATCACTATCGGGAAGTGATCACTACCATGCCGGTCGTCTAATGCCTTCCAAGAGAATCTATTCGCCAGTCTGGAGGATATAATGGTCAGGTCAATGTGGGAGAAGTCCCTTGACCATGCATTGAAGTAGGTGGGTAAGCCATCATTAAGGAGTAGAAGATCCTGGGCTTTAAGCAGGTCTTCTATCATGCGCCCTCGTTGGTCTCTACGGTCTGAACCCCAGAGCATGTTGTGAGCATTGAAATCTCCAAGTAGTACGAATGGAGTGGGCAATTGTCTAATGACATTGCGTATGTCATCTAAATCCCAATCTACCTCTGGTAAGTATATACAACATACCGTGAGGACAGTTGGGCAAGACATTCTAATTGCCACTACTTGGAGATTGGTGTCGACAGTGACTCGCTCAAACTGCGCATCGTTCCTTATTATGATGGCCACTCCACCTCGTACCCTGACGTTGGGTGTCATATCTCTCCGGACTATTGAATAGTTCTTTATCGAGTAAATTTGACCAGGTTTGAAGTGTGTCTCCTGAAGACATGTGCATAGCGGATTGAATTCCGTCAGCAACATCTTCAGCTGACAATAATGATACACACAGCCCTTGATGTTCCACTGAATGATATTATCCATAAGATGGATATGGATAAATTGATCTATCCAACTTCTTTCGGCTTCCTAGGCTTCCCTAAAGGCCAGCCTTTTCCCCGTTTTTTTCTTCTGGTTGGTGCTTGAAGATTGCGACGAGGCTGAGTATGCAGAGAATTCCTCCTCTGAGGAAATCCCTGCCTCGTCGGCGGGGCGTTTTCGTTTTTCCGACGACTACGACGGCGTCGGACTTGCCTCACGGTATCGTGGGTTTCTTGGCATTCTGAAACTGTCTTTTGTAACAAATGAAGATTGTAGTGCTTCTACGATAGCCGGGACGATGTGGCTTACCTCAGATGACGTTGAGGGTTTAGAAGGCATACTACTCTTTGTTACAAAGACAGCTTTCATGGCCGAAACGAGTTGAGGGTTCAGTTCTTTCACAAGAGCAGACGAATCAATTTTTGACAGGGGTGCAGGTGTACTAGCCGCTCTAGAGTAGGATACTCCGGCAGTCGGCGTACGAGTTGCAACCCTTGCCCTTGCCTCAGGATAGGAGAGATTCTCCTTGGTCTTGAGCTCTTGAATCGCTGCTTCTTGTTTGTATATAGGGCAATTCTTAGACCTGGCAGAATGATTTCCGGTGCAATTTATGCACTCAAGGGGTTCAGAGCATGGACTGCCTTCGTGTAGTTCCTTTCCACATACGCAAATCTGCTTGTTGGCACAACGCTTAGACGTATGCCCGAAACGCTGGCATTTAAAGCAGCGCATTGGAGCAGGAATGTATAGCCTCACCTTGAGTACATAAAAGGCGACTTTGATCTTATCAGGTACATTGCTCCGGTTGAAGGTCAGGATATGGTTTGCGGTATCTACCCACTCACCATTAACCTTAGACCGTATTCTCCTGACTTCAATTACGCCTTGATCCCTCAATTCTTCACAAATATCTTCCACGGTACAGTTAAGCAAGTCGCAGCAGAAGATGACACCCTTCGAGTAGTTCATACTCTTATGAGGTGTCACTTCGATGTTAAAATCGCCAAGTTTGTGTACTTTTAGTAACCGTGCTGCCTGAGTCGCAGATACAGTTTCAACTAAAAGACCGTCTTTGATTTTCCTGACTGATTTCAATTCCCCAACAATACCAGAAACCTGGGTATAACCACCTTTTCCTGGCTCGCAGTACTTTGCGGGTTTTGAGATGGACCCGCCCCACCTACTTGATTTGGTGTCGGGGTTTTCTGCCCGGGGGTTTTTACCGTCCTACCAGACGGGCCAATTTTGTCAGATGGCTTGCCGATAATTGATTGTGTATTGTCCTCCCCTTTGTTCATTTTATACATAGGTTTGTCCAGCGCATCGTGTAAGAAGGAGCGGACCGGTAAGCTGGGAACGGGTATACCCTCGGACTCATCCTACCCCAGTTCCCCGGGGCCCAACCAAACCGTTTAACCGACCCCGGAATACATGGACGGGTCGGACTCGCTCGGGGCAGTAGAGGTTCCGACACCTCTACCCATCTCACACTTCCTGATCAGGGCCCGAAGTGACTGGCTCCTGACTCCTGTAGCTTCGACGCATCGGCAGAGCAAGTTCACATCAGCCCTTCCTCTCTGACGCCGCGGGAGGACTCCCGCACCAACCACCCTTTCGCCATCAGAGCACCCGGGCACTCCCAGCGCCTCTACTACAGGAGCCGATCAACGTAATCCAAAGTCATAGCAAAAGTCAAAATCCAAAAGGGTCCGGGACCCGTTAGTTCCCCCTCTGCTGGCAACAGAGGAGTACTAAGCCCCCCCACCACGACAAGGTGGGTCCACGGGGGGGGGGTGTTTGCGAAGTTAATGTAAAAAAATCAAATTAAATTATTTCCAAAATATGTTTTTTTTTTAATATTAAAATTAAAATGTTTTAATTATAAATTTAAAAATAAGAAAATAGATTTAGAATGGAGATTAGATTTTACTGATACAGTATTCAAGATAGAGTAAGGGACAAAATATTATAATCTTACAAACATAACAAACTTATTTTAATTTTTTGGTACGCATATTAAATTAAAATTAACAGTCTTCAGTCCATGAAACCCAAATCCACGATTCTAAGTTTTCAAAGACATTGGATTGCTTGGATTGCTGCTCAGTGTTGTGAGTCTGCTCACTTTCCATTTAACATCATAGTGCTCTGAATTTTGAATAATGCACATTAGTTCATTAGCACGACAAGCAGCGACTCTTACAGGTCTAACTTTCCTATTAGTGCGCGTATTTACTTTTTTATGGATCTTCTCGATGTGACGATTTAGTGACTTGACGGAAGCATGATAAAGACCACACGTTTTGCATGTTGGACTTGATAGCCTCAATTTTACCGTCGGACAAAAATAATCGTATGGCATTTGCAGGAAATCTTTGAGTGAAACACTTAAGCGTAGAACTAAATTGACTGAAAGATCAACAAATTGCCCTCCTTCATCCAAAACCAAGTCATTACCTATTTGATTTACTTTTACAGGTGGTGGAAGAAACCTATTGTCTAGTAATCTGAATAGGCCACTTCTTGGACGACAGCAATCTGTATGCTTACGACTAGACTGTGATTTTTGCAGCAAATAAAACTGTTTTTATATTCTTCGTGAAAAATAGTTGGGCAGCTCCATTTTTTATAGTTATGTACCTATTATTTTTTTTTAAACAAATGACGTGAACATAATCTCATAATTTGACAAATCCCATTTTCTCGAGCCATTTTTTGGACGATTCTTCATCTGATGGAAACCATGAAAACAGTACAATTTAATATAAAAATGCATAAATAACATATACTGCAAATTTTCAAATCAACTATTAATTTCAATGTACTTACTCGTGAAGTGTTAAATTTTTTAACAAATCAGATTTTTTCCCACAGCACATACACAAAAGAGCCATTTTTTAACAAAAAATATTTCAAAATTTCACACAAATACCGTCAATACACAAAAACTTTCATAAAATATACTTCATATTTCGCGGCTGACTGCCATATTGAATTGGCACAAAACCTCAATTTTCGCCAATATGGCGGCGTTCAATTGGGAACGCACCCAACCCAGTGTTATATATATATATATATATATATATATATATATATATATATATATATATATTCATCATGACAATTACTGTGTGCGGTTTTTAGTGAAGAAATATACCGTGTGGAAAAGTTGTACTTTAAAACAATAGATTGAAGTGCACAGTTATATTTAAAAAAGAATCAAGTTGTTATCTGTTACGTTGACAATTCAAGGATAAACTTTAAAAAATAATATATTTTTAACGAAAGCAGACATAAGAAATATGAGAACATATGTGTAAATTATAGGAATAAGCAAATATTTCACTAAAGTTTTGAGGGTGTGCACTACGTATTTAAAAAATTTAATTTCTGACGTCCCATCAATGTTGTCAAATGTGTTATAAAGGAATTTAGTAAATCCATATATACGTATAATTAAGCTAAAGTGAAGTTCATACAAAATTTGCAAATTGCCAATAATAATTTGTAAATTTCAAATATATCTAGATTTACGACATTCAATATTGCCAAATATGTTATAAATAAATAAAATCAAATATTTTACAGTATAAACTAAAGTTCGTTTTGTAATTTGAATATTGCAACTATTAAGTTTAAATTGAAAATATTTTTTTCACATTTTTAAGAACAATATTAGGTTGACCGGTGTTATAATAAAGTTCTCATAATTATAAGAATATAAAATTGTCAATTATCTTTTCTTTTTATTCTGCAAAAAGTTATCAAAAATATGTCTTGTTTGGTGTTAAATGAAATCACTCGATTGGCACTGGCATGCAAAAATAATAATAATTTTCCATATCGATCGGCTTTTGTTTTTTTCAAAAAGTTGTCCGAAATATGTCATGCTTGGTATGAAATAAAATAAGTCGACCGGCACTGGAGTGTGATTCACTCTACCATTGAAACAGCATCAGAATAAGCAAAGATATTTTTACTACAAGACTGCTACAATGTTATTAGTTAAAAAAAAAAACTGAAAAACATACAGTGTCACAATTATGTATTTTGATGATTTACAAGATTATAAAAAGTTAAAAGATACTATTCTGGTTGTCATTTTAAACTTGGATCATTACAGTTTTGCCAGATCATCGTAATGCGAAGTCGCCGTGTCAAATTTAAAATATCGCCAAAAATCGCCAAGTTCGTTGCTGAAAAGTATAAATTACTGGCTATGATTTGTCAAATAATAATTAAAAAAAATATTTTGTAAATAAGATAAACTCAGTAATACTCTAACAAAAATTTATGTATATATATATATATATATATATATATATATATATAATAAGTTATTACTACTGGTAAGATCCTTCTTCAACCTAAATTCACATACGTACGAAAAGAATTATTTCCTGAATTTGTTAACAAGGAAAATATCGAGGTAAAATCACCAAAAACAAATTTGCAGGGTAACAAATTAGTATCTCTTTTATTAAATTGTTCTCCGCAACAGGAAGCAGTAGATACTCCACAAAAACGAAAACTCAAATATAAAATAAAAAACTTAAAAAAGAAATTGGTAAAAAGTCGTGTCAATGAGTATAGATTACGAAAAAAATTGATTTCTTTAAGCAATGAAAGTGTTTTAGATCATATGTTATTGCCTTTAAGTAAAGACAATAAAACATTTATTCGAATGCAAATACATCACAAAAGAAACAAAAAGTGGACGGTCGCTGAAAAAAAATTTTCATTAAGTTTGTACTACAAATCACCTTCATTGTATAATTATTTGTTGAATACTTCAAAATTTAAGTTACCAGCAATAACAACAATTAGGAAATGGTTGCAAATATTCCGACTAAAACCAGGTTTCGTTTCAAATTTTCATGTTTTGTTCAAACAAAAAGTTTTCGTTTTTGTGGAGTATCTACTGCTTCCTGTTGCGGAGAACAATTTAATAAAAGAGATACTAATTTGTTACCCTGCAAATTTCTTTTTGGTGATTTTACCTCGATATTTTCCTTGTTAACAAATTCAGGAAATAATTCTTTTCGTACGTATGTGAATTTAGGTTTCATAACTTTCAATTTTGACGATTCAGAAAAGGTAATCTGAAATAATTACAAATATGAAATTAGTATACGTATATATCAATAAATTACGAAATATGTAGTAGCTTACTTTGCTTTCTTGTAAAGTAGATACATGACGTGGAGAATTAACGGAATTGTAGGGTTCCGATGAAAAATGTCTGGGAACTGCAAATTTGTTCAAGCGATGATGACTTTCATTTATAAAATTGTCCTCGGAGAAGTGGTCCTCACATATAGACATCATTTTTAATTTGGCAGGCTCATTGTCATATATATCTATAAATAATATGTAAACTAATTATTGCAAGCATTTAAACATACATATTAGCAAAAACAGTAATTATCAAATATATTGAAAAAAAAACTTACCTAGCAGTTTAACATTTCCAGTTGATAAAACCCATTGTTTACATCTAGCAATGTCGTTAACAGGAAATCCGAAAAATTTTCCAATTTTGTTTCGTTTTGTTTTCATACATCCAGTGTAATTACATTTTGAGTACGACATTTTAAAAAAAATATAAAATTCACTTGATTTTCACACAAATATTTGTTTACTTCCGTTTACGTTCCGTTCTCTCGAAGATCATCAAACAATAAGATTACAATGTTTTTGCATGCGTATTTATATTCAACAGGGGTGATCATTGGTAACATTTTTCTTAGAATTAACACATTTCCTAATTTCCTAGATGTTTCTTTCACCCTTACCGGCTGTATGAAAAACTTTGAAATCCCCATTGAAATTATTTTTTGTTTTACAATGGGCGGCATATCCAGTATTGTGTATGATGCAATTTATTTGATATATGCCTATTAATTAAGGTTTAAATTGATTTTACTTTATTATTCGTAAGTATAATTGCACAGCAGAAAACAAATACGATAGCCATTTTAGATAAAGAAAAATACCATTAAAAAACCCTTAAAATTTTTAGTGAAAGTGACTATTCAGAAATTTAAAACGATCCTACCAACCTTTTTCTTATCAAAATAGTGAAAGTACTGACAGATTGTTCAACAGGGTTCGATATAAAATATAAATATCGATTAATATTCTTGAATCTTGGACTGTGAAGCTGGCACAGCTACAGTGGCACAATATGAAAAAACTATCCTATTATTTAGTAATAATTGAAACTAATTATTTATAAATTGTTAATTATTGAGATCAGGGCATGTAACCGAAAAAAATACTGGTTAACGGTTAACCCTTATAGAAAACGTTATAATAATAAAGGTTTTAGTTGGAAAACCGGTTTTTAAAAATTGGAAACCGGTTTTAACCAGTTAATATATCGGTTAAAAAATAATTAAAATGAATTAAAAAAAAGTAATTATAAAAATTTGATTAAAAAAAATTACAGAATAATTAATTAAAAAAAAAAAATATATTACCATCTGAGAAAAATATAACAATTAAAAAAAGCAATTTAATTAATGAACATTCACAAAAATTCCCGTAATATCTTCAGAAAAACGCAGGTCACTTTTCAATTTTAAACTTGCCTGTGTTGACAAAGGTCGTATTCATTTTCATTTGGGACTTTTTAAGTAACCTCACCAGGCAAAGAGACTACCTACATTTATCTCCAATAAAATGTTAATTGTAAAAACTGTGATGACTCATCTTCAAATACAAATGGAAAACACAGGTATAAAAAAAATATTACAATTTTTTTCTCGCTAAATGATATTAAAATAAAGGTTAATGTTCGCTAAAACTGTTTTTTTTTTTGGTTAACGGTTACCGGTATTTTCAGCCTGAAAAATATCGGTTAAAATTATGATTAAAGTTCGCAATTTTCGTTGAAAATATCGGTTACCGGTTTTTATTAACCGGTTTTTTTAACCGGTTACATGCCCTGATTGAAATTGATACCAGTTGAAAAGTCTGCAACCTTAAACTTTAATTTAGCAACAATTTAATGTTATTTATTTGATATGCCTAACAACGATAAATTGTTCAAAACACTATTTAGCATATATTGTGCTGGAAAAATAAATTGTTAATTATTGTTTAAGGAACGATTTCTTTAAACATTTTTAATTATTCATTAAATTTAATTTCATTTGATATACTTAAATTTTTTTTTTCTTAAAATATACTATAATATAAATTATAACAAAATACTCTGTTGTTCGTAACCATTCCGTTATTATTAATAATTTAAATGTAAAATATTTGGGCAAAAATATTTTAAAGATGGATATTATAATCCTTGCAAATCTGATTTCTATGAATCATTTCATATCCAAAGATCGTCAATGAAAACAAAATTCTTATGGACGAATTTGCTCTAGTCAAATCTTTGTTGATCTCTCCGCTTTAACTCCTTTTTAGTCTTTCATACAATTATACAGCCTGTTAATACTTTGTTTCTTCTGTATTTTTCCTTCTATGCATATATACAAACAATCTATTAAAATAAATAATTTACGTATCTTTAGTCAAAAAAAAAAATTCTAACTAATTAATACAAACCAGGGTAATTTTCGTCTAGAAGATATGAAGAAAACAAATAGAAACAAGTTCTCAATGTCCCCATAAGTTCAATTCACATCTGGTTTCATAGTTTACCCCAATGCGAAATATTTCCAAGAAACGCAGGTACTCTAAGGGTTCCCAAGTTATTGCTCTTGTGAGCTTCCAAAATCTAGCTATTGATTCATAGATGGCATCACTTCCTGGCCACATTTATTCGTAAGGGAACGTTAGAAACTTATTACAAATGGCCCATAAGCATTATCTCTCTATATGTTCCTTACTCAATGCTATTATTAATGTAATGATACAAATTTTAAATGAAGAGGGATAAGTTATTACTACTGGTAAGATCCTTCTTCAACTAAAATTTAGTTATATATATATATATATATATATATATATATATATATATATATATTACTACTGGTAAGATCCTTCTTCAACTAAAATTTAGTTATATATATATATATATATATATATATATATATATATATATATATATATACATAAATTTTTGTTAGAGTATTACTGAGTTTATCTTATTTACAAAATATTTTTTTTAATTATTATTTGACAAATCATAGCCAGTAATTTATACTTTTCAGCAACGAACTTGGCGATTATTGGCGATATTTTAAATTTGACACGGCGACTTCGCATTACGATGATCTGGCAAAACTGTAATGATCCAAGTTTAAAATGACAACCAGAATAGTATCTTTTAACTTTTTGTAATCTTGTAAATCATCAAAATACATAATTGTGACACTGTATGTTTTTCAGTTTTTTTTTTTAACTAATAACATTGTAGCAGTCTTGTAGTAAAAATATCTTTGCTTATTCTGATGCTGTTTCAATGGTAGAGTGAATCACACTCCAGTGCCGGTCGACTTATTTTATTTCATACCAAGCATGACATATTTCGGACAACTTTTTGAAAAAAACAAAAGCCGATCGATATGGAAAATTATTATTATTTTTGCATGCCAGTGCCAATCGAGTGATTTCATTTAACACCAAACAAGACATATTTTTGATAACTTTTTGCAGAATAAAAAGAAAAGATAATTGACAATTTTATATTCTTATAATTATGAGAACTTTATTATAACACCGGTCAACCTAATATTGTTCTTAAAAATGTGAAAAAAATATTTTCAATTTAAACTTAATAGTTGCAATATTCAAATTACAAAACGAACTTTAGTTTATACTGTAAAAGAATATTTGATTTTATTTATTTATAACATATTTGGCAATATTGAATGTCGTAAATCTAGATATATTTGAAATTTACAAATTATTATTGGCAATTTGCAAATTTTGTATGAACTTCACTTTAGCTTAATTATACGTATATATGGATTTACTAAATTCCTTTATAACACATTTGACAACATTGATGGGACGTCAGAAATTAAATTTTTTAAATACGTAGTGCCCTCAAAACTTTAGTGAAATATTTGCTTATTCCTATAATTTACACATATGTTCTCATATTTCTTATGTCTGCTTTCGTTAAAAATATATTATTTTTTAAAGTTTATCCTTGAATTGTCAACGTAACAGATAACAACTTGATTCTTTTTTAAATATAACTGTGCACTTCAATCTATTGTTTTAAAGTACAACTTTTCCACACGGTATATTTCTTCACTAAAAACCGCACACAGTAATTGTCATGATGAATATATATATATATATATATATATATATATATATATATATATATATATAACACTGGGTTGGGTGCGTTCCCAATTGAACGCCGCCATATTGGCGAAAATTGAGGTTTTGTGCCAATTCAATATGGCAGTCAGCCGCGAAATATGAAGCATATTTTATGAAAGTTTTTGTGTATTGACGGTATTTGTGTGAAATTTTGAAATATTTTTTGTTAAAAAATGGCTCTTTTGTGTATGTGCTGTGGGAAAAAATCTGATTTGTCAAAAAATTTAACACTTCACGAGTAAGTACATTGAAATTAATAGTTGATTTGAAAATTTGCAGTATATGTTATTTATGCATTTTTATATTAAATTGTACTGTTTTCATGGTTTCCATCAGATGAAGAATCGTCCAAAAAATGGCTCGAGAAAATGGGATTTGTCAAATTATGAGATTATGTTCACGTCATTTGTTTAAAGAAAAATAATAGGTACATAACTATAAAAAAGTAAAGACAATAAAACATTTATTCGAATGCAAATACATCACAAAAGAAACAAAAAGTGGACGGTCGCTGAAAAAAAATTTTCATTAAGTTTGTACTACAAATCACCTTCATTGTATAATTATTTGTTGAATACTTCAAAATTTAAGTTACCAGCAATAACAACAATTAGGAAATGGTTGCAAATATTCCGACTAAAACCAGGTTTCGTTTCAAATTTTCATGTTTTGTTCAAACAAAAAATTTGTACAATGTCAGAACGTGAGAAAGAATGTATTATAATGTTTGATGAAATGGGTATTAAAAAACATCTAGATTACAATGAGAATATGGATTTTATAGAAGGGTATGAAGATTTGGGTATGGAACTGGGCAGACATAGTAAAATGGGGAAAAATGCGCTTGTGTTTCTAGCGAGAGGGTTGATTGATAATTGGAAAATCCCAGTAGCATATTTTATTTGCAGTAATAGTATAAAAGCCACAGATCTAAAAACGTTATTATTTTCTTGCTTAAATATGATGTTCTCATTAGGACTAAATGTACGTGCCATAGTTTGTGACCAAGGATCAAACAATAGATCACTTTTTAAAATATTAGGCATTAATAGCACATATACACATTTTATATATAATAACAAAAAAAAATATGCATTATATGATCCACCACATTTAATAAAACGTGTAAGGAATACACTTTTGAAACAAAATATTTCTGTAGATGGGTACGAAATTTCTTGGAAAGACATTAAAGAAACATATGATATCGATTTAAAAAGTTCATTTTGTAGAGCATTGCCAAAAATTACTCCACAACATATTAATCCTAATGCATTTGAAAAAATGAGCGTGAAAAGAGCGGTTCAAATTTTTAGTAAATCTTTCTCTGCTGCTATATTTTCTGCTGTTGCCACAGGCGAACTAAAATCAAAAACTGCTTTAGAAGCAGGAAAATTTTTGGAGCGATTAAATTATTTATTTGACTGTTTAAATTCAAAAGTTTTACATAGTTCCAATCCATACAGTTCAGCTCTGTGTTACAATAATCATTTAGTTTTGAACACTCTTCGTGAAACTATTCCATGGATAAAATCATGGCATGCAACGAAAACTACACCTTTTTGTTTTGAAGGATTATTACTAACAATTAATAATATTTTAAATGTATTCAGTGATATATCACCAACCTACTCATTTCTATTAACAAACAGGTTATGCCAGGATCCTATTGAACATTTATTTTCTAAAATTCGCCAAAGAAGAGGTTACGATCCAAATCCTTCAGCAAAGCATTTTCGTTTGGCACTACAAGCAATAATGGGTTCTAGTTTACAAATGGCAACGCAGAAATCTAGCTATGAAAATGATCAAGATGAATATTTATGCAATATGTTCGAATCTGTTAATGGGAATAGAAATAATGAAAATATAATGTAAGTATTTTCGTTTATTTATCAATTTTATTTTTGTTGTTTTTATGTCTTTGTTAGTATTGTACTACTACTTACTGCAATACATAATTTCTACATTATATAATGTATACCAAAATACATATTTTGTAGTAAAAATCTACATTTTTATTTATTCCTTGATCTCTTTTTTAATTTTACCGCACACATTTATCTGTCCTTTATAAAGTATCGCATAAGTTCATCAGGTTGTTAGCAATTCCGGAACTTTAACCGCAGGTAGAAAAACTAGCCCCATAGTGGGTTCGTAGAAATTTAGATTTTAATTTCGCTTTTCTTTCATAGATGGCGCAATAAAATACAGTACCATCTGTCGAACAAAGTTCAGAACTTTTTTTTGTCGGTGGTGCTATCTGGTGTACAAAGTTCCCGAACGATTGCACTTTTCAACAAGGGCATTATTCCTCTATATGTAATTAAATACTCACTGATAATAGGCAAGCCTGTATATTTTTGCGTACCTCTCTTTTGGAATCAGGTTTGACAGAGCCATTTAGTTCGTGGTTCCATGAACTACTTTGCAGAACTTACAAAATTTCATAAAAATGTTTTACATATTTACTGTATAACTCATTGGTGTACTAAGTTGTAATATTAATTATTTGACTTTTGCTTTTTTCTTTATATTTGACTGTCATGCCTGATATTAACCCAAATGCAACCAGCCAAACAGTTATGTAGGTGAAACGAATTTTCTCATAACCTCGTCTATCTAATAATACGAAACTATACTTATTCATTATGTCGTCGAATATCGCCAAACATTTCTAATTAATCGCAAATTTAATCGCCAATCGCCAAATTGAAAATTTTGTCGCCGAATACTATAAAATATCGCCCAAATGGCGACAAGTCGCCAAATCTGCGAACAAGTCAAGTGGATTAGATTTGTGATAGATACTCCAAATTTAATTTTTTATAAAACCGAATTTTGGGAAATAGATTTTCAAACCGTACATATATCAAACGTCGTACAAAAACTTAAATTTCTCTTAATAACCGTCTTTGTCCTAGAGCTTACCAACAAGCAATAGCATTGGATAAAAAACTATGGGGGACATTATATCGATGTGTAGTTCTATACTCTTCCTTTAATATCACAAATATATCACAGTTTCTGTAAGTCTTTACCTTGTGATGACATACAAAGCGATGAAGATAGCGATAATGATACACTGGCAGCTATAAGAGAGTCACTATTGAAAGGAAACGTAAAAAAATTATTTAAAGTTTCTTAAATAAAAAAAATGGAATAGACTTTTAAATAAATCTTTAAAGGAATTTGAACTGTGTAATTTTTTTAATTTTGTATAATTTTTTAATTAAAGCAATATATTTTTTCAGCAAATTTTCTTATATTTATTATTTATTGTGACGTTTTATTTATTTAGGTATAGTGTAAAAATAATTGAAATACGAATATGTACATAAGTGGGTGTAATAAACAAATAATAAATTATAAAAAGATAATAAAAGTAAGTATAACTATGAATAAACAAACGTTACCAATAAATTAGGAGAAATTATTATTAATAAAGACTTAAACACTAAGCACATTTATTTAAACACTTAAAAAGGAATGGTAGGAAATATACCTATAAATATATTTATAGGTATATTTGGTAGGAGAATTAAAATTTCTTAAATAAAAAAAATGGAATAGCCATAAAAACAAATTTTTAAGTTCACTTGCATTTTTTAATTTTATTAAATTTTTTAATAAACGCAAAATATATTTTCTGCAAAAATTGTTTATATTTATTATTTATTATTATCATTCAATATTATAATAAAAAAATATTATTATTTTGTAACCAAATGCATTTATACGTTATTTAAAACAAAAATCAGAAAGGCGTAGAAGAAAACAAAACCAGTAAAATAATTTTTAATTTTTCCCTGTTATTATTATTTGTTTAAATGTGTTTACATCATAATATATAGTAATTTTATTCATAACTGAAATATTCAAAAGTATTTTTCTTTCTTGGAAATTTTACTTTTCGTTCTTCTCTCTCTCTGATATTAGACCCTTGATATGACTGTAATGACGTCAGTGGCGTAGACAAGGGGTGGGATATGGGGATCAATCCCCCCATTGAGAATAAATTATATTCATTTTTTTTGTTGTAAGACTAAATTATGACTTATAACTATTTTATTTAATTATTATTTAATTAAATTATTACAGTTATTGCTATTTTTATTTTTGAAGAACAGAAAGAATTGTATATTTTTAAAATCTATTGATTTATTATTCTTCTGAAATCCCTTCCAATTTGAAATTTCTGGCTACGCCACTGATTAAAGTTGAGACTGGACTAGACAATATTTTTTATTCTACACGATAAAACAATAATTAATTAATTTAAGAATTTTAATTGGATATTTGTTAATAAATTTGACATCCTGTTATTTCTGTACTTGACAGATGCAATTCCAATTTTAAGATAAAAAAAATTATTTACAAAAAATAACTAATATTAGTTTCTGGGAGAAAGTATTTCGACTCAAATGAAAGGAATGACTACTTTTAGCATTTATCTAAAGACATTAGACGCAATGCATTATATGACTGCCATTTGTACATTCACTTGCGAAGATTGCAAAGTAATTTATTTTGGATAGACAAAACAAAGTGGCCGACGTTTGATGGTAAGTTTTAAAAATGCGTTAGTAGGGAAAACATAGTTTTCAATATACTAAATACTTCGCAAGAATTTTAAAGTTTTTACGTGTAGCGGTAGCTTCTTAACTTAGTATATCCCGATTCTAATTGAGCGGCATGTAAGATCTGGGGTTGAAATCCAATTTCTCCAAACTATTAATCAATGGTTCGGAACATACTATAAACTGCGGACCTTTTGTATAGGCTTTAGAGTAGACTACCATATCACATTAAAATACAGTAAGTATGAAAACAAATGCATCGGCTTAGTTTCATCTAGAAATATTGCACCGTAATTAAAAACAATATTTTTTCTGCTGCAACTAACAATAATACTTTTTGTCTTGTGAAGTATGTATTTTACGAGAATAATATATGGTAAATGTTTTAAGGTGCACGGTTTTCCCTACTACGCTGATTTTCGTCCTATTGTAAATAGCTCCTCACGGTGTTTTACAATCGAGTATTTTTTATTCTATTTTTCATACTACCTATTAAAATAGGGAATTGTCATGATAAGTACATATCGGTTACAAATTTTGTTATTAACAATTGAACTGTAATCTTATTTTTGTAACAATTTTCTCGTTTTTACGTACTCCTGCAACTTTAGTCTCCTTCTTATTGCTACTATTAAATTGAAAATTATGTGAAAATAAAATTCTTACAATACTTTGTGTTCGCTTATTTAACGAGGTTTGACATATTTAACCAGAATCACCAATCTAAAAAAACAATTATACTAGATTTGTCATTCGTCCGTTATATTTTCTTAAGATTTGTTACCTAAAATCTAATTTTTCGCAGCACGTGTTGCTGTAAAATAATATAGCACGTGAAATTGTAATGTATGTATCCACGTGAAATTATAATAGTATGTTAATTTACTGTATGTATAATTAAGCATGCTATGTTCACAGTATTAATTAGTGTGCATATTAAGTAAAATCAGAAATTGTTAAATAATAAATCTGTCGTCGCCAGTTTCTCTTTAGAGCCATTCCGATAGATGAGGCAGCGAGGCGACTTCCTCAGGCGCCAAATTGAAAAAAATCAACTGGTTATGATAATTAAAATGATTACTAAATTAGACAAAAATAAAAACACTGGGACTTTAAATAAATAGAAATATACTATTTTTTGTACAGGATAAAATTTTCGATTCTATTTTAATTTCTAATTAGGTACATATTAAAAGTATCAGTTTTTCAAAAATGTTAAGGTGCTGATTTTCCTTTCATCAAATAGGTAAGGGACTTCAAAGGAATGTGCAAAAAATTTAATTTTTTGTATTCAATTATTATCAAGATTATTTCTAGAAGTCTACGTATTATTACATTGCTTTTACCAATCAGTTAGCTACATCATTTCATCAAATAAATGAATTATTGTATGGTCAAAATTTGACAAATGTAGTAATAGTTTAATGCAAGTAATTTTAAAATATGTAATGATAAACTATGATTTTTACATCGTTTACGAAGAAATAAAAAATGATTAATTGTAGAATGTTGAAATTTTTTATATGGGTTTACCATAATCTAGGTGTGTAAGTAATGAAAACTCAGTTCTTCTTTAAAAATTTTCATTTAGTAACAAAGAAGAATGAGAATGTTAGTTGATTATTTGAAAACAATATGTATACGCTTCTGCCGGAATTACTCATAAGGTTTAGGATTTCTGACTAGATATGTTTATAAAGCGTAATATGTCTAAATAATAATAGTTACCTAACTCCTCTTTCTAAACTGGATTTTTATCTCGTTTTTGTGAATTTCAGTTAATTCTAATGTTGATTGATTTATAGGTTATTTTTCTTAATTTTATATTTCGCAATAAAATAATTATAACTATAATTATAAAAACAATGATTAATATTATTGAATTTACAATAGAATGATAGCTTTCAGCTTCTAATTTCTGAATTTTATGGATTTCGTTTACTATTACGATTTATGTATCAATTTGTTTCAATTTTATAGACGGTTAGTTAAATATTCGTTTCTGATATTACAATTGTTGTTCTCAAAAATTATTTCTTTGTTACATCTTACATAATTTTCTAAATTATAATAAATTATTATACAATTATTATTAATTTTTGCATATACCAACAATTTGTTTCTGATTTAAAAGTATTTATATTTTCTTTTCATATTTTAATTAATTGTGCTGGCTATTAGTGTTCGATTTTTCTATTTTCGTTATACCAAAGTTCTTCAATTTGGAGGTATCTACATTTTTTATTTTGTAGATTAATAATATTACTTAAATATATAAGTACTTCTTACAATAATAATTACTTTTAATTGAAATAAAATCGTTCATTATACTATATATTTCTTATTTATATAATTAAAACACATAAATCTAACATACACATTTTTTTATTACTATATATTAGTATGGATGTTATTTGGAAGTGTGTATTAGAATTATTCATATATTTTTTATTTCCAACAAATATTTTATTATGGTATCATCCAACTTAAATGGTTTGTTGTAAATGCAGATATTTTAATAAAATTTTAAATCATCCTTAAGTTATTTTAATATTTTTTAAATTATGTATGTCTTGATTTTTATGAATTTTTGACAAACATGTACAAATTCCGAACCAAAATCTCCTCCAGTTTTTATCTAGGACATCACGAACTATAGCAATGCTAGAAACCATAAAAACAGTATTGGAATAGGAAGATTAATACTGTAAAACATTGGCAAAAAACGAATTAAAGATTCAAACAAACAAACCATATGCCTAGGTCCACATCCTGCGAACTACAAAGGCTGCACAATATACTAAAAATTACAAAAACCAAGAAACACAAACACAAATAATTAAAACCAAAAGACCCCACTTATAACTACTTTCAGTAAAAAATAACTAATGGTATAAGCTATGCAAATATTACAAGAAATACAATTACTCAACTATTAAAAGGTATCACACATATTTAACAAATTTTTAAGATTTAGTCAACTCATGTAACAAAATACAACAATAATCAACCTACTCACGATATTTATTAATAAATTCAATAACTAACGTAATTCCAATTGCCCTACGGAACATTATCGGTCTAGCCTAACACAGCTAATAACTAGAAACATTTATCAAACTACAAAACAGATATAGTTCTAATACCTGAAACCCATTTTACAAACAAAAATTACGTTGCCTAAGATACTTAAGCAAATATCATATTATATAGACGATACCAAAATTATAGTAAATAAAAAAATCAAACACCACGACTAGAAAAATATGAGCCGAAGCACATATAAGCAAAATCAATACAAATAAAAGAAACACTGGAAGCCATTATTCTGTCAAATGTATACTGTCTACCGAAATAGACAATTAAAACAGATCAATTTGATAACTTCCTCCTAAAACTAGGTGGAAGATTTGTCGCTGAAGGAGAATATAACTCAAAACATCTACAATACGGTTCAAGCATAAGAAACCCTAAAGAAGATGAATTCTTAAACCTACTGGTCGTCTGATCCAAATAAACTCCCAGATTTGCTAGAAATCGTGATTCATCATTGGACTATTTTCCCGTTATTGTAACAATAAACGCTACATTGAAAGAAAATTCCTAACAACTCCAGTTAGTTACACCAGAAGAAGTCAAGAACGAAATTAAACATATTAACAATAAAAATTCTCTAAGATGCGGCCTAATTAACACCAAGATACCAAAAAGCTATAGTCTCAATAATATATTTACAACGCTATTGGTGATGTAATCGTAGATGTGAGCGCTACACATGATTATATTAAAATATACATATAGTTGTTCAAAACTAGCAAACAATTATTTTAAATTTAAAAAAAAATACAGTAAAGCTTCACAAACCCATTGGAAATTATAAATATTGAAGCGATCCCAAGGTAACGTCGTGGGCGACGGCCGCTAGTAAACCTGTCACGACTGGTTCGCTCGCTTCTATTGTTCTGTTATCCAGAGAATTGGAGAACATTGCCGAAATTAATTGTTCTACTATATAAACCTCGAGCAGGACATCGCGAGGACAGTCAAATAAATATTTGGTGATATAAATATATCATGTTAAGAAATTATCTTAGTGTTTAAGTTCTTATTAATAATTATATTCTTAACTTAGTGTTTATATTTGTTTATTCATAGTGTTACTTATTTTTATAATCTTTTATTATCTATATTTCGTTTATGATACTTAGTTATATAAATATTATTGTTTCAATTATTTTTTACACTTCACCTAAATAAATAAACTTTACAATATGAATAAAATTATCGTTAACATGTAATGTTAAGTTAAGATCTTGTGTCCGCCATTAGCGTTTATTTTGTTTCTGCTTGGAATCGGATCTGTTAGTCAGCAGCAGGCCTTGATCTACCTTATAGAACCGCACTACATCTCAGGTGAGAGCACATGTGCTTATATTCTTGACATCTTGCCGGTTGATTTTTATACTCTGAATTCCATTTAGTTCTCATTATTTTGTTGCTGTAAATCGACTGGCGCCCTATTATTTGTAATTCATTATTTTTCTATGATCCACCCCCATCTCCACTATTAAAAGCTGGCGGCCGCATTCCTGGTCAACTTGGATGCGTTATCGCTAGAGCTCACACAATCGGTTTGTGCACGTAGCAAATTTTGGCGCCCAACGTGGGGTCAGGCCAGTTAGAGACACCATTTAGAATACTATTTTTTTTTTGGTTAATGGTTTGTAGTTATCGTAATTTGGTTTATTTAGATGTAGTACGGTTTTGAGTCTTGTTAATTAGATTTGACTTATTTTGTTTTGAGGATAGTTTAGTAGCTTTATAATTGTTAAGATATTATATTTCGGACGCCATGGATATTAAAATTGAGCCCAATAGACTTCTTTCGGACGAACTTACATATGAACTACTTTTGAGAGGCTACGATGTTACCGGTACTGTCCGAGAAAAACGAAACCGGCTTAGCGAATGTTTTAAAGCTGAACGAGATGGTGAATCTGTTGTCATAAGTACATCGTTCTTACCGGAAGCTGAATTAAAGATTTGCGAAGGTAAATTAAAAGATTTAGGAGACGCTATTGAAAATTTTGATCTCGCGAATTACCAAAACGAATATAAACGTATAGGATCTCGTCTTACTTATATTAAATCGCGGCTTCGACGAATAAGTACTTCCGATAAAGTCGAGCTGGATAAATTAACGACGTTAACTCAGAATTGTGAGAAGTACAACACAAATATTTTGAGAAACAAAATACTAGTATTTCATGTCAAATACACTAGTAAATACTAGTTCCCAACTTGTAACTAGTATTTTACACTTGTACATTTCAGAAACAAAAACTAGTAAACTTCGCTAGTATTACTAGTGCAGGGACTAATAATACTAGTCCCGTATTTTTTGAGAAACAGGCCCAGGGCCGTAGCCAGAATTAGATGACGGACAAGGCTGCGATTTTTTTAACCAGGGCTTACCTATATTCGTAGATACATATATACATATGTTACATGAGAAAACATGTAGGGTAACTATTATTTGCGCGGAAAATTGCTAAACCTTACCGCTCTTGGAAAATCTGCTATAAACATGAAAACAAATATTATTAATTATTGGCATTATTTTAAAATTCAAATTCAAAATACTCCAGATGACAAGATTTAGGTACCTTAGTAATATACATATATATACTCTAAAAATTTTACTTCTTTGTACGAAATAAAGAAAGTATTGTAATCGCGAAAAAATTCTGTTTTCATAATTCAACCAAAATATCAATTTTGACTAGTTACTTATGTATAATATTGCATAACTGAAAAATGCATGTCTCTTTTTTATTGCAATCGTCAAGGCCAAAAGGGCACTTTGCTTGAAGAGTTTTTTTGTTTTTCGAAAACGATTAGCCGTAGAACCTAACTTTGAAATGAAGTATGTATAAATGAAGTGCAGCAAAAAATGTATATAATTTAATAGACGTACAAGCAGTATATTTGTAAATGTTAAGGTGACTTTACACGATCAAAGAATTTGAACTATTTTATGTCATATTTTTACATCATATTCTTTGATCAAATGGCTCCGCTTTACACGTTCAAAATTTTTGAACTATTTTCCCTTATAAAGTAGGGGTATCAATAAAGAAAAGAAAAATATAGGTTGATCACAATGATATATGATTTCATATTTGTTTATTTTTCACTTTTGACATTTGATAACAACATAATCCCTAGAATTAACTAAAATTTGAAGTAAATGACCTTGAAATTTAGGACATGCTCTAAGTGAGAATTTCTATGTCATAGCATATGAACTATGAACAGTCAAATTTCTTTGAACGTGTAAAGTGTCAGAATCACATTGAACAATACGAAGTTGTAGAAATTGATGTAAACTTATGATCTTCTAAAACGCCCTTAAGACTATTTTTTTTATCAGGGCTCAAATAATTTTTACCAGGGCTTAGCCCTGCCCTGGCTACGGCCCTGAACAGGCCCCTGCTCTTGTTAAAATATCAATTACGAACGTCAAATGTCAAATATAATCTTGACGGAAATTCAAATTTGCAATGAATTTAAGACATTCTCACATCATACATACCCGTAGAGGGATCTTTATGTATGTGAAAGTATATGTAGTTACATATCAACAATAAATAACCATTACTATTATAAAATAGCAAGTATGCTTTGTAGTTAAAGAATGACAAAAGCACTTCGTTGGTTAGGGCATATAGAAAGGATAGATATAATAAGGACACTTAAAATATTATTATCAAGCACAATCGGATGGAAAACTAAAGTTGAGAAGGACATGAAAATGATAAAAACTAGAAATCGGAAGGAAAAAGCTAGAAACAGAAAGTTGTGGAGAAATACGATCAATAAAGGCTTGACTCGCTGAGCTAACACTCACGGAAAAGTGGGTTAGGTGTTAGGTGCACGTTACGTGGTTGTTGTAAGACAACATGGCGATACACAGTGCTATGTCATTGCGCAGGTTGTTTTCTGTCTCTCTCGCTCCTCTGACGTCACGAGGGTCGCAAGAATTAAAAATTTACCCACTAATACCGAAAAATTTACTTAGCTCGTCGATATTCTATCGTGTTTAGAACTTAAATGGCAAGCCATTTTAGATTATTTAGATATCGGTCGATTGGTTAGACACTAACATAGACTATATTTAATCTTAAAATTTTATGTAAAACGAAAGTTTAATAAAACAAAACTTTTAGGACCGATTTTCTAAAACGCTGCTGCATGAATAGTAATAGATAGGAAAATAAAAACATTATTGAAAAAAACAATGGAATCGAGAAGAAATAAATCTTCATTAATATAAAAAGGTATAAAAAATATTTTAATATTAAAAAAGTTTATTAAATACAAAACAAAGTTTTTTATGTTTTAACGCTACAATCAATATTAAACACATTTCAATCATTTTTGTAGTCTGATTCCTTAGGAATATGTATTTATGAATAGTGTGGTTCAACAAACATGTAATCTAATGAAAAGTTTTCTTCAACATCTTGACTATTAGCAGTGTCTGTAATATTTAATATGCCTGTTAAATTGTTTAACACTCTCTGCGTTAGGCAAATTTCTTCATTGGTTTCAGATTCATCAATTGATTCTAGTGGTTTAAGCAAACATGATTCCATGGTTTCTTCCGTGTTTTTATTTGATGTAAAAGCGGAGGCTGAATTTTTTTCCAAAATGTATCATTTCAGACGATAAACAAAATCTAAAGGATTGGGATGATCATTAGAGCCACCCATTCCTCGTATATACGAAAAAAAATTCTCTAGCACATTCTGGGTAAGTCTGGCGGTTAGAATATATTCAACATTATATTTTCTTTGTAAATATTTATACAGTTCCATCAACGATTTATTAGTCAGAAGTATACCTTTTTGAAATTGAATTTTTCAACGGTTATGGACAACACTAATTCAGACATCTGATCCAACAGTTTTTTTTTTGTGCGTCAAAGTCGGTTCCAAAGGAATTTTTTTCTGGGCAACCTGTGACGGCCACATTTCATCCTGATCATTTTTCTCATTTTCACTCGCATTTTCATAATTCATTCCTTGAATCCAGATCCCGTCAATCCTAAGTAATTTCGTTTGCGCTAGTTGTCAGTTAGTGTTGTCAGTGTCGTAGTAACATACCTGTTTAGTAGTTTTAAAGAATCCAGTTGTTATTTTAGTGTCATGTATTTGTAATTTCAGAGTTCCAGTTCCTTGTGTTGTGTCATCTAACCTCAAATTGTGATAATCGTTTTTAATTCCTTTTAATTCACTTCCGTATCCCTATAGAGTAAAAATAAATAATTAGTATTGTAGAATCATTCTTATTTCGCCCCTTACCTTGTCGAGATTTCCTGACCGCCTTGTCCGCCTGTCATCCATTTATCAATCATCACATTCTCTCACACTTAACTAAAAAGTCTTAGACACATGTGGTTTATTATATCAAGTCAGGCCACCAGCCTTACCCTCCCGCATTGAAATGTGCATAGGCGTGAGAAACTAAGGAACCTGCGTTGAACCACTATTTTAAAGTTAATGCAATTGGATGCGTGCAATTACCTGATCCCTTTTTCTTACTTATCCTAAGTAACTTTTGGCAAAGGAGCATGACTTGCAATTTTGATCTCACGAGAGAAAGTTGTGTGCTGCAGTTATTAGTTTTTTTTGTTTGGTAGTTTGGCTACCCGAAACTAAACCACTTTTGTGGGATTTTGTGCTTCACACAGTAAAGAATATTGTGTTTATTATACGGGCCTGCCCGGATTTATACTTTTTCGACGTGTTCAAAATTTAATTCACGTTTAAGCCGCATTCCAACTTAGGTAAGATTTATTCAGTTCAAAGTAATGTTGTATATTTAAAGTTTTATTCCATATTTAACTTTTTCTTTTAATATTATTCACGTATTAATAAATTTTTCATTTTTGCTAAAGTAATAAATATTGTCCGTAATTCTGCATCATGGTTCAGTTTACAATTCTAACGTTCAGTTTCTCTTTTAGGCTTCTTCCGTTGTTGTGTTTTTTTTCTATTTGTTGATTTTCGTACATTATCTTCGTTTATTCGACGTAGAGTCATTTTATTGGCGTCGATTATTTGAGTCGATTGTACAACCTCCTATCCACGTGGTTGTTTTATGCACGCTTACTTGCCGGTAACGTGGAGCAATTTTGGAGCTGTGTCGGCCAAGCATTGTTGGAAAGAATTGTTGGAGCGTGATCGAACCAGTCCGCGACGTCCAGACCTGTACCTTGCAATTGCCGCCATTAGGATACCCGCCATCTCGGAAGTTCAGGATAGCAGCGACATCCGTGACGTCAGGCTGACACTCCAACAACAGCTAAGACTTTTTTTATGGTTGTTTACTACCCTTATTGTTTATTGTTGTTTATTCAACCGTTACGTTTATTCGAGTCATTGTTTAGTGCATTTATTTAATTGTTGTATTTATTTATACATTTTTATTCTGGTTGTTATTCGGGATAATTCGAGTGTCATAACGCATACCGAACATCCAGACAAGCCGTTGTCGAGCTTATTTCATTTTAGGTTAACGCTGCGCGCATGTAGCACGGTGAACATAGTTTGTAGGATCTGCGTATATTTAGCCAGTTTGCGCCAAGTATTTAGAAAAGGTGGTACCATCAGTTCAAATACGTCGTTTTGCGCCATTCATGTGTTTTATAGGGTATTCCCTGATACACAATCCTCCCCGCTATCGTGACCACTACGACCCTCGCGTACAGCGAAACGTTTTATTTCATTTTTCTTTACGCTCGCTGTTTGGACGTCTTGTAGCGTGACGCCTTGCGTTACCCGATTTTATTTGTATCACGCAAGTCTGAATATAGATTGTCAATAGTACGCAACTTTTAAACATATTCCTTTCACTAAACCTTTTGGAAGGTAATGGGAATAGTACCGGATTTGAGAAATAAAGTTTGGGAATTTTCGTGTAACGCGACACAGGTAGAAGAGGTAGATTTGAAGAGTAGCCTCACGCCGAGTGAGACGGAGACACTCGACAAGTTTCTGGCAGAACATTGGGGACAGACTGAAAGTAAAATAGGTTGTACGAACTTGGTTAAGCATAAGATCGTCACTGAGTCTGAACCGATAAAACAACGCTATTATCCAGTCTCACCCGCGCTGCAAAAACATATCGACGTAGAGCTGGACAAGATGTTGACGGAAGACATCATCGTGCCATCAACAAGTCCTTGGTCTAGTCCGATATTGATGGTTCCAAAGAAGGATGGAACCTACAGATTCTGTGTTGATTATAGGCGTCTAAATAAGGTAACAAAAAAGAACGCTTACCCGATTTCCTATGTGACAACGATTTTGGACCGTTTACGTGGTGCGAAATATCTGTCGTCGTTGGATATTAAGAGCGCATATTGGCAGATTATGATGGAGCCAGACAGCCAAGAGTATACAGCTTTTACGGTCCCTGGACGAGGCTTGTATGAGTTTAAGCGTATGCCGTTTGGGTTGACAAACGCACCAGCTACTTGGCAGAAGCTCATTGAAAGAGTTTTGGGGGCTGATCTGGAGCCATATGTATTTACGTATCTCGATGACGTCATCATAATCACACCCACGTTTGAGAAACATATGGAGATACTGGAAAAAATGTTTACGCGTCTAAAAGCAGCTGGGTTGACACTTAGCCGCGAAAAATGTCAATTCTGTAGGTCAGAGTTACGTTACCTGGGCTACGTTGTCGACAAGAATGGACTTCATGTAGATCCGGAGAAGGTTCAGTCGATCCTGGAAATTCCGACGCCTAAAAATGTGTCAGAGATCCGCCGGTTTCTGGGTATGGCTGGTTGGTACCGCAGGTTTATTAAGGACTTTGCTACCATATGTGCGCCACTGACGGACCTGACGAAGAAAAGTAAGAAGTGGAGTTGGACTGATGAGTGTCAACAGGCATTTCAGCAACTCAAAGAGTGCTTGGTAGCGGCACCCATCCTCACATGCCCCGATTTTGACAAACCGTTTACGGTACAAACAGATGCTAATGATTATGGGCTAGGTGCAGTATTGTCGCAGCAGTCTGAGGAGGGAGAATAAGTCATTTGCTTTCTTAGCCGGTCACTGACAAAGCAGGAGAGAAACTTCACCACGACGGAGCGCGAGTGTTTAGCTGTTGTTTGGGCACTTGGAAGGTTGCGTCCTTACTTGGAAGGCACGCACTTCACCGTAGTGACTGACCATTACTCGCTGGTGTGGCTGAATGGAATGAAGGATCCCTCTGGACGATTATGTCGTTGGGCCGTGAAGCTACAACAATATATCTTTGATATTGTACATCGTAAAGGCAAAGAGTACTTGGTACCTGATTGTCTGTCCCGAGCCGTCGTGAATATTGAGCCCATTGACGCTGAAGTCGTCAGAGATAAATGGTTTTCTGCAATGATGGAGAGGATTACCACTAAGCCACGGAAGTATCCGCAATGGCGTGTAAAGGGCGGGAAAATATTCAAATATGTAAAGGCTCCCATACTAGAATTAGTAGAGGATGATTCCCAGTGGAAACAGGTGATTCCAAAGGAAAAGCGTGCCGGCATCATGAGCGCTCATCACGATGTACCAACAGCCGGACATCCTGGAATTACCAAGACTATAAAACGGATAAGCAGCAAGTACTATTGGCCAAAGATGCGTACCGATATCGCCACGTACGTGAGGAATTGCCTCACATGTGTTGAACAGAAGGTCCCGCAGAAGAAGCCTCCCGGTTTCATGGGGACGCGGCCACGCGTATTCAGACCGTTCCAACTCGTGAGCTTAGACCTTAGTGTTGGAGATTGGCAATGTCGTTTGGCGACGCAATTTCTTAATATCGGATGCCGCGAATCACTTCGCTGGGAAACTTGCGCCAAAATATCTGGGCCCATTTACCATCGCTCAAAAATTATCTGACCTCGCCTATAAGCTGGTTGATGCCGAAGGATGAGATAAAGGCAACTGGCACGTCCAAGACTTGAAATTAGGACCCGTTACTCCCATTGACAATGCGAACTAATTTTGGTTCATTAAATTTATTATCTTTTTTTTGCGTGTTAAATTTTGTCTTGTTGCTCTTGTTTCATTGGTATGCCAGTTCCTTTCTTCTTCCACTTATAGTTGGTCTTGCAGCAAGTTTTCTTTTTTTTTTTTTTTGACTCATGTGTGAGTGAAAATTTTAGGAATTTTCCCTCAAGGAGGTGACGGCCAGATTTCATCCTGATCATTTTTCTCATTTCTCATTTTCAGGGTGTTTCCTGATACGCAATCCTCCCCGCTATCGTGACCACTAGGACCCTCGCGTACAGCGAAACGTTTTATTTAATTTTTCTTTACGCTCGCTGTCTGGACGTCCTGTAGCGTGACGCCTTGCGTTACCCGATTTTATTTGTATCACGCAAGTCTGAATATAGATTGTCAATAGTACGCAACTTTTAAACATATTCCTTTCACTAACCTCCCCCCCCCTGTCACCAGTTTATCCTGCGAAGTGTCGGTCCAGTTGTTGAGCTGTTGAAGCCTTTTGATCGACTGGCGCCCTCTCCGAAGCATTTTTGTTCTTTTGTCGAACCACGCCTTCTCCATCTGAGCGAGCCGAGGCTCAACCCAGGATATTTTGCGCCACTAAGACCTAGCGTCCTAAGATCGGGTTGATTTATATCACCAAGTCATTCGAGCTGGGAAGAAAGGTGATAAATTGGCGTCCTAAGAATTTATTTCGTGTGTTTCTAATTTCTCACTTTTGTAAATGATGCATTCTTAATCCCTTATCGGTGATGTAAAGAGTTTTAAAATTCCTATTGAAATAATTAGGTTCATTTTAATACAATGGTCAGCAAATCGTGAATTGAGTTATAGTGTGTTAATGACATTTAAATGTAGGTTAATACGGATTTTAAAAAGCCTGCCGCTTTGACCGATATCTAGTCGCAATCTTTGCAACATTGTAATCATCCGAGAGAATGAAACAATTATTTGGAAAATAATAAATAAATTTATAGAAAGAAGAACCAAGTGGTTTTAATTTAATTTTTAATATTCTAAGATGTTCCATCAAGTACCGACTACAAATTCTCTTAATGTTAGTAATATTTTACTATTATTCCCACAAGAAAACAGTATTTTTTTAGGATTAGAAATGATGAATTTGCAGAATGTTTTTTTAAATTTTATTTAAGTGGCTATCAATTTCGGGTTAATACCCTTCTTCAGACCGACGCTAAAAATATATACATTTTTTTATACAATTTTGTCACGAGATAAACATGTGTTTAATTTTTAGGGTTAAGTATACACATCAGTATAAACATCAATAGTAAAAACAAACTTACCATCATAATTAGTTAAATATATATATATATATATATATATATATATATATATATATATATATATATATATATATATATAGGATGTTCCATTTAAGCGTGCCACCATTGCTATCTCGAGAACTATAAGAGCTACGAGGTTGGTTAAATTAGCAAAGAACCACCATTTTACAAGACTAATACAATGAGCAAAAAAAATTTTTTTTCTACCAGCGGTTCTCAAAATATGGAATACAACTTTCTTATTTTAAATGGGAACATATGTTTATTTTTAGGTTATTCGATAGAGTACTTTTTCTGAATTCAACGATATAAACATATCATATACTAATATAACAAAATAACTGAGAAAAATGCATGTTAGATTTACATGTATTTTATTTATATCTGGCTAAAACAAGAGTGCTTTGGATAGAAAACAATTCATTTTCTTCTTAAAACTGACAGTTTAAGAACATAAAATTTAACAAAAAATACTCAAACAATGTTAGACAGAATAATATGTCTATGTTTTCTATCCATAGCACTCTTGTTTCAGCCAGATATAAATAAAATACATATAAATCTAACATGCATTTCTCTCAGTTATTTTGTTATGTTATTATATGATATGTGTATATCGTTGAAGTCAGAAAAAAATACTCTATCGAATAACCTAAAAATAAACATATGTTCCCATTTAAAATAAGAAAGTTGTGTCCCATATTTTGAGAACCACTGGTGGGAAAATTTTTTTTTGCTCATTGTATTAATCTTGTAAAATGGTGGTTCTTTGCTAATTTAACCAACCTCGTAGCTCTTATAGTTCTCGAGATAGCAATGGTGGCACGCTTAAATGGAACAGCCTGTATATATATATACAGGGTGAATACTGAAAACCTTGACATAGGGAAATAACATGGGAAAACAGTTTTTTGCTGTTTCCATCTGTCCCGCTAAATAAAATCGGGTGTATATGGTATCGTTAGTTAGATTACTTAATTTTGCATCTAATAAAACCAAATGTTGTGTAATAAGGCCTTTTCTAACTGAAATATTTGATAAAATAAATTGTATTTTGAAGGTTATCCTTTATATTTTCGAATAAGAAACGTCAAAAACAAAATGCTCTATAGCCGAGTGGATACGAGGGCTGTTTCATAACATAAATAATCTAAAAGACCTGGTTCGAGACCACCTCAGCCCTATTTTTTTTTTAATTAAATTGTGCTTTAAATATCTTTATTATATCAGACTATTTTAATAAAATAGCAATATTAATATTTTTATAAATAAAAAAATCCAAATATTTAATAGAATTATTATTTGCTGTCTGTCAAACTTAACAATTAATTCGAATTTAGTTTTTAGTGTATAATTTGGTATTTCATGTTTCGAAACATGATATTTTAAGTATAATTTAATTTAAAAAAAAATAGGGTCGAGATGGTCTCGAACCAGGTCTTGTAGATTATTTATGTTATGAAACAGCCCTCGTATCCACTCGGCTATGGAGCATTTTGTTTTTGACGTTTCTTATTCGAAAATATGAAGGATAACCTTCAAAATACAATTTATTTTATTAAATATTTCTGTTAGAAAAGGCCATATTACACAACATCTGGTTTTATTAGATGCAAAATTAAGTAATCTAACTAACGATACCATATACACCCGATTTTATTTAGCGGGACAGATGGAGACAGCAAAAAACTGTTTTCCCATGTTATTTCCCTATGTCAAGGTTTTCAGTATTCACCCTGTATATATATATATATATATATATATATATATATATATATATATATATATATATATATATATACAGGGTGTTCGAAAAATAGGGGACCAAATTTAGAAAATATATTAATCAACCCAAAACAAGAATATAATCCTAATATACCCATGTCCGGAAACGAACCATTTCGGAATAAAACACTCTTTTGTTTGAATTTCGAATTTTATTTTAGTAATGTTAAAGTGTGAGATCTAGAAAGTTTGTGAAGTTAGTTTGTTATTTTTCTAACGTGAATTTTATTTGAGATATATTGTTAATTGAATTGTAAAAATTTTGTAAATCTGATTCTGAGCCACTCCATAAACAAAACACATCATCAATATAACGTACCCAAAGAAGAAAGTATTTGGAATCTGTAAATTTCATTATTTTTTTTCTAAATCATCAATAAAAATGTTAGCTAACATTTCACTGATCGGACTTCCCATGGGTAGACCGTCATTAAGTGTATATGTTTTATTGTTAACTGTAAAAAAGTTTTGTTTTAGGGTAATTTTGAATAGATTAATTATATTGTTAATGTCATTGTTATCTAAATTGAATGAGTTAATAAATTCTGTGTCGTTTTTAATGAAATCTAATAGAATATTAATAGTGTTATCTATTGGAACGTTTGTGTATAAGTTTACAATGTCAAATGATATCATGGTGTAATTATTGGTTTGTAAAGGGGTGTTGTTAATGTGTGTTATGAGTTCTGATGAGTTTTTTATTGAATGTGGTGAGTAATAGTTTGTGAGATTGTTTTTGAGATGGTTGAGAAATTTGGATAGATAGGGTCTGATGGATTTGTTAGGTTTGTGTAATTTTATGAGTTTATATAGTGTGCGAGTTTTTGCGTTGGGGTTGATGAGTTTTCTGTGAATTATTGAGAATTTGTTGAGAGTGTGGGAAGATTGTTTAAGTGTATTGTTGAAGGAGTTGATGTAAGTAGGTAGTGGATTCTTATTGGTTTCTGTAATGTTATGTTATGTCATATGTCTTTGATCATAAAGCTGCCAAACAAGCTTCATGTAACCACTCGCGAGTGCGAAATATCGATGCTGAGACTATGGAGAACCTAGGTGATAGAATAAGACGTATTACATCTGAAATTCATCCTGCTGGAAGAAAGAAAATTCGCTGTTGGAATTGCGATGAATTAGGTCACCCGCAAAGGCACTGCAGAAAACAATAAGGAAAGTAGAACCAAGAAAGAAAGAAAAGGAGTTGGATTTATGCGAAGGGGCAATAGTCGACTCGTAATCCAGTAGTCCCAGAATCCATTAGTTATGTCGCATCCTTTCATCATCAAGCTATCATCAAGCTAACAGCATCTATGTAGACGGTTCTATCGACAGAAGGCCATTTAAAATGTTGCTGGATACGGGTGCGACAAAAACAATAATCAGACCCGACTTAGCAAGAAAATATGCAGAAAACATCTACTTCCAACAAAGTGGCAATTACGCACAGCCTCAGGAGAACAAGCTACCGAATCTAGAGAAATAGATTTCTGCATAACTGTAGAAAAACTTGCATTAAACATCGTGTGCTGGTAGCTGACATAAAAGATGAAATTATTCTCAGCATGGACATAATGAAAAAGCATGAATTTAAATTTGACCTAAAGAATGCAAGCATTGCAATCGTCTAGAAGAAAAAGTCTCCACCGTCACCAGAACAACAGTAGTCAGTGATAGTTAGCATACGAACGACCTTCGCAAGGACCAAGAGAAAGAAAATGACTTGAAAATCATACTAAATTGGTAACGTGGCGAAAGTAGACTAGTTTGGGAAGATGTTGCACGACACTCACAAAGTGTAAAATCATACTGGGCGCAGTGGGACTCTATTGTGGTTGAACAGGGCCTCCTGAAACGTGTCGTAGAAAATATTGAAGGTAATGAGAGTAGGACCCAGTTGATAATCCCTAGGAAAAGAGTACCGGAAGTATAGGGTAAATTGCAAAGAAGATGTCAAAGAGTGGTGCAAGAAATGTGTGGTTTGCACGGGAAGTAACGGGCCACATAGGAAAAGAAGAGCTCCATTGCGCCAATAAAACGTTGGAAATCCCTTTGTACGCATTGCGATTGACGTAGCCGTACCATTACCAAAAACTGACGAGGGAAATAAATACATAGTGGTAGTAATGGACTACTTCGCTAAGTGGGTTGACGCCTACCCATTACCCAACCAGGAAGCCGTAATGGTCGCTGATGTCTTTGTAAAAGAATGCATCTGCTGATTTAGAGTACCGCGAGAAATACATTCCAAACAAGGAAGGAATTTTGAATCTCCTGTTTTCCAAAATATCTGTAAGATATTAGGAATCAAGAAAACTAGAACAACTGCATTACATCTGCAGTCTGATGGTATGGTGGAAAGGATGAATAGAACAATAAACCGGTATTTGTCGACGGTTGTCTCTAACCATCAAGAAGACTGGGACCGACATCTTCATCTGTTCTTGATAGCTTACCGTTCATCCGTACATGAGACAATAGGGCAGATACCAGTTAACATCGTATTTGAGCGGGAGTTACGCTTAATATGCGACCTGGTATTTGGCAGTAAACCAGGTGAAGATCTAGCCGGGGAGGACTACGTAACAGACTTACGGATAAGAATGAACGACATCCATGAAGAAGTCCGTACAAACATTCAAGGCTTAAAAAGCTGGTTATCAACCTGGAAATTTGGTGTGGCTTTACAATCCACAGAGATCCTCAAGAGGATAATCGATGTGGTCTACAGGATTAGGAAAACACCTAATGGAAAGCCGAGAGTAGTCCACTTCAATTAATTAGCCCCTTTCGCTGGTGATAACTATGATAATCATCGTGGAGCGGCGATTCGCCGCGTTGTAGCTCAGGAACCCACATTTGCAGATTTCATGGAAAGCCATTCCACTGGTCACAAGGCACGGTATGGCGTGACAAGAGAAGAACAATGAGATATGTTCACCGTGTCCTCAGATTATTCTCCCGCTCATTGTGTAGCGAAAGGCATTAAGATGTCCCGCTTCAGTATTTAAAAGAAAATTTTGACGCATACAAGAATTGGCCAACCAACGTCCATCCGTCGGAAAAATGCTATAACTAAAGGACGATAACGAAGAACACAAGCAGTACATTTAGTATCTGGTTACGAAACAATATTCAAATCAGAAGCCGTCATACCGCAGTTTATGGAACTGGCTGTGCGATATGAAGGACCATCTGTTGGAGAACGTCATCATGAAGCTGGCAGTACCGAAGATAGGCTGTGGGCTAGATGGTTTAGATTGGAGGATTGTTAGAAGCATGTTAGAGACAGTCTTCCTCTTTACCGGGGTGGAAATTCTAGTCTAGTTTGTATACAAATGGCAATTTGTGCTACGTTCTTGTTTTTGTCGATGACATTATTGTTGTATGTAAATCATTTAAGAAAACCCTTATTTTTGAAATAATTTGAAAAGTAAAATTTTGGACCAGTTAAAAGATATTTAGGCATACAAATCGTAACATAATTTTGAGATTGGTTGGATTTGCGCAAGATGGGCAAAAGACAGAACATCACGTCCAAATCCAACAGTGCATACACTTTCTTTTTAAAGGTGGCATGATAAGCCGGGCAATCAGAAAACAAACATGTTTCTTTCGTCCACTGAAACTGAATTTATTCCATTATCTGAAGCATGAAAATAAGCATTATGACTAAAGAAATTATTGATTGGTATACATCAGAATATTATTCTGCCAATGCCCATTTATGAAGATAACCAAAGATGCATGGAGTTAATTGAGAATGATAATTAAATATAATTGCTTCAAAGATTATATTTATAACGGAACAATAAAATGTAAATATTGTCCAACTGAAGATATGTTAGCAGAGATATTGACAAAACCATTATCACCTACAAGACACATAATGATTCGAAGATAATGTAACATTATGTAAACGGGGAATATTCGAAATTATGAATATAAATAAAATTAGCGTTTACATGTTATTTTACTATAAAAATAATAATTGTTGTTTCCAAATGTCAATGTCATAATTTTCTATGAATAAAATAAATATAGTCTGTCACTACATAATATTATAAATATCTTAGTATTATTTTCTGGCAAATAAAGAATATTCTACAAAACCTACTCAAGACCAATGTAAAACATGACAGAAATACCGGGTTATTAAGGTTCCAAATTTTACCGCTGGATTGAGAGCGTTTGGCTAGCATCGCGAATGCTAAAAAAAACATAATTTCTGTTACAGTGGAAATTTGCGGACATAATACTTACACAGAAACCAAGAAAACCGCGACACGTAATCACTTCATACAGACAAATATCCCTACTCAGCCAATTCTGGCGGGTGGTCACCCGTGCTTGCACCTGTGCCCGATGAAGGCTACAAGGCCATTTTCCGACACACCCCGGGAGCGCTTTTCGTTCCCCCGTGAACACCTGGTTTCCCCTTCGCGCATCGACCACAGCTACGACCAGTGATACCGCGTCCCTCTACGTGTCCGAACATGAGTCCAACGGAACAAGAAACATGTTCGGTCTCGCTTAAAATATAATAAATAATAAGGTCCAAAATAAGAAAAGTTAAAAAAATAATATTCTAATGATAATAAACCTATCGCAAGGTAATCACTGTGTTGATTAAACATGACACTGTTAAGAGACTTCATGGGCACCCATAGAAGGTAAGTGTCGCAGTTTTTTGTTTTGTTACAGAACTGTGTTAAGTGTTCTGTGCCTCGGCTATAGAACAACGAAAGTACCAGTGCGAATCTCAGCAGGAGCGTATTGAAAGGAACTTCCCGACACCATCACATATGAAGCCGCAATCCCATTCATATATGAATCTGAATGGAACAAGAAATTAGACATTTTTGACGATGAACCAGTCGGCTGCGATAATAGAGTGCAGGAATTCTCCGAACTAGAGGATTTGAATTACGCAAATGGTCCTCCAATAATTCTAACATTCTGAATTCAATCTCAGCTGATAACAAATCAAACACCATTGACGTTTTTATTACTGAAAATAAGGATCAGAAAACTTTGGGATTAATATGGAACCCAGAAAATTATATCTTGAAGTATAATATTAAGGTATCGCCACCAAGAAAATTAACAAAGCGTATTCTGCTATCAACTATAGCTCAAGTATACGATCCACTAGGTTTAATTGGGCCTGTACTAATTAAAGCTAAAATAATCTTACAAAAACTATAGGAATTTAAACTAGGGTGGGATGAATCAGTACCTTCAGTCCTCCATACAAATTGGACAAATCATAGTGAAACATTACACTATTTAAATGATTTAAATTTACCAAGAAATGTTGTAGGTAACGAGGTCGAGAACATCAAATTACATGGTTTTGCAGATGCCTCAGAAACTGCATACGGCACTTGCATATATGTTTCTTCTGCAAACGAAGATGGAACAAACGCAACATATCTTCTAACAGCGAAGGCACGTGTTGCACCTTTAAAAACCATCACATTGCCAAGGTTGGAACTCTGTGCAGCACTTCTTCTGTCTCAGTTAATGAAGGCAGTCAAGGAATCATTAGGAAAGGAGAGCACAGAAACAAACTATTGGACAGACTCAACCATTGTGCTAAAACGGATTTCAAATAATTCAAGACAATGGAAAACTTTCGTAAGTAATAGAGTTTCAGAGATTCAAGAAATTACGCGAGATGGAACCTGGAGACATGTCAGTTCAACAGACAATCCTGCTGACATAATATCTAGAGGTGTTACAGCAAATCAATTGATCAACAATCAATTGTGGTGGCATGGACCCTCTTGGTTAGCAACAAATCAGTATCCTCAACAGCCAGAAGTTAATGTTAGCCATAGTGAAGGCTCATGTGAACGTAGACAAAACGTTTCATTACATGTAACTATAGAACCCCTTGATATTCTGATGAAATATTCAAATTTCATAAGGCTACAAAGAGTTATAGCTTATTGTTTGAGATTTTACAGAAATTGCAAATCAATTGAAAGGAACGTTGGTGAATTAACTGTTGAAGAGTTAGACACAGCAACAAAAAAAATATTATTCATGACTCAAAGGCAATCGTTTCCCAAAGAAATGGATGATTTAGAAAAGAAAGGATATGTTGAATCAAAGGGTAAACTTTCCGCTCTTTCAACGCTCCTGGACGCAGATAAGTTAATTAGAGTAGGCGGTAGACTACAAAATTCAGTTGTAACAACTGATCAAAAACATCCATACATTTTGCCAGGAAAACATCACATCACAGAATTAATAATTCGTCACGAACATAACAGATTAAATCATTGCAGCCATGAACAACTGTTAGCATCATTGAGATTAAAATATTGGCCTTTGTCAGGACGACAAGCAGTAAAAGAAATCTCAAATTCATGTCTAAAATGTTTTAAATTTAAACCTAGGAAGCTGGAGCACTTAATGGGAAACTAACCTTGTGAAAGAACAGTAGCTTCATATCGGCCCTTTACGACAACTGGTATTGACTATGCCGGCCCGAAACAAGTTACAGATGGTCTTAGAAGAGGGAGAAAGATCATATCTAAGGCGTACATAGCAATTTTTGTATGCTTCAACATGAAGGCGATTCACATAGAATTGGTTAGTAATTTAACATCAGAATGTTTTATTTCTGCTTTAAAGAGATTTATAGCAAGACGTGGTCATTGTCACACCATTTACAGCGATAATGGTACAACATTTACTGGAGCCAATTCAATGTTAAAGGAAATTTATGAATTTTTGAAAATTCATGGAGATAACATCACTAGAAAACTAGCAAATAACAAAATACAGTGAAAATTTATTCCACCGCGAGCACCTCATTTCGGCGGTTAAAAGTTTTAAAACTCATTTTTATAAAGTTACACAAAATTTAATTTTAACTTTTGAAGAATGCGCAACCCTACTTGCTGAAATAGAATCTATCTTTAACTCAAGACCACTGACCCCAATTTCCAGTAGTCCTGATGACTTAACTCCTTTGACTCCGTCACATTTCCTTATTGGAGATGTTCTAACTGCACCTGCAGAGGTATCTTTCGTTGACAAGCCTGACAACCGTCTATCAAGATGGCAACATATCCAAAAGGTGAAGCAGCACTTTTGGAAAAGGTGGCACAGAGACTATTTGCATCAACTGCAGATGCGGAACAAGTGGCAGACCTCATTTCCCAACATCGAAGTTGGCACACTCGTGCTACTAGCAGACGACAACCAACCTGCAATGAGATGGGTTACCGGACGAGTATTGGCAACACATCCAGGAGAAGACGGAGTAGTTCGGGTTGTAAGTGTGAAAACAAATAGTGGAGTGTTTAAAAGGCCTGTAAAAAAGATCTGTGTACTGCCAGTGAACACAACTGATAACATTTAAATAATGTACTTTATTAGAAATAAGTATGTAACATGTTATGTAGATTCACTAACTATTGTATGTATTCATGTAAAATGTTTATATTTAGAAAAACTCACAGTTTTTCTAGGCGGGCGGTGTGTTACAAAGAGTGACAGCTGTTTGTATTTCCCGCGCTTATCCAACTTCAAATGTATTCCGAAGTTGGCAACACTGACAAGAAGAAGAAGTATGTTTCTTTTATTATGTATAGTACTGTACAATAACGTGTTGCAACAGATGCACATGCTGTCATTTTTAGCAGGTGAAAAATGTGAATAAAATCAGTTATTTTCAGTATCAATATCATTATTCAACAATCCCCATTGATTGTGAACAAGGAGAAAATACGTGGCTGTAATATAGGCAGTTACAAAACAACAGATAATCTTTTACAACATTTGTTCATTTTTGTCTCAATTCCCAGGCTGCCACTACTCGTATTTCTGCGGTGATTTACGTCATTTTCATTCCTAATTTCAGAGCTTACAAGGCACGTGAAATTAATTTTCTCTGTTTCGGAATTAGAATATCATATTCCAGCACGCTTATTGATGTTAGAAGGAGCTTCATTCTTAAACGATTTTTTGTTATATTTTGTTATTTGAGATTGGCATGACTGCATTAAATACACAAAATATCTAGGCAACTGACAAAGTAATTCTAATTTACCTAGGCAACAGACGAAACAGAAATCACTGTCACCAACCTAACTATTCTATCAAAAAAATACCTTAATGGAAATTGTCAAATATTATTAAAAAAATAATGTAAATAAATGCCGAAACAGAGAAAATAGTATAAAACATTCGTTATAGAAGGCAAAATGTTGCCTTCTACAACTTAAGTTTTAATATACTATTCCTCACTGATTCAGATGCAGAATTTTATGCTCCATAAATGTTATTTAAAGCTCTTTTATCTAATATAATTAGGGAAGTAGGAATTGATGAAAATTTTGCATGTTAAATCCCTATTTTCGGTTGTTCGACCCTTCATCCTGTATACAGGTGACTACTAAGAAACTTGACTAATGCCCGGTATTATAAACGAAAAATAAATCCACACATAAGTACTATAGCTCGTCCAAAATAGAAATGAACCTGCGCGAAAGTCGTATTTTCGTTCATATTTTGAGCAACCAATGGGAGAAGGTACCCCCCATTGCGTTTTTTACCAGTGGCGTACTTAGTTCCTAGTTCTTATGGGGACACTATATTAGGAAATTATTATATAATATTTAGGAAATTCGAAATTAAGATTTAAAGAACATATAACTGCAATAAACAGAAAACAGCACAGAATTTGCCGACGATTATATTAGCAGGTAATTATCATTTATGGAAAGGGTGATTGGTAATCTTGTATGTAGCAGAAAAAGGATTTACGATAATTTGGCTTGAAAATCTAGAGATTAAAGAAGCTGTTATTTTAAAGAAAAATATTGATAATGATCAAACCGATATAAACCATTCTCCTCTACTTAATTAGAAAAATAGTACATATACTGTTAATTTGTACATCAATGCACAGTCAGACGGTATCCGAGAAGACGTTGATGATGTTCATAAATGTTGTTGTTTTAAAATATAACTATTTACAAAAATTCCGTTTGTATTAAAATAATCCCACGCCACTGGTAGATTGCTTTCCCATTTATGGTTTACGCCCCTACTTTATTGGATCAGTGCAGTTTTGAACTTCGTTTATATGGGGTAGGTATAGCTACTATAACCCAGTACTGCACAGGGCCACTGGTAGGCCAGGCATAGGTCTACGATGCGTATAGTATGTACTGTGCGGCACATTGAACACTATTAGAAAAAAACTATATTTATGTTGCCGTCTCTTTCAACTTGTTTGTTGCATTACATGCGCGAGAATGATTGACAGGTACTTTTCTATTTTGGATGAGCTATAGTTTAGTAAATTTATTAGGCCAGTAAATTATACTGTTAAAAATTTTGCGTACCACAAAACAAATCATTCTATTAAATAACTACTTGTTCAGTAAATAAATTTAATGCTTTATTTCTGCGGCAGTATTTTCACACGTCAAATGAGAGTTTTTTTACTATAAAATATAAAATTTTATGTTTATGTCTATTATTTCCATCGGTTATATAACGTACTCAAACCATAACCCCTGGGGTGGGATTCTGTAACTAAGTACGTTATGGTTTGAGTGCGTTATATAACCGATGGAAATAATAGACGTAAACATAAATTTTTAGTTATCAAATATTTAATTTCAAATGAAATAAGTATCATACCATCCTCATTTAACAAAAAAATACAATTTTATTGATTATTTAGGTATTACTTACTTATGAATTAAGTTTTAGTCTTTCAAGTGGACAAATTAATGTTCTGTGACAGATACTTTTTATCTTTTGTTATGATAACGGACTCAAATAACGCATTAACTGTTATTTGAGTGCGTTATGTAGTTACAGAATCCCACCCCAGGTCTCTTAGGTTGAATTGTATAAAACAGGAGGCGGGTCTTTTATAAAACAATTAGACTCTATTGGGGAAAAATGTTTGAGAGAGATATTTTGATACTTCAGAAAAAAAAAGTTGGAATTAGAAATAGAAGAGTTAAACAAGAAATATAATTAATATTTTTTTATAGAATTTTAATAGTAATTATTATTAAATATTTTGTGCAAGTATTATCTTTTTTGTATACATGTAAACATATTTATACATACAGTTAAATATATATCGTATTAATTACTGCATTTCTTACTGATTCATTATTTTGAAGGTGCACGTCTTCAAATAAGTCTTCAAAATTTTCGGTTTCTTCAAGATTATTGTCTACATCTACATCTAAGTCATTGAATTTGATAGCAATATTGTGTAGTACACAAGTTGCGACAATTATAGGTAACACTCTCATTAACGATACTCTTAATCCCAGAGAAAGGCAAGGAAATCTTCTCTTAAGAACTCCGAAAGTTCTCTCAATTACATTACGGGTTTTAATGTGGGCTTGATTATATCTTTGTTTTGCTGCAGTTTCAGGATTATTAAGAGGTGTCAAAAGGTAACTCCTACAAGGATAGCCGCTATCGCCTAATAGATATTTTTCTCCAAATTCACGGTTCTCTAATTTAGCTCGAATCAATGAGTTATCAAAAATATGGCTATCATATGATGAACCAGGGTTTCTCGCAACAATATCCATTATAATTAAATTTGCATTGCATATAACCTGTATATTAATGGAAAACCAACCTTTCCTATTTCTAAACAATTCTGCATTCATTCCTCCTGGTGACTGTATACGAATGTGACTGTCGTCTACAGCTCCTTATACATTTGGTATTCCAGCAATCTTGAAAAAATCACTACTTACATGATTTCGTTCACGAATGTTTCCAGGCATTTTTATGAATTCCCTTCTTAAAGCTGCTATTTGTTGGCTTATTCTATGTACAATCCGACCTACTGTACTTTTCGTGACGTTGAAATGATCGCCAATATTCAGGTGAAATGATCCGCAAGCATAAAACCGAAGTGCAATTAATAGTTGGTTCATAGTTGATATTGGCTTATTTCTACGTGTCATTGGTTGTATGTCATCTTTTATGAAATTTAAAACATACACAACTGCTTCTTTAGTTAATCGGAATCGGTTTCTAAACTCTATCCGAAACAGATGACATTATTTAACTAAAAATTAAAATTGATTGATGCCTTTGAGATGAGAGTCACAAATGTAGGGCAGAATTGCATAACAAAAATATATTTTTTTATATATTTACCTTTCGAAAACGAAAAAGAAGTAGATTATGTTGCTTTTTAAGTGTCAACTAAATTTTACTAGCTAGAAAATGTACCAAGTAAATAACTTCTCTGATTTAATAGTTCACTTAATTTATTTAGCTTTTGTGGTACACAAATCTTCCAAGTATAGTAATTTACTAAACTATTTAATTTTAGTAGCATAGTAAATAACTTATTTCGCGTTTATAATACCGGGCAATAGAGAATTAACATAGGAAAACAATTTTTTGCCTTTTATACCTGTCCCGGTAAATAAAATAGGGTGTATGTGGTATCGTTGTTTAGATTTTTAATTTTGCGTTTAATACCACATTTTCAAACGAAAAGCTCCATAGTGGATAAGACGATGAATTCATAATATTAATTGACTACATAGTCCTTGGTTCATTTTTTTAAAATTAAATTATATTTAAAGTATTCTTCTTATATTAACTATATTATTATATATCCATGTGTTTTAATGAAATTACAATATTTAAATTTTTATGCAATTGCAGTAAGTACAGACTATATAATGAAATTAAATAAAAAAAAAAACGAATAATATTATGAATCCATCGTCTTATCTACATCTTCAGGGATAGTCAAAATGGATACTTCCGTTGAAATCTAAAAATTAAAATTTCTTGCGATTACCATATTTCCTTTATTTTGTAAATGGAAGTAAAAGAAGAAAAATGGTTTATTATTACCTACATATTTTAAAATGACTTGCATTAAACTGTTGCTAAATTTGTCAAATTTTGAACAAATTAATTGCTCATTTATTTATTAGAAATGACGTTTGAAAATACTAGTATGTTGATTCATTTACAAACATACGATTTTTTTAAAGATATTTATTTAAAGTCCAATGTTGTTATTATTTTCTTATTTAGTAATCATTTTAATTGTCATGGCCAGGTAATTTTGTTTTTGAAGACATGATATTTGATAATTACATACAGTGTTTGCAACGAAATGCGGACTTTAACATGAGATTTCAAAAAAATGGGGATACTCTCTCTCCTGATAGGTTTAGAGCAAAAACTACAAGAATACAAAGTTACAAATTTATCAAGAGAGAGAGTATCCGCAATTTTTTGAAATCCCATCTTAAAGTCCTATGTTGCGCATTTCGTTGCACACCTGAATATTTGATAATAAATAAATTATACTGCTAATTAATAGAAATTAGAATTTTTCAAGGTGATGTTATATAATAAAGTGTTTAGTTAAGGGTAAACAGTATCGCACACAGGAGAAGCACCAAAACACACCTAATAAATAGACGAGAAAATATGTTAAAGTTTCCATTTTAAATTTAGTCTATGAGCTTTAGTTAAGACTCGGCCGAACAAAAAAGAGTCAGGTTTGATTGCATAGTGGTGATAACAAAGATTCGATTATAAATACATATTTTTAAATTTTGTATAAATGTTTCAAGTTAATAATATATTTTTCTAAATTTTATATATCTATGATTCATTCTAACGCTTTTTGTCAATTTGGCGCCTGAGGTGGTCGCCTTAATGCATCACCTATCTGAATGGCTCTAAAGATGAACTGGTCACAGCAGTTTTATTATTTAACAAGTTTTGGTTTTTACTTAACATACACACTAATGTATACCGTGAACCTAGCATGCTAAATTATACATACAGTAAATTAACGTTATATTATAATTGCACGTGGATACATTCATTGCACTTGCACGTGTTACATTATTTATAGCAACACGTGCTTCAATAGGTCAAGACTCGTTAAATAATAACAAACTCTTATAAATTTTTATTTTTTTTGCATAATTTTCAAATTAATAGTAGCATTAAGAGGAAGATTAAAGTTACTAGAGTAGAAATAGAAATGGATATAGGTAAAAACAAGAAAATTGTTACAAATATAAAATTAGAGTTCTATTGTTAAGAACTATATTTGTTAACGATATGGGCAGTATTGCAAACAACGTAAAAATTCTCTATTTTAATAAGTAGTATAAAAAATAAAATGAAAAATACTCGGTTGTAAACACCGTGAGGAGCTACTTGCAATAGCACGAAAATCAACGTAGTTAGGAAAACCATGCACCTTAAAATATTTACCAAATATTATTCTCGTAAAATACATACTTTATAAGACAAGAAGTATCATTGTTTGTTGGAGCTGAAAAAATGTTGTTTTTAATTATTTATGGTGCAATATTTCTTGATGAAACAAAGCCTTAAATATATATCTGAGGCATTTGTTTCCGTACATACTCTATTTTAATGTGATATGTTGTTTGCCTTCCCTAAAGCCTAAATACAAAAGACCCGCAGTTTATTGTAGATTCCGAACCACTCGAATATATAACAGTATTTTTATTTGATTTATAGATTTGCGAAGTTTACGAGTATATTTCAACCTCAGATCTTACATGCCGTTCATTTAAAGTCGGAGTATGCTAAGTTAATAAACTACCGCTACCCGTAATAACATTGAATGCATTGCGTCTAATGCTTCTGTTATTTTTGTACTATTATCCACTTTATATTCTGAAAGGATAGCCTACCTGAAAAGGTTTTTTTATCTTGAAATTGTAATTCCATATGTCAAGTTCAGGAATAATAGGATGTAAAATTTGTTAACAAATATCCAATTAAAATTGTTAAATTAATTTATTATTGTTTTTTTTTTTAGTGTAGGATGAAAAATATTGTCTTATCTAGTCTCAGCTACATAACAGCCATTTTGAGGGTCTAATATCAGGCAGGTGAAAGAACCGAAAGTAAAATTTACAGGAGAGAAAAAAAACGTTTGTAAATTTCAATTACGAATAAAATTTTTATTTTATTGGCACACTATGTTTCTTTAATTAGTTTTAAAAGACGTATAAATTATTTTGGTTATATAATAATGATAATTTTTATTATAATATTAATTGATAATAATAATGTAGCGATCCCAAGGCCGTGTACGAGACAATAGGGCAGACATCAGCTAACATCTTATTTGGGCGTGAGTTTCGCTTACCGCTTTAGTCGGGGAGGATTACCTAACGGGCTTACGGATAAGCATTCAAGGTGCCAGCGATCGGTTGAAGGACCAGTATGACAAGGTTGATAAAGGTGGATACCAACCTGGAAATTTACTATGGCTTTACAATACACAATGGTGTCGTGGCTTGTCACCGAAGCTGTAAAAGAATTGGGAAGGCCCCTACGAGATATTGAAGAGGATAAATGATGTGGTCTACAAAATTAGGAAAACATCTAATAGAAAGCTGAGAGTAGTTCACTTCAATCCGTTAGTCCCTTTCGCTGGTGATAACTATGACGATCAACGTGGAACAACCTTTCGTCGGGTTGTAGCTCAAGAACCCACATTTGAAGATTTTATGGAAAACCATTCTATTGGTTACAAGGTTCATTGCGTAGCGAAAGCTGTACCGTGGCATCGCTTCAGTTTTTAAAAGAAAATTTGGACAAGTTGCAGAGCTGGCCAACCAACATCCATCTGTCGGGAAAACGCTTAAGGATTACAACGCAGAACATAAGCGGTACATTTACTACCTGGTTACGAAACAATACTCAAATTAGAAGCCGTCATATCGCAGTTTATGGGAGCCGCTGTACGATCTGAAGGACCATCTACTGGAGAATTACATCATGAAGCTAGTAGTAACGAAGATAGGCTGTGGACTAGATGGTTTAGATTGGAGGATTGTTATAAACATGTTAGAGTCAGTTTTCCGCTTTACCGAAGTGGAAATTCTAGTTTGCAGCATCAACCCTAAAGGACTAGAAGTGCTCAATCGGACCGTCGACTGTTACTTCTTCAAGACCTCTAGAGGCATAAAAGGTGATGCGCGCAGATTTCGTCATTACGAACTGTTCCGGGAAGAAACAGTGTTACGGAGGATGCAATGTAGCGATCCCGATTATTGTTATTATTTGTTTATTCATAGTGTTACTTACTTTTATTATCTTTTTATAATTTATTATTCATTTATTAAACCTAGGGTTTCAATTATTTTTACACTTTACCTTAATAAATAGAACGTCACAAAAAATAATAAATATAAACAAATTTGCTAAAAAAATATATTGCGTTAATTAAAAAATAATACAAAATTAAAATATTACACAGTTCAAGTCAATTTAAAGTTTTAATTCATATGTCTATTCTATTTTTTTCATTTAAAAAATTTTAAATATATTTTTTACGTTTCCTTTTTAATATTGACTCTCTTATAGCTGCCAGTGCGTCACTATCGCTATCTTCATCGCTTTATTTGCCAAAACAAGGTAAAGACTTAAAGAAACTATGATACATTTGTGGTATTAATGGAGATGTAGAATTACACATAGACATAAATGTCCTCATATTTTTTATCCAATAGTATTGCTTGATGGTAAGCTCTAGGACAAAGAAGGTTACCAAGAGAAGTTTCTGTTTTTCCAAAATTCTGTTTAAAAAACATTAAATTTGGACTATCTTTTACAAATCTTGTCCACTTGACTTGTTTCCAGTTTAAAATGACACCAATTTCTGATTTATTAGTACTAACCATAAATTGTATCTTTCAACTTTTTGTATACTTGAAAATCAGCAAAATGTATAATTGACATTGTATGATTTTTTTTAGGTTTTTTTTGCCAAAATAATGACATATTACCAGTTTTGTGGTATAAATATCTTTGCATATTCTGATAAAATTTCAATGGTAGAGTATATCGATTCATACTCCATGTGAGTGTTTCCGGGTTCGAGGAATTTTAAATAAACAATTTTTAAATTTTTTGAATTACTTATTGCTTGCTGAAGCATGCATGTCACAGTTGAATTTCTGTTCTGACCAGAGCAACAGTCAGAAAATAATGGTAGATACTGTACATGTTCAGGAAGCTGTTGTATAAAGTTAGCGATGCAGATGGCAATTTCATTTGACCCTATTTTGCCTTCATGGTCGGTCCATAAATAACAGTATCCTTATTTTTGGCATACCGAATAAATAGTACAATGAAAGTTTGCCAATTTTCTATTATAGAAGAGAGATTTTGTATAAAAAAAGAGCAAAATAACACAGCTTTTAAACCGAAATTCACTGCACAATATGACCGGTCACTCTTTGTTCTTATAGCATCATTATTTTTCACTTTATTAGCTGCATTCCTTTGTTTATTGTGGAAGTTATTCTTCAAATCCTTTTAATTTTTCTTCGTGTGAAAGTTCTTCGAGGTTATAGCACCAGCATTGGTCTTTCTAAGGCACGTGAAATCCTATTTTTTTATAAATATAATATTTTAGTATGATGTTTTTGAAATTTCTTTCATATTTTGCTGAGAACATTTTACTTTGTATAAAAAATACATCTTTCGTTTGTTTAATATAGGTTCTAGGTACATTTTCGTAGTATCCTCTCGATACCAGTGATCTGGAGAGTCAATGTGTTCTTCGACAGACTATATAGATTCATCAGATAACTTTATCCTTGGTAGACGATGTCCTCTTTTATCAGGTGAATTTATAAAAGTCATATTCCGTTCACATTTTTAATAGCTGTTCGTATCATTTTTAAGAAAAAAAATGCTTTGTTTTCTGTTCCTTTATAAGGTAAGTCTGATTAGATATTCGTGGAGACATTTCTTTTCAAACCGCTATTTCTACTTTCTTTTTTTCTAATATTTATCTTCCCATTTTTATACTTTCTCCTCTATTCTCTATGTTTCTTCTTTTTCGGCTGACTTACGCTGTCAGTATTTTCACAACAGCAGAAAAAGTAATATTTTAATTTTATAGCTTATGTTAACTTTGATATTTTATAAATAGCTGATACCTACTTGAACTAAATGTAACATTTTCTGGCATAAGAAACCTTTTATACACTGACTTTTCCAACTCTACTAGCACCTTGCCACGACTGCTCATCTTTGGTGTTAAGATATTACTGTTAATTTACTAGTGAGCAAGTGAACACATGTACATACGCCCCTCTGATAATACGGAATCCAGAAAGGAATCAAGGTACAATCAAATATCACACAGGCGTATGTACATACCTGCGTTAACTACTAAAGTTTTTTTTTTTAAATATTTACTTTATTTAAATCATTGCTTGGCGTATAAATACATAATATGTAACACATAATAAATAAACACCTGATATCAAAGGAAATATTAACTCAAATCTTCCTACAACTCTTAAACGCTACCTGAGTAAAACCACGTAGTAAAACGTTATATTCACTTTCCTTATAAAGTCGTAAGACATGAAATAATTCAAAAGATTCATATTACACATAATAAATAACACCCAATATCAAAGAAAATATGAAATCTACCCATAAAACTAATTAATGTAAAACAACGGTAGGCAAGCATCCAAACTTTACTTGAGCCACGCAGCAGAAATTATTGCAGACTCTAAATGAAGAAAATTTTAATACTTTTTTGTCTTTACCAAAAAATAATACAGACAAAAATTATATGACGAAGATATAAAAAGCTGTAATGAAATTCTATAAAATAAATTATTTCTACAGCCAAAAAAAACATAGGAAACCCAGTTATGAAGAAAATTGTGGATACTCTCTCTCCTAATAAATTTTAAGGAAAACTAGAAAATACAAAGTTGCTCAAAATTAAATTCTATATAAGATAAGATCATAACTGATACAACAGCGTCTTAAGTACGAGATTTATTGAATATAAAATGTAATATTTCAGTTAAAAATCAGACAACCTTGGAATATATATATATATATATATATATATATATATATATATATATACATATATATATATATATATATATATATATATATATATATTTCAAATTACAAGACCATTAAAATGAGTTAAACATTTTTTTAAACCAGTGTTTCTCAAGATATTTGGTCCAATTTTTCTAACATCCTTTATATTTTTACATATTTGTAATGTACATAAAATTATAAATCCAATTATATATTTGAAGTTAAGTAATAAAATAAAAACACTTAGTGATGTCCGGGAAATAAATTTTAATAAATTCAACTAGTTTCGGCTACATGCCATCATCAGGAATGAATGTACAATTATCGTTGCATATCTTAAATATGTACAATACAATTATAGGTCTTCTAACAAATAATAATATTAAGAAGCTATTTGGAGAATTCCGGTAATACCTTTATGTAAAAGCGAATAGAGAATGAATGGTCATTCATTAACAATTTACCTTCATAAGCAACTTTCTTGATTTCGGAACTTTTCAAATAGTACAGTTCAAATAAATTGTTTGCAATATGTAGTATTTTTAAATTTTCCAAACTGAAACTATAGTTAAACTCGACTATATGTTAATATTTTCTCTTATATAATTTAATTTTTTGTAACTAAATTTAATTTTACTTTGATTATTTGCATAGAAATAGTTTAAATTTTGATTATAGGCTTCTTAAATAATATTTTTTCACCGTGTCATAAGTATATTTTTAGTGATTGTTTAAATAATATCAAGTTTTTTTTTGGAAATTAGCAGATGATAGGGGGATTTCTTTGAATAGATCTATTTAAAAAGTTTGGAAATCAAGAAAGCCGCCCATGAAGGTAAATTGTTATAAATGACCATCTGGATTTATTCAATTCACCCTTACTTAAGGTATTACCGAAACTCTCCAAATAGCTTCTTAGTATTACTATGTGAAGTTAATTTTTAGTTGAAACATAAAATCCCTATGATGGCATTAAAATTGTGTAGTTTTACTTTTGAAAATAGTAGTTGTCATGAATAAATAAACAAAAATTTATTAATTTAAATATAGAATTAGCAAAATAATATATATTTCAATCCACGCTCAAACATAATTTAAAGCTATTTATAGCACTATACTAAATATTACTTGATGCTTTTCGTATAATATATTTTTTAACATATTTAGCGTAAGACAAAGGAAAATATCTATAAATCATTTTGTGTTTTCACACGCCGACAAATTTAAATAATGAACTATTAAATAATTTATTTTGATAATAGTGCGTACATGCATACAAAGTGTAAATTACTTGCATGGATTAGATGTATTATTGTTCGTTACATATTCCTTTCTAAAAAGGCTTGTCTATGAATTAAGTAAAAAATTGTTTTGTGTTTACTAATATTGTTCAACCTATCTTTAGAATATAAACTTAGAAAAATAAATAACTGAACGGAACACTTAGAAAACGAGGAGGACAAATAATAGCATATGTCGACGACATAGTTATTGTAACTAAGAACAGGAAGGTAATTATACATATAAATGCTGCAAGAAATAATGATCGAAGGAGATAAGATAGCATTAAAAATCAACGAAGCAAAAAGCAAAATAATGCTGCTAGGAAAGAATGCTGAAAAGAAAGGGATAAAAATCGATTTTTTTTTTTCAATTTTATTTAATAAACTTTTTGTAATTAATTTTTTTAATTGATATTATTTATATTTTTATTAACCGATATATTAATCGGTTTAAACCGGTTTCCAATTTTTAAAAACTGCTTTTCGAACTAAAACTGTTATTTTTATAACGTTTTCAAGATGGATTAACCGTTAATCATATTTTCGGTTACATGTCCTGATTATAACTATTCTGTGACAAGAGTATCAACTCCGGGAAATAGACTGTACATGTTTAATTTTAAGTCTCACCAGTCTTGAACGCAATTTTGACGTTTGCAATCAAGCTAGTTTTATGGGAATTATGTTTGACCGTGGAGTGAAATATATATATATATATATATATATATATATATATATATATATATATATATATATATATATATACAGGTTGGCTACTTAAGATCAATTTTGCAAAAAACACTCGAACCCGTCAATTTTGGTATAAAGGGGGAATGAATTAGAACCAATGGCATAACTTCAACCCTAAAATGTGGGTGGACTGCACCCCAAACATGACACAGTTCGAAAGGTCTGTCAATTCTCTTTTCAACAGTTTTTTAATTTTCAAATCCGATCATTAGTTCCAGAGAAATATCGTTTAAAACAAATTTTATCAGGTGTTCAAAATTGTAATCAAGTAGGCTTAAACAAATGACAGAAACTAAATAAACAATTCTTTCGACAAGTTGTTTATAATAGACAAGTAATTTGTAAGTTGGATTTCTTTTTATGTGAAGTCTAAAGTTTATGCCACGCTACCCGAATCTGTAGAAGATTTACGGCAACGTACCGCTGTTCCAAAAGCAAAATCTTTAATATTGTATGGAAGTTGGTGGTAGTCATTTTGAACACCTAATAAACTGATACTTGAGTTTCTGTCATTTGTTTAAGCCTACTTGATTGCATTTGTGCACACCTGATAATATTTGTTTTAAACGATATTTCTCTGTAACTAATGATCGGATTTGAAAAATAAAAAAACTGTTGAAAAGAGAATTGACAGACCTTTCGAATTGTGTCATGTTTGGCACCCTTTTCCATTTAAAATTATTGAGATGCAGTCCACCCCCATTTTAGGGTTGAAGTTATGTCAGTGGTACTAATCCATTCAGGTGTCCCCTTTAAACTAAAAATGACGTGTTCGAGCGATTTTTCCAAATTGATGTTAAGTGACCAAAAATTGCACTGATAATTTTCATTGGGCCACCCTGTATACAGGGTGTTTGGCGGAAGGTCGGCACCCAGAATATTTCGTTCATTTTAAAAGATGCAAGAAAATGTTAAGGAGCAAAGCTAAACTAGACAAAGGGACTCATAAAATGATCCTAGTACAAATTTTGTGTCACTTCCGGTTTTAGCGGAAATGGCTCCAAATTTTATTCTAGCATAGGGAATCGGTATTTTTATATTTTTTTACGGAATGTACATAAAATTAGCTTTGCAATGATACCAAAATATCATAGTTTTACTTCAACCATTTCAAAATGGCGACAATTTATTTTCATATTTGTGTACTTACAACTATAGGTAATTAACGCAAAAAAAAATTAAAATACCTTACAATAATCAACACAATACAAAAACTTTCTTAAATATAACAAACAAAATTAAAAATACTCAAAATGGCCGCCGTCATTTTTTGCACAATTTGTCACATATAACAAATTTTACCATTACATCTTCAGGAAAGGTAGATGTAATATTTTTTGACATTATTTGTTTGGTTTCAGGTAACAAAATCTCAAATAGCTGGCTATGGTGTATTTTTTGTGAATTTTTATTAGTAAATATTTTAAAAATGAAGAGTCGCCATTTTGAAATGGTTGAAGTAAAACAATGATATTTTGGTATGATTGTAAAGCTAATTTTATGTACATTTCGAAAAAATATATAAAAATACCGATTCCCTATGCTAGAATTAAAGTTGAACACATTTCCGCTAAAACCGGAAGTGACACAAAATTGTTACTAGGGCCATTTTATGAGGAGTCCCTTTGTCTAGTTTAACTTTGCTCCTTAACATTTTCTTGTATCTTTTAAAATGAACGAAATATTCTGGGTGCCGGCCTTCCGCGAAACACCCTATATATATATATATATATATATATATATATATATATATATATATATATATATATCACTCCACGGTCAAACATAATTTAAAGCTACATGTAGTACTATATTAAATATTACCTGATGCTTTTCGTATTAATTTTTTTTGAATATATAATATATATATAAATATATAATTTTTTTTGAATATATAAGACCAAGGAAAATATCTGTATAACACTAATAATCATTTTGTATTTTCACACGCCGACAAATTTAAACAATGAACTATTAAATAATTTATTTTGATAATTGTGCGTACATACATACAACGTGTAAATTACTTGCATGGATTAGATGTATCATTGTTTGTTACGTATTTCGTTCTAGAAAGGCTTGTCTATGAATTAATTAAAAAAATGTATTGTGTTTACTAATATTTTGAATAAATATCAATATTTTACATATTTTTATGCATAATATTTATAACAATCAATAATACATGCTTAAATATTCCAAGTATATAATAAACCACTACGTTATTCTTGCAGCAGTTGCAGATTCGTCAGTGAACAGTGCACGTACTATACCAACATGACGCACAAAATAGAAACTGATGATAGTGAAATGAGAAATCAACCAATACCCTACATATGGCCAAAAGTTGTATTTTTCACTGCTCTCCATATTATGGCATTCCACGGGTTAATTTTGTGCTCTACATCCGCCAAATTTTATACTATATTATTTGGTAAGTTTGTATACAAAATAATTTCAGCCTAACATTCATCCTCACACCATATACATATTTCATAAAATCAGGTTATACCTTTCAAATTAATATTGTCTACAATATTTAGTTTAATCGATTAACCAATTTAAAGGATTTTATGGTATTAAGATATTAATAACTGGTTAGTTATAAAAGCTAGTACTCAGAAATATTTAGTTAACCGATTAAAATGAACCGAACAAGCGGTTAAAGGTTTAAGAAATTGGTTTCAATTAGCAACTACTGTTATCAGTGAACCATAGCTTTGTGCTTACATCCCTGATCCCAGTGATAGCACGCATAAAATACATACAATAATACGGTGTAGTGTAGTTCCTTGAAAAAAATTAACTTTTTTATCTTTAGTTGTAGAGGGTGTTTCTATACTTATAGATCAAACCTTGTTAGTCAGTAACCTATAATATATATATATATATATATATATATATATATATATATATATATATATATATATGTATATATGAATTTAGAAGTTTTAATTTATGTAAAATACAATTTATCGTGCTACTTATTCAGTTTCTTTCTACAAAATTGATAAAGAGTATGATTGATATCCACTTGGGTTTTTAGTTTCAAATCTATATTAACTGGTTTTGATGTCTGTTAGCGGTTAATCGGTTAGCAATTTTTAGTGACAATTCGGTTATTGGTGGTTTGAATATAATTAGTTGCTTACGTAGTTAATTTCTTTAAATCGGTTAATTAAAAAACCAGAGATTTGCGGCTTGTTCTTAAGTTTAATCGTTTATTGTTATCGACAATTTTTGACAAAACTAGAAACAATACTAAATAAGTTGTTGTGATTTAAATAAACTGAATTAAATCAATTATTTTTTATTGCTATTCTAACACAATATAAAATAAAATAAACTCTTTAAGCCAGATTTCACATAACAGAATTAGTTATTAAATCGGGTTAAATATCTCAAATTTAAGCCAAGCCATATTAAAAAAACTCTTGCCGCTAATCCTATTGTAATTAGTTAGGTTTAAAACAAAATAAATTCTGTAAGTGTAATATATGGCAAGAATTTAATTTTATTTACACTTCTAGTGTAAAACAGATTCGATGAAAAAGGGAGATAAAACATTATAACAAGAGTTTTTTTCCTTCGCTTGAGCATATTGCGGATCATATTTGTCAGAGAATACAGGCTATCGCGATTTATAATAAACTAATTGTGCTATATTCTAAAACCTGCTTTGGTGCAGCCTACAAATAGATCTCATACTCTACCTGTGCATACTTAAGTTTTATTGGCTTTATGGTTTTAGCAAGCGGTAGTTTTCAAAATGTTACAGACGACATTATTAATATTACTTGGCCAAGTTGTAGTAAAATTCAACAATTTTTTACTATCGTCTATAATCAAATTATTAAATGTGATGTTAATTACCTAAATGAATTGTAAAAATGGGATCAATATTTACTTTGACCAGTAAACTCTTTTCATTTATTAAATATTGCTTTCAGTATTAATTTTATTCGCATATTTGCATCATTAATGTTGCAAAAACTTTTCTATTTCGTTCGACGCAAGTACTTCGCGAATTCTACATCACGTCTTTTGCCACGAACACCAACACAAATGAGCTTCTCTTTTTGCAGAATTGAACATTTAATTATTTTTTAATTGAATATACAAAAAGTTCGTGAAATATAAAGTCATTGCGAAATTATATAATTACTAATTTCATTTAATGTAACACGTATGCACAACAAAGTCTAGTAATTTTATTTCGTGCATATGTCAATAAGATCGGTGGAAGAAGTGAAACAAAGGAATTTAATATACATACGGCTGTTAATGTTGCTAGTATTATTCGGTTTATGTATATCTGACAAAATATAATCTAAACTTTGTTAATTTATTACCAATTATTGTTGAGAAAACGAACTAGTTTAAACTTTTAACTCGGGTTAGCGTAGAATTAGCTTAACCCGAAAACCGGCTTAGATTAGCCTTTTTTGTGAATCTGACTGTTTCTATTTATTAAAATTTCTTTCAACATAAAATCGCCCCAGATCAGTTTCAGTTGCGGCTCGTCAAGAAAGGTAGGTTAGGCTCTGGCTCACCATACAAATTGCGAAGAGGAGACCTTTGCATTGTATTTTTAAATTTCAATCTTCTAGAAATTTTTAATTTAGCACGCAATATGTCCACAAAATGTAGTTTTCAAATTCTCACTGTTTTTGTGTACTTTATACTGTCGAATAAAGCATTTGTGCACTCAGCGTAGTGCCGAATACACGGGCGTCTCTACCCGGGGGTGCAGGGGTGTGTGGTAATATATGACTCTAGGTATAGTTTATTTACTTCAAGGATGTAATTTTTGACCTATGGAATAGATAATTAACTTTTTTTTGCTTTCATTTAAAATCTACCAGGATGTTTGTCGGGTGTCGTCAACGTCGTTAACTTTTAACATTGCAAATTAGAATTACCATTTGTAGAGTTACTAAATCGGCGGCTTTAGGATAAACATAAGAAAAAAAAATGAAATTAAAAACAGTGCATGTAACCGAAAAAAATAATGCTAAACAGTGAACCCATATTCAAAAATACAATTTTAAATTCTCTAAAGCAAAACAAAAAATAATACTCAATAAGAAAAAAATAGTACGGAATACAAAGTTTTTTATTTGTGTCGTACCTTCAGAGTAAAGTAGTTCGTTTTTTCAATTATAAACTTTCCCAATGCTGATAAAGTGAGTATCTACTTTTATGACTCTGCAGTAAAAAAATGTAAATTGTAGAAACTGTCATGACTAATATTCAAATAGATAACAAATAATGTAAATAATACAAATAATGATGTAAATAAAATAATTATTTTTTTTTTCACATATTAAAATAAGGGTTATTGCTCTCTAAATCCAGTTTTATGTTTTGGACATATGTCACTGATATTTGCAACTTTAAAAATAGCGATTAAAATTATGGTTAAGTTTACATTTTACCTTTAAAATATCGATTACCGATTTTAATTACATTTTTTTATTCGGTTATATACAGGGATTTCCATTAAGTGTGCCACCATTGATATCTCGAGAATTATAAGAGCTACGAGTTTGGTTACATTAGCAAAGAACCATCATTTTATAAGACTAATAAAATGAGCAAAAAAATTATTTTTTTCGACCAGTTGTTCTCAAAATACGGGACTCAACTTTCTTATTTTAATTGAGAACATATGTTTATTTTTAGGTTATTCGATAGAGTATTTTTTCTGAATTCAACGATATAAACATATCATATACTAAACAAAATAACTGAGAAAAATGAATGTTAGATTTATATGTATTTTTTTTATATCTGGCTGAAACAAGAGTGCTATGGATAAAAAACATAGACATATTGTTCTGTCTAACATTGTTTCATTATTTGTTGTTAAATTTTATGTTCATAAATTGTCAGTTTTAAGAAGAAAATAAATTGAAATTAAATATGTTATTTGTTATTTAATTTATATACAATACTTTATTTACAGGTGTATACCTATGAAAATATTATTAAATTACATCATTCAAGTGGTCGCTCTATAAAATTAAATCCAATTGTGATATATTCTAAAATCTGCTTTGAAGCGGCATATAAAGAAATCTCATGCTCTAGTACTCGAGTTTTATTTGCTTTACGTTTTTTAGCAACCGGTAGTTTTCAGAATGTTACGTACTTTATCAATATTAGTTAGCCAAGTTGTAGTAGGATTCAACAATTTCTTGTTTTCTATAATCATCTGTCTATAATCAAATTATTTAATGTGTGGTTAAGTACCTAAATGAATTGTAAAATAATGTCAATACATTTACTTTGACCACTACACTCGTTATCATTTATTAACTATTGCTTTCAGTATTTATTTTGTTGGCAAATTTGCATCATTAATGTTGCAAAAAAAAATTATTTCGTTCGATGCGTGTACTTCGCGAATTCTATATCACGTCTTTTGCCACGAACTCTTTTTATTTATTAAGTTATACATTCATTACTTATTTTGTATCAATAATGTTGCAAAAACTTTCGTAATTCTACAATACATTTTCTCACCCTTTTCTGCATCATTTTTGACAGCCTTGAACAATTGTGTGGACTGATTTACATATTTTTTAATTAAATATATTGATAGATTATTAAATCTTAAGTCATCGCGAAATTATATAATTATTAATGCCATTTAATGTTACGTGAAACGTTTGCACAATAAATTCAAATAATTGTATTTCGCGCCTGTAGAAATAATAATAAGAAGAAGTGAAACTAGGAAATTTAATATAAATAGAGCGGTTAACGCTACTAGTTTTATTCGCTTTATGTATATATTTGTATCAACACATAATCTAAACTTTGTTATTTTGCTACCAATTATTTTTGAGAGTACGGATTAGTTTTTATTTTTAACCCGGAGTAACGTAGAATTATCTTAACCCGAAAATCGGTTTATATTAATCTTTTTTATGAATCTGGCCGTAAAATTTTAATTTATTATTATTGTTGAAAAATCTCTTAAAAGTAATCATATCATTTCTTTGATGAAATGAATATGATCTACGTTTATACAAACAGAAGAATGAAATTTTTATATCATTTCGAATTTAAAAACGAGATAGATATGGACAATCGGGATACATTTCAGCAAAAATGTTTAACATTTATTTAATTTTTCCCCTAATAATAAAATTTGAGAATTTTTCTATTATCTTTTAATCGACCGTTATGGATTGGCGGTAGCGTTTGTGCTTCACGTACAAATGGTTCTGGGTTCGAATCTCGCGAAAGGTATGTATATTGTAATTGTATTTCATTACCGCAGCCTCATTATAACAGGTGATTCAATGAAAATGTTATTAATAAATATGTAAAAATTGTCAAGCTAAAATCAAGAAAACTATTTATTTAAATAAAAAAGTACGGTTGATGAGGCCTCGAACCCCGACTAAGCAATAAATTGTTTTTTATTATAGCTGCATCATAATTCTGGTTTAAGAAACTAAAAAGTGTGCGAAAACCCAAGATTCAAACACGTCAAAAATAAATTTCAGATCTTTTTTTCCAGAATATTGTACAACGTAATATACTATTATGAAGCCATAGCCTTAACCATTCGGCTATGGAATTTCTTATTACATAATAATCAATGACAATTGTCAAAATATAATTTTATTTATGACATAATATTTCAATAAGAAAACCTCATACAATATATTTGATATCAATAGATGCGAAATTAAACAATGTAACCATGACGGTTTCTGATTTGTATATTGCTTCGTAACCAGATAGTAAATGTACCGCTTGTGTTCTACGTTATCGTCCTTCAGTTGTAGCGTTTTTCAACGGTTAGACGTTGGTTGGCCAGTTCTTGTACTGGTCCAAATTTTTCTATAAGAAAAACGATGCCGCTGGACGTCTTAATGTCTTTCGCTACACAATGAGCGAGGGAATACTCTGGGGACACGGTGAACAGATCTCGTTGTTCTTCTCTTATCACACCATACCGTGCCTTGTAGCCAGTGGAATGGCTTTCCATGAAGTCTTCAAATGTGGCTTGCCAGCTACAACTTGGCGAACCGTCGATCCATGATGATCGTCATAATTATCACCAGCGAAAGGGGCTAACTGATTGAAGTGGACTCTCGGCTTTCCATTAGGTGTTTTCCTAATTCCGTAGACCACATCATACATTCTCTTTACGATCTCGTAGGGACCTTCACCATTTTTTTGCAGCTTCGGTGATAAGCCACGACATCTTTGTGGATTGTAAAGCCACACCAATTTCCCAGGTTGATAACCACCTTTTTCAGCATTGACGTCGTACAGGTCCTTCATCCGATCGCTGGCACGTTGAATGTTTGTACGAACTTGTTTAAGGATGTCATTCATTCTTCTCCGTAAGTCCGTTACATAGTCCTCCCTGGCTAGATCTTCACCGGGTTTACTACCAAATATCAGGTCGCATGGTAAGTGCAACTCCCGCCCGAATACGATGTTAGCTTAGCTGGTGTCTGCCTTCTTGTCTCATGCACAAATGAACGGTAAGCTAACAATAACAGATGAAGATGTCGATCCCAGTCTCGTTGATGATTAGAGAGAACCTTCGACAAATACCGGTTTATTGTTCTATTAATCCGTTTAACCAATGCCATCAGACTGCGGATATAATGCAGTTGTTCTGGTTTTTCTTGATTGCTAATATCGTACATATATTTTGGAATAGAGCAGACTCGAAATTCCTACCATGGTGTATGTATGTATCTCTCGCGGTACTCCAAATCGGAAGATGCATTCTTTTAATTCTTTCTTCAGCGACCGTTATGGCTTGCTGCTTGGGTAATGGATAGCTCTTCTTTTCCTATGTGCCCGACACTTCCCGCGCAGACCACACATTTCTTGCACCACTCTTTAACATTATCTTTGCAATTTACTTAGTAAAATCGTTGTCGCAATCTCTCGAGGGTTTTATTTACTTCAAAAGTCCTCCACCAGATCCGTCGTGGATCTCTTCCAATATTTCCAGTACTCGTTTCCTAGGGATTATTAGCTGAGTCCTACTCTCAGTACCTTTAATATTCTCTACGACATGTTTCAGGAGGCCCTCTTCAACCACAATAATCCCACTGCGCCCAGTACGATTTTATACTTTGTGAGTATCGTGCGACATTTTCCCAAACTAGTCTGCTATCGCCATATTTCCAATCCAGTATGATCTTCATTCTCTTGGTCCTGGCGAAGGTCTTCCGTTTGCCAACTATCATTGACTGCTGTTGTTCTGGCGACGGTAGAGAGTATTTTTTCTAAACGACTGCAATGCTTGCATTTGTCTTGGCAAGGTCTTCTTGATAATGCGTCAACATTACGATCGCTTGTGCCTTCCCGATGTTCGATAATAAAGTTATATTCTTGCAATCTTTCAATCCATCTAGCTGCCTGACCTTCAGGATTCTTAAATTGTAGCAGTCATTTGAGAGCAGCATGGTCAGTTTTTATGAGAAATTTTGTACCGAATAAATTTTTGTAGAAGTGCTCCACGGATTTCACACCTGCTAAAAGTTCTTTTCTGGTAACGCAATAATTCCTCTCTGGTCTTGACAAGGTCTTACTAAAGTAGGTAATAACCTTCTCTAGCTCATCTTGTATCTGGGAAAAAACGCCACCAATTTCAACGGTGCTGGCATCTGTATCTAGAATGAATTCTCCTTCTGGTAAAGGATAGCTTAGGACAGGTGCACTTGTCAAGGAATATTTCAGTTGTTTGAGCGCTGGTTAACAATCCATTTCCCAGATAAATCTTCTGCCTTCTGCAGTAAACCTTGTCAATGGGTTCACTATGTTGGCAAATCCAGGTACGTAACGACGATAGTATGTACAGAGACCAAGGAAACTTCTCAATTCGTGTTTATTTCTCGGTACTGGCCAGTCACTCACAGCCCTTATTTTCTCCTGATCAAGTGCGATACCCTTATCAGAAACTACGTATCCAAGATAATGAACTTCTCTTTGAAATAAGTTACACTTCTTTGGACTGAGTTTCAGGTTAGTCTTCCTCAATCTTTGGAAAACTTCTTTCAAATTCTTCATGTGGTCCGTTTTGAAACGTTTTTCCTACCACAATAATATCGTCCAGGTAAACAAACATGTTTTCCACGACAGTCTAGCCAACACGGTTTTCATAAGTCGTTCAAACGTTGCAGGGGCATTGCAGAGACAAAATGGCATAACAGTAAATTGCCAAAGACCGGTACCGGTAGTAAATGCCGTCTTATCTTTGTCATTTGGGTCTAAATCGACTTAACAGTATCCGCTCTTTAGATCAAGAGTAGAGAAGATCTTTGATCGTGCCAGTGTGTCTAGTATTTCGGGTAGCGGATAGCTATCATTCTTCGTCACGTTGTTAAGTTGACGATAATCGACGCAAAATCTTGTAGAGCCATCCTTCTTTTTCACTAGTGTAACAGGTTCGGTCGCCTATGACGAAATCTAGTACCTGACATACAAGGGTTTTAATTTAAGAGTTTTACTTGCCTCAAAAGTTATCCACGAATTATATTAATGAACTTGAGCTACTCCCCATTAATTTCTCTACAGTCTCTACTCTTTTGGGTATTTCTATCGCTTCTACTAATGTTTTCGGATCTTTTAATATAACATTGCGTTGCAACCACGGTAACAGACCTATTAAAAACTGATTATATAACAGTTTCTCAACATATTTACAATTAAATTCATGTTCTGTTTCATCTTCGATATTATTTACTAATTTATAAGCTACTGATCTTAATGTTATTTCGTATTCAATTACACTTTCTGTCTAATTGATAACAATTTACAAATTCTTTCTCTACTGTAAGAAAATGCGGTTTCTATACATGTACATTTAACAATTCCTTTTTGAAAACTGACCAATCATTTGTATTTTTAATTATACTAATATTACTGACAAATTCTTAAGCGTCTTTACCCAAACAGAATTTTGCAATTGCTACTTGTCTGTTCTCCGGTTGATTACTAATTTTAAAAAATAACTCGACTTTATCAATAAATTCTTCTACGTTAATATGTGAATTGCCGCTAAATTCTGGAATTTTATTTACCGCTTCAGCTAAACTACTAACCGTTTCTAATTTTCATGCCATATTTAAATATTTAAATTACTTTATTTCTCATGAACGCTTAATAATTACAAAAAGTATTTTATTATCTCTTTTACAAATTTTCTTTTCGACTACCCGCTTCAGGGTTAACGACACTACGAGGGTGAACATACGCAAAAAATACCGTTAGAGACTTTTCCTGCTTTTATTGACCCAAAAACTACCTGCACTTGTAACAACAACACAACTTAAATTACTAGAATTATTCAAATTTAACCATAATAAAGATTTTAGTGGTTTGAGTGGGTTTAGTTTTAGAAAATATTTAGATCCCAGCGCTTTGCCACCAGAAATATGTACCAGGTTACAGGGGTTTTAATTTATGTAGTTTTTACTTGCCTCAAAAGTAATCCACGAATTATATTAATGAACAAATTTTACACGAGACAAGGGTAACGATAGTCGCTGCCACCACCATTACGTACCGAACACGGACAGTTATTTCTTTGAAACCAAGCTTAAAGGCGCAAGAAGTGCGTCTTTCACCATAAATCTGTCCATTTCGTAACATCTGTAGTACTAAAATACCAAAAATTTACAAAAATGCACAGCCGCCAAGCGACCGTGTTAAACTAACACCACTGGTGAAGCCCATGGACTGCTTGAAGGTTCAATCTCACCTTCAGTCCTTATGTCCTCAATAATTTCTTCTGCTTCTCCTCGCTTCGCCAGTGGTAGTCTTCTTGCTGTTTGGCGGATGGGTCTTGCGTCTCCGGTGTCTATTTTATGATCGACTACATTGGTTCTTTCTTTGTCCTTCTTACCAAATTAGGACACATCTTGAAAGTTCTCAATTAAATTCTTAGCCTTGGTTTTCTGCTCGGCGGTCAAGTCCTGGAACGATGTTGACAGCTCCTTGATTAGAATATCCGGAACTTCACAGGATGTGCTGTCTCTGGCCTTCACATTTCGAATAATCGATGATACCGCTGAACATTCACCTACTACTTTTTATATATTTTTATATTCATTACTCGAACTGGAATTATCTTGTCGGTTTTGAGCAAAGATTACAACTCCACTGCCAGTTTAGACGTCATCATTTTTCGGCTGGAGAATGACAATGTTTCCCTCACAGAAGCTACCTTCTAACTGTGCTTCCACGATCGATTCACTCCGTTCTGGGAGGGTTACATCTTCCGTTATCAATACTCGCATGGCATTGTTGTCTTGTGGATCTAATACTAATTCTTTATCATTGACCATTATAAGAATGAATTCATCTTTTACGTCAGCTACCAGCACACGATGTTTAATGCAAGTTTTTCCAACAGCAATGCTCAAATTTATTTTTCCAGATGCGGTAGCTTGTTCTCCTGTGGTTGTGCGTATCTTCCACTTTGTTGGAAGTAGATGTTTGCTACATATTTTTCTTGCTAAGTCGGGTCTGATTATTGTTTTTGTCGCACCCGTATCTAGCAACACTTTAAGCGGCCTTCTGTCAAAAGAGTCGTCTACATATATGCTGTTAGCTTGATGATGAAGGGATGCGACATAACTAATGGATTCTGGGGCTACTGGATTACGGGTCGCCGATTGCCCCTTCGTATCAACCTGACTCTTTTTCTTCCTTTCTTGGTTCTTCTTTCCTCTGTTGTTTTCTGCAGAGCCTTTGCGGATGACCTAATTTACCGGAATTCCAACAGTGAAGTTTCTTTCTTCCAGCATGAATTTCAGATATGATTCGTCTTATCTTATCTTCTAAGTCCTTGATACTCTCGACATCGATATTTCGCACTCGCGACTGGTTATGTAAAGCTTGTTTGGCAGCTTCATGATCTAAGGTATATAATAGTGCATCAACTAAAGTTTTTGGTCGAGTTTCACTGTCACTGTCTCCATATATAAATGCTTGTGTGGGCAGGCATTCTAAAACGCTGTCAGGAACTTTAGGGTGAGCGAGACGAACCAGACGAGCTATGTTGGTTTCAAATTTTTGAAGGTTTTCTTTAGAACTCTGATACTGGTTCCTCAGTTGCGTCTGGTACACCTGCTCCAGATGCGCATTGCCATATCGCATATCCAATCGCTTAACAAATTATTCGTAGTCTTCTTGTTTATCCTCTTTTAGCGTTTGTAGGATATCGATGGCTTCTCCAGGCAGCGAAACTGTCAGCGCTGTAGCCTTTTGCTTGGAAGTCCCGCCATTTGCATTGGCAGCGGCTTCAAACTGTTTTACATAATTCGACCACGATGTCTTACCGTCAAATTCTGGTTTTCTTATATGCATTCTAGAACAATTTCCTTTTCTGGTTTCGTTTCCTGAATCTCATCCGTATTAGCTATATTGGAATTTGAAACCGCTGGTGACATAATTTTGGAGACATTTTTCTGCAATTCTGCAATCCTCATATCGTATTCATCTTTCAGATTTTTAAAATTTATACTATTTTTTCTTCCAATTTATCTTATAAATTTCTAAAACTTTCTTTAAATTCTTTGTTTAGTTTCTCTTCCAAAGTTCTAGAAGTTTCCATTAATTTCTCTTTCTATATTCTAGAATTTTCGGCTAATTCTTCTTTAAATTAAGTTCCAAAGTTCTAGAATTTTCTATCAACTCTTCTTTCAGTGTTCTAGAATTTTCCATCAGTTTGTCTTTCAATGTACTAGAATTTCGGATTTTCTAGAACTTTCTTCTAATTTTTGTTTTATTATTCTAACAAAATCAAAACAGATTTGGTTCCCAATGTCTCCAGCACTTTCTTCCAGCTCCCTCTTGAGATCGGCCATTTTTAGTTCACTTAATTTTACTTGTTTAGTCGCTATTTTATTTATATTTATTTACACTTCACAGTTTGTTAACCCTCACACCTGGCACCAATTGAAACATTTTATTTATTTAGGTGAAGTGTAAAAAAAAAATATTGAAACACTAATATTTATATAACTTAGTTTAATAAAAAAATACGATTTCTAAGAGATAATAAAAATAAGTAACAATATAAATAAACAAATATTAACACTAATTTAGAAGTAATTATTATTAATAATAACTTAAATAATAATAATAACTTAAATACTAAGATTATTGTTTAAACATTTAAAACTACGCAATATTTATTTCTACTATTTTTATATCACCAACTATTTATTTACATCACCAACGATCACTAAACTTATCAATATTAGACTGTCCTCGCGAGCTCCTGCTCGGGATTTTTATAGTAGAACAATTAAGTTGCGGAATGTTCGCCAACCCTCTGGAAAATAGAACAAAGGGGAGCGAGCGGACCTGTCGTGACAGGTCCGCTAGCGGCTATCGCCCGCAGCGTGACCTTGAGATCGCTACAATATTATATAGATAAGAAAACTCAGAGGCGCACACAAGTGGAGACGTGAGCTCGTGGGACTTGTCCCCTCTCCAGAACACTGAAATTTTTCTAAATTTTTACATTATGTGTAATTTCAGAACACTACTAATACATTTTTTGCAATCTATTTTTTGCCTATTCACTGTCTGTTTTCATGACAGTACGTTACTTACACTGGTATAACAGAACGATAATCTATTCATTTACTATTCCTGAACGATAAGTGAATACAGTGTTAATACAAATGCATAGAAATTATTTAGTACATTTATTTGTTGATATTAAAATTGAAAGTGAAGTTACTACTATTAGGTACAATTACTGATGAAATTACGATACGTAATGAATTATTTTTGCAGTTATTTCTTACACAAATGTCAAGATTTTAAAAATTAATAAAAGGAATAAATGTTTGAAAAATACCATGGACATGTATTATTCTTTTTTGGATGTGTTGCTTCACTTTGCATAATGAATCGGTGCGCCCCTGATTTTTACATTAGGTATGATTGAAGCCGTAATCTCTGTTAAATAGTTTTGTTACGACTAATATTTCTAATAAGAACTGGTACGTCCGGCGTTGCCATCAGGTATCGTTTTTAAGAGGCTAATCATTTGGGACCTCGAGAACCGTAAGAGAGATGAAGTCGGTTAAATTGGGACAAATTTTGCTTGGTTGGCCATTGTACCTGGACATTACCAAACAAATGAATTTAGCATATTTACCTTTTGACTTATAAGTTTCTTGTTTCAATTCATACAAGTTTCTAGTTTGCACATTCTACAGACACTTGATAGCGTTCGCCATCATATTTGCAGCTTGAACACTTTTTGGGAATTTCATACTAACTTTCACTTTTTATATGGGGCTCAAAGTTGTCTTTAATACTGTTAAGTAGAAACTTTTTTTTTCTTTTCAACGTTATTAAACACATGTACCTTGAATAAAATCAATAATTTTCTAATTTCTTAATTTATTTTCATTTTAATGTACATGTGTTTTACATCATTGGAAAGAAAGAAAAAATCACTATTTAACAGTATTAAAGACAAATTTCAACTCCGTTTGAAAATTAAAAGTTTTCATATTTTAACATACTTTGAAATACTTAAAATTAAATAAATATTAAAATATTAAAAATATTTTTTTTACAAATCATTGCTAAAGGATTATATTGAATATACGAGTAAAAATTCCTATTTGCCTACACCGAATGGAAGCGCTGTGTAAGGTAGCTTCTCGACAGAAATATTTGACTCGTGAAAAATAGGCAGATGCAGGTGAGCTCGTGGATACTACACTACAAAATATCGCATATCGCATAACGCTTCCAATGATTATATTTTCTATTCATTAGCTCTCATAATTCTTAGGGAGATATTTGAATTGTTGTTGGATTTAGCAAAAATATTTCATGTTTTTTATTTAACGGGGAATAATTACTGTATAATCTTTATAAGCATATTTGTAAATCTATGTCTACTATTTTGATATGAAATTAGTGTGTGGAATAAGAATGGCTGTGATGTTTTTTTTGTTTCTTCTGAAAGTAAATAAAGATTTTATTTTTGAAATTTCGAATATTTATTTATAATTTTTATGAACTTCGTATGTCTTACGGTTCTCGAGATCCCAATGGTTAGTCTCTTAAAATGGATATCCTGTATACATATTTTCTTAAAAATCGGCTGCGATGGATTGGCTAATTAGCTACTAGTTTACTATGGTATTATTTGAAGGAATAAATTTCTTGTAAAATTTAGTATTAACAAGGTACCAAACATTTTTTTGCTGTCATGTACTTGACTGTTTTCACGAAGCACGTATAGTCAAATTCACGTATAAATGGCATTTTTGAAATTCCAATGTGATGACGTCACTAGAGTGTATGTATTAAGTGACGCAAATGCATTATTAGCTATGCGAATGTTTGAAGTGTTGCTGATATCATAAGCGTGTGTTGACGTACATCTGAACTTGAACTGCATAAATATTTTCTATGTTTATGTTCGCACTTCGTCGTTTTGTAATTAAGCATGAGTGATTAAAAATTATCTAGACATTGCAAACAAATTATTTTGAATGCTTCTGCATTCTTTCATGAAGAAAAACATTTAGTTGTTCCTCTAATTCCATTTTCTTCTTCAGAAGATGTAAGTATTATATTTTGAGGTTATATGTTTAATGACAGTAAGTGTTTTTTATATTTTTACATTTTTCGACATTTTTATTGTCTTAGAGAGTTTGTGCTGCTTTCGGTGTGTCACATTCCACAATATCAAAGCTCCTGAATGAAATGAAATGTGGAACCTTACCATCGCAAAAAAAAAGAAATCGTAAAAAGCAAGTTACAGGAATTGATGAATTTACTCAATCTGCAATTCGACGAACTATTTATGATATAATTAGTAAAAGTAAATTTATTACATTTATTTAATTTAAAAATATCAAATTTTGACAGATGTTAATAAATTTCAATTTTTACTACTATCTCTTATGAACGTAGTAAGTGACGTCATCACATTGGAATGCCATTTATACGTAAATTTGACTATAGGTACATAATGTTTTTATTATAAAAGATGATTGTTTCAGCAATCCTGTTATACATGCTCGGAACTCTAGGCATCACAGCTGGAAGCCACAGGTTATGGTCTCATAAATCATATAAAGCCCGATGGCCACTACGATTATTTCTGATGATATGTAATACAATAGCTTTTGAGGTAAGGAGTCTTATGCTATTATTTAACACAAACAGAAAATATATATTTTCTGGCGAACAAATTGGCACTTGGTACATATGTATATTTATAATATCTTACACAGTAATTCTGAACTATCAGTAACATTTGAATATACGAGAGCTGTGATTTAAAATAAAATCTCTCTAGTAATAATTTATTGTCTGTACCTCTCTCGGAATATATTTTATTACATTTATATACTAGATGTTGCAAAAATAGCTATTTTTCATACTAGTGAGCAAAGTGGTACATTTAATCACGAGCCCAGAAGTTGGGTGCCCGAGCTGTAGGCGAGGGCCCCAACTGGATGAGTGATTAAATGCACGTTTGCTCATGAGTGTAAAATCTGATTTTTTCCACAATCAAAATACAAAATATTATCAAACACAAAATATTTATTTAAAAAATTTACACTTAAACATTTTAATTTGTTAACTAATTGTACAGTTATTGATGGTATCAAAATAAACTATTCTCCATTCTAATTAAACAATTAAATTCCACAGATGAATAATTTGTACCAAATTAGTACAAGAATACACACAAACAGTTTTAGGGTTTTAGGCCAAGCCGGTGAGGTTTGAGGTTAAATAACATCACTGACATTAGACAACAGTACCAACATATAGTCGGTGTCGGTGTTAGCATGAATTTCCCCAATAGTTCCTAAATTTCTAACAATTTTAATTTTGTTTTGTAAATTAAAATGTAACGTTACAAGTTATACATTTTACGAAATTATAAAATCAACAACGCAATTATCTTAATATTGTAAAAAAATTAAAATCAAATGGTGGAATAAAATTTTTGGCGCCATCTACTGACAATTTTTAAAGCAAGAGTGATTAAAAATTTTTTAATTAAATAGTTTACTTTGCTCACTCTTTTGAGTGATTCAAAAAATTTTTAATCACAAGTGATTAAATAGCGTTCTTTGCTGACTCAAAATATATATTTCCTGTCTCTTTTCCTAACGCGTACAATTTTTTGGTTCAAACATCTCCCCAAACTGGCCCTGTTAAATGCAAAATATTTTTTTAATGTTTCAATATTATTTAAATGTATACAATTTTTGAAAATGTAGCTTAAGAAAAATAAATGAGTTATATTATATTATAAGCCTTTAATAAAAGGTGACTTTTCTAAACTAAAGTTGTCAATATATTTATTAAAGGTTAGAGGAAAAAAATTACGTGATTTGTATCAGAGCCGCGCTGTTAAAGAAATATATATAATAATATTTATTTATTTAACAAAATGTTAGAATACTTATTTTCAAGTATAGTTCAATACTTCAAATGTAGGCACTAATACCATAAATACAAATATACATCATCACTTGATAATGTCTTTTCGATTCCAATAACGTATTCGGATAGTCACGAGCATTCGAAAATAATTTTCGTATAGAATAGGCAGTAACTACAGATCGAGTTGTGGTGGGGAGTTTTCAGATCGATACGAATTGAATTTGTTTTCGTTTTCTAAGTTTTATTTATTATCATTTTGTTTTATTGTAGGTACTCGTACAGTATTCAAGGTCATCGAGATAATAAGCATTATCAGCGTAGTAAAAAAAAATACAATATTTATACACAAAATAGTACAATTTATATAAGGAATAAATCAGATGTACACTGTACATTACCTCCTGCTTTAATAGTTTAAAATAATTTCGTTATTTATAGTTTTTATCATTTTGTGTTTTACATTACAATCATTTTGTTGGAAAATCTTGTTTTTCACATCCATTGTTACATAATAAGATAATTTGTGAAAGATTAAAATTTACAAGTATTTTTCTGAAAATTGTAAATAAAAACTAATCAACAAAACAATAAAATTAAATTTTCTATGTTTACATTCTTGGTTCACATATTCACACATCCACAGACATCTTTATAAAAATGTTAAAATCAGATTGTAGGGATTTTTATCTTGATCCCTATATTTTCTTTACATAGTTGGCGGTAGGTAAAAATAATATAAGCAAAATTAAAACTTCACAGTTCATTATATTTAAAAAGCCATATAATTATATAATTGTACAGTTATTAAAATAAAATCTTCTTGTACGTAAAATAAATACACTTGTTTTTTATTTTTATTTCTTTAAAATAAAACTGTTGATAAATATTGCACTTAATCAAAAAAATCTGACTAACAAAATGTATTGCAAATAGTTTGGAAACATTTTTGGAAATTCAGTTTTCATTCCCATAAGACATTTATTCAAACAAAAATAAAATTTATGTTGAAGGACAGTAAGACTATTTTCCTACACATAGCAAGTAGCCGAGAGATCCAATGTATGTTGTATGTATATAAATATGGGCCGTTGCTAAACAGTATTATTCCGCAGAAAGTAAGGGATATGCCGCTTTATCATAATTGCGATATTTATAGTTTTATTGTCAGACCCGACAGAATCAAGTTTCTCGCCTATATTTGATTTAAATTTATCCCATTCCATTTCTTAGCACCTTTACTGTACTTAATTTTTTGATTACTCTTTTTGTAGGATACAATTGTAAATTGGACCTGGGATCATCGCGTCCATCATAAATGGACGGAAACGAACGCGGACCCGTACAATGCTAAGCGCGGTTTCTTTTTCTCGCACATCGGCTGGCTGGTAGCGGAGCGACACCCCGAAAACGTTGAGAAGAGCAAGCAGATCGACCTGTCCGACTTGTACGCTGACCCGGTGGTAACTTTTCAGGAGACCTACTACATGATCATCATGCCTCTGCTCTGCTTTATACTCCCCACCTTTATACCCTGGTACTACTGGGGGGAGAAGCTGAGAACCGCTTGGTATGTGTGCGGAGTGATGAGGTATATTCTGCAAGGTAACTCCATCTGGCTCGTCAACTCTGCAGCGCACATGTGGGGAAATAAGCCATACGACAAGTTAGTAGTAAATATAGCCTTCTATTTAAATGTTAATCATGAAAATAATAAGAACAACGGATAATTACTATTTTTAAGCAATTTTTTAATTTAAAAACATTATTGCCAGGTTGCAGAAAGGTTAATAAAAAAAATCACTGATTAATTTGACGTTGTTACCATGGCCACATATTAAAAATACATTGCTATCAAAAAATTAATCATGAATCAAAATTGATGAAGATTTGTGCAACCCGGGCTATAAATTTCATATTTTGTTTACATTTTATATTATCCCTTTGTCTTGATAATTCCTTTTCTACATATTCTCATAAGTAATATAATAAGATCCAAGAATTTATTGGAAAAATTTACGATTAGTTGTTGCGTAGTAACAGACAAACGAGTGCCAAAAATGGCATTTAGATGACGACAGCGAAGCTGGAGTGGTTTAAGAGTCATTTTTAACCCGAGTTGTCGTTACTTCGCAGGAATTACAAGTAAATTTTACCTATTAAATTCTTAGCTCGAATTATATTTGCTTGATTATTACACGAATGGCAAATATTCTCAATCAATTTGTTCATATATCATGGTATTTTTTGACGTTTCAAACGTAAAAATTTTCATATCAACAAATTATAACCATGAAGACGCTAGCGTGATTTTATAAAATTTCTTCACTAAAATACGACCTACCCGTGTGTGAAATAATCAATACAACATGAGGTTCGAAAATAATCGAATGTACAGTTGAGGACGAGATGTGTTTTAAAGGTAACACATCGAGTCCGCAAACTGTATATTCAGATTATTTTCGAAGCTCGAGTTGTATATATTAAGACTATACAACGAATAAATCGATTCATTTTTACGAAATGTCAAAAACTGTAATTGTTTATATTTACGGATGATACGATTAAATATGATTCAACTGTTTCCGGAACACTATTAGTGGTGTTCCGCGAAAACACGACTTAGCAACATAAATAACCAATGTTATACATTGTAACTAAGAAAAATTCAACTATCTGATTGGTCAATTTTCCGATAAGTTGTATGGTCAATATAATACATTTCAGAAAAATTCACGGGCCACAATTATATATAAATTTTAATAATAAATATCTCTTATAATGAGGGCGAGGTTGACGAACACCCAACGACAAGTAGACTGTATGTGAAACACTATTTGGGGAATAAAAAATATATTATTCACCAATAAGAAAATCCCCAAGTAAGTCTTTAACAACTAGTCCTAAGTATTACAAAAAAACACACTGTCTATCGACTCCTATGGGAAAAATTCCTTTGTATAACGAGTTCGAGTATGATTCCGTAATATATGGGATTAATAATATACGATATTTATCAATGCGCTTACTTTCTATAAATTTTCCTTGGGAAAATTAAATGAAGTTTGTCGTTTAAACAAGAAAAATCCCAATAATTTACAAAAAATAGACAATTTAAAGAGACTAAATAGTAAAATACGTACTGAGTATCTTCCTGTAGTGTATGGTGTGGATGTTGCTCCGGCAAAGTAAATAAATGTAAAGTAAACTCAAGAAAAGTAATAGTATAAAGCAGATAAGGAAAAAATTGAAAGGAACATCAAAGAATTAAGATAAGTACCGTTCAAGTAAACTCTTAAAAACAAATAAAATAGAATTAAAAAATCGTAGGTTACATTTTCTCGTGGATAAGAGCTCAGCGCTGATATAGCAGTGTTCTTATCAGCGTAGATAAGGCAGTGGACTTGAAGGGCCGTAAAGAAACGGCAGCTACACGACCACAGAAAAACGCAATGTGCATATTGCGGCTTCTTGGGAGACACAAAAACAATAGCAGAGCACATTAAAGTACTCCATGAAAAAGAAGTAGAAGAAAAAAATGGCTTAGAGAATCAAATTCGAAAAAGCGCAAAGGTATCAATATCTCAAACGAGAAAAAGAAAAGAATCTGTACTTAATTTTTTTGATGTTGGGATGTCACATTGGTACAAATTTCTTGTTGTACGTGTGAGGTGCAGCTCAATTGTTTACCTTCTTTTGGGATTATACAATTACATTCTGCTAATAATTTATGAAGTTTATTTTTAATAATTATCTTCCATATGCGAATCGCTAATTTGTATGAAATTATTGTCTGTATTTTCTGTTAAATTTTTAATATCAAAAGTATTATTTCCGATTTTAATTTGACCGTCTTCAAAATCAATTTTTGTTTTGGTATCGCGATTTATATTCCAAAAAACAAATTACAATTATTGTGAAAAGGTAGCACGAGAAATTTGTATTCTTTTCAAAAATTTTGAGGTATGTAACATCTTTACATTTTATTTTGTGACTGGAAGTTCGGAAACTCATGTATTCCGATTTTATTTTAATTAGTAATTTTTGACAGTTAAATTAAATTTATATCTGACTCGGAAACAATTTTTAAATAATTATGTTTTATAGTGGACATTGTTTCGCAATTAGTCAACATTAGGTGTAGCTTTCTGGATAACTTAGACCTATCTCTAAAAAATTATTAGTTTCAGGTTTTTCTGATTCAGCGTGCTCAGCATTATCAGGGTTTTCAAAGATTTCATTTCCTATTTCTAATTCAGTATCTTCAGAATTTTAATTGAAAAAATGTTACTGTTTGAAATGACATTGGTTCTGTATTTCTAGTTTGAAAAGACATTTGTTCAAGTTTATAAGTCTTTTTTGTATGTTGGAAATTTTTTATATTTTGTTTAGCAATATTATTAGGATCTGATGGTTTTGAATTTTGAGAGTAGAAAGTTTTAAAAGGAAAATTGAATGAAGTTTATTAATAGAGACATTTTGTTTTAGTAACATATATTTGCATAACTGTTGGGTGTAATTGAATTTATTATTAAATAGGTGTTCAGTTTATTTTACGTCTTTGGTTTTTTATTAAAAAAAATTCTGCTTACTGATATAGGTAATAATGAAATAAAATGCTTAGCGATTAATTGTTGAAAATTGTTTTTTTTTACACTTTCTTTGCATCTTCAGAATCATTTGTTAATGAAATTTTTGATTTTATCATTTGAAATTTATTTTTAAATATATTTAACTTATTTTCTATATTACTTATATCAGTTGAACTCATAAGTTGTCTAACTAGTGAGAAATAAGTCTGTCTTCAATATTAGTTTGGAGATGATTTTTTAATTCATCGCATGTGTCAAATTCGTTGTCAGGAAAGATGTATTGTGCTTTGTCAATTATCTTGTAAATAATAAGTGAATACAGACAACTCTGTTGTACAACAGACAAGCCAGTTTGAGCAGCGAAAGCTTCTAGTTTATCCATTTCTCGTATATAATATGGTAACAATTTTATATTTTCATTATAGGAGAGATGTGAGCTACATCTTTTAAATCAGCAAAAGCTAATGCCATGTTACTGTTAGTATTATTGCTAACTTTTGAGATAAGTAATTCCAATCTTAAATTATTATCTCAGATCTCTCTAAATAGATTACTATCAAAGTCTTCAGTTGAAGACATATACAATCACATTATATATAACTTAACTTACAGTAGTATTAAGAACACAATTATTCTGTATAACATCCTGCAAAAAGCGATTCAGTTGGCTGTTTTCGGACAGTAACCGGAAATGCGTACTAGCGTTGACTTATGGAAGAGTTTCGATGTCTGCAGTGAAGATCGGTTTCACGGAGTATCTTTACGTTACTTCTCTTACAGTATGTGAACGGGCTGCTTCCCATTCTCTAATAATTATTCAGATGGAGTTGAAAGGAACGTAGTTTGTTCGTAGAATGTGTAATTCATCGATAGAAATCAAAATAAAATTGATCTTTGCACATCCTACTGATTGTGTCTATTATATAATTGATATCATTTTGTTAGGATAAAAAAGGTCAAATATTTAATTATTATAATATATTTATTTGCAAACTATAATTATGTTTATACAGATTATTGGTGTAAACTGCAAGACAAAACTGATAAGATGTTCTCTATTGTTACATTTCTTTATATTATCCTTAGTTAGTCATCCGATAACCGAATCCAATACTATTTCAGCTGACAAATATTATTATCAATACCATAATTTATATATACAGGTTGTTCCACAACTTAGGACAAAAAATTAAGGGGTATATACTGTACGGCGAATTTTTAAAAATTCTCCAAAAATTTGCATCGTATTTCAAGCAAACATTTTTTGCCACTAATTGATAGTTATTTTTGATATTTTTGTTTTCAAATCTTCTACAAAGAAAGTAATTGTTTACATAATATCTAATACTAATAAATGTCTACTATTGTTTAATTAATAATTTAATTGAATTTGATAGATGGTAAGGAATTCCTTCGTCGACATTGCTGTTAATTATCATTTATCTTTGCTGGTGCAGTGTTCTAAATTTACACTGAATAGCACTGTAGTGTAGTTTTTGTTAAAATGGATGCATTTTGTAACAGTGAATGACTGTTAATTTATGGAGAAGCAGGGCAAAATTCGTTATTGGCACGACATCTCTATGTTCAACGTTATCCTTTACGGCGATTATCCACTCACCGTTTGTTTGTGAGGATAGTCCAGCGCCTTCGAGACACGAATGATATCTTAAATGCTGTACATGCTGAACCAACTATTAGTACACGAAGAGTATTTCAACAATTAGGAGTACCACATTATTAGAGATTATAACTACCACCTATTCCTTTTTCAACTGTTACAGGAACTAACAGAACCTAACCGTCAGTTAAAAGTTCAGTTTTTAACTGACTTTTAGAAAAACATACTGAAAATCCTAATTTCCTCTCGTACATCATATTTTCTGATGTAGCAACTTTTACGAGGAAGGAAGTTCATAATTATCGTAACTCTCATTATTGGACTCAAGTAAATCCGCACGTTGCTGTACGAGGCAGTTTTCAACATCTTTTTTTCGATAAATGTTTGGGCAGATATTCTTAATGGAATGTTACTTGGGCCGTACATTCTACCAAATAAGATGACGAGCTAATTATTAATTATTTTTACAAAATACTTCACAGGACTTCTTGAAAATGTGCTTCAGCAGGCATGGTTTCAGCACGATTATGCGCCACCACACTATGCTCTAAATGTAAGAGACCATTTAAACCAAGTGTTTGAGGACAGGATTGGTCGCGGCGGTCCTGTAGCTTGGCCTGCTAGATCCTTTGATCTAAATCCGCTGGATTTTTATTTGTGTCATCTTAAATCACTCGTATACGATAACCAAAATACGCCAGAAAACCAAGAAGAACTTAGGCAAAGAATAGAAAATTCAGCAGAAAAAATACGAGTACAAAATTCGTGTCAAGACTGTGCTAGATCATTAATTCAACGTGCTGCAATGTGTGTAGGGATGAATGGTGCAAGTTTTAAACAGTATTTGTGGTTTTGTGCTTCAGGTATATTTTTAGTTATTACTCAAATTATCTTAATATTAAATACAATGCATTAATTTTAGAAATTATTTTGTATTCAAAACAATTATTATCTCTGAATCTAACGAACATTACATAAAGTTTGTTTGATAATTAATTTCATTTAACATTTCAGATATTTTAAGCATAATTTAATTAAAATAAAGTAGGGCCGAGGTGGTCTCGAACCAGGTCTTGTAGATTATTTATATTATGAATCCGCCCTCTTATCCACTCGGCTATGGAGCATTTTGTTTTAGACGTTTCTTATTCGGAAATATGAAGGATAACCTTCAAAATACAATTTATTTTATCAAATATTTCAGTTAGAAAAGGCCATATTACACAACATTTGGTTTTATTAGATGCAAAATTAAGTAATCTAACTAACGATACCATATACATCCGATTTTATTTAGCGGGACAGATGGAAACAGCAAAAAATTGTTTTCCCATGTTATTTCCCTATGTCAAGGTTTTCAGTATTCACCCTGTATATATATACCTATATATATATATATATACATATGGTTCCTAGGACGGGTTGCGGCGCTTCTCTCTCTATATACTTTTTTTGAGGTGGACCGGTGCCCGTTGGCTTAGGTTAGGTTGTTGTTTCTTCCCTATGTCTTCCTATTTTCTATTCTTTTTAAATCTTCTTCTACTTCTTGTATAGCCATTTACATCTGGATTTCCCGCGTCAGCTTTTCCCTTCCAGTTCGCACAATAGTATTGATTTTATTATATCTGTTTCTTTTGAACTCCATACGTGTTCCAGCCATTTGACTCGCTGCTGCTTTATTTTCATCACTATATATTCTCCTTCTAATTCGTGTTCAATTTCATGATTCATTTTAGTTCTATATTCGTTTTCTGCAATTTTTACTGGTTCTTGTACAGTTCGTAGTATCTCTCTTTTCATTATTTTTAGATCTTCTTGGACTTTTTTGTCATAGTCATTGTAATAGGCCATAATATTGTTTTATAATTTTTTATTTTACTTTTCCTTGCCCTGTTTAATGCTATTATTTTCTTTGTCATTTTCATTTTTTCTTCTCCATTATTTAATAGCATTATTCCTAAATATTTGAACTCTTATGTTTTGTTATATCTTCGTTTATTTTAGTCCTGTCTTATCGCCTTCTGATATACGATCTCCTTTAACATTTCTATCATCATATTTCTATTTTTTTGTTACTAAAACTGCTCAATGTTCCTTTGTTTATTTTTCTCATTATTTATATTATACCGACAGCGAATAACGTTGCTGATAATGAGTCACCCTGTCTTACTTCTTTATGTATTTCAAATTCTCTCGTTTATCCTTTTTGTAGTCTGATGCTTATTGTTGTTTTGTTCAATGTAGTTAGGACCAGTTTTTTTAGTTTACCTCCTATTTCCAGTTCTTTTGGATCTGATATTACTCTCTTCCTCTTAATGGAATCGCATACTTGTCGAAAGTCTATTAAAAGCGTGTCTATATTCATTTCGTGTTCATGTGCCTTTTGTATGATTTGTTTTACGGTCGCATGAATATACATTGATATTGTTCAATTATATTTCTCGTTTCGTTAGCTAATCTTTTTTGTATTATTGTGCTCAAGATTTTGTATGTTGTACTCAATAAGATGATTCCTTTATAATTTTGGAAAATTTTATTGATCACCTTTCTTGTGTTTTGCAATTATTATTATTTGCTCGACTTCACAGTCATCTGGCATATTTTCTTCTTTCTAAATGTTTTGAAAGGTTTTGAATATATATTCTTGCTAAATTTCACCTGCATTTTTTCTTAATTCTATATTTATTTCATCTTTTCCGGGGTATTTACCATTACGGTTAATATTTACTATTTCTCTAATCTCTTCTAGTGTTGATGTTGTCAATGTATCTTCCAGGTTACTTTTCTCTTGGATTTCGATGTATTCTTGTGGTAATTCTGTTAGTAACGCTTTGAAATGTTCTACTCATGTTTGTTTATCCTCTAGATCAGTGGTTTTTAACCTTTTTATGTGAAGGCACTCCAAGTTGATTATGTAAAATTTTCGGCATCCCAACATCATGTGCATGAAATTTGAAAGACATTTTATTAATCTTAGGAAAACATTAAAAATATTATAACGTTTGTTTATTTAGGTGAAGTATAAATATAAGTGAAATACGAGTATTTGTATAACTAGGTTTAATAAATGAATAGTAAACTATAAAAATATAATAAACGTAAATAACAATATAAATAAACAAATATTAACACTAATTCAGAAGTAATTATTATTAATAAAGACTTAACCACTACGAACAATTATTGAAAAACTTAAAACTACGCAATATTTATTTCCACAATATATTTATATCACCAACTATTTATTTATTTTACCAACTATTGATTTATATCACCAAGTATTTATCTATTTCTACTTTACATGTGGCTGACATGTACTGACCAACACTGACTTTCTTGAGTTAGTCTCTACACACTCTGACCGATACTAACTTACTGATCTACCAATGCGGCCCTTATATACCTGCCGCCAATTAATCTCTTGAACAATCTAGAGTCTTTCAGACTAAACTTTTCGAACAGTAGTAGCGTCACTCCTATCCCACTTGATCTTTCACGCGACTATCTGCCCAGACAGGTCAGGCGTGATGACTCATCCACGGAGAGTCTCGCTCGTTACAATAGTTCTTTAAATAAGAATTTAAGGTACAATCAAATAAGACTGATACATGAGCTAGATGTAATGAACATAAATTCTTTATATTTGGGTGTATTTTGAACAAAACTCGCATTTTTTGTTCTACCGACTTCATTTATTCCTCTTTTCAATTTGATAATAATAATAAACGTATAAAAGAATCTAAAGAGAGAAACGGCGCTATCCCTCCTAGGAACCGTATATATATATATATATATATATATATATATATATATATATATATATATATATATATAAAGATCTTTTGTATCATTATCATAGTGTAACAGGAGAAGTGAACAGGAACGATGCTATGATGACTTATCTAACCTTGATGATTTTATGACGATGATGACACACACACACACACACACACAAATTTGCTTAGTATATTAAATTTATTAACATATAATTAAACATTGTAAAGAACTTCATTACATTGCTAATAAGAGAACGAATACATTTGACTAAACTTTGCTCTGATATACATGCGTTTGATTTCATCATGTTTTCTAGGGCTGAGCGGAAAATATCCCTTGCTCTCTTTCGCATATCTTAAAAAAGTTGTATAAATCGTTGTAGATTATAAGAAAAGCAAAGCTTCAAAAATTCATGTGAAACAGTGACATTTCAAATTAGAGGATCAGTTCTCCTGCCGTACTGTCGGTTATTTCTTGTACCAGCATTACTTTTGTTTAAGCTGTACCCTTATAGGTAACTAATATATAGCATCCCAGTATGATAAAAACAAGTAGCTGTATCTTTTATTTCACATCAAATCACACATTGTCAGTCGCTTAGACATGAACTTATGATCTCAAAATGACGTCGCAGCCAGTCTATTAAACAGTGACATATTTTCATCTATGTTAAGAAAGTATAATTCTAAATTAGTGTTATTACTTTACAGGAACTTATGGGCCGTAGAATCCTTATCAGTAACAACGTTGACTGGCGGCGAAGGCTGGCACAACTACCACCATACATTCCCAAGGGACTATCGCGCAGCGGAGCTGGGTCGCTACAGTCCGAACTTCACAACGCTGTTCCTAGACGCGTGTGCTTGGTTAGGCTTAGCCTACGACATGCGCACAACTGACTCCGAAATGGTAAAGGCGCGTACTCAGCGCACCGGCGACGGGACACATCCTCTCTGGGGCAACACCATACACCCAACCAAAGCCACTATCACTAACTAGGCCTTAAGTCATTACCAACTTATAGTATTTATGTATATTTGGAAACAATGTAAATTGTTGTTGTTTTGGTTTTAAAAATGTCTATGTTATTGCAAATAATGTATTCGCTTTAAAAACAAGAGCGCCGCGACCTATTGTGCATTGTGGACATTATTCATTTTTGTAATTCATTTAAAGAAACGTTAATAAAATTATTTAATTTTTATGTATATGGAACATTAATTATTATGTTTTTATCTGACGATAATTAAAAAATAAAAAGGACACCACATACCTTTGCTGACATAAACGACGCTCCACAACTGGTACTATGGGTTGCTGCACGTGTTTGTGTAAACAAAGCAATATGTGTGTGGTCTTAACATTGATAATGTACAAAAATACACGATCAAAACAAAACTCATCCTCGTTACTTCGCTTAGTCAAGTCCCCATGCAAATGACTGGCTACTACTGACTACTATATTACACACTATATAGTACTATATAAATAATATATAATAATAAACTACATCTATAAACACCAATGTCTAGTGCCTATCGTTAACTAATACAAAATAATTTTCAAAAAAATATCTGACAGAAAAACAAGACATTTATCTGGTGCCAAATATAGACAACAAAAACTTGAAAAACAAAAAACAATAAAAGGATCACTGTTTTTATAACTGAAAAGAATGAATCTATAGATTGTACTAGTGACTAGTACTGATATACCTGTTCATTCAACATCGCAAAGAAAACAAGACAATGAAATACTATGATAGCGTAATTTAGTTTACGAAATTCAAATTTTATATGTTATGCAAAAAATGAATTACAGTCGAGGGAAATTTTCCCATTTAAAATTAGAATTTAGAAGTAGAGGCGAGGAAAAAAATTTATATAATTAAGAGGTATATAAAGAAATACAAATTTGAAAGAAACGTTTCGAAAAAAGTTGGATAAGGAAAAAGTAGGTGGAACAGCAGCGCTTATAACTGCTCCCATTCGTATTGAAGTCTGTTAAATTTAAACACTTGGGTATGGATTGGGAAAACTGAGAGAGAAATATTTTGCTAGAATCAACTCTTCAACGTTTTTATTTCATATATTCAATATATGTACATGGCACACAATACAATGTCAAGTTGTCACTCAAAAATTGTTCTAATGTTTTTTTACAATGACACTATGCATATAAATTCTACATCAATGTGACTAACTCTTTAACATAAACACAAAAAGGTAATAAACAGTATCAGAGAAAAACTAAATTAAACATATTTTACTTAACACTCCCAATTTTAATTTACTTTTTCTCGTAACTAATACTTGAACAAATGGACAACATATTACAATTAGCATTGAATTTTTCACGCGACAATGTTTTTCTTAAAAAGTCTGCTAACTGCTCGTTATATGGTACATACACTGTTTCAATATCACCATTTTGAACTAGCTGCCGAATGTAATGATACTTTACATCTATATGTTTTGTCAACTTATGATGCTCCGTATTTTTTACAAGATTCAGAGCACTTTGATTTTCAATAAGTAACTTTGTTGGTGATGTTGCTCTTCCTTCTGTCTCGTTTAGAAACGCCCTCAGCTACATGGTTTCTTGCGCTGCGCTGGATGCTGCAACATATTCTGCTTCGGTGGTTGATCGTGCCACACACTTTTGTCTTTGTGAACACCATGTTACAGGTCCGTTGGCAAGCACGCTAACGTACCCTGTTGTTGACCTTCTTGTATCTTGGTCGACTGCGAAGTCTGCGTCACTGTAGACCTTCAACTCGGTAGACTGTCCACTGTAGAGTATACCGACATCTCTGTTTCCTTGTAGGTACCTTAATATTCTTTTTACTGCTATTCAGTGAGATTTACTTGGATTGTTTAAGTATCTACTGACTTGTCCCACTGCATATATTATGTCGGGACGAGACACAACTGCAGCAAACATTAGACTTCCAACTGCTTCGCGGTATGGAATTTTTGTTTCTTCTGTATTTTCATACCCCTGAATATCTTGGTTACTTGATAATATAGCAGTTGGATCTGCTGGAACTGCATTGGGTCTGCAGTTGTTCATGTTAAATTTCTCCAGCACTCTGTTAATATAGCTCTTCTGACTAATAAATATGGTTTTCTCTTGTCTGTTTCGTTTTATTTCCAGCCCAACAAAACACTCTGAATTGTTGACTTTGATTTCTACCATCGTACCCAGTTCTTTTAAAATTTTCCGAATAACTTCACCACTTTCTGACATGACGAGTCCATCGTCGACGTAAAGAGCGAGATAGACCACAACATCATCATAGATTGCCTTGTAGACACTTCTGTCGGATTCAAGTTGTGTGAAGTTGAAGTTATTGAGAAATTTCTTAAACTTCTCGTTCCAACAACGAGGAGCCTGTTTCAAGCCATACAAACTTTTATTTAATTTGCATACTATCTCTGGATTGTTACTGGTAAATGCTGGCTCATAAATAAATTCTCATCAAGGTCGTCATGGAGAAATGCCGTTTTTACATCAAACTGCTGCATCTCCCAGTCATTGACTGCTGCTAAAGCTAAAAGTAGACGAATAGAGTCATACCTGACTACCGGTGAAAAGGTCTATCCGTAGTCTATGCCCTTCTTCTGAGTAAAGCCTTTAGCACACAACCTTGTTTTGTAGCGTTCAACTGATCCGTCTATACGCCTTTTGGTTTTGAACACCCACTTGCAGCCAATAGCTCTTCGATTTTCTGGTAGTGGTTGTAGAGTCCACGTATTATTAGCTTTGAGTGACTCTATTTCTTCGTTCATTGCTTGCCGCTATTGTTTTGCATCTTTTCGGGCTATCGCTTCATCAAATGTTTGTGGTTCTTCGTTGACTATCGCTGAACATGCGACATCACACTCTTCATCAGTATACCGGGATGGTCGACGAATTTTACTTCTGTCACGTAACTGTCGCCCATTTACTGCCTGATTTCTTTCTTCGTTTTCGCCACTGGCCTGGTCAGCTGAAGCGTTCTCGATGACTTCGTCACTGTCTTGTATTTCTTGCTGTTTCTCTGCTTCCAATGATTCAGTTTTGAAATAACTGATGAATGTCTCTTCAACATTATTGTTGTGAATCTCTCTGTATTGCGTGTTTTCATTGAAGTTTACGTCATGCGTTACTATTATTTTCCCAGTATTCAGGTCAACCAAACGATAGTTAACGCTGTCGTTATCATAGCCAGCCAGAACCATTTTCTTTGCGTTAGAGTCAAATTTTGTTCTGAATTGTTTTGGGACATGAACGTAACCCTCACAGCCAAACTTACGCATATGCTTCAAATCAACAGTTTTCCCGGTCCATAGTTCGTGCGGTATCTTCTTGTCGAGACTGCGTGGCTTCCTATTCAAAATGTAGACACTTGTATTGACCGCTTCTGCCCAAAATTCTGGTTTAAGATTTGCTGCAATCAACATCGTTCTGGCACTTTCCACGATAGAACGGTTTTCTCTTTCGATTCTTCCGTTTTGCTCCGCTGTGTAAGGTGCAGTAAACTCTTGAATTATACCACGTCTTTGAATAACCGTGCGAACTGTTCATTCCGAAATTCGAGACCATTGTCACTCCGGACACGTTTAATTTTATTTGAAGTTTGATTTTCCACTAACTTTTTATGCTCCAGGAACTTCACGTACGTGTCACTTTTATGTTTAATAAAGTATACTGACCGATACGAAGTACAGTCATCCTTGAATAACAAGAAATAATTCGCACCACCGATCGATGAATGTGTCATCTTTCCACACAAATTCATATGTACGAATTCACCTGGTTTCGCTGCCCTTTCTTGTGCGTTCTTTTGAAACGGTCGTCAATGAAATTTTCCAAATTGACATATTTCACAAAATAATCCGTCAATATTGTTTATTTTCAGTCCAGGAACAAGTCCCTTGTCCGCCATTTCCTTCAGTGTATGGTAGCTAATGTGCCCCATTCTCTCGTGCCATAATCTAGCTGAGTCTCCCACTGTTGCGTTAGCCACCTCCTGTATTGTTTTCGGTTTAAACAACATTTTGTAACACTGCTTTCGCTGTCTGACACTAACAGCAATTACTTGTGAACTGCGAACTTCCAATTTGTCATTAACAAACAACACTTTTAAATTTTTGCTTGTTAGCATGCCGATTGACAGTAAATTTTTCTTTAACTCTGGGACAAATAGTACATTTTCAAGGGTTCTTGGCTCCCAATTACCATTCACCAATGCTTGTACGCGAACTGAACCGCACCCTTCGACTTTCAAGCGTGATTTGTCACCTATTTGCACCCAACTGTCATCTGCATATTTTTTAAAAACGGTGAACCACTCTCGCCGATGGGACATATGCTTGGAAGCTGCCCTATCCGCTAACCAATCTTCTTCACTGTTTGTAGCAGACAGATTTTTAGTCTCAATACACAGTGCTATATCATGTCTCTCATCACTGAGTTGTTTCTGTTTTGCTAATCTTGCTCGACACTCTGATTTGTAGTGTCCCTTTTTCTTGCAATAAAAGCACTCAATATGTCGTTTGTCCTTAACACCGTTTTGCGACTCATTTTTCTTATCACTCTTTTTAGGTGGTGACGATGCAATTCGTTTGCTTCTAATATTTACTACCGCATACGCTGTTGCTATATCTTCAGATTGCGTCAACCTTAGTTCCTCTTTCAATAGTCGTGCTGTTAGATTCTCGAAAGTTTGCTTGGTTTCGTCATATGAGTCCCAAGCTGTTACAAAAGCATTGTATTTATACGGTAAACCTCCAAGCAGTTTTGCCATCTTGTCAACGTCTTTTACCGGTTCGCCAACGTTTGCTAGCGCCTGTGCCAACTCTTCAACTTTGCTTATATGTTGCGCGATCGAGTCTGATTCCGCCATGTTATAACTGAAAAATTGTTGTTTCAGAGCGATTTTATTCACTGACGATCTTTGTTCGTGTATTGTTTTCAGACGAGCCCACATCTCCGGAGCTGTCTTACATGTTACAACCGTCTGGAGTTGCTCTAATTCCATCCCTGATGAAATAAGTAGCATTGCTTTCGCGTTCAAGGTATCCCATGCTGTCCTCCCTGCCGCATCAATTGCCGCTGGACGTGCCGTTTTACCGTTTATTAAATCTTTCATACCTGGCTCTGCCTGAAAGATTATTTCCAGTTGATACTTCCATAATTGAAAGTTTTTCCCGTTGAACTTCTGCAGATGAAATTGCTTGAGGATGTCCATGATTCCTGAGCTGCATGTAACTACTTATTCTTTCGTAAATTCCTGCGCGCTTCTACCACCACTTGACAACACTCGTATGAAATCTTTATTCTTTCTCTCTTTTGTCAATTAATTCCCACTTGCGACACTGGGCCCATAACCTGTTAAATTTAAACACTTGGGTATGGATTGGGAAAACTGAGAGAGAAATATTCTGCTAGAATCAACTCTTCAACGTTTTTATTTCATATATTCAATATATGTACATGGCACACAATACAATGTCAAGTTGTCACTCAAAAATTATTCTAATGTTTTTTTACAATGACACTATGCATATAAATTCTACATCAATGTGACTAACTCTTTAACATAAACACAAAAAGGTAATAAACAGTATCAGAGAAAAACTAAATTAAACATATTTTACTTAACAAAGTCAAATAATTCTGGTAAGTGGTCGGAAAAAATAAGAAATCAAGATATTCAATTCCAACTTCAAAATTTCCCTCAACAAATTAGCAACAGACAATTTCTACGTAATGCAGATGGTACGAAATTTTCTCCATTTTATTATTATAGACAATTACCTAACGGTGAAAAATTACACCACCAATAGATTCTGTATTCCGAGTGACTAAATTCTTTCGAGGTCCATGCAGATTGTACGAATTGGTACAAAAGAAATAAATGATTGGGGTCATACTCGTATTTCATTAATTCTTAAGACACGTGAATATAACCCAGATTTTATATACAAATATATAAAACACAACAAAAATTGTATGAAATGGAAATATTTTATAATTAATGTAGGCTCTTTCAATTAGCACGCCTTAACTTTGACAGTTGATTACATTTTTATTTGAATGGACACCTTTACCGTTCTGCAACGTTTTGTTCTAACATAGCCGCAATTTTATCATGAAAAAGTACACCATTAAATAACGCGTCGAAATTGTTACTTACTTACTTAACCCTTATGCCTCTCTATCCTTTCTAGTGTGAGGTAAGTGAGGTTGAATTATATCTTGTTGATCTGCTCCAAATTTTATTTTACTTTCTTCTCCGCCGCTTTTTTCACTTCGTCTCGCCATGTTTTTCTCCGTCTGCCTCTTGTTTTCCTGTTGGTTGTTTCTGTTTCGTACATGATCTTGGTTATTCTGTCCTCTAACATTCGTTTCAGTTTACCAAACCATCTTAATTATCCTTCCTCGATTTACTTTTCTACTGCCATGACTTTTAAAATTTGTTGGTATGTTTAATTTTTTATTTTGTCCATTATTGTTTTCTAATTTCCTTAGAAATCGCAGTCCAGTTGGTTCCATCTTCGTCCTTCGTTGTACTGTTATAGTCCAAGTCACTGATCCGTATGCCAGTATAGGTGTAAGGACTTTTTTATAAATCTGTACTTTCGTGTTTTTCGGTATTTCTTTTTTGTTAAAGAATGTTTTTTTATGCTGTTGAACAATCTTCCTCTTGCAACTATTCGTTCTTTTATTTCGTCATCAATTTTCAGTGTTATGGTAAGATCGATCCCAAATATTTAATTTTTTGTACCTGTTGCAATTTTTCTGTTCCTATTTACTTTTTCTAATTCCTTTTTGTATATTTCCAAGTTTTTATTAAAGGTAATTTCGTCGTTTGCTATTAAAAACATATCGTCAGCTTAGCATATTTCTGTTATTTCTATTCTCTATTTTCCAGTGTGCAATCGTACGTGCTTTAGCTTTTTTATTGCTTCGTCTAAAACTAAAGAAAATAAAAGCGGACTCAGTATACATCCTTGTTTTTCTCTTAACATTTCAAAATGTTCTGATTTTTCATGTCTCATTTTGACACAGTTTGCTGTCTCTTCACACGTGTTCTCTATTCCTTTTATTATACTATTATGTATTTTAGTTCTTCTTGTGTTATTTCTGTTGTACTTTCCGTATTTTCTTTGTTTATTCTATGTGTATTTTGTTTAACCTTGTTGTCATTAATATTTTTCCCTTCTAACAGTTCTTTGAAATATTCTCTTCATCTTTCCATTATTTTACAGTCATTTGCTATAATATTTCCTTTTTTGTGTTTTACGTTTTTTATAGTTGTTATCTGTTTTGTTTATGTTTCATGTTTCCAATTGTTCCAAAAAAATAGTTTTTGGGTTTCATTATATGCATCTTTCATCTTCATTTTCTACCCCTTCTTTTATATTTTTTGTTAGTAGCCTTTCATTAATCATCTTTCCATTTTTCACCCAGTTCTTATTCCACTCTTTAATTATAATCGCTATTCCTGCTTCTACATTTTCTTTTTCGTTTTTGTGACTAGAGCATCCAGTATTTGATTTTACAATTCCTTTGTTTTTCTACTTTGTGTCAGTTACGCCTACATAATCCATTTTTAACTTTGCCAATTCTGTTCCTTACCCATTTATTTATTATTTATTCTTATATTGTTAATAATGTCCTCGGTTTTTTAGTTTTCTTGTTTTTATTCAATTTTAAACGTTTATCATTGCCATTCTTTGTCATGATCGTTTTCAGTGTGTGCGGTTTCATGTTTCTTAGTTTTTTTGCCCTTTATTCCTGCGTTTCTTCATTTATTGTTATTTGATGAATCCTATTTTGAACATTTTTCCTTTATCCCTTTCGTTCCCAGCTATTTTATGTATCTTAGCTTGTATTCTACGTCCATCCAAAGTTACATCATTCTCCATATTTTCTTTCCGTTTAGGTTATTTTTGTTCTTCCTTCAGTATTTTTTTTCAGGAGTACATTTCTATTATTATAATTTTGATTATTTTTATCTTTGTTTAAACCTCTTATTTTCTTACAATTAAATATAATTACTTCGTCTCACAGTGTCTCTCCGTCTATTTCATCTTTATATCCAAAATCGTCGATAATTATGTAATTTCTCGTTTCTTCTTTCCTCGTTTCCACTATTCTTGATTCTTTTTCATTTCTGCCTTTATATCCACTATTTTCTTATTAATATCATTTATCTGTTTTAGTATTTTTCTCATAATTTCGTGCAAGTGTTCTATTTCTCCCATATTTACTTTGTCACCTACATCGCTTTACAGTATTCCTGTTGATTTTCTTGTTCCGGCCTTCTTAATACTTTTTTGCTTTTGCTAAAAGATCTATTTTATTCTTCAGTGTTGCTATCCAGTGCTCTCTTATAATTATTCATTCTACCTATTTCTTTTTATTAGCAGACTACAGTTCTGTGGATAACAAAACTTTATGCTTAATGCGTTTCTGTGTCTTTATTTTACTTACAGCGTTGCTTGTTAGCGCGTTTTGTAGCTAGGTTTTTAATTTACTCAAGGTCATTCCACCGATTCTTTTATTTATTCACTTCACTCAATCAAATTCACTTCAAACTCCTTAAATATTATACCAGTTTTTAAAAAATATTCCACTGTACCACTTAATAAATTCCCATGTATTTCACTTCGTGACGAGGCCCATAAACGGTAAGATTTGACGCCGGTCGCGAAACACGTTTGTACACAGTCAGAGTCAAAACTCCCGAAATTGTTCAAATTCATTATCAAAATTCGTGAGCTACGGGAAACTTATGGTCGACATAAGCATCCTACCGAGAACACAATTCAACGACTAATTATAAAATTTGAAAAAAAATTGTGTCTGTGCGTCGCCAAAATATTAGGTCAGTTGAAAATTGTGTTACTGTTGATGAAAGTGTAAGTGAGAACAGAAATCTTTCAGTTTTTCGTGTCTTTCAACGGCGTCAGGTATCGAAAGATGATAACCAGTGGTATTTGGCCAAAATAGGATAATTTGAACATATAGAAAATGTGGTTCCAGCAAGGTATCATTGTGTGGCACACACAGCGGGTAACATAGTGTAATTATTACGAGAAAAGTTTGCAAGACTCGTTATTTCGAAGAGAGGTGACATCAATTGGCCAGTAATGTTGTATAATTTAAAGCCATTACAATTTTTTCTTTGGGATTACGTTAAATCTCTGGTCTGTACCAATAAGCATGGAACAATTATCCACCTGGAACCATTGCTGAAATTCAGCCCCAATTTTGCCAAAAAGTAATCTTAAATTGGGTCTCTCGGATCGTCACTTGCCAACGATCTGCGGAGGTCACTTGAACGATATTGTTTCTAAAACATAAAAGCATTAAATGTGTTTCAGGTGGCAATAAAAATTCTTTCTGTAACTTATGTACAAGGCTTTTTATTAAATTTTTAAGATTAGACGTAGTAACTGAAAGGCCTTATATTTTTTATAAAATTAGATTGTACTCCAGACGTTTCTCATACTGAAAAAATAACAATTATTATTAGCTTTATTTCTTGTAAAGCTCCCGTTGAAATATAGATAAACATATTCCGGGGTTTTGTCCCATAACAGACACAACTGTAGAGGGCCTTTTTATTTTGTACTTAAAAATTTGAGAAACTAAAACTAGACATCAAATTTATAAAAATAATAACCACAATAGAAACGAATTTAAACCCAGATTAGCAATGATCAGAAATAAAGAAGGACAAATCATTAATGAACAAAACCAAATACTAGAAAGGTGGGCAGAGCTCTGAGCAAAAATTGAATATAAGAAGCCAGAAAGAAGCAAGCGAAACAGAAGGACAATATGAATACATAGAAGACAAACGAGAAAAAAATTACTTTCCAACAGAGGAAGAAGTTGTCATAGCAATAAAAAGATTAAAAAACAACAAAGCACCGGGTCAAGACGGTATACCATCGGAACTTTTAAAATGTGGGATAAACACATTAAAATTTCACATATGTACGCTAGTGACACTATTCTGGAAATACGTAAAAATCCCAGAGGATTGGAACATGGGTATGATAATATCCATACACAAAAAGTTAGATCAAATCTCCTGCGACAACTACAGAGGAATTACTCTTCTAAATGTCACTTGTAAAGTACTAGCTTACAAAGTATATGAGAGATTATTAATATACTGCGAAGGCGTAGTAGGCCAATATCAAAGTGGTTTTCGTAAAGGAAAGTCAACCGTCGACCATATATTTCTTCTCAGTCAGGCCCTCGAATATGGGGTTCACCATCCCATGTCACTTTCACTTACGACGGTCCTAACTACCCCGTCACTAATTTCGAAAAATATGGGGGGGGGAGTTACCACGTTTTTTTTTTAGGTTTTTATTCCGTTCGTATGATAACGAAATACACGATTTTCTACTAGCAGGCAGTAGAGCTGGTTGTGATAAAAATTATTGCGGATTTTGAGTACTTTATGCATTTATTATTTGTCACTAAAAACGATTATTTATACGTGACCTAAATGCTTTATTATTATCTATACTGTTACTTTTAAAATTTAATAACAAAATTATCTGTCAACAATTATTTTTTTATATAGAATAACAATAGCAATAGACCATAACGTTTTAACGTAATAGACCGATACTATAAAATAAAACATTATACATCATATGTGAATAAAATGTCAGTATTCTTGCTAAATATCACGCTTTCGGGTCATTCTACTTACTCCTGTATGTATAGGCGTATTACTTGCGGGAGTAAGCATTTTAAGGCTCAAAAAAAAAACATTATAATAATTTATTATCTTTCAGTGATTTGTATATGAGAATATAAGTTGATTTATAAAATTTTAAATAGATTTTAAATTAAGAAAATAAAAGATAAATACATTTATAACATATAAAACATATGTTAAAAATATATTCAACAGTACAATAAAATAAAAATACAGTGTGACATTTATACATATTAATACAGGGTATACCATTGATCTTCACAAGTCTATAAGAATATTTGCAAAAAAGCTTTTAATTGATTTACGTGAGATCCATAACATTTTCCGGGACGTATACATATTTTGATTTGGAACCAATGCACTGAAATCCATGATTTTCTCGAGCAATCAGAGTCATTTGATTACCCTCATCATGTGTATAATAACTTATTTCATTCACTTATAATATAATGTAATATTATTTAACACGAATAATAGTATATTATTCATTGTAAGGTGTGCTATTACTCATGAGAATGATGTTTGCCAACAGGAGCAAAAGCAAGTGCTGTAAAATCATTCGATTGAGTAATAGCCATTATATGCATATAGAATACTAAACTTTATCCAGAACTATAACATGAAAAATATATGTTTATTATAACTAAATATGTCATCACACTTTGACAGATAAATAACAATAGCCTGCATTGTCGTTTCACATTAGCTTACTTAACGCAGGGTAATTATTTCTAGTGTTATTTAGCTGGTTTAAGCATGGAAAAAAAATTAAAAAAGACAAAACTAGTTTAAAGTGTAACTTTGGCTTTATGTAGAAAAAAATACTTAATAGTTATTTATGGTACAAGTGTGTTACATTATAGATAAGTCACGTGGGAAAAGTTTAGCTCACGAGGCCGTTAGTTCGAGTGTGGTATTTTTTCAAGTGACTTACGTAATTAACACACGTATGCCATACAACATTTAATCGAACACATTTTAATCATTGATATAAAATACATATAAGATTTTTGACAGATGGAATTTCGAAATGAAATTTAGGAACAAAATAGTGTAGAGAAGGTTTTATAACGTAGTTACTATGATACGAACCAAAAAACAGTGAGCTAATATATAAAGTTTCTAGTATTATTTAGCTGGTTTAAGCATGGAAAAAAAATTAAAAAAGACAAAACTAGTTTAAAGTGTAACTTTGGCTTTATGTAGAAAAAAATACTTAATAGTTATTTATGGTACAAGTGTGTTACATTATAGATAAGTCACGTGGGAAAAGTTTAGCTCACGAGGCCGTTAGTTCGAGTGTGGTATTTTTTCAAGTGACTTACGTAATTAACACACGTATGCCATACAACATTTTATCGAACACATTTTAATCATTGATATAAAATACATATAAGATTTTTGACAGATGGAATTTCGAAATGACATTTAGGAACAAAATAGTGTAGAGAAGGTTTTATAACGTAGTTACTATGATACGAACCAAAAAACAGTGAGCTAATATATTTAGCTCACTAGTGACTTATGACCTACTTTATTTATCTAAAAACAGCATACTTATATCGTTATAATTACACGGTGTTGGATAAAATTAATTTTGTTTTTACTTTTTTGACAGGTAAGATTTAAATTTGGTATAAGTATTGAATAATATTATTCCACCATACTGTCAATATTATTCAATTAACAACAGTAAAAAAGGTCATCAATTAATAAAAAACGGATGAATTATAGGTATATTATTTGACAGTTGTAGATAAAAATTAACAAATAGTTTTCTTCCTATTAATAAATAATGGTAATAATGTAATAATCACACCAGTCAAAAGTGTAGGTATGGCGGTATATTAAATAATACCATGCTCATACTGTATAGAATTCTTAAAGAAAATGTATGTGACAACATGAAAAACTGATTTTATTATTATAATGATCAATGACTTTTGATTAATTAAATATATGTCCTGTCACTCTTGGTGATTAGGTATATATTTACAGATGATTATATAAAATTTCTCCTAATGTATATATATATATATATATATATATATATATATATATATATATATATATATTTAAGTATATTATGGTATTTTTGTTTTAGTTATCTACGCTGGTATTTGGACATCAGACCTCACTTCGCTCAGTTCGAGTCGCAGCTCCTTAACTAAGAGAATTGTCCGAAAAAAACATTTTTAGAGAAATTTCCATAAATTTTAAGGTTATATAAAATAGAACAAATATCAATTTTTTTAAAAAATAAACAGAACCGGAACTGGACCTAAACTATACAAGGTCAGCAAATCTAAAGCCGAACATGACAAATTTAGGTCTTTAACAGATTTTCAGTTTTCTGAACCTCAACCGACATCCGAATCCAATTTTTTTGTTTGAACTATCAGTAAAAGCTTCAGGTGTCTGATACAAAGGCAATATATAACAAACGACAGTTGAAACTCTTTCGCTCAGCACAAGACTAAAAACACAGTTTGCTTATAGAGAGCGAATTGATAATTAAACAACAGAGGCTGTTCATTTTACTGAGAAATAAACGAAGGGAATAGGAAAAGTAACCAATTTTGATTGGTTCATAACATCATAAATTTTAAGAAGTTGCCATTTTGTGTTGCTCACAATACTATCTCTAGACTCAGAAACAAAATAGTCCACCTATCCCCCAGCCTTAAAAGAACCAGGTTACGATAATGGGGAAAACATGAAAGGAAAACGGAGTGGCCTTCAAAAAAAAAATATTATATTTAAATAAAATAAATGCTCTAAGTCCCAGAGATTTTCTTGTAAAGTGTTCAGCTCACAGCCTCAATTTAGATAGAAATAATGCAAAAATATGCGGATGTGCTTCGTCCTACGGTGAAATTCAGGATTTTGGACAAGTCTAATTGCTGCTTCATTGTCATCCTGAAGAATAGGTATTTTCTTCAAATGATCTACTTCTTTTAATAATCTTGTCAACCAAACAATTTCACGAGCTGCTTCGCTGGCAGCTACAATTTCCGCTTCTGTAGTCGATATAGCTACAGACGTTTGTTGTTGACTTGATTTGCATCACTGAAACTTTCTAATATGCCTTCCTTTATGGTATTTTTATAAATAATTCTATATTCAACTGTGCCCTTTAAATATCGAAAAATACGTTTTACTCTTATTATATCTCGATCAGTTGGATTTCAAGGTTCTTTGATACAACACTAACAGCGTATGCTATATCCAGCCTTGTCCCACACATTAAGAACATTAAAGCCCCAACTGCTTGTCTGTAGAGAAAATCAGTGTTCTTCAAACTTTCTTCAACTTCATTATCCTTAATGATTGGAGTAGTTACATACCTGCTCTTGCTCATTTCGTAAAGTTCAAGTATCTTATTGGTATAATGTTTTTGGCATATCTGTACAGAGCCATCTGTATCTCGTTTTATTTCCAATCCCAAGAAGAATGTAGTTGGCTTTAAAGTTATTTTAAATTCCTTTTTAAGATCTTCAATAAAGTCATGAAGTTCATTTTCTTCTTTGGTTGCAATTAATCCGTCGTCTACGTATAGTGCCAGAATGATTTTTCTTGAATTTCTTTGTCTTACAAAAAGACAAGGATCTGCTTCGCTTCTTTTGAATCCTAGTTTGATTAAATAGTCGCTAAATCTCTTGCTTCAGCATCGGGAAGCTTGCTTAAGCCCATACAAACTTCTTTTTAGACGACATACTTTGCCCGAACCATCATTGTAACCATTAAGGTGCTTCATGAAAATAACTTCATTTAACTTACCATAGAGAAAAGCTGTGGATGCATCTATTTGAGTCAGTGTCATGTTTTTATTACCAACAACGCTCAATAAAGATCTAATTGTAGCCATTCTTGCCACAGGACAAAAAGTTTGATTAAAATCAATACCTTTTCTCTGCGAGAAGCCTTTAATGACCAATCTGGCTTTAAACCTTTCTATTGTTCCATCGGGATTCATCTTCACCTTGTAGACCCATTTACATGGTATTGCTTTTCTCCCAGAAGGCAAATTTTCCAAAACTCATGTTTGGTTCACTTGACTTGAAGTGAAACTATTTCTTGATTCATAGTTTTTTGCCATTCATACTTTTGTTAAGATTAAATTGCTTCTTCATACGACTCAGGTTCTTTAATATCTGTAATTGCTGACATCATATAATCAATTAATCTTTTTGGTGCTTGAATTAAGGAACGATCACGCAATTGCATTCTATTTTTAACTTCTTCAAATTGTCTCTCATCAGTTTCTGTTTTATCGTTCTGAAATCTACCATGTACGTCAGTGTCTAATCTTTCCACTGGTTCCTCCGTTTGAGTTACCGAATCTTGGATAGCTGGATCAGATGTTTCAATACGCATTAGTAGATATGTGCTCTTCTTTTGAATGAGAGTCGGTTCTTGAAAAATAACATCTCGTGATCTTATCAGTCTATTGTTTTCTTTACTCCAAATCGTGTAACCTTCATAATTATCGTACCCAATTAAAATTCCTTTTACTGCTTTTCGATCCATCTTCTTTCTGCGTTGATCAGGTATGTGTACATAACAAGTGGAACCGATTATTCGTAGATGCTTTATGCTAGGTTTCTTTCCATACCACAACTCATATGGAGATACACCTTTGATACTTGTGGTTTATTGTCGATTTAAGATATAACTTGCTGTATTTATCATCTCAGCCCAAAGTATTTGTCGAAGATTTCCGTGAGCATACATAATAGCCCTCGCTGTTTCTACTACAGTACGGTTCTCTCTCTCACTTCATCCATTCTGCTGTGAAGTATACGACATGGTGAGACGTTGATTACTACCTTCCTGATGTAAAATATTTTTGACTTCTTTATTGTCAAACTCTCCACCATTATCACTTAAAAGTTCTTTAACTATGTGACCCGCAGTCTTTGCTCCAGCAAGCAAATGTTTCAACTTGTCAATATAACTTCTGATTTTACTTTAATGAAGAAAATATAGCGGAATCTGGAAAAATCATCTTTGAATAAAACAAAATATTTATAACCAGACGAAGATCTCTGAAATGGGCCGCAAACATCAGTGTGAATAAGCTCTCCTGGATTAGTGGCTCTTATTCTCGTACCAAATGGAAGTCTGTGTGCTTTTCTATACATACATTCTTCACAAATCTCACTATCTAAATTCACGTTGACACCCAATTCTTTAGAGATTGTTGATTTAACATGTCGCTTGTTTTGATGTCCAAGCCTTTCATGGTATAACTGTAGAAGATTTTTTTCATTAATTGTATTAACTTCAGCAGGGTGATGAGGTTTAACAGTTTTCGTGGCTAATTTAAACAATCCTCCAAAACGATTGCGTATACCTACTAACTTTATCTGTTTTTCTATTTTTAAGCTACAGATTTCAGCTACTGATTTGAATTCACTGTTGGGATGTCTGTCTAAAACAGAAAAAAGATTCTTTCGAATATTTGGTACTTACCACACATCTGCAAGTGTGATTCTGTTCCAGCGTCCACTCACTGCTGCTTCTACTTCAATTGTTCCTTTGCCGATTGCACCAACTGAATCTCCACTGGCAGTGGTAACAGTATGTGACTGCAAAAATGGCTGAAAGGTCTTGAAGTAACCCTTTTGATTTGTTACGTGACTTGTTGCACCATTATCAACGTACCAATTATTGTCACAATCAGCAGTCAGTACTTCTGAAGTCACTGAAACAAGTGTCATGTTGGCTGAAGGAGCATCGACTTTGGATTTAGAAACTGGTTTAGATGGCCTCCCTTCAGCTTTCCACTTATAACATTGCTTAACTTTATGACTTGGCTTCTTACAATAGTTGCAAATAATTTTCTTCTAGATCTTTGGTTCTGTTGTCTTTCTAAAATTCTGTTTTGAACCATGAGTTGCAGTCAATGCTTCAGAAGGAACAGACTCATTTCCTTTATTTAATAGAGCTCTCTCATGCGCACAGAGCTGATTAGTTAAATTATCAATTGTTCTGGATCTTTAGACATTAACATCCAGCTTGATTTAAATGCAAAGTACTCTTCAGGTAGTGTACCCAAAATCTTACAAATCAAAAATATATCTGGTAACTCAGAGCTACACTGAGAGTCTTTCCTCATTTCTTGTTTCAGTTCATTCCATAAATTTTTCAACTTTGACATATGAGTGGATATGTCATCACTAGGTTGCTTCTTAAACTTAAAGAACTGCAAACATAGGTCATAAACCTTATCTTCAGAGATGCCATCGAACAGCCTGTGAAGCTCATTCCAGACTTCTTTAGCTGTTGTATAACATATCACCTTTTATAGTGTTTCTTCTGTCATATTCGTCGTTATTATGATCAAAGCATTACTATCGGCTCTAAGATAGATATCTAAATCAGTCTTGTACTTCTCTTTTTCCTGAGCAGTAGCTGTTTCTAGGACTAGTTCAGGTTTAACTAATGTGCCAGTTACTACATCCATTGCGCCTAGAATACCTCTCAAACATACACTTGCTTTGTATTTACAAGTACTTCAGTTACTTTTTCCTTCTAATAGACCAATATGTATTATCCTCGAAGTATCCATCTTTATTTTTCAAATTTTTCGCGAAAAAGAGATGAAACAGCTTACCATATAACAATTATAATAAAATATTAAACTACAGATGATGCTTTATTAAATGAATTCAAAATCTTACACAATATAATTGACATTAACAAAAACTTTAGAATATTTAATTATTTCATAGCAGTCTCTATTATTAAATTATTAAATGATATATTTCTCAATAGCCATCAGCAGTAGTATCTGAAAGACAAACGGGATGCCGTAGGATGCTCTAACTTGGTAGGTCAGGGGTTAATACTAATTTTAAATTAAAAATGAAATATAAGCGTGTCTTTTTCTCAGAGGTTAATTATAACAAACTTCCTTTATATATTTTATATTTATATCACAGTAATTAATTCAACATTTTATATGACATTTTTATACATCACTTTTTTATATCTCTATAAATACAATTATAAAACCATTCAGAGTGCGTTGGACATAGGTAATAAAATAATGATTTCTTAACACTTCTCAACGAACACTGCAGATTTTAATATTTATGTATTTAAAAAAATCATTTTAAATTTATAGTTCCTAATTTCTATGTACATAAATCGTGTTTCTGTCTTCTTAAATTCTTTGTCAATATATCTGCTATCATTTCTGTCGTATTTAGATACTGGACACATACTTTTTTCTTCTCAATAATATCTCTGATAAAATGATATCTGATATCGATATGTTTAGATCGATTATGTTGATTTTCATTCTTTATAAATTGTTGTGCACTTTGATTATCATTATACAGGGTGGCCCAATGAAAATTATCAGCGCAATTTTTGGCCACTTAATATTAATTTTGCTAAAAACGCTCGAACACGTCAATTTTAATATGAAGGGGGACACTTAAATGGATTAGTACCAATGGTATAACTTCAACCCTAAAATAGGTGTGGACTGCACCTCAAAAATTTTAAATGGAATAGGGTGTCAAACATGACACAGTTCGAAAGGCCTTTCAATTCTCTTTTCAACAGTTTTTTTACTTCTCAAATCCGATCATTAGTTCCAGAGAAATATCGTTTGAAACAAATTTTATCAGGTGTGCAAAACTGCAATCAAGTAGGCATAAACAAATGACAGAAACTCAAGTATCAGTTGATTAGATGTTTAAAATGACTATTTCCAACTTCCATACAATAATAAAGATTTTACTCAAAATTTTGGAGATACGGTACGTTGCCGTAAATCTTCTAAAAATCCGGGTAGCGTGGCATAAACTTTAGACTTCAAATAACCTCACAAAAAAAATCCAACTTACAAATTACTTGTTTATTACAAACAACTTGTCGAAAGAATTGTTTATTTAGTTTCTGTCATTTGTTTTAGCCTACTTGATGGCAATTTTGAACACCTGACAAAATTTGTTTTAAACGATATTTCTCTGGAACTAATGACCGGATTGGAAAAATAAAAAAACTGTTGAAAAGAGAATTGAAAGGCCTTTCGAACTGTGTCATGTTTGACACCCTTTTCCATTTAAATTTTTTGCGGTGCAGTCCACACCCATTTTAGGGTTGAAGTTATACCATTGGTACTAATCCATTTAGGTGTCCCCCTTTATATTAAAATTGACGTGTTCGAGCGTTTTTAGCAAAAATAATGTTAAGAGGCCAAAAATTGCGCTGATAATTTTCCCTGTGCCACCCTGTATATTAAAGTGGGTTCTTCGTTATTTTTCTTGAATCCTAATTCTTGCAGAATGGAACGTAGATATACGGCTGCTCTAGTTGCTTGTGTTATTAAAATATACTCGGCTTCTGTAGTCGATAATGCAACTATTGGTTGTTTCTTTGATTGTCATGATATACTGCCGTTTGCTAATATAAAATGAAATCCAGTTGTATATTTTCGATAATTCAAATTACTTCCCCAATCGGCATCTGTATATCCCATTAAACTCTTTCAACTCTTCTTATAGAGTAATTCAAAATCTTTAGTTTTCTTCAGGTATCTTTATGTTTGCTTTGCTGCATTCCAATGTTGGCGTTTCGGTGTACTTGAATATTGACCTAATCAACCAACAGTAAATGCAATATCCGGACGTGTTGTCGTAGCCAAGTACAGTAGTGAACCAATTAGTGACTGATAAAATTTTATATCGAAATTTTCGTTTTCAGATTCACTCTTCGGTAATTTAGTTAATTTAATTAATGGATTCAGTGGGGTTGAACTAGGTTTAGCATCTTCCATTTTATATTCTTTTAATAATTATGTTATGAATTTCTTTTGTGAAATTGAATATGATCCATCTTCATATCTCTTTAGTTCAAGTCCGAGAATGTAGTGTGCTTCCCCCAGATCTCGGATCTTATATATTTTCTTAATTTTCTGTTTTTTATTTCATATATTTTTTCTTCTTTTTTACCAAAACTAAGCATGTCATCTACAAAGACTGCAATAATAATTACGTGATCTTGTTTTCGAATTATATAGACGCAATTATCATTTATTAGTCTATGAAATCCAAGTTTCAATAATTCCTCATTCAATTTTCGATTTAATTCACGGCCAGCCTGTTTCAAGCTGTAAAGTGATTTTTTGGGTAGACAAACTTGATTTTCTTTTTTAAATCCTTCTGATTGCTCCATGTAAACCTCGTCGTGTAATTCACAATTTAAGTAGGCTGTGGATACATCAATTTGATGTATTTTCCAATTTTCTTCTGCTGCTAGTGCTAGTAACAGTCTTACAGAGCTGTATTTCACTACTGGAGAGAAGGTTTCTCGAAAATCTTTACCAAATTGTTGTGCATAGCCGTTTGCGACTAATCTTGCTTTTTTCCGTTCTACTGAACCATCGGCCTTGTATTTTGTTGAAAATATTCATTTACAACCTATCGGCTTTTTTCATTTTGGTAAATCTATTAACTTCCAGGTTTTATTATTTAATAGTGATTGATACTCAGATTGAATTGCAGTCTTCCATTCTTCGGAATCATTTCTTGAAATTGCTTCCTTGTATGTTTCTGGATTATCAGAATAAACTTCTTGTATTTTATTTCCATGTTCTTTAGACATGTTTATCTTATTTTTATTTTGTGATTTTGTTTTTTCATTTTTCTTGTTTCTTAAATTATAAGATTTATAATTTATTTCTTTCTGATTTTATTTTCACTTTCATTTTCTTCAATTAAATCAATTTCTGATTCAATTAGCAGTTCTTTTCTTTCTTGTACGGTTTCATCTATTTTATTTGTTAGATTCCACATGATCTTGAAAATTAAATAAATTTAAGATTTTCTCATTTCTTTCTGTTTCAGAATCTTCCATTTTTCTTACATTTACAATATTTGTATTTGATTCTATTATTTTAACATCACGGGCTTTTATTATATTTTTTGTTCCACGTTCCCAAAGTCGATATGCTTTTGACTCTTCCGAATATCCCACAAGTATGTATTCATTCGATTTCATATCAAATTTTCTCTTCTTCGTTTTGTCCAGTGCGTATACTTCACTGCCAATGACTCTAAAATATGTGACAGTTGGTTTCTTCCCGCTTCGTACTTCTTGTGGTGTCTTATTTCCAGTAACTTTTGTAGGACATCTGTTTCGAATATGTGCAGCAGTAGATATTATTTCTGCCCATAAATTTGTTGGTAATTTAGTATGTATTAATAAACATCGTCCCATTTCGCAAAGAGTTCTGTTCATCGTCTCTGCAATTCCATTTTGTTGAGGTGTATATTCTACTGTTAATTGTCTTGATATTCCATTTTCTTGTAAAAATTTGTTAAAAATGTTATAATATTCTAAACCATTATCGCTGCGTAATGTTTGATTCTTGTTGTTCTTGAAAGCATCAAATACTTCGGATTTCTTCTTCAGAAAATATACTTTCGTGTATCTTGATTTGTCATCAATAAAAGTACATAAATATCTGGCACCTCCCAATGATTCAACTTTCATTGGTCCACATACGTCTGAATGAACCAATTAGAGTAAATCTTCACTTCTGTTTTCAGAATATTTTGGAAATTTTTCTATGACTTGTTTACCTTTGAAACAAACTTCACAATTTAATTCTGCGACATTCATCTTTTCGTTTAATCCGTATACCATTTCCTTATCCTTTAATATTTAAATGTCCAAAACTATTATCCCATGTAGTTATTTCTTCGAGCTGTTTTATATTAATATTCTCATGAAATGTAGCAATTATTTCTTTAAATTGTTTGACAACATACAATCTATTTTTCTTTATTTTTTCAATATATACTTCATTTTCATCTCTTGTAATAAGACCAATATTATCTTCAAATATTACTTTAAATGAATTTTTCGTTGCTTTACTTATTGACAATAAGTTAGCTTGAAACTCAGGTACATATAAAAAATCTTTTAATATTACTATTTTACATTAAGAGTCTACTTCTGCTTTCAATTGTACTGTACCTTTACCATATATTTTTGCTGTCTTTTTGTTTGCTAGCCGAACATTTTGGCTGTCAACATATTGCAAAAATGTAAAATTGTTTTGTTGACTACACATATGCGATGTTGCCCCGCTGTCAAAAATCCAATCATGTCTTTCAAAATTCTTCCTAATTTCGTAGGAATTCAGTGCAAGTAAATCTAGATGTTCTGTTGTTAACGCGTTCCTTTCAATTATTTTCTTTTTCTTCCAACAATCCTTAGCTTTATATCTTTTTTTATTACAATAGTGACAAGCAAAAGGAAATGATTTATTTGTGAACTTCTTTTGATCTTTTTATATTTCTTTTCTTCTTTCTTCGAAAATAGGGCTGCTAGGTTTTCTACCATTTGAGAGATTTCAATATTTTTCTCTTTCTGACGTAATTCTTCTTCCAACAATTTCGTTTTTAATATTTCGACGTCTGGTAAGATGTCTCGGTTCTCATAACATAACATGACATTTCATATTCCTGTTCTAGACTATTTAATAACAGTATGGATTTAAATACTCAGCTATAGTGACGTTTAGCTCTTTTAATTTATCAGCAGTTAAATTATAAAATTATTCAAATGTTGTTACATACTGCACGTACTATTCATTTTCATTTGTAATAATTTCTTTGTGAGACGTATTTTGCTAACAGTACTTCTTGTCTGATAGATATCTTCTAATTTATTCCAGACTTTTTTAAAAGTTTTACAGTTCTTGACATAAATTAATTCTGTTGGTAGAGTAACCAATGTTATTGTAGCTAATGCTTTATTTTCATTCTTATCCCAATTTTCTTGGTCTTCTTTCTTCTTATCATCAACTGACCTCTTAGTAGTTCCATCAACATATGACCATAAGTCTTGATGAATTAATATCATCTTCATTTGAATCTTCCATGATTGATAATTTTCTTTTCCTAATTTATCTATTTGATACATACAAGACATTTTTCAGTTTGCCTATAACCTGTTAAATTATAGATGAAATATAAGCGTGTTTTTTTACTCAGAGGTCAATTATAAAAAACTTCCTTTATATATTTTATATTTATATCACAGTAATTAATACAACATTTTATATGACGTTTTTGTACATTACTTTTTTATATCTCTATAGATACAATTATAAAATCATTCAGTATGCGTTGGACATAGGTAATACTATAATGAATTTTTAACAAATAAATTTCAGAGTTACTATACACAAATCTTTATTCAGGTCCTAAATTACCCAAGTACTGCGAGGAAGTCAATGCTAGCGGTCGCGGTCTATATTAGGAATACGAATACTACCAAAATGTGTGCCAGCTACAATTGGTATCGACGAAGTGGTCTACGGTCGGAGTCTTTAAGGCGACACAAGCTTAAATTTCCACTATTCAGGTTTAGCGGTCAAGGCGGTAATAGCTACGAAATGTCGGCCTGTGAAACGGCGTGTCTCCGCTAGAGAGCTCAGGTGAAGTCGCTATCAGATACTGAGATGGTGATGATTATCCAAAGAGTGACTGCTCGGTGGTCTTGTAGGAAGCTGGGGAGCAATTGGTCGGAGAATAGAAATGCCGGTGAGTTTGCACTTCGTTACGTAATGTACTTTATTAGTAGTAAGATCACCAACCTTCTACGTTTTGGACTCGTAAATGGGATTAATAAAATAATTTTAACAAACGTAATTGAATGGTATGTGAATTTTAAGTACTTATTTAGATGCAAAACAAATGATACATAATTTTAAAAAATAAAGTACTTGAATAACAATAAGCTGTTTGTTTCAAAATTAGAAAAAAATAATGCAATTTGGTAAATTTATTTGAGTACGTTCGTGAGAACGGGGTGAATATGTATAGATAATATTCCGCATATAAATGGGTCTTAGACGATACAAAGAAAAGAACACTTGGATACGGCTATGGAATACTGATTGATTATGGTAATAAATTTAACCTATGTCCAGGTACACTGTGTTACGGTTTACTTTTGCAATCTGCAATTTATTTAAAATCTAAATCATTTTATTTCCTTATTATCATTTTTGTTCGCAATTTATGGAACTCTTAGGCATTGCTGGTTGATTATTGTCAGGAATATTAATTTTTATATTTTTATACATTTGGGCATGTGCAAGTTTGAGCTAACTCGCAGATTTGAGCGAAGTGATTCATTCTGTTCCTTGATCGTCGCTGTAGTCATATCTCAGTGTCTGGTTATTATTTATCATATTGTTTAGTTTATTGTTGGATAAAGTTTAACGTGCCCGTTATTTGGGGATTTCAACTGAGAAAAATAATTGAGAAATATTTGTTCCCGCGGAAAATTGTTCCGGATTTATTGCACTGCGATCATTGAAAAACAACTTAGCCGCCCACCATCTCAGGTATTTACTTTTATTGTTGATTAGCCCAGTTGTAGTATCTATAAAGTATTTTGGTAGTAATATTTTGATCATTGTTAATTTACAATCAGTAAAAGTAACTTTTAACTTAATCATCGACCTGGCAATGCTAATTGAGTTCTCCTTTCAGGCTTTTATTTTATTGTATTTACTTTTCTACCACTATCGATATTAATTCGATCTCGATCCGATTTATTGGATGCTTATGGTTGGATTGGGTTGTTGAGCCCTTATTTTTGGTGGATACACATTTTAGTGGAGGATTTTTGGGGAGAATTGGATGACCGGTACCTCGTGTTTCAAGCGGAAATTGTTCGACGCCATTTTGGAACTCGTCACACACTACGTCACTACCGCACACTACGTCACTCCGACGTCATCAGCTCTCCAAACACATGCAGATAAGCTCTATTTTGATTTTCTTTCTTTGTTGTTATTTTTAAATATTTTTTTGAATTGATTTTTGAATGTTATGTTATTTAATTACATTTATTTACGCTTATGTTATTATTTTATATCTACTAGCTAACGCGAGTCTCAGAATTTTTTTATGAGAGATACTCATTTAGGGATTGTTTCGGTTTAGGAAGGGTTAGGACTGAATTTAACTTATTTCGACGCTTGTTACGCTCGCATTACCCTGATTGGTCGACCAACCACCCGTATTGCGCCTATTTTTGCGTATTATATTTAAAGTCTAAGCTATCTAAACATTCGAAGTCCTCGCTCGTTCGTGCGCCACGCATCCCCTATTTGGTACAGTTTATTCACTTATTAGTATTACCTTTCGTTTATATCTCGCATGAGTTATATAATTCATTCAGAAAATTTGTTAATATAAAGAATTTCGATTTCAAACTTTATTTACATATTCGACAACATAATCACAAAATATTAAATATAATACTACAAATATTTAATATATCCTACATTTTAATTTCAAACGGAGCATTATTTGTTTTTTTGAGTTACCTACTATTATCTTTTGATTATCCTTCACAGACTCGTATTTTCGTGGTTTTTTATTTTTTATTTTTTTTGGTTTCCTTTTTTAACAACAACCACGTGGCGCCCTATTATAATTTATACTATTTCATTATTTGAACCACCCCCTTCTCCACTGTCTAAAAGCTGGCGGCCGCATTCACTGTCATCTTGGATGCGTAAGAGCTACAATAATACACGACTGTGTGGTGCGCGTAGCAAATTTGGCGCCCAACGTGGGGCCCTTGCGTCAAAAAAAAAATAATAGAAGAGGGCCTTGTTTATTTCATTGTTGTGACCATTATCGTCACTATTGTTGCGTGGCGTGGGGTGGCCATTGTTGCCATTATTATTATATCCATTGTTGCCAGTATTTTGACACCACGGTTAATATTATTATTGTGGACATTGTTAACATTTTATTATAATTTTTTTGTTGTTGCTTTGGTAGAGGAGACGTCTCTCTTCGCACTGCTCTCGCTAGCATAGTGGTATAGTTTTTTTTGTTACTATCGCGGAGAAGGTCTAGCATTGTCGTTTTCTTGTGGCATATTTCTATTGTGTCATTATTGGGGTAGTTTTTATTTCCTTTATTATCCAATTTTTTTTTTTGTTATTGATTGGGGATGGAGTCCAAATTAGAAATTAACAGGTTAAGTAAGACCGAGCTGAGTTACGAATTGAAAATTCGAGGTGTTAGTGATGATAGTGATGTCTCGTCGATGCGGAAGTCATTGCGGTATCTACTTCGGTTAGAGAAAGACTCAAAACGTACATTGCCAGACTATCCTTTTACCTTTGAGGAGGATCATGAGGCATTAGAACAACAAATCGTTGAGATTAAAAATCTAATAGATTCGTTTAGCGGGACAAAATTCTCATCCGAATATAATAAGTTGATTACAAAAATTACGCATTCGTTAGGTCGAGCCAATCGGTGTGTAAGTAAGACTGCTGATGAGAAGAAGAAGAAATCCGAGCAATTTTCTCAGCTAGTCACGTTACAGTCTAAACTTAAAACCAAGGTTAGGAGTTTGAAACATTCGGCAACACTGTTGAGCAGTACTATATTGGAACAATTCATCTCGGGCGAATTAGCTGTTGCTTCGGATACTTCGACAGTCGAGTCTGATTCCGATATGGAAATTGAATCACCACGTATGGTACTCAAGTCAACCCCCGTGTCTCAATGGGACTTAAAATTCTCCGGGGATACCAAACACATGTCGGTCAATGCATTCTTAGAGCGAGTGGAAGAGCTTCGTCTGGCACGCAACGTATCGAGAGTACAATTATTGCGTACTGCCGTTGACTTGTTCAAGGGCACTGCACTTATCTGGTACCGGGCAAACCATGAATTATTTAGGACATGGGCTGAACTTGTTGTTGCACTTCGGGATGAGTTCCAACCGGTTGATTACGAAGATAAATTACTTGACGAAATCAAACATCGGACTCAAGGGCCTAACGAGAGTATCGGAATTTACATCGCGGTCATGTCTTCTCTTTTTAGTAGACTTAAGGATAAGCTTTCAGAAGATGTTCGTGTGAATATATTATTGAAGAACATCGCTCCGTTCTACCAAACGCAGCTCGGTTTAGTAGATGTCAAAACTGTCTCCGAATTACTGAGGTTATGTCGACGATTAGAAGCCCGTAAAGTCTCTGTAGAAGCTTATGTTCCACCTCCGCGCCGTAGTCAGGCATATGAACCTGATTTAGCTTACGTTTATACTGATGGTCCACAGGCTTCTCAGCACAAATGTTATAATGTTGAAACGAGTGTTGCGGATCCTTCTAAGTCTCCTTCATTAGTTCAACCTCGCCAATCGTGCTGGAATTGCGGTAAGGCGGGTCATTTGTCCTCGCGTTGTCGTCAGCCTCGTAAGAAGCATTGTTTCCGGTGCGGCAAACCGGATGTTACCTGCCGAGACTGCCCTTCGTGTAGTGTCGCGGGAAACGGTCGTCGGATGCAGCGGTAAACCGGCCGTTGCATCGTTCTAGTGTGGAATCGGTATCTGTTAATTATGTTTTGGATTTCATTTTGTCGCATGCTAAGGACGACGAACGCCCTTATTTACAAGTTTATATTTTCGAAAAATGTTTTTTGGGTTTGTTAGATTCTGGTGCAACTTGCACTATTATGGGGAATCCGGGGTGGATTATGTTGCAAAATTTAAATTTATCGCTGAAGGAATCAGCATCGTTTTGTACGGTCGCGAATGGTCAGCGTTGTGCCTGTATTGGGAGTATTTCGGTGCCGGTACGGTTGAGAGACCAAGTTAAAGTTATAGACATTCTTATTGTTCCCGAGTTATCGCATGGCTTAATTCTCGGTACGAATTTTTGGAAGACCATGGGTGTAGTTCCAGATCTCCGCCGAGGAGAATGGAAATTTTCTGGTTCGCCTGAAGTTTCAGTTGATGCTATCAGTTCGCGCAGTTGCCTTACACTTGATCAGGAACGACTGTTGAGCTCGCTTATCGACCGAATATTCAAGGACGTAGACGAGAGTGTTATCGGATGTACCTCGCGAGTCGAACATGAAATAGTTACCGACAGCGAACCAATCAAGCAGAGGTACTATCCTATCTCGCCCGCAATGCAAAAGCATGTGGATAAGGAACTTGAGCTTATGTTAACTCAAGGTATCATTGAAAGGTCGCAGAGTCCTTGGTCGTCGCCTATTCTGCTTGTGCCAAAAAAAGACGGGACTTTCCGGTTTTGCGTTGCTTACCGCAAGCTGAATAAGGTTAGCCGTCGTGACGCTTACCCGTTGCCATATGTGTCGGATACTTTGGACAAGTTGCGAGATGCTAAGTACCTAACGTCACTCGACATAAAATCGGCCTATTGGCAAATACCGGTTGCGGAAAATTCGAGACAATATACCGCCTTTACAGTTCCGAATCGCGGTCTTTACCAATTTAAACGTATGCCGTTTGGTCTTCATAATGCTCCCGCGACGTGGCAGCGTTTTATAGATAGAGTCATCGGCGTCGACTTGGAACCGCATGTCTTCGTTTACCTCGACGACATCATTATTGTCACTCAAGACTTCGACAAACATTTAGAAATCCTTGAGGAAGTGTTAGTCCGTTTGACGAAAGCTGGCTTGACCCTGGGACGAGAGAAGTGCCAATTCTGCCGGGATGAATTGAAATATTTAGGCTACGTTGTTAATCGTCAAGGTTTGCACGTAGATCCCGATAAGGTTCGGGCTATTATTGAGATTCCGACACCTCGAAACGTATCGGAAGTACGTAGAGTAGTAGGCATGGCATCGTGGTACCGACGTTTCGTACCCCATTTTTCGTCCGTGATTTCACCATTAACCAATTTGCTTCGCAAGAGTGTAAAATTCGATTGGGATCAATCTTGTTCGGACGCTTGGTCAAAACTTAAAAGTCACTTGGTTCCGTCTCCTATTCTTTCGTGCCCAGACTTTCAAAAAGAATTCACGCTACAAACTGACGCATCTAATTACGGTTTGGGTGCTGTATTGTCGCAGCAACATGATGACGGAGAAAAGGTCATATGTTATCTCTCTCGCTCTCTCACTCGCCAAGAACAAAAATTTTCTACGACCGAAAAAGAACTTTTAGTCCTTCTGTGGTCTGTCGAAAAACTCCGCCCGTATTTGGAAGGAACTCGCTTTACAGCCATTACCGACCACTATTCGCTCTTGTGGCTTAACAATCTTCAGAACCCTTCCGGACGTCTTGCGCGCTGGTCTGTGAGATTACAGCAGTACGACTTTAACATCGTACACCGGAAAGGAAAGGAACACGTAGTTCCTGACGCCCTGTCTCGTGCCGTCCCTGTCGTCGCTGATGTTAGTGTGGCCGAAGTTAACGATAAGTGGTACAATAAACTTTTAGAATCTGTTTCGCGTGATCCGGTACGTTACCCTGCTTTTCGTATAACTAACGGTGTACTGTACAAATTTGTAAAAGATAAGTGGCCAGGTTTGGTCAACGAATGCGATCATTGGAAGAGAGTCATACCGAAAGATGAACGTGCGAAATGTATGATGCTGTGTCACGATATACCGACCAGTGGTCATCTTGGTGTCTTTAAAACTTTTCATCGTGCCGCCCAATCATATTATTGGCCGAAGATGAAGGCCGATATAGCGTCTTATGTACGAAGATGTGTAGTCTGCATTAAAGCAAAACCCAGTCAAAAAGCCCCCACAGGTCAAATGGGTGGCCATTCATTTATCTCTCGTCCATGGGAAATTATTAGTACCGATTTAATCGGTCCCTTGCCGACTTCTTCTCAAGGAAATTCGTTTATTCTCGTTGTGACTGATTGTTTCAGTAAATTTACCGTTTGTTTTCCCCTTCGTAAAGGCACTGCCCCTAATATTGTCCGTCGTATGGAGAACGACGTCTTTTTACTATTCGGTGTACCTCGTGTTATCATTATGGATAATGGTAAGCAATTTCGATCGAAGGAATTCCTCAAATTATGCTCCACGTATAAAGTTAAACCTGCGTTTACTTCATTTTATCACCCCCAGGCAAACCCTACCGAACGAGTCAATAGGGTGTTGAAAACAATGCTCACTTCTTATGTAGCCGACTCGCAGAGATCCTGGGATAAAATCCTCCCTCAAATTTCTTGTGCACTCCGCACTGCGGTTCATGAAGCTACCGGACATAGCCCCTACTTCATTAATTTTGGGCGGGAGATGTTGTTGTCAGGTGATTGTCATAGGGTCCGATTGGACAGCCCTGAAACTGACACTTCCGATGGAAAGAAACTAGCCGACCGCTCTCATCATTTTACGAAGCTGTATGAGGATGTCCAATCACGCTTACAGAAGGCTTATACCAAGTCTAAAACTCGATATGATCTTCGTCGCCGTGTACTCAATTATTCTCCTAATCAGCTTGTATGGCGAAAAAATTTTGTTTTGTCGGATGCCACGAAATATTTTTCGGCTAAATTAGCAGACAAGTACGTAGGTCCCTTTATGATACATAAGAAGGTAGCGCAAGATAATTATCAGCTGAAGAGCTTAGAAGGTGAAATACTCACTGGCACTTGGAGCAGCCAACACCTTAAGGAACATCCCGAAATCGACCCTGGTTAGAAATCATTAAAGAGTATTCTATCGGTCCCGTATTTTGTTCTGACCCTCGCATTAGATACGGCTTACGATCTATTGTTCTTTGGATATTTCCGTTTTCTTTCTTTTGTATCTCTCTCATATCACTGGGAGCCATCTTCGGTGGTGAAGAGAATTGTCGGTTACATTCCTTATCAATTCCGAATAGGAAATTTTAGTTGCCACGAAAATTTCCTCGACAGGTAAGAGGGGGAATTGTTACGGTTTATTTTTGCAATCTGCAATTTATTTAAAATCTAAATCATTTTATTTCCTTATTATCATTTTTGTTCGCAATTTATGGAACTCTTAGGCATTGCTGGTTGATTATTGTCAGGAATATTAATTTTTATATTTTTATACATTTGGGCATGTGCAAGTTTGAGCTAACTCGCAGATTTGAGCGAAGTGATTCATTCTGTTCCTTGATCGTCGCTGTAGTCATATCTCAGTGTCTGGTTATTATTTATCATATTGTTTAGTTTATTGTTGGATAAAGTTTAACGTGCCCGTTATTTGGGGATTTCAACTGAGAAAAATAATTGAGAAATATTTGTTCCCGCGGAAAATTGTTCCGGATTTATTGCACTGCGATCATTGAAAAACAACTTAGCCGCCCACCATCTCAGGTATTTACTTTTATTGTTGATTAGCCCAGTTGTAGTATCTATAAAGTATTTTGGTAGTAATATTTTGATCATTGTTAATTTACAATCAGTAAAAGTAACTTTTAAGGCGCTACTGTAGGTGTCCCATTCAGCGCGAAAAACGGTGTTACAATATTTCGTTTCTTGCCTCTATTATTTAAGCTTGTACATTGATATTTTAAAAATAAATTCTTGGATAGTACTTCAACACTGCTACACAGAGATAAATGTAAAATTGTTAATAGAATTTGAATAATTAAATGGTAAAAGTGCCAAATTTGCCTTATATTATACCTATGTTATATTGAATTGACTAAACATTTTAAGAATTTTCTCTCTGTAGCAGTGTGGTGAATGAAGTAAAGAATCGTTTGCCCCAAAGAAAATTTATTAAATTACTTTAGTAAACTAATAATTCGAAATATTAAATTAATAAATTTAGTTCTACTTTTTCATAAGAGATGCCGCTAAACGCAGTCGATGCCTGCATCGCCACCCCTTTATATTCGTAGATCGAGTAGGGGTATTAATTTCGAAGAATTAGAAAAGTGAATGAATGATTAAAAAGTATAAAAATATTTTCATTCGTTCACGAAACATGTTATCTCTCTCATTTCGCTTTTACACTTTGAGTGGGGGAATAGTTACGGTCCAACCCCCTAGCTACCTCACCCCTTACACTTGCAAAACCTTAGATGGTTTGGGATTGCTACATTACAGCCTTAACTTAATCATCGACCTGGCAATGCTAATTGAGTTCTCCTTTCAGGCTTTTATTTTATTGTATTTACTTTTCTACCACTATCGATATTAATTCGATCTCGATCCGATTTATTGGATGCTTATGGTTGGATTGGGTTGTTGAGCCCTTATTTTTGGTGGATACACATTTTAGTGGAGGATTTTTGGGGAGAATTGGATGACCGGTACCTCGTGTTTCAAGCGGAAATTGTTCGACGCCATTTTGGAACTCGTCACACACTACGTCACTACCGCACACTACGTCACTCCGACGTCATCAGCTCTCCAAACACATGCAGATAAGCTCTATTTTGATTTTCTTTCTTTGTTGTTATTTTTAAATATTTTTTTGAATTGATTTTTGAATGTTATGTTATTTAATTACATTTATTTACGCTTATGTTATTATTTTATATGTACTAGCTAACGCGAGTCTCAGAATTTTTTTATGAGAGATACTCATTTAGGGATTGTTTCGGTTTAGGAAGGGTTAGGACTGAATTTAACTTATTTCGACGCTTGTTACGCTCGCATTACCCTGATTGGTCGACCAACCACCCGTATTGCGCCTATTTTTGCGTATTATATTTAAAGTCTAAGCTATCTAAACATTCGAAGTCCTCGCTCGTTCGTGCGCCACGCATCCCCTATTTGGTACAGTTTATTCACTTATTAGTATTACCTTTCGTTTATATCTCGCATGAGTTATATAATTCATTCAGAAAAGTTGTTTATATAAAGAATTTCGATTTCAAACTTTATTTACATATTCGACAACATAATCACAAAATATTAAATGTAATACCACAAATATTTAATATATCCTACATTTTAATTTCAAACGGAGCTTTATTTGTTTTTTTGAGTTACCTACTATTATCTTTTGATTATCCTTCACAGACTCGTATTTTCGTGGTTGTATACTAGGTTTCCTTTTTTAACAACAACCACGTGGCGCCCTATTATAATTTATACTATTTCATTATTTGAACCACCCCCTTCTCCACTGTCTAAAAGCTGGCGGCCGCATTCACTGTCATCTTGGATGCGTAAGAGCTACAATAATACACGACTGTGTGGTGCGCGTAGCAACTGGAAGATCACTATTTTAGGATCTATTTTATCGCGGCAGGATATGCTATATTATAAGAGTTGTCCTAACGGTACTTCCAAACATTCATCTGATTCCTGTTTATTACATTTATAAATCTACGAATAGAGGATGTTCTTGTCTTAATTTCTCTCATATTAAAAGCCAGAAAATATTTTTTATTCAGTGTACCTATACTTTCCGACTGTGTGGTTTGATTTGATAATATCTTCACAAAATTTTGATAACTTTGCTATACCTCCGTCGGAAATTTAGAATTCTTCAAAATATTATAATAAGAAAACCGTTCGCGTCAACTTCTACGGTGAACATTAATGAGTTGATAAAAAATATTAACACGTTGAACGCTAATGTGGTGCATCGCAAATCTGACTCCAGTATATCTTCATCACCGGTAACAGAAGGAGACCTCGAGAAGGCAATGAACGAAGTGTATGACGACATGACGAGAACTTTGGTGATGAAGAATAAATTGTACCTCCCAAAAAGAAGCGTGTGGAACGCCTACCATTATCATCACTGGAGTCGAAGCCGCAAGTAATCTTGTCGTCGCCGGAATCGAAGACTGAAGAGCCATACGCCCAACAGCTAGTGTGCAGCGATGACGATGAGACCCAGGACATCGTGGATATACCAGATTGTCCGATGGTATCTGACTGGGTTATAGGGAATATAGACCGTATCACCGGAGATGCAGAAACTACAAACATCACATTGACGCCTAATAGAGACGTAGCCGACAACAATAACCACCTACAGGGAAAAACACGGACTCCTCTAGGTAGTATGCGGAGGGTGTTAATTATTTAAAAAGAACAAAGTTCAGTCATGTGGATATGAACAGAATATGCAGCTTTGTTCAGTATTTTACTGAAACTAATTTAATTAATAATGATCTCAAAATAAAGGCTGAGAAATCATCTTTTATTATTTTTGAATATAATAATACAATTGACATTGAGTTAGATAATGTTAAATTAATTAATGTTATAAAGAGCTACGCCATTTATATCAATTCAGACACCTCTTATCCTCGCAAGTTAAATTACGGTTAGTCAATACATTAATTTTACCGTTATTTCATTACTATACTTGTATTTATGTACCCATTAAACTCAATCAGAAAAACATAGAATAATTTTGTTTCAGAATGCTTGTCTTTGTTATGTTATTGTATTCATAAATATGATGAGTTTATTTAACTGAATAATTTACTTATATATACTTATAATATTGTTTGTTGGTTTTTCTATTAATAAATAAACAAATAAACATTAATAATAACTTTAGGCCAAAAGGGATTTGTTGGAATTTGGACAGGGAGTCAAAGGAAATCAATTTTCCATTGTCTACCGTTTCAACTATATTATAGTCATCCTCAGAGAGTCATAAACGATCCGACAATATTATTACAAGTTAGGATTTTTTTATAATTACAATGTAAAGTCTTAAAAAAAACAGTTAACAATGTAAAAATTTAATTTTTTTTAGATGAAGTAAATTCAAGTGTTTCAGTATTTTTTATAAAGTTTTTTTCAAAAATAGATCACAAAAAACAAGTAATTACGGTAGTTGAAAGGCGAATCTGTTTGAAATTACTTTGCCAGTATATATCTTTAAGGGAAGTTATCAAAATTGTATGAAGATTGTACTCTATTATTGAGAACATTAGTAACAAATATAAAAATGAGAAGTAGTTGAAAAATATTTGCCGCGGGGGGCGTAAGTAAATTTTAAATCAGCAGAATGAACGATTTATTGAGTGTTAAATGAAATTAAATTCTAAAATACCTCGGAATAAATTAACATTAATAATATCTAAATTTTTTGGGGGATATATTGGAACATGTACATTGCTAATGTACTATTTGCAAAGGCGAGTCTCTTTATACTATTTTGTTTGGTATTATAGGGCTCGCTTTTCACTATAACACCATTAATACCATAATTTCTTAAAGTTCTTCGAATAGTCTTTGTTCCAATAGACCATTAAAAAATTTCAGATATTCATAACGTTAATTTATTCAGGGGATTTTTAGGATGTAATATCATTTAACGTTCAAAATATCGTTCATTCTGCTGATTTACAATTTTTTTACGGTCTCCACGGGAAATATTTTTCTACTAGTCCTCATTTTTATATTTACTTATAAGGTCCTTAACATTTGAGTGCGATCTTCGTTCAATTTCGACAACCTCCCTTAAAGATTTACACTGGCAAAGTATTTTCAATCACATTCGCCTGTGACCTATTTTTGAAAAAACCTTATACAAAATACTGAAACAAATGATAATAATTGCAATCATAGATGTTTTAAATTTATAAATTTAAATATTGACTTGTTTTATGTAAGATTTCATAAGTGTACGAATAATTTTGTGTACTTATTTCTTGTATACATTTTGTTTTTATTTAATTTACGTAAGAAAAATAAAACATTTTTCATAATTGGCTATTGCGTTTTATTGCTGGAATAAGAGAGAATATGATCCCGTCAGTAATACGAGGGGGTGTTGATAAATACTTAGCCTACCATATAAAACGCCACAATAATTCAAAATTTTATTTATTCAACATAATCTCCTTTAAGACTTACACATTTAACACAACGTTTATAAAATAATTGTAAACCCTCTAAAAAAAATTCTTTGTCTTGGTCTGCAAACCACTCCTCAGCGGCACGTATGGCTTCATCATTTGTGGAAAATCTTTTACCTTTCAAGTGTTTTTTAAGATTTGGGAATAAATAATAATCTGATGGTGCTAAATCCGGAGAATATGGCGGATGGTTAACCAATTCAAAACCAATTTCATGAATTTTGCGCATTGCAATCAAGGACTTGTGAGCAGGAGCATTGTCTTGTAAAAAGAGAACACCTTTGGTAAGTTTTCCGCGGCGCTTTTCCACAATTTTCTTGCGTAATTTAGATAGCAACTCAGCATAATATGTTCCCGTGATAGTTCTGCCCTGTTCCAAATAATCTGTCAGAATTATCCCATCTTTGTCCCAGAAAACTGAAGCAAGAATCTTACCAACGGATTTTTGAACACGGATTTTTTTTGGTCGTGGAGAACCGGAATGCTTCCACTCTTTCGATTGCTCTTTAGTCTCTGGGTCATAATGATGAATCCACGTTTCATCCATAGTAACAAGCCGATCCAAAAATGTTGAGGAGTCTGCTTCAAAACTACGGCAAATTTCCTTCGACGTTGTCAAACGAAAACGCTTCTGATCAGCATTCAAGCATCTTGGAATCCATTTGGCCGAAAGTTTTCTCATATCCAAGTCGTGATGAACAATATGAAATACACGTTCATAGGAAATGTTCAATGCTTCCGCTATACGTTTCAGCCCAATACGTCGATCTGCTAAAATCATATCATGGACAGAATCAATGTTTTCCGAAGTGGTCACAGAAATTGGTCTTCCAGCGCGGTGCTCATCTTTAACATCTGATCTTCCTCTCTTAAATTCCGCAACCCAGTTTTTAATAGTTGCATATGAAGGACACTGATCACCTAAAGTGTCTGTTATATCAGCAAAAATTTCTTTGCCGGATAATCCTTTCAAAAATAAATATTTAATAACTGACCGCAACTCAACTTTTTCAAATTCTAGCTTTTTCGCAAACATGCCGTTTTCAAAAATTCACAGTTTAATCACCGTTCACCTTATAGATGTCAAACTTTGTCAACTTATTTATAAAACATCATAGTTGTAACCATAGCAACCATATTCACTTTCAGATATTGGAACCATCCAAGGCTAACTATATATCAATACCCCCTCGTATGTCAATATTATTTTTGAAAGTACTCTATTTTTCACTTTTTAAATAGAAAACTTAGGTGTACCTACGAATAATTCTGTGAGCCACTGCATATAATAAAATTAAATAAATTCAAAAAATATACTTTTAATGTAAAATATTAAAATTGTAGGCTATGAATTTTTATGTTTATATTTGTTTATGTAATTGTTATAATTATTATGATTGATGAAAAGAAGAAACGTCGAATAAATTATTCTAAACGTATAATTTGTTGTTGTTTATGATATGCTATTATGTAATGTAATGTAACACATTTAATGTAACAAAATTATTATATACCTGAGACTAAGGCTATGTTTCCATCAAAATTTGTCAATTTCAACTTAAAAGTTTAAACTTATTTGTAAGTATTATAAAAACAAACATTTTTGGCTTTCATAAAATATAAATGTACATTTTAGTATCCCCTGATGAAGTAGCAAAACAAGCTACGAATATTGGACTTTAATAAAAATTAACAAAATATCTACATGAATTTTTAACATAATTCCTGCCATACGTCCGCCTCGAAATTCATGAACATATTTTATCATATAATTTGTTATTTATTTCGAAGTCAGTTGCATTTTATTAGAAGGTATTCAATTATCAGAAGTGGAATAAGCCAGAAATAAGATTTTGTTAAATAATTTCAAAATGAATGAAGATAGTTCTAAAGTGAATAGTGATGGTAATTTTGATAATACTGCTAATATGTCGATTATTAATATCGAGGAAATCATTGCGGCTACAACGCGTGGTGTTTTACAATCCAGAAAACTACCAGAAGAAAGGCAAATGTCACTTAGTTTTTCTGACATCGGCTCACAAATTCTTTAATTTTCTGGAGACTCAGACGATGACATCTCCATATGGATTAATCGAATTGATGAAATTCGTGCAGCATATGAAATTAGTGAAAAAGTCATCAAAGTTCTTGCCACAAAACAACTAAGAAGCCGTGCGAAGGACTGGTATGAGTATTCGCCGGGTATGATTTGTAAAACCTGGGATGAATTAAAGAAAGAAATGAAGATGCTTTTTTGTAATTATGAAAGGCATGTAACTCTCATCAGAAAAATGGAATCCAGAAGCCAAAAAAGGAGAAAAGTTTTCTGCATATTTCTATGATAAACTAAAATTCTCCAATAAACTGAACTTATCAAAGCCAGATATCATACAATACATGATTGAAGGTATTGACAATTATGTGTTACGAACCCAAGCAATTGCTGCTAGACACGACAAAATAAGTGATTTTTTAGAATATATGAATATAATTTCGCAAAATGAAATCAGACGCCCTGCTCAAGATATCACCAAGAAGAATGTCACCCGACGTTCAACAGGTTCAATTACTCAAAAAGCAGCAAATATAAATTAGAATACAAGAAAATTAACGGAATTTTTTTCTGTACGGCACGAGACCGGAAGTATCTGTTTATTGTTTATTCTAACGCAGGTCAGGATGCTACAACCACTTGAAAAAATAACATTTCCTAGACGATGCGTCGGTTTACGTGTGAACTGTTTACAAATCAGTATCTTTGGGAAAGGATAAAGACAAAGAAGTTATTATGCCTCCAAGTGAGATAGAATATTAAAAATATTCTAGAAGCTTCCACGATCACGTGCTCGGATCATGGACTACCCCCGAACTATCATAGTTCTGAAGGAGTGAAGAGGGATATTTTTGTATATAACCCGAGTCCAAATCTGTACTCGAGGAGTCTAATCCAGGACTCCACGTATGCTTGGCTTGTCCGAGGTATGTTTTCCTGGGCTCCTTGACTCCACTTCTCTACATCCCCTATCCTCCCCACTAAGACCGTCTATGAGTAGCACGAGGCTGATGTCTGGCACCTAGACGACCTGGTGGACCCTCTGAACCCGCTGTCGTGATTAGCATGAGGCTGATGTCTGGCACCTCGATAGTTTATCCTCTCCACTAAGACTGTCTATGAGAAGCACGAGGCTGACGTCTGGCACCTAGACGATCTAGTGGATCCTCTGAAACTGTCTCCGTATTTATTACCAAATCCTATGAAATTCCGGTCAATTATGTCGGTGTTCGGACAAGCCAGGTATGTGTTATTTGTATTGTTTTATACAATGATATCATATTTTTATTAAATATAGCCGATCTGATATTGACTAACTAACAATTGTAAATCTGGGTATCTGCCACAAATCAAACTATCAATAATTATTTGATCGCTTTGACTGTGAGTCCGACGTGGCCGGTTTATTTGACCGAGAGCACTTGTGACCGGGAGAACCGTGAGCTCAAGGGCCAGGCATTGCGATTCAGACCATACCAAATATAAACAATTTCCCTCTGACAAACCAGAGCGCCCTATAAACGAAAGAACCAACAAATATAATCTATACAAACCAGCATACATACAATTGCAGTTGTGAGCAACAATATCAGTCTGGATCTCAGTCATACAATTTTACCAAATATGTTTATAATAAATTTTTGGGACGACCATTATGAATAAAATGCAAGTTTTATATATTTGTCAATTTGTCTCTCTACCTGGGGTTTTGGCTGTGGTTTCCCCCAGGTTTTTAAGGTGAATGCCGGAGAGAATAATATTCCACAGCACTTTACGAATTTCTTAATTATAAATAAATGCACAAGATAGATATTTTGTCTGTCTTTTGGGGTCAATATCATTCTTTTATTTTATCAAATACCTGTCCAGATTCCTCCACTCTTAACAGCTACTCTGTATTACGACGATGAAGGTTTACTTATTTAAATAAACACAACGTAGGGTAAGTTAAACCTTCCACTAGACGATCTTTAGTTAAAATATAATTGTATGTACGGTAGAGGTGGTATGTACTGTTACAATCACCCCAATTCTGTAAATAAGTTGCTAGCACTTAGTAACGTTACTAACAATTTTAACCAATAGAAATATTTGTAAAAGCTTTCATTTTCATATTTTATTTAGTGTCTACTATTTTGAATGGCTAATGATGTTAGTAACGTTGCTAAGAGATAGTAACTTCCTTACAGAATTGGGGTAATTGTCTCGAATGTTTATCTATTTAACATTTTTCCATTTCAACGGTATGTATTCATCTTTTATTGTGTTTTACTAACGAAATTGTTTAAAATACAAAAAATTGTTTCTAATATATTTATATATTTTTTTCTATAATGTTCATAATATCTTTTATATGTTTCACTTGAATGTACTTAATTCTAAAAATTTTTTTTTACATTGTTAACTGTGTTTTTTATGACTTTACATTGTAATTGTAAAAAAATCTTAATTTGTAGCTTTATAGGATCGTTTATGACTTTCTGAGGATAACTATAATTTAGTTGAAACGTTAGACAATGGAAAATTGATTTCTTTTGACTCCCTGTCCAAATTCCGACAACTCCCTTTTGGCTTAATATTCAAAAATTGACAAATAATATATCAACGAATATCATCATTACTACTATATTCATTTAAAGAATATTTTTATCATAGTCTCTAAAATCTAGAAGTTGCTAAACAAAATGCTGGGATAAAAAAAATTTTGAACAATTAAATAGAAGTGATGCATTTAAAGTTCTGCCATTTCGCGAAGTCTTCGTATTACCAGTCGCTTGAGTAGCGATAGTCATAATACGGATAGAGTTTTCTGTAGTTCTAGAGGCGACACTAGATTCTCTGGATCCGTTGACTCCAGCACACTTGTTAATCTCTGCAGGCCTCTTTACTTCTCCTAATTTACTATCATCTGTTTTTGTCTGGAAACATTCTAACGGGCACACCATTTTTACTGGTCGCAATAGTTGATGTTGTGTCTGTACACGTGCTAGTCACACTTTATTGTCCTTGCTTTTTAAAAGTTCAATTACTCTACCTAACGCCCAGTCAAGTCTTTTAGTGGTATCACTACTTATTAAAACTATTTCGTTCATAGTCATAGTGAGATTTTTTTGCATTTTTTTATTTCCATAACCTAAACATGACATTTTGAGAATAACACAATTAAATTGACAGATGTAAACAACTGTTATTTACCTAGACTCATGACATACGTGATAAGGTCTTAGAGTTATTTTTAGTGTTAATTTTTTGTATTGGCTAGTTTCGCACACATGATCAGAAATACAGAAGTTCAATTGGATATTTTTGTAGACTAATTTTTATTTTGCGTATGATAATTTCTGTGCTTTATGCGTGCTGTGTATTTTGGTTTATTACACCTGATGCTGTGGGTATCTGCTGCTCAGAAAATTTCAGTTTGTTCTTTTTCGTATTTTCTTCAGTATTATACGGAACAAAGTCTTCGGCAGTAAGTAAGAAGCCCTCTATAAGCTTGTACTTTTATTTTTTAAAATTTTATTAATTGTTTGAGTCTTAATTTCAGTGTGTCATCTGACTGGCTAGAAAGTTCGGAAGATCTTTGCCATATTTTTAACAGTTCTTCTGGCAGGTATGACTTTACCAGGGGGAGAGCATTGCTAATTAAGTAACATTGTCAACACCTAGCGATTCTAGTACTCTTAATTGAGCTTCTAATTTATCGTATAATATAGAAATATTAATACTTTTAGTAGTCATTTCATTCAAACGAGATCCTCTTTGTGTAGTGCAGTATAGGGAAAGCTGTCGACCACACCTCTGGCCCTCGTCTTAAAAACAGTAGCTTGTTTAAAATAATGAAATTTATCGTCAGCGATGTCGCCGCCATTTTTACTGCAGCAATTTAAAAATTTCTTCCGCGCCAGAAATGTCTATTTTGTAGTCTTTAATAAATTACTGAAATTCATTGGCTACTATTGTAAACGCATTACGAAGTACCTCACGTTTTTCTTTCAAGATATCCATGATTGGAAAAAGTATCAAAGTCTATAAAAATAACTATCAGACGGGTCCTATCACGGTCGATAACAGTTTCAAATTCACAACTTCTTGGAATGCAATTGTAACAGGTACGGTCACCTAAGACGAAAGGTAGTACCTAACATATGGGGTTAAATTTAAGTGTTTTACTTGCCTCAGAAATAATTCACTAAATATATTAATGAAAAATTTTCATACAAGACAAGGGTAACGATAGTCGCTGCCAACAGTATAATTTTATTTAGAAGTCTGCCGTGATAGAACCAGACATGGGATTGTTAATTATGATAACATTCAGTTTACTATATAGTAAAATTTATGTAAGATAATACGACTCGTATATACCAAATTTACAATCAATAATTAAAACTACTTACAAATTTACCCCACAATGAGAGAGCCTTTTCACACAGTAAAACAACTGATTGACCTTAGTGAAATAGTCAATGACACACATTGGGATTTCTTAGTGAAATAAATCCGAAGATATGTCTGCATTCAGTCAAGAGTCTGAAAAAGAGAGTCTACAACAAGAGAATGAGTTTCGAACTCTAAAGCATTTAATGGTAAAAATTCTTCTGATCCCCTAATTATGAACTATCCTACAAATTACCCAACTATTTATGTCTACCGACAACACCAAGTACTGGACATGGACAGTTATTTCTTCGATACATAATCCAAAATGCTAGCCTCAAATAATTACATACATGGTTCGAAAATAAATGTAGTTTTTATTCAAAAAAAGGAACATATATTAAAAATTATACAAATACAACCAATACTGACAATAAACATTAATAATAACTAAGTACTCAAAAGTTGACAAATAATATATCAACAAAAATCATCTCGTATTTTTTCATGACTACTTTATTCATTAATTTATGAATATTTTTTTTTATAATAGCTGTCTGTAACAACCATTAACTGTATATTAGTCACAAACTCCGATAAGAGTTAGTCTCAAATTTATTCCTCTTCTTAATTCCCCGAAATGTGTAACTCCAGTGCCAATTCAGAATAGTTACATACAAAAGCGACACTCCGTGTCGGTATCGTTCATGTTACCCTATTCAGTTTTATTACCTTGGAGCATTGTGTAGATCTTTAAATTGGTTGCCTTCCCCTATCTCTCTGTAAGATGTGACGAAACTTTCCGATTTTAAACAATGAGCCCTTTAAATTTGTTGGCTTTCCCCATCTCTCTCTAATTTTCTTTTCTCTGTCTTACTGTAGCTTATAAATATATTCTGTGGCTACAGTCCAAGTCGGACATTGGCCTCCTCCAATTTCTGCCTGTACTTCTCTCTGTCTATGGATGTTGTTTTCCAATTACTTATTCCTAGTTTCCTTGGGTCTTGTGCTACTCCATTTTCCCATCTTTTTCTAGGTGTACCCTTTGGTCTTGTTCCATGCCATTTACCTTGATATGCTCTTTTTGGATTCCTGAAGTCTTCCATTCTTATGACGTGTCCTGCCCATCGTAGTCTTTATCCTTACAAACTCTGCGACAGGTACGTCTTCGTATTCCTGATATAATTCGTGGTTATATCTACAACTCCACCCGTCTTCTTGTTTGTCAGGTCCCAATATTTTCCGTAGTATCTTTCTTTCAAAGATATTGATTGTTTCCGCTGTCTTTTTTGTAATTATCCAGGTTTCACATCCGTAGCATAAAATAGGTCTTTTAATGGTCGTGTAAATTTTCATGTTTGTTTTCCTATGCACATCTGTAGAATTAAAGGTGGATAGCAAGGCATAGTGGGACTTGTTAGCTAACATTATTTACTCCGAGGTAGATGAAATTCTGATCGATTTCGATGTTTTCTTCTTCGATCTCTAAAGTATCTGCTGTTTGTGTACGTCTAGTTTGTCTCAGCATTTTTGTTTTTTCCATATTAATGGATAATCCTACTTCTTCGGATTTTATCTTTATTTCCGTGAATAGTTCTTCAGTCGCATCTTTTCTCCGAGCCATCACATTAATATCATCTGCGTATGCAGCTATTTGTATTGCTTTGTTGGACAATTGGTTGGTGCTGCTTTCTGGTAGCCTTCTGATTACGTTCTCTAGTACGAGGTTGAAGAGTAATGGTGCCAGCCCATCTCCTTGCTTCATACCCCGTGTGATGGTTATCGGGTCAGTTAGTTGATTATGTACCCTTATTTGTGTTTGGGTAAGTTGCACTGTAATTTCTGTTAACCTTATCAATTTTTCAGGTATGCAAAATTAATAAGGCAATTACGGCAATGATTATATATATATATATATATATATATATATATATATATATATATATATATAAGTTATATTTATTTGGTTCGCCGGAAAGTTTTTAAAAACAAATTTTATTATTATGAGGTTAAGATTATATTCATTAATCTTACAACAAATGTTACAAAAATTACAATTACAATTCTAATACAATTTGGACATAGATTCGACCATGAATTATGACTGACTAACTCTACATTACATGTTACAGTATTTATATTATTTGTGGAAAGGTGTCGGGTTGTTTCCTGTGGGAACAGCAACCTCAGCAGGATGGACCGTGGTAACTCCTCCCTCATTAAAATTGGGCTTCATCGGGAAGCTTCAGCGTTGTTGAAGGGGGTGAAGTTCTTGATTGAAGTTCAATGTCGTTGGCCTTGGGTTGTCTTGTTGCAGGTGTGATGAATCTTTTCTTCACGTACACTGCGATTAGGGTTGCAGCACTGGCTATGATGATACCGTAGAGTCCCCAAACAGGGTAGTTGATGGTATCTTCTTCCTCGAAGGGGTTGTTGTAGTACTGGATGTCGTTTATTCTATTCGTCAGCTTCAGTTCTTTAACATTGTTTAACTGAATTGCCATTTTTGGAATTTGGGTATAATTGATGTGAATCTTGAAATTTTCGATTATTATTGGTTTGCCAAATGATCCTTGTTTGAAACTTAGTGCTTCGTTTTGAATTTTTAATTTACATTGATCTTCTTTGATTAGGAATATCCCTTGGAGATTTTTAATGTTGTCTCCGTGATCGCATTCTGTTTTTAATGTTTCTGGATGTGTGAATACTCCAATGTATTGATTTATATCATCCAAATATTCGATGTGGTTTCTTTTTACGTTGAGTTTCACCAGGCGGCAATTTTCTATTTTATTTTCTAATATGAAGTTCGCTTCGCAGGAATCTTCGTGGATTTCTTTGATGTGATTTGGACATTGGTAAGTATTTCCACCATTGCGGGTGCATATATCACATAAGGATCTTATTTGACCATTATCAGACATTAATATAAATTCGTGATTTGGAATTATTGTTACAAACTCAGAGTTATGTTTTGTTGGGATCGGAATTAAATGAATAAGTTCGAATTGTGTGTTATAGTTTATAGGGATTTCAATGAAGTATATAATTTTGCTGTCATGTAATTTACAATTGACTGAAATAAGATTTTCTATATTTGGCATGTTTTCTGGAGTTATTTTAAATGGAAGTTCGTCTTTGTAAAATTTTGAAATTTTAGTTAATTCTTCGAACAAATCATGTGTTTTAATAATGTTTGGGTGCATTGTATGCAATTTACAAAAGGTTAATGAATTCTCAATATCTTGTAGTGTACTTAATGTCATTGAATATAAAATATCTAATTGATTATAAATATCTTTGATCAATAATTTGTCATGATTTTCGACTCCGGTGATAACGATTTGTAAAAGTTGTTCTATTTTTGTTTTCAAAATATTTTCATTTTGTTTGATTGTATCGATAGTTTTGTTAAAATATTTTATCATTTGAGTATTCACAGAATATTCGTGATTAATTTGATCAATTAGGTTCAATTGATTTCTTTCCAAATGTTTTAAAATTTTATTGTATCGCTTATTATCTTCTGCGTCTAAATTTCCTGTTATCGATTTTATAACGGTACCTAATCCATTAAATATGCCTCGTCTGGTTCTTGAATGTATAGATAGGTGGCTTAATTTTTCATTAATTTTGTTTTTTATATACCCAATAATTTTATTGTTATTTTCAAAGTCATCCGTTATATTTTTGTCTTCTTTGATTGTGTGTATAAGGTGTGAGTATTGTTTATTTAGGTTGTCATATTGCTTTATTATCGGTTCCAGATCGTAGTAGTGTACTAGTGTGTGTTGTGTTCTTTGCAATTTAGCATTTCCAAGATTGATTGTTAATAGTCCTGGATTGTATGTAATGTTTTTAGTTATTACTCCGTATGAATACGGGAAGAAGAGGGACCTGGAATTGCGGAATATTTATTAATTATTTTTCTAGGCCTTTTTATATTAGAAAGGTGAATTTTTGATTGTTTTTTGTCATTATCTGTGTTGATTTCTGCTGTTTTTAAGTCTTTATTAACGGTTTTAATTATTTCTTTTTTGAATTTTGGATTCTTAGTTTTATTAACTTTTTGTTTGTTATGAACAAAAACTGTTTTAGGTATAGTAGGTAATTCTTCGCGATTTTTGTTTAATTTGGAAATAGTTTTGATTTTATTTTCTTGTAATTTATCGTTAATAGTTTTGTATATCAGTTCTGATTTTTCTTTGTGTTTAGAAATATAATCTTGTGTTAATTTTTGTTCGATGTCTATATCCAATGGGGAATTTGTTTCAAAATGACCGTTGATAATTTCAACTGGTTTCAGATTAGTGGTGCTATGATTTGTGTTGTTATATGCCAAAATAGCGTAATTTACTTTGTCTTCTATTGGTTCATTTTTGAAATTATCCTGGAGATTAAATAACCGTATATGTTCTATTAGTGTTGAATGAAAGCGTTCTATTAAACCGTTCGAATTTGGATATTGCGAGCAAATGAAGTGCATATCGATTTTGTGTAGGGTTAAAAGTTCTCTTATGACGGTGTTTTTAAATTCGAGTCCATTGTCTGATATAATTAATTTTGGGGTACCATGATGCGAAAAGAAATTTATTAGTTTATTAGCAATTTCGACGGCATTAGTGGATTTGACTCTATATGCTTGTGCATATTTGGAGAATGCGTCTATAATTGTGAGAAATTTTGTATTTTCCAGTGTTAGGGTGTCTACATGTAGTGTTTGTAGGGGTTTGTCAGGAGTGGGTGTAATGTTTAGTTTTGGTTTGATGGGATCTCTTTCATATTTAGCAGCCAAACAAATTTCGCATTTATTAATGAAGTCTGTGATTGTTTTTAGTTGATTCGGCCAGTAATATCGTTTTTTAATTTCGTTATGTACTTCGGTAATTCCACGATGATTAGTTTTACCTTCGTGAAATTTTATTATAGTGTGTGAAATTTCATCTTCATCTTCTACGTCTATTAATTTTGTGTTACATTTAATAAATTTTAATTGGGAATTTTTGAAGTATTTTTGAAGTACGTTACTAAATTGTTCATATATAGGTGATTCAAAATAAAGGTAGTATCGAATGTTGGGTATGATGTATTCTTTAATAAAATTTACAATATCTTTTGCGAAGTTTATTTCTGAAATCTGTACGTATAATCTCATTTTATCTACATGAAATTTCTTTATTTTTGGTTTTGTTGGTGAGTGCTTTACTAATGATATGAAGAGTTGATTTTTTCCAAAATTTACTGGGGATTCTGATATGGTTATGCCTACTATAGGGTTTTCGGGGTTGGAATGGATAGTTTGGTCAGTTTCTGGGTCTATTTGTTCGTCATCGTCAGCTTGAACGATTAATGATTGTTTGTCCATGTCAGTATTACAGATTTCGTTGAAATCTTCAATGAGATCAAAAAGGCTTTGCGATTCAGGATTTAGTGTGTTCACGTTTAGTTCTATTCGAGATAGGGCATCTGCGTTTGTATTGAGGGAACCTTTTTTATGAATTACTTCGTAATCAAATTCTTCAAGTTTAGTCCTCCATCTCATTAATTTGGAATGTGGGTCTTTTAGTGTATGTAAGTATTGAAGAGGTTTGTGATCTGTCAAAATTTTGAATTTTCTACCATAAAGGTAGGGTCTAAAATATTTAGTTGCCCAAACTACGGCCAAGAGTTCTTTTTCGGTAGTGTCATATTTTAGTTCGGTATCGTTCAAAGTTCTGCTCGCGTAAGCAATAGGAAGGTCTGATCCGATAGGGCCTTGAGATAGTACGGCACCTATAGCGTATTTACTTGCGTCTGTCGTTAAGTTAAAGGGTTTTGTAAAGTCTGGGTATTGCAGTATTGGTTCGTTCATCAGTAAATTTTTACAAGTGTTAAAACAATCAATGTATTCGGGGTCATTATATTTTATTGTTGCATCTTTCTTTAAACATTTCGTTAATGGTTTGGTAAGTTGAGCAAAGTTTTTAATGAATTTTCGATAGTATCCTAAAAGTCCTAAAAATGCTTTAATTTGCTTTGTCGTCTTAGGTAAAGGGTAGTTTTTAATTGCATAAATTTTGTCGGGATTTGGTTTTACTCCTTCGGGGGTCACTACATGTCCGAGGTATGCAACTTCTGTCCGTAAAAATTCTGATTTGTCCAGCTGTATTTTTAGGTTTGCCTGTTTTAATCTATTAAAAACTGTTCGTAAATTTTGAATATGTTCCTGAAGGGATGTACTGAAAATAATGACGTCGTCAAGGTAAACAAGACAAATTTCGTTAGCTAAATTTCGAAGAACGTTATCCATTACTCTCTGGAAAGTAGCGGGTGCGTTCTTGAGCCCAAATGGCATTCTCAAAAATTCGTAATGTCCGTTTTCTGTGCTGAAGGCAGTTTTTTGAATATCTGATTCGTTCATCTCAATTTGATGAAAGCCAGATGCGAGATCTAAAGTCGAAAAGTATTGGCATCTACCTAATTTATCCAGCAATGAGTTTATGTTTGGTATCGGGTATTTATCGTCTATTGTCTTGTCATTCAGTTTTCTATAGTCAATAACCAGTCTCCACTTCTTTTTTCCTGAAGCGTCTAATTTTTTTGGGACGACCCATACTGGGGATGACCAGGGTGAATGAGAAGGACGGATGATGTTTTGTTCGAGCATTTTGTTGATTTGGGAGTGGACTTCTTTTCGGAATATTTCGGGATATCGATAGGTTTTGGTGTAAACAGGTAATTCATCTTTCGTGCGGATAGAGTGTTTAATTTCATTTGTAAATGATAACGGCTTATCTTCGGTGTGAAGGATCTCAGAGAACTCAGTCAGCAGTTTTGTTATCTCGCGTTTCTCTTCCTCGTTCATATGTTCCGTTCTTATTTTATCCATGTTAAATTTATTTGGTATTTCGTTTTGAGAATAATTTAGATTGTTTATTTCGAAGTGGTTTAATTCTTGTACTTGTACACAATTTACAGAGTCTATGATTTCTTCATTTTGTCCTAAATTTATAATTGGGTAAATAATTTTATAATTTTGAATTTTTGCAATTCCTTCTGGGATTAATAAATTATTGAATTTAGTTTCTTGTATTAACACTTCGCCATTTTCGATATTATTTACAAATATTTCTCCTATTTTTTCAGATCTAGGAGGAATTTTTATATAGTTTGATTTTGGAATAATTTTGTGATAGTGAATTTTGATTTCTTGATTAGGTGTGATAATTTTATCAGTTGTCAAATTAATATTTGCGCCTAATATTTTTAAATTATCCAATCCTAAAAGTATATCGAAATTTCTATGGAAATTAAATAGATGATATTTTAGGAGTGTGTCTGGTGAATTAAATAATTTTGAAGCGGGAATTACAATACTAGCATTTTCTAAAGAAGTTCCGTGAGCTGTGGTGATTTGAAATGGATCATTTTGAATTTTATTTTTATAGTATTTATTGGCTATATCTGGGTTAATGAACGACCGTGTACTTGCTGTATCTATCAAAGCTTTTAAATTTAGTTCTGGTAAGATAATAAATGGTAATTCGCTGTAGTTGTGAATTACATTCATTAGTTCGATATTGGTTCCGAGGCTATTATCGGAAAAAAATCGTTTTCTTCGTTTTGATCTGGATGAGTTACGAAATACTCTGAATTTGGTTCGTCTTGTGTATAATACTCGCAAATTTGTTCGTTATCCGGTTCTATGTATTCTTCTGTCTCCGTGTTAAACAGTTCTTCCGCAATATAATGAGGTTTATTTTGGGAGTGGAAGAATTGTTGTGGACGATAAGGAACAGCTGATGGGTGAGGTGTCGTTGACTGTTTAGTAGAGATGCTCATAGGAGTTGGTTTGTTTGGTTTAAAATTGGGATTTGATCTGAACACATTGGATTGGGATTGATTCGGTTTATTATATTGATTGTAAGATGATTGGTTGTTAAAAGGTTTAGTATATTGTTGATTAGGAAAAAATTGTTTGTTCTGTGGTTTAAAGGTTTGGTTTGTTGGAGGCAGAGGTCTGTACGTTATTTGTGGATGTTGAATTTGTCTGTATTGGGTGTGGGTGTTCTGTTTTGGTTTATTATGTTGTATGTGATGTGTGCTGTTTTTGTTTTGAACGTGTGTACGATTGTATGTCTCTAATTGAAAGTCATTTGTTAACATATTCAGTGCTGTGTTCATGTCTTTCGGGTCTTTCGTTCTCATAAGAGTTCCTAGTGGCTCTTTGAGACCGCGGAGTAATATTCTCAGGGTGTATTTTTGAAAATATTCTATTAGGACAGGTTTAGCCGCTTCGGTACAGTGTGTACTAATGTATGAGATTTGCAGGTTTAAAAGGTCTTGTACACGATTATAAAATTCAAAGGCTGATTCGTTACCTTGTCGTAATTCTGTAATTTCGATATTTAGGGTATACAAGTCGCGTTTGTCGGAATAAGCATTCAACAGTGCTTGTTTCAAATCTTCCCACTTGGTTATGGTGGTACTTGCTATATTTACTGCAGCATCGCCTTTTATTTTGGCAATGATGCTAGACATCAGAAATTCATTTTGAAAATCTGTGAGATCTATCAAATTATAAAATTTTTTAACTAACTTTTCACAAATTTCAATAAATCTAGATAAAAGTTTGCTATCACCGTAAAAGTCTGGAATCATGTCCAAATAGTGTTTTTCTAATTTTGGTGTAGCCATGTTTGTATTAATTTCGTTTAAGCTATTTATGTAATCTGAGTCAGGGAGTTCTTGTCTGGTGGTTTGTATTTCCAAATCAGAATCTGAGTCCGAATGGTATTGATAATTATGTGACATATGTTACTCACAATAATAGAAGTATCTTGTCCATAGATCTGTTGCTCTGTATTCGTCAGGGCCTGGTTCTGCACCTCGCGATGTTCGTTCGGAGTTGCTTCGATTTGGACGCCTTCTGGTTGTTTCTTTCACCTTCCGGTTCTTTTCGGTTGATCGTTGATACGAAAACGGTTTCACTATTCGCGGAAATCGCCCGAAAAATCCGTTACGACTGCGCCAGTTATATTTATTTGGTTCGCCGGAAAGTTTTTAAAAACAAATTTTATTATTATGAGGTTAAGATTATATTCATTAATCTTACAACAAATGTTACAAAAATTACAATTACAATTCTAATACAATTTGGACATAGATTCGACCATGAATTATGACTGACTAACTCTACATTACATGTTACAGTATTTATATTATTTGTGGAAAGGTGTCGGGTTGTTTCCTGTGGGAACAGCAACCTCAGCAGGATGGACCGTGGTAACTTATATATATTTAAGTTTTCTTGTATCATATTTCTACATTTAATGTAGTTTTTCTCTAAATTTTTAGTTTGTTTAGACACTCTACCGGATAGAGTTTTGGCTTAGCGTTCGCTGATTTAATAGCCAGAGTGTAACGCGTTTATCTTATTTTTGGGTGTTCGAATTATCTTTATTTATTTTTTTGATCGCAGAAACCGTCGTGTTTTACTAGATTCTATCTCTGAAACGTTGTTTCGCGGTCTAAACCAACTCGTATCATTCTTTATTACTTTATCTGCTTTTTTCTTTATTTTTTCTAGCTTGGCCAGCTATTTTCTAGTTCTTTTTCATTTCGTTAATATTGTTGTACCTAAAATTGTTAGAATAATTTGTAATTTCTTTATTGTAAATATTTTTTTGTAATTAATTACAGTGCATTTTATAAGACGTACAATTTTAGTAACTTAGAGTTGTAAATTATTATTCACTTATTTTAGTTTGCAAAATTTTTTACTAGTACTAGTCTATTTAGTTTCTGCCTAATTTTTTATAGTTTTATATTTCCTCCTGGTCCTGGATTGATCGAGGTTTGTTGGATTTGGAGATCTTCGTTCTGGCCCTCAGTGACTCACAGCGGCTTGCACAATCACGCCCGCAGTATAGCTATTTCGCTGTTCTGGGTGACATACATCCAGTCAGACAACCCGCAAACACGCAGTCAAGCTACACCATATACACACAATCAAGCTACACCACAACACAGTCAGCTACACCAACCCGCAGTCAAAGACCATCTGCACTGTACACTAAACCATGCTTACTGAAACACGTTACAACTCACTGCACCAGAAGCTGAGTCACATTCAACACAACCCGTACCTACTGCTGATACCACACCTACACGGCTGAGGTTTATTTCAACGACTCCATTCCGACGGCCCGATTAATTCCAGACCCATCGATATTCTGTACCCTATTTTCTTAAGATAAGTATTTTGTTATAGGCAGTTTACTTTATATTTTTCTTTTTTTGCACTGTAAGAAATCAATCTAAACTAACCTCTATAGTGTGTTATGTCCACTATTTTTCCCTTCGACATAACTGGCACCCTTATTCCCTTGAACCCACGACCTAGCGCAACCACGACCCAATCTGAGCTGCCGAAGTAAGTGTGTGACGCATAGTTTCTTATTTATCTATTATCTAAGCTAAGCCTTAGCTGGTTTTTACCGTAGGTGCACGAAACCACGTTTTTTGTGAAAAATAAAATTATTAAATTACACTACATTTAGTATTAGTATTTATAAAAAAGTTTTACATATGTTTGACTCGTGAGTTTTTCAAACATCACGATTTGATTTTTAACTGTTTTGTTACAATTTTCGACAAATGTATTTACAGCACATTAACAATGTATAAAATGACTTTGACTCCCTGAGGAAAACCCATGTGGGGTCGAAACCGGTAGGAGAGGAAATGAAATTTTATCCCATTGACTGAATTCCAGTAGTTTTCTTTCCCTTCATCAATTGACCAGTCAAGAAAAATCCGTCTACCATTAATTTGTTTTGTTTGAGAATATAGTGGTCTCACGATGCTTTTTTGTATTACAAAAATAAGATTAAAAATTTTACTTACAAAGTTATTGTTTAATGTTTTACGGACATAACTAGGTCGCTGATTCCTCGTAGATCTGAAGATGTGGTTAGAAATAGAATGGCAGCAAATCTTTGGCGACGTGGACCAAGGATAGCACAGCAAGTACTCTGATGATGAGGACGTGATCTCCTTTGGAGCAGCAATTTGCCAGTCTCTATTTGGTGGGTTAAAGATGGGCCTAGGTTAGGCCCTGACGGGTCGTGGTTAGACCTTGGTAGGCTTTATAAAGCCATGTAGAAAATTAGGATAAATGTTGTAAAAGTAACACAAATGTATTTGTTGATATTACAATTATATCGACGTATCCTACCGACTGCGCCAATATTTGGATTTAAAATATTTAAAATATATATATATATATATATATATATATATATATATATATATATATATATAATGCAGTTACAAATGTTAATACAACAGTATTTAGAAGAGGAATGAACAGCTTATTTTTACTTACAAGGGTTTATATTACATTGCTAGACAAAGTGGAAAAGTATATATATATATATATATATATATATATATATATATATATATATATATATATATATATATAATATTATCATACCCTACCATAACGAATTTTTTTTAAAAATGCATCTGAAGTTTTATATTAATTTGATATATGACAATAGTAAGAGTGCCATGACGGAAAAAACGGAATACAAGTCATTTTTTAACCTGGAATTAGAGTACCTTGTCAGAAACAAGTTAATAAAAGTATAATGAATAAAATAAAATAATTTATAATTTTTACTTTAATATTTAATTATGAAGAAATATTAACAAAGTTTAAATGAAATTTTACTCCCATAAATTTATAAGTACTATTCAAAATTGCCTCCATTTTCATTTATACATAACTGTACTCTATGAAATAAACTGTTTCTAACTAATTTTAATTTTCTTCCGTCAATATTGTGCAAAATATTTTGAATGCTGTTTTTTAATTCTTCTAGATTCTGATGCATAGTATCGTAGACTTTATCTTTTAAATAACCCCATAAGAAAAAGTCTAAAGGATTTAAACCGGGTGATCTTGCAGACCATGCAATGGGTCCTTTGGTAGCAATCCAATGATTTGGAAAAGTTTCATTCAGATAAGCGATTACTTGACGAGAATTATGGGCCGCTGCTCCATTCTGTTGAAAGTGTAGATCTCTAACTACAGCTAATGGCTGATCATTCAATACATCTTCAAGACTGTTTCTTAAAATTTCTAACTAACGATTGCTAGTTAGGGTACCTTCAAACTATAAAAAAATTCACTATTGTGCAAAATAGCACACCATACATTTATGTAAATTTTCTTTAAAAACTTTTTTCAATTACCATAATAGGATTATCGGTACTCCAATAATGTTTATTTTTTACATTAAACATACCATTATTTGAAAAATTTGCTTCATCCGTCCAAATAATACATTTTAAAATATCAATTCCTTCATTAAAAATTAAATGGCAAAATTGAAGTCTCCGGTCGTAGTCTTTAGGTTGCAAGTGCTTAATTTTATGAAATTTGTATGGCTTATTTTATGCACTGTTCCTACACTTAATCTGCATTCATCAGAAGCCATTCATATAGAAGCCGTTGGGTTGGCTTCAAAATATGTCAGCACATATATTTCATTATTTTCATTTACATATCTTTTGGGTTTATTTATAAATGCAGTAGTATTACCGCATAATAATATATCAAGTTTTTCAAATCCGATCATTAGTTCCAGAGATAAATCGTTTAAAAAAAATTAAGTAGTCTTAAACAAATTATTTCTAATATTGCTAAACTATCTCAATTTTCTCGATTTTTTTAAATACATTAAAACAAGTTAATACATCGTTGAAAAGAGGAAAAAATGGCGGTTTCTATTTATTTTATTAAAATAATTATAGGTTGCCATTTGAAAAATAAAAGTTGATAGTCCTATCTTGTAAACCTGACTTTATAAAAAATATCTACATCTGCCATCAAATAGTATATGATAAAATTTTTATATAAGCCATTTTTTTCTATTACTTACAATAAAAAAGTTAAAGGGGGTGGCGTCTTCCCAGACTCACCATATATATATATATTAATATTATATTATTGTAGAGCCTAAATTAATAATAAGAATAACTTGTGTATATTCTGTACACGTATATACTCAAAGGTAAAGATCAAGAGGTAGAAATTCTTTATTATATTACTAAGGTTTTCTCTTGCACCTACTTAATAATAATATAAAGAATACTAATAAACCCTAGACATAAAAAGAGTTTTGTAGTTAGCGAATGGTAATCCACTCCTAAAACCATTCATAAAATATTGTAATTCTGCTAAATTTAATACCCTTTCTTATACCTTTATATATATTTAAATGGATTACAATATAGAAATAAATTTTATGAGATTACAATTTACTAATAAATATGATAATGAAATATTAACTTTCTGAACTTTTACTACATTGAAAAATATTATTGAATTCTCATTAAATCATTGTTTTGTAATTAACTCCTTTGAAACTTACAAGGGCAATAAAAATGGTAATTATTGATATATAATTCCTCTTTCAGTACGCACATATTTTTCAAGATGCTGGTCAGTTCGAAAATATTAATATTTTTCATTGTAATGCATTATACTAACTGTCAAAATTTCTCATGGAATTATGAAGAGCAAGATAACAATGAACTTATTAAATGCGTTGTAAATTTATCTAATAAAGTACATAACCATTTTTTCGTAATAATTTCTGCAATTAAGTTGAATATTCCTAGTATATGGGAAATTAAAAACAGTAGAATATTATTTGAAGTGAAGAACAAAGCAAAATTAATTTCAAAATGGACATTTTTTGACAGAATTATACTATTTGTTAATACAGTGGATCAGTTTCATAATTGGCTAAAACAACTAAAATATTTATATTCATGGAATCCAAAAGCTAAATTTATTGTTACTATTCCTAAGGATCAAAATATAACAAAAATATTTGAACATGCCTGGGAATACTTTGTGTTGAACATTAATATTCTGGTATACAATGATGATAATATAAATATATATACATACTTTCCTTATTCTGATGGGAACTGCAAACCTAACCTTAAATCGAAAATTTTGTTTAGTTGTACTGACATACCAAAGAATGTTTATCCTAAAAAAATACCGAATAATTTGCAGGGCTGTAATTTAAAAATAAAACCAGTTAAAATGCCTCCCTATATATTGAATTGGGATGCAGATCGAAATGATCCATCAAAAGCTGGTTTGGAAGTTACAATGATAGAACAATTCTCCAGAAAACTCAATTTTTCTGTCACATATCTTACTCATAATTATGCAACATGGGGTTCAAGATTCCCAAACAGAACTTACAATTCCATTTATAATGACACAATACATAAAAAAGTTGATATAATCGCAGGAATGGTGTCAATGAATGTAGATTTCTTTGATGATTTTGACATGTCTGCACCGTACTTAATGGATAAATCAGTTTGGTGGGTTCCGAAAGCGAAAAAACTTCCCAGATGGCAAAATGCTGTAAGAATTTTTGATATCACTTTACTTTTACTATTGTGCGCTAGTTTTGTAATTTGTGTATTATTTTGGTTTGCAATTGGAACAAGAAACGAGAAATCAAGTTATTATAAAGACATAACTGGTAGTTTTATATCAAGTTGGCAAATATTATTAAACGGAACTGTTATTTCTCCTAAAAGCAACCCATCTAGATTGTTGTATTGCTTTTGGTCTATATTTAGTATGTTATTATACGCAGCATACCAGAGTAATTTGATATCAGTTTTAACACGAACGATCCATGAACAACAAATTACAAATGAAAAAGAGTTACTAGCTTCGAATTTAGGTTTAGGCATTGTACCGGCACAAGCAAGATTCTTTAGTAATCAAAGTGACCCGCTACATAGAAAAGTAGTGAATGATTTTATTGAATGTAACACAACAGAGTACTGCTTAAACAGAAGCGCTTTCGAAAGAAACATTGCAGTGTTTAGAAATAGACGTGCTACGATGTATTTGTCTAAAAAATATTACTTAGACTCCGAGGGACATACAATGCTATACTACTTCGAAACTGGCGTTTTGTCTTATCCGCACCTGGTTGCTCTTAAAGGTTATCCATTTATGAGTTTAATGAGTGATTTAATTCATCTGTATCAATCGAATGGCATTATGAAGAAATGGAACGACGATGTCACATTTACTAAACAGTATAGAGATAGTATTGAACCAAGTGCACTTGATTTTATTACTTATCTTTGGGCATTTTTAGTTTTTCTTTTAGGACTAAGTGTGTCTTTTGTGGTATTTTTATGTGAAATACTACTTAATAAATGTATAATGTATTGCAAACAATAAAAATAATTACCGTTTTCGTTTAGATGTTATGTGATATTCCTAATTTTTGTAATTACAAGTAAATCATAATAGGTTATTAACATTCCAAAAATATAATATGAATGGTAAGAGTCGAGTGAAGTTACGCCTAAAAATGTAAATTTTGGACAGAAAGATTTTTTATATGTCGTGATGTAAAGAAGGGGGAGGGGGAAGGGGCGACAAAATCTGATTTAAATGACCAGTCTAAATAGAATCTTTAGTAACAAAGGCCCCAGAGTAGGTTATTGACGAATACGACAATGGTATCCTCCACAATTTTTTATGAAACTTTATTTAATTTTAAATCGATGTGTAGTTTCAAAAAGTCTTAATTGTTATTTAATAAGTCGTAATGATTTTTCAAATATTCTGTGACGTTTGTTAATTTGATCATTAGTAAAATTTGTTGGTTTGTTTGATCTACTTATTTATTGGTTACTAAGTTTCATTATTTGTTTCCTTGTTTGTTAAAATTAAAGACAAACAGCGAATAAATCTTAAGATCTTCGCTTTTCTAAAATACTATTTTATTTAGTAAAAACGCTAATTATTTTTTATAAGATTTTTTTAAGGAGGAAAGCGGGGTGGTAGAAAGAACGGTTAATAAATTTTTGGTGGATCTATTGGAAAATAGACTATTCGAAAAAAATTAAGAAATTTTTGATTTTAGTGACCGTATAGTCATAAAGAACCCTTACATATCCCCAAACTATTATGTATCTGCCGCTGTTTTTCACTGTACTGGATAAATTGCAGTTATTAAACTCAGAATTTGGATTTATACAAACAAAAGATTTGCCATTCGACTCAACTAGGTACAATTTACTTTCATCCAAAAAATTGCCAATTTCCAAAAAACACCATCTGTACTAATGTACTATTTGCAGATGCGAGTATGTTCTAATAGATCATTAAAAAATTACAGATATTCATTATGCTAATTTATTCAGCAGATTTTTAGGTTTTAATGTCATTTAACGTTCAATATATCGTTTATTCTGTTGACTTACAATTTTTTTACGGCCTCCACGAGAAATATGTTTCTACTGGTCCTCATTTTTATATTTACTATAAGGTTCTCAACATTTGAGTGCGATCTTCGTACAACATGTTGTTTTTTGTTACCTGTTTTTGAAAAAACCTTATACAAAATACTCAAACAAATGATAATTACGCAATCATACATGTTTACAAATGTAAATATTGACTCGTTATATGTAAAATTTCTTAAGTGTACGAATAATTTCGTGTACCTATTTCTTGTATACGTTTTGATTTTATTTAATTTACGTAAGAAAAATGATACATTCTTCATAATTGGCTATTGCAATTTATTTCTGGAATAAGAGAGAATATGATCCCGTCAGTAATATGTCAATATTATTTTTGAAAGTACTCATTTTTCACTTTTTAAATAGAAAACTTAGGTGTACGAATAATTCTGTGAGCCACTATATATATATATATATATATATATATATATATATATATATATATATATATATATTCGTTGTTGTTACCTGGCATATACACTCACGGACAAAAATATTGCATTTTTTTTTAATCGTTCTGTAACATTTATGCACTTTTTAGTGCTAAATGTATTATTTTGAAGTGTCCTACGTATATTAGTATTGCTATACACTCACCTCGATATGTAAAAATGTTTAGATATGATGAATAAAAGTGAATTAGCATTATTTTACAGTTATGTCGACATCTGATAGTGTGCTTTTGTGAGTCAGCATGATTCCTCTTTTGTTTTACATTATCAGAGTGACATTTCTAGTGCAGTTTACTGTTGATTCTGAGTTTTCTGTTAGTAAAATGCCACATGTTAATGAATTAGTTGCTGTTAAAGTTGTTATGTTAGCTAACGAGGGTTGGAGACAAGAAGATTTTGCTCAAATGCTGAGAATGTATGTGTTGTAAAACGATACGAGGAGATTGAGGAATATAGAAGGCGACCTGCGATGAACATGAATGGAGCAGAACAGATGAGTCTCAAATACAATTGTGGAAGCCAGATGGACGTAATCGAGTCTACAGAAGAATTGGAGAACGATACCATGCATGTAATCTTGTACAAACCGTTAGCTTTGGTGGAGGTTCCATAATGCTATGAGGTGGCATTAGTTGGGGAGGTCGCACATCACTTCTTGAGGTTAATTTGAGGATGAATGCAAACTGGTACCTCCAAAACATCATTGAAGAACATGTTCTACCATATGTCGGCTTTATTGGGTATGACACATTTATTTTAATGCAGGATAATGCCCGGCCACATACAGCTGGAACAGTGCGCCAGTATCTTGAGTAAGTCGGGATTGAGTCATTAAATTGGCCTCCATTAAGTCCCGATTTAAACTCGATAGAGCACATATGAGACATTTTCAAACGTCACATACGAGCTCGAAATCCAGCCTATAATTCAATTGAAGCATTACGAAACGTAGCTCACGAAGAATGGAATACAATTTCGCAAGAAACCATTAGATATTTTCTGCGAACCATGTCCAGAAGAATGCAAGCTACAAGTACTGTTACTAATTTAACTTCATGTTAGCTAAAGAAGTTGTTATGTTGTCGTTATTGTTTTTTTTTTTTTCAATTAAGTGTTCTAGTTGAAACCGCTCTCTCTTATTCAGTCATCCACAAATCTGTTCTAACGCTTTGTAATGTATGGAAAATGGTACTAATATACGTAGCACTAAAAGTGCTTAAATTTTACAGAAAGATATTATATATATATATATATATATATATATATATATATATATATATATATACAATATTTTTGTCCGTGAGTGTATATATACAGGGTGGCCCAGTGAAAATTATCAGCTCAATTTTTGGCCACTTAAAATTAATTTTGCAAAAAACGCTCGAACACGTAAATTTTAATATAAAGGAGGACACCTAAATGGATTATTACCAATGGCATAACTGCACCTCAAATATTTTAAATGGAAAAGGGTGTCAAACATGACACAGTTCGAAAGGCCTTTCAATATCGGCGCACTCTCCATGTTCATCCGCCATCTTGTCAAGGTTAAATCGATTTAAAGTTACTCAGTGGTACCTTTAAGTTTTAGAGGTGACCGTTAGCGTTAGCGGCGGTGAAAATTGACACTAGAATACGATTTTTTAGAGGTCAGCTCTAAACTGCGCTAAAGGTAACCTTTAAGTTTTAACGTTGACAGCAGAATAGCACTCTTTGTGTTTTTTTTTAGAGTTCACATATGGAATCAAACAAGCACACGTTTTTTTGTTCCATTGTGTTCGTCTGTCTGTGTTTCTGTGCTTGTGAGTTGTACACCCGGTGAACAGCCGCAGATGGCTCGTATTGGTGTACTTAGTCCTTCCGTTGTGTATCGTTACCTGTGTTTTGTCATTTTCATTTCAGTTATATGCTTTATGTGCAAGACCAGGTCGTAAGTATACAGCCAACGTGAAACGAGCTAAGGCCAAAAACCTCCAATATTTTTGTGCCTTTTATAGTATGGACTGTAGCCAACCAGCCAGTGGGGTCAAGGACGTCAGGGAGCGATGGCGAGCCAGGGGCGGAAGCCATATCGCTGTCATCGAGGGGCGAGGGCGCCGAGACCGTCAGGTCAGTTGTTAGTGCCGTGAACATTGCTTTGATCGTAACCGGCGCACACCACCGGTCAATCTCGCAGGAGCAGAGCCGTGGACCGACGTCTAATGGAGCGATCCCAGCCGTCGTCTCGGCTCCCATCGTCGTCTCATCCCCCAACAACTAAACCGCCAGCAACCCACCCTCAACGAGAATACCCGGACGACGTCTGGGATTGAATCCCGGAGAACGCGTGGGAGCTGGTGCCGTTACACCAGCAAGCGAAACCGCGCGTGAGTATGCGTTTCCCCACACCCTCCGGATATCGCTGGGCCACTATCACGAATCCGCGGGCTAATTTGAGTGTCACCCTCACCCAGCCACCAGCGGTTCACCAAGCGGGCAAGGTGAAAAATGATTAGAGAGGTCGGGGTATTTTTAGGGAAATTTCGGGGGAACTGGGGCAAGAATTTTAATTTTTATTTTTTGTGGGATTTCATTTGGGGTTTTGCACTGTTTTTTTTTTTTAAGAAAAGGGGATGTGTGACGATGCTTAACAAAGTCATTTTATTTTAACAGTGTTTTGAACGTAAATTTGTAGTCAAATTTACCGAAGCTCTACCTTTCAAATATTTTAAAACTATTGCCTAGAATTTGTATTTGAATCAAGCCAAAGCGTAGTAATGGCAGAACAACATGACGTTTGATTTGTTTACATTGTGTTTTTTTGAAGTTGTTCTGCAAATTATCATTCTGATTTTCTTCATTCGAACACCATGGAATGTATGACAATGTTTTAAATAGTGTAGTGCCAAACACATCGCAGTGGGTTTTGTGAAAGTGAAGTTTGGAAAACATAACTACCGAACAACAATTTCGAATAATTCATCAATTATTGTTACATTACCATCCCTTAAAGAATTAATGATATATTCGGAGAAGATATAAATTTTATATAACAAAATGGAAAGCCTTCTCATTTTCAATCTTGTTACATAAGTCTTTGTTTATTTTGGGCTTTTTTTCTATAATGCTCTAAATTGTGCTTTTCGTGATATTTAAAATTATTAATAGTATAATTTTGTACTATTTAATGCTGTAATGTTCAAATTTTGTACTTAACTCCTTCAATTATTATAAAATACACTACCTTCACGTTGGCGTATTCATATTAGAATATTTTAAATTATTAACAACTATAATTTTTTGCTCATTTTGTGCTATTTATTACCGTAGTAATTTAATTTTGTGCTCATCCCCTTCAATTTTTATTAACAAAATAAAATGAAGAAGCTATCATTACATTGGCACATTTAGAATATAAAATTTAAAATTATTATTAGCTATAGTTTTGTGCTCATTTTGTGCTATTTATTGCTATAATGCACTAATTTTGTACTTTTGCATTCGAATTAGGCAATCGCGGAAGGTCAGCGTGCGAACTAGCGGAACAACTTGATGTTTGATTTGTTTAACTCGTTTTTTTGAAATTGTTCCGCAAACCAACGCTCGGATTTTGTTGATTCGAACACCATTGGATTCAAAAAAATGTTTTATTTACTGTAGTGCCGAACACGTCTCAGGACTTTGAAAAACATAACCATCGAACATGCGTGTGCGACGGAGTCAAAATTACTCGTTCGGTTAATTTCATGCGGCGAATTTAATCCGTATAGTTATTTTAAGCAATAGTAACAAATTTCTAACTTTTTGTATTGAATTATTTAAATGTTATTTATTTGTTGTATATGTTTTGTGACTAGATTCACCTATGAATACGGAGGAAAGGGGATAAACATTATAAAAACGTTCTCGTTGATCGATTTGTGGCTTTTTGAGTAAGTTTTTGGCCATATATAAATGTATCAAATAAAACAGCATTTTCTATAGTCATTTCAAAAGCAGAAAATGGACATTTGACCTCTATTATTTTATTCGTTCAAACCATTACATCAGGAGTAACACCAATTATATTCCGGACAAATAAATAGTCCACAAAGATTCACTGCTATATTTTCTTGTATCTCCATTATTTTGATTGCATCCTTTTCATATATTTTCCCATGATTAATTGATTATAAATTATCTAATTTATAATTATATAACAATATTTTTTTGTGCGTTTACGCATACATATGCGGTAAAAATTTGTTTCCTATGTATTTCCAACCAGTCACCGCAATCTCTTTGAAGACGAGTTGAAAATTCTATTTGTGTCCTTTTTTCTTTGATTTTTTTTAGTTTGTCTAAAATTAAATTACGTTTTTCGTCTTACAAGTCCGTAGGTAAATCTCTTTCACAATTTTTACCGTACTTTGGATCAAAAAAAATTTTTTACCCATCTTGTTGCATTTTTTTGTGAGATAGTTTATAAATTAATTTTTTTCAATTCTTAATTTTGTGTTTTCTTCTAATTTCTTTATTATTATTTTTGAATTTTTTCTATACATATATTTGTGTAACTCCGTATGACCTCTCTTAGTATTATAGGATAAAATGTAATTTATTTTTTGCCGCCCATAAATTTACCAACAATTGCATTAAATTGTACAGCAGCGTTGTTGTCAACATTATAAAGAACCTATAACTTGTAATTTTATTTTAGAACGAACAGATGTTGTAGAAGTATATGAAGCAGTCCGTTCTTTAAATGATTCCAATTGTCTCGATGTTTTCAACATTAGTAATAATTTCCTTAAAAATATTATTGACTATATTCTTGAGCCTTTAGTTTCATTATTTAACAAATGTATTCAAAACGGCATCTATCCCGAAATTTTGAAAAGAACTAAAGTTTTTCCTCTTCTCAAAAAGGGCGATCCAGATAAAGGAGATAAGTATAGATCCATTTCTATTATACCAGCGCTGTCCAAGATATTTGAAATAATATTCAAAAATAGACTTGTAAACTACATTGGTGGTAAAAAATTATTGAATAATAACCAATTTGGTTTTCGTCAGGGAAAGTCAACTACACAAGCAGTCTTAAACATTATTGACAAAACTGTAGAAGAGAAAAAACACATGGCACTTACACTTTGTGATCTGTCGAAAACTTTTGACTGTGTTTCGCATAATATTTTTCTAAGTAAACTAAAATTCTATGGAATTAATGCTTTAAGTCTGTTCCAATCGTACTTACAAAATAGAGCTTAAAATGTTTTCATTGATGGTAAACCTTCATCTGATTTTAGACTAGTCCAACATGGGGTTCCACAGGGGAGTATCCTTGGACCATTATTCTCTATAATTTATGTGAATAATTTTCCCGATTTTATGCAACCATGCGTCAGTTTTCTTTTTGCAGATGATACTACTATTATTACTGGTAATAGAAATATTGAAACTCTTACACAGAATTCTAAAAATAATTTATAAAAAGCTGAAATTTGGTTTTTATCTAATAATTTATTGGTCAATAAAAAAAAAACCCAGAAACTTATTGTTATTACTAATAGTGCTACAATCAAGGGAAACTGAGTTTTAATCTTAGGTATGTCAGTAAATGACACCTTAAATGACAAATCTCATGTTGTGACTATAAGTAAGAGGTTATCTAATGTACTTTTTCTGCTTAGAAGATTAAAACCCTTATTTGATGAAACAACGATAAAAACCGTGTATTTTTCATTGTTTCGTTCTATCATTTCCTATGGTATTTTATATTGGCGTAATTCGCCAAGTTCAATGCGAATTTTTATACTTCAAAAAACTTCAATTAGGATAATTTGCAACTTGCCGTCAAGAGATCATTGAAAACAATTTTTTATTAGTTTAAGAATAATGACAGTACTATCTTTGTTTATTTATTGTACGTTACAGGAAATTTACAGATCAAAAAATAATTATCATTGTAATACCGACGTTCATAATTATAGCACGAGATCAGCTAGTTTGCTCCGAAAGACTCGATTTAGACTTAAAAAATCCTTCAATAACAAAGTAAATGTAGATTTTTACAATATTCTTCCCAATAACATTAAATCTTTATTAGATATTAAAAAACTCAAACTTAAAACTAAATATTATTTAATTAAAAATGGATTCTACTCAATTGATGAGTATTTAAGTTCTAATTTTCTTGAAATTTAATGTGAAACTCAAAAATTAATTGTATTTAATGCATACGTATTTAACTATATTAATGTGTTATATCATTATGTTTTTTGACCTGCTGTAAACATTATTAATATATTGTAACACAGTTAAAGAGTAAACTAAACTAAACTAATTGTTTGTAACTAAATTCAATTTTACTTTGAAATTGAAAATAACAATAAGTTCCTGGGTTTTTTTTTTATTGACCAATAAATTATTAGATAAAAACCAAATTTCAGCTTTTTATAAATTATTTTTAGAATTCTGTGTAAGAGTTTCAATATTTCTATCACCAGTAATAATAGTAGTATCATCTGCAAAAAGAAAACTGACGCATGGTTGCATAAAATCGGGAAAATTATTCACATAAATTATAGAGAATAATGGTCCAAGGATACTCCCCTGTGGAACCCCATGTTGGACTAGTCTAAAATCAGATGAAGGTTTACCATCAATGAAAACATTTTAAGCTCTATTTTGTAAGTACGATTGGAACAGACTTAAAGCATTAATTCCATAGAATTTTAGTTTACTTAGAAAAATATTATGCGAAACACAGTCAAAAGTTTTCGACAGATCACAAAGTGTAAGTGCCATGTGTTTTTTCTCTTCTACAGTTTTGTCAATAATGTTTAAGACTGCTTGTGTAGTTGACTTTCCCTGACGAAAACCAAATTGGTTATTATTCAATAATTTTTTACCACCAATGTAGTTTACAAGTCTATTTTTGAATATTATTTCAAATATCTTGGACAGCGCTGGTATAATAGAAATGGATCTATACTTATCTCCTTTATCTGGATCGCCCTTTTTGAGAAGAGGAAAAACTTTAGTTCTTTTCAAAATTTCGGGATAGATGCCGTTTTGAATACATTTGTTAAATAATGAAACTAAAGGCTCAAGAATATAGTCAATAATATTTTTAAGGAAATTATTACTAATGTTGAAAACATCGAGACAATTGGAATCATTTAAAGAACGGACTGCTTCATATACTTCTACAACATCTGTTCGTTCTAAAATAAAATTACAAGTTATAGGTTCTTTATAATGTTGACAACAACGCTGCTGTACAATTTAATGCAATTGTTGGTAAATTTATGGGCGGCAAAAAATAAATTACATTTTATCCTATAATACTAAGAGAGGTCATACGGAGTTACACAAATATATGTATAGAAAAAATTCAAAAATAATAATAAAGAAATTAGAAGAAAACACAAAATTAAGAATTGAAAAAAATTAATTTATAAACTATCTCACAAAAAAATGCAACAAGATGGGTAAAAAATTTTTTTTGATCCAAAGTACGGTAAAAATTGTGAAAGAGATTTACCTACGGACTTGTAAGACGAAAAACGTAATTTAATTTTAGACAAACTAAAAAAAATCAAAGAAAAAAGGACACAAATAGAATTTTCAACTCGTCTTCAAAGAGATTGCGGTGACTGGTTGGAAATACATAGGAAACAAATTTTTACCGCATATGTATGCGTAAACGCACAAAAAAATATTGTTATATAATTATAAATTAGATAATTTATAATCAATTAATCATGGGAAAATATATGAAAAGGATGCAATCAAAATAATGGAGATACAAGAAAATATAGCAGTGAATCTTTGTGGACTATTTATTTGTCCGGAATATAATTGGTGTTACTCCTGATGTAATGGTTTGAACGAATAAAATAATAGAGGTCAAATGTCCATTTTCTGCTTTTGAAATGACTATAGAAAATGCTGTTTTATTTGATACATTTATATATGGCCAAAAACTTACTCAAAAAGCCACAAATCGATCAACGAGAACGTTTTTATAATGTTTATCCCCTTTCCTCCGTATTCATAGGTGAATCTAGTCACAAAACATATACAACAAATAAATAACATTTAAATAATTCAATACAAAAAGTTAGAAATTTGTTACTATTGCTTAAAATAACTATACGGATTAAATTCGCCGCATGAAATTAACCGAACGAGTAATTTTGACTCCGTCGCACACGCATGTTCGATGGTTATGTTTTTCAAAGTCCTGAGACGTGTTCGGCACTACAGTAAATAAAACATTTTTTTGAATCCAATGGTGTTCGAATCAACAAAATCCGAGCGTTGGTTTGCGGAATAATTTCAAAAAAACGAGTTAAACAAATCAAACATCAAGTTGTTCCGCTAGTTCGCACGCTGACCTTCCGCGATTGCCTAATTCGAATGCAAAAGTACAAAATTAGTGCATTATAGCAATAAATAGCACAAAATGAGCACAAAACTATAGCTAATAATAATTTTAAATTAAAATGTAGATTTTTACAATATTCTTCCCAATAACATTAAATCTTTATTAGATATTAAAAAACTCAAACTTAAAACTAAATATTATTTAATTAAAAATGGATTCTACTCAATTGATGAGTATTTAAGTTCTAATTTTCTTGAAATTTAATGTGAAACTCAAAAATTAATTGTATTTAATGCATACGTATTTAACTATATTAATGTGTTATATCATTATGTTTTTTGACCTGCTGTAAACATTATTAATATATTGTAACACAGTTAAAGAGTAAACTAAACTAAACTAATTGTTTGTAACTAAATTCAATTTTACTTTGAAATTGAGTTACAAACAATTAAATTATATAAGAGAAAATATTAGCATATAGTCGAGTTTAAGCATAGTTTCAGTTTGGAAAATTTAAAAATAATACATATTGCCAACAATTTGTTTGAACTGTACTATTTGAAAAGTTCCGAAATCAAGAGTGTCGTTTATGATGGTAAATAATTAATAAATAACCATCTGGATTTATTCTCTAATCTCTTTGTCATTTGTTTAAGCCTACTTGATTGCAGTTGTGCACACCTGATAACATTTGTTTTAAACAATATTTCTCTGGAACTAATGATCGGATTTGAAAAATAAAAAAAACTGTCGAAAAGAGAATTGAAAGGGCTTTCGAACTGTGTCATGTTTGACACCCTTTTCCATTTAAATTTTTTGATCTTCAGTCCATCCCCATTTTAGGGTTGAAGTTATGCCATTGGTACTAATCCATTCAGGTCCCCCTTTATACTAAAAGTGACGTATTCGAGCGTTTTTTACAAAATTGAAGTTAAGTGGACAAAAATTGCACTGATAATTTTCACTGGGCCATTTGTAAATATTTGTTAAAAATTTTGGGTTTTGCTCCATAAAAGGGTAGTAGTTTGTGTCCTGTCTTCTCTTGCAAAAATATTTGTCACAATTATTGTTGTCTCCAAATACATGTTTTACAGTATTTATTATATCCTTTTGAATTGAATTATTTGATAATACCTATAATTGTAGTTCGTAAAGGGATTTTTTTTTTCTTGTAACATCTTGTGAGCCTTTACGTTGTACGTTGTATTCTCACAAGTTTTATTTAAATTGATGTAGTATCGTCGAATTAAATAATTTTTGCATTTTTTTTTCGAGCGTTATATAGTGTGTTCGAAAGATAGGGGATAAAATTTGAAAAATATATTAATCAAACCAAAACAAGAAAATAATCCTAATATATCCATGTCCGGAAACGAACCATTTCTGAATAAAACACTCTTTTGTTGAATTTTTAATTTTATTTTTAGTAATGTTTTTTACTCTCAAAATTACAATAGTTGCGTTAATACTTGTAATTTGTTTAATCACGTTTTCTTAGCAACTGTCATAATGTCATCCTTGAACTTGTATGCAACATTCTAGACGTCTTCCAGTGGCGGACTGGGCCGCCGGGAGTCCGGGAACTTTCCCGGTAGGCCGGAGGTACCGAGGCCAGTCAATATTATCTGATATTTTTATTATGATAATAAATGAATTTTTTTATGTGTAAATTTTAACAAATATATTTATGCATGAGTGAATAAAAATACGAAATATTATCATCGTAGTAAGACGAATATGATGTGTCTTATGTACATACTTGTACCTGCGCGTGAACGATAGTGCCTGGCGGCCGGCGACCGGCGACTTTTTAGAATTACGAAGCGCATAATTCATATTTCCAGATAATCGGAATAGGAAGTAGTTCGTCAATGCGACATTTATGAATTTTGTTTTTTGGTAAGTATTTATTCGTATTCATTATTATTAGAAATATAATATTTATACATACATTATACAAAAACTGTTTTATTACTGAAAAATATTTATTTATGCTTTATTTTATTTTAAGGCTAATTATAAAAAAAAATTCAAATATGGAAAAAAGAAAATTTAAAGGATGTGCTCAAAAGGAGCGAGAAAAAAAAAACAAAAAAATATGCAACAAGCTGCAAAAACAAGTCTCAAAATAAATGATGTGTTTGCGTCAACTGTGGCTGGAGCTGCTGAAGTAGTGGCCTCATCATCTTCAACTTCGAGTTCGACTTGCGGGAACACAAAAAATATTGTTGACGTTGAACCCGAGGCATCCTCATCAACATCAATAAATTTAGTTGAATAAGAACTTTCCGAGAAGAATACAAGCGCCCTTAATTTTCAGTACCTACCTTTTCGTTATTTCAGTAAGCCTACTTTAGAAAATTTTGAAGATTTTTTTAACAAACATCCTTGTCAGCCGACTATTGATAATAATTAAAATTAACCATTTAAACCGAATTTAGTATTTTACAGAGAGAATGATAAAGTTAACAGACGATGGCTTTCATACTGTCAAGAAAAAAAAATCACTTTTTTGTACAGTTTGCCTCGCATACAGCAACAATGAAAGTACGTTTGCTTATGAAGGCATGAAAGATTGGAAGCATACACTGCAACGTATCAGGGAGCATGAGTCAAGCAAACTTCATAGCACATGTGTCGAAAATCATATGATGAAAGTAAAAAACAAAGATATTTTTAATTTAATATTTTCAAATGTAGCAACTATAAGACAGAAAAATACTCGTGAACGTAAAGAAATTTTTTAAAGGATTATTGATATAATTAAAGTAATTGGGAAGCGTGGATTAGCTTTTCGCGATCACAGGTTTGAATCTGCAGATACACTATCGTTAGATAACAAAGAAATAGATCATGGCAATTTTTTAGAAATAATTTTATTGTTAACAAAATATGACCTACTATTAAAATTACATTTATCTAAAGTTATCAGCAATAGTAAATCCCGAAAAGAAAAAGTTGGTGGTAGTTCAAAAGGTAGAGGGAACGTAATTACTTTATTATCGAAGTCAACAATTAATCATGTGATTGGTGGAATTAAAAAGTTAATTCAAATGAAAATATTATCTGAAATACAAAATGCAAGACTTTTTTCTTTGCAAATAGACACCACACAAGATATTAGTCAAACAGATCAATGTTCGGTGGAGTGCGGTACGTAACAACAGAAAAAATTCATGAACGTGTAATTGGTATATTAAGTTGTACTTCATCTACCGGGCAGGGCATATGCAATTTAATAACAAATTTTTTTTAAACTGTTGGGTTAGATATAAAAAATTGTATTGGGAACTCGACACATGGAGCTGCCAACATGAGAGGCCAGTATAATGGCTTTACATCCTGGCTCACTGAAGAAGCGCCAGGACAAATACATATCTGGTGTTATGCCCATGTTTTAAACCTGGTAATAACAGATACCACAAGTGCAGTTCTTGACGGTACTTCTCTTTTTCAATAACTTAATTCTTGCGCCGTATTTATAAGAGAATCTTATCAGCGGATGGAAGTATGGAAAAATACTAGTGAAAAAACGAGAATTCAGAGACTTAATATAATAGGTGAAACAAGACGGACAGCGAAAGAAGCAGCACTTAAAAAAATATTTGGTTCACTTAATGATAAGCAAAATTGTTTATATGTAGACTTGTTATTCACCTTAAACTCTGTGCTCACCAATTCACATTTTAATGCCCAGATTAGACACAATGCTTCTAATCTTATTGAAGCATTGCTAAAATATAAAACAATTTTAACGGCGCATATATATTTAACAATATTTGAATATACTGGACCATTATCAAGGTACCTACAAACTAGCAATCTAAACTATTTAACTGCATATAAAATGGTTACTAGTACACTAAATTCACTCAGAGATAAGTCGCGTGATTTTGATAATATTATGAATATTACAAATGAATTTATCGATTGGGCAAACAAGCGACTAGAAAATGAAAATTGTGAATTAATAGTGGAAGACAGAATTCCCGAAGAAAGAAGACGAAAACGAAAGCGGATGCCAGACGAAGAATGTGAAGATTATGTATTTGTAAATGTCAGAGAAGAATTCCGGGTGAAAGTGTATAACACAATTTTTGTTACAAGTATAAATTCGATCGAGAGACGATTTCAAACTAATGAAAAATTATTTGCTGATACATCAGTACTGGACCCTAAAAATTTTGAAGAGATTGGTTGTCCAGAAAACAGTCTGGAAATTTTAAGTTCATTGCTAATAAAGCATTGTAATACAGCATCTGCAGCTACATTAAGGGAAGAGTTAAGGGACTTAATAACAAAATGGGAGAATTTTAAAATATCTATGCAAGATATATATATAAAGTGGATGATGAATCCGATTCAGAATTGGTCAGGAGTGATATAAATTGTGCCACTACACAAACCTGCTGTAAGAATTGCATATCCTGTTGTTATAATTTATTATCAAAATATAATTTATATAGTAGTGCATATAGTAATATATATATGGCTTATAAGTTTATTCTGACGCTGTCGTTCACACAAGTTGCTTGTGCACGTAGCTTTTCAAAATTGAATATAATAAAAAATAGATTGAAAACCACATTGTCTCAAAATAATTAAGAAGCTTTAATGCTAATAAATATTGAAAAAGATATATTAGTAAATTTAAATAATGATCAAATTATTGATGCCGTGAATGAAAATGCTCCGGGAATAAAAAAGTTTTTAATGGTTCTTAAATTATTAAAATTTTTCGGAATAAAAATAAAATAATTTAATTCTTGTGATATAAATATCAATTTTATTTTATGTTGTTAATATATTTACGAGTATGTATTATATTTATATAGAATTATGTTTTATTTTTGTAGCTATGAAATATGGCTATTTGTTTGTTATTTTCTATTGCTTTTATAAAAGTAATTAATATGTTAAATTGTTTATTTATTTCAAATTCCTAATAGTCCTCCTTATTCTGTAAATCAGTGGTTAATTTTTAACCAATTGCTAAATGTTTTCTCCAATGAAAATAGGTAGCACTGGAGAAAATATCAAAACATCACTTATAATGTTTGTTTTTATTTGTCAAAAACTTTAACAACTGGTTAAAAATTAACTAATGAGTTACAAAAAAGGCCCCCTTTACTTTTTCATATTAATATATATATATATATATATATATATATATATATATATATATATATAGGGAAACTGTATTTCGTGGGAATGGCAGTCAGGAATCGGGCTAATAATTTTTACGTCTTTTTAAATTTTGACAGGTCACAGAAATTTATGTATACACCACATGGCGCAGTGTTCATACATAAATTTCTGTGACCTGTAATATTTTACAATATTATTATTTTAAAATTATAACAAAATCATTTTTAAAAATCAACAATGGTAATTACAACAATTTAAAAAATAGCCAAAAGAAAATATGTTTCATGGAGTCGACAATTTTCAAAATTATAACTCTAACAAAATTTGACCTGAAGAAGGAATAAAGAGATTCCGAAAGCTTGTCAAAATTTAAAAAGACGTAAAAATTATTAGCCCGATTCCTGACTGCCATTCCCACGAAATACAGTTTCCTTAACTAATTGCAGTCACAATTACCTTCAACTGATATGTTTGAAAAAGTGGAGACACCCTTTTATCTCGCTTATTATTACAGATACGTATCTTACTTAAGGAACATTATTTAATCAGTGTAAAATTTGTGATTAAGTTGTGTAGTAAATTTCATAGTTCCACTTCCGGTGTAACCGGAAGTAGTGTCAACTTAAAAATATTAAATACAACCTGTATGTTTTTTTCTTGTATTTGGATTGCATTTTTCTTTTTCTTTTCGACAATATCAAATATGATAGCATTTTCGTTATTCTATTGTTACAAAAAAATATTTTTCTAGTCCAAGTTTCAATCATTTTGAGATTTACGATTTTCTACTGCGGTAGGCTGTGATATTTATTTATTTATGGTTTTGTTTTAATGGTGACAGTTAACTAAGAATTAAACATTCTTTTATCATTAACTAATAAAAATAATTAAGAAATAGAATTTTTCACAGAAGAAACATAATCTGTATTTTTTATTTTTAAAATTCGTTTCAAATTAACAATAATTAAAATCATATACTAATATAGTTTTTATTTTACAAAATTTCAAACAATGCTTATGAAAACTAATAATAATTTATTCTACATGTGCTCCATTTACATCAATACATTTAAATGTTCGTTTCTTCAATTCCCGCATAACATTATAACGTTCCGCTTGGTTAATTGCTTGTACAGCAGTCCTAATTCTATTTTTTAGATCCTGTACATTACTTGGCCTATTTATGTACACTAAATTTTGTCCCCAAAAATAAAAATCTAAGGGAGTAAGATCTGGCGATCTAGCAGGCCAATGAATTGGTCCACAACGACCTATCCATTTTTGACCAAATCTATTGTTCAGCCAGTTTGTGACTGGTCGTGCAGAATGTCCAGGTGCTCCATCCAATTGAAAATATAATTTTGTTCTTAAAATTAGCGGTAAATCATCTAAATAATTTTCTAATTCTTCATTTAAAAAACGTAAAAATTCCGTGGCATTTAAATTGTTATCAAAAAATATTGGTCCAAATATTTTATTTCCTAATATTCCATACCAAACATTCACTCGAAAGGAATACTGATTTTTACTTTCTATTACCCAGTTAGGATTTCTTGCAGCCCAATGACGTAAATTCTGCGATGATACTACTTAATTTGTTGTAAAGGTTGCTTCGTCAGTAAAAAAAATGTTGAAATGAAAATTTAGAATTGTTCGAATTTTGTTTGACAACCACTGACAATATTGTAACCTTTGTTGGGGATCGTGTGCTTGAAGAGTATGTAAAAATTTAGGTTTAAATGGTCTAATTTTATTTTTCTTTAAAATTTTGTAAACTTGATATCTTGTAAGACCTGAATTTTCGGCTATCTTAGTAAGGCTTAATCTTGGATTAATTTCTACGTATGCCAAAATATCAATTCCTTGATTTACCTCAAAATGTTCTGCTTTGTTTCCTTTTTTTGAGACTGTGCCAAAATTTTTAAAATATTGGAAATTTTTTCCCACATTGGAATGATGCACTGTTCGGTTAGGATGTCTTCTATTGAACTCTGCTGAAGCTTCTCTATAACTTCTACTGTTGTCTCCAACTAGTAACACTATTTCAATTTTTTCTTGTGTCGTCAACTTCATTTTTAATAGTTTTTATTAATTAATGAAATAAGAATGTTTAATTCTTAGTTAACTGTCACTATTAAAACAAAAACATATAAATAAATAAATATCACAGCCTACCGCAGTAGATAATCGGACATCTCAAAATGATTGAAACTTGGACTAGAAAAATATTTTTTTGTAACAATAGAATAACGAAAATGCTATAATATTTGATATTGTCGAAAAGAGAATGAAAAATGCAATCCAAATACAAGAAAAAAACATACAGGTTGTATTTAAGATGACCCTACTTCCGGTTACACCGGAAGTGGAACCATGAAATTTATTACACAACTCAATCACAAACTTTTCACTGATTAAATAATGTTCTTTAAGTAAGATACGTATCTGCAATAATAAGCGAGATAAATGGGTGTCTCCACTTTTTCAAACACACTGTATATATATATATATATATATATATATATATATATATATATATATATATATATATATATATATATATATATACATATACTATTAGTAAAATGTTTACACTGTAATACTCGTATTATACCATCATTTGATTTATTTTGTAATATTTTGCCATAGTAACTAAAAGTGAAATTAGCTTCTAAGAGGCCGTTCACTGTCAAATTTCCGGGGCTGACTAAATTTCCTAGTCCGCCACTGACGTCTTCTCATGAATTGTCGAACACATTTGAATATTCCTGGTTTTAGTCTTATACTATTGCAATAGTCTATGATTCTTTAGCGCAAATCCTCTATGTTATTGATGGGCATCGAATAAACTAAGCTCTTTAAATGACACCAAAAATAAAAATCAAGCAGATTCAAGTCTGGTGAACGTGGAGGCCAAGTATTTGGACCACCTCTGGCTATCCACCGATCACGAAATAAATTTTGAAGATATTGTCTTACTTGGAGGTTAAATTGTGGAGGCGCCCCGTCGTGTATAAACCACATATGATGCCGTGTGAATAGTGAAACATTCTCCAATAAATTTGGTAAATCAGAAAATGTAGATACAAATGTCTCGTTAATCTGTTAGACAAAAAATAAGGTCCTATCAACTCATCGCCAACAATACCAGCCCATACATTGACAGTGAAATGCTGTTGATGTCTGCTTTGTATAAAACCATGAGGATTTTCTTCTGCCCATAGAAGGTTGTTCTGGAAGTTGATTATTCCATTTCTATGAAAACCGGCTTCATCAGTAAAAAGCAACAAATTCATAAAATTAGGATTAATAGCAATTTTCTGTGCTAACTATTGGGGAAAATCATATCTTGGGGCATAATCATTCGGAGACTTCTCCAGACTAACAAAAAAAATATATAAGAAGCACGTGTTTTAGACAGAGATCAGAATATTATGTATGTAATTATGTTTTCTTTGATGTTAAGTGTACCAAGGACGGAGTAAGGTGTCAGTACAGTAGTCTACCGCTAGGTTCGCTATCGCCTAGCGTCAGTTCATGCAGAAAATTGGAAGAAACACGCTTTAAAATATTCAATAGATTTCCCTTTAATATATTGATTTTTGGGATAAAACAGGTATCATTTGAAAGAAAAAAGTTTTATCTAGGTCCAAAAATTGATAGAAATTAAAAATTATATTGAAAAAGACCTAAAAATTGTGTTCAAATAATCATATTTTTCAATCAATAAAAAAAATATTATGAAAATAAAATTTTATAATATTTTAATTTGGGGGAATAAATTGATCCTTCTACTATTCAAAACTTCTTGAATTTCTTGTTTATGTCTAGAAATGCGAAAATTAGTGCTTATATTCCGAACTATGTTTTTCACTCGTTTTGATAAGGGTGATATATGCAGTTAATTGTTAACCGGACAGTTCCTTGTTTCTCCTAAGGACTTTGTAACATAGGGAAAGAATTGGAAGTTCTACATGTTTTCGTATTTATTTATTCATAAAATCTTACAATTAGGTTTCGATCAAATAATAAATAATGCACAATATTTTTCTTATATAAGGGTATTAAAAACTGTTAGATATTTTCCTGAACCCATAATTAACTACTCCTATGTTAAAAACTATCCAAATTATAATTCCCATGGTAATTATCTGAATAATTCTATTGATATACACCATTCTCTGGTAGTGTTTCTTTGCGTTGGGAAGCGAGGCCTCAGATTCTTTGAGCAAGTATTTTCTAACTCCCTTGATTGCGTCGACTACGAATTTCTCAAGGTCGTAATCCGCGAAATCGTAGTCCCAATCGTCTTTGTCTTGTTGATGGATGCGGTTCTGAAGAGCCTGTAGGTTGTCGTTATGATATTTCCATTCGTTTATCATGAAGTATCGTAGAGCCAACTGCGCCACAAATATTTTCTTTTGGATTTTCATTAACCTGAAATGGAAATAAAACTCTTTACAATCATATTAGAGACTGGTTTTAAAAATTTCATGCTTATTTTGTGCTTTTTTAATTTTCAGTGTTTTTTTTTCTCTATATTTTTTTCTAAAAGCACCATCCTTCCTTATTGTTTCTGTATTCTGTATAAAATTCAGTAAATATTTTCTGTGTAACAAGACTTAATTGAGATTTGAAATTGGTATAGTATTCTAAAGGAAATCACGCAGATATATTTCATCAAATTGCGAAGTCACGTTCGCATAGTCATACAGTAATTCGGTTCGCTAATAGAAAATATAAATTTGATATTCGTGTTATATTGAAGTTAACAGCGTTAATTTCGTGATCAATGTTATCAATATCATATTGTAAAGAATACTATTATTCTGGTTACCAGACGTCCCAATTTTGTTACAAAAATAAAAAAAATATGTATATATTAAAATTGGAAATACTCGTCAATTCTAGACATTTAATTTGTGAATTTGTTTTCGATTATGCGAGTTCCAGTCAAGTTTGATGATCGCCGAAGTGCAAAACTAGTAAGCAATGCGGCGAAGAATTGTAAAAATACTGATAAATAATTTGTTTTTGTTATTTTTATAAACGGTACAATCGGGTTTATGATCAATCGAATTTCAGTACATATGTCATGAAATATAAAAACTAACTACTATAGCTTCTCATTACATTAATAAAGAGTAAACATTAATTTGCAATAATATAGTTTTTAGCAATTAAATGTTTTGGAGAAGGAATATGTGATGTCAGTATGGTAAAATCATGGAAGAAGACAGGTAAACTGTCTCTTTCGCTATCTATCTATCTTCTTTCACGATTCTAACACGCTGACGTTACAATGTCCCTTCCCTAAATTTTTAATGATTATTTTAGAGTATACTACGAATAACGAATCGATTTAAAAATACGGATATTTTATTTTTTTGTCTAGTATCATGCAATGTAAACATTCACAAAGCCCATTAGTCAAAATATATTGTGACATGACTTTAGTTAATTCATCCTTTTATAATAATTATGCTCTGATCTTACTGGTAATTTTTGACGAACAAATTTTGAATCTGGTAACGATAAATGTTTTTTTTTTATGGTATTGTCCGGATTTCAAATTTTGCAAATCTAGCAATCATTACAAGACACTATTCAATATTGTAAAAAATGATAATCTGGTACATTATGAAATTTAATATTTTGAAACATACAACAGAGAAAAATGTTTTTTATGAGAATTAAAATACCTTCATTGTCGCCAAACTGACTAAATTAATTAAATAATTGAAAAATTATTCACATTTCCTGGTTAAACTTATGAATATTTTATTCGTTATTCGACATTTATTTTTGTGCATTTTGTATCTATAGTTGGTATAACTTATTGTTCATAGATATTATCAGAAATCAGTTCTAGAAAGCATATGCATTTTATTCTCCAGTTATATTTTGTGGGTCCTCATCACGTAAATAATTTATTATGAAGTAAGGTAATGTTTTGACATTAAAAAAAAAAACAGAAAATGTGGGATGACTCCATTCCCTTCATATTTTATAAATAAATTTCGTGCTCTTTTATAAGTTTTATGGATAATTTTTCATGCATTATACATGATTTTCTCCTAATTTTTTTTTTTTTTGCTTTTAGAAGACAGTTTCTTAACTATGATTCTTAAACAGCGCTTTGGGAACGGGACAGATCGTGAAAAATTTTTGCTGGGTCACAGATATTCAGAGCAAATAAATATTCTGCTAATTAGTTAATAATTATAAATTTTCCGTTATTAAACACAATAACATACAAATGAAGAATAACAACAATATTTACTTTATAGGAAGGTCAGTAATGAAAATGTGAATGTGAATTTGACTATAGTGAAATAAGTGGAAAAAAATTAAAAATTGAACTAAATTTTAATTTTGACGTGTATTTAAAGTTTCTTTTATTTTTTCCACTGTCGTCAAATTTAAATTTATAGATTTATTACCAAGTATCCTATTTGTGTTTATTATTTTATAGTTGCAAAATCTTTACTTTTTATGGGATATTCTGAAATTTGGTAGAACTGTTTTCCAGAAATTGAATACCTTTTACCAACCGACTTTTTAATGGAATTTCATATTTAAGTATTAAAAAAAATCTTTCAGAACTCGTAAATTATAAGTGAAACAATACTTGGGTAAAAATTTATTCAAATGGGACTTTTCGATAGCATAGTGTTGCTTGCATTAGGTAAATAACAAAACTAGAAATAAATATACAGTCAAGACAACAAATAACATTGTAAGAAAGAACATAATACATTTAAACAAAAAAATGTTTTTAATAAAATCCTTTAAAAAAATTATTTAAAATTACTACAAAAAATAATTTTTTATTTTCATTGGTTACGTTTATATTATCTCTAAATTATTTTTATATCTTTCCTTATATTTATTATAAGCCATCACACACATTCCACATTCATTTATATACAAAAATCCATTCACATTTCTTTTTAAATATAAATATTCTTGGTTTGCCATTGTGTAAAACGCAGAATCAGCTGTCATGTATTTAAATTTCTCACGCTGTATGCCCAGCAAATGTACCTAACGCCGATTTCAAGAGATCGAGATTTCTGCTAGATGCTCATGCAAAATCGTACTTAGCATAACGTTAGTGCTAGCTAGCGCTAAGTGAATTGAATGCACCACTTGGAACGTTGGATATGAATAATTAAGTAGCAGTTTACTTTTACGTTTATTTATGATTTTGTAACAATAATATTTCAAAAATAAAAAAAAAATAAGAAATTGCAAACTTATTATTTAGTGACATTTTGTTACACATTTCGTTTTAGCATAGATTTGTGATAGTGGCAGTCGGTTATGTGGTGGCCAAATATGATCTTAGGAATGAAAATACATACACAGAATTCTGGCCGAGCATCTTGAGCAAGCTGTCAAGTATGAAAGAAGGCAGTAACATGAAGAAGAGCGTGCGCAGGTACCACACGAGCTTGCTGGTGGTGTTGTGCGTACTGGGAACCCAAAGGATGTTGTTGAAGGGCATTTCCTTGCTGGCATACAAGCCCACCTGCGCCAGTCGGTTGGCGCTGGGCCGCAGCCAGGGCGCCAACTCGTGGCACGTGCAATGCAGCACCTCGGGCTGTAAGCTTCTTCGCACCGCCAGGTCCCACGCCGACACTGCCAGCGCCTTCGTCACCACGTCCACCGGGACATAGTCAGGCTTGTATTCCGCGCGGTAATAACTCGTGCGCATTATACCTGAAAAATACACATTACAAGTATTCACTAAACCAAGCAATGTTCCTAGTTTGGTGATTTTTCACCAGACTGAATTTTACATTTTCTTTCGCATTAGAAGACGTAGCGACAAATTTTATAGTAGAAATATAACGGGAAATTTTAAATGGATAATAAGGAGATGTGAAAATTGTCAATTTGTCATTTTAAGATTGTTATTGATGACAGTGAAGAAAATTCTCATATAAATGTCACTGTCCCCAAGTTCAGTTTTTTGTGTATCCCCTGGTAATACCCATAAGAAACACCAGCAAAGATTTAAATTAATAGATCATTTATTTATTAAACTCGAAGTCTATTTTACAAACTCTCAAAATTACTACACATCTGTCACATCAATATCAAAAAATTGTCACTACTCTTTTTTTCTACGGCTACTAATATTCTGAAATTATATAAAAACAAAAAGCTAAATCAATCTGCAACAAGGGTAAAAAGAGCAATAAATTTAACCTTTGAAAGTTTTCACACCTCCTTAAAGTCTGTTTAAAGTTTTCCACACTTTTTTTCACTATTATCAATAGTTGATCTATTACCATGCAGAATGATTATAGATTGTACTAAAGAAAATGAGAGCTATTTTAGAGTGCAATACAAAAATTTAAAAAACAAGAAAGTATTAGTAAACTTCCGTCAATAAAAAAGTACAAACATTGCCAGTTAACTATAGTATTGGTAATAACTGGGGTAAAACCAAAGAATAATTTGGTCGGAATATGTGAGACGCACAAAAACCCAGCAAAGTTGAACGATACATGGGCACATGATCTTTTTTTACAAAGTCAGAAATTATTAAAATTAAACAAAAACAACTACGCTAACCTGCTCGCTTCGGTCGCCCTAATATAACGGACAGAAAATTTAGAGAAATTTGAAAACAGTCATTCAGTAAAAATTTATACAAATTCTCCGTCTGTTCTGTCACATTAGGGCGAGCTAGATTTTATTTCCATTCTACCTTTGGTTTATATTATGTTGAGTAGGAAGTTAGGGTATATTTAATTGTTTTTGTTACATTAATATCGTTTTAATTCTTTTATTCATTTAATTATAATTATTTTTTATATTTATTATCTAATAGTTTTAATGGAGTTTAAGTTCATATTTAAAACATAGCACTCTTTGAATAGTCATATTTAAATAAAAATGATATATACATAATTTTACATTTTTCTCAAAAATTTTGTTATGTAAGGGTATTACATATGGATATCGTTGAATTCAGAAAAAAATACTGAATCGAATAAGCAAATAAAAAAAGTATGTGCCCATTTGAAATAAGAAAGTTGTACCTCGTATTTTGAGAACCACTGGTCGAAAAAAAAAATTGTTTCGCTCATTAAAGTCTTATAAAATAGAAATTGTTTGTTAATTTAACAGATCTCGTAGCTCTTATAGTTCCCGAGATAGCAATATTGTACCACTTAAAATGGACACCCTGTATATATATATATATATATATATATATATATATATATATATATATATATATATATATCACATTGGCCCGTCTAGTGTAACATAGACAGTGAGATAGCAGACGGTAGTAATTTGTCATTTGTCAACAACTCAATGTATTAAGTTTCACTTTAAAATGTTAAGGACAGATATTCCATCTCCGATTTCTGGTTAAAGTTGTCAAAAATACCGATAGTTAAGGTAGGCACTTTAACAAAAAATGAAAAAATCGTCTCTAACAGTAATACGCTGTTTATACATACCTTTGCCATAAGCAACCAACAATCCAACTGGTCCATTAAAATTATCAATCCATCCTCGCACCGGTTCGTCACGCATTGAACTTATCACTGCAACAAATATACATATATATCATTCCATCAAAAGTAACTCAATATGGCGTATTGCAGTTAAAAAGTGTGCTGCATACATTCTTGTACCTCGGAAATCTTCAAGTATGCCGCAATATACTCAATATAATATTTAAATAATATTAGAACACTAGCGTTCGTTTTTTTAAATGTTTTATTCTACCCTGTAATGCTATAATATTTAATGGAAACTTCAAAAGTGTTTTTGTAAGCAAGTGTTTTTTTTGTTTTCAATGCAATATTACTTCATCTATAGTATATAAAATATGAATTTTGAATTAGAAGGAATAGAAAAAAAGCTTTGTATATATTTTTTATTATATTGAATGTACTATTTGATGCCATACATAGAACAAAGCAATTAAAATATGAAATACATGTAACGTCTATCAATTTATGTTTTTTAAAGAGAACCTAGAAAATTTTTGGCTAAATAGAAACTGTCACCTTTTTGTATTTTCAGTGATCTATTAGTCGTCATCAAAATTAAGAAAATGTAAGGACATAATACAAATTCATGAGGTGAAATAGCAAATATACTAACCTAAACCACTTGAAATAAATGCTCGAAATTACGATCCTGTTCTTTTATGTAAAATGTTTAAATAAAAATAATTTCTTACATTTCTCAATTAGCTTATTTATCTCGAACATTTTCATACTCACTCATGACTAATAAAAAAATCAATAAATAGACCCAAAAATGCCAGTTTTTATGTTACCGAAATGATATTCAGTTCCCAAATATAAAATAAAAATTAATAGCCCTTGCATGTAAATTAAACTTTAAAATTATTTTCACTGTATGTCATCAAATTGAATATTTAATATAATAAATCTTGTGTAAAAAGGAAGTTTTTAATTCCTTGAAATAATATTGTTAACCAATTTATATTACATTCAATAATATTTGTAATAAATTGAAAAGATATGAACAGTTGTTTTTCCAACTTCAGCGGCTTTACCCTATCGCTTTCGTTAATAATTTGTTACTATTTGGAATCATCTTTATTATTGCATACATTTTCTCTTGCGTTCAGACAGTGTTTTATCTAGTTTTACTTTTATGATTCTTTTTTCAATATAACCATTATTTAAAAAAAATATTAAATATAATTCTGAATAAAGCTGTTACCCTAGATGTTAGATGATCGGAAAATGACTCTTTAAATAGATTAGTAGATGTCGTAAACTTGTATCTGAATTGTACTATTTAGTCATTTGCATTATTTCTTCAAAACTATACATTTTTATTATTATTGACAAAAAAATATTGATTCAACTTGAAAAACTATGATTAGCCTCAAAAAATGGATACCTGTATATTTGGGCATGTATTTTTTTACAAAGTTGCATAGATACACCGCTATATTATTTATTTGAAAAAAATATAACAAGATGGAAAAACTATGAAAAAGGATCAATTTTTGTTGATTAATATAAAATTATACATAAGTGTGGCTGCTTTCGTTGCGATTTTGTTCATTATTTACAGATTTTCAGATATGTACAGAATTGGCCTACAAATTAGTTTAATTCAGTTTTAGTCATCTGATATGGATCAAACGCACATTAAACAGTTTGTGTACTGATCCACAAGAAATTTAGTTCCGATTAGAGTTTTTTTTTGTTCATGTTCGGTTTAAGAAGTAAATATGTAAATAAAGTTTAAATTATGTATGAAAAGTGAGTGTACTCTCACCCATCCATAGTGTAGTGTAATGTGTTCCTGGTTTTCCTGTGTCATCATTCGGTCAGTTAAGTTAGTAAGTCAGCCATCAGGGCATCACCTTGTTTATGTTACAAAATTAGTTACAAGTTTGAGAAACATTTTGCTTATTCTGACAATTACCTATGGAAGGTCTGAATATCTTGCAGGGTTTCTTGCCGACGAGCATATCATTGGCAACGTGCTCTGCAATGTGCTTCGTGAAGCAGTATGTATTGGGCATGTTGTTCATGAACTTTTCTGTCAAGATAGATAACATGTTCTTGTCAAACTTCTCAGCTATTTCAATCATTTTCCGCCAGTCTAATTTCTGGGGATATAAGACTTCTTTAGCTTCAGATCGATCACAGTTCGCAAAAGCAGTTGATACGTGAATATGTACCTAAAAATTAAGTATAAAAATATATTATGATATTTTTGACATTTTAAAAATTTGATTAAACTTGATAGTGAAATTTCAATAGTTTTGTTAAATAGATGTAACAAGAAACCTTGACATTACTTTTAATTAAAAGATATGTATTTATGAAGTCTTGACAAAACCCGATCCAATTAAAGAATACAGATTCAAAATTGTCAGGAAACTGACGGACTATTAATTAACTTTGGGAAACAGTTTTTTACTATTATAATTTGACTGTTAAATATAGGGGGAATATGCTCGTATGTAGTACCATTGATATTATGTAAAATAGCCTTTTCTTGTGGAACTATATGAAAAAGTAAATAACATATCATTACCTACTGTTCTTCAAATTTATCTGTACCCGAGATACGTGAGTTCATTTAATGATCATTATAGTTATTTATGATATAAGTGTTAAAAGTGACATTTTATGAGTGAGTGGGGAAGTTTGAAACGAGGCGAAGCCGAGTTTAACAAACCCTACGAACGAAATAAAATCACTTTTAACACAAATATCATACACTATTTTTCCTACGACCACAGTTATGTACCTATTAGTAAATAAAAACTAAGCATTAGAATGACATTTATGACAGGTCATGATGTATTTGTTATGAACAACTGAACATAAGACGTGTTAAAAGTAAATTTATTTTTTACTTTTAACACTTTGTCAATGGCAACGTTTTAAAAGTATTTACTGTGTTATAAACTGTTATTTTTAACTTGCTAAGCAACCGTTAAAAATACTATTTTTAACAGTGGTCGTAGGAAAAATATATTGTGTGTCGCCAGCCTAAAAAGCTGTTTCGAATCAACGTTCTCAATAGTAAAAGGAAAAAGAACATTGTTTAACCGTCCGCGGAACGGGTGATTTTATTTTTGAAGAACGAACAGGCAGTGTTTGAGAAACACAGTTTTTAAAAATTATAACTGATTGGAACTAAGCAAAAATACACTTTTAACATAAAAAGTTTCAATTTTTCACATTTCTTGAACTTGGTTATATTTAATAAAAGAAAAATTAGTTATATTTCTATCTAAAAAAAATGTTTTCTAAAAATACAAATATTTTCAAACTCTTTTTGTTTTAATTACTTTTTTTGCGGATTTCCCATGAGTTCATATAGATAGATTGGCAATGTTGTAGGCAAACCCATTTAGTACATTTTTTTTTACAAAAATAATGTTTTGGGGTTTGAGTAATATAAACGTCTACCATGTTGAACTCCAACTGTCGCGGTTCTTCTGCTGTCTTGTATTCTAAAAATTCTTTGAACGGTTTGCCACATTTCGACCTTTAGTTATTTCTTGACGGGTAATAGTTTTTTTACCCAGTTCCAGGTTAAAATTTCACTATTGCTATTAGCGATAACAGCATCTAATGTTTCGCAACAATCTTCTACGTAACAAAAGTCCCTATCGACTTTATCTGTTTGGACCTCGTCATGTAACATTTGAAGTATTTTAATTTCTTTCAAATATACATCCTTAATTTTAAATATTTGGACCAATTCGAATATACCTACAGTGACAATTGTACTGATTTAACATTTATATTTAAAATCCCAAACGATATTCTATTTTTTTTTTAGTAATTATAAGCAGTTTCGGGAAATGAAAAAGACTTATGACCAGTTGCAACAACAAAGCTTAAATTTTAAGCAACACTTAAACAAAAAAATTATAATTGAAATTTTCATAGCAATGTTAAATAATTAATTTGATATTTTATTCCGATGTGATATTATCCACATATTATCCAGGATTCGAACTCACTGAATCCAAAACCATTGGCCCGTGAAGCGAGAACCATAATTAATCTGTCAGTTAATAATTGATATTAGATACAAAATTAATATTAAATAAAGTAATCAATGATACCACCTACAACCCATCTTATTTAACGGAACAAATAAGAGTAGCAAAAAAAAACTATCAATGTCTCCCGTCTTCACTATGTTTAATACATAATATTATTGACTGGACTACTAGAACCACTTATACATATGTAAATAGTTTTATTATGAATACATCTTACAAGTATGTATTTACTTACGAACGCACCTGTAAATTTTTGGCATCTAAAGCTAACTGGCAAACTTCTCTAGTACCTCTGACGTTCATCAGGACAGCGTCGGTGAGAGAATCGTCAAAGCGGACGGATGCGGCAACATGAAAGATGATATTGATGTTATCCACCAGAATTTGTCTATCACTTGCACTTAGACCTACGACAAATATTTACATTTCATAAATAATAGACACTGTACATTGATTTTTCTACGATCGTGTGAGAAAGTCATCAAAGTATCAATATTCAAAAGAATGTTGAAATAGTATATTGTAATTTTGGCAAGGCTGTTATTGCAAAACGAATATGAATATTGAAGTACGAGCGAAGCAAGTTCTTTAACCATATGAGTATTACCTACATTGGCTGTTGCCACACGTGCGTAATATACAATTTTTTTTACGATCGTACAGTTATATTAAAAAAAAATTAGCTTACGAACTTCAAAACCGAAAGAAAATTTTGGATTTCAAAAAGTGATGTGGTCTCAGAAATTGTGGTAGTTTTTTTCAATATTAATTTAATAGCTTGTAACTCTAGTCGGCCGATTTGAAGTGAATTATTAAAAATCAGAAATTTATTCTACAGAAGTCTTAGATTCCTTGGCCATGGTTGTGTATGCGGCTTCTGTCATCTCATTCCAATTAAAATGTATTTTATTAAGATATGTCACAAAATTTGTAAGAAAATACTGAACTATGCCAGTGTTTATATGTAGATATTATAATATCTATGACAAAGCGTATAGGAGCAAATAAATAAATAATTGTTAATGTGTAATAATAAAGTATTTAAAACACATTCCTTTAAGAATATGGCAAGAAATTTCTGAGTACGGTAAGATTTTTTTAAATGTTGATACTGTGACTTTTCCACATATAGTAGAAAAGTTAGTAACTATTTGTTTTGAGATTTCTTACCGCATTATCAAAGAAATGTGTTTTAAATAATTTAATACAATAAAGAACCAAGGGTAACATATATTGTAATCTACAGTTTACCCAAACTTATTTCTAGATTATTTTATTTTATAGAAGGAAAGAGAAATTTTATTTAGTCACATTCTTACTTTATATATCTCACAACTCATTCTGATTTTTACATCTGTTGCATTCGCCTCCTTTGTGTCCAACTATCGTCCTCGAGCTAGGTTGTTGCCTTGGTCGTCCTCTTGTAGGAATCGGGAGTATTGGAATCCCGACATATTTCTTGAGTTTCACGAACATCTTCAAGGGTGTCAGACAAACGTTGCAGATAAGGAGTTATTTGTGGTAGGAAATTTTCTTCATTAACGATACCGCTTAAATCCTGATTTACATACCTTGGCGTTCGTAACTTCCTTGCAAAATTCGTCGTATCACATCTGGCAGTATTCATCGCGAATATTATAGACGAAAGACTCTTGTATGATCACGTTAGACTAAGATAGTCAATTGTGTCTTTAAATTTCGGTTTCGCCTTTCTATCGGATTTGATTCTAAGTTGTACGAAAGCAATACAACTTGTTTGAAACATAAGCAGTGAGAAATGTCTTTCATTATTTCTCCAACGAATTAGGTCCTGTTGTCACTAATGACGCGGCGATGTGTCTCATATGTTAGCATTTTCTCGTCAGTCATACACTTGGCACAGTTTTCAACAGTTGCAGCATTGAGTGCAAAGGTTTCCACTCATTTAGTGGTTACATCTTCATTGATAAGCATCCATCGTTCACCAGTTTCAACAACCGGTAATTGTCTAAAGAAATCCATGGATAGGGTTTCAAATCTTTTTGCCACAACAGGAGTTTGCAACAATTCAGCAAGTTTGAGGTTTGTTGCCTTTAATCGCTGACAGTCGATATATTTCTGTACATATTCTTGAATATATTTGCGTATTCTAGTCCAATGAAATCTACATGCAATCCGTTGAAAAGTTTTCGCAACCACGTAATCTCCAGGAAGAGGTGAATCGTGATATTCATAGAGCAATTGCGGCACTTGAGAACTAACAGCTGTGGTTCTTCCGTGTTTCTTTTAGGTGAGTATTTGTAGAGGATCCATTGTTCATTAAGTACTCGGGGTTCGTCCATTTGACAAAATCAACACAGTTGTCCATATCTTCAATGATTGGTTTCAGCTCGAGGTCTTCAAACTTGTTATTTCGAGTTTCTTCTGCAGATACTGTAGGTAAAAAGATACTAATACTGCGTAATGTTACAGTATCTTGTAGTCAAGGTAGACGTGATAGCGTGTGGGCTACAGCGGAATATTCAAATCAAAGGACTGTAAAGCCATAGCCCATCTTGCTAGTCTCCCAGTTGAAGTTGTAATTTCACTTTACGCCCTTGGGCAGTAAAGTAGAGAAAAATGCCCGTATTCGATTGAGCACTCCCTAAATCACTGGAGAATTCGTATTATTATATAGGTACACTAAAATAAAAATATTTTATCTTTTCTTTTTAACATTTGCTTTTATGGTTTTTCATTCCCAATTGTTTTCATTTTGACCGTGGCTCTCCCGGACTAGTGCCTTTCGACCTGCGACTAGTGTCTTCCATCGTTTCCCCTGGTTCCTGACTCTTCCGTGACTTTCTCAAAGAGTAGCGAGTTAACAGATGTAACGTTTCGTTTTCTGTCGTTTGTCGAGGTCCTCTGGCGACAACAGTGGCCAGATCCATCTCGCCTCCAGCAGGTAAAATTAGCCATTGCGTATTTTTTGTGAATTGACATCCTCAGCCCGTGAGAATACCATTACGTTTACTTCCGTTCATGAACCGTTATCCCCTAACCCATTTCCACGTTTGTAGTGGTAATCGTAGATTTCACGCTGGTAAAATTACCGGATCCGGGTTTCTCATTCTCAGCCCGTAAAGACATTATTGCGAGCATCTCCATTCGTTTCCAGTTACACCGTTTTACTCAAACCGGTTCAATTCAAAGTGCCGCATCGTAGTTTCAACGCATGCCGTGGTATCCCTGAGAACCGTAGATATCACATCGGTCAAAAACTCTTAACAGCTAAAATTACCGGTTCTAGACTGTTTCAACTTTAGCCCGTGAGGACCTTATTTCAATCACTCGCGCTCGTTTTCATTCAACCATTACTCCGTTTTATGCGTACCGGTTCAAATCTACGCATCATATCGTAGTTTCGACATTTGCCGTGGTATCCCTGGCAAACGTAGAATCCAAAACCGTCAAAATATAAATAAGTATTAGATTACTATTATGTTCCTTACTTGGAAATATGCCTAAATAGTAAGCATTTTAATAAAATAATTTATAAATGATTACGAATATTATAGTCTGAGTTTTGACAGCTACTGGCATGATTTTGCTGCCCATGTCACTCAACCTATCTTTAATTTCCATAACGTGAATATTTTTTGTCACAAAATTTCATGATCGGACAGTATTTAAAATATTTTTTCTAAATTTAGATTAGCCCTAAAATATGCTTTGCGTTTTGTATTTAATTACCAGTTATAGATTAATTTTCTAATATGACATCTGAAACTTACAGTAGGGTTAATAGCAAAAATTTGGAATTGGGTAGATGTGTGAGAGAGAAAGATGTAATATTGTAACGTGGATGTTAAGGGTACTAAAAACTGGAATAACTTAAAAACGAATAACTGTTTCATAATTCCTATCATACAGCATTAAGGTCTAGATTGACTATAAGTGATCAATTTCCTACTTTGCTACTATTGTATTGTTCGTAAACTTCCTGATTGGTTCTTGTTCTCCAGCCCTCTTCGGTATTTAAACCTTTGCAAAATTTTCCTTAATAATTTGTGTTCCCATCTTTTCAACTATTCTTCTTCTATTTATTGTCATGCAAGCATTGTTAGTTGTTGATCTTTTTATCGTCCGATATATACTATGTAGTTTATGTTCCTGGACAGGTGTTTGGATTTGATTACAGTTTTCAGACTACCATATATCTGGTTTCCTTTTGCTTATTCTTAATTTTATTTCTTGTTTTTCGTGCCCATTCCCTTCTATTAAGACTCCTAGATATGTGAAGTCCTCGACTTTCTCGAATTAATAAATTACACGTCTCTCTGTTGTTATCTTCAAGTTTTCTTCCTGTTCTTCTTAGTTCATCCCCATAATCATGTACTTTGTCTTCTTGGCATTTATGTCTAGTTTGAACTTTTTTGCTTCACTTTCTAAATTTTTCAATTTTCTCGTAAGCTTTTTTTTTGATTTCGCTATCAGCGCTACATCATCCGCGAACGCGAGGCATTGATGGTCATTGCTGAAGATTGTTTTCTTTCTTCCCTATTTATTCTGTCATACGTCTATTTGAAATCGATGAACAGTGTATAGAGCTTTATTCTCTATTCGTAACAATTTGTCTGAATCTCCTTAAGTGCGAAAATCTGATCAGTTGTTGATCTATTGTTTTTTCTTTTTTTCAAAATTCTGCTAAAAACTTTGTATCACGCAGCGCAGTGCCTCTAAAATTATCGCAAAATATATTGTATATTTTTTTATGTATTGGACATTCGTGCTTCTGACCACTCTTTTGGTATTTGTTCCGTTTCCCAGATCCACTTTATCAGATCCGCCAGTTTTTTCTTTAGTTTATAACCCCCCCTCGCTTTCAGAATTTGTGCACTTATATCATTGGTTCCCGGGCTTTTGTTGTTCTTCAGATCTTGGATTATATTAGTTATTTCTTGTTCTTTAGGTTGGGATATGGGTATTTTGTCTTAGGGGATTATTTGATCTGCTACTTCACCTTCTTTATCTCCATTTAACAACTCGTCAAAGAAGTACTTCCATTCGGACATAATTTGTTATTTCTCACTTAGTAATTTTCTTATTGTCATGTAGGTATTTTTGTTTTGATATCCTGTTTTTATTTCTTTTACTTCTTGGTTAAATGACTTTGTTTCTTTATTACAGAATTTTTCTTCAATGACCTTTATTTTTCTTTCTTTGAATTGTCTTTTTAGGATTCTGCATATTTTTTAAATATCTTCGTTCTTCTCTGTACTCGTGCTTTTTCATTAGTGAGCATTTTTGCCTTGCTTTCTTTTTTGCTTCTACTTGATTTCTACATTCCTCGTTAAACAATTCTTTTATTTCTTTACTTTTGTTCTCGTACCCAATAACTTCTTTGTTAGCTTTTTCTGTTGCTTCTTTTGTTTCTTCCAGTTTTGTTTCGATTTCTATGCATTGTGTATCTTTCTGTAATTCTGTATTTATTCTCTTTTCATATTTTCGTTTGATTTCTTCGTTCTGTAATTGATTTATCTCATATTTTCTTGAGCTTCTTTTATCTAACAGCTTCCGTTTTACTACTTCGCATTCTCTAGTATTTGTTATTCATATTAGGAAATGATCCGTGATGTTTTTGTGCAATCAAGTCATGGTTAATTTGGTTAATTGTTTTTTCATCAGGGAACATATATGTTTCTTTATGTATTTCTTTTCTCTGTAGTTGTGTGCTTTTTATCTCTAGATTATTTTCTAGAGCGAAACTTATTAGTGTTTGGCCATTCTCATGTCTTTCTTCATGCAAGCTGTCTCCTATAATCGTCTTGTATGTACTTTCTTTTCCTATCTTGGCATTATAGTCGCCCATTACTATCTTTATATCGTAGTTCAGTATTTTTTCAAATTCTTCTTCCGGTAATTCATAGAATAGGTCATTGTTATTTAATTTTTCTTCTCTGTCTACCCATGTATATTCATAATACTAATATTTTTTTCTACCCTTCAGTCTTATATAACACATCCTCTCCGATATTGCTTTGAAATTAAATACCTTTTCTTTTATCTGTATTAGAATAAGGTAATAATAATAAGGCTTTCTGTCGTTTCCACCGCTCTGGAAGAATATTACCTCTTTTAACTCTGTTATTCCATGTGCCCCTTACGGTTTTTACAGCTAGATTTAATTTTAACTTTTTATCTTTTTCTTTTCGTATCTCGACGTATCAATTTTCTGTTCATTGCCCATGTAGTCGTCGTTATATCTCCTTTCTCCGATGGTTTTTAGTTTTTTGACCACGCTGTTCTTATTTTGCTTATCTTCCTCACTTCACCTCGTGAATTCTTTGCTCGGAATCTTTCCAAGATTGTTCTTTTCAGACTGATTTTATTGATATAAGTCGTTCCTGTCGTGAGATAAACGTAAAATAAAATTTATGATTTTTAGCTATTTACAGTGCGCCTTGGAAAACAAAACATATAATTCAAACAGTCGTATTGTACGAGTTTGGCAGATGACATTTGTTATTGTCGTAAAGATTTAATAATTATTGCCTTCATTTAAATTATTTGTCAGTAATTATGGATACATTTACTGTCTCTGAAAAAATTTAATGGATAAAATGGTATTTGGCTAGAAATTCGGTAAATCAAGTGAGAGATTTATTTAGTGCATTTTACCAGGCCCGGCCTACTCCCACACGTGGTACTATTAGCAGAATTATAAACCTTTTTAATGAAACAGGAAGTGTTGTATCTGTTTATAACAAGTTCAGAGGAATAAACGAAAATGTTGAACCAAATGAAGAAAATAGGGCACTGTATAAAATGTATTAAAAAATAAAAATATAAGTCGTTGAAGTATTCTAAACACCAGGAATTATTTGAAGCAGATGAAATGGCCAGAAGTGAATTTTGTGAAAATATAATGAGTAAAGCAAATTTGAAACGAAATTTTTTGAAAAACATTTGTTTTATTGATGAATCAACATTTACTGTACATGGCGAACCAAATGTGCAAAATTTTCGATACTGGAGTAAAGAAAATCCGCACTTTCTTATAAATACCCATTCGCAGTATTCACAAAAAGTGAATGTATGGGCCGGAATTTTTAGTCAACACATTATTGGCGCGTTTTTTATCGAGGAAACATTAAACGGACATAAATATTTAAATATTTTAGAAAATAATATTGAACCAGAACTGGAGCAATATTCAAATGCTGATAGTATTGTCTGGTATCAACATGATGGATGTCCGGCGCATTCTATCCATGAAACTAAGTTGTATTTAGACCAGTGTTTTCCAAATGCTTGGATTGGTCGAAGAGGTCCCATCCATTGGCCAGCAAGACCCCCGGATTTAGCACCCTGTGATTTTTTTTTAGCCGTACTTAAAATAAAATTTTTATAAAAATTCATATTACAATATTAATGAGCTGAAAAATGCAATTGTTGAAGAATGTAATAATGTCACATATAGACAACTAAATCATGTTCTACGGGAATTTTATGAGAGATTAGGGTATTGTTTAGCAGTTGATGGGGATTTATTTGAAAATTTAATCTTAATATCTTATTTTATAACGATATTTATAAGGAATTATTGAAACTTAAAATTATTATTTTCTTTAATCGTATTACGTCCTACTGTTAATAAGGAGTTATTATTATAAATAAAATTTCATAAACTTAATAATTTAGTTGTATTAATTAATAAAATCATGGTAATAACTTAATGACAATGACAAATGTTTTGTTTTCAATGGCACACTTTAAATAACTAAAAATTATAAATTTTATTTTACGTGTATCTCGTAACAGGAACGAATTATATCAATAAATTGAAGCTTGTTCGATGCAGTTTGTAATTCTGAACATTTTTTGTATTTACACTTTTGTTCTAAAATTCATAGGGAACGAACTATCGCATAATGAAAATTTTAACGTAGTATGTCCTATGTCCTATAAAAAAAGTGAACCCCGGTATGTAAAAAGATAAATCAAGAAAATATATAAATAAAAATTTACTATTTTTTGTAATTTTAAATGAGACTTTAAATTATATTTACCGAGACCTATGTTCGCAAGGTCATTTATCATTTATTCTACATATTTTTAATATTAATGTACAAAGTAAGGTCAGTTATAAACCAGTTCTCATTATTAAATGCGACCGTAAAAGGAAGGTACAAATACGACTCTAACAGACTCTGTACAACGAAAATTTATTTTCCTATTAAATTATAAATTTTATTTGAATAGACTTAGCTATGAAGAAATGATTGAACACTTCAATTTTAAATCACTTCTACAAAGAAGAACCAATCACGGCATGACTTTTTTATGCAAATTATTTAACGGTCACATTGATAAACTTAGAATTGTTGATTTTATTAATCTTCATGTTCATGTTACCTTTTTTTTAAATCTTCCTTTGGAATCCATTATTACACCTTTGTTTTCATTGTTAATAATGTTTAATTTCGTTGTTTTTCCTCTTATTTCTTAAATTCTTTACGGAACAAAAATTCTGACGTATTCACATGACACACACATAACCATGTGTGGAACTGTGACTGTATACTATTTTGTAATTTTTTTTTTGTTAGTTGGAGGAGGACTTTAATTGGATAATCTGTAGGCTTCCCAAATATATAAATAAATAAAAAGTGATATAAATTATTACACTCACTATTCAATATTATTTTGAGATTTTTAAATGTAATATAAATAAAAGAAAACCTTGGCTGGTGATTTATAGAATTATTATTAGTAGTAAGACAGATGGCTACATCATTAAACACTTTTGTCACTGCGACCTAAAGATCTATTGTAACTTGGCCCTTGTTTAGATGTCGATAAGTAGTACTACAGTTTTTATGAAGCTTAATATTAGTTCAGCCATCATGTATCTTTTACTTTCTTTTATAATTAGACATTCTCGTATGTGTTCCGAAGTTTCTTCATCCTCTTCGCAGTGTCAACATATATTATTTTTAGCTTTAGTGAGGGGCGTATGCCCCCTGCAACAAAATGACATAAACAGTTTATATTAAACGATATTTGTAAATATTATAAAAATTAACATTTTTTTGAAATATGTTTCTAAATATGCATATACCAAAAGTATGTCATTACTATAGTTACATTTAAATGATTGACAGCAATGTATTATCCTGTTGTTTTTAGAACTGGACATCGGGGCATAGTTGTCAAAGTCATCAAACTGTCATATTTCAAAAAAAAGAAAAATTCTAATTGTATCTCTGTATAATTCTAACATGAGCCTAAGACAGGAAATGATTAATATAGGTTATTATATAGTTTTAATTATTTTGAAAGGAAAGAAAACTACTGGAATTCAGTCAATGGGATAAAATTTTATTTCCTCTCCTACCGGTTTCGACCCCACATGGGTCTTCCTCAGGGAGTGAAAGTCATTTTATACATTATTAATGTTTTGTAAATACATACCCCATGTGGTGTCGAAACCGGTAGGACAGGAAATAAAATTTTATCCCAGTGACTGAATTCCAGTAGTTTTCTTTCCTTTCATCAATTGACCAGTCAAGAAAAATCCGTCTACCTTTAATTATTTTATTACCTAAAAATTCATTTAATTAAAAATTAATTTTCATTTGAACTTAATAAATTCTCAAAATTACTACAATTAGCTTCAAAACAATAGGCTAATCGGTTATAAAATTAATTAATAGCGTTAGTTATTTGTGCAGGCGTAAATTTCCAATTTAAATACCTTATATCAAATGATGGTAAACAGCGGCTACAGTAAACACCCAATTAGCAAATTACATAATACCATAAAACACAAATTAAACAATAAAAATAAAAAACAGACTTCAATTACCGACAATAAACAATATTGGAGTAATTTCACGTATATCGAAAAAACCACTCATCTTATAACTAAATTATTTAAAAACAATAACAAAAAAATAATATACAAAACGGAAGATAAACTCAAAAACCATATTAACAATAACATCAAAATTAAAAAGAAATGTAATAAAAGCGGTATATATAAATTAAATGCGCAACATATAACTTAAATTACTTCGGTCAAACAGGACGTAAATTTAAAGACAGATATAAAGAACATATAAAGAATTAATCAACAAGAACAAATGTGCGGTTAAAAAAATGAATAAAAAACTAAAGATAAACACTAAGTGGATTCCTGAACTTAACAATGAAAATCGGTTGGGCACAATTAGAGATGTAATTATTCAACAATAACGGAATTTTACAGAAAACTTTATACCATACAAATACCATTTTATATAAAAATAGAAGTCGAGTCCAAACTACATTTACAAACAAATGAAGAACTAGACATTCCTCGTATACTAAAATTAGAATTCGACACAGAACTAAAAGCACTCAAACAAGGTACAAGTCCAGGTGCCGACAATATCACAGCAGAAGCATTGAAGATCGGAAAGGACGAGCTACTCGCTCACTTAGAAATATTGTATAACAACATCCTCATCCAAGAACAAATTCCCAAATAATGGCTAGTGTCAACAATAATTTTGTTATATAAAAAAGGAGACAAAAAAGATATTAACAACTACAGGCCAATAAGTCTTCAAAACTCTCTCTACAAACTATTTTCAAAGATAATTTTCAGAAGAATATCAAACAAACTTGACGAAGAACAGTCTATAGAGCAAGCGGGTTTTAAAAAAGGATTCTCGACAACAGACCATACACATAGCCTCTCACAAGTAATAGAAAAGTATACAGAATATCAAAGCCCTTACACTTAATTTTCAACGACTTCTACAAGACATTCGACTGCGGAACACTGTTTTATATGGGAAGCACTGCACGAACAAGAAGTACCGTCTAAATATATAAGAAAGAATATTTACAAAGTGTAGGGATTTATATAATCAATATATAATCAAGTTACATATTTTAATAAAGGAACAGTATTATGATTTATCAAAGAATGCCAAGTTAGTTGACAGTGAATTATGTTTTTGTTCTAATAGATACTAAAGATTGTATTCTTGAAGTTGTTTAATAAAATATGTTAAATATATTAAAGAATATAACATTATTTAAAACACAACACTCAACATGGCGCAGTCGTTAAACAAAGTGTTGTAATCTTCGAACAAGAAGGAGAAAAGCAAGAAATAAGTGGTGCTGTCTAAAAAAATAAATAAAATGGAATTCAATAAACCACCAACACTAAGTCTTAGTAATAATGTAGCTGCCAACTACAGAAATTTTAAAAATGAGGTAAAAATATACTTCATTGCAACTGAAACCGAAAAAAAATCTATGGAAGTTCAAGTTGCAAGATTGAAGAATTTAATGGGAACTGAAGCTCTTAGGCTGTATCAGTCTATAACAACCTTAAAAGAACCAGATGAGACAGTGGACAAAATTCTAAAAGTTTTAGAAGAACACTGTATGCCGAATAAGAATGATTCGATAGATCTATATAAGTTTTTCTTCAGAAAACAATAGATTGGTGAACCCTTCGATACATTTTATGCGAACCTACAAGATTTGATAAAGCCTTGTGAATTTGGAAATCAACGCAACAAAATAATGAAGATGCAAGTCATCATGGGGGTAAACTGCAAGGAGCTGCAAGAAAACCTACTTCGTGAAGATCGAGAACATCGACATTGTCATGTTAGCAGAATACATTGTGAAACTTTTATATAAAGTAACAGAAGAATGCAAAAGAGTGGGCTTGGAAATAAATATCAATAAAACGAAACTAATGTCAAAACAAAACAACGCATCTATTATACTTCATAAAAAAACAATTGAAAGGGTTAACGAATACACCTATTTGGGCAAAGTAATATCCTTCAAGAAAGGACAAAACAAAGAGCTCACAAACCGCATAACCAAAGCCTGGAATAAATGTTGGTCCCTAAAACATATCCTACTCCTTCACACTAAAACTTAAAAAAATATTGCTACATAAATGTATATTACCAGTGATTGCGTACGGGGCACAAACTTGAACACTAACAAAAAAACAGCATCAACAAATAAGCACGTGCCAAAGTAAAATGAAACGTTATCTACTTAAAATTGAACTAAAAGATAAGATAAATAATACTATAATCAGATCCAGAACGAAAGGGCTAGATGCAGTCACCTTCTTTAAAAAATTAAAGTGGAAATGGGCAGGCCACATAATACGCATAAAACATGAAAGATGGACAAGCAAGATTACACATTGGCTTCCCCTACAGAACAAGAGAAGAAGAGGTAGACAATTCATCCCATGGACAGACGACATCAGGAAATTCGCAGGACAGAGGTGACATCACCAGTTCCAGGATCGTCAGAAATGGGAAGAAATGGAAAACGGGTTCACTAACGTAAACCAAAGCTTAATCGGGTAGTGTCAGACAAATCACGAGTGATGAGTTTTGTACATATTGGTGTTCAATGATAATTTAAATTTAATCCAAAATTGAAAATTTAAAATAACATACACAAATAAAATAAGTGATAGAATAAATAAAATGAAAAAAAAAATCATTTAAAAGAAAAACTCAAATGTATAATAAACGGATTAATTAAGTATACAATAAAATGTTCTTATATTACAGTTAATATTATATGGGTCACCCATGGGATCCAGTATTTCAAGTTCATTGGCAGACATCATTTTACAAAAAATTAGAAAACGAGATTATTCTCGACCCAAATTTAAAAATTTTATATTATAAGAGATATGTAGATGATTGTTTGTTAATTGCCCCTACTGATTTAATTAATTGCATTTTAAATAAATTCAACAGTTGCCATCACAGAATTAAATTCACTTTAGAAATGGAAACTAATAATAGTTTAAGCTTTCTTGATGTTAGAATTATTTGAGAAAATAATTCTATTATCACCGATTGGTATCAAAAACCTACTAGTAGTGGTAGATACCTAAATTTCCATTCGTACACTTGTTCAAAATATAAAATTAGTGTTATCAATTCATTAGTTGATAGAGCTATTTTATTATCGAATCAATGCTTCAATCAAAAAAACTTAAATTATATTAGAAATATATTACAACAGAATTGTTACCCTCTTTCATTTATTAACAAATACATTAAAAAAAGAATTTTTACTTTACAAAATATAGATAATCATAATAATAACATAACTAATAATAATAACCCTGATAAAATTTACACTAAAATTCCATACGACAATAAAATAAATTGTACCTTGAATAAATTGACCAAAAACAGTAATATTACAATAGCTAATTATTCTAATACAAACACAAAGGATTTATTCACTAAACTTAAAGATAAAGTACCACCTACAGATTTAAAAAATGTCATCTATAAGGTCGAATGTGGTTCTTGTAACAAAAACTAAATTGGTGAAACATCACAACCTTTAAAAAACGTATTTATCAACATGAATATCATACAAAAAGGCTTAACCCAAATAATAGTGCTTTAACTAAACACTCTTTTGAAACAGGCCATAAATTTAAATTTAAAGACACAACAATTATAGATTCTGAGAACATTTATAACAATAGACTAATAAAAGAAACTTTTTACATTAATTCCAATAAAAAATCAAATTTAAATTTTCAGACAGATTATAAAAACAACCTTAAATATTTAAATCATTTTATACATCATTATCAGTTTTAAAAAAATAAAAAAAAATCTTTTTTAAATTTACCTCCATTTATAACATTTTTATCCCCTAAAGTTTTTAGTTGGCATTATAATCCGACCATTGTTCTATTAGTTTCCGCTTTTAATCTGTTAGATTATCGCCGACTCCCACGAGGAGTTGACGTATTTTCCATCGTATATCCAATGTTGATGTGATCTGTATTAACGATCAATCAATTTAAACAAATGTAAAATGAAATTTGTACACACTTATATTAATTCATCAAATCATGGTGAGTGATGGTTTTGTTGTTAATTTTTAATTGTAATATTGAAATTATTGTAAAATTTTTTTTGTAATAATATAGCTGAAGATGGGGAAAATATTATCCTCGAAACGTCCCTAATTGTAATAAAGAATACATCACATTGTTACAAAACAATTGCGTTTTATTCATTGGATCTCCAAGGCCGAATAATTCCAGATTTCAGTTAATATTATAGTTTATAACTTATTATTTTGATATTCTTATAAGTTACGCTTGCAAATGTATAGAACTACTATTCTTTATTAATATTTAAGTTATCTAAGTTAATATATATTACAGTTGTATTGCTAAAAGAGACCAATACCCTGGAGGAATATTAGTGGTTATTATTATTATTATTATTATTATTATTATAAAGAACATTTAAACTCTTTTAAAAATTATAAAACTGATACTAATTACGCAACCCATATAAACTATAAACATTCAACATGAAAAATGGAAAATATAATGACAATATGTAAACAACAAAATAAAAGTAACAGATTAAACATAGTAGAAAATTTAGAACTCTTCAAAGAAAAATTAACACAATTAATGATAAACATGCAAATAAACAGCCAATTACACGTAATATTTCAATCATTAAAATTATTTAAACTACCTGCAACATCAATATATAAATCACCCCATAACTCATTAACTTCAGTCACCTGAAGATGATTGAACATTTGTCTTTTCTGATTTGGAGTAAGCGGGAGAACATTAGAGATAGCTGTTTCCAAGAGATCATTTGATAACTCTTGATCGGAAAATGATTTGAGCTGCATATATACAAATATTGACATTACGTTTCGCATGTTTACGTGTCTCTTGTTTGAAACGAAGGAAGAATTATTTGCGATTCACGATAACGGAAGATCGACTCAATTCTTTGGCGTTATTATACATATAGTGAAAAACGATGGAGAGCTTGAACTTGTCTTCGATTATTCAAGAAACACAAAAGGCACGCCTTAAATTTCTGCAATAAATGTCTGATTGTATCGATTGATTCAAATTTTTATTGTCGATTTATTGTACAATTGTAATGTTTTTAAAAAAATTGAATTTATTTTTCAGATTCAATAACCGTATTTAATTTGTTTGCATTAATTTGAGACCCTGATATTAACATAAAAAATAATAATTATACCAATATTAAAAAAGAAAATTATGATGGGGGAGAAGGCGGCAAATTTTACTTTGCCTAGGGGCGGCAATCATACTCTGGTCCCACCACAAAGTAAAGTAGTTATGTTTGGTCAGCTGTTGGATGATATCTTTGCAATCCCAGACTAGCTTGTTTAATAGAATGGAAGACGAGGAAAATGTTTGCAACCTTTAAACGAACGTTTTATCATTGAATGCAAATTACGATATAGGTTTTTTTATATTATTTTTATTTTTTAACATATGTGACTAACATTAAAATAAAAACTCTTTGATGGAGACTATGGATACAGTAGGCAGTTTTTAAACTTTTTTTTTATATCGTACTGTATTTAAATTTTCCACAAGTGCTCTTTTAAGATGGCATTATCGGCCAAAAGGCAAATTACATTTGTTAAGTATCATAATTTATTAAAGGCCGTAATAATTATAAGCGAATATGATTACTTATAATAAAATTTGAAAGTAACAATTCTCTGATTTAAAATCTTGTCTGTTATCCAAAAAAATAGAAAAAGGGACTTCAAAGAATCTTACTAGTCAAAAAATAGCATTGTATATTATTTCAATTAAAAAATAAGATAAATAAATCTATAAAACATACCTTTATTATCCTGTGTTAGTTATTCGAATTTTCTATTTTAAGTAGCATTTTAGATATATGTAGTTTTTCATTTTATTTTCTGAATAATTGTATTAAAAACTATTTACATTTTTACATATCATTTTATATTTAAAGTAAACTTATATGAACCTCATTGTTTTTATTTTAATGTGCATAAAATTCTCATTTATGCCTTGCGTATACGACAAATATGCTAGATAAAACATTAATGATTCTTGCAGCAGAAAATATGTCGTGCACATCAGGTCATGTAATCAAACTATATTGGTTCCGCTAGTTATAAAAAAATCCCTGGATGTCGCTTTTATATTCCGTACACTTGAAAACATTTTCTGACTTTAAATCACTTCGTAACATTTATCAACTCACATATGAGATGACCATACAATGCATGTCTTACCTAAATTAAGTTCCTTTACATCTCCAGCTACGGGTTTCAGTTTTTCTTCAAGCTTTAAGTTTGGCTGTTCGCTTTTAACTCGTTCAAATAACTGTAACAAAAGAAAACGGTTTCATTACAAAAAGCTTAACAATTTTTTTTTCAAAATGTTATTAGCTCATAATATCACATTTTAAGAAGGTGAACACATATTTTCGCTTACAGCCTAATTCGTCATTCCTTATTGATTCACTGATTCGCCATTAAAAATCTTGTAATCATTCCGTCGTATCCAATTTCAAGATCTGATCATCTATTTTAATACATGTTTTGATGTTTTCACATATGTATTTATGTACAAGATTTGCCAGTCAAGATTAATCTCAAATATTTAAATTTTAGCGATTCTACATGAATCGGCGTAATTTTTCCCTTTTTCGTACTTCTTAATTTTTTACATTTTTAGATGTGAAATAATTATTTACAATATAAGTTTGTAAAACATAATCATGAACCGGGTAGAATTAGAAGCGCAGTAATTGTTTTAACATTTTTTTTGGAATAAACGAAACTCAAAAAATATAAAAAATACTTTTAAATTTTAATAAGAATCACTAAACTAAATAAGTTCTAATTTTCATGTTAGCTACCGATTGTAGTACGACTGCTTTTTTTATAAATATGTCAAAGTTTTTGAGCTCTAAAATTTGCGTAATCCGTGACTAATGATTACAAACTAAAAAATGACAATTAAATGTGAATTTTACACTCTATCATACATAATAGTTATTTTTGTGTTAAGTGTGCGAAATTTGTGTTTCAGTGCGTGAGAGTGTCACTTTTTTGACTCAGCAAGGCTTGTTTAATTTTTTATTTATTTATTTGAGGTAGTTAAAATATTTTGAGACATTAAATAAGTGTAAAGCGTCAATGACGGAATATCTTTTTGTAAACTATCGAGCAAGCCAGACGGGCATGTACCTATAACTTGTAAAATAAAAAGTTTTACAATAATCATCTCTGTTAATTATTCAGTGTTTTACCCAAGGCGATATTCAAAAGCATTTTACTATTATCTAAAATTTCTGAAAATTTAGATAATTTGCACCTGTTAGTAATAATATAAATATCCTGCGATGAATAATAATATTTAAAAATAAATTTAAGACACCAAATTATATGTTTTATCATATCAGCAGTATTTGAATTTACTACATCCTACATAACTATAGAATTATATTTCTTTGAAATTTTATTGATATTTATTTCCAGATATTATTCAATATCCTTTAAATATCATTCAATCAGAAATGGAGTAAGAAAATTTTAAAAAGATGATGTAAATTTAATTATTTTTGTACATTTCTTTAAATTATCGTCATTTCTGTTCTTCTGTTTCTTACGGAATAAATAATTACGATAAATTAAAAACATAAAATTTCATTGTAAATTTTTACTTACAGCCCTGTTTATGACTACCACATCTATTTTTATGAATATATGTCCTTTCTGTCTACATTGAGTTACACTGTATTTAAAATTTTTAGAAAATCAATCACATAAAAATATATATTATTTGTTTTTAACAATTTATCAGACATAAACATTAACTACATTATATTTATGTGTTTGATTTCCTAAAGACTAATCAAAATATTATGTTAAAATTGACAATATATTACAAGCGTGATTATATTTTGCCTAGGAGATATCTGTAAATGTTATTAAAACACAAAAACAATAGAATTGTAAATGGTTTGGCAACGCAGAAATCACCCGATCTAAATAAAAGATATATCAATTACAAGCTAGATCAATCTATACAAACACAAACTTCATAATATCAAACAAGTATACATGCTGAAAAATTATTCATTCCGACAGAAAATACGAAATTTTAAGGCTCCCATTTTATAATAAACAATAGTATATATTCTTTCGAGATCGAAATTAGAGACGAAGCTTTAAAAATCATGTTCAGTTGAAATTTTTGACATATATTTCGCAAGATAAGTTGTCCGTAGACTAATAAGTGGGACATATAATATAAAAGTGGTTCAAAGATACTAGAACCTGTAAATTGCAAACTGAGCATAATTCGTCGCAATAAATCTTATACGTTATATTTTAATAGAATATTTTAAAAATGTGTTTATATGATAATCTGATTTGACACATGTTTTTAGTTTTAGAAATCAGTATATTCTATTTCTCGCAGGTGAGTCTCACGTCATCAATTGTATCCATGTGATTCAAATCGTTGGGGGGTGCAGGGTTTTACGGAGGATTGGTAACATAATCTTGTCGAGTGAAATCGTGTGATTTCTGAAGTGAATAAATGTCAAAATTGACAGTATTATATATAAATATAAAAAAGAATGATACATACGAACAAAGTTGTAGACTAAACTAACGAAACTACCCACATTATGTGGGCCACATACACTGAAGCACACATTATTACAATTCTCTAAGGAAGTTACTAGCTCTTAGCAACGTTATATTATATGAAAATGACAGCTTTTACAATTATTTCTATTGGTTAAAGTTTTTAGTAACGTTACTAAGAGCTAGCAACTTCTTTACAGAATTGGGGTGTAAATTGGGGGACTAAATCACCTTCATAAATGACAGGAATGACATAAATGACATATTTAATTTATTTTTAAATATTGCAGTCACAAAACATTAACATGACTGTAGTTGTATCATGGTTATATTCGTTACCGCGGTTACATTACTGTTTCTATTTCATTTTTTGTCATTGGTTGGACGCAGGTAGTATATTTACTCATTTATTTGCATCAGAAAATATAAGTTTCCTATATATTTTGTATTTAACTTTATTATTTATATAATTATAAAACAGATTTTTACACAATAAACATGATAATTTTGTCATCAATAATGAAGTGATCAGAGTTGTAAATGAAAATAAATACTCTGAGACAGAATGCAATAAACCAGGATTTTAGTTTTGAGTTATTCACATAATGATTTTTAAATCCCTTAACAACATCTAAATTCAACTTGATATGAAATATATATATATATATATATATATATATATATATATATATATATATATATATATATATATATAAAAAGAATAGAAGTCAGAAGCTTGGGAAAAGATAAATAGAAACAATATTAATGTATAATAAAAATAGTTGGGTTTGGGTTCTAAGGCACTCACAATAATATTAGAAATATTCCCTACTATGTGTTACACTTTTTATGAACGAAGTATTTAAATAGAATATCTGTTTTATATAATGAATGTTTCTGTGACTGTACGACGCGAGACCGTATTTGTTTACTTTTTAGTCTAATACAGGTCAGATGGGAACGTATCAGGGTATCTCACAATCACTTTGAAAAAAATAGCACTAGTTAGACGCGCTCCGCACCCGGGCAACCTGGTTAAGATAAAGAAGTTAAGAATGAAGTCGACTGAGTTAGTGTAGTCTGGGTTGCTGGATTTCTCCACCGAAAATTTTCCGGGTAGGCGAAGCGGTTCACCATATACTACCTTAGTCGCTGAAGCCTCGATGTCTTCCTTAATTGCTGCACGGATGACTAATAGAACAGTTGGAAGAATTTCTGTCCATGGATTGTTCTGTTGATATTTGATTGCAGCTTTTAATTGGCGATGAAACCGTTCTACCATTCCGTTGGCAGCGGAATTATATGCTGCTGTACGAAGATGAGTTGTACCTAACAAGTGATTTAGATGCTTTGATAAGTACGACTCGAACTGTCTGCCTTGGTCTGTCGTGACTGTAACCGGAGTACTAAAGCGAGAAATCCAGCCGCTATAGAAAGCTCGTGCAATTGTCACTGCTTCTTGATTTATCAGTTGAATAGCTTCTGGCCAGCGCGTGTGTAAATTCTCCTTTTCTATGAAAGTCTATCTATGCTAGTGGCTGATGTCTGGCATCGAGACGAATCTCCGAATACCCCAAACTCAGTGCTATGTGCTAGCAGCCGATGTATGGCATCGCGGTGAATTCTCGTTTCCCTATGTAAGTCTTTCTCTGCTAGTAGCTGATGTCTCGCATCGAGACGAACCTCCAAACACTCTGTCGAACTCACTTCTAAACGCTAGCTGCCAATTTCTGGCGCCACGGTGAATTCTCGTTTCCTATGAAAAGTCTATGATTATAACCAACAACCAGAAATCTAGAACAAAATCCTATTTCCATCACATTTAAGGCTACTCGTCGGTCATTTTCTTTTATACAAACTTTTAGTGAAGTATTCTGGGTTAATTTATGCCTTTTAAATATGTCTTATTATTATTTTTCTTTTGGAATCCGAATCGTTTCTTTTCCTAAACTTTTCACTCTTCTGTAGTACCGTAAAATTTAAATTAAAACATGCTGCTTCATGTAAACTAAACTTTATTTTATCTTTTTGACCATATTCATGTATATAAAATTTATTTTGCCTAAATTTAAATTAAAATGCCTTTTTTATTTTATTTTTTGTTGACTAAAAATAAACAATTGTTTAAATACAGGTATATATAAAAAAAACTTCAACCTTAAGTTGAATTTCTTCTTTATTGAATACAGTTGGTCTTAGTATGATTATACAGACCGAATTAATGGAGCGTGAGTCTTGGATTTGAATGTAACTGTGTTTAGTATTGTTATTTCTCAAAGTTGTGAAGTAATTATATTACGATGTCCAAAAAAGAATAATGTTTTACTGCATTATATGAAAAATGGGTGCAAGGAAAAAAATGGTATTCAATTAATAATAAAAATATATTTTGTACTTATTGCGCACAGAAGGTATTTTTAGAAGTTGTTTTGACTTTTCGTTCTGTTATCTTCATTATTTATTTATGTTTGCAAGTTAACTGCACAAAAAAGTGTTATCTTATACAGCATGAAAAAACTGAAAAACATATCCAATGCCATAAATGAACAAAAACAAATGATGTATACAAACAAGCCAAACAACAATGTAAACAATTTTTACCTGGATTTATCTAAGCGTTTTTAGCGGAAGAAATACCTTGAAATAAACTACAGTGTAATTTGGAGATTTTATAAAAAATATACAACGCAAAACATACAAAACGAATCCACATTAAGAAAACATTATTTACCGTTATTGTACAAAAATGTAAAAATCTCTTGACATACATGCTGTATTTTTATATTGCAATAATGTATGTAATATATAGCTAATTATGAAAATACGGGAAGAAATAGGAAATCACGATATTTGGATATGTATAGACGAAACGACAGACACTTTAGGCCGCCAGATAGCAAATATAATTGTTGGTAAACTATCCGATGAAATTTCTACGACTTATTTATGGGCAAGTAAAGTACTAGAGAAAACCAATAGTTGTACAATTGCACGTATTGTGAATGAGTCACTACGTACGTTCGAAACTACCCTGCTGGGGTTAATATACGTTTTAAGTATTTAATTTTTAGAGATTCTTTGGCCAGATGGGATTAGACATGAGAAAGTCAGATTGATTTTATCTTATGAAGCGGCTTACATGTTAAAAGCTGCAAAAAATAGAAGAATATTTTATCCAAACATTATACATGTAACATGCTTTGTTCATGGCATGACATAAATAGAGTGTGGGAAAAAATTTGATAACAATATCCAAACGTCAACAATTTAATTTCCAGTATTAAAAAAAGTATTTTTGAAAACTCCATTACGCAATGAAAGATTTAAAAGAGTATTACTAAACACACCTTTACCACCTGAACCCATATTAACGAGATGGGGGACTTGGTTAAAAGCAGCGATTTACTACCAAGAAAAGTTTTCTAGAAGAAGTCTTTTTAATATTTATTATTTTTAAAAAAATAATAATTAATTAAAGCGCTGCCATTTTAAAATGATAATTAGTATTATTAACAAAATGGAAACAATTGGAATGCCACTAACAGAATCAATAAAAAATTATACATGATTTAGAAAATCACTTAAAAAATACTTCCGGAGCTGTTGGTAAAATAGCTTCAACCAAATTACAAGATGTTTTAGCCAGAAACTCCCAATATTTAGTTATGGAGAACATATCTAATATATTAAATGGTTCGTCAGAGGAGTTTCCATTTGAATTCGGAATTAACAGCAACAATATATTAAATTTTAAATTTGCCTCGTGTACTTCCTGTGACGTAGAAAGATCTTTTTTCTTTTACATATTTCTATTAACAGATAGAAGACAAAACTTAACACCTCGAAATATGGAGTATTTATTAATATGTTACAGCTCATTCAACAAAATAAAGTGAATTTTAGCGTAAGAAAAGTAAACAATTCCATAAAGAAGAATCAAAATACGTGGTACCTAAGTTCCTTTTTATTTTGTGTAGATTACTGAATATATATAATAAGTAATATAGCATGTTCTTGAATTTCATAAGGAAAAAAGTGTGGAAATATTCTGTTTTGCACACCGGTCTTTCAGTTGTATTTTGCTATGTATGTATTTATTCCACAACGGGTAAAAATTAAATAGTTCTTAGAAGATTGCCGTTCAAAGTGTAGAACTTCTTCATGAGGATGGTATGAGACAAGGAGGAATTTCGAAATATCTAAAATTTATTAAATGCATTATTTTAAAAATTGTAAACAATTTTTTGTTTGCTGGGAGTATAAATAAAAATATAAAAAGTGGTCCACCAAGAAATTCCACTAGAAGAATTATTAAAACTATAAACAGTATTTCAACAGCAGATGCTACTAAGAGAGCAAAAGATATGTTCTAAAATTCTAGACCAATTTGATATAAATGTAACTGTTCAAACTGTGAGATGTAAATGTAGGTTTATTTGGTAAGGTCGCTACTAAGAAACCTCTTTCTTAAAAAAAAAACCGGAAGGGGAAACTTGCATTTGCTAAAAAAAATTCAGTCATGGACACTTTAGAATTGTAATATTGTCCTTTGGAGTGATGAGAGATTAACTAAATTATTTGGATGTCACGAAAGAGTGTATATAAGTCATCCTATAAGAACAAAATTGAGTTTTAGGTAACAAAAGTTCACTGTTAAACATTATTTGGGGATGTTTTTCTCAGTCTGGATAAGGACTACTACTGCAAATATGCCAGAAAATGGTTTTCTGTACAAAGACAATGAAAACCATAAACAGGCTATGTGTTGCATTACACGACGAATGAAAAAAATATTCTGTTGATGTATGCAGACATTTAGTACCTATATTCCATGCTCACAAAATGTCAAACAGATTTATAACAAAATATTATTTTTTTGTTCTTTGGTGAGTAAATTTCTAGACATTTTTCCATGATATTATTGTGTTTTTAAAAGTGTAAATAATGAACCTTTACTACTTTTCTTTATGTCCAATTTTATTTAAAATATTTCTAATAAATTCAAGGACAACAAATATCAACACTAATATCGTGAATTGCTACGTCTACCTGTCCCATTCGTAATAATCATTATATAAAAATGTTAAAAAAAATATAGATACGAGTACAAAAAAAAATAATTAAATTTGTAATCAATTTTTTTTGGTCCATCCAAATTAGGGCAAAACTTTCTTCGAATCTAACTCCTTTAAGGAGTTTTAATTTCCTTAATATAGAAAAGCTATGTTCAGCCGTAGTTATATTTGCACGTAGCGTTATTGATATCATTGATATTTTATTTACTTATAAATTAATATCAGCACCAAATTGTTTCGGAACTTCATTTGCACTGACGAGAATATCAGATTCGTTAAAAGTTTGTATGTTTGTGTTTCCACAGCATTATTTCGGTAAATAGTTTTTGTTTTGACTATTTTGCTCCAAATCAAACAATTCTGTATAATAATGTTTGTGTGTATGAGACGCCTTTGCGCTTTAGATTTATTTATTGTTTTGGAAATTCAAAAAACCTTGCCAGTCTCGGGGGGAACGCTAGTCTCGTCGCCCCTTCCCCTCAAATCCACCACTGACTCTAATTATTCTTCAAGTAGATCTATATTGTAGAGCAACACAAAAACAATTAAGGATTCTATAAGGTTTCCTGGAACTTAGAATGCGGCGTCGTAACATGTCCCACACATGCTCTGTTGAAATCAACTTTAAACAGATTCGTCAAAATTTGATTTTAGCAAAAAATAATTAATTAGTGGATAGAAAAGATCAAAACATTTTTTTTTAAATACAAGTGTCCATTTTTTTCGTTAGCAATGTAGATTACATTCGGCTTTACAAAACAATATCTGTAGTACAAGCCGTGATAACGTACAATTAAATTAAATTAAATGAAAACAACAAGTAGTATGAGCCTACTCGGCCTGTGCATTACGGCGGCCCTGATCGTCAACATAAGCTGTTATGTGGTCTCCTCTAGTTCTTAATATTCATTTGCTTATTTTTCGCAATATGTATTCTAGAGCGAGATTAAATACGTTGCTGATAATGAGTCACCCTGCCGTACTCCTTTATTTATTTCAAATTCAATAAATTTAGTTAAATTCTTTCACAGCAGCCTTCGATTTACTTTTTTCTAACTAAATTTATTGTTAAGTTTTCGCTAATTATTTTTGTATTTTTAACTTTAATTAAATAAACTTGTTGCGATATATGTTATGAAATAGTTATTTTCTTCCACTGCAGCCTTTAATTTACTTTTTTCAATGCAATTTTAGTATAAATAACAATTTTTGTTAATTTTTCTGTTAATTATAAAAATAAATTATTACTGTTTTATATCATTGTAAAGCTAGAAAAAATCTCTATTTAAAAATACCATAGCTTAATATGACCTCCATATGAAAAATAAAAGTTGCTATCAGTAACTCGTAAATGGTTAGATATAAAAAAAAATTGAGTACTTCTGCAAATTCACCCTACAAAAGTGCCTTAAGAAAGTGCAAACCAAAATCTCGTATTATTTCATATAACAAAGTTATAAGCAAAAAAAGAAAATCGCTAAATTTACATTTTCCCCTATATCTAGTGACCTATGCATTTTTTCGCAAATAACAAAACACTATTAAAATAGCCTCCTGACGGGGCAACTTTTGTCTAATTTAACCAACCTCGTAGCTCTTACGGTTCTCGAGATACCAATGCATTCGTACCTTAAATGGGACACCCTATATATAACTTCTAGTTAGATAGAAAAAAAATATATAAATTATAATAATTTTACATATCGTTTAGGCTGAGAAATTTCGATAAAACAGATGAGTTATTCATATGTTCACAAAATTTGACATATGATGTCAAATTTGATGTAAGTAAATGTAAAAGATAACATAAGTAAATATGAAGTAGTTTTATTGTAAAATTAGAAAAGGTGGAAGAAATATATAAGGCATATATTTGCATGCGTGAATCAAGGTAAGTTCGGTTCCGGTTTTAGTAACGTCAAAAATAGCTGTTATATTAGTCATACAAATTTTATGAAAAAAATTTTAGGTATGAAATGAATTAAAAATATTCTGAACTGCAATAACAAATTAATTTTAAAACTACAAAATAAATGTATTGAATAACTTATAGAATATATGTATTACTACAGTGGCGGGAGGTATTGTGTTGGACACACCAGATTTTTTTTAGTTTAGTTCCTATTCCCAGTTCTTTTAGACTTGATCCTAGCTTTTAATGGAATCGAATGCTTGTGAAAACTCTAAAAAACATCTCTATATTCATTTCGTGTTCATGTGCCGTTTCCATGATTTGTTTTACCGTGTATATGGCATCTGTGATAGATCTACCTAACGTGAATCCACATTAATATTGTCCTATTATATTTCTCGTTCCGTTAGCTAATTTTTCTTGTATTATTGTGCTTAAAATTTTGTATGTTGTACTTAATAAGGTGATTACTGTATAATTTGGGTGATGTTGTTGATTACCTTTCTTGTGTATTGTAATTATTTTCTTTTCTCCAAATATTCTGAATGGTTTTGAATATATGTTCTTGCAGCGTCTCAACTCCAAATTTTATTAATTGTATATTGATTGCACCTTTTCCAGGAGATTTACCATTACGGATATTATTTAATACTTCTCTGACCTCTTCCAGAGGACTTCGATGTGTTCTTGTGGTAATTCCGTTAGCAACCCTTTGACATGTTTTATGCAAGCCTATTAATACTTTAGGTCATTTTCTGTTTTCCTACCTATATTGTCTTTTTTATTGTTTTGTTACTTTATATTTGTTTTGATCCATTTAAGTCTCACTTTTATTTTTCTTGTTAAAATTTCCTGGCAGCTTTTATTTATTGTATCATTCTCTTTTATTTTCTCTCTTCATTTATCTTATATATTTTGTTGATGCCTTATTTATATTTTCTTTTATATAACGACATCTACTTTCGGTATTAGCTTATTCAGTAGTTATTTTAATTAACTGATTTTCCATTTCTTCTGCATACTTATTTTTGTATTTTCGTCTTATAGTTTACGTATATTCTACTTCGTTACCATGTTTTTTTCTTCAATTTTTGTTTAAGTGTTGCCGTTACCATGAAGTGATCAGAGTCAGCACAGAGCTCCTCTCTTTGATCTTACGTCTACAATTAAGGATTGTTTTCTTCTTGTAATTAAAATGTGATCTGTTTATGTTTTAGTTACTTGAGATGTCCATATTCTTTTATGTAGTTTTATATGTTTAAGTTTAGTGCTACTTATAAGCAAATTGTTTTATGTTATGTTTTATAAGCCTTCTTTTGTTGTATAAATTCTTTCTCTCCTATTTGTGCGTGGAAATCTCCTAATATTATTAATATATCTCCCTTACGATTTTTTCTATTTCTTCTTCTAACTTTTCGTACATATCCTCGTTTTCTTCTGATCTAGCATTTTCTATAGGCGCGTATCCATTTATCGGAAAAAGATTGAATGGCTTTGTGTTGAACCTTAAGTAAGCCATTCTTTCATTTATTGCTCTGAACTCTTTCACTTTGTCTCTTAATTTTTTACCTTTTATTAAAATATTATAAATGCTACTCCCTATTGCCCTTGTTTTTCTCCTCCTAAGTACAGTAGTGTATACCCTACTGGTCGACTGTACCTTTCCCTTCCTATTTTATTTCTTGTAAAGCTGCAATATTAATTTTGTATGTGTAGCGCACTGACGCAATTTCCTGAATTTTCTCTGGACTAGCATTGTTCTAACATTCCATCTATTTATTCTAATTTCATTATTTTTATTTTTCATATTTTTTTCTCATATATTTTAATTAATTCCTGATTTTCTTATCTAGTTTTATCTATTATTGCATTATGTGGACTATCTTTCCCTTCAATTGCTATATGCCATTCCATGTTTATTCTTATCTTTCTGTATCCAATTTTTACTTGTTTTTGTAATCTTTATTCTTTTACTTTCTTTAATATTTCATTTTGTATTTTTCTCTCTTTGTACGTCATATTACTGTCAATGTAAATTTTTGTTGCCTTCAGTTCGTATTTTATTTTTCATTATGTTGATTTTGTTTACGTATGATTCTATCATTGCTGTGTACTATTGCTTGTTTCTCCACAAGACAATGTAACCTACAATTTTTTAATTATATTTTATATGTTTTTATAAGTTTATTTAAACGGTAGTTATCTTAATTCTTTGCTGCTCCTTTCAATTTGTTCCTGATCTACATTCTTCAATACTTTTTGCTATTATTTTCATTCAGATTACTTTACATTTATTTACTTTTTCCGGAGCAACCTTACACTTCACTAGGAATACCTGAATTGTTACTTTATACTCTGCTATTTTCTGTGCAGGACCCGATAGAAATATATTAAATTCAATGTAGGTAACCCGCTGTATAAGCAATCCATTGTTCTTTGTCCTTGATTTAAGACGAACGATCACACAGAGGCATTAAAAACGTGACACTTAATGCTAGGATATTCTGTAATATTGTCGTGTCGCCGTTCCATGAATCAAAACTTAACCGATACCGTAACATTGGAAATGTCGCAGATCTAACACAATTATTGCAACTGCTGCCACCGTCTGTACACTGGTAATAGTGACAGTATGACATTGAAAGCATAGCTTGGTCAATATTTTTATTTTTTTAGTAAACATTAGTTCGTCGTTGCTGGTAATTTTTGATATTATGCTTGTTTATGGTACAGTACAAATGTATACCGCCAAACTAAATGATGCAGAAGAAGTGCTTACAAAAATAACAAAATTTCACAAATAATAATTTAAAAGCAAAAACTATATTAGTTGTTCTGCCCTTTTGCCACACAATACTGAGCTATTTAGTTGAAATATTTCATCTAGGTAAGTGTAAAAATTTAATGATATAACCATGCCATTTTTATGGTTCGAATTATATTGTATTTTTGCAAAAATGATAAATAATATTATTGAAGAGAAATATACATGAAGCCAAAGCCCTATCTGAAACGTATTATTGTGCAGTTTAGAAACATTTTTCTTTGATTGATGTCATATTGCTACATTTTTAATCCATCCGAACTGTTAAAAATTGGGTCACAGGACACAACCACATGTAACGCTGCACTATCAGTACTAATAAAATTATCGTCGAATAATAGACGACTTGTGTCCATCATGTAATAAATAACTTTATGATATAATGAATTCTTTTGTTAGTTCCTTAATTTTTTGTATTTATCAATGGATACATAAAATAGAGTATTTGACATGTATATGTTTTTTCATTTTTTGTTTTATTTGTGAACATCCCCTCCCTGTAAAAACATAGATCTCAATCCATCCGTAATGTAGACATAATTATTATAACAAATTAACTAATAATAACAATAAGTTTAATTCAAGTTAGTGATTAGAGAGTGAAACAGTGTATGATTAAATTACCCATATACACTTGTAAAAACATATTTGAACACGTATCTGTAATATTCATGAAAGTTGAAAACAGTTTCACCGTCCGAATAAGGATTTTATTATAAAATCACAAGAATACCATCGCGCTAGATAGTCTTTTAATTTGTAGTTTATCATTAAATTATATACTTGGCAGTTCTTTCGCCGCTCCGTTTGTTGCATATGTTTTTAGCAACTGCGAGTCCACTTACCGGATCAGCAAAGAGGACGGTGGCACGTTCAGAGAGGTGCTTGCCGCGCTTGGGCCGCATGAGCATGTAGATGTGGCCGATATCGGGGCAGGAACGCAGCAGCTTCTCTATCAGCGCCTTGCCCAGGAAGCCCGTGGCGCCCGTCAGGAATACGTTCTTGCCCGCGTACCACTCCGGGATCCTCGGCTCCATTTCGGACATGTTGATCTGCGCACACATCAACATCCACATTACAAACATCACCTAAATATCTTATACGGGCTATTCTACTATTCTAAAAAAAGTTCGTAAAGCGGGTATCAGACGTATGCACATATCTGCAACTGATTTGACAGAAGTTTCTGCGACACGCAACCTGTGATATCAGACGTATGCAAAATTGCATGAAATACAGTCATTTTTTAATTTTGAAGTTGGTACTAATGGTTCTAGTTGCTTTGCAATTATAGATTGTTAAATGGATTATATTAGTATTTTATCGAAATAATATTGTAAATTATTTTATTTGTCATTTGCTTGAGGTATTTTTTTTCTTCAATTAGTAATAGGAATTCCTCGGCTGCCATAACACTTCTTCATAGCTCATTAAAATCATGATGTTATAAAATTCTTAATTTTCCATTTTTTACAGCCATTTTAATACTTGCACTGCTAACCACGTTTTCCAAACAAATGTCAAACAGTCTAGGGTATTTTGCCCCAAACAATTTCAGTACGCATGCGCATTTTTCAAGTCGCAGGTATCTGCAACTGGTTTTCAAACAAAATGTAAAACTAGTTGCATGAAAATAGTCGCACACGTCAAAAGTTGCCCGAAATGCTTGGGGTTGCAGATTATATGCGACAAGTTGCAGTTATGTGCATACGTGTGATAAGGCCTTAAGCACACAGATGTGTATAACTTATTACATTCGTCTGATTATGAGGACGGTATGGTCGAAAACAATAATTAGTAAATATTACCGGCCATTACAGAACCAATCACCACTGTCGAATGTGAAAAGTATTTGTAAGAGATGAAATTAAATGGAACAATGTATTGGGTAATCATACTGACTTAAAAATAAAGATAAAGATAGGTCCTGAAACATTTAATTACAGAGTTATAGTCCTTTGAAAATATTCTACTTAAAATTTCATTGTATAACTCAAAGTATTTAAAAATTAAATTAAACATTCAGTTTTATGTTCCTGTTTTATGAAGTAACTAAGTAAAACCAAATTTCCTAAATAAACTGAACAGAAGTAATTGACAATAATAATAATTTATAAATTCAAAAATTAACTCTAATTTCTTTCCAATCAATGTTCAGAGTTCTTATATTAATGAAATACAAATCGGTCTGTTTTTTTTTAATTATCATTAGAAATAACTTTGTTTGGTATTAAAGGAAATGGTTTAGGAAGAGTCATGTTGATCAGCTTTTGTTTTTGGGAAAACGTTGACGGAAATATAATTATCGTCGTTAGTATTGGATTGGCTCGCAGAAGTAACAAAAATATACAATGTCAATCGATTTGTGCTTTTCGAAAAAAGTTGTGAGAAATATGTCCTGTTTAGCATGAAACGAAGCACTCGCGACAAGGACTTGTTTGCATAAATAATAAAAATTTACCATGTAGGTGGGTTTTTGTTTTTAGCAAAAAGTTGTTATAAGTAGGAATTGAAAAATGTCCAAGTGTGTAGACGAAAAGGTATAAAAAAAAAACTATTTTGGGAAAGTCTATAGTAATAATTTATTATTACTAAATATTATAATAAATTATTACTATAGAATTGTATGAAGAAGTCTTTCCCAAAAGAGTTTTTAAACCTTTTCCTATAAATGTTACCCATTTCATGTTTAGTATTAAAAATAGCACTCGACAAGGATTGGCTTGCTGAAGAAATAAAAAATTGTCATTTTGATAGGCATCTGTTTTTACAAAAGTAGTCAGAAGAAGAAATTAGATTGGTAAAATGGCGAATGATAGTAATGGTTTAGAAGAAAGATGCAAGAATTGTAACGAAAAATGTAACAGCAACAATTATTATAACTTATAACACACTCTTCAAATGCAACTTAAAAAAATCGAAAAGTGGCTAAAAATCTGGAGATTAAAGCCAATGAAACCAAATCAATCCATGTAACCTTCACCATGCATAAAAACACTTCTCGTGTGGTAACACTCAACAACCACCCACTGTCGCAAACTGAAAAAAAAAAACAAGAAATTTTGGAAAGCTTCTAGACAGAAGACTAACATGGCCTAAACACATTTTCTCAAAAAATAAACAACTCAGACTAACTATAAATTAACAGAAACAGCAAGCACCTCTAGTTTTTAAATACTTCAACGCTTTTAATCTAAGTGCCTGCGAACAAATACAAATGCTTCTTCGTACTTGTTAAATGTAAACATTCACAGAGACTTCAACAAGTGTAACGTGAAAGAAACAGTCAAACAATTTAGTGCCAAATACTTTAAAAGACTTGAAATCCCCCTAAACACAAGTGCAAAATTGTTAGACAGTAGTGAGAACATACGACGATTAAAACGTTTTAAACCGTTAGCTTTAGTAGATAAATTTATCTAATAATTATGTAGTAAATACGTCGAGTTTTTGTCGTACAAGTCCTCCTCATGTAATTCATTTCTTGTAATCTTTATACTTAATGTAATACATTCTTACGAGACATATAAAAAAATCTAAAATTAAAACTAAAACATGCGCAGGAATAACTTCGCTCATAGGCTCACTATTACTTCCTGCTATATTATTCTTCCGACTAAAACATAAAATTAATTCTAAAATTAAAATTAGCTGGAAATGATAATTTTTTATTACTGATACTATTATTTTACAAAAAATTGCTCACAGGTTTTTTCAAAAATATTTTATACTTGAAATAACAAGACATATAAATAATTCAAATATTATAATTTTCATTGAGTTTAGAATATAGTTATATTCTAAACTCAATGGTAATAGTCATCGAAACATGATACAATATGGTTGTAGAGTAGATACATTTTTTTGGTTATTAAAATGTTAATTTTAAAACAATTTATTTTACTTCCTCTTCTCTTCCTATTGCGACGCCCATGATATTATAAATTATAATTTAAAACATTCTCAATCAGTAAAACGGAAGAAGAAAATTATTTGTGAAATTAAATATAAAACATCAAGCAGGAATTTGAAAGATTACTGTTAATTATTAGAAAACCGGATGTGATGTATCGGAGTTATTATCGCACTAGTTTTTGAAAAAAAAACTTATTAGACGAATATAATTAACGTATGGAGGAGAAAATTAAAACTAATTTAACTGACAAAACTGGTTAAGTAAAAAGGCAATTTTGGAAATAATACTCAATCATGTATACATTTATATAAAATCAAATGAGTACAGATTTTTATGGCATATTCACATTTCTTTATAATGACTTTATAGTCGGAGAATTTTACCCTCCTATCGGGTACTTTTCCCTCTAAAGTTTAAATCTACTTAATTTTATAGTTTTGTTTTTCATAGTTGTGTAATAAAAGTTTCACACAGCGATAAACAGTTATTGGCAATCTGCATTTTTAATTGTATATTATTATACGAGTTTTATAAGATGATTCATAGTTGCATGAGTAGTTTGGAGCAAAACGACCACAGCGAGGAGTTCTCTAAATACAAGAAAGGAACAATACATCGGATAAAACAAGTATCATATTCTATTTTTTATACTTTACCATGAATTAACATGTCACTTTGTAGAGCAATAAAAACATCTAAATACCCGTTTTCGATGTCTCCGTTGTCGTTAGAAATACTGCATATATTTATTAATAGAATTTATTCGTTTACTTAAGGAGCATAACGTAAAATATTTTCACTCATACAGGGTGTTGCATTACGGCTCGGTGAAAATTGGTTATATGAAACTAATTAAAAACTAGCAATATGAACGAAGTAAACATGTCCCTTATGATAACACTATTAAATGTGATAATATAATAAAACTAACTGGGTAGTAACATTATTTATGTTTGACCTTACAAATTATGCCCCGAGAAAACTGATAACAAATATTTAGATTAAAAAAAAAAGAAAAGAAGAAAAAATTAATAACCCAAAGACAAAAAGGGAACACTCCATATGCCAATTCTATAGTTGTCATTAGGTATTTGGTTAGTTATTCGGACAAGCAGAAGCTTCTTAATTTAAGTGCTCCCGATACATAGTAGAAGAGATTATTAATTTGAGCTTTATTTGTGACATTAAAAATTTCTGGGTAATTTGTTTCATTCGTAGTTAAATATTGTGGGAGGTACACAATTCTCAACTGTCGGTACATAGGGCATTCAATAAGAAGATGATAAATACTTTTTTGTTTTTGGGAGTTGCATACCATGCAAATGGCTTTAGTATCTATGTGATATCTTATGCTGTTTATTGAAATATTTATACTATATTGGCTGCTTAAACGTAATTGAGCAATGACGCGTTTTTTAGTGAAAGAGATGTTTATATTCAGATAACTATAGTTTGAAACGACTGGTGATATTTCTTGATAGTGTTGACTAAATTTATAGGATCTTACTAATATTGCATCCTTTTCTTGTAAATTTCTATTTAATGTTTCCAGAGTGGTCTGTATTTCTCTTATATTTATGCTTTGGCGTTACCATAAAACCTCGAAATGGAGATCAGAACAAAGTATTTTTAACTGCGTTACCCAATTATATTCGGCTTTATTATACTGACTTTTATCTAATGTAACTAGTCTATTATATAGCATTTTTGTTATGTCAGTATCTTCTAACATAAGTACTCTAGCCCACCACTTTAAAATTCTTTTAACAATTTCTATTTTTATATGTTTTAAGTTGGATTCCGTTCTTAGCATAAAACCAGGAGTAGTTTTTGCGCAAGATAAAATAGATTTAATATAACGTAACTGACAGAGTTCAATTTTATCGCAGTATCGCAGTACCCATATTTCGACGGCATACAGTGCGGTGGCATTAACGATTGAATTTAATAGTTTAATTTTTTCTTGCCACATATATGATTTCCCTTTAGCTAGAATATTTTTAGCTACAATGGTAGATGTTGCAGCTTTTTTTAACGAGTGATTGGTAGTTTCCAAAAATTGACCTGAACTAGTAAATATTACACCCAGGTAGCAGAATTTGTTTACTACCTCAATAGTCTTTCTTCCTTATCTAAACGGAGGCGATGATTTTATACGACCTTTATGAAATGGTAAGATTTTTGTCTTTTTAGCATTAAGTTCTAGTTTATTAATTTCGCAGTACGTTTTTAATAGGTTTAATTTTCTTTGTACGTCTATTGGAGATTTACAAAGTATCATTAAGTCGTCTGCATAAGCGAGCATTAGTAGGTAAGTCATTGTGATTGTCAATGTTAAGACCACTAGCTGCTGCTTTACGTAAATATTCCTCTAAGTCGTTTATATAAATTGAGAATAAAGTTGGGGCTAAAATTTCTCCTTGTAACATACCTTCAGTAACAAATATAGTTTCATTTGATAAAGAATCTGAATTTTGAAAAGTTAGATTTGCGTTTTTATATAAATTTTGAAGAATTCTTATTATTTTTGAGCTAATTCCTGCATTGTACAATTTTTGCCAAAGCAATGAATGGTTTACGGGGTCAAAAGCTCGCTTAAAATCGACAAATATAACATAAACAGAATTTTTTGCCAGTCTTAATTGTATATGAATTATTGCGGTTAAGGAAAAGATACAATCTATTGTACTCTTTTTTTTCTGAAACCCATTTGATTTTCACAGAGTATAAGAGTTAGCTTCTTGATGATTTTGAATTCGAGATGCTATAATTTGTGTGAAAAGTTTGCATATTGAATTAATTAGAGCAATACCCCGATAATTAAGAGGATTAGAGGTATCCCCCTTTTTTGAAAAGCATAAATAATTGGATTTCTGACCATGAAGACGGTATTTTTTCTTCATCAATTATTTTATTAAAGAGGTTTAGTAGATAAGAAAGCCAATTGCTAGGTAAGTTTTTATAAAAATTGTTACTGATATCATCTTTTCCTGGGGCCTTTCCTGCTTTTGAATCATTAATTGAGGTGAGAAGTTCTTGTATTGTAATACGTGAATCGAAATTGGTATTAAAGCAGTCATAAAAATGGTGGAGGTTTAAATCATTGACTTTTGGGTACATAGTAATGTAAAATGTTTGCCATTTATCAGTGCTGATATGATTAATAGACATGTGTTTTGGTTTAACTTGTTTTATAACATTCCAAAAATCGTTGTTGTTCTTTACATTTGACAGTCTGTCAGTGATAGTGCGTTGGAATTCATTTTTTCTGAACTTTATAAGTTTTCTGTAAGAACGTTTACTTTCTACGAAATTTGAAATATTTATATCAGAAGGATCTTCTCTATACTTTTTTAGTAAATCTTAAGTTTGGTTTTTTAAGTTTAAACAATCAGCATTAAACCACGGATTATTTTTTCTGCTTTTATAATTTTGAGTTTGTTCACTATTGAATATAAATACGCGTGGTAACAACATTATATCTCTGTTTGTTGACACTTACTAGGTTACACTAGTGTTAACATTTTTTGTACTAACGCGTTTTTTTTGACAAATTCAGCAATGTCGTGTAGCTCAGAGCTATATTATTTACACTGACTTTTGAGGTGTTGTGTAAAGTGCAGGAGGGTGGAGTGGGAATAAAATCGGTGATATGCTCATTTTTCAAATATTTTACGGTGGGAAATATGTTTTGTTCCTATGTACAATATTTTACTTGTTGAATAGAGTCCTGTACCACTGTCGAAATATCACCATTTTGCAAAAGAATTAATGAGTATTAGTGAAAATATTTAGATTTTTAGTTGTATAGTTATTGCATCAATAATGCGGTATCAAATAATAATAAAGAAAAATGTTTTAATGAAATTCACAATAAATCTAGCATTATAAATCATTTTTGGTTTACACAAAAAATATTCTTTGTTATTCTGTGGGTATAGCGGCATTTTATCGTTCTATATCGATGCATGATGCTACCCATTAGATGAAGATATTCTTTATGAAAATTTATAGAGATTTTGTTTGGGGGCACTAATTCAAGTTTTGGAGGTATTTAGCACCCTCAAATACCCCCCTAACTATGCCTATGTAGATTCTCTTGCAGATTCTTCCACATGAGGGGCTATATTCAAAATAAATTGTTGGCGATTTATCTTGATAATTGGTAAGATCCATGAAATACACTTTCTGGATAACTTATATCTCTTAAATTTCTTCGTAATACAATCAAGACTAGCAGTAAATAAATTAGAAATAATTATTAAAGAATTAAATCAACTTTCTTCATCATCTTGAATTGCATTTATAAGCGTAATATATTCCAGATTCACCATTTTAGCTTACTCATTCAAATATCATATGATGAACTAGACCGCATGACTACTTGCTCAGCTTAAGATTGAAATATTGGATTAATCGTAATTTTTACAATATAATTTTGTCACCAGAATAACGTATTTGTGGTCATTTCGAATTCAATACGACTATCTCAAACTACAGATATCGTATTTTAAAACTAATGTCACCAGAATACAAAATTACAAATTATTTGTAATCTTTACAATAATTGTAAGTTATAAGACAATTGGGCATGTGACTAAATTGTTATTTTTAACGTAATATGATAATAAATAAAAATATAAAATACTCGTAATTTTTAAAATTGTTTCATTATTCGTAATTTGCATAAAAATAAATATTAAAAATTTGGCGCAGGGAAACTGTAACGTCAGCCTAGTAGAAGTTTGAAAGAAGACAGATAGTCTAGGAGCGAAAGATAGAAAGAGACAGTTTTCGTTCACGATCCTATCATGCTGACGTTACATATCCCCTCTCAAAAACATTAAATTATTATAAACTATATTATTGCAAAATAATGTTTAGTTTTTATTATTGCAATGAACTGGTTATTTTTTTTTGATTTTATAAATTATATAATGAAATTCGATTATGGTTACGTACCTCATTATAACAAAAAAAAAACAGTTAAGTTTAAATTTTATTTTTAATACAATTCTACAATGGTCGAAAGTCAAAATAAGACATGCCCAGTCAATATAAAAATATAATGTTTTTATTTGCAAATATACGGTAGAAACTCTACTAGATATAGGCTAGTTCGAGAATTCTTTCTTATCTGTAAAAATTGTGAACAATATTTTATGCTTTATTACCACAGAATATGGTGACTACGATCAGTAGTATTTATTATAATATACATATATGTTCGATGATGTTCGAGTGGAAGGAACGCTTGTTACGAAAATAAGCAAAAGGCAATTGTAGAAAAACCAAAAAGAAATTGAGAAAATTAATTTATCTTATAATCTTTAACAAATTTTCATTACATTCTAAAATAATATTATATGTTCAGATAATGACCATTTTTAATTAGATATAAATATGCTTTTTTTCTCAATATCATTATACTTAAAATTGTGTGTTGCCATATTGTATTTCGAAATAAATACAAATCTACGAATATGTTTTTAGAAATAATTTGTCCTCATTGCAGTTTATTATAATAATAGAAATTTATTTTGAACAGCATATACTGTAAAAAACTAGGACATTAATAGTTACTGTAGAGAAGGGAGGGGCTCTGGGGTCACTGAAGAGAACGGTTGGACAGGGATATTTAATTGAATATTATTATAACATTTGATTTAGTCTATATTTAAATATGACTTTAACCTCAATACGTTCAAGAGTATAACAGCGGAACTGACACGCCCTAAGAATACGCAGAAACCGTACAAATACGTATGTATTTATTCACATAATTAATGTTGATAACAGATGTACATCAGGTTGTTCACCTTGTACTGCGATGTACACGGTTATGTAAGAATGATATATTGCACTTCGTTTATGATGCGAGTGCATGTAACTGTTCTCATATGTGTAACAGAAATGTAACCAGTCTTCCGGTTCGGTAATTCCGTGACAGCATTGCATAGCAAGTTCTATATATTTTTTTATTTTCTTCAAAACTGGGTCTCGCTCTACATGTTCAATATTTCATATCTACATTTTATCATAACTCCTATAATGGTATATTATTTTCAACGACCTCATGTGCAGGTAACCATAATGACATTATAATTAACAGCGGAAAGTGAAATATAACAAACAATAAATACATGCCTAAATTTTTATCAATTTTTAATTCTGTTGATTCACAGTAAGTGATGCCTCATTGAAAAACTGTTTATTAAAATATTTGAAAATATAGCTCAAACTCTATTGAAAAAATACACCTCCATAAATATTTTCGAATATTGTAATATATATAATAACACAATCATAAGTAATGCATTACTTCTAGGTTCACGGTTGCATGAGCAAGTTAAACTAAAATTTTTTAACTATAAAATACTGAGACCAATTCGTCTGTCCTTTTCCATTCGTGCTTTTCTACGCAACATTTGGTAATTAATAAAGGAAACATACATCAGACAAATATCTTGTGTTACTTGTATATAACTTTGTATATAATTTGTATACCATATCAAAATCAATTTTATAAGTTAATAAACTTGTAGGTATTTAAGCTATGCAAAACATAAAGATTGAATTTAAATTAGTTAATTTTAAGAATGGGTCTGGTTTGACACGAATTTTTAATAATTTATTAAGATATTAGCTTTACATCATCCGATGAATAGCTAATTTTGATAATTAAATTCAATTATTTTATTTCTACAAAAATATCATACTAGTGACGCAAATAATAACTACCTTTACACGTACAATACAAATATTCTTTCAATTACCTTAGAAAAGTCGTCTTTTATAAACCAAAATGCAATTGTTTTTACACACTGCTATGGTGCTATGGAATGTACTTAACTTAAGAAGTAGGGTTTAATCCATACGATATTTTTGGAGCACCTAACATACGACCAAAATAATATAAATAAAACATTCAGGTTATATGATTTACTACTGATGATATAAATGACAAAGTAAAGTACCTTTGCGATTACGAGAGCTTTGGGAAGTTACCTATATAAGTTTGATACATTTTAGGCTTAATTTATCGTAGAAAAGTTGCAAAACAGAAGTACAGTGGTGTTTACATTTACAAAATCTAGGGGCGGAATTTGTTTTAATAACATTATATAGGAACAATTAGAAGTAACAACAATTATTACAAATAATATGGTTTTTACTTTATTCAAAACCACTGTTGATCAATGGTGTATAATTTTTCTTAAGAATTTTTGGTAATAAATTTACTTAAAATGAGTGATTCAGAAATTGATTCTGATATTGAAAATGGTGCAGAGACTGCATTGGCTACACTGGTTCTAGTAAAATCAAAAGAATTGTATGAAAAAACTTACAAAAATTTTGACAGTTGGTGTGCGGATAAAAACGTTGGGCACATTACAGAATAGGTAGTTTTAGCCTATTTTTCGAAATTATCATCTACTTCAGTTTCTACCCACATTGAAGTTAACCAAGAAGAAGTATTAAAAACGACATCAAATGTTTAATTTAGTAATTTGAGTAATTGTGTTGTAAGTATTTATCATAAATAAACAGTTATAATAGGTATTTATTACTTTTACTTTTACGCATTAAACTGTCATTTTTAAGCACTAGTGCTTAAAATTAATTCTTTTTACAACGGAAATGACAATCGAAAAGGTGTTATGCTAGTATAAAAAATTATATAATACAATATTAATATGAGAAAATAGAATTACCTTTTGGAATTCTTCAATGACTAAATTTAAATTACAATAGAACATGTGAATTTTTAAAATTGTAATGAAGCGTGACGACGTCGTTTTGTTTTTTTTTCCGTTTTTTTTGAACGTAAATTTGTAGTCAAATTTACCGAAGCTCAACCTTCTTAATATTTCACTACGATTGCCTAGAATTTGCATTCGAATCAAGCAACCGCACAAGGCCAGCGCGCGAGTCTAGTAATGGCATTTGATTTATTTACATTTTTTTTTGTTCCGCAAACCGACATTATGTCTATGCGAGTGACTGCAACCGAAAGTAGAATCCGTACCTTAGACATTTTTTCTTCATTGAGTTACCCATGGCAGTCGTCACTGGAAGCCTGCAATTTTCACGTCTCTACCGTTATATAGAATGGCGCCCGAGATCTGGTAACGAATAATGCGATAGCGTTTGTATATTTTATTGGTATATCATACTTGTCGACTAATTATTGTGTTTTTTCATAAGTTATACTATATAACTATACATCATGGCCCAAATAGTTGTATAAGGAAAGCAACCTTAGATGCATGCTAAACTTTATCTTACTGATATATTTCATTAGTATTACATAAGTGCAAGTAAAATAAATATTTAAATAAAAAATGGTCGTTCACTGAATATATAATATTATTGTGGTTTACAATGAAAATGTGTTAAAAATAATTTTTCTCAATTTGTAAACATTTTTTTTAATGGAGTGAAGAAATAAGCAGGATTGCAGTCAACTGATGAATTTTATTAGTCTAAGGCCAACGTTTCGCTACCAATTGTAGCATCAATTGGTAGCGAAACGTTGGCCTTAGACTAATAAAATTCATCAGTTGACTGCAATCCTGCTTATTTCTTCACTCCATCATCCCTCCAGTCGCTTAACACCAATTCTTACATTTTTTTTAATATCGCCGCAGCTCTCTAAAGTCATGTGGCCGGGTACCAGGCACCCTATGTAACTTCGGTTAGTGCTTCCTTTGTATGTGAACTTGTTTGGTACTGAGCATATTTCGTTTTGACCTTCAATATATATATATATATATATATATATATATATATATATATATATATATATATATATATATATATATATATATATATATATATATATATATATATATATATATATATATATATATATATATATATATACAGTGTGTTTGAAAAAGTGGAGACACCCTTTTATCTCGCTTATTATTACAGATACGTATCTCACTTAAAGAACATTATTTAATCAGTGTAAAATTTGTGATTAAGTTGTGTAATAAATTTCATAGTTCCACTTCCGGTGTAACCGGAAGTAGTGTCAACTTAAAAATCTTAAATACAACCTGTATGTTTTTTTCTTGTATTTGGATTGCATTTTTCATTTTCTTTTCGACAATAACAAATATGATAGCATTTTCGTTATTCTATTGTTACAAAAAAATATTTTTCTAGTCCAAGTTTCAATCATTTTGAGATTTACGATTTTCTACTGTGGTAGGCTGTGATATTTATTTATTTATGGTTTTGTTTTAATGGTGACAGTTAACTAAGAATTAAACATTCTTTTATCATTAACTAATAAAAATAATTAAGAAATAGAATTTTTCACAGAAGAAACATAATCTGTATTTTTTATTTTTAAAATTCGTTTCAATTTAACAATAATTAAAATCATATACTAATATATTTTTTATTTTACAAAATTTCAAACAATGCTTATGAAAACTAATAATAATTTATTCTACATGTGCTCCATTTACATCAATACATTTAAATGTTCGTTTCTTCAATTCCCGCATAACATTATAAAGTTCCGCTTGGTTAATTGCTTGTACAGCAGTCCTAATTCTATTTTTTAGATCCTGTACATTACTTGGCCTATTTATGTACACTAAATTTTTAATATGTCCCCAAAAATAAAAATCTAAGGGAGTAAGATCTGGCGATCTAGCAGGCCAATGAATTGGTCCACAACGACCTATCCATTTTTGACCAAATCTATTGTTCAGCCAGTTTGTGACTGGTCGTGCAGAATGTCCAGGTGCTCCATCCAATTGAAAATATAATTTTGTTCTTAAAATTAGCGGTAAATCATCTAAATAATTTTCTAATTCTTCATTTAAAAAACGTAAAAATTCCGTGGCATTTAAATTGTTATCAAAAAATACTGGTCCAAATATTTTATTTCCTAATATTCCACACCAAACATTCACTCGAAAGGAATACTGATTTTTACTTTCTATTACCCAGTTAGGATTTCTTGCAGCCCAATGACGTAAATTCTGCGATGATACTACTCCATTTGTTGTAAAGGTTGCTTCGTCAGTAAAAAAAATGTTGAAATGAAAATTTGGAATTGTTCGAATTTTGTTTGACAACCACTGACAATATTGTAACCTTTGTTGGGGATCGTGTGCTTGAAGAGTATGTAAAAATTTAGGTTTAAATGGTCTAATTTTATTTTTCTTTAAAATTTTGTAAACTTGATATCTTGTAAGACCTGAATTTTCGGCTATCTTAGTAAGGCTTAATCTTGGATTAATTTCTACGTATGCCAAAATATCAATTTCTTGATTTGCCTCAAAATGTTCTGCTTTGTTTCCTTTTTTTGAGACTGTGCCAAAATTTTTAAAACATTGGAAAATTTTTCCCACATTGGAATGATGCACTGTTCGGTTAGGATGTCTTCTATTGAACTCTGCTGAAGCTTCTCTATAACTTCTACTGTTGTCTCCAACTAGTAACACTATTTCAATTTTTTCTTGTGTCGTCAACTTCATTTTTAATAGTTTTTATTAATTAATGAAATAAGAATGTTTAATTCTTAGTTAACTGTCACTATTAAAACAAAAACATATAAATAAATAAATATCACAGCCTACCGCAGTAGAAAATCGTACATCTCAAAATGATTGAAACTTGGACTAGAAAAATATTTTTTTGTAACAATAGAATAACGAAAATGCTATAATATTTGATATTGTCGAAAAGAGAATGAAAAATGCAATCCAAATACAAGAAAAAAACATACAGGTTGTATTTAAGATTTTTAAGTTGACCCTACTTCTGGTTACACCGGAAGTGGAACTATGAAATTTATTACACAACTCAATCACAAACTTTTCACTGATTAAATAATGTTCTTTAAGTAAGATACGTATCTGCAATAATAAGCGAGATAAATGGGTGTCTCCACTTTTTCAAACACACTGTATATATATATATTCTGTGATAATAAAACTTAAAATATTATAAGATAGATACTGTAGATAAGAAAAATACTGGAACCACCTTATACCCAGTACAGTTTCCACCGTATTTTTGCACTTACTTACTTACACGTTCTCTGTAGATGGCAAAAAAATCTAAAATTCCAAAAAAAAACTACCTTCTCGAATTTCCTTATGAAGACTGCAAATAGCATTTCTCAAGTAGAAAAAGGAAGTCACGTGATAGTCAACTATTTAGTAAAATTTCTCTATAATCGGTGGAAAGTTGCAAAAGAGCAATTTGGGCGGCATAAAAATTTGGAATACCACAAGTATATTTGTATTTCGGCTCAGCATTTCACAAGCGTTCATGAAAAACAAACTGATACCATAATTCTTTAACTCGACAGGCATAAAAAGGGAGAATTCGATCGTAGTCGGAAAATATTGTCATCGATCATTCAGTCATTAACTTAAGACGAAAGACGAAGACGAAATCTCTCTTCGTGGACAGCAGGAATCTGGAAAAATTTCGCTAGAAACTCCTACTTTCAATAATAGTAATTTCACATCTTTATTTCGCTTCTACCGAGGCTGGTACTCTAAAACAACATGTATTCAATGGTCACACAAAAAAAGTTTGTACAAAAGTCGTCAAATTCAAAACGAGTTCAAAAAAATGTGTGGAAATCAAATATTAAATAAGATTGTTTCAAAGGTCGATGAAGCTAAATGTTAACTTTGGTTAGCATAATAGCGATACCATATTAAACTAGCGTACTCTAGTTTAGAAATAAGGAAGGTATAATGCAGAGACTTGATTGCTGCTACATCATGAAAACTACTACAAATTCTGAAAATGAAACCTAAAGTTCGGCGTAGAAATATGCTCATTAAAATGAACTTGCAACAAAAAGTTACACCGAGATACTTGACGGTATATTTTCAGGTAAAAGTGGTGCCACTTAAAGTATAGGAATTCAAAACATAGTTAATTTTGTGTGTATAAGAGAAAATGAAGCATTTTTCAACATTTATATGTAGTTTATTTAGAGAGCACCAGGAAACAAGTGTATTAATACGACTTTGTAGTAAAGATCATCAACTTAAGAAACTTCATAGTATAGTTTAATGTCTTTTGCATAAGCCAAAAGATGTAAATGACAGTAACAATTCATTAATAAATAAATTGAATAATAATGAACCAAAATTGGAACCCGGGGGAACTCCTGGTGTTGCAATAAATTTTTAATATGAAAACCAGTTATAGAAAACATAGCAGGGACGCTGTAACAGGTAAGAAAAAAAAGTTGTAATAATGATGTCGTGGCACCATATGAACTAATTTTTGATAAAAGAAAACAATGATCAATGGAATCGAAGGAATGAGAAAAATCATTTGCTTATCCTTGGCTATCAATAACATTAGAAATATATCAAGAAAAGCAAGCTAAATTTGCAGTTGCAGAGCGCCCCCGCAAAAATCCGTGTTGATTAGTTGAAATGATAGATTTGGTGTTATTTATAAGACAGTTGTAGATTATTTTATCGAATATTTTAACAAAATTGTTTAAAATGGATATTGGGCGATAATTTGATACAACAAATTTATCTCCTTTCTTGTAAACAGATGTAATTCGCGTACATTTCCACTGTTCGGGAAATTTATAAATTTTAATTGCCAAATTAATAATGGTATATATAAGTGCGACCAAAGCAAATCTACAGTTCTTTATTAAGAACACTAGAACTCTATCATCGCAAAAAGTTTTATTTGGAAGTTGAGCCATTAAATGGATTACATCTTCTTCGGTCACATTATGTGAATTGTGACGGATTGAGTATTGTTGAAAATTATATCATCATGGAAAAGGCATACTAACACGAAATGAGTAAAGAGTGCTTTTTATATACCTTCGAAGTACGACAAGGTGACCCATTGTTAGCAACCTTTTTCAATCACGATCTAGAATACGTATTGAATAAAATAAGCAAAGAAATATTGAGAATTAGAGGTGGCCAAATAAAAGTTTATGCTGACGATATAGTTCTAGTAACAAAAAACAGAAGTATAATGATCGAAATGTTAAATAAGATTGTATCAGAAGGCGATATGATAGGAATAAAAATAAATGAAGATAAAACAAAATTTATAAGAGTTGGGAAAAACACAGAGAACTAAAGGACCAAATTATGAGACTATTCTTTTGAAGAAGTTAAAAGATTCAAATATTTAGGAATTATGCTATCAAATTATGGAGAAACAGAAACGAAAATAAAGGAGAAAATAATAGCATTAAACAGGGCACTTCAAACAAATGACAATTTCTACAAAATCTAAAATGAATAATGAAATTGAACAAGAATTAGAAGAAGACAAAGAAAAGAAAATTTAGCAGCGAGTAAAATAGCTGGGATATGTATGGAGATCCAAATAAGCAGATATAATAAAATCAATACTACTATGGCAACCAGGAGGGAAAAGAAGACACAGAAGACCCAGATCTAAATGGCTACAACAAGTAGAAGAAGACTTAAAAAAATAGTAGTAACAAACGGAAAATAGGATGTATGTATGTATGTATGTAAAATACAGCATCAGTGCAGCAGTGCAGGAATATTTCGAAATATTATTTATTAATAATGAGAGATAAGATCATTTTATAAAACAATTTTAATTCAGAAAGTAGTAGAAAGAAGAGCATATTACATCACCTTAATAATAATAACAAAAATTCTCAATCACACCAAAAATAAAATTGCTTTTAAAATATTTCGTATTTTCTATTGTAATATATTTATATAAATAATGTTATATTATATATTTTAACAAAATTGTTTAAAAAATCTTATAATAGTAAAATTTAACTACATTGTTTTATAAAATAGTACATTATATTACATTTCTTATTCAGCCACCTCTCACAATATGGTCGCTGTTGAAATCTACATTAAAGATGCCGAGAAAGAGTGTGTCGCTTTTGCTTATCTATCTCCACTGTGGTTTGAATGTTTTTGTAGTAAAGGAACGAATCAAAAATTGAGTCCCCTCTGTGTTTGCGCTCTGGGCAAGTGTCCCTATGGCCCTGCTCTGCATACGACACTGCATAATTTTCAGGATGTGCGACCAGAATAATGGAAACTTTTCCTGAAGTATTATATGTGCATTATTCTAGCCATACCTGAAATCTGACTGTATGAGATGCATGTTCAATTCCGAATATAAGGAACGCTTTCGAAACGATTAAAGAAATCATTACATTTTTAGACTTTACAGTAAGAGTCAAAATAATTTGATCCACGTATTCCAATTGTTCCGAGAACTGAATGTATTAAAGTACTACCCGTACAAAAACACATTAAGGTTCGAAGTTCATTAAAAGAACCGATGTACAATAACTGAATTTATTGATATTAATAGAAAAACACACACACAAGACAAAATATTATTTTCTACTGACTTTTCTGTCAACAACCGTATCTATCATAAAAAACATAAAACTGAAAACTTAACTACTAGATATCAGATTCTAGAAATCATGTACAACTAGATACAAAAAATTGTCCTAAACGTCAAGATCACAATTCGCTTGCGTCAAGATCCCAACATTCTCCCACCTGGGAAATCTTTAAATAAATAATTTAAGGTTTACCACAAAAAAAGGATACTTGACGCTTAGATTACAAATAAGTTTACTTATAATTAAGCCTTGCAGGTGCTTTGATCTTACGACCAAATCTGGACACTAGATCACTTTTGCACTGCACATCACTTTCACTTTCTGGAACTCTGACATCTGCAGCAGTAGCCATTATGTTCTCCCCCGGCTTGGGAGTAGCAAGCTCTGGATCAGTTGACTCTGGATCAGCTGACTCTGGGTTATCAGGCTCTGGATCAGTTGACTCTGGATCAGCTGACTCTGGGTTCTCAGGCTCTGGATCACCAGTAGCAACGTCGGCTGGATCTCTGTTTTCACTTACCTGAGGAACGGTAGCGCCTTCAAGTGGAAACAGTCTTTGACAAGGTCTTAACAAAAAACCGTTTGCAGGTTTTAATTTTACTAGACGAACCTGACCATCTTTACCCGGGTAAAGTTCATGGATACGCGCTAATGGCCAATCAATACGTTTCAAATTGTTGTCACCGATTAGTACGATATCACCGACCGAAACTTGATCAGACTTTTTACATTTATTGTACCGTTGTAATTGTCCGAGGTACTCTACACGAAACCGTTTTCGTAAGTCTTTTCGTATAGTTTGTAAATAACGAACACGTCTATTTAGGGCACTCGCGTCCGCCGAATCACAATCTGGTACGCCGTCTTGTGTAGTTTCCCGAATAAACATCGCGGGCGTAAGAGCAATTAAGTCACTCGGTTCATTCGTCAAATACGTTAACGGTCGCGCGTTTATTACTGCTTCGCAGTCACAAAGTACAGTATACATTTCTTCATTCGTGAGTTTAGCACGGCCTAACGTCTTCCGTAGTAATTGTTTGAGTATACCAATCAGTCTTTCCCACCAACCTCCCCACCAAGGAGCAGAGGGTGGATTGAACTTCCAGCGTATTTTTGTGCAGAACTAAACTTAGTTATCTCGTCCCAGTTTAACTGACAAAATATATTTTCTGCACCACAAAAATTTGTACCATTGTCTGTATAAACAATGCGAGGCCTGCCACGTCTCGCTATGAATCTTCTGAACGTTTTTAAGAAATCATTCGTAGACGAAGACATGACGACATCAAGATGTATAGCACGATATATAGCACATGTAAAAATACATATCCATATTTTACCTTCTTTCGTATAAATAGGACCTGCCAAATCAATTCCCACCACTTCAAAAGTAGCGGCGTCTCTAACACGATCCATTGGCAATTCAGTGGTTGTAGTTTGCAAACTCTTACCATGGTGTCGCTTGCACGATTTGCAAGAAGAAATCACAGATCTAACAATTTTACGACCTCCTAATATCCAATATTTTTCACGTAAAATATTTATAAGTCCCTGTGTTCCTACATGACATGATTTAACATGTGTGTCATAAATCAATTTTCTTACTACATCATGTTTCTTGGGTAATAAGTATGGATATCTAAAATTCTCTAAGTCCTCTCTTCTTGAGATTTGTGTCTTTACTCTTAAAAGATCTTCTTTGTCTTTGAAAACTTTCAAAGAAGATAATTGTTTTTCATCTGCTCCTAGATTAGATTCCTTTTGAACCATTTTAATTACTGTTTTCTCAGCTCTATCTAGTTCGCCTACAGAAAGTTCACCAGTTTTAGGATTTCTTGAATTCTTGCAATTATACGCAAATCGGTAGATCCAAGCTGTCGTTCGAATAATCTTTTGATACTCAGAAAAGTAGCTGTAGATATACGTCACTTCATTATTAAGCATAGAAGAAATTACAGTCTTTTTTAATTCGCTTTTAACTTCAGCTTCATTATAAGAGATCTCTTCTTTAGGCCATTTGTCTTCACTAAGATAAAGCCAATTAGGACCCTCCCACCATTTCGACTGTTCTAAATATTTTGGTGAGCATCCTCTGGAAAGTAAATCAGCCGGATTTATTATCCCGGGTACATGTTTCCATCGATTTACAGGAGTTAAATCTCGGATTTCCTGAACTCTGTTCCAGACAAATGTAGCCCATTCTTCATTTCGTCGTATCCATGATAAAACGGTCATTGAATCCGACCAAAAGTGGTTTTCTATTTCTCCACCAAGAACTTCTCGTATTTTAGAATACAACCTAGCCCCAATACAAGCGGCCATCAACTCCAATCTCGGTATAGATAACTTTTTTATTGGAGCAACTCTACTCTTAGCCTGAAGCAAACATATTTTCACAGAGTCTTGCTTCTCAACTCTCAAGAAAATTGAAGTCGCATAAGCTATGCCACTAGCATCGCAAAATGTGTGAATGCTAAGACGCGATTCGGGTTCTATATTTAGCCATCTGGGCATTTCAATTTTGTACAGATACGATAATTCGCTTACCCATTTCTGAAAGACATTTTTAGTATTGCCATCAACCTCAGTATCCCAATTAATCTTCGACTCCCACATTTTCTGCAAAATTAGCTTTGGTAGAATTGTAGCTGGACACGTGAATCCAATTGGGTCGAAAATTCTTTGTGTCACAGAAAGAATTGTTCTTTTAGTTACTTTTTCATTAAGTTCATAAGCTTGAGAAGAGATGGTAAGTATGTCCTTTTCTTTGTTCCAAGTTAATCCTAATAGAGGAACGGGATTCGAATCAATGCTTACATCTCCATTACTCTCCCACCCTCTTAATTCAAATTTAGCTTCAGCCATCAGAACACTGGCTTCCTTGATGAAGTTTGACAATTCGGCTTTATCAGGTACACTTGTGACACAATTGTCAACGTAAAAACTGTTTGACAATTTATCAATTGTCTGTCTAGAATAAGGTACTTTTTCACATGTACAATTTTCTATACATTGTTTCAAATGGAAATTTATAGTAGCTCCTAAAAGAAAAGGACTGGTAATTACACCAAAAACTACTCGTCGATGTCGATAAATCTTTTCAATTCCATCTTTATTTTTCCATAGAAACCTTAGAAAATTTCTATCTTTTTCGTTCACACTTATCTGTAGAAAAGCTTTTCTTATGTCCGATGTAACACCAAATTTTTCTTTTCTAAATCGTAATAATATCGCTGGTACGAGCTCTATCAGGTTTGGTCCCTTTTCCAAACAGTCATTTAAAGCCGGTTTCCCCTTCTCTTTCGATGATGCATCGAACACAGGTCTGACTTTAGTAGTAATACTTTCTTCTTTAATTACCGGTCTATGGGGTAAATAGTGAGCAGGTAAGTTTAATTCTTTTTCAGGTACTTCTTCAATGATCCCTTCATTCAACCATTCTGAAAACACTTCTTGATATTTATCATAGTAATTAGTGTTCTGAAGTTTTCTGATCGTTATTTCTAATCTTTTTCTGGCTAAGTTTTCATTTAATGGCAGGGGTGGATGTCCCTCTCTCCATGGTAAGGTAACTTCATAGCGGCCTTCATTGTTAACGGCAATTGTTTTATTGAACAAGTCCTTTGTTGCTTCTTCCAGTTCTAGCCTGGATTGCTTTTCACCAGGATCTGTGATCCCCAGCACATCCAGTTGCCATAGATCAGTAATCAGCATGTCTTTGTTTAGTAGTGACATTACTGTCATTGTTGTACTATGTGATGGTCTCTTATTCGGTACTTTGCCCATAAGCACCCAACCTAACAAGGTTTGTAAAACGACTAAACCACATGGAAGAATGCAATGTTTGCCGGTCAATAATTTACCTAACACATCAGAACCAATAAGAAGTTCTATTGGATCATTTTGTCCATCGTCTGTTAATGTTATATTTTCACGTTGTAATTCCTTCGACCAAATACCTGGGTACACAGGGCTAATGTCATTGCAGATTATAGGTTGATCTAAAACTTCAAATTTGCACCAGTAAGTATCATCTAAACTAGCTAATCGAACATCATAGCATTTGTGTTCTTGTTCGCATGTAGAAGTACCTCCAAACAGTGTGTGTACGATAGTTTCCGTTCGTTTTACCGGATATCTGAATTCTTTCGCAGTCGCTTTCAATATATATGATCGCTGTGACCCGCTGTCCAGAATTACCCGTATTTCACGATCATGTTCTAAACTCCGCATTTTTACCCGTAATGTTTGCAAAAATACGGGAGTGTTTGTGTAATTCGTTAAAACCGACTCTGTCTTAACGGTTTTAGAACAATCACTGGATACATCAAACTTTTTCCGTTCGTCTTGACCTATTTTTCCCGTACTACTTTTATTATCTACATCAGAACACAAAATTACTAAGTGCTGTTTACCACATACAACACACTTTGACCGTTCACGACATTGTCTACCGCGATGACCAATCCGTGCACACCGGTAGCACGCCTTTCTTTCTGCAAGTATCTTACGTCTTTCTTCCAAAGACATCTTTTGTGCTTTAAAACACCTTTCAGGGTTGTGACCGCCGTTACAAAAGACACACTTCGCCGAAACATCACAATTTAATAACCCTGCTGCAGTGGGAGGACTCTGTTCAGCATATTTCAATTTAGGTTTAGATTTATTTATAAATGCCGTAGATCCTAATCCGAATCCTTCAACCGCTAAAGCAATGCGTTCTTCATTTTCTACTTCCGATTTTATGAAGGCAATAAGTTTATCCAGACGGTCTTTCAGGGTAGAATTTAATTGACTAGGATAATAAGTTGATCTTTGCCAAACCCTAATCAACTCTTCCGGCAAACAAGATTCTACGAGCGGATAAAGCATGGCCGCGCCCGTATCTGTAGATATGCCTAATGTTTCTAAAGAACGTATTTGAGTCTCTATTTTGTCGAATAAACTATTCAAAGTTATTTTGTTTGAATTTGGAAGAGCGTTGTTAATAATTATTTTTAATAATTCTCGTATATAAAACTCTATTAGTAGATCATCCCTACCAAATCTGCTTTTAAGGCTTGTGATGACCTTATCATAATTTTCTGCGGTAGCAGGATAACTCTCTACCAATTCCATGACTCTAGTATCTGGTTTGACAGCCAATAACAAATACTGAAATTTGTCTTCAAGAGGGATGTCACTATCATTATGAATTTTCTTGAATTGGCTCCAAAATGGCAGCCAATCCTTAATTTCTCCACCAAACTTTTTAAATTGAAATGGTGGTAATCGGAATTTATGTGTATTTGAAGAACTATTGTTACTCACCATTGAAGAAACTTCCCTTACCGATTCCTCTCGCTGAAGTCTGTGCTTACATTTGAGCTTTGTATATGTCAAAATGTATTCATCGCATTCTTCAGTTTCTTTTAAGAGTTGTTCTTCTGTGGCATCCGACCGCAGCAGCTCAGAAAATATCTCTTCATCCACCTGTCTCAGTGCGTCATGTCTCTGACGAATTAAATCGATTTTAGCCTCAACTTCTTCTTCATCCCTTTCTTTGGACATTAATAAAGCTTCTAGCTGGTTTGCTACACGTTTCAATGCAGCCCGAAGTGTCGTGCGTTTTCTTTTAATACTTTCCATTGTAGTAGACACTAAGTCCTGTCACGGTCGCCAAATGTTCCGAGAACTGAATGTATTAAAGTACTACCCGTACAAAAACACATTAAGGTTCGAAGTTCATTAAAAGAACCGATGTACAATAACTGAATTTATTGATATTAATAGAAAAACACACACACAAGACAAAATATTATTTTCTACTGACTTTTCTGTCAACAACCGTATCTATCATAAAAAACATAAAACTGAAAACTTAACTACTAGATATCAGATTCTAGAAATCATGTACAACTAGATACAAAAAATTGTCCTAAACGTCAAGATCACAATTCGCTTGCGTCAAGATCCCAACACCAATAACTTAATCCCGGCATGAAATTATGCTAAACAATGGGGTCAGAAACAAGGAATCTTCCAAAAAAGCGACGATTGACCTATCATCTGCGATGGAAATGGTTGATGACTTGAATATATTGTTGGAAGAATTGCGAAAAAGTGGGAATTTGTGATTCTGTACGAGTGGCACACTACATATTTTTAGGACCACAATGCTACCATCATGCATGCGTAGTGTTAGCAATTACTGTGAGAAATGATATTTCCCACACTGCACATGCGCAGTGTTTGCAAATACCGCAAGAAAAGGTTTTTCACACTTTAACCCAATATTGTGGGAAATACTCCACTTTTAAGCTTTGTATAGTGTGAAAAAAGTGCCACTTTCCATAGTGGTCGTAGAAAAATACTTTTTAATACTTGGCAGAATAATGTAAAAACATCGAGCAATAATGCTGTACTGAAAGAACTAGCAAGGCAAAGATGGTTACAATTTGGCAGTCAACGTTCATCTTGATTTATCGATTCTATGAATTGTTGCGATAAATTATTATTTCCAATTGTATTTAAATTTTTAAAATTAGAGCTACACTACCAGTAACCGTTGCTAGTGTACAACGAAGTATTTCGACATTGAAACCTATTAAGCGAAACTTGAGAAACTCAATAGAAGGAAACCGTTTAAGAGGGCTTGTACTGCTCAGTATTCATAGAGAAATAACTTTAGATACTAAAAAAGTAAAAGATGTTTCCGCTCATAAAAAAAGACAAATTGTATTGTAATTATTGATTTTATTAATTAAATGTAAACAGTTCAAGTTCAGTATAATATATTGACGATAATTTCTAATTCCAATTCCCTACTTCAGTAAAGATAAGTCATTGATTCACGAGTCATTTTTGATAAGAAATGCTATTGTGAAAATGTGTGGGATATTATTGATTCTTTAATTGAATGTTGAAAATCATGATTTATTTAAAATATTTTATTTATAGTTAGTTTGTTGCCATATATACTAACGTGTGTATTTAATCTGCAAAACTTTCTTTTAAAAATCACTAAAGAAGTTTGTATTTTTGTATGTATCTTGATCCTCGAAATTAGAACAATATTATAGAATTATTAAAAAATCAGGAAAACAAATAAATGTTTATGTTTAATGTTGATTATGTAGATCTGCAAAATGAATTATGCAATTTAGCGAAGTTATAATAAAGTTCCTGTTTCATATAGAGAATAGGGCCCTCAATTCTATTTTTTCCGGTGGCCCTTTTTCCTTCTGTCCGACCCTGTTTAATTTTTAGTTTAGATCTATATTTGGAAAGTCAGTTAAGGTAGTTTATTTCACGCCGTGAATAATTGTAATTATGGATAAGATTTTTCAATTATTTCATTTAACACATTACAATAAATGTATAACAACAAAAACAGAGCGCAGTAATGACAATAACAATTTAATATATTTCACTTTGGTTTGACATATACATAAGTACCTACTACTTTCAAAACCTCAACAATAAGGCAGAAAAAAATAATATTTCTCGCTTTATACGAGTGTAATAGAAAGTATGCAGCTAGGTAGTTATGATAACAAAAACTAATATAAATACGTCTCATTTTTTTTCATTCTTTGCAAAATGTGATTAAAGATGGAATGTGAACCGCAAAAATGTGTAATGTGCAAGTCGGGATATTAGCAAGCCATACAGCTCCACGTAATAAACAAAAGTTTGACACATTTCGCTAGTGAAATAAAGAAATCAAGATGGAGAAAAGAAGTACGAGCTCGCATGTTGAATTTCTAACAATACCTTATACATAATTTATTGACTTAATCCCTAACATGTTTCTATATCTAAAAGGTTCTATGATAGTATAAAAAAATTAATGAATCTGTTTAGGAAGTTCATTTTGAAATATCTACAAAGTGCAATTATCGGTAGTAGTAGTCACATGGTCGATCATGTCTTAAATAATGGCTCAATAGTATAGCTCTCCAGCTCTCTCAACTATCGGTCACAATAATATACCAACAAAAATTTTCTTTTCGTTTATTCAATTATACATAATTTTAATTCAAAGCAGATATATTTAGAACAGCGAACCATACAACAGTTCCCTATTGTTAATCATCTAATGGCCGGTTACAGCAATATTACTTAAATTTTAAGTTTCCCTTAAATGGACTATATCACATCCAAAGAAAATGCGATATATTTTTTTCATCGTCATCCGTACTATACAATAAGTTCTCATTATAATGCTATTTGCATATTCATTCGAATATCGAACATTTTATGTAAAAATTTAAATTACATAAATATGAAGGAGAAATATCAGAGGAAAATATAAGTTTTTTCAAATATTTCAATAAGAAAATATCTCATAGCAGAATATTTGATACCAGTAGTTGAAAAATTAATTAATTTAACCAACAGTTCCACAATTCAGTCTAGTTTATTTAGAGGGACAGATTGTAGTTAATAAAAATAGAAATCAGCAAATTTGGTTTTTGTGAGTATACTATGTTTTATTTCGTAATAACATACGTCTTTTCATCTATGTATTTTCCCTATATTAATTGATTTACCATTATGTTAGAATACTTTTACAGTTATGTAAGTATGTATTAAGGGTATGATGGTAACGTTTATGTCTATTCGAGGGTAACTTGAAGATTTTATAAATCGGTTAAAATTTACAATGTAAAGTTTAACATTTTAGTGCTTTGCATTAGAAACATCGAAAAATATATGCTCCTCATGAATACAAACAAACAAAAACTTGTTACATTGAAATCGATTTTAGTTTCAATTAAGATAAACTGTAGAAAAAAATATATGTAAGACACTGATCGACACGATTATAATACATTAATAGCTATTATGTTTATTATTTTTAAGATAAGTATTGAATAGTGTTAAACTTTATCAATATAAGTTTGTTGTCAATATAATTACAACAAAAAATAATTCCACTGCTTTTTGTATATACTTCATCTCATATGTACCTTGTACTAAAGTCTTTAATAAACAATAACTAGGTGAATTTAATGACCAATAAAATTCGGCAAATAATGATAGCAAAAGTTAATATTTTTATCGAATATCTCTGAACTGAAAAAATACGTGATTGAATATTTTGTGTATAATATATATTTTTTATTTTGTTCAGGTATTTTTGTAGATTTTTTTTTTTCAAACAGGAGTATATATCTGTTTTACAATTTCAAAAAGGATATAATTTTCTGAATATAATATATAATCTTATGGCCGATAGATTAAACGTAGTTCAACTTTTGATCATAATTTACAATAGGTTGACTGGCTGTTTTGAAGTAGCATTGAGTAGTATAAACATTGTTTTTTAACCGAAGTTTAATTGATGGTTAACTTAAATACGATCAATTTTGCTCGTTCAAAATCATTTTTAAACTGGCATTTGTAAATGTCACAATTTAACTTTTTTTTTGGTTATTATTTCATTTTGACAAAGTATATTACTGTTGTACAGTACTATTAAAATGTTGAATTTTGATTCATCGAGTTCAGATAGTAATGAAGATCAAGATTTACATTTTAGACGTCCCCACGTATTTCGGGATAGAAACAATCCATTTGAAGATTATGATGAAGTAGAATTTAAATTAAGATTTTGATTTACCAAGAATAAAGTGCGTTAATTTGGAGAAATATTAAGTCCACATTTAGAACTAGTCACACTTCAAAATAAGTCCATCAATTCAATGCTACAAATTTTAATTACATAAAGGTATATCGCAACATGAATATTTCAAAATGTGATGTTGTTGCAGTTGAAAATTTTACTGCGGGTCGAATAGTACAAAAAGTTGTACACCATATAGCATTGTTTTGTCCCAATTATATTAAAATACCCCAGAGTAAGGAAGAAAACTTAAATGTAAAGCAACATTTTTTTTTCAATAGCCGGTTTCCCGTTAGTATTTGATTGTATAGATTGTACCCATGTCTGAATTCAATCACCTGGTCATGATGCCGAATTTTATAGAAACCGAAAGCTGGTTCTCTATCAATGTGCCGCTTACTTGTGACGCGAAACTTAAAATAATGAATATTGTTGAAAGGTGACATGGATCAACACATGATGAAATAATTATTATAATTGTGCTTTAGATGCAATGTGTGAACATATACAGTTTGGGAACGCATATCTGGTAGGTGACAATGGATATGCATGTCGTTCTTATCTTTTGATACGTATGATAAATCCTACAATAGCAGAAGAAGAACGATATAATAGAGCTCATATTGTGGCAAGAAACACAACTGAACGAACTAATGGTGTTTTGAAGACATGATTTCCAGTGCTACATATTGGAATACGTGTAAAATAACAAAGAATAATTACAATTATTGTAACATGCGAAGTGTTAGATAACATTGCATTAACTTTCGAAGAAACAATGCTTTATGATTTAGAAATTATCACTGAAGATGTTTTGAATCAAAATATTAAAAAAAAAACTACGGTAATTTTTCTGTGGGAAATGCTCTAATACATGTTTTAATTATTAATAAAATTAATTATATGTTATTACTTATTATTTAGTTGCACATATTTTGTTTTGTTTCATAGATTTAAAAACACTTTGTATTAAACAATTATCAAACAATAAATAAATAATTCCTTTCTATAAACTCTTTCAACTTTATTCTAAACTGGTAAGTATGTAATAATATTTTCTTTTTTAAATTATTAACTTCTAATTGCCGTATACGAATTTCTTTTCTTTTTAATATTATCTCTAAATTAATTAATTCAATTTTTCTTTTATAAATTATTAACTTTTTATTTCCGTATACGAATTTCTTTTCTTTTAATATTATCTCTAAATTAATTAATTTTTTTTTTCATATCTTCTGCCTTCAACAATTTTTTTTTTATATAGAGGCGTCTTTGATAATTTTTGCTTTTTTGTAAATTTATTATGCTGCATTGGTCTTGTACATTGTTCATGGGTATCTCTATTATTGTAAACATATTAACAATAATTAATACTGTGAGTTTCACCTTTTATAAAATTATAAGTACCAAACTACGTTTTTTTTTTTTGTTTAGGTTTCTATTATTCCCCTCTATACGAATATCGTACACAGGGAACGTAGATATTCCTAATAATAAATTTATAGATTTTGTTTTAAAAAGATGGAAAAATATTGCTCTTGTCATTTAAAAACAATAATTATTAACCAAATTTAAAATTATTTTTTGATCTGGGGCCTGTTTCACAAAACTACACGTCTTGTAATACAAGTGTATCACTAGGCAACGCTTGTAAAATTATAAGTTTTTACAAGTATTTGTTTCTCAGAACTACACTTGTGAAATAAATTTACAATTGTAATATTTAATTTTACAAGTGTTTTTCACAAGTGTAATTAGGATTTTGTTTCTCAAAAAGTATTTTACAAATTACGACTTGTAAAATATTGAAAAAAATTTAACAGTGTTAAGTAACCCTAAAAATAAATGACAAGTCTCTGAGTACCGTTGAAAATTTACGTGAAATATATTTTTCAGGTTTGTCCCCTACAAAATAGATTTTAAAGAAAGATTATTTTAGAAATTAATTTTTATTTAATAATACTAGGTACTAATTACGTATATAACTTAACGATTTAATGTAATCGCATCACTCTGCAATTCACTGCGTTACTTGGTGCGTAACGATGAACGTTTATTCGGAGTGTACTGCTGAGCGCGAAGATTTAAATTTATCATTCGCTCAAATTTAAACATTACCAACTAAAACAAATCGTTACGCGACAACTTCATGGAATTTTCTTTGGGTCACATTGTAAGACCAGAGACATGCAATGCGATGCGATAAGTAGTAAAAATTTATAGTATAACTTAAATAAATAACTAAAACCAGATTTATAATGTAACTATATTATTTCGTATCATACTATATCTTCAGTCTCAATTTCTTGAGTATATATTGATTTTTTAACTTGTAACTCTTTTTCTAATTTCAAAATTTCTAATTTCATTTTGTATTTTTTTATCTCTAAGTGTTCTAATTGTAATTTAATTTTCTTTTTTTTTAATACTTTTTCGTTTTCAAGGTCTTCTTGTTCCATTGACCCCTTCGTTACAAATTTAATTTCTAAAGAAAAGTATATTAATTTAAAGTACTTCAAATACAAAGATGAACAAATAGATTGCCATAATTGCTCATTTCTCTACAAACTACTTAAAAAAATTACCCCTTTTTTATTAATTTTGGGAGGATTCGGGATCAGGTTATCGGGCTCAAGAAAAGGATTTGATAATATCTCGATCAGTGTTTCGGTATCAGTAATTTCATTGACATGAACATCTGAGATGGGTTCATGGGTTGACGTTGGGTTCAGTATGTCAATTACTGAACCAATGCCCTTAATAATAGGAGATTTATTCCCTATAATCTCTAGGACTATGTTGTCCAAATCATTCAATATTTTACTCTTCCCCCCAGCTGCACCAATTTTTTTTTGCATTGTCGCGCTTAGCCTGAAAATTTTAAAACAATACATTTTATTATATAAATATTTTCAATATATCTAAGAAATAATATGTGACGAGTATTATCTATTGCCGTGCACAGAACTCTTAATAAAAATTTGGAAAGAGAACACGTATGTCCTGTATTAATTATAAAGCATAGTTAAAATTTTATACACAGTTAATAAATAAACAGCATATTAAATTTTAAAAAATGTATTACTATCTTTGTCTTTACATAGCACAATGTATTTAACAGTTTATCAACATTTTACAATGCTTTAAACTGAACATTAAAGTTGTATTGATTTGATATAACCAGGGCATGTAACCGAAAAAAATACTGGTTAACGGTTAAGCCTTATAGAGAACGTTATAATAATAATGGTTTTAGTTCGAAAACCGGTTTTTGAAAATTGGAAACCGGTTTAAACCGGTTAATATATCGGTTAAAAAAATAATTAAAATTAATTAAAACAAATTAATTATAAAAATTTGATTAAAAAAATTACAGAATAATTAATAAAATTTTTTTTAAAAAAAATACCATCTGAGAAAAATATAACAATTAAAAAAAGCAATTTAATTAATGAATAGTCACAAAAATTTTCGTAATATCTTCAGAAAAACGCAGGTCACTTTTCAATTTTAAACTTGCCTGTGTTGACAAAGGCCGTATTTATTTGGGACTTTTCAGTAATCTTAACGGCCGAAGAGACTACCTACATTTATGACTCTCCAATAAAATGTTAATTGTAAAAACTGTCATGACTCATGTTCAAATACAAATAGAAAACACAGATATAAAAAAAATGTTAAAATTTTTTCTCGCTAAATGATATTAAAATAAAGTTTAATGTTCGCTAAAACCGGTTAATTTTTTTTTAACGGTTACCGGTATTTTAGGCCTGAAAAATATCGGTTAAAATTACGGTTAAAGTTCGCAATTTTCGTTGAAAATATCGGTTACCGGTTTTTATTAACCGGTTTTTTTAACCGGTTACATGCCCTGGATATAACATAAGTAGCAACAACAATATCATTCTGCCACAGTCTACTGGTAATATGGCCTACAATATAATGTTGCTGTTAACTTGTGATGTTGTGTTCGTCTAGAGTAGTATTGGTTTTTAATATTAGGTACTGCCGCTTAATGACTAAAACAAAAATGCATTGAATTTATGTAAAAAGTTAATAAATTAAGCCCTCTTAATGATTGTACTTGTAGCAGGTTGTTCTAAAGAGAATTTTTGACACCCAGCCTTTTGCTGATCTTCATAAAACTGTCTTGCGCACAGATAGAAACTATAAGGCGCGAACAACAAAGATTTAAAATCTACATAAAGTTAGTCCTTTACTGGTACGGATAATACCTATCATTTACTCTATGAAAATGATAAATTTAAAATTTGAATAGGTATGTTTACTTATTATATTTACGTTAATTTTTACCCAATACTTTTTATACTAACATACTTGGCTTTAGCTGTATTTAAAATTGCATTCCATTCTTCCACTTTTTTTTCTTTAGTTGAACTTTTGGAAAATGCCCCAAACAGAATATCTTTTGATTTTCTGATTTGATTTAAAATTGCAATTTTATTTTGCATTTTATTTGCCATATTAACGGCACGCACAACTCAATTTGTATCAGATAAGTTGTAGAATTTATTTTCAAACTAATTTTGTTTTGACTGTCAAGTTAAATAGGGCGCGAAATTTAAATATACAATTTTCTACAAATTACTTTATTACCCAACATATATTTTTATAATATTAATATCTAATATTGAGAAATAAAATAGGAGTTCATGTTTAAAAAGTTAATATTCAATTCAACTGTTTCAACTTGTAAAAATATTTTACACTAGTAAAAATGTACTAGTAACTTGTGAACTCGTAATTTTAGACTTGTTTTATCGAGAAACAGATTTTACAAGTTCTTGTAAAAACTTCACTTGTAATTTGTAACTTGTGAAATTGTAGTTTTGAGAAACAGGCCCCTGGTTGTAACAATTGTTCTTGTAATGATAAAAAGTAATTGCGGCAGTTTGGAATCATGATATGCTGTTTTACTCTTCAGTTGTAAAAGTTGTTTTTGTAACAAAAATTAAATGCTTTTGATAAGATACTTAATAAATTAAGTTTTACCTATTCACCACTACGAAACCTTGCATCATTATCATATTGTGTGGCACATGGAAAAAAATGTGGTTTTATTATATTAATTTATTTCTCTTCTATATGTGTTAATTTCTTTTTGTATGTTGTACTTTCAGTTTTTTCTATCCAAAATATAAAATAATACAATATATAATTTATTACAAATCCAATTTTTAATTCACATAGTACTACAATACTTACATTATCAAAAGCAATCATTTGTACAATTAATTTTTTTTAATATGTTGCTTGTATTTCACTTTACTCCTCCATTATTTCTAACAAAGTTTCTTTTTCTAAATCGCTAAAGTTTCTGAATTTTTTTTGTCACAAATTTTCACTATCACTCTCTCTTGACACAATTTTATTTATTCCAATTTAATATTCGCGTAAATTTTTACAAAACAGATGCAAATACGTCGTCTGCGGTAGTAGCATTTCTGAAAACACTGAAAATATGTTTCTAAAGTAATCAACCTACTTCGGTAAGCAGCATATTAAATTGATTAAGTTGATTAGTCAAAATTTTGTTTAAAATAAAAGATTTTTGATTTTGTTTCCAAAGCACACTTGACCGAAAGGAATAAAATTTTCTAATTTCTTAGTTTATTGTAATGTTAATAATTTACATGTGATTTATATTGTTGGAAAAATATAAAAAATATCTATTTAACAGAACTAAAGACAACTTTAATCCCCATATAAATATTGAAAGTTAATATGAATTTCTCGAAAATTGGTTGACGTACAAAAATTTTTAAGGACCGCTCTAAATTAGTCGTAAAAAAGTAACTGTATAATGTGCAATCTAAAAACTTGTGAGTTGAAACAAGAGCGTTATAAGTGATAAAGTAAATTCGCCAAAATCAGTATTTTACTCATACCTAATAAGCTACGCATTTTTTCCGGAAAACAAATACATCATTAAAATGGCTAACTAATACGACAACTTTACTCCAATTTAACTGACTTCATATTTCTTACCGTTCTCGAAATCCCAATGGTTACTGTCTTAAAATGGACATCTTGTATAGGCAAGCAGTATTTCATATTGAACCAATATTTAACACAACTAATTTTAAAATGGAATAGATCGTATCTCTTATAGTTACAGAATCATGCTACAGGTATCAAATCTAATCTCATTATTAAATAATTGGTTAATGAAACTACTGTACCTACTTGGAATTTAAATTTTTGACCTAATTTTACTTGACTTAAGGTCAATGATACTAAAGTCAAGTCGAGGACAAGGTTACGTTTACGCTGTGTTGTGTCTACTTATATTTACTTATTTAAATTGCCAAACAAGTTAGAAATGTAAATACAAAAGAATTTTATTACACACATGCTGCTATATACAGGCTTTTTTTACCTCTTCACGAAACTTAATGACATATATAATTTGATATACTGGTTATGGAAAAATATATTTTTTTAAAAATTGCAAAATTAAGAGTAGTTCATTCCTAGCAAACATTTTTAGTGCCAGTGGTTTAAGAGTTATTATGTAGGTATTTAATAGCTTATTACTAACATAATTATAAATAAATAAATGTACTATTAAAAATAAGCCCTATTTTGAACTGAAATAAATGTATAGTTACGTATAATTAATTACTATATTATAAAATAAAAATGATTAACTTTAACGTTTCTGTTCCACATAATACGAATTTACCAAAAAATTTAAAATTATTATAACCATATTTTTTATAAATTTTCTATGTTGTCACATATCACCACAAATATTGCTAAATCTACCAAACTAGAGTTATCTCTGGAATTAAATAATATATAATCCTGTTGAGAATTGGGATTGAATTTAGTTTGATATTTCAGGATGTTAACGAGGGGTATAAATTCAGGACTACCTAATCAGGGTTTGTGGCTAAAGCCCTTTATGAACCTGGGTGTTATATTTTCGTATTTTAATTAAAATTAATCAAAATGACCACTTTGAATAAATAAATGATAGCGGCGAATTATGAGTCAGTAATTTTTCAATGTTAAATATACTAAAATACATAAGAACTTAATAACTGCATTTATAAAGTATTGGAAGATTTTCTTTATATTTATTATTGTATTGTAAGTAATATTTTGAAGTAAAAATGAAGAAATCATTGTACAATTAAAAATAAATATAAATACACTCTAAACAAATCACTGGCCAAGCTTGTTATTTTGAATAAGGGAAACAAAATGAAGAACAATTGTGCATCTGCAAAAAACTTTTTTCCCATTTTAATTAAATAATAATTTTATGTACATAAAAGAATTTCATAACGTAAAATAACAAACTTAATAAGTTAAATTACTGAAAACAAATTTTCGTAATTATGACCCTGCATAAAATTTGGTTTTCAATTGAACCCGTCTCTCGTAATTTGGTGAAGGTTCTTCTGAGAGTTTACAAACTTGATTGTCGAAGGTGAGGAAAACGCTCTTGATAAATTATTTTTGCACTTCTTAGGATTCCAAATGATTCTCCTATTATTAAAATCATATCAATCAATTCATTTGTGGCAAACATTTTCAAAAATTAAATTCAAAACACATTATACGGGTAAGCAATAAATATTTGCTTACTGTTATTAATTTGATTGTTTTATATCGTTACAATTTGTTAATTTTCATATAACCACTAAGAAATTTCAAAAAAAATAATTTTTGAAAATTTTCATTGTTATTAATTTTCGCAATATGTATTTATAAATATAACAATATATTGAGCATGTTTTCTCCCTCGATGATTGAGTACCTCACGAAAATATGTATGATCTAAAGATGAAATGACGTTTGTAACAAAAATAAGGTTAATCCATCAAACCTAGATAGAGGCAGGACTAAATATAGTCCGAAGTTAGTACTCCTTTAGTTGTAGGCTAAAGTTAAATTCCCTCTATGAACAACTACATAAATTAGTTCCGGATTAAATATAATGCACTAAAATTTTTTTTCTAAATGAATTCATTCAATAATTCACCATTTTCTTTTATTATTATTAGGGAAAGGAATGTTTCAGACATTATACTTGTTTATTGTATATATAATTCTGTTAACGGCAAATTTAGGTATTATGCAAGTATAAAATTTATTAATGATAGAGTCGAATTACATAAGCAGGTATGTTTAAGAGAGGAGCTATTTAATTATTTAGTCAGTTGTGATTTGATTGTTGACGTGAGCACAGTGGTATTCAATAGTGATAGTGAGTGTTCATCATTTGTAAAAGGTGGGTGTCAGCATTCAGTTTTTATATATGTGTGTGTGTGCTAGAATGGCCTCCCCTGAGGCGGATGTTGAGTATAGAGTGTCGAGAGTTGAGAAAGGGCTATTCTGCGGTTTAGCTATCCCCTCTTCTGCGGTTGAGGAAGAGTCTACAGTTCGGTTGGGACTGCCACATTCGCTGCGGTGATGTGGGACAGTACTTTGCGGAGGCTGTCAACCTCATACCAGGTTTGGTTGAGGCGTGCTCACGCTGCGGTGTTGAGACAGGGCTATTCTGCGGTTTAGCTATCCCCTCTTCTGCGGTTGAGGAAGAGTCTACAGTTCGGTTGGGACTGCCACATTCGCTGCGGTGATGTGGGACAGTACTTTGCGGAGGCTGTCAACCTCATACCAGGTTTGGTTGAGACGTGCTCACGCTGCGGTGTTGAGACAGGGCTATTCTGCGGTTTAGCTATCCCCTCTTCTGCGGTTGAGGAAGAGTCTACAGTTCGGTTGGGACTGCCACATTCGCTGCGGTGATGTGGGACAGTACTTTGCGGAGGCTGTCAACCTCATACCAGGTTTGGTTGAGGCGTGCTCACGCTGCGGTGTTGAGACAGGGCTATTCTGCGGTTTAGCTATCCCCTCTTCTGCGGTTGAGGAAGAGTCTACAGTTCGGCTGGGACTGCCACACTTACTGCGGGGGTGTGGGGCAGTACTTTGCGGAGGCTGCCATCCTAATACCTATATCCTTTCTCTCACCTATTCTCTCTTTTAAGGTTTAGGAACTGGTACTGATCACTCACTGAGCGAAGAGTTTCTCATATCTCTGTTTATTTCAGATTTCGAGTGTGTCCAGCCCAGAAGGGCCCCAGAACTAGATGACCGAGAAGGGAGCGTCGACTGGGAGATATATTTGTTAACCATAATGTTATTTTCTTTCATAATTGTATTTTAAAATAATTAATAAATAGGTATACTTAACAATTCCTTTAATAAATGCCGTAGAAATAGAAGTGTTTTTTCCAAAAACTTTCACACCCTCTTCTGGGGGAGAGGTGGGAAGTTAAGATTCCCGACTTTGTTTGCGTGACGCGAATCAACAGATTTTATTGTAAGAGAATACAATAGTATATTGTACAAGAAGAGTGGATATGATACTTATATCACTTGAGGAAGACATCCTTCGAATGGAATATGAGCATTATTACACTCGAGTTGTACAGTATAGTCTACGATATTATTGACTACTGTTAATATTAATTCGTAGATTCACTCAGTTAAGGTTATAAACCCGTAAACAAACATTTGAAATATTTGGCTGTTAAGCAGTTTATGACATTTTAAGAAATAATTATTATAAATAAATATTGTGAATTATGAACCAAGTGCGGATTTAAATAAATTAAATCGTTTGTTTGCATAAGCATTTTTAATAGAATATATATTGTGACACTGACTAAAGTCAGATGTTTCTCATAACCACTCTAGGATGGATATAAGCTATGAATTCAATCTATGTACAAAAATAATATTTTCGGCCCCATGTGTGATAGCAATTTAGTAATAAAGTAATACATTTTTCAAAATACTCGTATACCATTTTTTTTGTATTTAATTAAAGACTGGTCATTGCATCTTCGTATACTATTTTTGAAATTAATGTTTTTGAAATTTTATGTTTTCAAACCTCATTCTAAAAAACCTGGGCTTCGAACTAGAACTAAACCGAAAACCGGAAAAAAACCATTACCTTTGCCTGAATTAAACTATCTATACTCTATTTAATAACTACGAAGAATGAACTGACATCGGCGCATAAAATAAATACTTCTGATTGGATGACATAACGTTAGTTTTACACAACGATATTTGTCACATCATCTATGGAGTCAGAGAGTGTTTAGTTTATAGGTCTTATCACGTTATTATTGTATATTGTATTGATTTGACATATATTTCACAATTTTTGTGTCCTTTATTTTATTTTATCATTGTCCAAATGTGGGTACAGCATTCACTCTTAGTTTTTAAATAGAGTTTAAATAACTACTATTTTTTCCTAATTAAAGTACAACAATTTAAAAACTGAATACGTGCATATGGACATCATATATTGTAGTTTACAAGAAATTTTCATATATACTAGGTTATGTTGACAACAATTTGTTGTTTTTTTGCGCACTCGCGAATTGAACGTTGCCAGATCACAAATTGACATTAAAAATAATAAAAGTTTCAAATATACTCACTGATCACATTTCGTATTGAAATATAAAATATACTTAACATTTCATTTTCCATTGCCTAGGCCGGGATATTTAATTCCTCTACCCATTTTGCGATAGCTATATATTGGAATACTGAACGATTTCAGAAAATAATTATATATTTAACATGACAGGGAGGCTAGTAAGATGAGAAAAGTATTATCTTTTTTTCTAAAATTCTTCAAGAATTTAAAATTGCAATTTACTTTAAAATTTTGGCTATTAGTACGATTAATTATTAGCAAGTGTTTAGTTATCTCTTAATTAGCATTTGATTGAACAGGTTATCAGATAGTAAACTACTAATAAATATTTATACTACTAGCATTCTGTATTAAATATCTCACATGTTCTATACTACAGCAAGATGTAGAAGAAATTCCGTCTAATAACGAGCGCCAAATTTATATAGAATACCCAATTTTACAAACTTGTAAAAATTCGACTATTGGAGTTCTACTCAAATATTAATTAATTAATTCCTTATAATGGAAATTATATTTCGTTTGACTTTTAATTTTGTAGTCAAATTGTAATTTAACTTTATTTCAAATAAAAAGGTTAGCTGACTTTTGCGTGTAACTGTACTGCCAAAGTATTTTAGTACTGCATCTCTGCATCTGTTGGTCGGCTCATGTACAGTATACACTAGTGATGGGATCGAAGACGAATTAGTATTCGGTATTCAGTTACGTTTTCACTTTTTACCGAATATTCGGTTATATTGTAGCGATCCCAAAGTCACGTCGCTGGCAACGGCCGCTAGCAGACTTGTCAAGACTCGTTCGCTACCCTTCTATTGTATTGATGCTGTTGTGTTCCCACTTAATTCTTGTTTAGTTTTTTAAGTTTTGTATAAATGTTATAAATATTGTTAATGCATGTTAGATTTTAAGTTATATATTGTACATATTTCATGCTTCATTTATTTTATTATTGTATTTATTTGTACTTGTTGCCGACAATATTGCCCATTGCTCCCATCATAAAATATATTACATCTATCCCTGACACATAAAATCCCAAAGTTCCATCCCAAAACTATTCTTTGTAAAACGCCGACAACTTTCCTTTTTATAACTTAGTTCAATAATCCTTAAACATCCAAAACCACCCCCACTTCTTGTCCATACCGAACATCTTCACTTAAAACTTACAGACAGTCATCATCAAGTATCAATCGAAGACACTTCTCAATTCCATTATCATTTTCCAATATCATACATTCTTAAAGATCCACCAGAGAGTGTCTCCGTATCTCCACGACACCCCGAATCCACGACCGAAATAGTGGCCAAGTGCACCAGAAAACATTTTTCGCTCTAAATAAAATTTATATGTAGTTGTACTTGTATGTTTCATTGCAACTTAAAACCTTGCTATCACGAGTACACAACAATGCGTCGAAGATAGAAGAATATTCTAGAACTTAATTGCTCTCCTATTTAAGCCTGAGCAGAAAAGGCCGCGAGGACAGTCTGACAATAATACTAGTAATAAGGGAACGTAAATAGTTGGTGGAAATAAATATCGTGTAAATAAATAATGCGTAGTGTTAAATGTTTAAATAAATACTCTTATTGTTTAAGTGTTTATTAATAACTATTATTCGTAAATTAGTGTTTATAGTTTTTATTCATAGTGTTACTTATTTTTATTAATTTATTATTCGTTTATTAAACTTAATTATATAAATATTAGTGTTTCACTTATTTTTTACACTTCAGCTACATAAATCAGCAAACGTTATAATATGAAATACTTAAGTGAAGTAAAACGACGATATATTACGTTAATCTATAAAACTGTAGGTAATAAATTTAAAATAAAAAATAAGATAAAGTAAATAATTAACCTAGTTATAGAGACCAACCCCCTCCCCCTTCTAATGAATTTAGTTCAATATCTAATCGTATTTAAATGCCTGAAAGTTTATTAAACATTAGACAGTCCTTATTTCTACCCAATATTTTCTAAATGTGTGATCATCACAGTCGGCATTTGCTATTGTATAAATTATAATAAAACTCGTAGGTTTATTGTTTTTAAAAAGATAATTTATTTTGCCTATTATAATAAAATTACTTACATCTTTAACAAGACAGAGTGAGGAATGACGATTGACTTTATAACAGGAAGAGGTCTAGTTTCATATGATAAAGCAAAGCCAAAACAGAATTTGATATACATAACAAATTGCGGTACTAATAACTTGTACGTTAAATATTTAACGAAATAATAATTATAATAAATTACGCCTACGCTCTATCTTAATAACATTCGTAAGTAGCAAAAAAATATTTAAATCTGGAACCATATATTTTCTTAAATTTATAATTAGAAGCAAGTATATAAATTGTTTGTTCAAGTTGTAATAAAAACAAAATATTTTCACCATGTTTTTTAAATGATGCTCAGTCTACATTTTTTATTAGTAGCTTTTCTCTTTTTTGTTATGAGTATCGAAATCGGTCTAATATTTATTTAACTAGATAATTCATACTGTGTGTATTTTTTTTAGTTCTATTGAAAACTTAGAATTAATAATAAAAACTATTTTTACAGCTGCAAGTTGATTTTGCTTAATATTGGTTTTTCCATTTTAACAAAAGTTGTATTTACACGTCAATTACAATTTGAATGAGTCAACTGTTTGTCTATAATTAACATAGGCTGGAATACATACATATAAAAATCAAACACACAATATTTTAAAAGAATAAAATATATATTTCGCCTTTGTTATATGTCTTTTTTATATTAGTTTTTAATATAATCTAATATTAACAAATAAAATAAATTCTTTAATAAATAACACGAAAAAATAAATAAAATAAAATAATTTTATAAGAAATAAATTACTATTTATCATATCAATTTTGCGCGTATTAAATAATATTTTATACTTATATTTAAAAATTTAATGTTCACTAATAGTCATATATAATATAAAACGATGAGCGCCAAAAACAAAGTTACCTACCCATTACCATCCTTTATTTTTTAGGTGATTTATATTGTAAGATTAACTCCATGAAAAAAGTTGCCGATATGCTGAAAATCGAAATGAACAGTATAGTACTTTTGTTGAACATTATGAAAATCACGAAAGAGTAAAAACAGACGTTTATTTGATCGCTCAGAAATTTGAAACGAATATCAAGAACGCGGTAACCTTCGTCAAGTAAGAAAATGCGTTAATATTGACGCGACAAACATAAACAAACGACTTAACCATGACTGTAGTAGACTCTCGGGTTATAATAAAAATAATAGATTACAGAATGCATGGGAATAGCAAAATAAAAACGAAGAATTCCGGAAACATGCTATATATGAAACTAAATATAACGTATTTAACTGAAAATACAAAATTCAAAAGCAACAGTGAGAGTGAAATTATTAATAGTAAATGTTACCACGATATTTTAAAAGATAATTTAAATAAAGCACATTTGTTTAGCAGACAATTTTACTTTTATATACGACAATAATATGAAACAAAACTCGTGTCTTATAAGAGTAGTAGTTGAGCAAGTGTGAGTTATTCTTGAAAGGAATATAGGAAAATAGGTATGCTATTATTACTAACACAATGTAGGGTTATAGTGTTATACGGATGACGTCACGCAGAGCATATTAAATACAAACAAACCGTCGCCTTTTTTAAATAGCTGTCATTCCTGTTTTCTATATATAGATCTAATCTTTCTGATCATAAAATTGTATATTGTGAATTAAATATCCCCAGTCCAGACATTCCAAAAAAAACTATTACATACAGAGATTTTAAAAATTTGGATATGGACCGTTTTTATGAAGACGTGGACAATATTGTATGGAATCGAATTTTCCAATTTAATAACATAAACGATAAATTACAGTACCTGAATGATAACATTCTGAATTTATATGATAAACATGCACCTTTAAAATAAATTAAAACCAGTAAGAATTATTACCCTTGGATCACTCCAGTAATCAAAATTATGCAAAAAAAACGTAATAAAGCTCTATAGGATTACAAAAAAAAAAAAAAACTGAAACGAAATGGAAGTATTATAAAGATCTAAGAAACTTTACAACTGCTGCCATACGTAGAGAAAGATATGCATTTTTTCAACATAGCATTAATAAAAATATTAATAATTCCACAAACTTTGGAGTAGTCTCAAAAAAGTAGGTATTAATACTAAACCAAACAAAATGTTACCTGAAGATCTTTGTAACCCAACAAAGTACGGTGAATTTTATTTAAACAACTCTTTCATAAATCATGGTTGTGCTTTTTTCGAATTTTCATGTGTTGATGAATCTGTGGTCGACTCTGTACTCATAAAAGTTAAATCTAATGCAGTTGGTGCTGATGGAATTTCTATAAAAATGTTACTTCTTGTTTTGCCATCAATAATCAAATCGATTACGTATATTGTAAACTGCTGTTTGATGGAAGGAGTAATCCCCGATATATGGAAATCCGCCAAAGTGAAAGCCATAGTCAAGCAAGACAATCCCACTTCATTTGACCATCTAAGACCAATAAATATATTGCCAACTTTATCAAATGTTCTTGAAAAAGTTTGTTTTGACCAAATTATGTCGTATGCTACTTATACACAAATTTTACCTCCTAATCAGTCAGGATTTAGGAAAGGTTTCAGCACTCAAACATGTTTATTAAATTTGATAGACAATCTTATTTCAAATTTTGATAAATCCGAAGTCAGTGTAATCGCACAAATTGATTTGTCCAAGGCTTTTGATCTAGTTGATCACGATTTATTGTTGGCTAAATTACGTTACTATGGTTTTTCAGACGATGCAATTAAACTATGTAGCAATTATTTCTGCAACAGAGCATTTTATGTTCACATGACATCTGATGAAAACACCCACAAGGGTCTATTTTAAGACCGTTATTTTTTATTCTTTTTGTTGCTGACTTGCCGTCCGCACTAAAAGATTCCTTTGCAATTTCTTATGCAGATGACACACAGATTTTAACATCTTTCAAACCAAATGAAATGGTGAAAAAAATGTCCATTTTCAATGAAGATTTACAAAATTTAATTGTCTGGGTCAAAAATAATGGTTTATTAATTAACTCTGAGAAAACCAAATTACTAGCTGTTGGAAACTATATCATCAAACCAACTATTAATGTCGAAAACAAAATCATAAACATCAGCCCAGCTATCGACGTATTAGGGTTATCTTTAGATGAAGATTTGAAATTTAAATCTCATATTAATAAGAAATTAACAGCTGCTAGATTAAAACTTAAATTTCTTTATCAGTTCCGATCATTTTTATCATTTGAACAAAAGTTACGTTTACTCGAACACACTTATTATGCCCTTGTTCGATTACTGCGCTTGTGTTTATATACCTAATCTCACACAAAAGGATATTCGCAGGATTACTCTTTTTCAGAACTCTTGTTTGCGTTTCGTGTATAATGTGCGTAAATTTGACCATATCTCTGAGTATAGAATTTCTGCCAACATGAATTATATTGATGAACGCATGAAGTATCTGTATCTATGTTTAGTGCATAAAATAATCCTTACGGAAACTCCATCATACTTACGGGAAAAACTTACAAAAAAAAGACATAGGTACTTACAGTCTACGTGATAAAGATGCATTTGATATTCCTGGTTTTAATAAGTCTAAATTTAAAGGATGTTTCTCATACATTGCTCCTTCACTCTATAACGATATCCCAAATTATTTAAAATCACTGTCACTTACAACATTTAAGCTGCATATTAGGCATATGTTCTATTTAATAGATTAATATTTATTTCATATTGTACTAATTGTAACTACAGTAACAATTTTCTCTTTCATAGACAATTATATACTTACATATGTAATTGTATTTGGGTTAGGTGGAAGACCAGCCTTTGGCTGAACCTCGCCTTTGAGAATAACTCAATAAAGAAATTATTATTATTATTATTTTCAGTCGCTTGTTTCTTTCAAAATTTTTTTGAGTTACGTATGTAATGATTCACAACTAGATTTATACTTGCGTAAACATAAATCCACTTTTTAAATTTACAAATGTCTTAAATCATTCCTCACACCACAATACACAGAGACCTCTGTGTATCGTGCCTCACACAACGTTTTTACAATTTGTCAAAATTTACACTCTTTTAATTTATTTAGTGGTTGTACAAATTTAAAAATATTAACAATTTTCATATAACTGTAATTAGAATCGCTATTGCACATTCCCTACAAACACTACATTTTAAGTTTAACTCGTAGCCACCTAGCGACAAAATCTGGAAATTCGTCAGCTGATAACCGCAAGGCCGCGTAATGTTTTTACCACTTTATGTATCGCAGTCTTCATAATTATTGTCCTAGTTAGTGTATTTTAAAATCATGTTTTCTACTATCCGTTTACTGTCTTTATTTTTCCTTTATTTCTTTTTTTCTGGATTGTATCCACATTTTTAGAAAAATTCTATCCTAAACCATCTCTAAAAATCATTCAGACAGAATATAAAAGTACAAAGATATGTATATACTTGTTCTAAAATAATTAAAATCATATAATAAGATGATTTTTATTTGTATTTACTTGAAAAAGATTGATTACAAAGGTAAAACGTGCAGAAAACTTTAAAATGAAACAAAATCACACGTTCACAAGGCAACTAAGTCAGCAAAGTACTACAATGGTCTTCCATTTTCAAATTAGCATCAGCGCCGCCAACGGTAATGTTCATCGCGAATAACCTATAATTTTGCTGTCACAGTGACAGCGATTTGTCTGTATACCAGTATGCGTTACTTCAAGGAAAAAGTAACACATGGCACACTAAAAATATGCAACCATATAACCCTCTTTAGATGACCAAAATTGTGGTAGATTCAATGGGTCGTCGCTTAGTTGCTGTAATAGAAGCTAAAAAAAAAACCATGAAAAATAATACAATGTAGGTATTATTAATAAACTTAATGGATTCAGTAACGGTTATGACCCGGGTATCATAGAGAAACTCATTATTAAGAAAAATAAAAAATTAATTTGAAACAAAATTTATAATACGAAATTATATAACGAAGATAATAAACAATATCGTAGATTAAGTTACATTGGAAATAGTAGTTCAAAGATTGGTCGTGAATTAAAACATTGTAATATAATCCCAGCTTATTATAATAACTATACAATTAAAAACATTTTAGTAAATAATAAATTAAATTTTACCGATCCAAATGAAAATAGTGGAATATATCAAATAAATTGTGGTAATTGTAAATATTCTTATACAACATATGTAAGTCTTAAGGGCGTAGTGCCAAGAGTTCAGGAGCCAATTAAGAGGTTTAATTGATGTTTCAGAATCACAAAAACCAGTCAGATGCCACGCCCACCTCTAGTTTACATGTAAGTGTACATGAAGTATAAGATGTTTTTTTTTAAGTATTATTAGCGTATTTATTGTTTTAGGTATTATTTTGTTATCTTACGAACAATTATTTTAAATGAAAATGTGAACACTTTTATTACTTAATTTATATGATAAATAAAATAATTATGTATTTTTTATTTCGTATGTATGTTTACCTTAAACAAAACAAGGCATTTAAATTTTAAAAATAAACTAAATGACTGGGTTTTATACTGTTATTTTTACTAAATTACCTACATTGAAAGTTGAAACCATTGTCAAATGGAATCGTTTACAGGAACTTAGGTTCACGCAAAAATAAACTTTTTATCTATATTACTCCTTACAATACATTTGTTGATTATTTGTATCACTCCACACCGCTGACGAATGCTGTCATCCCGGGCAAAATTTTTCCTTTTATTGTAAATGTAAATGTACTAAATGCATTATTTTAAAAAATTTTTTTCGCACGACAAAAACTATAATATTAATTTTTTTAACACGAACTATCTACACTCTCTTTGATTATATATTTTTCTAATTTTACTTAGTTATTTCTTATATTATTTTTAAGTTCAAAATTATATGGAAATTAAATGCTTAACAGCCTTTGTTTATTTTGCAAGGTTTGACATTTAATACTTTTTGATATATAAATTTGGAAACTAAAAAAAATTAGTACATTGTGTAATCAAAACTAAAAATGCTAGTAAGAAAAATATATAGGTACATTTTGTTCTTTTCCTTCGTGACACAGTTAGATACACATTTTATCAATAGATAACTAAAGCGAATTAATTCATATGTGCGGAATTCTGCCGGACAAGAAATACTATTTTTGGTGCTGTAATAGCTTATTCCAATAATTTTCCCTATTTAAAAAACAAAATTGTTGTTTTAGAATTATTTAAAAGAAAATATGTAATTATTTAAAGAGGATATATGACAAAATATTAATCGGCAATAACCTTCCCTGGGCATAAATCTGGCATATCAAGTCAATGAATAAAATTGCACTTTAAATGATAATATATCAATATATATATGCAAAATAAATATAAATAAAGATTTACTTTTTGTTATAGCGTAACGTCATAACTATGAATAACATAATATTTTGGGAAAATAAAATACAGTATTTGGATGCAGTCAGTTTATTTAAAATTTAATATAAATATATAAACAAAATTTGTTGCACATTGCGAGACAAAAGGTAAGAAAATATAGGTTGGCGAGTATCAAAATATCGTATGCACATAAAGAAAGATAAAAATTAATCATCCAAATTGGGCTAAAACCGGTTGAGGTACATTGAATTTAAGTAACTTAAATATACATCCCAATTTCCTCTTCTTCCTGTTGCTCCTAAGGGGAGCATACGACGCCAAAAGCGTTTCAATAACCGTCTCTCTGTTCTATCTGACGCTATCTTTTTTACTTCTTTACACAGTATATTTCTTTTAAATATATCTGTCGGTCATCTTTGCTCGGATATGTTGTTGTCTAGAGCTGGTCTAGTAATAATATAATGTTTCCTTAAAGTATGTCCAATACTACAATCATTATTGTCATGTTAATCTCCTATTTGCACCTTGAAAAATAAAAACCCCCGATATGTTTATTTCCACGGCTGTCTGATTTTGAACGAAAATATTACATTTAACAAATCTTTTACTGCAAACATGCTGTTGAATCAATTATTATTTTTTCTGATGTAGAATTTAATTTTGAACAACTTTGTATTTTTGTAATTTTGCTTTAAATCAGCAATTTTTTAAAATCCCATGTTAAAGTCATGTTCCCAGTTTCGTTGCACGTACTGTATAAATATTCGTTTTTTTATTATAATTTAAAATAATTTGATTAGTATAGGTAATATCTTTAACCAATTTGTCATTTCATATAATAAGTATGGACTTTCTGCAATTCTTATAAATTTTCAAAGAAATTATTGCAAACTTCACATTTAAAATTTGTAAAGAAATTAGACTGTACTTGTTTTACTGTTATTATTGTATTTCTCCCTTTATTTTTTATTCATTTAATTTTAAGTCTCATAAAATTTGTATAAATAATAAGAAATTTGCAAAGAATATTCAAAATACTGTCAATTCTTTTTTTTTTTTTAATTTAAAGATCATTCATCAGAATTGTGGCTATGAAGACTGGTACATTTGTTTACAGAAGATTGGTGTATTTTGTTTCTTTAACGTAATTATTAATTTTGTTGGTTGATTCTGAAGAATTTGCAAAGGCTTCTTTCATGCTGTTTGGGATTTGGTGTTTCAGTCTCGCATCAGTGTGGATTGTACATTCTAGTAGTATATGTTTTGTGGTTTACGGAGTGTTGCAGCATATTGGTTGTGGGGTTTTCTCTAAGATGTATTTTTGTGTGGCTTGAGTGTGTCCTATACGAAGTCTCGTTAATATAATCTGTTCTTTTCTAGTCATGTTATTTCTCCATATTAACTTCCCGTCAATTCTTTTTAATTGATGCAATAAGAATAAAATTTCTAATATATCTTTTAGTTATGTGATTTTCTTGCCATATAGTATGTATAATATAATGTAAAAGGCTTTTTGTTTGGACAGAAAAGGGCTTTGTGCCGTATTGTTACTCAAGAAATCTGATCATTTTATTTATAGGTTAAGCTTAGTTTTGTTGGTTTTTCCTAAATTGATAAATGATACCTAAAAGTAGGAACAATAGCAACAATTTATTTTAATTGTTATCTTTTACTATATGACTTCCTTTAGTACATAAATCAAATAACTTTATATTACTTTTAGTTGTTTATTATAAATAACATTTCATAAATAAAAGTAACGATACGATATGTGCATGTTTTTATGCTTTGAGATTCTCTATTTTTTATATGTGTAGTTTTATTAGTAAATTATAAGTTCTAGATGATATAAACAAGATCTACTACCACATTTTTTTTAAATTTTTTATAATTTCATTTTACAGTATGAAGGACACTAAGATTATTGGTGAAAATCTGATAAAAATATTTATATTAATAAGCGAGATACAAAGTTCAAAAGTTTGAATAATCAATGTGGCGTCACGAATATGAATTTTCTTGTCAAACTGTTTTCTTCGTGGACCAAAATTTTTACATTATATTTATAAAAAATAAATTAATATTGCAATACAGTATAAGTTTACATTCTTAAAAATTACATAAGTATTTAAATTATTTAAGTTTAAAGATGATAATTATATTCAAATTATTTAAACTGTTTGAGAGTAGTAGTGGCATTAGTAATGCACATTTTAACAAATTATATATAAACAGGTAATTTATGTCCTAATCTCGTAAATAGTATTGTCACAGATGTAAAGAAAACAATAAAAGTACACAATTGAAATTTACTGTGACTCAAGGTCACGTCCGTTGGGTTCTTCAAGCTCATTCATCAAAATTGTTGGCGGGATTTTTTACTTGCCAATCAAAACATACACGATCTTTTAAAGTCCCAATCAAAATATTGATACAATTCATATAGGTGACGTCATGCTACAACAAAAAGACCCCATATTTTGGAAGTATTTTAGTTATATCATGTTATCTTTATTAATATTCATTATTATGCGTATTCTTTCTATTTTTCAAAACTAATTTCTTTAAATTCAATTGACCTATAATACATAGGAGTATGGGAGTATATTTATATAATATACGAGGTAACACGTTTTCTATTTATGGGGTATCTGAGGCTTTGTTGGTAAACCAATTATGGTTCTGAGAATCCTTGTTCGTATCATATCGAGTCAAATTCTTTATTATCTATCTTTCACGTAAAATTTGCACTATACTTCAGCTTCTACTCATATACAGGTTGTGCAGCGAAATGCGGCACATGGAATTTTTAACATAGGATTTAAAAAAATTGAGGATAATCTCCCTCCTGATAAATTTAGAGCAAAAGTATAAGAGTAAAAAAATGTTCAAAATTAAATTGTACGTCATATATGATATATTAAATATAGAATATAATATTTTCGTTAAATATAAGACAGCCATTGAAATGAAAGAAAATATCTATGTGAAAGTTATTGACATGTCGTTATAGATAATGTAATTTGATTTAATTATTGAATTATGTTATAATCTGAAATTAGTTTAAAAATGTCCGTAAATAAATATTTGTTTTATTTTCATAGTTTGTATTTAATAGTTTGTATAAATTATATTTGTATAATCAGTGATACTTTACTAACTGACAGATCTTTTATATCCATTTACGGACGACAAAACTATTTTTAAACTAATTTCAGATTTTTGTATAATTTAATAATAAATATTAAATGAAATTATCTATAACGACATGTCAGTAACTGTCACATAGATATTTTCTTTTATTTCCATGGCTATCTGACTTTGAACGAAAATGTTACATTTTATATTTACTTAATATCGTACTGCACACGTGCTCTTGTATCAAATATGATGTTATCTGATGTAGAATTTAATTAATAACTTTGTACTCTTGTAGTTTTTGAAATTTTATTTTTTGTAAATTTCTAAATAAGGAAAAAGTAATGCAAATTTATGATGTTTCTGTAATGTACAGGTGTACAAGAAATAAGTACACTGGTTAATTTCAATGTACTTATTTCTGCTACATTTATACATATTATATATATATATATATATATATATATATATATATATATATATATATATATATATATGAGTATCATTCATAATTCGTGCATAGTTTAAATATTAAATTTAATTCATTTATTTTAATGAGGTTAAAGAATATTTTTATAACATTGAACTAAAGATCAAGTCGTCTTTATTAGTTACTTGTCCTCCAATGGCACTCTCACTCGCCCAAACAGGTTTTTTAGAAATTTTCCCTGCATTTGGTCAAGGTCGTTACGTACTTATCTTACTCATTCATAAGCAATTTTCTCTATTAATTCCACACAGTATGTTTAGATAATATAGCAACTCGCTAAAATTTAAAAGAATTTGCTAGATAAGATTAATTAATAGTGAAACAAAATTGATTATTTTGCGATTATATTGTTCTCACAATCATGACCATTAGATGCTATTCACGCTACAGTCTGCTGTGCGTTCTAAAAAACAAATTATCAAAAATTCATTATGTATCACTTATTAATATTTCTTCTTTTTAACACATATTAGAGTTGAGAATTGAAAGTCAGTTTATATAATTAATTTAGCATTCATTTTACATTTTCAGAGTTCAAGCAATTAGAACAATTGAAATTGTAAAACATATAATCTACATAAGTAACAACAGTTACTCAAGTAGAATTATTAATTCACCGTTTGTAGTAGTAAAAGAAACATAGTGTTTAGAGTTAAATAAATCCATCATTTATTACGACTACGGAACTAAGCCTCAATTCCTGTTTAATGTTAAATAAATAAAAATTGATATTACTTCAGGTATAGCTGAATCGTTATATTTAATAAAATAAAATTTGAATTAAATACTTTAAAATAATATACAAACTTAAGTTAGTTTTATAACAGATTATTAATTGACCAAGTAGAGGATTTCTTGCTTTGAACCAATTCGCTAAAATGTGCAAGATGGGTCGTTTCGGAATTAGTAATTTAAATATATTTACTGACACACCAGTCACGGTATATTTTGTAGGTTTTTTCATAGTTGAATCTACTATTTTTCTGATAACAAGTCTTCTGATACTCTCTTTTTAGATTCACGTAAATCCGGTGGTATACACTGTACGTCACTAACAGAATAATTAAACATAATTTTGAAATGTTGAAAATAATGCGGATAATAACTGAAGTAACAAAATAAATAAACCTCGCCAGGCTAAATAAATTTTAATATAACTGTCAAAAAATAATTATTCTTATAATTAAACAGTGGCGTGCGGTTAAATTTGCCGAATATACGCTAAGCGTAGAAAAAGAATTTATAACTTTTCTAATTATGGTATTTATTGCATACTTTAATCTAATAGAAACTTTAATATAATATAGAAAAACAAATCAATATTAAATAAAGAATTATTTGTAAAGTAAATGAAAATGGCTTTTCTATTCAATGCAATCCATAATTACCTATCTTAAAATTATGCTTATAATATTGTTAGGAAAATAGAACAAAATTGAATAATATCTATGTTCCTGTGTCTGTAGAATAACAAATATTTATTTTGCAGCAAAATGTACACTGTTAAGCGATGAATTTTGGGCTTATAGTAGAAGTTTAGGTATATGAAACTGACTTATGCGGTTTTACAACCTTTTATGGAAGGGTGAAGAGCTTTGTGGTCAGGAGTTATAAATTATCCCAACTCAAAGATATAACTTGAAAAGTAAGAACAGGTCCGTATTAAATAAATTCATACTGTACTTACTTTGCATAAATAAATTACTAATAATGGAATTCTTAGAATAAGTAATTGGAAATCCAAAGAACACTCAATGACAAGAAAAATCTTACGAATAAACAACTTGACTTAGTCAAATCTCCATTGATATCTCCGCTTTAATCCTTTCTACATATTCTTACCATTAAAAAGATGGTTAATACCGTTGATTGAAAAGTATATACTTTTCAATCAACGTTAATACTTAGTTTCTGTCTTTGTTCTTCTATGTATAAATAATAAAAATTTTCTGTGAAGTATATTTATTAGTATTTCCTGTTAATGGCCTTAAAAGTCGAAATATGAATAAAAATAAAATTCATTTTTTTAAACAACTATCAAGTATTTCTTATATTTATTTAATATTTAAAATTTACGGTTACATTTATTTTAATAAGTTATTATCTTCTCAATTTTCACATTGAAATTAGAAGACGGCATTTAAAATGCATAATTATTTGAATATTTTACTCTAGATTTAAAGTGGGGTACAGTTGTTGGAAGTACCAATTTTACAATAAAATTATCAAAAACAGTTTAACAACAATAATAATACGGCAATTGTTAACGTAAAGTATAAAAAATAATATTAAATATTCGTGTTTTCTTATTAATATAAAAACAAATTTCGCATGGATTCCGTAGAAACTATCAAAATATTGCGAAATTATTTTTTGAAAGTAAACCACTCATGAACATAATATTAGAACGAGGTGAGTGCAAAATCATATGTTAATGTCATCAGACAATTTACGTAATCAAATTATTATAAAGTTTATGTAGAATCAGTGCCTATTTTACAACTTCTAACGCCATGGGCAAAATATCTTGAAGAAGCCTTTTTTGAAAGTTATCAGAGTTCATTGATATTATTAAACTTTTTTTAATGTTTTACTTATACATATAAATATAAAACATTTAAAAATTACTCGTAATTACATGAAATTACCCGTTTAGTGAAATAGGACTTTTGTTGAATGAATGATGCAATGTTAGGGAAAGATAAAAAGATAAAATCATAATGTTTAGTTGGGTCTTTTCTGAAACTGTAACTGATATTACAAGTTGATATATTTATCATAGGCATGTCGAGATTTAAATAAAAATAATTTCGATTCCGTCACTACACGATGATGATTGTAAGTGTTTATCCATCTATGTGGATATGGAGATCTCGTATACTCTTCTAGCTTATTTACTATTACATGAATAATTATGAACAGTTGAATTAAACATTTTTGTTTTCCATATCACAGCGTCACAGTGATTCAGTGATAATTTACTGAATATTGTGGTGTAAATTTGGGAACAATTCTCAATTGTTTGTGTGAATGAAGTTAGACCTTTATGTTCCATGTAGATGTTATTTATTATGCGGACGTTTCGAGCCGCAATTGGCTCATCTTCAGCTAGTATACAAATGTGGAGGTTATTATGAATTTACATTTTGTAAAAATTATTTATTAAGATGTACCAATAGCCATGTATAAATAATCTTTACAAAATGTAAATTCATAATAACCTCCACATTTGTATACTAGCTGAAGATGAGCCAATTGCGGCTCGAAACGTCCGCATAATAAATTACATCTACATGGAACATAAAGGCCTAACTTTATTCACACAAACAATTTACTGAATACTTTACAATTTGTATTAAAATTAAAATTAGTAAAAAATATAGAATCTTTTGAAAATTATCATACAAAATTAATACTTCTCGCATCTGGCAATGTTCACCCTTAGTTACGATATGTACTAGACTTAAAATATTTGTATATAATTTTTACTGGACGACGGAACTTAATATTTTCCTTCACATTTAGTTGAAGATCCAAGCCTTCGTAGCTTATTTTAGCAGCAACCCCGGACTCCCGTACAAATAATTTTAACATGGTCTTATAGGAAATTTTTCGACGGATCTAATGATAGTAGACGCGACATGCCATCTCATTGCGAACATTCAAAAATCCACATTTTTCCAAAAAATCACACATTTTCTTGGTATTTACATTTTTTAACTTCAACTTCAACGGAAGTTACTTGGAATATTTTTATTATTTTTGCATGAAAATGTGTCTATATATATTATGAATGTATTTAACATATAAAGATACAATAGCTTTGTTAAATATATACTTAAAAAAAAACTAATTGTAGAACAAGCCAATTTTGCATTTTGCAGTGCAATTTTCAGTGATCGAGAAAAGTTTCGGTCTGAAGAGATAGACTCCCATATACTGTGACAAAGTTGCAGAAAAGGTACCAAAAATGTTTCTTTATTTGAAGATTTTTTTAAAAAAATGTATCATTTTTGAGATACAGCGATGTTTTTAGCGGCTTCACACAGTCGATAGCAATATGACCCGCGCGCGTATCGGTTGAATATATGGTTCAACATATGTATTGACATTCAGAGACATAACTCGTATTGTAACGTAAGTGTTATTTTCATCAATATACCTATTATTAATAAGTGATATTGAAAACGAATACGACTATTGTGATCTCCTTCACTGTCAAACTATAGTTTTAAAGCAAAAATATTCGACGAATTGCTCGTTTAATGAATTCTTTTAATAACAATCGGTTAGTAATACGTCTGTTTCTAGTCAACCAAATAGTTGGGAAGAGGCTTATTACTAAAGGTGGATTTATGCAGCCAAAATTAAAATTAAGATTAACATTTACATTATCACTAAGAAGTTGAATACCCAATAATGTATGGAGTGATTTATGCAAGCAACTAACATTAAATTAACATTAAAACTTAACTATAAAGATGACCAACTTCCAACTTTTTAATGTTAATGTTAGTTGATTACACTACAGTGCAAACGCAACGTATGTCACTTGAAGAGGTTTGAGGATACTTTAAATTTAATTGTGTATCCGGTCTTCTTCTTGTCATTCATTTGACAAATAAGTAATAGACAAACAAATATGAGAAACAATAAATACAAACAACAATCACGAACACAAAAACATAGGTTAACTTACAGATGTGTCATTTTAAAATGTTTCAATTGCGCAGGCGTAATTCAAGTATTTGCAAGTCTGCATAAATACCACTTCTTAGTTTTAATTTTAATGTTAGTGAAAATGCTAATGTTAATTTTAATGTAAGTTTTGGTTTGGCTGCATAAATCCACCTTTACCTATTTCACTTCGCGGCTAGCCGACTAGCTTCTAAGTCACTATCAAACATAATATTGAAAATTACAGAAAAAATAATAAACCATGTGATAACTGAACTGACGGAATAAGTAAACATATTGTTTTCTGTCGTAGATCTCTTTTGTTAATAAATATATCATAATAAAACTGTTAAAAATATGATGAAACTATTGTTAGAATTAAATAATTACTAATTGATTCTAAATAAAATAGTTTACAAACCTCGTTGGAATGCTTTCCAGCCTCGCGCTTATAGCTGACTTCGGTGGTAGGAACCTCAGTTATCTAAATCAGTGCTCGGCTGGAAATCAAACATTTCCTCGCTCAGTATGTAATACAGTATTCCAATATCATCAATATTAATAGTGATATCGTTAGGTACATTTAGAATCGCTATGCTGTTGAACGTTTCTTGGCCCATAGTTGATCTTAAATAAGATTTCAATCTACTTGAAGATAATATATCAAGTTGAAAATTTTATGAAATATTATTTAAAAATATTTAAAAATCAATGTATTTATTATTTTTCGTTGGTACTAAACATTTTTGTGTGGGAGGAGAACTCCCTCAGATTTTCTGTGTGGGGATCGAGCCCCGACACTCCGACGTAGTTGGCGCCTATGTCTATTACAAGTTTTTTTGGAAATAAAGACGTTCCTATACTCCATGTAACAACTACTGCACGTGTAGTATAGTGGTCGCCAACCTCTAAGGTTATCTACCTGGTAGACCCTAACCAGAGGGCAATTAGTTAAAGACTATAAGAGTAAAAATGCAGAATCTTATTTGAAATATTTATATTATTTAAGTCATGACCGATATATACTTTGAAATATTACTAGTAAACGGCTATTTACCGTTAATCTATTTTCGTTAGTTCATTTTGCCATCCTGACTAGAGTTCTATCAAGTAAAGTAGTTTGATGTTTTTTTGACTTACTTGATTTCAAATGAAAATAAAGATTTTATTAAATTCACTACTTAAGTTAACTTGTTCTTCTATCTTAGCTACTTGACTTGATATCAAGCTATTTCAAACTATTTAATACTACTTCACAAGCAGATTAAATTTGAAATTTATCATTAGAACTAATATAAAGTGAGGGAGGAAATATAAAATAACTGATGTGAAGTGATCAAGAGCTTCATTTACTTAGGGATATTTCATTATATTATAGTTATAACTCCTCCATTTGACTAAAAAAATTGCGAACTTTACTTAGAAGTAGAATGTTAAAAATAAAAGGACATTTATACTATATGACAAAGGGTTTTTATTAACATCAGCATCTCCAGCTCCTGTTAAAAGACAATTTTCCAGAGTTTCGGTCATAACTTTATTCGAAGCCTAATGTTTATTTTTATTTTCATACATTTATAATATTGTTTGTTAACAAGTTGCAGATTAGAATTATTTATCATTTGTTTAAGTAAATCAAATTCTTTGTTGAAAATCTCATTGTGATTTCTTTGAACTACATAACAAAAATTGATGAGAAATCAAGTAGTTTTGAAGAACTACTTCATTTTTAATGTACTTGAAATATTGCAACTTAACTTAACTTGAGATAGATCTGATTTAAAGTCAAATCAAGTCAAGTAACATGAATATCAAGTCAAGCTATGAAACCCTAATCCTGACGCACAGGTTAGGAAATCCCATGCTATTTGCAGTAAACGTAGTCAATTATCGAGTAAGGTGTTTTCGGAACTCTAAGGTTATGACTTATCAAACCCTTGCCAAGGCTAATTGTACAAAATATTCATGGGAGTAAAATTCCAATGAAAATCAGAGTTGTATTTAAATTAGCTACGTACTAAAAATACATTAATTTAAATTTACATCATAGATAAATAACTAGATAATAATAATAAACTGTTATATTTGTATCATGTATATAATGCAATACACTGTATGTTATTTTAAATATATTTAAAATAATCTAACACAGACTGCCAGGTACCGAACTATCCCGCTGAGTTGAGGTACACCCAAGAATGTGAAAGTCAAACATAAGAGATTCGAACAAACTATACCGCCATAACCCTAGAGTTCGGCGGGCACTATAAATATAATTATATAATTCATGACTTATTACTCATTGCTGGGTAAGTCAGAACTACCAGTACCTAGATCATGTTTTACTAGATTTTACCTCCCGGGCACTCTGTCTTATGTATTCGGTTTAATCAGTCATTCAATCTACTAATCTACGTACAGTTAAAAATTATTTTAATAGAACTAGAAATTTAAAAGAAAAATATTTACGATTTTTATAATTGTTACATAAATCATTCAGGCTGTTCCATTTAAAGATAAAGCTGACTTATTCATTATTGAAAATATTGATGTAATTATCAAATTTGAATTAATGCTATATTTAAAAAGATATTGTAATTAAGAAATAAATTTATTAAAAGATTACATTATGTTCAGAAAAATAAATGTATGATAGTGGGAGATAATATGTTGTTCTGGGGGATAAAAATATGTTTAAAATATGAAACTAATAATAATAGTTACTTATGATATAAGTGTTAAAAGTGACATTTTGAGTGAGTGGGGAAGTTTGTGAAAAGAGGCGAAGCCGAGTGTAACAAACCCCTCGAACGAAATTAAATCACTTTTAACACAAATATCATACACTATTTTTCCTACGACCCTAGTTATGTGTTAGTAAATAAAAACTAAGCATTATAGCATGACATTTATGACAGGACATGATGTATTTGTTATGAACAATGAATAAGTGTTAAAAGTAAATTTGTTTTTTACTTTTAATTCGTTGTCAATGACAACGACTCAAAAGTATTCACTTTTTTGTAACTTTTACAGTTATTTTTAACTTGCTAAGCAACCGTTAAAAAGACTACTTTTAACAGTGGTCGTAGGAAATAGTTATTTACATGCGAGGTGGGAAATGTTTCATTTCAGCCGAGGACTTATATATATAGTACCGAGAGGCGAAGCCTCGAGGTGAGATATAGCGCGAGGCGAAATGAAACTCCCACCGAGGTATGTATACTATTTTATTCACAATCATACGTACAGTTAATTGTTACATAAGGTACAGTATTTTTTGACAACTATTATAATTTGTTTTAACCTATTTTATTGTAGAGATTTATGACAATGTTACTAGGCAACATCTACATAAATACTTCCAACCCAAGAGATGGAAGTACAATTTGTTACTTCCAACCCAAGAGATTTGTCAATACAGTTAGGAATGACTAACTTCCAAACCTCCAAAAAGTTAGGCATCGGCATATTACTATAATCATTGTGAATAAATTATATTAAATGATGCAAATAAAATATAACTATTTCATACAGTAAGACATTGGCGTTTCTAACGTTTATTTGTTTTTATTTTAACTTTAATTCTAAATGAATATATGGTTAATTTTGCTTATCATATTGACATATTTAAGGAAAGTGCGCAAAATCAGAGCCAGTATATTGTATAAGAAATTTCATTAGTGTCATACAAAACTAGTCTAAAACGGCCATAACAAAATCCAACTTAACCTAGCGTAATCCAACCTAACCAAACCTTATTAAAAAAAACATAATTTTGTCAATAATGAAATTGAAGTTAAAGTATTAACATATTGATAATTATTTTTTTTTATTTAAATTTAAATATTGTTAATAATAATTTTATTAATAAAGGTGGCGGTATTATTATGGAATGTCACTTATTTAAAATTAGGGTTGTTATGATTATTGGTTTAAATCAAGATTTAAATCAAGAAAAAAAAACACGATTTAAATTAAATATTTTTTTACTGAAATTAAATAAAAACTATTATCTAATCACATTCACATACAAATAATTCGCATTAAATCACATATCAACATAAAATAAATAAATTCTTTACTTACTTATTTACTTACTTTATTAATATTTATATAATATATTTGGCAATTCATACTTTATACTGGATACTAACCTACTACTACTATAACCTTTTTTCATAATGAACTTGAACTTACATGAATTGCCAGTATTTTAAAAATCAAATTTTTATAGGTATTTTTAATTATCATTGTATACTTTCATAGATTTTTATAGTTATTAAAAATTATTCACATTTGAAAATTAGTCGAAATATTACAAATCCATGGTTGTTTATTCAGTAATGGATGCTTCTGTACAGAAGAAGTTATGGGATAATAAAATAAGGTATTGGGATGCAGTCCGTTTATTTAAAATTTGTGGATTAAATTTTATACAAACGGACTGCATCCCGACACTGTATTTCATTTTCCTATGGTTGTTTATATTAATGTCTGTAATAGCGTTTTTCACTCACCATAGAGTGTGGTATAAATGACAGCAAGTAGTTGGGTGCACTGAGTCACTGAAGGTTCTCGTTGTCGCAGTAACAAGAACAGCACAAGACTGACAGATCAACATTGCGCTATAATCTCGTTCCAGTAGAAATAGAAAGTGAGAGTTCCCCTCTCCGGTCATTTCCTCTCTTACACCCGTACTCACCGCACTAGACCACTTCTTCTTTTTTCTCTTTCACTTCCGAGTGCCTGCCGGCCATTTACACCTGCGTAACACAAACTTGAATAAAGTGTTTCGTAAGCCAAATTATAAATTATTCATCCTTCTCACTCCGTTCTTCATCTTTTCTTATCCATAACTTTACTCTTTATTAACAATAAAATAATGAAAATAGTACATTAAGATAGTATTAAAATAATATAGTATTTGAGGTGAAACGCAATGAATCCGAGCGGATACAATAATCAAAGATGAGTTTTAATTTAATAAACAAAATTATTTGTTCTTTGAAATATATACGTTCATCTAAATGTTATTGGTGTATTAGATAAAAATTGTTTAAATAGTAATTGGTTTCTTTCTTTGAAAAACGTGTCTGAATTTGAATAAAATGAAATACATTACAACACACTTCAGGGTTTATATATAACTTCTACAATACTTTTATTTTGCAATGCATAAATTTCTTGCAAAAAGTATATGTATTGAAAATATGTTCGAATGGGTAACATTTGATATCATTGAATGTTTATAAATTGATAGAGATTTTTAAAAAATAATTATTTTTCTTATTAACAACATAACATTATATTTGAATTATACCCTGAATTAGACTGATACTATTTCCAGGGACGGATAGGATCATCGGGAAATCAAGAAAGGTCGCATAGTAACAGGCCGGTAACCCTAACGTCTATTTTTTTGGAGTGACAAGTATTAAATAGTTAACTGCTACTGCTATAATGCAAATAATGTATAGATAGATGCTGCATGTATTTCAAGTGTGCAAGATACTAATGGTGCTATTATGTATTTTCTCACTGTAACTCTGTAACTCTGTAAGCTCTGCAAGCTACATAGCTCTGTAACTGCTTACATTACAGTTATAGGTTTATTGCTATTATGTAGTGCATTCTGTAACTTAACCAGTTACAGTGGGTATCAGTGAGTATGTTACAGTGTAACTAAGGTAACTTTCAAACGTATTGTGACAGTTGGATTTAAATCTATCATGTGTTCCAAAAAAGTATGTGAAGCGTAAGTATTTCAATACTTTACTATACAAATATTTTGTTTTCGCTTTCATAATTATGGCCTTATGGCCTTATTCCGATCCTCTCTGTACGGACTGTAAGCTCTGTAACTAAAAAAGTTATAGAATGTAAAATAAATGTTATTCTGTTACTCTGCAGAAGCTCTATAAGAATTGCAAAACTGTTACATTCTCTGTACCTTTTACAGTAAAAAAAAGATCGCTATAAGCAACTACAGTATAAAAATAATACGTATAAAATAATAAAATGGATGTATTACATTATTTATTTACGCACTTATTATGTACGATCATGAAAGGTACGTAAATTACGTATGAGAATTAAAATTTTAAATATAACCTATTATTTAGAAATTTTATGCGAAACGAAAGGCGTTGCTTACGAGATACAACAAATCCTTTTCACATACCAAATGCAACATTTCTCAGTAATTTCAGATTACCTAAATTATTAGTGATTGATATTATAAATTCATTACAAATATATGTTCAAACAAGACGAATTGATTCAATACCATTCCATTTCCACGTAAAAATAATTACAATTTTATAGCTTATACATAATATTTAATAAATTTCAATGTCATTAATAAATTTCAATGTCAATAGGTTTTAGGAACAATAAATTTTTTTGCAAATGAATCAAACCAGGTACCTGTTGGGAACTCAAATTTGATTTGCATAAGTCAGTAAGTCATGTCACGTAGTATAAATAAAATATCCCGATTAATTACAAATAATCTAACGGGCGAGTGGATACAATTTCCAACTACAATGGGTGCCAAAAACGGCATCAAATTGGGGTACAAAGTAAATAGTTACATATATGAACCAGTATCCACATACTTTTTATTTTATTCATAAAAAAGAATATTACCGTAACTCAGTCGAAACAAACCTGCGTAAAGCATATGAAAACTCATACTGAATAATATATTCTTACCTATCTTGTGCACAATTCATTTTTGTATTTAATTACCTCAAAATTATATACTATTTGTTAATATTTCAACATTTTTCTGAAGTTAGCAGAGTGCTGTGTTACAGTGGTAACTACGCAGTTGCAAAACGCTTGGTTATAGAATGAGGATCAGAATTACTTTCGCGCCATTCTGTAAGAACTCTGCTTACAGAGTTCTATAGCTTACAGTCACTGTAACTCTATAGAGATATAGAAGAAAGTATCAGAATAATGGTGCTATTATGTATTTTCTCACTGTAACTCTGTAACTCTGTAAGCTCTGCAAGCTACATAGCTCTGTAACTGCTTACATTACAGTTATAGGTTTATTGCTATTATGTAGTGCATTCTGTAACTTAACCAGTTACAGTGGGTATCAGTGGGTATGTTACAGTGTAACTAAGGTAACTAAACTTCAAACGTATTGTGACAATACAATATTTAGGTTAAAATGAATTTTCAATTTTTTTACACTGTAAGAGCTACGGCGAAAAATTTCTCGCCTTAAAGATGAATGTTCTTACATACAGAAATGTAGCGCTGTAAAAGTTACAGTACCATACATAATAGCAATTCAAATACAGTCTGTAAGTTTAAATAGTTACAGAGCTTACATTGCTTACAGAAGTATACATAATAGCACCATAAGGCTATTATTCTGATCCTCTCTATACGGACTGTAAGCTCTGTAACTAAAAAAAGTTATAGAATGTAACATAAATGTTATTCTGTTACACTGCAGAAGCTCTATAAGAATTGCAAAACTATTACATTCTCTGTAACTTTTACAGTGAAAAAAAGATCGCTATAAGCAACTACAGTATAAAAATAATACGTATAAAATAATAAAATGGATGTATTACATTATTTATTTACGCACTTATTATGTACGATCATGAAAGGTACGTAAATTACGTATGAGAATTAAAATTTTAAATATAACCTATTATTTAGAAATTTTATGCGAAACGAAAGGCGTTGCTTACGAGATACAACAAATCCTTTTCACATACCAAATGCAACATTTCTCAGTAATTTCAGATTACCTAAATTATTAGTGATTGATATTATAAATTCATTACAAATATATGTTCAAACAAGACGAATTGATTCAATACCATTCCATTTCCACGTAAAAATAATTACAATTTTATAGCTTATACATAATATTTAATAAATTTCAATGTCATTAATAAATTTCAATGTCAATAGGTTTTAGGAACAATAAATTTTTTTGCAAATGAATCAAACCAGGTACCTGTTGGGAACTCAAATTTGATTTGCATAAGTCAGTAAGTCATGTCACGTAGTATAAATAAAATATCCCGATTAATTACAAATAATCTAACGGGGGAGTGGATACAATTTCCAACTACAATGGGTGCCAAAAACGGCATCAAATTGGGGTACAAAGTAAATAGTTACATATATGAACCAGTATCCACATACTTTTTATTTTATTCATAAAAAAGAATATTACCGTAACTCAGTCGAAACAAACCTGCGTAAAGCATATGAAAACTCATACTGAATAATATATTCTTACCTATCTTGTGCACAATTCATTTTTGTATTTAATTACCTCAAAATTATATACTATTTGTTAATATTTCAACATTTTTCTGAAGTTAGCAGAGTGCTGTGTTACAGTGGTAACTACGCAGTTGCAAAACGCTTGGTTATAGAATGAGGATCAGAATTACTTTCGCGCCATTCTGTAAGAACTCTGCTTACAGAGTTCTATAGCTTACAGTCACTGTAACTCTATAGAGATATAGAAGAAAGTATCAGAATAATGGTGCTATTATGTATTTTCTCACTGTAACTCTGTAACTCTGTAAGCTCTGCAAGCTACATAGCTCTGTAACTGCTTACATTACAGTTATAGGTTTATTGCTATTATGTAGTGCATTCTGTAACTTAACCAGTTACAGTGGGTATCAGTGGGTATGTTACAGTGTAACTAAGGTAACTAAACTTCAAACGTATTGTGACAATACAATATTTAGGTTAAAATGAATTTTCAATTTTTTTACACTGTAAGAGCTACGGCGAAAAATTTCTCGCCTTAAAGATGAATGTTCTTACATACAGAAATGTAGCGCTGTAAAAGTTACAGTACCATACATAATAGCAATTCAAATACAGTCTGTAAGTTTAAATAGTTACAGAGCTTACATTGCTTACAGAAGTATACATAATAGCACCATAAGGCTATTATTCTGATCCTCTCTATACGGACTGTAAGCTCTGTAACTAAAAAAAGTTATAGAATGTAACATAAATGTTATTCTGTTACACTGCAGAAGCTCTATAAGAATTGCAAAACTATTACATTCTCTGTAACTTTTACAGTGAAAAAAAGATCGCTATAAGCAACTACAGAATAAAAATAATACATATAAAATAATAAAATGGATGTATTACGTTATTTATTTACGCACTTATTATGTACAATCATGAAAGGTACGTAAATTACGTATGAGAATTAAAATTTTAAATATAACCTATTATTTAGAAATTTTATGCGAAACGAAAGGCGTTGCTTACGAGATACAACAAATCCTTTTCACATACCAAATGCAACATTTCTCAGTAATTTCAGATTACCTAAATTATTAGTGATTGATATTATAAATTCATTACAAATATATGTTCAAACAAGACGAATTGATTCAATACCATTCCATTTACAGGTAAAAATAATTACAATTTTATAGCTTATACATAAAATTTAATAAATTTCCATGTCAATAGATTTTAGGAACAATAAATTTTTTTGCAAATGGATCATATCAGGTACCTGTTGGGAACTCAAATTTGATTTGCATAAGTCAGTCAGTCATGTCACGTAGTATAAATAAAATATCCCGATTAATTACAAATAATCTAATGGGCGAGTTGATACAATTTCCAACTACAATGGATGCCAAAAACGACATCAAATTGGGGTACAAAGTAAATAGTTACATATATGAACCAGTATCCACATACTTTTTTTTAGATTTTACAATAATTGGGGATTCACTCGTATTTGTTGCCCTCTTTCTTTTTCTTTTATTTTGTTCATAAAAAAGAATATTACCGTAACTCAGTCGAAACAAACCTGCAAAAAGCATATGAAAACTCATACTGAATAATATATTCTTGTCTATTTTGTGCACAACTCATTTTTGTATTTAATAACCTTAAAATTATATACTATTTGTCAACATTTCAACATTTTTCTGAACTTAGCAGCACTGTAACTACGCAGTTGCAGAACGCTTAGTTATAGAATGAGGATCAGAATTATTCGAGCCATTCTGTAAGAACCCTGCTTACAGAGTTCTATAGTTTACAGTCACTATAACTCTATAGAGATATAGAGGAAAGTATCAGAATAAGGCCATTAGTTGCATACTTTTGTAGACAACTATCTTTACTTTAAACGACAATAATTTTATTTTGTTGAACACCTAACATACATTTTTTTACAGGAAAGCAATAGATAAAAAGAAGATAAGAAAACGAAATACCACCGATGAACAATATGAAACATATTTGTATAAAATGAAAACTGATTTTGTTTTTAAAAGTGGAATTGTAAATTCCACTTTAGATGATGACTGTATGTTAAAAAAATTGGAGGATTTAACGGAAAAATTAAATAGTAGTAGTGGAGGACCGCAATTGTCGGTGGAAGAATGGAAAAAGGTACATTATTATTATGTTCTAATGCTGTTTAATATAATAACTCTTTTATTAGCGCTTCAATGATTGGAAAAATTCTACCAGAGCTAAATATAGAAAATTTAAAGAGAAGACTATACAAACAGGAGGTGGTCCCCCGCCAGAGGACAAGTTAACAAATCTGGAAAAAAGGGTACTAGAAGTATGGGGAAAAGTAACTGTAACTGGTTGCCCTTTCGTTACTGTAACAGGAGGACTGATTTTAACAGATCCCGTTATTGAAACGAGTGAATTATTAACAATCCCTAATGATAAAGCAGAGTTGCCGGAAGAAAGCACCGCATTCATATTTTTAGATGAAATACCTGAATCTTGTAGCACTAATTCTCCAAATGAAAATGTTTTACAAACTCAGATTCTTAAACGATGTATTAGTAATAATAACCGTAAAATAAAAACAAAGAAAGGAAAATATAATAGTTCACCACCGCTCCACGAAGTCGCTGGAAATTTATTAAAAACATGTGAAGAAAGTAATGTAAATTCATCGGGGATATTAGCTGCAATAAATACTTTTTCTGAATTGTACAAGGATATAGAAGAAAGAAAATTGCTCCTGGAATCCAGGAAATTGAATTTTGATATAGCTAGATATAAGTACGAAAATACAAACTTTCATTTTGAAGTAGTTTTATATGTAAAAACAGTATGTTTTTCTATAATGGTTTATTATTTTATAGGTAAATTATTTAACAAACTAGTACTATTATATTAATGAACACCTATTTACATATTTTGTAATACGTATGTATCTCTTATTTGCCGAGCATTATTTAATAAAGTTCCGTCTTGTACTGGACCTGCACTATTTTGGTTTTTTCATTAAATTTTAAATACCCGATGCTAAATATATACTACCATCTGCTTGTTCATCATGATTATCATTTAGTTCTTCTATAAATGGGGGATCTATCCTTGCTGTAACTGCCATATTATTAAGTATTGCACAAGCATATTTGATATAAGCAGCTTTAGAAGGGTGATAATTTAGAACCCGGTGAGGTGACAGGCAACGAAATCTTCCCTTTAAAATTCCATTCGTTCTTTCAATTACATTTCTACTAGTTTTTAATATATTATTAAATCGAGCTTGAGGACTACCATCAATGAAATTAGCGTATGGTGTTAATAGCCAAGGTTCTAAACCATATCCACTATCTCTTAAAACGGAACTTAATTATTGTACTCTTTCTTTTTAATATGATTTTAAAGATTTTTTTCTATAGCAGATGTTAAAGTGCAATTTTATCAACTCAAAATAGTGGATAAAGTAGCACTTTAACCGCAAGGGTAGATAAAGTAACACTTTAACAGCAAGGGTAGATAAAGTACTTTAACTTTTGTTTATTAGAAGTACATTTCCATAACAACGCACACTACTGACATTTTAAAATTGTTCTTAAGTAATAATTTAATTTTTCTAATTCTTTTCTCTTCAAAACCTGCTATAGAAAAAAATAGAATTTTATACACGACGATAAAATTAAATTATCGACTCGCGAAAAATAATTCACTCGCGATAATATCGCTCGTGAATTAACACTTTCCGCTTGTCGATAAAATATTATTTTATCGTCTTGTATAAAAAATAACTATTTTCTCACCGGTTAAAAAACTAGAGTTCAAATTGCCATTTTCATTTTCATTTCTAAGATACGCTCGTATGTCAGACATTTGCCATATTGCACTATCATGCACTGAGCCAGGAAAACGTGCATTTACTCCTGTTATAATGTTGTCCGAATCGCATATCTATATATAGTAGTAACATCATATTATAATTTCACTATTAGGTAAGTTTATAATATAAATGAGCACTTACAAGCATTACATTAATTGAGTGTACCCCTTTTCCATTAATGTATACAAATGGTGGATGGTCATCGTCGAAAACAGGCGGACCTATGATTTGAACATGTGTTCCGTCAATAGCTCCAATAATTCCTCTCATGTGCCATTTATTATAAAATATGCATGTATTACAAAAAAATATTGATGGTAAAAATGATAGTTCATATTATGGCAAATTTACCCTTGTTTTAAGATAGGATACTCTTTCGCATTGGTCGGAAATTTTATCCAGGTAGGCATCAAATGAAACGCAATGAATCTGCAAACTTCTCCTATAGAAATACTAATCATTGCTTGACTCATACAACTGAAATTGGATCCTCCAATGGCAGTTTGGTATGACCCGTTTCCAAAAAATATAATGTTGATGGCACCTAGATAAAATTATGAAATAATGAGTAAGAATAGACGACATAATAATAATAATTAAAGTACTTACTTTCAAATGAAAGGGTATTCTAGTACGTCTTCGACCCAAATTAACATGAATTTCTAAATTTTATATTATAGATACAACCAAAGGCTTCGATAATCGAATATAACTAACAAACCTTTCATTTGATAGTTTAAATGGGTTTTGTTCATCTCGCAAATTTTTTCGTATAATACGCAAATGATTTCTACAAAAATACGTAAAAATAAATATAAATTTACATGTATTTAAATGTCTCGATTTATATGTACATGTTACTTACCTTCTGTAATGTTGATCGTACAATAAATAAATTACGAAAGATAACGCCATTTCAATCAAAGTACAATATTTAGGTTAAAATGAATTTTCAATTTTTTTACACTGTACGAAAAATTTCTCGCCTTAAAGATGAATGTTCTTACATACAGAAATGTAGCGCTTTAAAATTTACAGTACCATACATAATATCAATTCAGATACAGTCTGTAAGTTTAAATAGTTACAGAGCTTACATTGCTCACAGAAGTATACATAATAGCACCATAAGATAGGTTACTGGATACATCCTGGGTTGAAGGTTTCGTGTGCTGGTTTATTAGTGCAATAACAAAAGAAGGGTTTATGCGTAAAATTATTTTTGATGTATCTTGATTAATAACATTAATACAATTATAATATTTAATATATATTTTAGTTCGTCTTTTAAACATGCAATTATAACAATATATTAAACGGTTTGAATAAAACAAATTTGATTTATGGGTGGTGCAGAAAAGAAGTGAAAATATAATATCAACAAAAAAGTGAAAAAAATTAAGTGATACATTTTCTAAGCAAAATAAATATTTGGAATAATATGAAACTGAACAATATACAACCAGTAATGCTGATGATATATTAAAAATAATAATAATAATTATAAAAATAATAATGAACTTAATTTTGACGAAGATACTGAGAATATTTTACCGAGACTAGGCAAAAGACACAGATATACGAGAAAATAAATGAAAAAAAATTGAATATAGTAACGTAGACAATATTTTAAAAATTTACAAATACAATATCACAAGACACTAATCCAACAATATTATATTGTCCTCAAGTTTCTCGTGATCGCAAATTTTCTAAGTTAACATAGGTTTAGTGTAGACAGATACATAATTTAGAGAAATTTGCACTTATGAGGGTAGAAAATGATTCTTCTTTCTGTTATTAGCAAGCAACGAATTATTACTAAAACTGCTGAAAGAAGTGAAACTATATAAAAAAATGTATGTAAGTAATAAAATTGTATTGTTTTTCTTTTAATTTATTTATAGTGAATTTAAATGTTAAATTATCAAATTTTTATTTCATAGTTATATATTATATAGTATCAAAAAATGTTGATATTTGTACATTAATTATTAGGTGTAAAGTATGTAATTTTTTCATGTGTCATATAGTATAGTATGTTATTATATAAGGGATTATGATTATTCGCGGAAATCAGTCATAGCGAGTGATGCAAATCATTTGAGTGAATAATGACCATAACCCCGAATGTAATACTATACTTATTCTACTCCTGTAAATTCGGAAAAACACATAAATATTTTCGAAAATGACAACTTAAAAATACACAATGACAAATGACTATCCCGTCAGCTGTCAGACGGCCATAGGAAGGGTGATCCATATATAAAATAAATGTGAATAATTGATTTCTGGATCTGTGATTGTTCGAGAATGAATTATGAGTTTTATTTTACTGTTCTGAAATATGGTTATCATAATTAACCGACAAAATTGAAATAAGTGTGATATTTTTGCAAAGGAGTAGAAAAAAAATTTCACAGTTTTGAAAAACTGTTTTTCTCGGTCACAAATTAACAATTTAATATTTATACGCAACTTTTATTTTTCTTTACTTATATAAATAACTATGATACTTTCGTAAAGTACCTGCATGATTTCATTATTTTTTTCTTTATTTTACTTAATTATTATTTCTGGACAAATTGTTGTAGAAAAAATATTGTTTGTATTTCGAGCGTAAAATGTAGTATTCTCACGTACTAAAAGCACCTTCACGATCACAATACAAAAATAACTGTTTTATATCTACAAAGTTTTTGTTTTCACTAAGGAAATGCCGGTACAGTTTCTCATTTTCCGGACCGGTCAAAAGAGCCAGTCGGTCCCTGGTGATTTCATAGAGGGCTTGGTTGGTAATTATTTGGTAGGATGTTCATATAATGTTGTTAGATACTTAATAGATCATCTTTTTTATATTATGCTAGAGTGGAGGATTCCAATTTGACAGAAGGTTAATGAAATTTTTATTTCTTCTAAAGTATTTAATGTTACTTGATAAGAATGTTATTTGTTTAAAAACAACTTTAATGTTTTTTTAATTTTTCAAATAAATTTATCTGGAAATGCGTAATTCAATTTTTTGTAATCTGCTGATCAATATAATTTCATTATGTTTAGTTATCTCTAAAAATTATTTAAATTGTTTCATTATTTCAATATTAAGAATCAGCCCGATTCTGTAACTGTGTTACTACGATTTTGTTACTAAAAAAGTTACTGAACACAAGGTCAATAACAGAAATAGTAACATTGTATAAATTGATATTCTGTTGTTGTTATGTTATTACGTTTATAGTAACTTGTTACTGAAATTTGTTACTATGATAACAACAATGAAAATCTGGTTATTACGAGTAGAATAACATACAAAACGGTTTATTTGCGTTGAATAATGGCAGGTGCTTGGTTTAATTTTGAGTTTTTTCGTGTTATGAGGAATAACGAAAATAGGTACGGAAAATTGGTGAAGTTAATACTCGTATATAAAAAATATGTTTTTCAGGAATACAGTTAGGTTAAAAAGACGATTATTAAGAGATCATGGTAATCCTTTTACTTTGCCGGATGAATATTTTCTGAAATTATTTAGGCTTCCAAAAGTATTAGTGGATCAACTATTGCAAGAAATAAACCCTTTTGTAGAAATATCACAGAATAACAGCTATACCAATTCATATAAAAGTAAAAAAAAGTTGTGTAGCATTAATCAAATTATTCTAAATATTAATTTTTATTTTAGCTTTTGGTAACTTTAAACTTTTTGGCACATGGAGGTTATCAAGTTACAGTAGGTGAAGATTTCAACCTCTCTGTAAAGTCAACCTGTTGTAAGCCGAATAATTCACGAAATAACTACGATTTTTGCAAATATTTTATTACCATGAGTATTAGTTTTTCTAGCTTCCTGCAAGTTTTTTTAAAATTTTAAATATTTTACATATTACATCGATTAAATTAAATATTGATAGACTTTGTTAATTTGTTTTAGATTTGAGGTTCAATTTGAAATTCCAAATATAATAGGGGCAATAGATTGCTCTCATGTAGCAATCATTGCCCCTATTGATACAGTAGAAAATCCAAGAGTTACTTATTATAATTGTAAAGGTTATTATAGCATAAATGTACAAGCGGTAAGAATAATTTTTTTCTTCAAACGTCATAAAAGTGACATCTTCTGTGACGTGATTGACAAGGTTGAAGTTTAATTTCTATGCCTCCGTAATATAATTTTTTATTCTAGCCGCCGTATAATTTTTTCGCCGCCGTATGTAGAATCAGCCAATAAGAAGTAACTTGTACAATAGAAATCTGTAATATCGCCCTAAATGTCACTATAGAACCTAGATAACCTAAGAAAAAAGTTACTAAAAATTATGAATAACTGACAGGTAACCTACATATTAACGTCAAATAGTAGTTAATTTTTTAAAATTTCTAAGTTTGAAGAAAAAATAGCATGTGTTATTCAGAGTAAAAGTGTCTTTGTGTGCCTCGCATGCAATTGTCCGACTCGCTTCGCTCGTCGTGCAAACTTCCATGCTCGCCACACAAAGTATCACTTTTACTCTTAATAACACAATATACTATTTTCAGTATAATTTTTAATTAGCTAACTTTAAATTATTTTATTGAAAATAATAGCAAATGGTGGGAACGGAGGATAAAAATCTTCTAAGAAAGTTTATCTGTTTATTATATTAGATAAATGTTTATAGCAATAAACAATTTTTGTCTGCCGTTCCTGTGACTTATAAAACGATTATAAATTTATAATTTCTTTATTTAAAATTTACCAAATAAAATGCAGTATTATTATTGACTTCTACTAGTTCAACAATTATTAATACATTTTGTTTTATTCAAGATTTGTGATTCTGAATTAAATATATTAGCAATAAACGCAAAGTATCCGGGATCGACACACGATTCGGCTAATTGGACCATGTCCATTATACATCGACATTTGCGAAGAAAATATGAACAAGGTTCTCGAAATTTTTGGTTGTTGGTGGATAGTGGATATCCAGTACAACCGTGGCTTATAACACCAATAACAGATGCTGCTGATAATACAGCCGAAGCTAGATTTACTTCTAGACATTGTGCAGCACGTAACCCAATAGAAAGATGTTTCGGTGTACTTAAACAAAAATTTCAGTGCCTTCTAAAACACCGCACACTTCATTACAGCCATGCAAAATCTGCAAAAATTATATTTTTTTTGTCTTTACAATGTACAATATATGTATTTTTAAGTTTCGTTACATGTATACAATAAATGAAAATAAAATAAAAATTTCCCAAGTATATTTCGATATACTAATGTTCTTCTTTTAATTTATTATTGTTCTTTATATTTCATTTTTTCTTTTTCAACTACAGATATTGCCAGTAGTGCTGTCGCATATAATGCAATTGCCTCAGCGAGTTTTACGATGCTCTCTGCAATAAGAGTAGCTGCTTTCGCAAAATTTTCAGAACTGTCTGAGTAAACTTTTGCTGTGTTTTCCAAAGAAGAAGGTTTCTTAGTAGATTCTAAAAATATATACAAAAAATAAGTAATTTTTATAGAAAATGTTAAAAATACAAACTTTTATGTGTAGGACGAGAAATTTTGAATTTCGGTCTTGATGTTTTAGTGTTTTGAGGAGTATTCAGTTCTGGCAACTTTTCAACCCCTTTTTCAATTTCAAATTCTACGAATTGGGTATCATTGATATTAATGTTGTCCACTAATAAAATCTCTGCAAATAATTTTGTAATTTTAACAATCCCTTTAGTTGTAAAAAATATGTAATTTTAATCAATTTTATATATATAGATATTAATACTACTAACAAAAATTAAACAAATACCTTCCAATTGAGTAACGGTTACAGGTTCATCGGGATTCAATTCCTCCACCACTTCGTTGCACCCCTCCACCGTATTCCATCCTACTAGTGGAAGCACCATCGCCGTCTCCTGTTTGCTCCAATTTTAATTTCCGTGCCTTTGCCTTTGTTTTAGATTTCCATATTTGCAAAAGCTATAAATGAATTTGATTACTTTATACAGAAAATAAACAAATTATATATCAAATTAAACTTACTCTCTTCCATTCGTCCCATGACTTTACCGCTCCTTTATTTACACATAACTTTTTTGTTACTTCTTTCCATAAATTATTTATTTCAGACGGATTTAATGGATGGGTTTTTGCATCCATTATAACTTTATTTTCGCTAATGAAGTTTAGCAGTATGTATAACTGCTCATTTGTTGTTTTAGTATTTCTCGGAGTTTTTTTATTTGTAGACATTCTATCAGTATATATTTTTTACCAGTGAATAATAACCTAACTTCTTAACATCTAAACTTCCAAAGTGTAACCGCTTTGCGCATGCGCATAGCCGATATGCACCTCACTTCACTATATATTTTGTAACAGTTACTGAGCGGTAACAATAGTAGTAACTTCGCTGGTAACAAGCTTTTCAGAATAGACATATAACTCAAAGTTACTACCAGTGTTGCTATAAATGTTATTTAATTGTAACGTTACTATGCAGTAACAAATTAGTAACATGGATACAGAATCGGGCTGATTGTTTTATTTGACCTACCATTTTTTACTTTGTATTATATATTTATAGTATTTAGTTGTGCCATAATCAGAGCTAGGAAAGATACTTTTAAAAAATACTTAAGTACAATATATATATATATATATATATATATATATATATATATATATATTCTAGATACAATTCATTTTATTTATTTTAATTGGATTATCTAATTATAATATTAACAAACAATATTATTAATATTTTAATTCCTCCCCTTCAAAATTGTTTGCCAATTATTAGGAGAGTGAATTTATCGTTCTAAGGTTAAATTATTACACAATTTTAATTATCTTACAAGTTCTTACATTATTAGATTTATGTTTATTAACATGATTCTTGATTTTAATATCATTTGTGAAATTTTGACATTTTAACAAATATATTATTTACCTGTTCTGTATTAAATTCAGTATTAGAAGTTTTATAATTTCTAATTTGTGTACATTTTACTTTATAATTTTCTGGATTATAGAATCTAAATATGTTGTAAAATAAAAATTAATCGAATGAAATCTTACAGTCTTTAGATAACTATATTATTTATATTTGAATATGAATTTTGAATTTTATTATTACTTACATTTCCGAAATTGCAATATTATAATTTTAATTGCTCTAATTTAACTTTTGTTAAATGTTGTTTTGCAATTATTTCTGTCGCTTGAGTTATGTCATTTAAAATTTGTATTTTTACTTTTTCGTGTAAGGGTTTTTTTTATATTTAGTAGTTAATCTTCGATTTTCTTTTAAATATGCAAAATCTTTATTTACATTAATTTCTAGATTTGGTTTACATCTTTTCATTTTTTCTTCATATAATTTCTTATACACCTTTTTATTTTCTTATTCTTTTTGTATCATATAATTATTTATCTTTTTCTGCTGTTGTTGCCAGTTTTCGCGGATAAGTATCGGAATAATCTTTTCCAAATATTATTTCATGTAGTGTCAATTAATAGAGTTTATATTATTATTATATGTATACATGACATTTCTATTACTTTTTTGTGTTGCGCTTGGATTTTGTTTAAATATAATTTTTAAATGTTGAATCAATGTAGAGTGGAACACTTCAATTTGATTGGATTGGCAATATATGTTATATGTAAATTTATTTGATCATTAGGCAAAATATTTTAAATAACGAATTATCAAATTGTTTATCAGGATCGCTTATTATTATTTTTTATATTTATTATATATGTAATTTATGCAATTAAAAAAAATCTATTATTTCTTTTCCTGTTTTTGTTTTTAATAAATATATTCTAGTACATTCGACATTTCAGTATAGATATCATTTAATTCAGAAATATGAATTTGTATGTTCGTATCTTTATAAACATTATCTAAATATTTAATTACATATGTTTGTTCTAATTTTTATCTAAACCACAAGATAAGTATGAAATATTAATGTAATTCTTTATTAAATAGTCGAGTAATTCTGTTAGTGACTTTTGAAGAATAAGTGAAAAATAATTTAATCATTTGTTTTTTGCATAATTTCTGTATTATTGTTATAATTTTTTTATATTTATTACTTAAGCAAGGCCTTTTCCAAAGTTTAGAAATACAGTGCGCTAAAATGTTTGTAATTGCTTTATCTCCTGTACGAAAACGTATTTGAAATGGTTCTCGAAGAGAATCTGCTATATTATTCGTTTTCCCTAGTACATATTTTATTTCAAAGTTGTACTCTGAAAGTTCGATTTTCCATCTCAATAATTTTTGATTGGCATTTTTCATGTGAAAGAGCCATATTACAGATCTGTGGTCAGTTTTAATTATAACTTTACGTCTACATATGTGCTGCACGGGCATGGAAAAATCCAAAAGTAAGGATACTAATCGTTTCGAAGCACTTCTTCTTCTATGCGATCTTTATACAAAGAGAACAAGGACCTTACAAGGAAGCTGGATAAACTTAAAATGGAGAGAGACTTGGCTAGAAGATACAGACCGGTTTATAATCATCGGTATCGTTCTCGTTCTCGTTACCGTGAATGCCGTTCTCCTAGTGAGATGGATTCTCGTAGAGATTCTCTAAGATGGAGTTCTCTTTTCCGTCACCATGGAAGCCGCTCTCCACTTGAGACGGCAGCTTACATTTCGCCGGGACGGTGTGTCCGTCTATTCGGAGCCCGAGTGCTACGGTTTCATTGTGAAGTCGAAGCGGTGGTTGCGTTCGGACTAATGCGGCGCCGACATGATCGGGGCAGGACAGATCGCCCATTTTGTTAAGCCAGCGCGAACTCAAAAGTCGCAGCCCGAGTGTTGCATTTCACTCTACAACCGAGCCTGCACGAGCAGCGAGGCGAATTCCGCGATGAAATTCAGAGTACCGCTCCAAAAGTGACGCGGTGTCGACCAGATCAAACCATGCTAGAATGTATGATTCAATTCAGGAATGACTCCGGCCTTTCTGACAAAATCAAAAAGATTCTAGGACCCGACTTGTCAGAATAAATATGAGTTCTACCTTCACCCAGTTGTGGAGTGTATTTGGTCATTCATTTTCGCTTCCGGACTACAACAACATGGTGTTTAATTTGTTTACATTGTGTTTTTTGAAGTTGTTCTGCTGACCATCGCTCTGATTTTGTTGATTCGATCACCATGAGATGCAAGACAATGTTTTACGTAGTGTAGTGCTAAATACTTCCAAGTAGTTTTTGTGAAAGTGGAGTTTTGAAAAAAATATCCATCGAACTTGTGTTTGGGTTGTAGTCAAATTGCTCGTTCAGTTAGTTTCATGCGGCGTAACTAACTTGTTAAGTGATTTAAGGCAATAATAAGTGTTTTTATTACTGTATGTATTGTATTTAAATGTTATTTATATATTGTATTTTGTTTTGTGACATGCTCAGCTCCGATGATGGTTACGATGGGGAGGGGGTGAACATTTATAAAAGCGCGGTCGTTGACCGACCTGGGGCTTTTCTTATTAAGTTTTTGGCCAAATATAGACGTAACAAATAAAAGTTGTGAAGCAGAGTTTTTTTTTTAACGTAAGGTAAGTGGAAGTGAAGTATTTATGAAAAAATTTAAATAGTGTTTTGCCATTTCTCACACCGTTCTTTGAACAAAACGTGTGCATGCGAAGATCGTTCATTTTCATTCCGTGCACGAGTTATGCGTAAGTTGCGATAGTTTGTGAATTCCGATTACTAGGGTCGGAGAAGAACTAGTGATTGCGCTACCACTATCGAGATAATTTTGGATAAATTTCGGCATGGAAAAAATCCGTCATTTTGCTTCGTGAACCGCGGAACAGGATTCGGCTTGTCCATCAGCCACCGCTAGGACTGATCAAGGATAGTTCTAATGAATTTGGTTTTGCGTTTGTTTTTACCTCACCCTCGCATCGCGTGCGTGTTTGTGAGCGAACAACGCAGGTTGTAAGAATAACAGATCTTTATCCGAAATTAAATTATGCTTTTATTTGTCTTGTTATTATCTTTTTTTGGGAAGTCGTTCCATGACACTGTCCAAGCGAGCGACCACAACCAATGTTGGAATCCGTACCTTGGACATTTTTCTCTATTAAGATATCCGTGGCCGTCGTCACTGGAAGCCTGCGAGTTAGACGTCTCTACCGTTACGTAGAGTGGCGCCCGATATTTAGCAACAAATAGTGCGACATCGTTTCTATTTTTTATTATACCGTACCTGTAGACTAATTACTGTGCTTTTGCATAAGTTACTGTTTTTTAGGCAGTGACGACGTATTTTACATTGTGTGACGCGAAGGTAACGCTGTAATCCGTAACATGTTTTCGAGAACGACAGGGAATGGCGACGCAACGACGTACCACCGCTGTATCCTATATTAATAGGATGGGTAACATTAGAGCACAAACCTAAATGCGCAAACTGCAATCAAGAACACACCGCGAACTACAAAGGTTGTTCTCACTTTCAAGAAGAAAAACGCAAAAAAATTATAAGACGTGACACGCGCTTATTCGCCGAAGTAGTAACACCCTAACTACAAGAAACTCCAACGAAATCCCCCAACTCAGAAAAACAAGAAAACAATATTGTAGAGCAGCACTCCGCTAGCAAAGTAGCACCTACTACTAGCAAGCAACACCCTCTACTAGCAAGCAACACCCTCTACTAGACAAGACACGCTCTCCACTAGAAAAGTAACTTTCACCGTTCTGCTCAAACGGAAAATTAAACACACAACAAATATTAAACCAGTCTCTAAGACTAATGTAAAACATCCATACAGAAAGGTAACGGGAAAAACACCTGCGGAAATTGAAAGCAACATAAACCTCTCAACATTATTAGAGTTACTTAAGACTATAAATATAGAATCTATTTGCAACTCAATAATTACAATTATTGATGGACTCGCAATTAACAACCCAGCCATAGAGCTAATTAAAATCGCACTTAAAGCAGTACCATCCTTAGTGTAATCAATTAATGGCTATAAATAATGTAAGAGCAGCAAAAAATTTGATAATGATTGCGTGGAATGCAAACTCACTTAATAATAAAGAAGCGGAACTTGAAGAGTTTATACTACTGTTAAAAGTCGATGTAGTTCTTTTACAAGACACTTTTCTAAAAAATCATAACAGACAAATAAAATTTCGTAATTATGCCCTCTACAAAAAATACCGCGAAACTCTGGGGGAAGGAACAGCAATAATAGTTAAAAGGACACTAGTTTACGTCGTAGTCGGTACCCCTGCCATAAATCATTGAATCCTGAGTAATTGTCATACAAATAGAAGACATCGGGCAATTAAAATCATATCCACCTACATCCCTCCAAAAAAGAAAATCACACAATCAGATCTAGACAGCGTCATAGATCCAAATGACAGATCTTCACTAATTCTTGCCAGCGATCTTAATGCCAAACATATGACCTGGCACAGCCGAGTGTGCAACAGGAACGGCTCCTCGAATATACAATAGCCCCCGTGTGGGGATTTGCCAGTTACCTCCATCGGGTGCGTCCCCATGGGAATTGGGGGAAGCTCGTCGGGTCTGCAACCAGCAGACTCGAAGGGTAGTGGGAAAATAAAATACCCACCGTGAAACAAAAACTGGACTGGTCCTCCAGGTTGGGGGTTGGGCGGAGGGCTAACGATCCTTCCCCGGAAAAAGAAATTTGTTACGAAACCACCAAACGAGCCTCGGAAAGGAAGGAACTATCGGAGACGACTAAGGCGAAGAAACATGGAAATCACACTTGGAACATGGAATGTGAGAACACTACTCAGGCCGGGAGCACAATTAGAGCTACTGGAACAACTAAAAACATACAAAATAGGAGTAGCTGCCATACAGGAAACAAAATGGCAAGGTAACGGGATTAGGGACGTAAAAACACATACGATACTATACTCCGGGAAAGAAAAAGGAAAAATGGAACTAGGAACAGCATTCATAATAGATAAAAGTCTGAAGAATAATATACTAGACTTCAAGCCTATCAACGAAAGATTATGTAAAATGAGATTGGCAACAAAATTCTTCAACCTTACAATACTAAACGTACACTGCCCAACAGAGGACAAAGATGAGGAAACAAAAACAGAGTTCTATCACAAGCTAGAAAGAGTGCTAGACAACAGCCCAAAGAATGACATAAAATTAATAATGGGAGACATGAACGCGAAGATAGGAAGAGAAAACATATATGCAGGCACAATAGGTAAACACAGCCTGCACAAGGAAACAAACAACAACGGAGAAAGACTAATAGACCTTGCAACTAGTAAAGGCATGATTATTAGTTCGACCTACTTCGAACATAAAGATATCCACAAGGGCACGTGGGTAGCACCGGACGGCAAAACCGTGAACCAGATAGACCATATATTAATAGAAAAACGAGCGGCGAGCAGTATAATAGACGTAAGGTCGAGAAGGGGGGCATCAATAGGTACTGATCACTTTCTAGTTCAAGCGAATTTCAGATGTAAAATAACCAGGCAGAAAAAAGAGACCTCGAGCAGAGAACAGAGAATAAACATAGAGAAATTAAAGAACCCAGAAATAAAAGATGAACTATAAGTAAAGCTCTGTCAGAGCCTGTCAAATATATCAGCCTCAACAATAGAAGACAGATGGAATGATATAAAAGATATCTTACTGACGACTGGAAAAGAAACACTAGGTGTAAAAGAAAGACATAAAAGAAATGAATGGTTTGACGACGAGTGTAGGAAAGCCGTTGACAAAAGAAATGAGGCATATCGGAAGTACGTACACCGCAGGACCAGAGAAAGGAAGGACGACTATGATAAATGCAGAAGAACAGCAGATAAACTATGCAGGAAGAAGAAAAGAACATTAGAAAACGAACTTTTACTCAAAATGGAAGAAGACTTCAAACAGGGAGAAATAAGAAACGCATATAGTTACGTCAAAAAATTACGAGAGGGGTTCAAGCCTGCAACAACACTCTGTAAAGATAAAAGAGGTAAAATAATAAATGAAGCAGAAAGGGTCAAATCTGTGTGGAAGGAATACTTTGAAGAATTATTAGGCAAACAGACGGAGGAACCCGCACAGACAAACCATACACAACAAGGAGAAGAAGAAGAGGAGAATGAGGAAGAACGAATAGAAACAGAGGCACCAACCTTACAAGAAACCGAAGAAGCAATTAAGGCACTGAAAAACAGTAAAACCCCAGGCATAGATTCAATTCCCGCAGAGTTATTTAAATACGGAGGACAAGAACTAGTATCAACATTACATTCTCTTATAACAGATATATGGCAGCAAGAAAGCATGCCTAGTGAATGGAGTAAAAGCATAATATGCCCAATATACAAGAAAGGGAATAAATTAGAGTGCAAAAATTACAGAGGGATATCACTGCTCTGCACAGCATATAAAATATTTACATACATCCTAAATAAAAGAATAAGGCCGATAGCGGAGAATATAACGCAAGAATACCAGGCTGGCTTTAGACCAGGTAGATCCACCGTAGACCAATTGTTTGTGCTCAAGCAAACACTTAGCAAGGGGTGGGAATACAACGTAGATATCCACCAAATCTTTATAGATTTTCGCCAAGCATATGACTCCATAAATAGGGAGAAATTATACGAAATATTGCGTCACTTCAAAGTACCAAATAAATTAATCAGGCTAATAAAGCTAACCATGACAGACACAGAAGCACAAGTAAGAGTACAGAATCAACTAACAGAACCAATAAAAATCACAAAAGGACTAAAACAAGGCGACGGGCTAGCCCCCACGCTCTTTAATATAGTACTCGAGTATGTTATAAGAAACTTTTCTGAAAACAGTGCTAATCTATTGGCCAACAAAGCGACGCAGATTGCGGCCTACGCGGATGATATGGTAATAATGGCAAGAAGGATATCGGACGTAAAAGAAGCATATATGGAATTAAAAGGGGCAGCAGCAGAGGTAGGGCTTACAATAAACACGGAGAAGACGAAAGCACTGACACAGTCAAGAAAGAAGCAAACGGTAACAAATTTAAAGATAGGCGACGAAAACATTGAAACAGTAGAAAATTTTACATACTTGGGAGTTAATATAGCAAACAATGGCTCAGAAAAGACAGAGATACAGAGAAGAATTGGCCTAGCAAATAAAGCATATTTTGCTCTACTCCGAACCTTTAAATCAAATAACGTACATAGAAACACAAAACTAAAAATTTACAAAACAATTATAAAACCCATACTGTGTTATGGTAGCGAAGTATGGACGTTGACACAGGAATCAAAAGAAGAAATCGACAGATTTGAGAGAAAATTTTTAAGGAGAATACTAGGACCAATAGAAGAACAGGAGGGATGGAGAAGTAGATACAACCATGAGCTATATCAATTCTACGAAGAACCACCAGCATCGGGGTATGTAAGAATACAACGACTACGATGGGCGGGACATATCGCAAGAATGGAGGAAAACAGGATCCCTAAACAAGTGCTCAACCGTAAATGGTATGGAACGAGACCAGCCGGCCGGCCAAGGAAGAGATGGGAGGACAGTGTCGCGGAGGACGCAAGGTCACTCGGAATAAGAAACTGGAAAACCGCGGCTTTGGATAGGGAAGAATGGAAGAGGAAGATGGTGGAGGCCAGGGTTCGATTTGGACTGTAGGGCCATTGGAAGAAAGATATACAATAGCCAACCAACTAGAAATAGTGGGTCCGGAAGAACCCATTCATTACTCTGCAGCATATAAATCTTATAAAAATATAAACTGCCCGTATTCAATCGAAACAGTTGGAGAACTGGACTCGGATCTTTAGCTTTACTAAACCTTGATTGTTTGTTTTACACATGAATACATTTCGTCAAACGAAAAATATAGTGAATAACAAATTAAAATACCACGAGCAATAGTTATTTGTCAAACTAGAGAGGAAAGCGTATCTTTTTACCATTCGAGATCGTGTGTGACTCACGAGCGCAGCGAGTGAGGCATTCGAGTGAGAGTGGAAAAAGTGCTTTCCTTTCGTGTTAGACACAACATTTTTTTCACGACATATTTCAAAAATCCATTTATTTGAATGAATAGGCGCAACAATATGATAAGTTAAGTTATAACTGTACTGTAAACTTTGACGTTTACCGATGCAGTTGTTTATTTCCAATATATCAATTTAAGTTGTTAAATTGCGAAATAATGTGAAAAAAGAAAAGAACAAGACATAATTGCCATAATATCATTATTAAATAAAAAAATTTAATATAACTATGAATTTTTCCAATATTACGTACTATACTGTTGGTAACACTACATTTTCCTCTCTAGAGAGGGAAAAGTAACGTTGCTCTCTATATCGCGAGAAGGAAGTAGAGCTTTCTATGCATGTCGTGAAAAAAATAAAAAATGCGATGGTACGAAGAGAACAACAGGTTTAAAAATGAACTCAACAGTTTCTACGCAAATTTTCACAAAATTTTGAATTTCTTTAAGATTATTAGCATGGTCTTCTAATAATTTTAAACTAGTTTTAATATCTTTTCTATATCTATTCCGAATATTACCTCTATTGAGGATAATTGTGTAATGGATTGTTTTGTGTAGTTATATGTTATAATTTGATTGTTTTATCATATCATCTAAAGTTTTTTTATCACCAGATTTATTGTTTAATATTGTAAAATGTTCTATGATACTATATACTATGAAATCTTTCCGCGGCATTACTTTTAGGTTTGTCACTACAATTTGTATGTACTCGTAATGGTATGTTATGTAATTTACAAAATTCTTTTAAAATTACATTATCGAATTCGATGCCTTTATCAACAATAATATATTTTGGAAACTATAAAAATTGTTCTTTTAATATTTTAATTACTTCTAAAAAATTAAATATTGTAATATTTTAAAGTATTGCACTATACAAAGTGTACCGTGAAGTAATCCATATTTAAAAAATTAATCAAATAAAGATAATTATTTCTGTTTATTGAGAGATAGTGTGTCCATATTTATTATTTCAAATAGCTTTTCTGGTATACATGTCAAATTGTCTGATATTCCATTGTTTTTTTTTTTTAATATTTCATTTATCACATTAGGCCAATAGTAATTTTCTTTAAATTTTCTAATTAAAGCTAATAGGTATGCCTCCTAGTTTCAAATTCATTCGTCATTATTTCTAAAGTTATTTTATCTAGTTCTATATCCAATTTTGCAAGATATCAAATATTTAATTGGATATATTATCGCAAAAAATTTGAAATGTCATTGTCCGTATATATGCGTGATATTATTAAAGTTATACATTGCTTTTTTGTTTATTAAATGTATTTTTTTCTATATTAATTTTGTTTTATTCTCCATATTTAAATATGATTTTGTTGTCAGCTATATTCTTTGTATTTTATGACGTTTACTGGATTTTCGTAGCTACTATGTACAGTTGAATTTGAGCCATTATTACTTAATGTTTCTTGAATACAATGTCTAGGTAATATTATAATGTTAATTTTAATATCTGAAAATATATACTAAACCACATGCAAATTTTGGAATACTAATTTCATAAATTTCATTTTTTATGCAATAATCTCTTAATAAACTAATGATTTTTTTGAACATTTTTACATTGCAATTTTCGTTGTATGTTTCTTTGGATATTACGTGAAATATTTTCTTTTCTGATATTTCTAGTATGATAATATTTCTAAGGCCTTCATATTGATCAGTAAACATAGAATAGTTTCATTACCATAGTAATAGAATGCCAGCAATGTATTGAAGTGTTTATTTTATGAGTAAACATAGATAATACTTCACAGAAAATTTATATATTTATTTAAATTCAAAATGGTTTGGTATTTTATAACGTCCAGATGGAGATCGAGATTAGCGTTAAAAATCAGAAAAAAAAGTACTACATTATAATAAAAAAGAGTAACTTTAACGTTTCTGTTCCATGTGAAACGAATTTAATAAAAAAAATATAACTCTACTTCAATTAATACTTTAGGCATGCGTGTAATCAAAGTTTTTTGCTTCTAGGTTATCAAATATCACCATAAAGGTGGCTACAGACTACGCTGACGTTTCGTGTTAACACGAGGCATCACAACACAACAGATCACATCAGATACACGTAGTGCATTCACACTGTTGTAACGTTTTGTTGTCAAGAAAAATATAATAATGAATATGCAACAAATAAAATTATTTCTGACGGAAGAAGATGAAATTCTAGCTGCAATAGCTTTAAATTTGTGCAGAAATAGACCTATAAACCTGAATAGAGAGTTTTTTGGAGAATTCCATCATTTAATGCCACAATTTCTGGCAGATGAAGATCGTTTTCTGCTTTATTGTAGAATGTCGCGAACTGAATTCTATACCCTACTAAAATTAATAACCCCAAAAATATTGTTAAAATATGCTGTACCTACCCTTCTGACGCTATCTGATGTCCGACAAAATCTGGGAGTTTGGAAATCGTATAACACGTGTTAACACGCGTCTGACTTTATCTGACGCAATAACACGTCAGAACACAACACATCAGAACAATCTGACCATTTCCATAAGGAATAAAGGATTATATTTTTATTTAACACATCATAACACGTCATAATGCGTGTTAACACGAAACGTCAGCGCAGTCTGTATCCACCTTAACTCTTCCTCTGTATCATTTAGAAATGTTGATAATCATTTACAAATATTGATAATTCCATCAATCTAATAGAATCATCTTTGAAACTAAATTATATATTGAATACTTTTTATGAATTGGGATTGGAGTTACTGTGACATTTTAGGATGGTAACAAAGGGTATAAATTTGGGACTAACTAAATCAGGGTTAGTGGCTAATCCCTTTTATAAATCAGAATGTTAGTATTTTAAAATAAAAAAATAATTTACAAATTATTTAATTATTATTTATTTTTTCTTTAGTCTCTTAATTATTCCTATGTTTAGTCATAAAATAAACGCTTTAATACATTGCTGTCTGTAATATAATGGAATGAATTATATTAAAGTAATTAGAATCTTAGTAGTTGTAGGTAGTTGCTAGGGTAGGGATTAACATTCTAGGGAGTTGTCAAGTAAGTGTCAATGAAATTAAAGCATAATAAATATAATTTTACATCAGAATCTTTTATTATTTGTAACAGAAGACATTACATGGTGTCAGGTGTTAAAAGATATATATATATATATATATATATATATATATATATATATATATAATGGCCAAGAGTACTGTTGAAATATATACGCATTCAGCTAGTTTACTTGATTGATAAAATGAAATATGTTATCATGAGAGTCCATGAAATGTTTTGTTAATTGTTGTTGTTATGTAATTTTTTTGATGTGTGTCTAAAATATAATTTTGCTTGTCATTTTATTAATAAAAAGGATTTTATGTTTGGTATTGCTGTTGTATTGTAATATAAAGTCTTGTCACTGGAATTCCAACAGGTTGCCCAGCGTGCAGTCCCAGAGGATAGTGACGGAAATATTATATTTATCTTTATTATATACAATTTTAACATTGGTTATATTGTTATATATTTTTGCTAACAGGAGATCGTATACGAATTTTCGTTACGTGCACAAATCATGGCACATGAAAATGTCAAAATGAACATTCCCCTTTTAAATGGTGGAAACTATGTTTTCTGGAAGACAAAATTGAGAGCAATTTTGATTCGCGACGATCTGTGGAACGTTGTAAGCGAGCCAAAACCAGAAAAAGTAAATAATGATTGGCAAAAACAAAATAACAAGGCAATGGCGTATATTACACTCAGTGTGGAAGATAATCAATTAATACACTTTGCACATCTTGATGACGCATATGCAATATGGGAGATGTTAAAGAAGAAATATGAACGATCTACATTTGGTAGCCGTTTATACTTGAGAAGAAAGCTCTACAGTATTCAGTACCGGGGTGGATCAATGAGTGATCACATTGATTCAATTATGGAAGTCGTAAGTTTACTTCGTGGATCCAGTAAACCACTCGAAGAAGAGGAAATAGTCGCAGTATTACTGGTAAGTTTACCAGAATCGTATTCAGGGCTTGTTACAGCGCTTGAAGGAAGAGACGAAGCTGACTTGACAATCGAGTATGTGACCGGTAAAATAATGGATGAATACCAAAGACGAGTCGAGTCAGGCGACAGCAAGAAAATTATTTCGGAGACAGCAATGAAATCATCAATTTCAACATTAAAAAGAAGTGACACATATCAAGTTGGTTCAGGCAAGAGTGAAAAAGGAAGAAGAATAGGAAAAGGCGAGAAAAATAAGGAGTCCCGAGTTTGCTTCTTTTGTAAGAAACCAGGTCATTTAAAAGCAAATTGTTTTTCTTTTAAAAGACAGAAAGAAATATCTCCACAGTCAGCGAAATCATCTGTGGCTGTAAAAGAAAGTCCTGTCAACTGTCACGTCACCTTCAGAGCAAGTTGGGAAAGAAAAGACGTGAATATGACAGGATGGTGCATAGACTCCGGTGCAACAAATCACATGACCAATCAGCGCGAATTTTTCTCAGAACTTCGCAATACAGATACCTCAATTTTTCTTGCAGATGGATCGTCGGTGAAGGCAGCGGGAATTGGACATGGTTGGTTGAAATGTAAACTTCCTGATGGTTGTATTCAACATACAGAATTGGTAGATGTGCTCTATGTTCCACAACTCGCTGACAGATTGCTATCCGTGCAGAGAATTACGGAAAAAGGTCATCGAATTATCTTTGAGGGAAATACTTGCAATATCTACCAAGGTCAACAAGTTGTTGCACAGGCAAATAATAGAAGAAATTTATTTAGACTCAACGTGGTAAGAAACGAAGAATCCGTTAATATTGCAAGTGCGGCAGTAAATCTTCACCAATGGCATCGTCGTTTAGGACACAAAAATTTAGCAACAATCAAACGTTTGGTTAGGGAACAACAAGCCACCGGCATCAAAATTTCATCATGGTCAGACTGAAACTCCAAGTGGCAACAGGTATTTTTTGACATTAATTGACGATTATTCTCGTTTTACAGTTGTCAGATTGCTTAAGTCAAAAGATGAACTACCTGGTGTGGTAAATGCTGCAATGACTACAAGATTTGGCAGAAAACCTGTTGCAATACGCACAGATAACGGTAAGGAATATGTTACTCGACAGCTAGAAGATTATTTGCAGAGAGAAGGGATTCAACACCAGCTTACGGTACCATATACTCCGCAGCAGAACGGTGTGGTAGAGAGAAAGAATCGCACATTAACAGAATCGGCAAAATGTATGTTATTAGATGCTGGGCTACGTAATCGATTTTGGGGCGAAGCTGTATTGACTGCAGCGTATCTACAAAACCGCACCCTAAGCAGAGTAATTGAGAAAACCCCTTTGGAGCTATTTACTGGATACAGGCCAGATTTGAGTCACATTCGTGTGTTTGGGTCAAAAGTTTACTCTCTGATACCTAAACAAAAACGAAGGAAATGGGACGACCACGCAGAAGAAGGCGTACTTATTGGCTATGATGGAAACACAAAAGGATACAGAATTCTAAATTCAAAGACGAATCGTATTTGGATTAGTCGATCAGTTCGGATTATAGAAAATGTCACCAAGCAGCCAGATCTTCGACAAATTACAAAACAAGAAGGGGCTTCGGATATAGTAGCAGATTCAGTTCAAAATATATCTAATTTTGGAGTAGAGTTTAATATTCCTGACAGAAAGAAAGAAGAAAGAGATACAGTAAGTGAACAATACCCGGACAGAATTTCTGAAGATGCAGATAATTTACAAGAAGAAGAAGTCCCTCCAGCCGAGCGTGAAAGGCGAATTTCAAGTAGGGAAAATAAAGGTATTCCTCCAAAAAGACTAATATATAAGGTAGAAGCAGGCGTTGTCATTGAACCGAATTCTTGGAATGAGATGCTAAAATTACCACTTCGAGAACGAAACTTATGGATTGCTGCTGCAGAAGAAGAAATAAGATCCCTGAATAAATATAAAGTATGGGAATTATCTGATCTTCCACAGGGAAGAAAAGCAGTGATATGTAAGTGGGTTTTCAAGGCTAAGTTGGACAGTAAGGGCCAGGTGCATACATACAAGGCTCGTTTAGTTGCACGAGGATTCTCCCAACGTTTCGGCGAAGACTATGACAATACATTTGCACTGGTAGTACGTCATGAAACCATCAGAGCGTTGTTTATCGTAGCAGCTCAGAAGAAGTTGCATTTGCGCCAGTTAGATGTAAAAAGTGCACATCTAAATGGTGATTTAGATGAGGGAATCTATATGGAACAACCTCCAGGTTTTGTGCAGACTGAATGTGAGACAAAAGTATTAAGACTACATAAGAGTCTTTATGGTTTGAAGCAGTCTGCACGAGTATGGAATAAAAAGGCTACCGAAGTAGTCACTTGTTTGGGTTTTCAAAGAGAAACAGCCGATCAATGTCTTTTTATCAGAAAGGAGAAAGACGCTAATTTAAGTTATGTACTTCTTTACGTTGACGACATGTTGGTAGCCGGTGTGTCTGCCAAACTAACCGAAGAAATAAGTGAAGAAATTGCTGGCTATTTTGACATTAAAGATATGGGAAATGTCAGTTATTATCTCGGAATAGAAGTTGAACGCTCAGCAGACGGATCATTTCTTCTATGTCAGAGAGCCAAGATTGCAAGACTTCTTGAGAGCTGCGGCATGCTGGAATCAAGACCAGTAGCAACCCCGTTGGAAACTGGTTTTTTGGCTGACAAGATAGAAGACAGTCCCAGATTATCCAACAATTCACAGTACAGGCAAGTAATAGGTTCATTACTTTACATTGCTACTGTTTCCAGACCTGACATCTCTTTAGCCGTTGGAATTTTATGTAGAAGTGTAGAAAATCCAAGTGAAAGAGACTGGAAGGCAGTGAAACGTATTCTACGCTATTTAGCATCCACTGTCAACAAGAAGTTGAAATTATCTTCAGAAGGAAATTTGGAACTCATATGTTATACCGATGCAGATTGGGCTGGTGACAGGAAAGACCGAACGTCAACCAGTGGTTATATATTTCTGTTAGGTAATGGAACAGTGACGTGGTCCAGTCGCAAACAGACTTCTGTGGCAATGTCGTCTACAGAAGCGGAATATGTGGCAGCGTCATATGCGAGCAGAGAACTTCTTTGGCTGAAACGAATGTTACAAGACATGGGTGTGCTTGCCGTAGGTCCAACAATTATCTACGAAGACAATCAAGGGTGTATCCATTTAATTGATATGGATAGAAGTGGAGCTCGAACCAAGCACATAGACGTCTGTCATCATCTGCTTCGAGATTTGAAAGAAAAAGCTGTGATCGACGTGAAGTACTGCCCGTCAACCGAAATGGTGGCAGATCTTTTGACCAAACCCTTGGCAAAGAAACGTTTTCTGGAATTAACCAGAAGAATGGGACTACAATAAGTTAAACTTGCTGAAGCGAGAAGGGGTGTTGAAATATATACGCATTCAGCTAGTTTACTTGATTGATAAAATGAAATATGTTATCACGAGAGTCCATGAAATGTTTTGTTAATTGTTGTTGTTATGTAATTTTTTTGATGTGTGTCTAAAATATAATTTTGTTTGTCATTTTATTAATAAAAAGGATTTTATGTTTGGTATTGCTGTTGTATTGTAATATAAAGTCTTGTCACTGGAATTCCAACAAGTACGATTAATTCTAAAATACCAGGAGAACTAATATTAACAGGCAACGTAGCTGAAAATTGGAGAAAGTTCAAACAGCAATTTAATATATATTTAGAAGCTACGCGACTAGGAAATGTACCTGAAACAAGAAAAATTGCTCAGTTGTTGAATTTTATAGGAGAAGAAGCTCTAGAAGTTTATAATACATTTCAATTAAAAGAAAAACATTATTTTTGAACGATATAAATTTATAATTTATGTACCAATAGAAAAAACATTTGATCAGATTTTAACTGAGCTAAAGAAAAAGGCTAGTACATGAGAGTTTGGAGATCAGATGGAAAGTTAAATAAGAGATAGAGTTGTACTGGGTATAAAGAATAAATCATTACAAGAAAAAAAATCGGTTGCCTGTAAAGTCGGTTTTACGGGCGAAGATTTTACGTGACAACGTCTTTTTCTCGGTAGAATATTTGACACAAGCACGCACCGATTCAACGCGCCTAATTCTCTAGTGCTGCGCGCGCAGCGGACCGATCATGTTTGAGTGGGAGAGAGACGCAAGGCATTCGCCGGTCCGGCGGGCCTCTCTCTCGTTCGGTGACTCATCGTAACAGACGTGAGCGGGCGTTACACTTTTTCATGAGTGACTCCGAGCCACAACCTAATTTAAGACGTTGTCACGTCAAAATGTTAAGAGATTCGAACTTAACATTAGAAAAAGCAGCTGATATTTGTCGAGCAGCAGAAACAAGTAAAAATCAAGTTAATGAAATGAATGATAAAAAGAGTAACATACGAAGCTGAAATAGACAATATTAGACGAAGATTTAAACCACAAAATAAAACTAGAGGAACAGATACAAATAAAGAATATGAGCAAAAGAGAATTTGTAGAAATGTAGTTTAACTCATAAATATAGAGAATATCCAGCCTATGGAAAAAGGTGCTTGAAATGCAATAAGTTAAATCACTACGCAAAATGTTGTTATCATACAAAGATACAGGAAGTAGAAGTAGAAAATGAACAGGAAATGGAGAGATTACATATCAGTGAAATAATAATCAAGGAAGTTAATGATGTTAAAAATGCTTGGTACGACGAATTATACATAAATAATAACGTTAAAGTAAACTTTAAATTTAGATTACCTTTTGGCATATGTTCAGCTCTAGAAATTTTTCAAAAGAAAAGGAAGGAAATATTTGGAGAATTAAATGGAGTTGAGATTTTATTTGATGATATAATTATATCAGGTAAGACCAAAGAAGAACATGATTTAAATTTAAAAAATGTTTTAGAACAAGCCAGAAAGTTCAATATCAAATTTAACAAAGATAAAATGCAGTTTCGAGTACCAGAAGTCAAGTATGTTGGACACATATTATGCAAGTAAGGTCTGAAGCCAGATTTGAGTAGAATAAATTACATTTTAAAAAGGGATATACTAAAAAAAAGTGGAATTACAAAGATTTTTATGCATAGTAAATTATTTATCAAAATTTATACCAAATATGTCAAACATCATATCTGTTTTCCGAGATCTTTTAAAAAAAAATGTCATTTGGACATGGGAAGTTTATCATACAAATGTTATCGAGCTCATAAAGAAAAAACTAATAGAAGCATCAGTATTAAAATATTATAACCCAAATGAGGAGAAAATATATATACAAACAGATGCTTCCAAAGATGGATTAGGATCATATTTGATTCAAGGAGAAAATCCAATAGCGTACGCATCAAGGGCATTGACTGAGACATAGAAGAATTATTGTCAGATAGAAAAAGAACTACTAGCAATTAATTTCGCAACAGAGAAATTTCATCAATATATTTATGGTCAAAATGTGATCATCTATTCAAATCACAAACCTCTGTAGACTATCGTAAATAAAAAAGATATAAATAATAACTGGTAAATTGCAAAGAATACTAATAAAATTACTTACGTATAATATATCAGTAAAATATGTACCGAAGAAGGAAATGTTTATTGCTGATACGCTTTCAAGAGCATTTTTAACAGAAGACGTTAAAAATGATCCCGAGCTAGAGAACTACATTCACATTATAGAAAGAAATTTAGAGATTAGTGAAGAAAGAAAAGAAGAATTTCGACCGAAAACTAAAGAAGATGAAGACCTTAAAGAACTTCTGAATATTATTCAAAAAGGTTGGCCAGTACATAAAAACGTTGTTTCACCGAGAATAAGAAATTATTGGCCAATAAAAGAAGAAATTACAGAATATGAAGGTCTGTTGTTTCATGGTGACAAGCTGATGGTACCAGCAACATTAAGATATGATAAGCTCAATCTAATCCACAAGGGGCACCCAGGTACACAAAAATTAAAAACCAAGGCAATGATTAGTTTTATACTGGCCTGGAATAAATTGAACAATATATTAAAAAATGTAAAATATGTGCGAAATTTCAAATGAGAAATAGAAAGGAACCTCTACTACCGCATCCAATACCTGGAAGACCAAGGGAAAAATTAGGCATAGACATTTTGGAATATCAAACGAAAAAATATTTAATTGTCAAAGATTATATGTCAAAATGGATTGAGATACTACCTATCAAATTTAAAACTGCAAAACATGTTTTTGAAAACTTAATGATTTGTTTTTCAGCACAAGAGTATCCAGAAATTATTATAGCGGACAATCAACCATATGACAGTGTTGAGTTTCGCAATCTCTGTAAAAATAATGATATTATAGTAATAACAACAAGTCCAACATTTGCCCAGTCTAATGAAATGCCTGAAAATGAAGTTAAAATTTTTCAAAATCTAATTAGAAAATCGTTGGAAGAAAACTTGAACCTACATGAAGCTCTACTCGAATATAGAAATACTCCGATCATAGGAATCAACAAATCAACAGCACAATTGTTGCTGAGTAGAAGACTAAGAACCAAAATACCAACAATAAAAAGATCACTCATGCCTAAAGTTGAAATTGGAACAAGAAAAAAATTACAAAACACTCAAGAAATACAAAAGATGTTTTATGACAAAACAAAAAATCAGCTACCAGAACTAAAATCAGGAGATATTATGATGGACTTTGGAAAACATTGGAAAGAAGGGATAATAGTAGATAAACTTACAACTGCACCAAGAACATACACCGTGAAGCTAAAGGAAAACGAGAATACTTATAAAAGAAACAGATGGCACAGGAAATTAAAATAAGATGAAAATTACGAAGAAATAAATTCAGATTTGAAAAAAGGAGAGATGTAATATAATGGAATGAATTATACACTAGCGGTCGATGAAAACGCAACACCAAAAAATATTGGGAATAATCACACAAAATTCAGCACAGAGGTTTCTTATTTTTAGAAGAATAAATGATTAAAATTTAGAATCGCTAAACACATATGTTCAGAAAATATGCAGGGTTAAACTTAATTATCAAGCAGATATATTTATTCGATATTTCTTCAATATGATTCAAATTCAGTTAAAATTTGATTGTTATCAAGTTAACATGCCTCTTAGAAGACAGCAACGTTCATTTGAGCAAGTGGGTGATTTTGAACGGGGCCGTATAGTGGGTATGCTCGAAAGTGGGTTGTCAGTGCGTGATATAGTGACTCATTTAACTCGCAATATAAGTACAAATTCACGCATATAGCGACAGTGGATACAAACAGGTACAGAAAGAAGGCAGCCAGGATCTGGAGTTCGCCGGAGGACATTAGCGAGAGAGGACCGTCTCCTTATTCCGCTATCCTTACAAGGCCGATTTCAAAGTACACCAACTCTAGCACGGCAGTGGTGGACAGTGACAAGATACCCACTATCTGTAAGACGTATTCGTCTTCGTTTATCAGAAAATGGGCTGCATGCGCGTCGTGCATTATTGCGACTTCCACTGACCGCGCGGCGTAGATCATTGCGTCTTGATTGGTGCAGAGAAAGGCGGTTGTAGAAAAAAGAATGGAATGAAATTGTCTTTTCCGACGAATCGCGATTTTGTTTGTTCCAAAATGACGGTCGGGTACTTGTGAGACGACGCCAGGGTGAAAGAAGGAATGTGACCTGCATTCGAACGCGTCATACGGCGCCTACGCAAGGAATTATGGTGTGGGGAGCAATTTCATACAGTTGGAAATCTCGCCTAATTCGTTTACCCGGCACTTTGAACAGTCAGCGATACATTGACGAGATCCTAATACCGGAAGTTACTCCACATATTCAAGACCACCCAGCAGCCATATTTCAGCAGGATAACGCAAGACCTCATGTCGCGAGAAGAGTATTAACCTTCTTTGACCAGCACAGGATACCAGTGTTTCCATGGCCGGCCCGTTCTCCAGATTTGTCGCCTATTGAAAATTTGTGGGATGTCCTAGAAAGAGCAGTGCGACGTATTCAGACACCAATACAAAGTGTGGAAGAACAATGGGCTGTAGTCGAAAGGGCATGGAATGAAATACCGCAAAATGTTATTCGCAACCTTATTCAATGCATGCCTCGACGAGGAGAAGCGGTAACAAGAGCGCGTGGTGGACACAGTTCTTATTGAATTTTTCATTTTCTGTTTATTTAATGCATGTGAAATTTCGTCCGTTTAGTCCAATTATTTTTTGGTGTTGCGTTTTCAACGACCGCTAGTGTATTAGAAGTAATTAGAATCTTAGTAGTTATAGGTAGTTGATAGGGAAGGGATTAACATTGTAGGGAGTTGTCAAATAAGTGTCAATAAAATGAAAGCATAATAAATATAATTTTGAAACAGAATCTTATATTATTTGTAACAGAAGACATTACACTGTCAATCAGTTTATACCATTACTATAGTAATATTAATAATATTCTACGTTTCTTCTATAATTTTTTGTCTCTCAAGTATACGAGAAAGAAAATCAGCTATCTTATTTGTTTTACCGGTTATGTGTTCTATATCAAAATTATATTCTGGAAGTTCTATTTTCCAATGCAATAATGTTTGGTTAACATTTGTCATAGTAAATAACAATGTGAGTGGTCTATGGTTAGTATGTACTATAAATTTTCGTCCGTAAATATAGGATTTGAAATTATTTATTGACCAAACAATAATTTTCAATTATTTTTCTATTATACTATAGTTTATTTCTTAAGTGTTAAATATTTTGCTTGCATAAACAATTGGTTTTTCTAAATTGTCAGTTATTTGCGATAATACAGCATCCATAGCATAATCAGAAGCGTCCTTAGTTAAAATGGACTCTTTATTGAAATCTAGGAATAATAGAATTGGTGGATTTGTTATTAATTCTTTACGTTTATGAAAACCTGTTTGATTTTCTGGATATGTTAGGTTAATTTGTTTCCTTTTTTCTGTACTTCTGTTAATAGTTTTGTTTTAAATAATCTGGTATAAATCTGCGATACCATGATTATTTTCCTAGAAAAAAAAAATTCTTTTAAAGTTTTTGGAATAGTAATGTTTTGTATAGTTTCTATCTTTTTTTAATTTGGTTTAAGATCTTTATTTGAAATAATGAAACCCAAATATTTTACTTCTGTTTTAAAAGAATGAGGTTGATGGAGATTTTTTTATTTATTTTATTTTATTTATTATTGGAAATATTAATATTAGGTAAATTTGCATCATTTACTTTCAGTTGTAAGTTATTAACTTCAGAATTTACATTAACAGAAGAGGAAGGAACATTTAAATCAGAATTTGATGGTGGATAAACTTCGTTATTATCTACAATAAATGTGGAGGTAGAGGTAACATGAGCAAAGATGCCAGGTTTGTATTTTGGTTACGGGTGCCCATATGTTAAAGCAAGCGTACAGTCTAGCCTGCCTAATTGGGCCACTGGTTAATTAATTAATAAAATACCCAAATATAAATACTATAAATATTATTTATTCGTGGGGGTGCTAAGCACCCCCAGAAATTTTACTAGAGTATTCGGGCACTCATGGTACCCACGTACTCAGCGCCTATGAACATGAGGACCAGTAAGTGATTATGAAACTTGGCCAACTAATGGATTTGCTATAGCTATTTTAGCTTTTAGAGAATCTTCTAAATATCCTTCAGTAGCTATTAAAGAAGCGGCTTCCGCAGTCGGAATACTAAAAGTGATAAAAACTGCGAATCAATCTCTTAATTTTTCAAACAAAAATAAATTATGGTTTGATAAAAGTTGCCTCAAATTAAAGAAACAAACTAAGACATTGTTAAAAATTTATGAAAAAGAACCAACAAATGCTAATGTTACATTATTTTCAGAAAGTAAACGAGTGTATCGTAAACATATAAAACAATGTAAAAAAGAGTATGAACTGTCAATTTATAGACAGCTGTCTAACATAAAAAAAACAATGCTGAATTTTGGAAAGTCGTTAAACAATTAAAACCAAAACATAATCCAATAAATAATATCAGCGTTACTGATTGGCTAAAATTTTACAGCACATTGTACCCAGACAATGAAAAAACCTATATACAGTCCTTTGATTGTTATAATCCTAATGTCGATTCAAAAATTAGCAAGCAGGAATTGGTAACTACAATTAATGACTCTAAAGTTGGGAAAATTCAGGAAATTACGAAATAAATAACAATTTTTATAAAAATTTACCTAACAATTGGCTGCACTATCTATTTACTATTTGTTTAATAAAATTCTAAAGATCGAAAGCGTACCTTTATCATGGTCGGTCATACAACTCTATATGTTATACAAAAAAGGCGACGCCTTTAAACTATCGTGGAATTGCTCTTATAAACTCAATTTGCAAACTTTTCACTAAAATAATTGCCCTACGTGTACAAAAATATCTCGAAAACAATAATATACTTCGTGATAATCAGATGGGATAGGGAAAAATAGAAGCACGACAGATAATGTCTTTATTTTGTCATCTGTCATTCATCTGCATTTAAGATTATCAAAAAATTCAGTATATGCAATCTTCATTGATTTGAAACGTGCCTTCGATTCTTTAAATCACTCTCTTCTTTGGAGCAGGTATTAGCTCAAAAATCATAAGAATATTACAAAATTGGTACAAAAATGCTAATGTAAATTTTAAAAATTTGGATATACATTTAAATTCAGGTATAAATGTAACGGAAGGAGTGTTATAGGGAAAAACTTTGTCTCTTACTTTATTTTCTATTTTTATAAAAGATTTTCTACGCAATGCAGAAGCTACAGCTCTCAATATCGAGGGCTGTATTGATTTACTAATGTTGGCATATGCAGACGACTTCGTCATGTTGTGCGATTCTCCCATAGACGTGCAAAAAAAACTAAATTTACTAAAATCTTATTGTGAAAAGAACAAACTGGAAGTAAATCCAAAAAAGACAAAAATTTTACCTTTCCTCAAAGGCCGCTTACGTCAACTTATTCCTTTTAACTACGGAAGAGAGAATATAGACGTGGTTAAATAGTTTTGTTACTTATGAGTAATATTTACAAGCTCTGGAATTTTTTTAGAAATGTCAAATCATGCTATAAGCGGCAGCTGCTAAAAGTTTCGTTAAAAACTTACTAGTAAGAGGGAATTCAATTACATGGAAGGAAAAGATCAAATTATTAAATTCAACTGTTGAGTTATTTAAAATCAATGTTACTTTGTCATAGATCTACTCCAGGGTTTATCCTTAGATTAGAATGTGAATTATGTCATATAAAACTTGAGATAGTTAAACGCGCTCCAACTTGGTGGGATAGAATATTAAATTTAGAGGACACACACATAACAAAAATTGTATATACTAGACTGGTAAATTTAGACAATAACACTAACAACAAAATAGTGTACATTTGGTTGTCACAACTTAAAGAACTTATTTCTGAATTGAACTATGGTAATATTTGGCAGAGACAACGCATAAACAATCAAAACAAGAACAACATATTAACTCACCTAGACAACGCCATCAGAAATAAAGACGTATACATATTTATTAAATAGTTCGAAATTTAGTGATTTTTACAAATATACACAACCAAATAATGCAAACCAAAACTATTTAAATTTAAATGTTCCCTTTTATAAAAAACGTCTTATTGCACAAATTCGGGTAAGTCACAAAAATGAGATTACTGTACTAATAAACAATTTATAATACAGCATATATACTACAGTCAATTGTATGGTATGTAACAGTCAGAAATTAGAAAATTTATACCATATTTTATTCATTTGTCCTATTTATAAAACCCTGAGAGGAGTATATATATCAGAATGGTTTCCAACTGTCGATGAAGTAAATTTTTAAACTAATTTAGACTCAAGTAAAGTTAATAATATTTTTACCTTTGTGGTCGGTGCTCTTAAACTAAGAAGTTTTTGTCTTACTGATTAACGGAAATAATTATTTATTCACAAAGGAAATCATTTAACTGTAGTTCGTAAGTTAACTGCTTTAATGGGGTAGGTGACCAAGGTAGAATTTTAATGAAAAAACTATTGAATTATAGAAAGTATATTTATTTATTAACGTTGACATTAAAAAAGTTAAATATTTATCAGCAATTGTTTAGTAATTTGCGTTAAATAGAAACAGCGTCCTTTACTATGACGTTCACTAAGTTAGCACTATCTCACTCACACCACCTATTTCCGTCTGTCTACCTTCGCCGCTCTCATGAACTTCGTTGACGTCATAATCCCCTCCCAAGTACTATATTATTTATTTACTTCAAAACAACATATAATTAACAATTTTAAAAAAATACGGGTATATTATTTTTGTACAAGCTATCACATATACCAAATTTAGAAATTGGTCACCTACCCCATTGTAACATAAAGATGTAAGGGGATTATAACTATTGTATAATATATAAAATTATTACTCTAAATGTTATTGTTATATTAAAATTGTTATAATTATTACTATTGTATGTTTGTATGTATATTGTACGTAATATTGTTATCACTTTGCCAATCGCCATTGCATTGTATAAGATTTATTTCTATAAACAATAAACACTATCTATCTATCTATCTACTAAATACTAAAAATATATAAATACAAAATAATAAACAAGAAGGCTGCTACATTATTCCTCCCTTTTAAATGAAGAGTAGAAAAACGAACATAACAGAATTAGAAAATGAAATTAATGACAGCTGACTCATCAAAGTGTCAAACTCCAAGATTATTTTCGGAAATTTTGATATACGCCGGTTCAATTGATACAGTTTCTAATTTATTGTTTCTGAGAACTGTTAAGAATGCTTAGTACTCAGACTGTACAGTTACAGCAATGCCTCCTAATACATAAAAAAATAGTTGTTGTTGTTGATCTTGTCAGATTTTTTTAAGTGATATCTGTTAAATAAATCCTGTGTGCAATTATATGTTTATTACATTATTTGTGTTATATTTGTTTCTTATTATACCTGTTCATCGTAACTTTAATTGGTTATGGGCCCAGGATCACAGGAGAAAAGCTAGTAAAGATTACGGTGTTTTCTTTTGAACATTTTGTTATTGTATAAAAAGCGTCTTATTTTTTTTTGCGAAAAATGGCGAGAATGATGCGTATAGAGGCATTGTCAAATGATAATTTTGATACGTGGAAAATCCACATGAAGGCCTTCTTAGTGAAGAATCATACATGGGACTACGTAACCGGAGCTAAGGCTAAGCCGGACGCGACGACAGCTGCTGCCAAATGGGAAGAATGAGACAGTGAAGCGATGTCTGACATTCTTCTGGCGATACAACCATCTGAATTGGCAGCTAGGATTAGGTTAAGACACCTTTATCAATATCGTCATTTACTTTCAGCTGCAGTAAAATTACGATTAATAAATTCCTTGGTACTTCCCTTATTTGATTACTGTAGCTGTGTGTACGTTCCCAATTTAACAAAAATCTATAAACAAAAAATTACACTCTTCCAGAATTCTTGTCTCAGATTCGTGTATGGTGTGCGTAAGTATGAACATATTTCTGGTTTCCGTCTTCAAGCGAATTTGAATTATATTGATGACCGTGTTAATATATTTTATCTTTGTCTCATACACAAGATTAAGGAAACTGGTTGTCCATCATATTTACATGAAAAACTATTACCAAAACAACATCGTTACGCCCTACGTGACGAGGATTTATATGTCGTACCTTCCTTTAAAAAATCGAAATTCAAAGGCTCATTTTCGTACTTGGCTCCTTCGCTTTATAATGACATTCCAAATGCTTTTAAGGCTCTCCCCATGAAATCTTTTAAATTACGTATTAAGGCTATGTTTAAGCTTAATTGATTTGTTACGATTTTTATTCAACTTCATTACTCTGTTATTAATTAATTATGACTATCTTTTATTATTGATTTGGTGAACAGTTGGTTTATAATGTTATTTTGTAATTTTGTTCTCTATACACTCTAGATACATCTTGTTGGCAAACTTTTGTATTGAACTATCTTTATTTGTATTGGTTAGGTGTAAGATCAGCCCTAGGCTGAACCTCGCCATTGATCTTAATTATGATCAATAAAGTGTTTATTTATTTATTTATTTATGGAAAAAGTTGGAGTCGATGTACTAATCGAAAGGACCAGCACGCAAAGCGACTTTATTGAGGCAAATAGTATTTTAAACGTAACAATCAACAATGATCTGCTATCGATACTTCTATTATATAGCTTACCGGCAAGCTATGAAATCCAGAAGTTCTACGAATTAAAATCGTGAAAGAAAGTACAAGAATTATAAAAAGTCCAGAAACAAGCCGGAAAGGGGCAAGAAGGATAAAGATTTTATTTTCAAGTGCTTTCGATCACATATGTGCAAGAATTTGGACAATTTTTCGTCAGTGGATTCCAATATCTCCAATAAATTGAAGCTAGCAAATAAATGAAGGAATAGTACGGATTTCTACAAGATCAAGTGATCGCGATAAGATTTTCAATCTCTGTGATACTTTATACGTACCCGATTTATGTAACTTGCAGTTGGAAAGATTGTTGACAAGGGCCATCGTGTCATCTTTAGTAAGAAATCTGCTAGAGTCATAGATGCGAATAACAAAACGTTATTTGTTGCAAATCGCAAGGACGGATTATTTTATGTTACGGAGTCAAGCACTGATGAACAAGCTAAAATTTTCACTTAAAAGACGCCTAAAGGAACCCTTAAAGAATGGCACATGAAGCTAGGTCATTTGAATATTAAGGATTTGCCCGAAGCACTTAAGAATGGAGCTATTCAAGGAATCAAAATCATCGATTTAAAAAAGATTTTGAATGTGAAGTTTGTCTTCAAGGAAAAATGGTACGAACACCTTTTCCGAAGAAGTCCGATAGGAAGACAAAACCTGGTGAGATCATACACTCGGATGTCTGCGGTCCCATGCGTGTCAGTTCTAACGGAAATGCCCGCTACTTCGTCACGTTCATTGACGATGCCACTGGATGGTGCACTGTGAAGTTTCTTCGTAAAAAGAACGAGGTACTTAAAGAGTTTCGAGATTTATACAATACGTGAAAACACAGACAGGAAAGAAGATAAAATACCTACAATCTGACAATGGTACCGAATAGAAAATTCCGAGTTCGATGCATTTCTACATAAATCTGGAATTCAACACAAATTAACTGTTCCGAATAATCCAGAACAAAACGGAGTGGCGGAACGAAGAAATCGCACTCTAGTAGAGATGGCTAGATGTCTTCTGATACAATCCGGACTTCCTCCTTCTTTTTGGGCCGAAGTTGTAAACAAAGCAAACTTTATTAGGAATAGATGCCCAACAAGCAAGTTAAATGGACGAACTCCTTATGAATCCTGGACTGGAAAAATTCCAAATGTCAATGGATTTCATAAATTTGGTTGTCAAGTTTATTGTTTAAACCAGTCGAAGAATGCTGAAAAATTTGACCCCCGTGGAAAGAAAGGCATCTTCATAGGATACGCTGAAGAATCTAAAGGGTTTAGAATTTGGATCGCTAGCGAGCACAAGGTAGAAATCTCACGAGATGTCAAATTTCTGACAGTGAGTGACAATGGCGACAGTCATACAAATCATGACGAATTTTGTCAAGGCCAACGTACAAATTTAATTCAAAATGAAGAAAACGAGAAACAAAGAAAAGCTGATTTTATCGATGTATACATCTCGAAATCTAAAAAGGTTTCGGAGGATTCAGATGAAGATTTCCTAAGGTTCGAGAGAAAAGAAGCAATAGAAGATCAGAGTAGAATACATGAAGATTTATTAGAATCGGAAGAAGTGTCTGATATACATGGTACAGGACAACCTCAAATAATTCGTACTGGACGACGTGGTAGACCACGAAAAATCTACCAGAAAGGTGATGAAGAACAAGTTGATCTTGCATGTGTAACAGGTACGGTTGCCTAAGACGAAATCTAGTACCTGACATAAAAGGGTTTTAATTTATGAGTTTTACTTGCCTCAAAAGTAATCCACGAATTATATTAATGAACAACTTTTACACTAGACAAGGGTAACGATAGTCGCTGCCACCACTATCACTTTATTTAAAAGTCTGCCGTGATAGAAGCAGACAAGGGGATGTTTAATAATGATAACAGACGCGGTTTATTATAATTATGGTCAAATTGGTGCAGGGTTGTAATTTTAGAATAATAGAGTTTTACCTACGCGTTGTGCTACCACGTCACAAAGACAAGGGTTGGAATAGGATGGGCTGAATCAAACACGATATTCCAACAATAACAAAATTATATAAATTTTAATAATCAACCGCGATCAAAAACATTTATATAATTCAAATAAACTACAACGCGTAACTTGATTCTATATAAACTCTAAATTCTTACTTTTCTAATTTACAAACAATTTTGAAAACCTTTTTACATCGATCTACAAATCAATATCAATCCACACAGAATATAATAAAAACTACTTACAAATTTACACCACGATGAGAGAGCCTTTACACACAGTAAAACAACTAATTGGTTATTTCACTAAGAAATACCAAGGTATGTCTGACAATTCAGTCAAGACATCCACAACAATCGACGAGTACAACAAGAGAGAGAGATTTCGAACTTCTAAAAACTATTTAATAGTAAAAATCCAGAAGTTCTCAACCTATGTTTATCCGGCTCTGCTCATCCCTTAAGTACGAACTATGCTGAAAATGACCCAACTATTGATGTCCACCGAGGGCATCACTTACGGAAACGGACAGTTATGTCTTTTGAAAAGAAGCTTCAAGGCGCGAAAAGAGCGTCCTAAACCATAAATCTGTCCATTTCGTTACATCTGGAGTACTGCACTAACAAAAATTTACAAAAATACACAGCCGCCAATCGACCGTGTTACAACTTTCCCTTTCCCCTTAAAATAAATTACATTTCTGAAGGAAATATAATTTATTAACTTCCGCGCTGGACGATGAATCCACTTCTTTGAGTTGGAATGTCCAATGTCCAATGGGGATCTTGTTGGAACTCCAGCTCAACTCCTAGCCCGTCGTGACTCGACCTGGCGGTGACGCCAGCCTTCCCGCGTCCACGCATCCGCCAGCCAGCAGCATAGGAGTGTTCACAAAGAACAACTATAACAAAATTTCTCCGGCAGATATGTGTCCCAACAAGCAACGCTACTCAAGAGTACACTCAGACTCAGTACTTTCATTCCAGCACAATTTTGATTTATCGAAACACTAAGTAATCGATTTCAACCATTCTTACAACCTGCTCTTAATTTTGAAATCACAAAGAACTCAACTTTATTACTCTAATTTTCCTCAATTTAATTTCTTAATTTTACTCATTTACACTAAGTATATGTATATTTAAAGAGCTACCTGGAATTTTATTCCTCGACGCTTTTCGTTGCACGAAGTTTGCGCCTAAACCTTACTGTTCTTCCACTCGACTAGCTCTGCTCTCTTGAAGTCCGCTAGGAAACCTGCTGGTTGCGATTGCGGCCGCCATTGTTCCACTTCCTCCTTGGATGGTGTCGGCTTGCCCTTCCTGACGTCTTCAGGTTCTTCAGCTCGCTCCTCTCGATATTCCTGGCGTCTTCTGTTGCTACCTATCCCAGAACCAAAACCCTTGTAATATTTATTACCACTGCACATACCTACCGTCTTGTCACGGTTCACAAAGATGTCGTGTGCGTGCTGGTCTTCTTCCTCTGATTTCACCACAGAAATCGCATCCAAGTCTTCGGGTTCCGCTACACCAACAAAACGCACCTTCTTCTGAATACGTTTTGCGGTGTCGGCTCGTCCAGCATCTGCGTTGCTCAGTTCAGCCCCTGAACTAAGCTTTTGGCGGACATCTTCTCCCTGATGAAACTTTCTCGTCCATACGGTCGTTCGCGCCTTATTTTTCCCGCGCATACTATCATTATTGACCGTATGTTCTGGGATATTTCTCTCGCACTGTTGTTTAGCATCTCTCTCGCGTGTACTGTTTTCTCTGATTTTACTTTTCACACTAAGTGAACAACTACTCGCGATATGCCCATATTCGCGACAATTATAACAAATTTTGTACTTTACTTTATTTTTCACTTGTTTACAAAATTTTGAAATATGCCCAAATCTCTGACAATGGAAGCACAATTTACTACGGTACCTATTTTTAAACGTTACATGTCCTATTGTCTTTGTCTCATCTTCACTTTCTACACCCGAATCTTCGCTATCACTAATTGCATATTTACAAGTAGATCTATTTTTCCCGGCTTCACGTAGAAGTTCCGTAACTTTATTTATTAATTCATTTACTTTACTATATTCATTATTTGTACTTAAAACACTCAGATCAACTTTTTCTGGGGAATTTTCGGAATTTTTATTACATATTGATTTACTATCTAAACTTGAGCTAATCTCCATTAATTTCTCTACAGTCTCTACTCTTTTTGCTATTTCTATAGCTTCTACTAATGTTTTCGGATCTTTTAATATAACATCGCGTTGCAACCGCGGTAATAGACCTATTAAAAACTGATTATATAACCGTTTCTCTACATATTTACAATTAAATTCATTTTCTGTTTCATCTTCGGTATTATTTACTAATTTATATGCAAGTGATCTTAATTTTATTTCAAATTCAATTATACTTTCTGATTCTAATTGATAACAATTTACAAATTCTTTCTCTACTGTAAGAAAATGCGGTTTCTGTACATATCTATTTAACAATTCTTTTTTAAAAACTGACCAATCGTTTGTATTTTTACTTATACTATTATTCCTGACGAATTCTAAAGCGTCTTTACCCAAACATAATTTTGCAATTGCTACTTGTCTGTTCTCCGGTTGTTTACTAATTTTGAAAAATAACTCGACTTTATCAATAAATTCTTCTACGCTAATATCTGAATTTCCGCTAAATTCTGGAATTTTATTTACTGCTCCAGCTAAACTACTAACCGTTTCTAATTTTAATGCCATATTTAAATATTTAAATTACTTTATTTTGCAATGAACGCGTAATAATAACAAAAACTATTTTATTATCTCTTTTACAAATTTTCTTTTCGAGTACCTGCTTCAGGGTTAACGACACTACGAGGGTGAATATACACAAAAAAACTACCGTTAGAGACTTTTCCCGCTTTTACTGACACAAAAACTACCTGCACTCGTAACAACAACACAAAGTAAATTATTAGAGTTATTCAAATTTGACCACAATTAGACTTTACTGGTTTGAGTGGGTTTAATTTTAGAAAATATTTAGATCCCACCGCTGCCACCAAAATATGTAACAGGTACGGTTGCCTAAGACGAAATCTAGTACCTGACATAAAAGGGTTTTAATTTATGAGTTTTACTTGCCTCAAAAGTAATCCACGAATTATATTAATGAACAACTTTTACACTAGACAAGGGTAACGATAGTCGCTGCCACCACTATCACTTTATTTAAAAGTCTGCCGTGATAGAAGCAGACAAGGGGATGTTTAATAATGATAACAGACGCGGTTTATTATAATTATGGTCAAATTGGTGCAGGGTTGTAATTTTAGAATAATAGAGTTTTACCTACGCGTTGTGCTACCACGTCACAAAGACAAGGGTTGGAATAGGATGGGCTGAATCAAACACGATATTCCAACAATAACAAAATTATATAAATTTTAATAATCAACCGCGATCAAAAACATTTATATAATTCAAATAAACTACAACGCGTAACTTGATTCTATATAAACTCTAAATTCTTACTTTTCTAATTTACAAACAATTTTGAAAACCTTTTTACATCGATCTACAAATCAATATCAATCCACACAGAATATAATAAAAACTACTTACAAATTTACACCACGATGAGAGAGCCTTTACACACAGTAAAACAACTAATTGGTTATTTCACTAAGAAATACCAAGGTATGTCTGACAATTCAGTCAAGACATCCACAACAATCGACGAGTACAACAAGAGAGAGAGATTTCGAACTTCTAAAAACTATTTAATAGTAAAAATCCAGAAGTTCTCAACCTATGTTTATCCGGCTCTGCTCATCCCTTAAGTACGAACTATGCTGAAAATGACCCAACTATTGATGTCCACCGAGGGCATCACTTACGGAAACGGACAGTTATGTCTTTTGAAAAGAAGCTTCAAGGCGCGAAAAGAGCGTCCTAAACCATAAATCTGTCCATTTCGTTACATCTGGAGTACTGCACTAACAAAAATTTACAAAAATACACAGCCGCCAATCGACCGTGTTACACATGTATACCCGAAGTTTCGATAAAATCAGCGCTCTCTAGTTCTAAAAGGGAAGAGTGGATGCTAGCAATGGCAGATAAACTTATATCCATTTTGAAAAAACAACACTTGGGACATGGTTGAACGACCAAAAGATCGAGCAGTTATAGGAAGCCGTTTAATTCTCAGAAACAAGTATAACACAAATGTAAGAAAGGCTAGAATTGTAGCAAAAGGTTTCTCACAGAAGCCAGGTGTGGATTACAGGGCAACTTTCTCACCTGTAGCACGATTAAGCTACTGCATACTTGAACGGATTTGTTGAAGAGGAGATTTTCATGGAGGCACCAAATTATTCCAAAGAAATCCTCGAATTCATATTACAAGAGAGACGTGCAGAATCCAAAATAATGAATAAGGCTGAGAAAATGTTGAAATGTCTGAACAGAAATTATGCTTGTAGAATCAGAAAGTTATTATACGGTCTAAAACAAGCTGGTCGCTGCTGGAACCAACGTCTAAAAGAAGAATTAATCAAAATTGGAGTAAAGCCAACAGCCGGTGATCCATGCATTTTTGTTAAAGCCATGGATGACGACCTTCTTCTGATCATCGTTTACGTCGACGATATCCTGGTTCTTTCGAGAAATTCGAAGGAAATAGATAAAGTACACCATCTACTACGAAAATCATTCGAAATCTAGGACTTGGGTCACGTAAAATATTGTCTTGGCATAGAACTTTCTCGAAACGAATCTGGTGTAACCATGAATCAAAAGGGATATATAATGGGCACTCTAGAACGTTTTAAAATGTCCGATTGCAAACCTGTGGCTACGCCGATTGAAATTGGTACAAAATTATCACGAACAAGTACATGGTCAAAAAATGATGGCGAAAAACCTCCATGCAGAGAACTGGTAGGAGCTCTCATGTATTTAGCTGTCGCAACCCGACCTGACATATCTCATGCTGTGAGTGTACTATGCCAGTTTAATGATACATTCAATAAAGAACACTGGCAAGCAACAAAGAGAGTCTTACGATATTTGAAAGGTACTCCTGAAATGGGGATTACATTTAAGAAAGGTACGGGCAATTTAATCGGCTACGTGGATGCTGATTAGGCGGCATGCATTGACGACTGAAGATCCTACACTGTTTTCGCGTTCACAATGAATAACGGAACTGTACCTTGGGAATCAAGGAAGCAGAGAACTGTGGCGTTGTCGTCAACCGAAGCCGAGTATATAGCCTTAAGCGAATATCCTTCAGACAAAGGTAATTTAACGATATCTATGTGTATTGAGTAGAAACGTGAGTCCGGGTATTCTATAACGATTTGAAGTGTTATATTGTTTGACGTCTCGTGTCAACTGTTCAATGTTGTAATCTTAGGAATTTTTGAATTTGAAAGTTTTAGTAAAATAATGTTTAGTTGGCACTACTCCCTGGCATAACTTTCAAATTGTGCAAAATTGTCAATTGCGTACATTTGTATAATTTTAAGATTCTCTTAAGTAATTTGTTTGTTATTTTTTAATTTGTTCTTTTTTTAAAACATTGTTGTTTCATTATTAGAGTTAATTTGCTAGTTCTTTTCATTAATTTGTTATTTTTTTGTTGTTGCAAAAATTGTGTGTCTATCTGTGTGTTTATGGGTATTTGTTTGTAATGGAATTTAACAAGCGGGCGGATAAAGTCACTCAAAAGCAGAAAGAAGTTCTTCTGGACTTTATGTTCGATCATATTGCTTTCGCGCGTGGCAAATTGTTAGGTCCTGAAGGGAAAATAACTAGTGCTGGTCTGTGGCAAGTGTTGTGCCAACAACTAAATTCAGAGGGACAGGAGAAAAATGTAGCCAAGTGGCAAAGAGTAAGTTTTTTTTTAATATAATATGAGTAGTGATTAATTATAATTGTATTCAACAAGGTATGGATTGACTTGAAAATGAATACAAAAAAAAGGCAGCGACATTAGCTGGAGAACGACGGAAAACCAATGGAGGCCCACTTGAAGAAGTTGTAATAACAGACATAGAAGAGAAGGTTCTCCATATAATATCGAAGACTGCAGTCTTCGGTCTCGTCGGTCCGGATGGAATTCCACTGGATTCAGCTGAACTGGTAGAACCAGAACCAGCAAGACTCCAAAACCTTCCACAAGAAGCGAGGGAACCGGAAGCAGTGGCAAGTACTAGCTGGATTAAGATGGCGGAAAGGAAAGAAAATGAAATCCATAATACGGAATTTGTAGATGTAAGTTAAAATAACTTTCTCCAGAAGCCTTTTATAAGTTAAATTTTAGTTTTTAAGTCCGGCAGTATAGGAATCTACGCCGATTATTACTAAAGAAACACCGTCAATTGCACCTCGAAGTACACCACGAAGTATATACAAATAGTTCCATTAATATCATTAGATCTCTAATAAATAAATGTGATTAGAGAACTAAAAAAGTAATAAAATAATCATAAGGAAATAATTTATTCGCACTACTTTAAGTAATTTAATGCATTTTTTATATTTTCACAGAAATCTTCAAAAAGACAAGTGTTGCAGCCGAAGCAGCTGCAGACTTCAAAGAATTGGCAAATGGGACGAGAAAAGCAGTGGAAGATGTTAAGTAGGAAATATGTAATTTAAACAAAAAAGTAGATAAATTGATTAATCAAAATGATAAAATGATTATACAGAAGGATAAAACAATAAGTGTGTTAGAACGAATAGCGTTGCTTTAGAGGGGCAGTCTTTCCTGTAATAATAAATATATAAATATAAAAATGAGTTTCATTCTTCAATTTGAATAAGGATAATTGGTCATTGAAAATGAATATTTATTTTATTCTAATTAATTACTATTTATTTTTAAAAATATTGTTCAACATATGCATGTCGTTTTTGTTGCCCTGCCTCTCTGAACATTCCATCGTCCTGGTGATGCTGGCCGTTCAATGGCTCCCTGTCTAAGCCATCCCATTCTGGTACGGGATCATCTACATTGTACTGAATGGCAATGTTGTGCAAAATTGTACAAGCCATGACAATTTTTGCTGCATTTCCTGGACTATAATGAAGAGTCCGATCCCTCAGGAGACACCTGAATCTTCCTTTTAAAACTCCAATACATCTTTCCACAGAACTCCTCGTGCGTTTGAAAGCATCATTAAATCGCACTTCACGGTCGTTCTGTGGTTGGTGAAAGGTAACCATTAACCATGGTAAGCACGCATACCCAGAATCACCTGTGACAACAGAAAATAATTAATTATATATTACAAAATTTATTGTTTCAATTATATTTACCTATTATCAACGTGTTTCTAAATCCTTCCTCAAAATTAGCACGCATTGCGCGCCCAACCGAACTACTTCTCCAAACATGAGAATCGTGAGCGCTTGCAGGGAATTGTGCGAGGCAATTTATTATACGTAAACGTGCATCACAATCTTGAATTAAAATATTATAGTCAATAAACAAAGAAGACTGGAAGATAAAAGACTTACTATTTGAACATTTAAACTGTGTTAACCCTTTCTGTTAAAGAAAACATGTTCATTTTCTTCGCCAGACGGTGTGACGATGGCTACATGAGTACCGTCCACAATTCCCACTATTTCACGAAGACCATGCGTAATAAAAAAACTAAAACATCCATTAATTATTACATTATACCTATACTTGGCTTCGTTTCTTTCATCTTCATTTCTTGGGAATCGAAGCCAAACTTTCAAGCAACGTTGAATTAATAAACTGCCAACTGGTTTTACGCATCTGCTAACCATAGGTTGGCTTACACAAGCCAGTAAATTGTTGTCCACACTTCGTTGGTAACTTCCAACCGCAAAAAAATTTAAAGCAGTTAAAATCTGTAAATACACAATATTTATACCTACATTACCAAAATAATATAACAATTCTTACTCTTAAATGGCGCGGAGTTTTTGTTCTCCTATAGTCGTCGATCATATGTGGAGATAATGTATTTATTATGTACATGCATGCATCCTTGTTCAATCTGAAATTTGTAATAAATTCAACATCATTAATGCTGAAAGGATCATGCATATCTCGAATATGCCGTCGGAATAGTATATCAGCACCCTGAAGTCTATTTTTATTTTCTTCCAACTCTTCAACAACTTGTAGTTGTTCATATAAAAAAGCCATATTCTATGAAAATACATTTTCCTACGACCACTGTTAAAAATAGTATTTTTAACGGTTGCTTAGCAAGTTAAAAATAACAGTTTATAACACAGTAAATACTTTTAAAACGTTGCCATTGACAACGTGTTAAAAGTAAAAAACAAATTTACTTTTAACACGTCTTATGTTCAGTTGTTCATAACAAATACATCATGACCTGTCATAAATGTCATTCTAATGCTTAGTTTTTATTTACTAATAGGTACATAACTGTGGTCGTAGGAAAAATAGTGTATGATATTTGTGTTAAAAGTGATTTTATTTCGTTCGTGGGATTTGTTAAACTCGGCTTCGCCTCGTTTCAAACTTCCCCACTCACTCATAAAATGTCACTTTTAACACTTATATCATAAATAACTATTATATATAATCATATTATATTCTTGTTTTGTTATTATAATTATTATCCTACTATTACCGTTTTTTTTTACTAAGAACTAATATTATAAAATATAAATTATGTTAAAACTAAATTACACATACCAATATATTTAATAAATAATAATAAATAAAACATTACCTACCTTCCTATACTTACACTCAAAGCACCCACAAAAATTATCCAACACTACAATATAATCTTTTCACAAAATGTCACCACTCAAATTTCAAACAAAACCGCCAAGCGCGCAAACCAAACGTCAGTATAACACTAGTGAAATTAATATAACACTACCCTTCGCGCTAGTGAATCGTTTACAAAATGAGTAACGTAATATTCCCTGTTGCACTCAAAAACCGTTAGATGGTAGTCAGATTATAACAATTTTGAACGCGTATCACTAGTGTTATAAATTACAGAATAGGCACCCCGGTGTGTTAATTTGTAAACTAGAATATTTAGTATATTTTGTAATTTTGGCTTGTTGACATTGAATGCATTGCTTTGCTTTGAGAGAAATGTCTTTGTTCATGCCTGACCAAACAAATTTAGAGGGTATTAATTTAACCGTTGCCCGGATGCCTGAGTGAAAAATCAACTCAAGTCAAGTCAATACGTTTATTATCTTTTACATAGTTCTTACAATACATAATAATAAAAGCTGCTGTTTTAGGATTATTGATTATTGGAAATTTTATTTTTTATTTTTAGCTGGGTACAATGTGTTTTGTTGTTATTTATATTCTGTACATATATGGGACTTCTTCTAGAATGTTTTAGAGGACATCAGGGCGGGTCTGCTATATTCATGATGATCGAAACTGGGGGGTGTCAGAGTTTTCTTTTTGGTCTGCGTTGCGTTAATGGAGTTTTTCGTCTCATTACTTCCCATATGCTGTCAGCTCGCATAACTGTCCTCTGACCGTATCTGCCTTGAAGTCTGTGGATCCTAGATACAATGTTCTCTACACCTACAACATTACGGACAAGAAGGGAAGGGTGACATCAAGGAAGACTTGGATTTTACGAAGGAAGCATCGTTTAAATTGCATAATTGGTAGAGATAGTTTGTCCCTGACTCCGGCTATGTAACTGCTCTGTAATCGAATAAGGGCCTTACAAATGTTTTGTAAGTCAGCATTTGGACCTTTACACTGGCTCCTCGCATGCGACCTCGAATAGATGAGATTAATCCGCTACGCTTTCGCATTCGTTGTATGCAATTTGAGATGTCCTATCTCCAGTTTAGGGTTCTGGTCATTGTCAACCCGAGAAACGAAGCGCCGTTTTGGTAGGCAATTTTCTCACCGGATAGTGTGCTGGAATCAGCTCGCTTATTGGAGTGGCGAAATAATACCAGCTGGGTTTTCCTCGGGTTAACTTTTGTCCGCTATTTCCGCATCCACGATTCTAGGGCTGTCAGGTATTGCTGCAGGGGGTTCTGGCAGCGGCCCAGCAGACTGTGTCATCGGAAAAATTTTGAGTCTTTACCTGGTGATGTCGTGGAGCTGGCATGTCCGCGCTGAAGATAATGTACAGCAACGGGGATAAAATGCTGCCCTGTGGAACACCGGCTCGTATTTGGATTGGCACTGAATGTTCAGAGCCCACTCGGACTTGAGTTATCCTGTCCTTTAGGAAGCTAGCTACTAGGCGTACTAATTGGGTGGGCAAACCGAAGTTAATTTAATTTTGCAGGAATCCGTGGTACCAGACGGAAACGAATGCCCGCTCGATATCGAGAAAGGCTGTAGCTGTGTACTAGCCCTTGTTTAAGGAGATGCTTAAATATGTAGTTAATCTAAATAGGGCATCTTGTGTGCTTCTGCCTGGGCAAAATCCGAATTGATTTATTATATTATTGGCCTCGCAAAATTCCCTTATGCGTTTAGATATTATAGCTTCCAGAATCTTCCCCAGCGTGTTTAATAGGGAAATAGGTCTGTATGATTGTGGTAGAAGTAGGTTCTTATAGGGTTTTGGAATCATGCAGGCGTTGGTCTCTTTCCAAGCCTTTGGAAATAGTCCCAGGATAAGGTAGGCATTCAAAATAGCTACGAAGTGAGTGACCGCTGGGTAAGGTGCTTTATAATGGTGAAGTTGATGCCATCGCTTCCTGGGGCTAATCGGCCTCGTTTTTTAATTATGATATCTCCTTTTTCGGCTTCGTCTGTCGGCTGCACAATGTTCTCGAATGGTGTGACTTGGATTTGTAGGACCTTTTCTTCGACTTGTTTAAGAAAATTATTGTCAAAGGATGGATCCTGTGGGACGCTGTGTACATTTTGGAACTATTCTCTGAAGACTTCCGTATTGGCTTCTAGTGTTGTTATTATAGTGTTGTTTGCTCGTAAGTGATTTATTTTGGTATTCCTTTGGCCAGTGAGAGCTCTGAACCTAGCCCAAAACTTCGAACCGTCTCGAGGATCGAGCGATTTACAAGCATCACTCCAGATGCGCTCACAGTGTTGCGCAATTGCTCGCTTTACATTGCGTCGGTTCGATTCCATTGGGTTTTGACATTGGCATCCCTTGTGCGGACGAACCCTGATTTAATCGTCCCTGTCTCGCTTTAACTGAATTATCGGGCATGGCAGCGGCGGTCGGTTGTGGCGGATCGTCTTCTTCGGGATAGATTGGGCCACTGCTTATTGAATGACCAGGGTGAGTGTGGTCACTGCAGCATCAACTTCTCGCTCGTCCTGTGGATGGTCTGGAGTTGGAGGCAGATTGCTCTCAAAACAAGTTGTGAACTGATCCCAGTTGCCATTCGGAAAGTCTTAACACTGACGGAATCTGGCTTCGGGACGGTTGATTCTGTCTACGAAGTGAGTGAGAAATTGAATGAAAATGGTTAAATATTATTTCTTGAAATGGTTTTGGAATGTATGGTCTAATAATTCTTTGTCAACCAATTGGGCTTGTGCTATTTTTTTGTTGTCAATATTTAGAAGCTTGTAAATTGAATTTATGGACAGGGTTTTGTTTTCCAGAAATATAACGTATGTCACTTGTAAATTGAAGTATAAAGTCTGAATGTCGTGTTTCACGTGCGGCGTAATCGTTGTTGTGGGTTATTTTCAAAATGAATGTTAGTGGTTTGTGATCAGTAAGTAACAAAATTGTTTATATAGGAATAAAAACCATTTTATATATATATATATATATATATATATATATATATATATATATATACAGGGTGTTCATTTTTAAGTGGCTACCATTGCTATCTCGAACACTAGAAGAGATACGAAGTTGGTTAAATTAGCAAAGAATCTCTATTTCACATAGGTATTTCAAGGATATACTGATAAAAAAATTCAACCAGTGGTTCTCAAAATATGGATACCAACTTTTTTATTTTAAATAGAAACATATATTTTTTATTTGTGCATTCAATAGACCTCTTTATTCTGAATTCAACGATATAAAATTTTCATACCCTTACATAACAAAATTTTCAAAAAAAAATAATATTAAAGTTTTGAATTAATTTTTCTTAAATATGATATTAATTAGAGTGCCATGAATGAAAAAAGTGAATATATTTAAAAAAAGACTTTATTTTCAATTAAAATCATTAGTGTTTATAAAAACTGTTCAAAATTATCTCCATTTTTATTAATACATAATTGTATTCTCCATTCTAAATTTTTCCTAACTTTTTTCAATTTTCTTCTGTCAATACCTCTTAATGTTTCTTCAATACAATTTTTTAAATGCTGTACGTCGGGATGCACAGTGCGGTAAACTTGATCTTTTAAGTAACCCCACGCAAAAAAAATCCAATGGATTCAAATCGGGCGATCTAGCGGGCCATGCAATAGGGCCATTAGTACCAACCCATTGGTTTGGGAAAAATGTGTTTAAATATTCAGTTACTTGACGGCAATTATGAGCTGGGGCCCCATCCTGCTGGAAGTACACATTTTTTACTGTAGCCAGTGGTATATCATCCAGAATTTGTTCAAACATATTTCGCAAAAGGGCTAAATATCTATCGCCAGTTAAAGTTCCTTCATACATGTAAAAATAAACATTATTATGTAAAATCGCACACCATACATTTATACTAAATTTATTTTGAAAACATCTATCGCGAACTAAAACAGGATTTTCATCAATCCAGTAGTGATTATTTTTTAAGTTAAACATTCCATTATTGGAAAAATTTGCTTCATCACTCCATATTACAAATTTTAAAATATCAGGGCCTTCATTTATCAACAAATGACAAAATTCTAATCTTCTCTCTTGATCACCGGGTTGAAGATGCTGTACTCGGTGGAATTTATAAGGCTTGTACTTATGTTTCTTCAAGTATTTATGTACGGTTCCTACACTCAAATTGCATTCGTGTGCAGCCATTCTTATTGATGCCGTAGGATTTGTTGCAAAATACGCTAAGACATTAGTATCAGCATTTATATTTTCAAATTTTATACATCTTTTTTTAAATGTTTCTGTATTAGATCGTAATCGTCGTTCTAATTTTCTAAAAATTTTGTAGTTGGGAATATTCCTGTTAGGGTATTGTTTCCTGTACATGTTAACTGCAGCACGAGAATTCTTATGACACAAAATGTAAATTTCGAACATATCTACCTTTTCGTCATGTGTGAATTGATCCATTTTTAGGTATTGACATGATATGAAAAACAATTTCTCATTTGACAGAAGTATCAATAAACAAAATATTCACTTTTTTCATTCATGGCATTCTAATTAATATCATATTATTTAAGGAGAAGTAATTCAAAAGTTTATTAATTTTTTTTCAAAAATTTTGTTATGTAAGGGTATAAAAATTTTGTATCGTTGGATTCAGAATAAAGAGCTCTATTGAATGCACAAATAAAAAATATATGTTTCTATTTAAAATAAAAAAGTTGGTATCCATATTTTGAGAACCACTGGTTAAATTTCTTTTTTTAGTATATCTTTGAAATACCTATGTGAAATAGAGATTCTTTGCTAATTTAACCAACTTCGTATCTCTTCTAGTGTTCGAGATAGCAATGGTAGCCACTTAAAAATGAACACCCTGTGTATATATATATATATATATATATATATATATATATGTATATGTATATGTATATATATATATATATATATATATATATATATATATGTATATATACATGTTTATTCTTCTTATATAAATAAAGAGATTAATATTACAATTATAAATTAAATGCAATTTCATTTCGTTTGACTGCCGCATTTTTTTCTGGTTGAGATGTATTTGGCAGACTATAATTAACATCTTTGTTCGGTATTGGTTCGAAGTCGTCAAATTCTATATTATATTATTTATAAGGTAAAAGTTATGTAAAACACTACAAACTGTAATAATTTTGATAGCTCTTTCAACTGAGTATATATATTTACGAATTGTTAGACTCGCCACCTTCCTTTCAGTAAGCCAAATGTGTTTTCAATTTTTACTCTTGTCTTACTCAGAATGGTGTTGTATCTTCGCTGAGAGGCATTTAAACGTCCATTATCACTAAAAAAATAAAATTAATATATCATATATTTATTTATATAGAAATATTTGGAACGTTAACAGAAAAACCAAGATTCTACCATTTTACAAACAGACCTACAAGTAGTCATTTAAATACTTAAAAATGAAATAGCATTACAGAGTTATTTTAAATTGGTTTAGAGTAAGTGAAAACATTTAGAAGAATTGAAAATGCCTTTATATAATATTTATATATTATTTAATTATTTTACCGATAAGGTGTCATTAACCATGGTTTTAAGGGATATGCTGAGTCTCCCAGTAAATGGTACTTTTCTTCAAAAAATATTTCATACATCCTTCACCCTCAATATTTCTTCCTATTGCTGACTCTTTTAAAATCTGAAAATCATAAAACAAACAAAAATATTTACTCTTGCATTATGTATAGATCCTGGCCACCCGACGGATATGTTCGTAAATACTCTATTTGGTGCACATATTCCTTGCAAAGTAATAAAATGATCGAAACGTCTATCTTGATAGTTGTCATGTCGATCTACAGGTATCTTGCATTCAATATGACAACCATCTAAAGCTCCGATAACACCATTAAATTTAGCCCTTTTCGCAAATTCTTCCGATATATATCGAGCTTTTTGTTTTGTTGGCCAACATATGAATTTTGGTAGCAATTTTAGAAAACAATCAATAACGTGATGTATAATTGTATGTGCGGTAGATGTGCTAACATTAAATCGATCAGCAATCAAAATTAATGTTTCCTTTTTTGCTAAATACCACACCGTTATCATCACACATTTCTTATGTGGTATAATAGGTAACCCACCAGAGTGTTCGGATATAAAATTGTCGTATAATGGTATAATCAATTTCGTTAATATTTCCATTGTATTTGGAGTCATTCTAAATAGATTAAAAAAACAGTTTCTAAATATTTCCTCTGTAATGCTTCATTCTCTCAGAATGGATAGCATAAAATGAGGAAGTTTAGCGTGGTTGAAATTACATGTGAAATATCTTTTAGACATAAGTATATGAATAATTATAACTTAAAATGTAATTGAAAGTTTAAATTATGCTACCAATTATTTATAATTAATGATTTATCTTCGAGCCACTCTGACGTCACACGTGAGTTATGCGCTTGCGCAGAAGGGATGGTGAAACCTGACTTTTTGAACGTAGGTTGTATTTTGAGGCAATACACCACATGCTTCTCTGTTGCCATGGGAACCCAACGCGCGCTGGTTAAGGTAGACGATACGTTCTCCGCGAGCCAAACTGACGTCATTTTTGTATAAAATTTTATTTTTTGAGAAATCTAGGCATCTTTGGGTGAAATAAAATGTAGAATATTACTTTTGAGGGCAATCTTGATAAAATAAAAAAAATACGCTAAATCCCATTGTCTGAGAGGACTTGAAATTTGCAATTTCAAAAACTTATGTCTGAACAAAACATTGGTATGAAGAGTGCCGCCAAATGTTGCAATTTTTCTTTTACGTGACTCCATGCTGCCACTTCACACAAACAATTTGAGGTTAATGTATAAAGTGAGGGAACGCGAACAGCAAGAGCATACCGGACATATTTTATTTGTCCACTTACCGTTACGTCATAAGAGTGACCTACAACGTACCACAACCAAATCAAAGCTTACCGACCGCCACTTACCGATCGGTGAATAAAAATCGCCTCTTATGTATAAAGTCAATTATACAATATTTGTATATTATTGTGGCTTTTAAAAACTGTTTTTCCTAATATACAGTTGATACAATTCTATGCTAACATTCTGTTATAAATTCAAAACCACTTACCATATTGCGTTCTACATATTTCTTATTGTCTATGTACTTTGATGTCCTAATTTTTTATGTCATATATTCTTCGATGAGGTATAACTTAGAGATATGGCACACTCCTATAGCTACGTACTACTGAGCAAGCAAAACATGTATGGTCGAGAATCGCCTAACGCCAGCTGAGTAGTGCACACTTACAGTTATACGAACGAAATATTGGTCATAGTGTTAGTCACCTATCCTCATTATTTGTTTGGTTGAGTTTTCCATATAACTACTCCACTGGTCCACTGTTCTCACACTGCTGGCTGCAAGCGATTTTAAACCTTAGATCTTTCGACAATATACAGTTACTACGTAAGTATTTTCGATTGTGGTTTTCCTTTTATATAATCCATTTGTTCTTGTTCCACTAATCCATATTGATCCATCTTTTTGTAAAATCTTGCATATCTCATTCTGAAATAATACATCTAATTCTGGTTTCTCAAATTGACTTACTGAAATTAGATTCTCTGCAATCTTGATTTAATAACTTTATACGTACAGTTCCTTTGCTGTGTATTTTCATAGATCTTCCATATGGTTCGGTATTTTCAAAAAGAGCCTACCGTGAAGCTACTGTAGATCGACTGGCGCCCTATTATTTGTAATTCAATTATTTTTCTTTGATCCACCCCTATCTCCACTGTTTAAAAGCTGGCGGTCGCATTCCTGGTCAACTTGGATGCGTTATCTCTACAGGTCACACAATCGGTTTGTGCACGTAGCAGTATATTCTTTTTTATTGTAAGTTATGTGAGAGGTTGCACCAGAAACTATAAACTATTTTTCTGATTGACCATATATGTTCTTTCTTCTACGTGTAAAGCATAACTTTAGTACCTTCTTTTGTAGATTTTGTTTTTATTGTTATGTACGTTCTTTCTTGTCTGTCTTTTTTTTCATCTTGTTACAGTTTCTCGTGTTATTTTCTTATAATTTATTGACTCTTCCGAATCTATTTTCTGTTCTTTGATATCTACTTTCTGCATCATTCTTGAGACTTGGATGCGTTATCTCTACAGGTCACACAATCGGTTTGTGCACGTAGCAGTATATTCTTTTTTATTGTAAGTTATGTGAGAGGTTGCACCAGAAACTATAAACTATTTTTCTGATTGATCATATATGTTCTTTCTTCTACGTGTAAAGCATAACTTTAGTACCTTCTTTTGTAGATTTTGTTTTTGTTGTTATGTACGTTCTTTCTTGTCTGTCTTTTTTTTCATCTTGTTACAGTTTCTCGTGTTATTTTCTTCTAATTTATTGACTCTTCCGAATCTATTTTCTGTTCTTTGATATCTACTTTCTGCATCATTCTTGAGACCCTTATGATAATAGCAGTTTCTGGCGTAACGATTTTTTCCCACATACGTAATATCCTTTCATATTTCATTAAACATGCTGAATCCATCTTTTCTGTTATTTCCATTAATTTGATTCATCTTCTTGCGCTTTTCATCCTGAAGTAAATGACTCATTGGTTAAATTTTCTAGTCCACTAGCTATCATTTGTTATCTTATTGTTTTATATGCGTTTTTTCATTTGAATTTTAGCTTCGCACTGTTCAAGCTGGTCTCTCATGTACTGTCATCTGGATAAATATTTTCTAATGTTTCTTGTTTTTTTTTTTGTAATTGTACTAAACGTAAGACTCAAATCCACCCTTCTTGATGGCCTCTCAGAACTTGTGCTTGTATTGAATCTAAAGTACTTACTAAAATAGACACGGTAATTGCACTATAGCACGTTGTTTTCTGTCATCTGCTGTTGCAGTGTTCGTTAGCTTCTTCGGTCTTTCATTCCCAATTGCTGTACATGTTTTTTTCTTTTAACAGTATTTTTGTCTGATTACCCAATATTTGATAATTGGATGCATTTAATATCGCGATTGTTGGTAAACTTTCCATTTTGTATATTTCTTTTGTTCTCTTCTCGTGATTTAATTTATTTCATTTACTTACCTTTTTGCCTACTCGCAATGTATATAGGAAGAACCTGGGCCCATAATCTGTTATAACTGAATAAATCACAAACTACTGTTTTTAGAATATGAAAGAAATATTTCATTTTCACATTTACTATATAATCTTAATAAGTCGAAAACCAGCTAATATATTTTTTCTTTTTTTTTTTAAACATCAAACATACAAGTTAACACTACCCGGTCCCACGCTTTTGTGCTGACACTACAGTCTGTGTTGCACACGAACCTGGAAAACATCAGGCGACCACCAAGTCGCGACGCATCTCAGGTGTCATCCACCAAGATGAAAAAACTTATAATATTCAGTCTTAGCTGGAATCCTTTACTGTAAATATTGTATAAAACTTATGTATTGTAATTCCTAATTCGTTTGTACTTATTAAAATAAATTTTTTTATTGAACAAATAAATTTGTTCTTTAACTGGCGCAGTCGGTAGGATCCTCAGCGAAATACAAAAATCGATTTCGTTCGTTTCAACGATTAACTGAGGATTCGAAATCAAGAAGATTGTCCGGTCGCGTCGTGCATCAGCTACGAAGACATCGGGGCCGAGGGAACATCGAACCCCAGATCTTCAAGGGACACGCATCGCCCATCCAGCCGTTGCAACTGACCAGAGTGACACGCCGAGCGAATATCGTCGATCACAGACCAATGGACATCGTCTTACTCCTGTAAGTACCTATGTCAATTAGAGAATTTACTAGTGATACAGAATTAAGTAATACAGATACAGAATCGGATTCTGGTGACTCACTAACTGCTTACAATAACCCTATTAACAATTTAGAATTAGAAAATTCCCTTATAACACCAATTAATAATCTCACAATGGTTCTACCACCACCAATAAAGAAAGAATATCTGGACATGATCCCAGAATTCAGTGGCGATAGAAGACACCTACCGCGATTCTTAGAAATTTGCGAAAAATTAGTAAAGAAATTTTATAATACAATAGATGAAACAGATTTTCAAAATGAGTATTTAATGGCAACTATCTTAAGCAAAATTAAAGGAGAAGCCGCTAACAATTTAGCAACATCCACCATATCAACATGGGACGATGTAAAGAAAGCATTGTTGAACTCGTTCCAAGACAAACGAGATTGTTTCACGTTAACAATAGAAATGACGGAATTAAAACAAACTAATGAATCACCGTTTGATTTCTATACAAAAATTCAAGATTTATTACAACTACAAATTTCTTACATCAATAATAACAAACCTACTCATGCCCCAGTTCTTAACGAATATTTCCGCGAGTACGCATTGAGAGTATTCCTTAAAGGTTTAAGAGAACCCTTAGGTACATTAATGAGAACCAAAGACCCTAAAGATCTTAATCAAGCACTTAGTATGCTAACAAACGATTTTAATATGGAATCATCTACACGCGGACACCACTATAAACAGACACACCACCCACAAAAACCTAAACAACCACAACCACCTCCTAAATTCACACCCCAGAAAAATACACAGCCATTAACTTATAATTACAAACCCAGTTTTAATCATCCAAAACCTTTTACTAATAATCCACAATACAATTCCAATAATCAAACTAACGTATTTAAACCCAATAACAACCAAAGGTTCCCCAAACCGACGCCTATGAGCATCAGCACAAGGCAGTCCTCACTTCCTAGAGCAGGTCCCTCGTATAACACACAATATCGTCCTGTACAACAAACACAAAGACCAAATTTCATGGCTGAAGAATTGTATAATACGGAAACAAACGATGTTGTTACAAATGACCAAAATTATGACGAAAATTATCCAAATTGTGATGAAAATTATTATCAAAATTATGAATGCGAAGAAAACCAAAATTTCGATAATACTGACTTTGAACAAAATTATGACCCAGATTCTTTTTTATCGAAAGTAGCCTCGGAAGAACAGTCGAACTCTTAAATTTAAACAATTCTAATACACAAAGCGAATTACCATTCATTATACTCCCCGAGCATAACTTAAAAGCCTTAATTGACACCGGCAGCACAAGATCTTTCATTAAACCTGAAATAGCATACAAATATTTTGGCAATAAAATTATAAATGATCACTTTAAAGTCACAACAGCTCACGGCACATCAATTGAAAATTTTAGTGTATATTTACCACCTTCCAAATTATTCAAAAATCCAAATTTAACATTAAAATACCATCTCTTTGATTTTCACAATAAATTTGACATTTTAATTGGTCTTGATAATTTAAAATTAATAGAAGGAATAATAGACCTAACAAGAGACAAAATTATAACACCCACACAAGAAATAAACATACACTACCATAAAATTTTACCTATCAAAAAACATGTTAGCATACCATCAAAATCTGAAAAAATCACGAAACTTTACATTCATAACATAGAAAACGGAGAAGTCCTTATCCCAGAATTAATTGTGAATAATCTAATCATACCAGCAGGTATCGCGAAAGTTGAGAATCATGAAACAGTATACCCTGTTATCAACGCAGATAACAATGAGCACGTGTTTTCGCCTGAATTTGAAATTATCGCACAGCCTCTTGAAAACTTTGAATTAAATAATCTAAATTTTAATATTCCAAATTCAAACAAAAATGATATTGCCGAAATTAGAACCAATCACATGAATTCTGAAGAAAAACGCGAAATAACTAAATTATTAAAAGAATATTCAAATTTATTTCACACTGCTGACAAACCTCTTAGTTTCACAAACAATATTAAACATATTATTAGGACAAAAGACGAAATTCCCAATTACACTAAAACTTATCGCTACCCTGAAATCCATCGTAAAGAAGTAGAAAAACAAATACAAGAAATGCTAAATCAGAACATCATAAGACACTCGCATTCCCCGTGGTCATCCCCAGTATGGGTTGTACCAAAGAAAATTGACGCATCAGGGAAACGTAAATGGCGCATAGTTATAGACTATCGCAAATTAAACGACAAGACGATAAGTGACAAATATCCTATCCCTAATATTAACACCCTCCTGGACAAATTAGGCAGATGCCAATATTTTACCACCCTTGACCTCGCATCCGGCTTCCATCAAATTGAGATGCATCCTGATGATATTGAGAAAACAGCTTTTTCGACAGAAAATGGACATTTCGAATTTTTACGAATGCCTTTTGGGTTGAAAAACGCGCCTGCTACATTCCAGCGCGTTATGGACAATGTCCTACGCGGCCTAGTGAATAAAATTTGCCTCGTCTATTTAGACGACGTTATAATTTTCAGCACTAGTCTTCAAGAGCATTTACACAGTTTAAGAGCTGTATTCGAAAGATTAAAAAGCGCCAACCTCAAAATTCAGCTTGATAAATCGGAATTTTGCAGAAAAGAAGTATCATATTTAGGACACGTCGTAACACCCGACGGGGTTAAACCAAACCCAGACAAAATTAAAGCTATAAAAAATTATCCGATACCCAAAAATACTAAAGAAATTAAAGCTTTTCTCGGACTTCTTGGCTACTACCGAAAATTTATTAAAAATTTTGCAGATATCACTAAACCATTTACTAAGAAACTAAAGAAAGGTGCACAAATTAACTAAAAAAGATCCAGAATACATCAGCTGTTTTAATGCATGCAAAGACCTCCTCACGAATGATCCTATCCTACAGTATCCTGACTTTGAAAAGACATTTAATTTGACTACCGACGCTAGTAATTTTGCAATAGGTGCCGTTCTTTCACAAGGCCCTATAGGTTCAGATTTACCCATAGCATATGCCAGTCGTACGCTGAACGAAACAGAGCAAAAATATGCTGCTATCGAGAAAGAATTTTTAGCGATAGTTTGGGCAGTCAAATATTTTCGACCATACCTTTTTGGCAGAACTTTTAACATCATAACAGATCACAAACCCCTAGAATGGATTGCAAATTTAAAAGAACCGAACATGAAATTAATTCGATGGCGTTTACAGCTAGAAGAATATGATTATAACATTAAGTATAAAAAGGGATCTTTAAATAAAAATGCCGACGCTTTATCGCGAATTGAACTGAACACAAATACAGTTGATACAGAATTTCAACCATTTTTCGACTATATGAAAAATTTTAATGAACAGCTACAACAAAACCGCGAATCAAATTCAATGATAGCCGAACCAGATGACTCACCCGACTCAGACTCTTACGAAACTACACATTCCAACCCTGAGAACCCGATTATAGGAATTCCTATTTCCGAATCTCCTATCAATACTGGCAAAAACCAAATCATTATATCCGAAGTCCCGCACTCTCCTTCAAACCCAAAAATATCAAAATTGCATGGTGATAAAATGAGAATTCATTTACAAATTTCAAAAAATAACTTTAGTGAAGACATTACAAATTTTGTTAAAACCTACATTGTACCAAAAGTCAAATATTATTTATATTTTGAAAACCCTATATATGAAAAATTTAGTAAAGTTTTGCAAACAAATTTTAAACACTCACAGATAAACTTTGTAAAATGTAATACGAAACTCGTAGACGTAGAAAAAGAGGATGACGTCATTGAAAAGATAAGGAATTATCACGAAGGTAAAACTAACCATCGTGGCATTCATGAAGTTCACAATCAAATTAAAAGAATTTATTATTGGCCAAACCAAATTAAAACAATCACCGATTATATCAACCAATGCGAAATCTGTCTTGCCTCCAAATACGACCGTAATCCATTGAATCCCAAGTACAATATAACTCCCACACCAACAAAACCTTTCGATACCCTTCATATTGATACAATTAGTTTAGAGAACTCGAAATTTTTAACGATTATAGATTCCTTCTCAAAATATGCTCAAGCATATAAATTAAATTCGAACACCGGAATAGAAATTAGTAACAAATTAATACAATACTTCTCTCATCACGGCACACCCAGGCAAATAGTTTCTGATAATGGTCTCGAATTCAAAAACAATGTTGTTCAAGAATTATTAGCTCTACACCGAATTGAAATTCATTTCACAAGTTCCCAACATCCAGATTCAAATGGCTTAATTGAACGATTTCATTCGACACTTGTCGAACACATTCGTTTATTCAATTTACAAGATAATTTTAAAAGAGAACCCATTGAAATTAAAGTATGTTACGCGATTTTGGCTTATAATAATACCACATTCTCCTTTTCAAAAATTAAACCTTTGGAAATTGTTACCGGACATTTGGACACAAATTCGCCTTTAGATATTGAAATAGAAAATAAAATAACTCAAGATTATGTTTAAAAACACAAAGAGAAAAACAAACAAACTTACAAAATTATTAACGAACGTTTGCAATCAGGAAAACAAGAATATATCACAAAATTAAACGAATCCCGCGATAAATTACCGCAAATTCCAGAAACAGTTTTCGTACACAATAAACAAAAAGTGAATAAAACTAAACAAGTCAAATATAAGAAAGAAAAAATTAAAAGCATAGATGAAAATTTGAAAACCGCGAAAATAGAAAAAGACGGCAAAGACAAGAAACAAGCTAAAATTCATTTGGCAAATATTAAAAGACCCAGGAAAATAACAAAAAATTCCAATATTCCAGATCCATCCTGTTCCCATACACCCACGGACTAAACCTGATGGACATAACGCATAACCCTGGATTGCTGACTCTTAACCTAGGACAAGCTAAACTACAAAAGTCCACGCACACATTTTTACATTACTACGACTTGTTATCATTATTCAACCATTACGATGATTTGAATATTCAATATTCCAATTTAAAGAAAACCCTGACTAATGAAACATCACAAGAGTTCATTAACAACGATAAAATTATCAATTGTATACAAAATTCAATAGACAATAAAATTGATCATCTATCAATAAATTCAGAAAAAGCAACACATAGACAAAAAAGAGGATTAATAAACGGGCTTGGTTCAATTCTCAAAACAATTACTGGAAATCTCGATGCCGAAGACGAAAAACGTTATGATGAAATTTTAAAACATTTAGAGACCAACCAACAAAATTTAAATAAACAAATTAAACAACAATATTCAATTACTTCTAAACTCACAGAACAGTTCAACAGTACTTTAATAACTATTAAAGAAAACGAAAACATTCTGAAGTCAAAAGTTGAAAAACTAATGCAAATTGTTACTGGCAGATCTTTTCACGAAAATTCATTTTTATTTATCCTTGACATTTACAATCAGTTCGAGATACTCTATACGATGATCTTAAATAGTCTACAAGACATTGAAGACTCTTTAACATTTTGTAATTTGCATGTTTTACACCCAAGCATTATTCAAAAACAAGACCTTTTAACAGAACTAAACAAAATTCACAAACATTATAACAATGAACTACCTTTTGAACCTATTCCAACAAACATACCAAAATTTGAAAAATTAATTACAGTTAATTGTAAATTAGAAGCAAACAGAATTGTTTATTTCATAGAAATTCCGCTCAATTATGAAACTAACTTTGAATTACTCCATCTTATTCCCATCCCAACGAAGCACCAAAACGATTTCGTAACTGTTATTCCAGATAAAAATTATTTTTTAAAATCAATAGATGGTACTGTTATATCTCTTAATGACGTATGTACTAAAGGAGATAAGTATCAATGTCCAAATAAGGTCAATCGACTTGACGACAATTCCTGTGAGAAGAACATCATCGCGAAGAACAATGCGGAAAACTGCCAATACATTAAAATCAACATCAAAAAGAACCATGTTGAAATCTTAGAAGAAATAAATCAAATATTAGTAATTTTTCCAAAATCTGAAAAAATTATTCTGTCTTGCAACAAAAGTGAAGAAATTAGAAATTTACAAGGCATTTTTTTAATAAATAAATTGTAAATTTAAATTTAGAAACGAAATTTTAACACTTACACAAAAATCATTTGGGAAACCAATCATCTTTAACGACTTCAATATTCAACTCAACGAGACGCAAAAATCCAAATTCACCATCAATCTGAACAACATTCAAGAACTACAACTGCCAATCAACAAACTAGAAGACATCGACTCCGGAATCATCGCCAATAACATCCCAACAACAAATTATTCGATAATTATTCTATATTGTCTTGTTCTAATAATCGCATTCAGTATAATTGCAGCCCACATTATCAAAAAATTTGTGAACTCAAAATCAGGGCCACCCCAAGACATCGAATCTAGGCCTTCACCAAGCCAGTCCATCCGACTTCCCGATGAAGCCCAAATCTTAGGGGGGAGGAGTTAACACTACCCGGTCCCACGCTTTTGTGCTGACACTACAGTCTGTGTTGCACACGAACCTGGAAAACATCAGGCGACCACCAAGTCGCGACGCATCTCAGGTGTCATCCACCAAGATGAAAATACTTATAATATTCAGTCTTAGCTGGAATCCTTTACTGTAAACATTGTATAAAACTTATCTATTGTAATTCCTAATTCGTTTGTACTTATAAAAATAAATTTTTTTATTGAACAAATAAATTTGTTCTTTAACTTACATCTACATATTTAACGTTTGGCAGGGCATATTTTTCAATGAATGATAATTCTTCCCTATTATTCGTATCAGTAATTTGAACAGTAATTCTTTGTTTTTTATTATTAAATAACTTTTTTATCTTTATTTCTATTTACTTTTTGAATATAATATGATTGCCTCCAATATTTACTGCACAATGTAAAATGCATATCCCATTGACTGGATTTTCTTTAGTATAATAATAATTTAATAATAAATTAAAATAATGTTAATTGTGAAAGGCTTAGTCTGTAAAAGAGAGTAGTATATATATTTTTTTTTTGATACAAAATACTATTAAAAGACGATAGTTTTGTTTACAACATAATGTAAATATTCAGGGCAAATGCTCTTTACTGAAGTGCTAAGATCGTGAAGTTGTATTTGTCGTACATCTTAGGTTTGGTTAGAGACTTGAACAGCTGGCTGTAGTAGTTCTTTTTATTTGGATTATGTAGACGTTCCTGCAGGAAGGCAGATCTCGGAGCAGTATACAATGGGCATATTACGAATAAATGGTATAAATTATCAGGCTGAAAGCATTTAAGTATTGAAAAAATGTTGTCAATAACATATTTAATTAACGATCCATTAACATTTAATTGGGCAGTATTTATTGTCGATGACATTGTAATTTGGCTGATAATGTTTACTACGTTAAAATTTACTTCAGCTGATAAATAAAGTAAGTCGGCTTCGAGCGTTGTGATGTTCTTGTACATGGCACTGTACGATAAGTTAATAATTTTGGCTTGGTCTTCCTTTTCCAGTATATTTGCAGTGATATCGAGAAGTTCTGTTGAAACAGTTCAGAAAATATTAAACTAGTTATTTAGTTGTACCAGCTTATAGTAACATATCATTGGATATCTTGTGGAATTCATTAGTAGCAATTTTTGCAATAGTTCACCGCTAAATTAAGTAACGTAATTTCTAGTTTGGGTTAGTTTATTTTTTTCTCACTATATAATTTGGTGTGTATCTTGACCAATTAAAAATATTTTTAAAGACCCCTACTTGAACTTTTTCCAGTTTATTGATGTATTGCAGGCTGTAAACTTCACCTGCATACAGTAGAGTAGGAAAAACTACTGTTTGTATAGGTAAACATTGGCCTCCTATGATGTCATTTTAGTTTTATGCATGAGAGTTTTGACACTTCCTGCTGTGGTTCTATCTTTGCTTATTATGTTGTCTTTCATTTTTCTGAATGCGCCTAAGCATTTCAATAAGACACACAGATACATGTATTCTGTTGTGCTTTGATTTTGACAGTGGAAGTTAGTGTTTAGTCAACAAGGTCTTCCCTTATAGAACTTCAATACTTTTTTTGTAGTATTGCTATATCATCTGCTTACAGTAACATCAAGATGTCTATGAAATGATAAAATGCCTTCTATTCCTTCACTTCGGAATAATTCTCAATATCCGCAATATACGGGTGGAATCGAAAGATGAGCACATAGTTTTACTGGGAAGTTATTATAGATGCAAAAATAGACTAAATAACAGATGTGGGAGACCAAGGAGGCCATTTAATTATAGAATAAAATATTTTTTATACCAGTGGTTCTTAAGTTAAGCACAAAGTTATTTTTTTTAATGAAGCGTATTTTTTCAGAATTCAACCATGTAATAGTTTATATCATTACATAATAAAAATATTGAAAAAATTGCAATAGAAATTTAAATAACTTTTTAATTTTAAAATTATTTTATAGTAGGCTACGGATAAAAACAATAACAAAATCTAGCGGCTGTAAGTAATACTGTTGTTCTAATTTTAATTTTAATATTATCCAAGCAGTGGATGTTGGTCCAAATCAGATCTGTAATTCTTTGACTTGGCTTACTAACATAGGTTAGCTGAGCTGCGGTATTATTTTGTGATTTCTCTACTAGGATTTTTTTTTAACTTTATTTATTACATCTCCCTATGCAATGGAAATAGCTGATCGCTGGGATATATTTCATTTCCTTGCATATGAGAGCACGTGCCACGACCTGACGTCCCCACATGGCTGTACAAATAAAGGTTGTTACTGTTTATTGTTTTAGGAAGATTTTCCTAGCCTAGATGGCTTTATTTATTTATTCAAACCACTCAACAGGACAAAAGTCCCAATTACAGAGGGTTACATATAATACATAAAACAGAAAACTGTACCAGAGTAGACAAATTATGTAAACTCATTATAAGTACATACATAAACGAATATACACATACATACATTAACTTTTTTGAAAATATATACAAAGAGAAAAAAATAGCTTAATCTATAGTAGTTAGAAAATTACTTATTTTTGTTTTGAATTTACTAAGTGTGTCATGAAAAATGTCAATGTTGATACTATTGCAAATTATATTATAATAATTACATATGCGTCTTATGGGGGATTTTAATTCATAATTAACTATAACCATACTAACAATAAATAAGATTTTCCTTCTAGGATTACTAGAGTAAGGCATGTGAAATCGAATGAGAGATTTGACATGTGAATCAACAATTTGATTATTTATTACTAAGTAAGAAATTTGAATGTGAAATGTGATCAGTTATATCATTAATGAATAAGTTAAATAGAAGCGGACCGAGATTACTTCCTTGGGGGGACTCCAGATGAGGGGATGAATGATAGTGACTTGTAATTATTGTAAGACACATGAAGGTTACGATTAGATAAATAAGAGAAGATAAATGCACAAAAGTCAGGTGAGAAATGAAAGTTGCAGATAAGTTTGTGAACCAGATCATAGTGATCAACTTTATCAAAGGCCATTGCAAAATCCGTATAAATAACATCAACTTGGGCATTACTACGTAACGAATTTATGGTTAATTCTGTAAAGGTAATCAGATTAGTGTTTGTGGATCTTCCTGGTAGGAACCCATACTGTTTGTCAGAGATGTTTGGACTGACTGCAGTGTAAATATATTTGTATAATATTTTTTCAAATATTTTTGAAATATTTGATAAAATTGCAATGGGACGATAATTTTTTATATTGTTTGTATCACCGGATTTAAAAATAGGTGTGATGAAGGTAGTTTTTAGTGTAGACGGAAAAGTGTTAATTGAAAGAGAAAGGTTAAAGAGGATATATAATGGTTTAACAAAGGATTCACAACAACCTTTAAGAACATAGGCAGGAAGAGAATCAAGGCCCGGAGTACGAGAAGATTTTAATTTTAAAGTTCAGTATATCATTTTCAGTTATAGTTTTAACTGAGACAAGTTCTATAGAAGTGAGAGACACATTAGGGTGTTGTGTGGAAGGAGCAGAAATAGAGTAGACAGATGCAAAATAGTCAGCGAAACCTTGTACAATTGAAGAAGTAGAATTGAAAATTTCGTAGTTGTGATACATTGTGCCCGGAAGACAAGTATTCTTCATCATAGTGTTTAAATAATTCCAAATCTCTTTAGGCTCATTGCAGATATTGTTTTCAATATTTTTTATATAAATTGAATGTGCTAATTTTATATCTTTCTTTATTTTCTGCCTGAGTTGTTTATACGCATCAAAGAAATGTGCATTGCTGGTTTTTTTAAATAATTTGTGATATCTATTTTTATTTTTGATATCTTTAATAACATCCTTAGTGAACCAAGGGGGGTAAGGAGATGTTTTCCTAATAGTTTGAGGAATGCATTTATTAAAAATTGAGTATAATATATTGTAGAACTCAGTAAACGCTTCATTTACATCACTAAATGAATTCAATGCATGCCAGTTAGTTGATCTCAATAAATTATATAACATTTCTAAATTTGCAGCTCGGAAATTGAAAGAGGGTGTAGAGTTAATTGATGAATTTTGAAATGTGGCAGGAAAATTAAGGTCAATGTTAAGGGTGGGATAATAAGCATCTTTAAGAACAAAGGGACAAGGATCACGAACAACACTGCAATCTATATTGGAAACTACTACAGCAAGGAGTCTATTATCATTGTTATGTATGAAATTAAATTGGAAAGCAGCAATAAATGAATGAAAGTTTAAAAAAGATGATATAATATTATTAGTATATGAAAGGGCATAATGTTCAGATAATTTAGAAATGTTGAGATCACCTACTATAATGAAATCAGTATTTAAGATATTAGGAATCAATTCAATGCATTCATAAATATAATTAAGTTGATCGATAGTAACTGGGGGTGGACAGTAGAGTGCAATAATATACATGAATTTATTTAAAGACATATGAACACGAACACAGACAATATCTGCTAATGAGGAAGGGTCAAGTGATACGGAAACTGATGAAACTTTACAATCTGATTATGCAATTTTATATGCTCTCTTATAGGTATTTTACATTTAATTGTTACAGGTTTTTATTTAGTACAGAATTTTTACATTATTAATATTTGAAGGAAAAATTTAACAAAAACCTTCTCCAAAAATATGACCTTAAACCTAACTTATCCTTTAAAATCTATAACGTAAATGAGTGACGTTTTCATTTATTTATTTTCTAAGGATGATTATGTTTAACTATGGATTATTTCTGGTCGCGTATATTAAAAATTGGTAGTGACTGATAGGGTAATGGATGTTTGATTATGAATGAAGTGTTATGATATCTATTTAGGGTAATGTTTTTGGTAAGAGGATTGTGTGTTTGGAAGTGATATGTAGAATTTTTGTGATATTTTTTGGATGTAGTCATAAATGAGTGGAAGCTGTGTTTCTTTGTGAAGATCTACGATTCTAGTGTATCTGTCTTCGCCAAGTATTAGACGCATACATCGGTTCTGAAATAGTTGTAAGGGCAAGAGAGCGGTTTTGGATGCGGAGCACCACCAAGCTGGTGCTGCATATGAGAGAATTGGTCTGATAATTGTGTAGATGAGGCGTTTATTTCCTGATGACATATGACTATTACGATTCATGTTTCTGTATTGAGTGTTTAATATGTTTAAGGTGGAAAAGTCTGGGCTCAAGGGTATATTCAAGGTATTTTACTAAAGGTGGTGGTGTTATGCAACGTTCATGAAGTTTAAGGAGAGTATAATTATTAGTGTGGGTTCTCTTTCTTGTGAAAGTGATCGTTTCTGTTTTTTGCTGGTTTAGATTAATTTTCCACTTAGCCCAGTATGGGGTGAGAATATTGAGGTGTATTTGCAGCTGTTTATTGGCATAGAGTGTAGTGTTATCTGCATACAGCGTTGATTGAGTAATTTGGGAACGTAGAGTATGAACAACACAGGACCGAGACAACTTCCTTGGGGTACGCCGGCTAGGATAGGGTTTTGAGGGTAAAATACACGTGTTTATTTTTACATTAAATTGTCGGTTAGTTAAGTAGGAGTTTGTTAGTTACCATTCTATATTTTATTGAGCAGTGTATGTAGCATTTCGAACCCTTTATCTCCTAATATTTGATTAGCTTGGGTTTAATTTCATCATATCCTGCAGCTTTTCCTAGCTTTATTCTATTTAACGCTTCACTTACTACGTCTACGTTTATCTCTTCGTCTTCATTTTCTCCAATTTCGTGTCCTATTTGTGTATTAGCAGTCTCGATTATTTTAGCTTCCAATAGTTCATCAAAATTTACCTTCTATCTATTCATTATATCAATTTCATTGATGATGATATTTCCTTTTTTTATCTTTTATTTGTTTCTTTTTTCTTTATATCTTTGGCTACGTTAAAAAAAACTTTCTGTTCTCTTTTAAATTTTCTGGTAATAGGAAGGAAATGGATGAGAAATAATAAAACTTGTGGAATTCAGTCAATATATTTGAAAAAAGCTACGTCTCCTACCGGTTTCAACCCCACGTGGGTCTTCTTCAGGGACTAGAGGATACAATATATTTTACATATTATACAATATGGTTACATGAAAATTTTTAACTTACGTGTAGGTCAACTTATTTAGTTTGTACATTAAAATGTGATTTTAATATAGAGAAACGGCACATGAATACAGTCAAATAATTAAATAAATAAATAAATAAATAAATACGTCAAAATACATATGTATGTTTTTTAGATAAACTATACATTGGTCAAAAACATTTAAAAATTGTTTTATTTCACACTGACGATTTTTGAAAAAAAAAATAATATATATAATTTACTTTTTTACAGCGCACTGGCTACCAGCTTACTAAGTACTCACATAATCTTGTTTATTTAAGTTATATCATGTAGTGATTAGTTAATTTTTAAGTAATTTTTTATTTGTAGTAATTTTATTTTTATTTTTTCCCTATGTGTTATTTGTGTTTTTTAGTGTATTGTGCTTTATTTGTTATCTTTTATTGTATATTTTAACTAAATTTTTGTATATATTACTTAAGTCAGATGTATCAGTTCTAAGATTTATATTTTGTTTGTCCTGATTTATAAATAACATTTCGAGTGTTAGCCTTTTGTTAAGGTTTTTTTCAGTTGCAAGTATTTTGGTTTCTTGAAAGTTAAATCTGTGATTTTTTGTTTTACTGTGTTCTTCTAAGGCACATTTCCCTGTTGCATTTCATTCTGTTGTACAATTACGTTCGTGTTCCTGAAGTCTTTTTTTTAAATATCTTTTGGTTTGACCAGTATATTGTGCTGAACAGTTACTGCATGGTATTTTGTAAATTATAGGTATTTGATTTGTTGTTTTTATTAATTTCTGATTTTAATTTTGTAAATACATCCCCTACTTTTTTAATAGTTTTATATCCAAGTTCTACATTTAAATTTGATTTGAAAAGTTTTTAAGTTTTGGTGCTACGCCATCTATGTAGACGTAGGACTCATATGTAGGTAATTTAGGATTCTGCTGCCTAGTAATGTTGTTATTATTATTGCTATTTGTTTTATTGTTTTTGACTGTATTATATTTATTGATTAATCCATTTATGAGGCCATTTGGGTAATTATTTATTTTAAGTAGTCTTTTTACTTTATTTATTGTTTAAGACTTGTAATATGTTGAGGTTAACTTCATTGATCTGCTAATTAAATTATATGCCATGTTTATTTTTTGTGTTTGTGGATGTTGTGAATTATAATTCAAGTATCTTGTAGAAGCGTATGGCTTTTTATACCATTTAGTTAGGACAGTACCGTTGTTGTTGAGGGTAAGCGTTATATCCATGAAAGGAATTGTGTTGTTTATAGCTACTTCAGATGTGAATTGCAAATGAGGGTGGTAGGAGTTAAAGGTATTTATAGTGCACAAAAGTTTATCATGGGGAATGGCTAGTATTAAGTCATCTACGTATTTTTTAATGAAAGGAATTTCAAAGCCCAGTTTTGGAATAACCGCATCTAGGAGTTCATCCATCACTAAATTCGCGATAACCGGGGATAACGATGACCCCATGCAAGTGCCCCATATTTGTTTGTAGTATTTATCCTGGTATTGGAAGTATCCTTTATCGAGACAGAATTTTGTTAGGTTAATGAAATCTTCTTTTGGTATTTTTGTTTTATTTTTTATAAATTCTCAATTTTTGTTTATTGATTCTACTACTAATGTTGTTGGGATTTGAGTAAATCGTGAAACAACGTCTAAAGAGATGAGCATGTACCCTTCTGGAATATTTTGTGCGGTAATAATTTCTGTTAATTGTTTGCCAAAGTCTTCCCATTCCAGTCTTTTACTTCTTTTGTATTAGCTCTTTTACTTTCTTTCTTTATTCTATTGTACATTTCATAGTTATGTTGATGTTTGGTATTAATAAAATTTTTCCATTTTTGTTTCTTATCTTTAATATCGCTTTTGATTCATTCGATCCACCAGTGGGTTCGTTTTTTGAAAATAATGGCCCGTATTACGAGCTCATTTTTATTAATACTTTTTTTGTCACTTTTGATAAAAGTGTAAGTTCACTTTTATTGTGGTCCGTATTACCAACTCATTTTATCACCGATTTTATTGAAAGTGCGAAAAGTCAAAAAATAATCGTGGCAACGTTGCATATGTCACGCGTCGTCAAGGAGATACGGGATACAAATAAATATCAGTACTCTCTGATCTCAGTATCTGATTGTTAGTGTGCAATATAAATTCTTATTATTTACAGAACATTAATTTTCTGCTACTAAATGTAAGTATTTCATTATTAGTTATACTTATTTACTTCTTTTCTGTGAGTAATCAACCATAATACTCATTTACGAACTGTGTAAAGTTAGATGTAGAAATAATTAAGTATATCAAATAAATATCATAAGTTATTGTTTTATTTTGCACATAAATTCACATTGTTAAATTTCTATAACAAAAATAATAACATATCACGTATATTTTAGATGAAGCCGGCAGGAGAAAAGAAAAATTTTTCTGTTGAAGAAAAAAAAATAATTATTGAATTTGTTAGAGATAAAAAAAATAATATTAAAAAGCAAATCTAATGATTTAAAAATTATGAAAGAAAGAAAAAATAAATGGATGGAATTAAGCGAGGAGTTTGCGGCAAATGGATATTACCGGGATTGGCAGCGATTGCGGGAATATTACCACAGGGCTAAATGTTCAGCTAAAACAAAAATTAGCAAATACAAGAAGTACCAGCGAGCTACCGGTGGAGGTCCAGTACCTTTTGAGGAAGATTGTCCCTCAGAATTTGACTGGGCAATAAATGATATTTGCCCCGTTGATTTCGAAACTGATACTAATCAGTTTGCTTCTGATCAGCAAGTATAAAATTAACAATAAATTAAAATGAGTTATTTTCGTAATTATTAATAATTATAGACGAGTCAAGTACCCGACAGGCATTGTGAGGAGGAAGATGAATTTATAGTGGATCCGCAGACTGGGTAAGAGTTAAAAATATTAAGAAATATGTGTATTGTAGCCAGGGGCGGACCGTGAACTTTGGGGGCCCTGGGCTAATACTGTGTGGGGGCCCTACCTTAAGTTTTTTTTAATAAAAAAATATGTACGGCAGCGAGCGTAGAACTTTTTTATTTGATATTCTAAATTAACATTAACAAAAAACAAAAAATAACACTTATTCTTATAAATAATAATCATTTAAACACATGTATGGGTAAATTCATAAAAATAATTAAACTAAACCTCAATTTTTTTATTAGTGAATTCTGTTTTATTCAGCTATTTAAAATTTAATTTTCACTGTTATATAAGAAATAAATTGGATCATTAGAGTAGAGTTCGCTAATCTAAAAATGAGAATTAACTTATTCTTAATCGTGAATCTGCTAATTAAAGATTAACTTTTCTGCATTTTTGCGCTGCAAATTCTTTTATTTGCTCGTTGCAATCTAGATCTTTGGTGATATCACTATTTATTGAAAGAATTGATAAATAATTTAATCTCTCATTCGTCATGGTTGTCCTATATTTGTTTTCTATATAGGACATCCTCGAGAAGGATCGCTCGGCCTCACAGCTAGTGATTGGCAAGGCTAAAAAAATTTTTAAAATTGTATAACAATTTGGAAATACATCAATAAGTTTTTGTTTATAAATTAGCGTGAATATATCGCCACAAGATTCATACGAGCCTGGCTTAGTCAGTAAATAAGATTTTAGTTGGATGCATTCGTTGACTAAATGTTCATCTACATCATTCGAGTAATAGTCAACAATATTTCGTGCACTTTCCAGGTCTATATTTTTCATATTAATGTCTTGCAAATCTGTTAAAAATTTAAATCTTTTACTGTATTCCCCATAGATTTGGCCTCTCCTGTTTAAATCCATAATGAGCTTGTCTAATGCAACGTTTAGTGTGTCTCGTTTAAATTTTTCTGCACCTTTTATCAAAACTTCCTCTGTAGATTTATCCGAAAATCTTGAAGTAATACGTCTCTTTTTTAAATCACTGTATTCTGTGTCTACATGAGTACTTAATTTTTTGGCAGTCTCTTCGTATTCTTTTAGTTTCTGATCTGATTGTTGTCGTATATTGCTGACGAACTCTTTTAGTGATATAATTAATTTGTTACCTTCACATATATCTAAACATGGACTCTGCAATTTTTTATTAACTACATTGAATCTCTCTAAAATTTCTTCCCAAAATTCAATTAAAATTGCAGTTTCAAATTTAGACAATTTATTATATAAATTCTGTGCCTCTCTTCGAAACTCTAATTTCTCTTCGATATTGTCACTGAACGTTTTTAATAAATTCATTATATCACCATAACTATTTTTTAAAGCTTTAACAGCATCATAGTGACAAGACCATCTAGTCTGGCTTAAGCTTTTTAACGTAAATTTTAGTTTTGCTGCACGATTTAGAAGCTCCCATCTATGAGTCGATCCAGAAAAGAAAACATATATTTGTTGCACTACTCCAAAAAACTTCACAATTTCAGATGCAATGTTAACCGATTCTCCACCTACTAAATTTAGGGAATGCGCTGCACATGGCACATAATCAGCGTATTTATTTTTCTGTTTTAGCAGTGCTTGCACACCATTGTATCGGCCGGACATATTTGCAGCATTGTCAAAAGACTGTCCTCTACAATTATCCAGTGGCAGTTCATTTTTCTTTAAAAAGTCTTGTAGAGTATTAAATAAGGATAAGCCACTGTGACTACTAATTTTGATGAATGATACACATCTTTCATACACTTTTCCCTGAAAACAATATCGTACTATAATAGCAAGTTGGTCATTATGTGATAAATCTGGTGTCGAATCCATCACGATTGAGTAATACTTTGTGTCGTCATTATTTATTTCATTTATAATTTTTTTTGTTAGTTGTTTTCCCATAATTTCAATTATTTGCTCATATACTGTTTTTGATAAGTACGAAGTGAACGGTTTTGGCCGCAATTCTCGTTGTTCGATATGTTCGCGAATGAATGGGTCGAACTCCGCTAGCAATTCCAAAGCCCCCATAAAATTACCATTATGTGGAGAACCAAATACTTCCTCGTGTCCTCTGAATGCTAAACCCCTTACACTCAAAAATTTCACCACTGCAATAACGCGTTTTAGGACATTGTGATAATATTGGATATTTTTTTCTAGTTGCTCCTGAAACTGGTTGTCTAAAACAGACTTATTTTCTTTGCGTGATAACCATGCAAACAATGATTTCTTATGTTCATTAGAATTTTCGTGACTTTCTAAACAAGGTCTTATATGTTTCCAGTCACAGAATCCGGTTGTGTATTGAGAAGGAATTTTAGAAAAAAGTTTGCAAACTAGACAAAAAACACATCCCTTACTGGTGGAATAGCATAACCAAGACCTTTCTAGTAATTGACCATTCTTAATTTTCTTAATAAAATACGTATTTGAAAATGATCTGCTTTGTTCTCTGTAACTCCTTATTGAAAGTGGATATATATTCTTCGGATCTTTATTTTGAAAATGACTCATTTCATGTGAAAGACAGTAATTAATAAAATTAGCATTTACGTGTACAGGCCACAAACCGACGTCGACGTATTTATCAAATAATTCAATATTTTCTAAAGAGTTTTCCGTCTCGGTGTCACCATCTTCTTGTAAAACAGGAACATTCAATATTGAATGTCCGCCAACGTCAACATTGCTTCTAGAGGTTCCCGGGAGTGATTCTAGTTCTAGTATATTAATATTATCGTTGTTGTTTACATTTTGTTGTATTTCCTGGTTCGCCTTTTCGCTTATTTCTGTATGTGTAGCGATCAGATTTTCGTATTCGTTTTCATTTTCCAATTTAAAAAAATTAGAAATTTTCGCACATTTACTTTTTTCTTTTTCTCTATGTGATTGAATTTTTCGTTTTTCAGCTCCACTCTTATATTTCCTACCAGACATATTTTTAAGAATATCTTTAATCTGAAAAGAAATTAAGAGCTAAAAAATAATCCAAGACCACCACTAGGCAATCTTATGTGGATTACACCAAATAATCAGGGTCCGGGTCTGGCAGTCCGGCTACTTTTCATGTTTAAAATTTTTATATTAATTAAATGCGTAAAAAAGTGCTTAATTTTTTTGCTTTACATCAATTTCATAACAGCAAAATAAAATATATTTGACCAAAATTTACCTAAGCAGGCGTTTCATTTATTTAATGAATAAGAAAATATTTATTCCGGCAGATTCCGGTAATCACATTTTTGCTTATTATACACTTACCTATGCACCAATTTACCACCGCTGAGAATTACCAATAATCAAACAAAATCTCAATATAATTATTCTACGACGAATCAACAAATAAAAATGAGGCTAGCTAGTTAGAAATGTTTTAAAATGAAGACACCTGAGTTGCGCGTGGAGGCGGAGCTTTATGATGTTACTACACAACCTAAAAAATGATGCGAGCAGTATAGTGTTTTAGAGTTTTAGTGTATACTGTATACATGTACAATGTACAAATTTAACATAAGAATAATAAAACCTACAAAATGTCAAATAGACTTAACAATAAATTATAAATAATGTCATCAATAAGATATGAACAGAATGAAAAACTGTAACCTATGTTATACGGAACAGAGAATAGCGAAATATTTCCTGTCTATCATAGCTGCCTCTCTTTCTAACAAGCAAATGCGTACTTTGCGCAAGTGTCTGGTCACTATCTCTATTCTTATTCAATAAAAAAAATATGGAGAGCGACATCGAAATTTATTTATGCATCTAAGCAGAGAATGCTAAAGTCTGTGGGGTTATTCTGATTGTCCGAAACAGGGGGCCCCTTAAATCGCGGGGCCCTGGGCTGCAGCCCATAAAGCCCATGCCTAAATCCGCCCCTGATTGTAGCGAACCCAGGGTCGCGGCGCGGGCGGCGGCCGCTAGCGCACAGGTCAAAACACGTCCGTTCGCTCCCTATTGTTCTGATCGGGGTCGGCGAATATTCGAGAAATTAAAAGGTCAAAGAATATTCGAGAATGAAGCGTTTTAATATAAATACCCCAAGCAAAAGATCGCGAGGACAGTCTTGTATCGATACGTCTAGTGAACAGATGGTGATATAAATAAATAGTGACATAAATAAAGAGTGATATAAATATTGTTGAAATAAATATTGCGTAGTTTTAATTATTTAAATAAATTATCTTAGTGTTTAAGTCTTTATTGATATATGTTAGTCTTAAATTAGTGTTTATATTTGTTAATTCTTATTGTTAGTTATTTTTCATTATTCTTTATAATTCATATTTCTTTAATTAAACTTAGTTATATAAATATTAGTGTTATAATCAATTTTACACTTCACCTAAATAAATAAAACGTTACAATTGGTGTCAGGTGTGAGGGTTATTAAAAACTGTGAAGTGTAAAATAAAAATAAATAAAATGGCTACCAAACAAGTAAAATTAAGTGAATTAAAAGTAACCGATCTCAAGAGGGAGCTAGAAGACCGAGAGTTAGAGACATCGGGATCCAAGGCTGTTCTGCAACTTCGTCTACGGCAAGCTTTAGTAGAAGCTGGTGAAAATCCAGATGAGTTTATATGCGAAATTGCGGGTGGTTTCACCGATTTTGTTAAAATTCTAAAAGAAACTTCTATAACATTAAAAGATGAAATGAAAGAAAATTCTCGAACTTTGAAAGAAGAGTTGCTAGAAAATTCTAAAACTTTAGAACAAAAATTAGAGGAAAATTCTAGAAAATCTGAAGAAAGTTCTAGAGTATTGAAAGACGAATTGATAGAAAATTCCAGAAGTTTAGAACAAAAATTAAAAGAAGAATTAACAGAAAATTCTAGAATTTTGAAAGAAGAATTAATAGAAAATTCTAGAATTTTAGAAGAGAAATTAACAGAAAATTCTAGAATATGGGAAGAGAAACTAATGGAAAATTCGAGAGGTTTGGAAGAAAAACTAAATGAACAACTGAAAGAAAGTTCTAGAAATTTAGAAGATAAATTGGAAAATTTGAAAGATGAATACGATATCAGGATTGCAGAATTACAGAAAAATGTCTCCAAAATTACGTCACCAGCGGTTTCAAATTCAAATACAGCTAGGACTGATGAAATTCAGGAAAAGAAAACAGAAAATAGTTCCAGAATCCATATAAAAACACCAGAATTTGACGGCAAGACATCGTGGCCGAATTATTTAAAACAGTTTGAAGCTGCTGCCAAAGCGAATGGCTGGACTTCCAAAGAAAAAGCTACTGCGCTGACAGTTTCGCTACGTGGAGAAGCCATCGATATCCTACAAACGCTAAAAGAAGATGAACAAGAAGATTACGAACAACTTGTCAATCGATTGGATATGAGATATGGCAATGCGCATTTGGAGCAGGTGTACCAGACGCAACTGAGGAACCGATATCAAAGTTCTAAAGAAAACCTTCAAGAATTTGAAGCCGACATAGCTCGTTTAGTTCGTCTTGCACATCCCACAGCTCCTGACAGTGTTTTGGAATGTCTGGCCACTCAATCATTTATCTATGGGGTCCGTGACAATGAAACTCAACAAGCACTGCGATTGGCTCGACCAAAAACTCTGGTTGACGCACTTTCATATGCCTTAGATCATGAAGCAGCCAAACAAACTTCACGTAACCAGTCGCGAGTGCGAAATATCGATGCTGAGAGTATCGAGGACCTAGATGATAGAATAAGACGTATTACATCTGAAATTCATGCTTCTGGAAGAAAGAACCTCCGCTGTTGGAATTGCGGTGAAGTAGGTCACCCGCAAAGGCTCTGCAGAAAACAACAGAGGAAAGCAAAACCAAGAAAGGAAGAAAGGGAGTCGGAAAACTAAGTCGGGTTGATGCGAAGGGGCAATCGTCGACCCGTAATCCAGTAGCCCCAGAATCTATTACTTATGTCGCATCCCTTCATCATCAAGCTAACAGCATCTATGTAGACGGTTCTATCAACAGAAGGCCGCTTAAAATGTTGCTGGATACGGGTGCGACAAAAACAATAATCAGACCCGACTTAGAAAGAAAAATATTCGGAAAACATCTACTTCCAACAAAGTGGCAAATACGCACAGCTACAGGAGAACAAGCTACCGCATCTGGAGAAATAGATTTGAGCATCACTGTTGGAAAAACGTGCATTAAACATCGTGTGCTGGTAGCTGACGTAGAAGATGAATTCATTCTCGGCATGGACATTATGAAAAAGCATGGATTTAAACTTGACCTGAAGAATGGAGTGATGATGGTCAATGATGAAGAACTGGTATTAAACCCACGAGACGACAATGCCTTGCGAGTATTAATAACGGAAGATGTAACCCTCCCAGAACGGAGTGAGTCAATCGTGGAAGCACAGCTAGAGGGTAGCTTCTGTGAGGGAAACATTGTCATGCTCCAGCCGAAAAACGATGATGCCAAAACTGGGACTGGAGTTGTAATTGGAAAAGCCTTGTTTAAAACCGACAAGATAATCCCAGTTCGAGTAATAAACATTAATTTTTATCCCGTTACACTGAAGAAAGGGACCATAGTAGGAGAATGCTCAACGGTATCATCGATTATTCGAACTGTGAAGGCCAAAGACAGCACAACCTGTGAAGTTCCGGATATTCTATTGAAGGAGCTGTCAACATCGTTCCAGGACTTGACCGCCGACCAGAAAACCAAGGCTAAGGGTTTAATTGGCAACTTCCAAGATGTGTTCCAATTGGACAAGAAGGACAAAGGAAGAACCAATGTAGTCCATCATAAAATAGACACCGGAGACGCAAGACCCATCCGCCAAACAGCAAGAAGATTACCACTGGCGCAGCGGGAAGAAGCAGAAGAAATTATAGAGGACATGAGGACGGAAGGTGTGATTGAACCTTCAAGCAGTCCATGGGCTTCACCAGTGGTGCTAGTGAAGAAGAAGGATGGCTCTACGAGATTTTGCATCGATTATCGTCAACTTAACAACGTGACGAAGAAGGATAGCTACCCGCTACCCCGAATAGACGATACACTGGACACATTGGCAGGATCAAAGATTTTCTCTACTCTTGATTTAAAGAGCGGATACTGGCAAGTGCATTTAGATCCAAAAGACAAAGAAAAGACAGCTTTTACTATCGGTACCGGTCTGTGGCAATTTACTGTTATGCAATTTGGGCTCTGCAATGCCCCTACAACGTTTGAACGGCTTATGGAAACCGTGTTGGCTGGACTGTCGTGGAAAACATGTTTGGTCTACCTCGACGATATTATTGTGGTAGGAAAAACGTTCGAGGACTACATGAAAAACTTGGAAGAGGTTTTCGAAAGATTGAGGAAGGCCAACCTGAAACTCAGTCCAAAGAAGTGTCACTAATTTCAAAAAGAAGTGCATTATCTTGGACACGTAGTTTCTGGTAAGGGAATTGCAGTTGACCCGGAGAAAATAAGGGCTGTGAGTGACTGGCCAGTACCGAGAGATAAACACGAATTGAGAAGTTTCCTTGGTCTCTGTACATACTACCGACGTTATGTACCTGGGTTTGCCAACATAGCGAAGCCATTGACAAGGCTTACTGAAGAAGGCAGAAAATTTATCTGGGAGATGGACTGTCAAGCTGCGTTCATACAACTTAAATATTCCTTGACAAGCGCACCTGTTCTAAGTTATCCTTTACCAGAAGGAGAATTCGTTCTTGATACAGATGCCAGCAACGTTGGGATTGGTGGCGTTCTTTCCCAGATACAAGACGGACAAGAGAAGGTTATTGCCTATTTTAGTAAGACCTTGTCAAAACCAGAGAGGAATTATTGCGTCACCAGAAAAGAACTTTTGGCAGTCGTGAAATCCGTGGAGCACTTCTACAAATATTTGTACGGTAGAAGATTTCTTGTAAGAACTGACCACGCTGCTCTCAAATGGCTGCTACAATTTAAGAATCCTGAAGGTCAGGCAGCTAGATGGATTGAAAGATTGCAAGAATATAACTTTGTTATTGAGCATCGAGCAGGTACAAGCCATCGTAATGCTGACGCATTATCAAGAAGACCTTGCCAAGACGAATACAAGCATTGCAGTCGTCTAGAGGAAAAACTCTCTACCATCGCTAGAACAACAGTAGTGAATGATAGTTGGCAAACAGAAGACCTTCGCAAGGACCAAGAGAATGATTCGGACTTGAAAATCATATTGGATTGGAAACGTGGCGATAGCAGACCAGTTTGGGAAGATGTTGCACGACACTCACAAAGTGTAAAATCGTATTGGGCGCAGTGGGACTCTATTGTTGTTGAAGAGGGCCTCCTGAAACGTGTCATAGAGAATACTGAAGGTACTGAGAGTAGAACCCAGCTGATAATCCCTAGGAATAGAGTACCGGAAGTATTGGAGGAGATCCATAACGGATCTGGACATTTTGGAGTAAATAAAACCCTCGAGAGATTGCGCCAACGATTTTACTGGGTAAATTGCAAAGAAGATGTTAAAGAGTGGTGCAAGAAATTTGTGGTCTGCGCGGGAAGTAACGGGCCACATAGGAAAAGAAGAGCCCCAATGCGCCAGTATAATGTTGGAAGTCCCTTCGAACGCATTGCGATTGACGTGGCCGGACCATTCCCAGAAACTGATGAGGAAAATAAATACATAGTGGTAGTAATGGACTACTTCACTAAGTGGGTTGAGGCCTACCCATTACCCAACCAGGAAGCCGTAACGGTCGCTGAAGTTTTGGTTAAAGAATCCATCTGCCGATTTGGAGTACCGCGAGAGATACATTCCGACCAAGGAAGGAATTTCGAGTCCGCTCTGTTCCAAAATATCTGTAAGATATTAGGAATAAAGAAAACCAGAACTACTGCATTACACCCGCAGTCTGATGGCATGGTTGAACGGATGAATAGAACAATAAATCGGTATTTGTCAAAGGTAGTCTCTAACCATCAACGAGACTGGGACCGACATCTTCATCTGTTCTTGTTGGCTTACCGTTCATCAGTGCATGAGACAACAGGGCAGACACCATCTAACATCTTATTCGGGCGGGAGTTGCGCTTACCATGCGACCTGGTATTTGGCAGTAAACCCGGTGAAGATCTAGCCGGGGAGGACTATGTAACGGACTTACGGAGAAGAATGAATGACATCCATGAACAAGTCCGCACAAACATTCAAGGTGCCAGCGATCGGATGAACGACCAGTATGACGTCAAGGCTGAAAAAGGTGGTTTTCAACCTGGGAATTTGGTGTGGCTTTACAATCCACAAAGACGACGTGGCTTATCACCGAAGCTGCAAAAGAATTGGGAAGGTCCCTACGAGATCGTAAAAAGAATAAATGATGTGGTCTACAGAATTAGGAAAACACCTAATGGAAAGCCGAGAGTAGTCCACTTCAATCGGTTAGCCCCTTTTGCTGGTGATAATTTTGACGATCATCGTGGAGCGACGGTTCGCCGGGTTATAGCTGAGGAACCCACATTTGATGACTTTATGGAAAGCCATTCCACTGGTCACAAAGCACGGTATGGCGTGACACGAGAAGAACAACGAGATCTGTTCACCGTGTCCCCAGAATATTCCCTCGCTCACTGTGTAGCGAAAGACATTAAAATGTCCCGCGGCATCGCTTCAGTTTTTAAAAGAAAATTTAGACGAGTACAAGAACTGGCCAACCAACGTCCAACTGTCGGGAAAACGCTACAACTGAAGGATGATAACGTAGAACACAAGCGGTACATTTACTATCTCGTTACGAAACAATACTCACATCAGAAGCCGTCATACCGCAATTTATGGGACTCGCTGTGCGACATGAAGAACCATCTGTTGGAAAACGACATCATGAAACTGGCAGTACCGAAGATAGGCTGTGGACTAGATGGTTTGGATTGGAGAATTGTTAGAAGCATGTTAGAAACAGTCTTCCGTTTTACCGGAGTGGAAATTCTAGTCTGCAGCTTCAACTCTACCGGCCAAGAGCTCACGCGGACCGTCGACTGTTACTTCTTCAAGACTTCCAGATGCACCAAGGGTGATGCATGCAGATTTCGTCATAACGAACTGTTCCGGGACGAAACAGTCTTAAGGAGGGGGCAATGTAGCGAACCCAGGGTCGCGACGCGGGCGGCGGCGCGGGCGGCGGCCGCTAGCGCACAGGTCAAAACACGTCCGTTCGCTCCCTATTGTTCTGATCGGGGTCGGCGAATATTCGAGAAATTAAAAGGTCAAAGAATATTCGAGAATGAAGCGTTTTAATATAAATACCCCAAGCAAAAGATCGCGAGGACAGTCTTGTATCGATACGTCTAGTGAACAGATGGTGATATAAATAAATAGTGACATAAATAAAGAGTGATATAAATATTGTTGAAATAAATATTGCGTAGTTTTAATTATTTAAATAAATTATCTTAGTGTTTAAGTCTTTATTGATATATGTTAGTCTTAAATTAGTGTTTATATTTGTTAATTCTTATTGTTAGTTATTTTTCATTATTCTTTATAATTCATATTTCTTTAATTAAACTTAGTTATATAAATATTAGTGTTATAATCAATTTTACACTTCACCTAAATAAATAAAACGTTACAGTATGTATTTTTGTTTCAGCTTACATCCATTTAAAATAGCACAATGCAAGTTAATTTTAAGTTTTACATCGGCAAGCTCAGTAACATATGAATTAAAGAATGACCTATAGCTTATAGTGGGTTCTGAACCACTGGAACAAAGCGGTATTTTTTTTATAGTTTAGCGACGCTGTGAATAGAGGCACGCTAATCAAATGCGCTATCATCGCCGGTTAAATTATTCTCTTATGAAAACAATTCGATGCTCCGATTCATGTGTGACTCATCTCGTATAAACTAACAATGTTTTGTAGGTTTAATTGAATATAAATGTGTTTATTACAATTTACAGCACTGTCAGATTCTTAGGAATAAAATCAACTATTTATATTTTTAAATATAAAATGTATTTTTATACTTAGATTCCTACAAAATATCTCCCGTTCCGAATCCCAACCACAATCCTCTTCCCATCCTCCTCCATTGCCTCCAACAAGGAGAGAAAAGAGGCAAGTTGAAAATTCGGGAGGAACTCTGCCGAAAAAACAAAAAATGAGTGCCTTCGACGAGGAATACCTCAAGGCTCAAATTGAATTTTTAAATAACAGAAATAAAAGAGAACAGGAATTTCATGAGTCTAAAATGGAAGTTCATGAATTAAAAAAAGCAAAAATCCGTTTGGAAATTCAACGACTACAAAATGAACTAAATTTTATTCCAGTTCCTACTGATTTTTCTTAAATTTGTAATATAATTATACTTTAATCTTAAACTTAGTTATATTAAATACACGTTAAATACATTTCTTATTATATTAATTTTATTGTAAATATTTTATTTTATTATTTATAATTACAATTAGAAAATTATTTACACGAAGTGAGACGAATACAATCAGCTAGAAAACAAAAATAGACGCAATGTACTTTAAAATCTATATCCATTTGAAGAAATATATAAGCCCATGGTATATAAATTAAAATGCGCAACATGTAACTTATATTACGTCGGTCAAACAGGAATTGAATGTAAAACAGATATAAAGAATACCTACTCTTTCAAAAATTTTAAAACTGATTCTAATTACGCAACACATCTAATAAACAATAAACATTCAACAGGCAAAATCGAAGACATTATGTCGATCTGTAAACAACAAAATAAAAGGATCAGATTGAACATATTTAAAGAGAAAATAATTCAACCAATAATAAATGGTCTAATGAAGCGCCAATCAGACGTAATATTTTAATCATTCAAATTTTATAAAGCTACCTACCGCATCAATAAATAAATCATCCCTTAAGTCCCTAACTTCAGTGATCTGATGATGACTGTTAAATCGAAACGGGTAGTGACCCACATAGTCCTGAATCTTGTACATAATTTAATGTCGTATTTGGTTTATTACACTGAATTTTACATTAAATTGATCTTTGTATTAAAGCATATACTGTATATCACATCGAATACATTACTCACCGATGAGTTCATAATAGGAACGATTATTGTATGTATTGTAACTTTTTATTTATTTAGGTGAAGTGTAAACATAAGTAAATTACGAGTAACAACATAAATAACCAAATATTAACACTAATTTAGTAGTAATTATTATTAATAAAGACTACGAACATTTATATAAACACTTAAAACTAGGCAATATTTTATTTCACAATATATTTATATCACCAAGTATTTGCACACTGCACACTCTGATCGATACTAATTTACTGATCTCATGTCCCGTCCGATGCGACCGTTATATACATGCTGCCAATTAACCTCTAGAACATTCTACAGCCTTGCGGACACGAACCAATATACTATAGGACTGCCGACGAGCTGTCTAAATGCGTCCCCTCTTTTGTGCCTGCTGTGTGCGAGAGAGATAGCATATGGAGGGCTACGAATCTACTGTTAGCATATCATATTAAAGAATTCTTTTCAATATATTATCCAGAAATTGGTGTAAAACATTTTATTTTTAACTTATATACACTAAACTGTATTAAGGAAAGAAAATACAGATTTTATTTAGAAAATACTCTTTATTATAAGAAAAATAAAACACTATGTTAGCAGTTAACACTAGTATAGTTCCAGTATTACAGTCCGGCAAAAAATAGACCAATATGAATTTTAAAGCTAAATTAACCGTACATATTCTTATATTGATGACAAATAAACAATTAAAATATAATAATAATCTATATACTTAATAAATGCGGAGTAAGCATGTAGATAGCAATTAAAAATTCTACCTCTGCTAATTCTTTTTATAAAATAAGAACATAACTACGAAACATATTTACGATGCAACAAAACATCGATTGATATTGTACCGATGGTAGCCGTTAAAATAAATGTAAAATAAAGTTTGGGTATGTACTTTAAATTGTATATCTATTTGTATAATCAACTTATTAGTTGGTTAGCGCGCTTCGACTCGCTAAGCGTAGTCTAAAATCAAAGGTTCAAATCCCAGTTACAACAAACCTGTAACCAAAAAAAATTTCATTTTTTATTAAGTATTTACTGTAAATTATATTTTTTTTTGTTTATTACTTTGCCCTTACACCAAAATGTATTTGGTAAATTTGTGTTGTTTCAGAATAAATTAAATAATGTTCTGCATTTCTTCAGAATTTCCCGTGACTACACAATAAGAACAACGTGAAAACAACGTATTAATAAGAGTAATTTCAATTACTTAATTAATTATTTCTCCTAACAAAGTACTTGTTTCTAAACCAGCAGTTTCATCTGGGGGATTTATCTCAGTCTTATTTCTTTTTGTAGCTGATTCTTCGGTAAAAGCATGTCTCTTTAAAATTCTTCTTTTACAAACATTTTTACTCAAATATTTTGGGCAGTTTGGAAAAATTGAAGGCACAGCACCTTCTTTTAACTTGGGATAACGCAATGGTATCTGAAGATAAACAAAATATGTAAATTTAAATAACATAATGTTAATTAATATCCATAACCAGATCTTAAAACAATATTATTTCTCTTTTTTTCATATTTGGTATATGATATTTAAGATCCAAATACAAACATGTACTAGAAATTGTGGTTTTATTACTTACCGTGTTAACTCCATCACTCCATTCACTAATTACGTCATTACTATTAAAGTGTTTTGCACAAACAAAGTCTTTGTTGGTTAATAATCTGTCTTTTCGAGGAATTGCCTGTTTCCATTTTTGTAATGTTTCCTCATCTTTAGGCACGGAAAATATACTAATTTTTTCTTTATTACTTCTGTACCCACGTGTACAATTAGGAACAAAGCACGATTTGCCCATAAGTAATAAAATTACACTCTAATAAGAATATATAGCAGTTAAAACAGCAATATTAGAACGACTATGAATGGCGAACTGAAAATGATGCACTCCCTCTGCTATCTCTCTCTAACACGCCCTGACACAAAACTAGGGACATCTCAGCAATAGCAGCATCATACGCCGTCGGCAGTCCTTTATTATATTGGTTCGTGCTTGCGGACATCATAAAATTCTCGAAAAATAGCGGCGTTGCTCTTTTCTCACTTGACCTTTAACGCGACTACCTGCCCAGACAGGTCAGCCGTGATGACTCATGTATCGCTCGTTACTGTATTTAATTTTAAAATAAAAGAACTCCAATATATCATAAATAAATGTTCAAAATGATAAATGCTAAAAGTTAAGGTATCACTCCTTTCAAATGTTATCTATTATTTATAAACAAATGAACATTACATTTTACGTTTATTTTTTTTAACAATATTTAATTTAAACTGTATTATAACTTCTGTAGACATACAAGAAAAGAAACATAAATGCTACCTTTTAAGTTTTTCAAAAACTTGAGCATTTTGAATGCCAAAATTCATATCTGTCTTCAAATTGTCATAATCTTTATGAGCAATAGGCAGTTTTAATTCTAGAGGGCATGTATTTGCCTCAGGAAAATATCTACCTTCCCCAACATTAGAGGTATGTAAAAAATGAATTGATGGTTTCACATTGAACCCTAATGCGGGTATTCTGCGGGATCCAGTTGCAAAAATTAATAATTCTTCCAATGTTACCCCTTCGTTCTCGTTTTCCACTTCTGTACAATCCAAAATACAGTCCCGCCAAAATCCAGTAACTTTATATTTCATTTTCCGATAATTTGAACCATCCTCACTATAACTTACTTCAAAACGGTGGATCGTTACACATTAATGGATAGAATAAATGAGGATATTGAACCATAAGACCATAGACTCCACAGGTTGTAAAATATTCGATAAACTGATCGATTGCGTCTTTTACGCGATAAAAACAATTGGTTTCAATTACTTTTTCTTTTTCCTCCAAATCGAAAATATAATTTACACCTGCAAGTACGAAAACGTAATATCTTGTAATTTGTTCAGATTATTGATATTCCGGATATTATAAGCTGACAAAATATCTTCATTAATAAATTCTTCGGTAAATTTGCTATCAGAGGATCCCTGAACAATCACTGAAAATAAAGTATCAGAGAAAAACGCAAATGCAAATTATTGATTTCTTTCTAAACAATTGCAATTTAAAGAAATATACTTTTTGTCATTGCCTTTAAAAAGTAATGTATCTTTCAACTTTCACGAAACATTTCTCTACTTGGACCCATTTCGTCAATAGCACCTTTTGAATTTTTCTACATATCTGTAAATATTATAGATATTTTAGCAAAAGAATTAAACTTTTTTTTTGTAGCCCTCATGAAAATATGTATTTTTATTAACATGTGTTGTTATTACCGCCACATTCTGAAACGTTTGACATCGACCTGAATGATGAAGATGGTGTGACTGCAACAAATATAGGCATCCTTTAGTTACAAAAAAATATATATATATTCACATTTTCATAATACGTACATAAGAGGTCGTTCATAAACGATGGGTCATCATCTAGGTTACCTGTATTAAACAATATATGTACTGTATTAGACTATACAAAAAAACAACTATAAAATGTAAAAAAATAAAACTGTCTATTAAACTAACCTTCTAGAGGAAGAATAATCATGCCGTCAATATCATTCAGAGGTGCATCTGGAACCACACTACTGCTTTCAAGTCGTACGGTATCGGGAAATCTTGGCGCATCCGGATCCAAACTACTGCCTTGAAGTCGTATGTTATCCGGAAATTTTTGCGCATCTGGAACCACACTACTTTCTTCAAGTCGTACGTCAACGGGAAATTTTAGCGCACCAGGCAGAGTTCGTATTAAAATAATATACTAAATATTCTATTTTAATTTGTTACTATTAGCAATAACTTACTTTATTTAAAATAAAAAGCAATGAAATTAAATGTAACGTCTAGTTGCACAAATCTGTTATTTGGAATGACAATATTACTTCGAAACCAATAATAAAAGAAATAAATTAATATTGGTGTCACATTGATTTTACAGTAGTTGAAAACTATATATATGATGTAAATTTCAAACCCGCGTATTTCACAATGCGTGAAATATCTCAGAAAACTTGTTATTTGTGATAAATTAGAGAAAACTAATTATGAACAAAAAAAAATCTATGAAAATCTGTCTACGGTTATCTTTTACTGCTACTGATTATTATAATAACAAATATTAAATTAAAATAGACAAAATTCTACTTTTCAGTCTTATGGCAAATACCAAGTTTTCTGGCGTCATTTGACGTAAAAAAGTGACTAATAAACTGTAGATTTTTGATATTTCTTTAGGTGGTTAATAGGTGCTTCCAAAATAAATAACGTGTTTTGAAATACCAACCATCTAAAACGAATTCTATTGAGTTTAGATTATCCTTACGTTTTTTCTTTAAGTATGAATCTGATGAACTATCGGAACTGTCATCATAAACTGTCTCTTGTTTTTTAACAGATTTTCTCTTTCCCCTTTCTCGCGGTCTGTCTTCGACTTCTGTATCTGTACAACTGATGTCTCCTGCCTTTTTCCGGGCCTTATCAAGGTAATCTATAAACGATTAAAATATGTTTCTAAGTATATTTATAAGCTACTTATACTTTTTAACTTACCGAAATATTCTTGAATAACAACTTTATGTTTCGGCCATTTATTTTCGACGGGCTGTATCCCTCTCGTTATAAAAGGAGCCACATTTTTTGTATTTGTCACATAACCAAGTTATAGCGACTTCTGAATAAGAATTATCTTCAAAACATACGACGGCATATTTTAGAGCCATAGCAAAAATCTAAATAACTGTCCTAAAAAAACAAAGGATAGAATAATATGTTAAAATTTAAAACATTTATTATTTATTTTGATTAGTATGCGCATTGAATTAATAATATAATTATAACACGTGCAATAAATTTTCTATATAAAAAAAGAACAGGTATGGTAAAACACAATTTTCGATGAAAATTCATGTTATATAATTTTTATAATTAAAAAAATGTATTACATTATTTTAATTTTTTACATTCTACATTCATGAATCACTCGGAACATCAAAATTTTCATAATAAAGCAGTGGTATAAGCACAAATGTGTTCTTATAATACGAACAAAGTTTTAATACTTTTCTTTTAATCAAATTTAAATTTATTTCAATTACATTTTTATCTAAGTCACTACACAATTCCTAATTGTAAAGAGTCTAGTGGAAATTTAAAAAATTACTCAACTTTTAAATATTTTCTTGCATTAATAATACATTTATTATTTTTTTGCACGATATTGATTATTTCATAAAAATTATTAGTTGTACTCTGAAAACAATTTTCAGAACATTTAATGCTTAGTGAAAAATAATTATATATTAAACAGTCTTGCCTAATTATTGGTTCTTTTAAAACATTTACTGGTATTATTAGCCAGTGATTTACTTCTTCTATCCGGTTATATAATTGATGTAGAGGTTTACTCGATTGTTTTAACTTTTTTTTATAATTCTTAAGAAATTTTCAAATATGAATGCACTAAATTTATCTAGTGGTCCAAATTGTTTCACATCATCAGCTAAATGAATTAAATTATGAACATTATAAGTTATAAATTCATTTCCGTACATCACAAAATATTGCTTTATAAACCATTTTAACAATGATTTTGCATAATCATTTAATAGTAAGTGAGTACTATTATCTAAAAGAATTCTAATTTATATCTTAAATTAAATATACCAAATCGTTAAAAGGTCGTAAGAATAATTCAAACATAATAATTAGAACATAATATTTATTAATAACACCATTTAACAATAACACAATCACAGTTTACAGAATTTTAAACCTGTAGATAAGGAACTGAAATGGTTCTACTTTTATTTAGCAAATTATATAGGTATAATTTTTACATTCTTAAACTTTAATTTGAATTAAAAAATCGCCTAAGCCGGTCTGTACTAACCCGGTTTGTAGATTTTTGCAAGAGCCAGCAAAGTGTGCTTTTTAGAATTATTACTGGTGGTTCATTTTTTCCCTGTATTGTTACCGGAACGAAAGGCGAATCTTCGGATATATTTTCAAACTTTCGTAAATCAATTGTGCCGAAATTTTTTAATATCAAAGGTCCTTTCAATGTTTTCAACACATTTTGATCTTCTGAATCGATTTCATTTAAATTTTAGTTAGATATTTCATTAACTGATATAGTCATTTGATCCACGATGTCATCATCCGAAGATTCAGTATGAAGAAATCTTTTTTCATGTTGGATGTATATATATATATATAAAAATTGGGTCTGCATCATATTTCAAATTTAAGAAATAGGCATCTACTAAAGCTTCGTGTTCAGCTCTGAGTATAATTGCTTCAATTTCAGTTATTGTTGGTGAATGAAATGATTTTGTCATATTATTAATACATAAACGGGGAAAAATGCAATCCCCGCTATCTTGCAATTTCATTGTTATTTGTTCTTGCAAATGTATTCGGCGTATTTAATGCAAAACTTCTAATAATGAAAAATTAATTACCGTAAGATTTGTAGAAATTAAAGAACGTAAATTTCGAAAAAATTGTTCGCAAGCTTGGCTTGACATTAAATGAGGCAAAAATAAATCTTCCTTATTGTTTGCACTTAAATGTAAAATGATATTTATGATTGAATGTGCATTTATTTCCAAACATGTATAACTGTTACTGGTTACAAAATTATTTGCTAAGGTAAGATCATTACACTTTAAAATCCAGGACCTCCATATTCTGATTAAGAAGACAGAATACCAAATTTTGAGTATCTTTTCAGAGGGACTTAAGTTTATATTTAAAAATGAATCATACACAAAATATATTATTTTTATATATATTTGAGTTGCATTACTATCAGGAACATGTAATTTTAATAGTTCGATAATACGTTCGTTACACATTCGTTTCACGCTATTAAAGTTCATTCGGTCAGAACCATCTAAATGACGTTCGTACATACAATGTGAATATTTACCAACTTTTGTTATTAAAATTTTAATGTGTTCTTTAGATGCAATATAATTACCAATTTGTAGTTTAATATTAGATTTTAAAATTCAATTTGTAAATTTATTCGCAAGATGTATTGTATCCTGTATATAAAACGGCTCTTGTGGTTGAGAAGATGTGGAAGCTGCGAATGATTGACCGAAAGGCGACATAAGTCACTTTCAATTCTCATAGCTTTTAATAACTTGGAATCTCCATCACTAGAAAAACCTAATATTTTTATTCCTACAATATTTTAAATAATTAAGTTTAGGAACCAGATATACTAATAACGTAAATTTTACCTGCTTTTTGTGCTTCATATTTTATATGTTGCCAACGGTTTTGTACATCCTCATAGGTGAATTTGTTGTCTGTTCCAAAGAATGTAAGACAAAATGCTGCTGCTGTATTATGTAACGGTTGTGCCATTATAGCATAACCTATTTTAGAAACTGGATATCTAATAAAGTATTCTACAGTTATTTTAGCATTTTGTGCTTTAAAAAAATTTGGTTGTGGTAACCCAGGAGAACCTAAGGGTGGTACAAATCCAACAAGTATATTTGTTGCTGGATCATAATTTACTCGATCTACTAATCTGGTTCCGTCATCAGATATTCAGACAGTTAATTCATAATTATGACAAAGAAGACATTCTTTTAGTTCTTGCATTCGGATTTCACCCTCAGTTATTTTTTTACTAAGTTTTATATTTCGGGTAATCTGCAATTAACTGCATAATGAAAAATCTAACTAATGTTTGTTAATATAAGTTAGGTACCGTACCGTAGCTATAGATGGTAGATAAAATGTTTTATCAAAAATTTTATACAATTTTCGACCTCCTAAAATATATAAATAAATACTAAAATTTTTTATTACTTCATTATATCTGTTTGCGCTAGAAGACTGTTTTTGAGAAAGTTCCATAATTTTTTGAATTAGTGATTTTGCATTTTGATCATTCCTTTCTGTTTTTAATACATTTTCAACTGTATCATAAAAAGTTTCTTTTAACAATTTGTTTTCTCTCAATACTAAATCAAAATTGTTTAAAATATTAGTAAAATAATCAGTAATTCTACTTTGGTTTGAATTTGTAGCACATTTTTTTAAAGTTCGTTTATGCCGCATATTTCTGTTATATTTAATTTGTTTCCACTTAGATTCTTGGACTATTTTGATTAAAATTTTATCAGAATTTTTTAGCAGAATATCTGAGGTCCCTTTCAGGTCTAATCCTATTATGAAATCTTCAAAATCATCTCTTTCAACTATGTATATATCTACTCCTTTTTCTATATTAAATATTTTTATTTTTATTCTCACTAATCCATTTGTATGATTCACACCATTGACAGACTTAAGAAATATTTTGTTTACATCTTCTCTATTATTTTTTATTTTTAGCCACTTCGAGTTTATTAAGGAGACTTGAGAACCTGGGTCATATGTTCCCATTATCTCTATATTATTTTCTACTAGTATCTTAAGATTGATCGATGGTGTGATTATTCGTTTTTTTTCTGTACTTAGATCTACTTCTAGTACTGAATTACTTCCTATAGCTTTAGGTTTCTCTCTTTTCTCTAGTTTAAACCAGCATTTTTCTTCTGGGTGGTATCTCACACCTTTACCCATATCCTCACATGTCTTGCATGGTTTTTTTTTCTTCATTTCTAACTTTGTGTTCTGATGTACTTCCTTTTTTAAATATTTTCTTTTTTTCTGTTATTCCTTCAAGCTTTTTTAATTCATTCATTAAATCTTTTGTGTCTTTTATTTCATCTCTGTCAATTTTCTCTCTGATAAATTCTGGCAGACCAAATGCAATTCTATCTATCATTGTATCAGCGTCCATGTTCTTGTTTATTTCTAATAAAAGTCGTTCTTTCTTTATTGCATATTGTACTAGTGAACCTTCTTTGTACTTAAAATAATGCGCATATGTTTTGCTACTCCATCCTTTGCTTGAAAAGGTTTCTATTAATGCCTATTTCCATCCATGCCAATCGTTTTCATGTTCTCCTTTTATTACTGTAGAAATATACCAATCTTGGCAAGTTCCGTCCAAAAATACCCTCAAAAATTCGATTTTTGTTTCATTCTTTTCTAATTTAAATCTTTCACATTCTTTCTCAAATGCGTCTAACCATTGTCTCACATTAAATGTTTTATAACTAAATTTTCCTAATACAAATTTTTCTGCAACGCGCTTTAAATTTTTTTCTTCCTCTCTTTTTTCTGATTTTTCAACTAATTTTTCTAATATCTTTACCAAATCTGATTGTTCTTCAATATTTTTTTGAGATATTTGTTTTAGATATTTCCCCCCAAACTGGATATTTCCTTCCTCATCCAAATATGTTTGTTGCAACTCTTCTGACAGCGTTATCCATATTTTCAACTCATCATGTCTTTTTTCTAATGATTCTTTTAGATTTTTGAAACCTTTCGTCTTTTTTAACTCTTCATGAAATTCTGCATAGATGAGTTCATTTGGTATAGCATATTTTTCTCCTTGTTCTGTTCCAATTGAGGTTATGGCTATTGTTGTAGTCTTAATATCCTTAGGGGAGGCCACAGCTCTGAATTTAAATTGTAATTTCATTTTGTGACAAAAATTGTCGTTTTATAATGTTCTTTGGATTGGAAGTCGGGATTGTACGAATAAATAAACCAAATTAGTTTCTCTGTAAATAATATATTATACCTGAAATTACTATTTACAATATATACAAAATTTACAAATTACCTGTAAATAAGAGAAACGACAATTAAGGTCAGTTATTCGTCTCTCTTTCACGACTTTGTTTAAAACAATTATTTTCATAGATTTTATTCTAACCTATGCTTTTTCTACAATGTGCTCGAAATTGTTTTCTTTCTATCTCTATCTGACTGTGGTTGACTCTGTTCGATCTCGACATCTAGCAGATGTCATAGATGCGCGCGCAGAGCATATCAAGCGCGCTGAATTTTAAAGAGAGTATATTCTCTTTATATGTATATTACGTGACAAGTACGTATATACATAATATACTACTTAGGTTTCAGATATCACATATCAGGTACATATATGTTATAACTGTGTTTGCTGGGTGTATACTCTATGTTCTAACATATTTTTTTTAAATGTAATTATATAGGGGGTTCAAAAAAGCGAATAAAATTTACTCAATTCGAATGACTATTACTCGTCATTTTCAAATGGAACACCCTAAATTTTCAAATTCAGTTGGGTGTCTTTTTGTATTTTCTTTATATGTTATTAAGGGTATTATATGCCTAAAACCAATAAATTTATACTGTTTTTCTAACGACAATGGAGATATTGAAGACGGGCATTTCGATGACTCTCCTATATAACAATTTAAAGAATCGTCATTTCTTTGCGGCATGTTTGGTACATTAACATTAAAAAATGACCGCAGTGGCCGAGTCGGTTCAGTTCCAACCTTGGATAATTTAGATGCTCGCTAATAACATTCGACTGATGTTGCGGGAGGATCTTCACTTCTTCGATGTAACCAGAAACTAATGTTATGGCATGTTTGCATCCTCATGTTAGGAAGAAAATTAAATTAATTTAGTACAATATCTACGAAAATTAAATTATTTTTTACTAAAATTATACAGATTTAGTTAGCTTATTAACGATATTACAAACTTTATTTAAACAATATTTCTATATCTATTATAATTTTCCAGAAAAAAGGTGTTTCCAATTTCGCATTTCACTTTTATAGGTGTCCGTTTTACGAGGCTAACCGTTGAGATCTCGACGTCGAGAAATGTAAGGGTTTAAATTATGGCGAAGTTTTCACATTAGTTGGCCACTTTAACAATATATTTGTTTTCCCAAAAAAAAACATATTTATGAATATATCTGATAATGGAAAATTCATTGGTACAAATATGTATTTATATTATTTTCATTATGTATTTTGTAAAATCAAAGAAAAGACTGAAATTTTAATTAATTATATAGTGAAATACTTCCATATCGTTGCATCATGCGTTTTTACAGGATATCTCCGTTGATATTTAAAATATTAAAATCTGAACCGCAAATCTAGAAATTATATAGGTTTGATTTTAGAACTTTACAGTTTAAAATTTATTCAAATGAAATTAAATTTACAATTTAAGTAATTATACTTCTGTAACCCTTTTTGTTAAAATATACTCACCGTGGATCATCAGATTATGGTGCATTATTGCAATATGTGTGCAAACAATTGCACCTATGATTTCATCGACGTTATATTTATTCCTAAAATTTGATTATATGGAAATAAGAATTTTTTTTAAGTATGTTATTGTTGTTACAATCATACCTAAGTTTTTTTTTTTCATTTCACATAATGATGTTAGAAGGAAATTTTATCCATCTTCTTAATAAATGAATGCTTATCAATCTTGTAAAAAACGCTTGATCCAGTTAAACAAATACTCGTTTTGTTATTTATCTTGCTGTTGACTAGTTTTAAAATTCTTTCTGGTAATAAATAGTTCAAAGATTTGTAAAGATTTCCGAAATTTCCTTTGACTTTTAAGTTTATTGTTATATAGCTCTTAAAGGTTTGCTTCGGACGGCCATAAACCATCAACCCTGAACGGAACCGTTTTCTGATTCTGCCCAACTTTCTAATTTTTTGTGTATCTCAGGGTTTTGAGAATGCACCCTGTTAGAAGCTTTGGAGTGCAACTTATTTACACTCCCATGGGGAAGATGACAAGTGAAATTGCGAGAATCAGAAAACGGGGATGAATTCTGTAACTGGAAGGGGGTGGGCCGTCTGAAGTAAACTTTTGAAATTAGCAAGTAAAAGGGGACACAGATAGACAGTCACCGAGTAAAGAAGAGGAGTCAATCATGACTCGTTTTGTAAATATTATTTTGTAAGTAAGTTTAACTTTATTCTCACATGTAATTTGTAATTATTCATTAGTAGTTTGCAACCTTTAACTTGTATCACATTTTTATAAATTTCATTTCATATTAATATATTTTATTGTTAAGTTTTCTTATTATAGCCATGTTTATCCCAATTATTTAATTCTTTTCCTAAAATTAGTTTGATTATTCTAATTAAAAATAATTTGGTGGCAGCAATCATAAATTTTACCATTTTCTTGTAAGAGCATTAATTAAATCTAAAGCACAGTGCTTTGACAATCTAAAACTTTGAATAAATTCATAATCGGGCAAAGGGAACGGATCACTTGTATGCCAAAGTCGAAGTCTTGCGTAGCACCTAAAAATTTTTCAAATGTATTTTAGACATTAGACAAATATAATTTATTATGGAATAGTGTAAATTTGGAAATATTATTATAAATTAATTTCTGTAATATATTTTTTGAACTTTTACATCTAACGGACAACTGTTTGGAAAATTGATTAAAAATTGTAAAATATTAGTTTGTGTTTAAGCAAAGTACGTCGATGTTTATTATGTCAAATGGTTTTTGCTGGGACTGGTTTTCTATTGTATTTATTTAATTTACAAAATTCACTTTTGTTAATATATTCAGTGATATTATTAATAATATTCGGCCAAAAGTATTTTTCCATTAATGCATTGAGGGTTGCGATTATTCCTGTATGGTTAGTTAAACCGGTATGAAAGTCATGAATTATTTTTACTTGCTCTTCTTCATTTTCTATATCTTCGACTACTTTGTTAAAAGCGACTATTTTAATTGTGTTAAATTCAACTTTTTTTTTATTTTTGGAATAATATAATCATTGCGAAAGTGAAATATTGTTTACTAAATTTAAAATGAATTCGTTGTTTTCTGTTCTTAATAGTTTTGTTATTTCTATCTCAGTTTGAAAGTTATGAATTTTAAATATTACTTTGAGTATCCGCTATGTTGATTCTATCTTCTATATATTTAATTCCATTCACTAAGTTTTCTGCATACGGTGAAATGAAACCCCTTGCGCGCGAAATTCAAATCACTATAAAGTATTTTTTAATTATTATTACAATTTATGAAACTTTACGTATTTGTATTATAGGTTGAAATAAAGACACATATTTCTATTGTAAAAATAATATAGTTTTAATAAATTAAACCTTCATTTACACATCTTACTTAATTTTTTAAATGTTATTTTCAATATATCTCCAATACTAGACGAACAATTTTCTCTAAATTTGTAGAATATATTTATGACAGCACAATGTTCAAAATACGTAAAAATTAAAAAAAAATGAATTTCAAACTACTAAGAACAATAAAAATAAAACTAGAACTAGAACTTTACGTATTTGTATTATAGGTTGAAATAAAGAAACATAATTCTATTGTAAAAATAATATAGTTTTAATAAATTAAACCTTCATTTACACATCTTATTTAATTTTTTAAATGTTATTTTCAATGTATCTCCAATACTAGACGAACAATTTTCTCTAAATTTGTAGAATAAATTTATGACAGCACAATGTTCAAAATACGGAAAAATTTAAAAAAAATGAATTTCAAACTACGAAGAACAATAAAAATAAAACTAAAATTTGACAATAAGTTTAAAAAAATATGTATTCTTATAGTACCTTACACCTTCCTACATACTGTGTGATACATTTAAATAAGTTTATGGTATAATACAAAAAGATATTTGCAATTTAAACAATTGCGAAAGTATTCGATGTAAGTGGCGCTACGAGTAGACCTAGCGGTAAGTAGATAAATTATAGTGACGAGTAGACCTAGCGGTAAGTAGATGAATTATACTGACGTCGCTGGCTCAGTGGTAAATATAACGTAAGTATGAAACCCGCCAAACATCTAATAAATAATTTATTTTTCGCAGAAGTATTTATTTCATTTTTGTGTGTGCAAGATATCGTATTCAAAAATGTCTAACGAGCAACGGCAGCTATTTATTAGCAAAAAGAGCAGCAAACGAGGTGCTCATTTAATAACTTCGGGGTAGAAATATAATACTATAACATATTTGATGCATTTCACTTATATTTAATTTTTTAGAAAATACATGGTTAAGAAAAAAGGGCAGAACAATAGTAATGGTAGTGATGCCCAAAGCAATACTGAAAGGTAAAATGAAAAATTATTAATATTAAAACTTTCTTACAATACTCGTATTTATAGTAAGTCGACATCAACAATTCAATGCAGCCCATCGACAAATGAAACATCTTGCAGTAATATGTAAGTAAAACTAAAATAAAATGTATTCGCCAGGTTTTAGGTTTATTAATTACTAAAGTAGTGTTTTTTAAGTATTGGGTTATATTATAATACAATAATAATTGCGTAGGCTTCCACAGTCTGAGTCATGAGAAATATTCGATTTCCGGGAATGGACTGTGTCAATTTTTGAGTCAGAGCTCAACGTTTCGCCCGCAGTCGTATGGGGCATCTTCAGGAGCAAGAACGTTTTACTGTCGATAAACAAGGTTACTCGACGTGTCAACCACGCTAGAGGCCAAGTTTAAGCAATAAAGGCGCAAGGGACGACTCAGTTTATAAGGTTACCCGACGTGTAAACCACGCTAGAGGCCAAATAAACCAAGTGACGAGAGAAAGCGAGAGAAGTCATTTATATATGCTACGAAGGGTACGGTTGAAAGCAATAACTAATGGGGACCAACGGGAGTTGAGTTTGAGGGACCAATGGGAGTTGAGTTCGTGGTGGTTGATTGGGCGTGTTGTGTTTCAAGAATGACTGGTTTCCACATGTGGCTCAAGAAGTAACCATCATCTCGATTTATGTTATCAGGATGTTTCCATATTTCTACAGCTTCCCTGTATTTACGTTTGTAAAACTGGGGAACAGGAGCTAATATGCGGGATTTTTCAAATAGGATGTTATGACCTGTATTATGTTGGTGTTCTGCGACAGCGGAGGTTAATACCATACCATTGCGTAGGCACCGTTTGTGTTCTGTAAGTCTAGTATGAACACTTCTTCCTGTTTCACCTATGTATACTGTGCCGCAAGAACAAGGAATGCTATAAACACCGGGTGATGTCAAGGGTTCACGTTTATCTTTGGTTTGTGGGAGTATTTCAGAGATTTTTTGTGGAGGTTTAAAGATGACTTTGATATCATTTTTCCTAAGAATTTTTCCTATTTTGTCCGAGAAACCTTTAATGTAAGGGAGGGAAACAAAAGATTCGAAAGAGTTATTAACAGGTTCTTTTGGTAACGGGTTTAAGTGTCTATGGATTACATTGTTAATTAATTTTATGTCATAGTTGTTCTGAACCAAACTATGTCGGATGTGGTTGAGTTCTTGTTGAAGGTTATGGGGTTCGGAGATTTTGATGGCACGGTGTACGAGGGCGTTAACTACTGAGAGTTTCTGTGAAGGGTGGTGGTGAGAATTAAAGTTGAGATACCTGTCAGTGTGGGTGGGTTTTCTATAAACAGCGTGCCCTAACTGTCTATTAGGTTTACGAGTGACAAGAAGAAACTCAACTCCCGTTGGTCCCCATTAGTTATTGCTTTCAACCGTACCCTTCGTAGCATATATAAATGACTTCTCTCGCTTTCTCTCGTCACTTGGTTTATTTGGCCTCTAGCGTGGTTTACACGTCGGGTAACCTTATAAACTGAGTCGTCCCTTGCGCCTTTATTGCTTAAACTTGGCCTCTAGCGTGGTTGACACGTCGAGTAACCTTGTTTATCGACAGTAAAACGTTCTTGCTCCTGAAGATGCCCCATACGACTGCGGGCGAAACGTTGAGCTCTGACTCAAAAATTGACACAGTCCATTCCCGGAAATCGAATATTTCTTATAATACAATAATTTTAATTTCTTAAGGAATTTTATAGTGTCGCTAGCTAATTGAGAAATTAAATTAAAGAAATATCTTTAAATCGAGAGAGAAATTTCCCATTAACGATACATTAAACTAAGCATTGAACTGTCTAACAAAAATATTGCACTGTAGTAATATGTTTTAGTATATCAATTGTAATTATGCAGATCGATAGAAGGTTAAAAACAACGTTTATGTTTAATAATAACGTAATTTGCGAAATATGGCATGTAGATGTCATTTTTTGGAAAAACTCTTTAAAGCTTCAAGGAAGTATTACTTCCGTCAAAGATATTTAATTCTTAAATACCAAAAATTATATTTTTTACACGTATCGCATCGCATTGGAGTTATTGTGGACGAAAATTTAACACACATATACAGACAGACATCACTGTAAAATAGTAAAATCGATTTTTATATTTATATGTAAACATAAAAATCTTTTATTATCTTTCTTTACTACTTATTTTGCAGATCGCATATGTCAGAGCCGTCTGCCACTTCAACTCCTTTGAAGAAAAGGGCACGGAAGGAGTTGTTTCCCACCAACACTCCCGACTCGTCTATATCTTTAGTTGCAGAGAATTTTTCAGTAACAGAGAGTCTTCCAGATCTTGTTATTGAGAAATATAGGCCTCCCGGACACCCAGATCCTAAGCTGTCTGCACTAAAGGGACGAAGAATAGTTGACATTGGTCATGTGATTTCAGAGTCAAGGAAATTAGAGAACCATGTCTGTAAAGTTCAACCCCCTGGTTATTTGGCATTTGAGAAGGAGGTACGTCTATTATTATTTACAATCCAGCCTATTATTGCAGTTTTTTATTCATTCAATTCATTTTGAAAATATTAAATTAATTATTTATTTATTTTATTGTTCCAGTTAAAAACTGGATTTAACTCCAGTATTGTTTTTAAATGTACGGCATGTTTCGAAAGTCGTTCTATTATTACGAATCCTGAAGTGAAGAAAGAAGACAATATTAATATGGCAGCTGTCTGGGGGACGATAGCAAGTGGGAATGGATATTACGGCATGGAAGAATTGTTGACTGGAATGAATGTTCCTGTTATGTCGGCACCGACTTTTAGGAAATACCACCAGGATGTAGGAGAGGTACATACATATATCACATATTTACTACATCTTTATTTTACAAATTTAAATCATTTGTTTTTTGAAATTAATATTTTTGAATCTTATAAAAAAAATTACATACGTGTTGTAATAGTAACACTTTTTTATTTTAGACATGGTTCCAGTCACTCACAATGGCTATACAAGATGCTGCAGTAGAAGAGTACCGCCATGCACAAGAAAGTGGGTCCATGGAAGGCGATATCGGCAACATAATTGTTTCGTTGGATGGAGGATGGAGTCAACGAAGCTATGGGCACAACTATACGGCAAAGTCTGGCGTCGCTGTTATTATCGGGAAGCACTCCAAACAAATACTATATTTGGGAGTGAGAAACAAATACTGCAGCATTTGTGCTATTGCAGTTAGAAAAAAAAGTGAACCGCAACCTCATCAGTGTTACCGGAATTGGACAGGATCTTCTTCCGCTATGGAAGCGGATATAATAGTCGAGGGTTTTAAGAGCAGCGAATCTATGTTCAAGCTTCGGTATACTCAGTTCATTGGTGATGGAGACTCTAGCGTACGAAAACGCATTGAGGAACATGTTCCATATAGTCGCTGCATTAAAAAAATAGACTGCACAAACCATTTGTTGAAGAATGTTAAAAAACATCTTCACAAATTATCATCCGAAAACGCAACGCACCGGAAAATATTACCCGACCGAAAGATTAACATCCTTACTAAATATTGCCGCAAACTGATTGTTTTTCACTCCAATTTATCGCAGCCTTGAGTTGGTGAATTGCAGAATAGCCTCAACCATGCCGTGGAACATTGTTTTGGAGAACATTCTCAATGTCGAGATACTACATGCAGTGATGCAGGAACCAGCGCATTGAACAATTCTTACAAAACTTTAAACAGCACATTTAAGGCACGTCTTTTAAATATTGTAGGCACACTATCTGCTAAAGCAACATCACTAATTGAGAATGCTACTAGTAATGCAGCTGAGGAATACATGAACATTTTGTGCAAATTTAATGGGGGAAAACGAATATTTTACGGTCGGAGGAATTCGTTTAATGTCAGATGCTATGGAGCAGGGTTGGCGTACCAATATGGTCCAAACTGGACTAGCACAGCTTGGAAAAATTATCTTGGTAGAAGTCCCGGAACACCAACTAAACGAATGGTAACTCGACGTCTTCAGTGCAACATCCGTGCTCGTCTACATAAGAAGCGTCATAAAAATTTTCGGTGCGCTTTATTACCCCCGAACAAAAAAGGATGCGACCAAAAAGATTACGGGCCAGCTCATAATGAACCAGATTTACCTGAGGAGCAAGTAAAACTATTAGTAGAGGCACAGGTAGCTAGCTTATGTGTCACTGAAGAGCAGCAAAAAGATATTGAAGAGAAAACTCGTGGGCAGTCTGAAAATCCGTTATGGACTGAAGAGCGATCTCTTCGATTGACGGCATCTTATTTCGGCATGGTCTGCAAACGTCGTGCGCCTCCAGGTCCTCTGGTTCATACGATTCTGTATACGACACTCCACAACAGTGAAGCCATAGAATATGGCAAACTTTATGAAAAGGTGGCCCTGGAGAAGTATTCACAAGAAACTGGTCGTCTTGTCGAACATAGTGGACTTTTTATCAGCACATGTCTAAATTCAGGGTATTTGGCGGCATCACCTGACGGAGTAGTCGACAAAGAAAAAATAGTAGAGGTCAAGTGTCCATATAGTGCAAGAAATATGACACCAATAGAAGCGGCAACAAAATTAAAAAACTTTTGCTCTATTCTTGTTGACGGCCAGTTGCAACTAAAGAAAAAACATAATTACTATTACCAGATACAAGGGCAGCTATTTTGTACTGGTAGAAATAATTGTGATTTTATTATACGGACACCATTAGGCATAAATATTGAAACAATTTATTATGACCAAGAATTTGTCAGTGAAATGCTCCCAAAACTAAATAGTTTTTATTTTAATGAACTGGGTCCAGAATTAGTAGACTCCAGAAAAAAAAGGTCTATGCCTATTAGAAATATGCCAGCACGTAAATAGAACATTTAATATTTTATAGTGTTGTTATAAACCGATGTGACTCAAAGCATCTTAATCCCGTGCAGCAATGTACTTCTTTAGTGCCGTTATATACTTATGCGACTCCATGCATCTTCATTTCGTGCAGCAATGTGCTTCTTTAATGCCGTTATAGACTTATGCGACTCAAAGCATCTTAATCCCGTGCAGCAATGTACGTATTTAGTGCCCTTATAGACTGATGCGACTCAAAGCATCTTATTCCCGTGCGGCAATGTAGTTCTTTAGTGCCGTTATAGACTGATGTGACTCAAAGCATCTTAATCCCGTGCAGCAATGTAGTTCTTTAGTGCCATTATAGACTGATGTGACTCAAAGCATCTTAATCCCGTGCAGCAATGTACTTCTTTAGTGCCGTTATAGACTGATGTGACTCAAAGCATCTTAATCCCGTGCAGCAATGTACTTCTTTAGTGCCCTTATAGACTGATGCGACTCAAAGCATCTTATTCCCGTGCAGCAATGTACGTATTTAGTGCCCTTATAGACTGATGCGACTCAAAGCATCTTAATCCCGTGCAGCAATGTACGTATTTAGTGCCGTAATATACTGATGTGACTCAAAGCATCTTAATCCCGTGCAGCAATGTACTCTTTAGTGCCCTTATAGACTGATGCGACTCAAAGCATCTTATTCCCGTGCAGCAATGTAGTTCTTTATTGCCGTTATAGACTGATGTGACTCAAAGCATCTTAATCCCGTGCAGCAATGTACGTATTTAGTGCCGTTATATACTTATGCGACTCCATGCATCTTCACTTCGTGCAGCAATGTGCTTCTTTAATGCCGTTATAGACTGATGTGACTCAAAGCATCTTAATCCCGTGCGGCATTGTAGTTCTTTAGTGCCGTTATAGACTGATGTGACTCAAAGCATCTTAATCCCGTGCAGCAATGTACTCTTTAGTGCCGTTATAGACTGATGTGACTCAAAGCATCTTAATCCCGTGCAGCAATGTACTCTTTAGTGCCCTTATAGACTGACGCGACTCAAAGCATTTTAATCCCGTACAGCAATGTAGTTCTTCAGTGCCGTTATAGACTGATGCTACTCAAAGCATCTTAATCCCGTGCAGCAATGTACGTATTTAGTGCCGTAATATATTGATGCGACTCAAAGCATCTTAATCCCGTGCAGCAATTTACGTATTTAGTGCCGTTATATACTTATGCGACTCCATGCATCTTCACTTTGTGCAGCAATGTGCTTCTTTAATGCCGTTATAGACTGATGTCATTCAAAGCATCTTAATCCCGTGCAGCAATGTACTCTTTAGTGCTCTTATATACTGATGCGACTCAAAGCATCTTAATCCCGTGCAACAATGTACTCTTTAGTGCCCTTATAGACTGATGCGACTCAAAGCATCTTAATCCCGTGCAGCAATGTACGTATTTAGTGCCGTTATATACTTATGCGACTCCATGCATCTTCACTTTGTGCAGCAATGTGCTTCTTTAATGCCGTTATAGACTGATGTGATTCAAAGCATCTTAATCCCGTGCAGCAATGTACTCTTTAGTGCTCTTATATACTGATGCGACTCAAAGCATCTTAATCCCGTGCAGCAATGTACTCTTTAGTGCCCTTATAGACTGATGCGACTCATAGCATCTTAATCCCGTGCAGCAGTATAGTTCTTTAGTGCCCTTATAGACTGATGTGACTCAAAGCATCTTAATCCCGTGCAGCAATGTACTCTTTAGTGCCGTTATAGACTGATGTGACTCAAAGCATCTTAATCCCGTGCAGCAATGTACTCTTTAGTGCCCTTATAGACTGACGCGACTCAAAGCATTTTAATCCCGTACAGCAATGTAGTTCTTCAGTGCCGTTATAGACTGATGCTACTCAAAGCATCTTAATCCCGTGCAGCAATGTAGTTCTTCAGTGCCGTTATAGATTGATGCTACTCAAAGCATCTTAATCCCGTGCAGCAATGTAGTTCTTTAGTGCCGTTATAGACTGATGCGACTCAAAGCATCTTAATCCCGTGCAGCAATGTACGTATTTAGTGCCGTAATATATTGATGCGACTCAAAGCATCGTAATCCCGTGCAGCAATGTACTTCTATAGTGCCGTTATATACTTATGCGACTAGAAGCAATGTATTTTTTTTAGTGTCGTTATAGACTGATGCGACTCATAGCATCTTTATTCCGTCCAAGAATGTACTTCTTAAGTGTTGTTGTAGACAAATGCGACTCAAAGCATCTTCATTCCGTTCAGCACTGTACTTCTTTAGTACTGTTATAGACTGATGCGACTAAAAAGCATCTTCATCCCGTGTAGCAATGTACTCTTGCCCCCTTAAATTAGTAGATCTTCTATTCTTCACATAGTAACATAGTGTCATAATGCATTAGTACTCCTCTAGGTACTGAACTCTATATTCTGTCATCATGAAACAGTACTGCTCTAGGTACTCGTCAGTATATATTGCCCTCTTGATTTAGTATTACTCCTGATCTCCACATAGTGCTATTATGAACTATCATTTTCCTACGTGCTAATTTTTACCTAGTGCCATCATAAATCAGTACTGCTCTAGGTACTCATCTGTACATATTGATATCCACATAGTGTCTTCATGAACTATCATTGCTATATACGCTAAACTCTATACCGGGAGTTTAATTTATCAGTAAACATATAGTAGTTTCTGTTGACGGTTAAGCCAGAAAGCCAAGAAATAATAACACAAAACTGTATATGAACAATATATTTAACCAAAAGTATTTATGTTTACATGTCATATACTTGTCAATCAAAAACTGTAACAACTGAAAGATAATTTATTCCTAAATCGAATCAAGTCGTTGTACGAATCAAGACTCGTACTTGGATCTTATTTACGCCAACACTTCCCCTCGAGTCTTGAGTCATTGGCAGTTGTTCTTCAAAGAAGTCATCCTAATCTGACTCCTACATCTTTCATGTTTCATCCGTGGCAGGCCCTTGGTAAAAATATCAGCAATCTGCTGTTCTGTTGATATGTATTTCACATTGAACCAATCATTTTGTATAACTTCTCTTATGAAATGGTGTCGAATATCGATGTGTTTACTCCTGGAGTGAAATACCGGGTTCTCAGTTTATTTCATTGCACTTTGATTGTCGCAATGGACTTTTATAGACTCTTCAATCCCGAGTTCCTGAAGAAAACTTTTTAAATACACCGACTCCTTAGCGCATTCCGAAAGAGCCATATATTCGGCTTCCGTTGTGGATAGTGCTACTGTAGGCTGTTTCCTAGCGTCCCATGAAATTGCGCTACCATTTAATAGAAATACATATCCTGTATAGGATCGTCGGTCACCGTGATCACCTCCCCAGTCCGCGTCGACGAATCCTTCAAGTGAACCGGTCTTTGCTGTGTAAAGCAGCCCAAGATCTGACGTCCCCCGCAAATACCGTAGGACTCGCTTCGCTGCTTTCCAGTGTTCTTCTGTATAACAATTGTTAAATTGCCCCAAATAACTGGCAGCGTATGCCACGTCAGGTCGTGTACGTGTGGCTAAGTAATTGATCGCTCCAACTAATTCTCTGTAAGGTAATTTCGAATTGTCTTCGCTAGGTTGGTCTTCCTTTTTAAGCTTTATGCTTATATCAATTGGACAGGTTACAGGCTTGCATTCGGTCATACCAAATTTATTTAAAACTTCGTATATATATTTTGATTGGTGAATGAAGATCTTACCGTCATCTTGCACGAATTCTACACCCAAACAAAATTTTGCAAGTCCTAGATCCTTTAGAATTAAATTTTCAGCCAACCTTCTTCCAAACTCCTTCACTGTTTCTTGATTCTCAACGAGTAAGTCGTCCACATATACAGCTATGAGTATGGAATTTTTACCCTTTCCCATCTTGTAAAGGCATGGATCGGATTTAGTTGGTGTTCCACCAAGTTTTCGCAAGATTGTATCTAATTTCTTGTTCCAACACCTACCCGATTGTTTCAACCCGTAGAGCGATCGCTTTAGTAAGCATACCATATCGTCTTTTTTTAGTGACTTCGACATGTCTCTCGCTATTGATGAGATGATTTTATCTTTCCCGTATCTTGAAATTTTTTCTAGTGATTTTTCGATCATTTTTGGTGGTTCCATAAAGACTTCTTCTTCGAGTTCTCCATTCAAATACGCAGTCTCAATGTCAAATTGGTATAATTTCATCTTATTTTGAGCTGCTAATGAAGCTAGAAGACGTACAGTGCTGAAACGTGTCACTGGTGCAAACGTTTCAAAACAATCCACCCCTGGTCGCTGATTAAACCCCTGAGCAACTAGTCGAGCTTTTCTTCTCTCGATGTTTCCAGCGGAGTCATATTTGTTTCTTAAAACAAAACGACTTCCAACGACCTTATGATCCTTTGGACGTTTTACTATTTTCCAAGTATTATTGGCGATGATTGACGTTACCTCCTTGTCGATGGCTTCATGCCACTCACTTGCATCGGCGCTCTCCAAAGCTTGTCGAATAGGGATCTCCGACATTAAGGTGGACTCCACTTGTTCTGCATCTGTCATTCCACTCGCTGTCTGTGACGAACTACGAAGGTGATAAAATTTTCTGGGTTCGTTTCTCACCCTAGTCGCAGTCTTTCTTGGTCGCCCTGGATCTCTTGTCAATGAATCTGGATAAATTTCCTTGCTGGCTTCATTTTCGTCTTGCTCAGCTTCATCTTCCGGTGCTTCTCCTGTTTGAAAGTCTTCCAAATTAATGCCTCTTCGTCGAATGAATGCTTCAAATTCGTCGACGGATTTTTCATCTTCATGATTTATGACTTGCTCATGATTTCTTGAAAGTTCGCGTGAAACAGATTCAATCTCAGCAAATTTTCTTGGTTCTTCAGGTCGTTCTTGCTTTGTATTGGTTCTGCCTTTGTCGTCTGGTTTAGGTCTGCTTTCTTCAAAGAAAGTAACGTCTCGGCTTACCACCACCTTCTTTTCTTTTAGTGAGCAAACTCGATAAGCTTTAGACTGATCAGAGTATCCTAGAAAGATACCCTCTTGTCCACGAGGTTTGAACTTCCCCTTCCCTGGGCTTCTGTCCAGGTATATTACTCTGGAACCAAAAACTCTAAAATTGCTGATGTCAGGTTTCTTTCCCGACCATGCTTCAAAAGGTGTTCTTCCACCTAATTTTCTTGTCGGCACCCTGTTTTTAATATAATTAGCCGTGTTTACCGCTTCCGCCCAAAAAGTGTCAGGTAAGTTGGCATCGATCAGCATGTACCTCGCTGTTTCTATCAAAGTCCTGTTTTTCCTTTCAGCGATGCCGTTTTGTTCCGGATTGTGCGGAACAGTCAGTCTTCTGGTGATGCCTCTACTTTTCAGGAATTCGTTGAATTCACGACTCGTGTATTCACAACCGTTGTCTGATTGAATACATTTAACATTTTTGCCTTTCTGTTTCTCAACCATACAGATGTATTCGACTGTTGCCTTGAATATTTCGTACTTTGCCTTCAAGAATCTCACCTCGCACCATCTACTATGGTCGTCGATGAATTCCAACATGTATTTTGCGCCGCCAATCGACGTCGTCCTCATGGGTCCACATACGTCTGTGTGCACGAGCTCCAGAAGTTCTGTTTTCCTCTCCGAAATCCGCGGGAATGGAGTTCTGGAGGACTTCCCCTTGACGCAGACGTCGCATTGTACCTCCGACACGTCCTTTAGTGTAATACCTTCAACCAATCCATTTCTTACGGCTTCTTGTAAGTCTCTTGAGTTGGTGTGTCCCATGCGACGATGCAGCAGGTGAAGAGATATTTTATTCAAACTGGACGTTGTTCCTGCGAATTGTGTATCGTTATTCCACGTTCGCACGAAGAACAAATCGCCGATCCTGTCTGCTTGCAACTTAATGTTGCTATCTGAATCTAGAATTACTGCTGACCTTTTCGTGAAGCGAACTTCCAAATCGCTGTCGACGATTTTGCTCACAGAAAGCAGGTTTGTTCTTAGATCTGGCACATGAAATGCATTCTTCAGATGAACACTCTTTTTGCCATCGCTTGTGTCCGCCATGAAGTGTATAGGTCCTTCACCAATCATCTTCGTCGTGGCGTTATTGGCAAGATTCAACCAGCCCTGTTTGGATTCGTTCATCTTCTCGAACATATCTAAGTCCTGGCAGAGATGTGATGTTGCACCACTATCGAGACACCATGCTCGATTTCTATTCTCTTGTTCCGCAGCAGACAATGCAGTTATATTGAAACTAACTTCATCTGTTCGTTTCGCCTGTTGTCCTTTCTGTATTAAAGGACAATCCCTCTTCATATGACCCGTTTGTTTACATGCGTAACATCGAAAAGTCCTTTGTTCTCTCGACCTGTCGGTTTGCCTTGAACCACTTGTCCACCCCTCAGGTTTATTCTTTTTGTAATAATTCTTACTAGAATTATTTACCATCATAGCATCTGATGAATTGCTGTGACCTATGTTCTTCCGAGCCTCAGCTTCTTCCATGATCTTGACCGTAAGTATATCCGGCGCAGGTAGGTCATCTCGCGACTCTATTGCGATATGGAAATTCTCAAACGTAGCAGGCAAACTGTACAATAGCATAATTGTCAACTGATCTTGATTTATCTCTATTTCCATTTCGTGAAGTTTATCTACACAATCAAAGAATTCCTTGAGATGCGTACGAACATCTCTTTCATCTGCCATTTTCATAAGTGTTAATTTCTTGAGTAACGTGGCTTTTCTGGCAGGTCCTTGTGATACGTAGATTTGCTCAAGCCGCTTCCACATCTCATTTGATGTTTCACAATTTTTGACCAGCTTGAGTTCGCTTCCCCCAATCGATAATATGATATCCGACATAGCCTTTTGATCGTTCCGCTCCCACGATCGCATTGACTCTTGGTTATTCGCATCGACTTCCGGCTTCACCGATCTTCCACACACGTACTCCCACAAGTCACCTTTTATTAACAACACCTTCATCTGCATCTTCCATGTATCATAATTGTCCTTATGAAGTAACTCGATACGAGACGAATTTCCAGCGTTCATTTTGATATCACGTGTGCCCTTTTTTTCGAATTTCCAAAAACTGCACTCTTTCGTATTTTGTAATTCACGTACGCGCATCTGGGCCCATAACCTGTTGACGGTTAAGCCAGAAAGCCAAGAAATAATAACACAAAACTGTATATGAACAATATATTTAACCAAAAGTATTTATGTTTACATGTCATATACTTGTCAATCAAAAACTGTAACAACTGAAAGATAATTTATTCCTAAATCGAATCAAGTCGTTGTACGAATCAAGACTCGTACTTGGATCTTATTTACGCCAACAGTTTCATTAGGTACTATAGTTATAGAATGACAGCAATGTATTGAAGGGTTTATAATATAATAAGCCTACGTCTTCTAAAAATTTTCATCATGTATAAGTAATATTAAGGTGAATATTTCGCTCTAGCAATATTCATGCATGACAAATACATCAGAATATTTTTCTCGTGCATTTGAAAGAATATTCAGATATTTGCCATGCACTTGTAATATATGTGACTATTGAATATAATCTTTAATTTTCTGATTTTTCTTACCCTAATATGAAAATGAAACTATCATGGATTTAAATCGAGAACGTATAATTCAGTATCGGCCATTTTTTTGAAATGTTGGATACTGGCAAATACTATTGGTTGTTTGAACGCACTATCGTCTTAGCATTTTCGCGCTGGTTTGCTATTGGCTGTCTCAGCGTACTGCAGCGCAGTATAGATGACGTAACACGTAACCGTCGATTTTCTAGGGTTTAATTATTCAATTTTTAAGAATTTCTTTTTGGCGTGTTAGAAACTTTTCGTCGAAAGTAAATAATATGGGTCTAATATTTTTATGTACAGATTAAAATATTAAAATATAAAAAAAAATCGGTATTCCTATTAAATAGGTATCAAATATTAAAATTTTTTCAAATCTATATTGAAGTACATTATTGTTTTAAATTTATAATACGAAAGTAAAGCTACATATATTTCCATAATAGTTATATATGATATAAGTGTTAAAAGTGACATTTTATGAGTGAGTGGGGAAGTTTGAAACGAGGCGAAGCCGAGTGTAACAAACCCCACAAACGAAATAAAATCACTTTTAACACAAATATCATACACTATTTTTCCTACGACTCTAATTATGGATTAGTAAATAAAAACTAAGCATTATAGAATGATATTTCTGACAGGTCACTAGATTTAGTTCCTTTTTAACACAAGCGTTAAAAGTAAATTTGTTTTTTTACTTTTAACACGTTGTCAATGACAACGATTTAAAAGTATTCACTGTGTTATAAACTGTTATTTTTAACATGCTAAGCAACCGTTAAAAAGACTATTTTTAACAGTGGTCGTTGGAAAAATTATTTAATAGAGGATAAATATTTTTAAAATATTGTTCAAAATATTCGCAATCACATAGATTATATAATCACAGCTAATTTGAAAATAGATACATTAAATAATAAATAAGAATGTCGTTATGTTTTTAATTTGTAGTTTTAGTCTAAAATTGCTAGAAACTGCAGAAATAATCCTATACCAATCAATATATAACCGAGCCAAATTTTCGGATACTACCTTCATTTAAATATATCGCAATCAAGTGTAATTTCCATGTCATTCACTTTTTTTAGATAAATATATCAACTGTCTAATGATGAATTCGACTGTAAATTTAATAACATATTTATTTTATTATACAAGGAACAATAGATAGAAAAAATCTGATGTATGCAACACAATACCTCCCGCTATTAGTCGATTTTTCTATTTTCTATGTTTTTCATAATTAATTACATCAAATTTGATAACTACATAATGTCAAATGTTGTAAACATATTAATATTTTGTAGCAACTGCGTAGCCTGAACGATGTGTACGCATTCACAGACACCAGAAACCACAGTAAAAATGTTACTTTCGGGTTGTAGGGATCTTGAAAAGTACAAAATCTCGACATGCGATTTTCAACACGATTCTTATGCCTCCTTCACTAAGAAATATATAATAATTCTAAATATGAAAAAAACCACGTGTGCTTTCCTAATACTATCAGTCAGAAGTGTACCCAAAATGTTGTTTAGAATCATTGTAGTACTTTATGGAAACATCAAAAGAATGTTATCATAAGTCCTAATACCAGCGACATAAACGTGTATTAGTGATCTGCAAAGTAGCAACGGTATGAAACCTGAAAGTAAGTTTGGTTTGCAAATGATGACGTCAAAAAATCAGATCTTTTAGACCAATCGTAAAAAATATATTTTATAAACAAACATAGGACCTATTTTCAATTTTGTGACCATATAAATAATTCTGTTTCAAAATGCGCAATGCGTAATTTAAAAAAAGTTTTTATTATGAAATTTCTATCAGGAATATTAGTTTCAGGGCCATTTTTGTAAAATAAATGGAAATTTCAAGTGTTAATAGTACTAGTAAATACCATATATGAAATATTGAACATATTGATGTTTCCCTTTTCTGACATTCTGACTCATTTTTTGCGGTGTCCGTATCTAGACGCATTTACTACCTCTATGCTCTTAGATACCACAGCAAGCAGCAACGTTGGAAACGTATTGGCAACCTCGTAATTTTGTCTAGGGGTGCATTTTATATTAGATATCAGTGGCGGCTCGTCCAGGGTGGCAGAGTGGGCAGTGCCCCCTCAAATTAAAATAAAATAATTTTTCTATTTCACATGAATATATTTTTATTATTAATTATTATAACAATATAAACTTCATCTTAAACTACTTAACATTTAACAATGTACTATGTTAGTGGTCTATGTAAATAGAAATTAGCGCGGCGCCGCTGTGCAACACAATATTATATGCATCAAATTCGACTAGCGGGGGCACGCATCCGCCAGACGAAACTTGTATGGTATACTACTCAACGATACGTTCCAAACACAAATGGGAACAAGATGACTGTACAAGTGAGACAGCGCTATGTACGTGAGTGATTTCGTGCAATTCATGTGCGACTGGGCTCTTATACAGCGGTTGTCAGCCCCCTCGCCATCTCGAACGGTGTTGTACTTATATGACTTGAAATTCTTAAAATAAATTCTATAATATGAATGATAAATAAAGAGATGCACAGATTTAATTTGTTTATAATAAAATAATAATTTAAAGTAAATATTCAGTAAAATTGATAAAACAAAAATAATGCTTATTGTGATTAAAAAACTTATTTAAGAATAAAAATAAATATGTATATGTAAAACATCATTGAAGAGTTTTTAAATATTATTAATATTTTAATTTTGAAACAAATGCTTTGCTTATTTTTAAAGTTTGTAAATTTATCATAGAAATAATACGAATAGCCGAGTGTTGAACCAGAGGAGGCATGCATACTCTGAGATTCGGAAACAATCGGACGTGATCGGTGACATATACTCATTGCATGTTATATTTCTAAAATCGCCAGATCGTCAGTCGTGTATAAATTGTATCTGTAAGCGTGTAACATATGATTAAACATTTACGAAAAATCTCCAGATTTTCTTTATAAAATAATTGATCATTTTGCTAAAACTAAAGACAGAAGAATTGATATAATATATACACAACTGTAATTAACAATTAGTGTATTCTGCTTCTAGCTCATTAGAATGTTTTAGTTCATGGGATAAGAATTTATTTTTAGTTATTCTTAACCGAATAGAAATGAGATTTGTTTTCTTTTTATTTATATTATATTTCAAATTTATTCTAGTACCTATATCATTTTTAATTTGTTTTTTTACTTTCTGCATTACCCCTACCCCCTTTTTTACTATCATTGACCTTTCCGTTGGGTTGTGCTGAACATTGATACCTATTAATATTTATTATTAATAATATTAAAATTATTTGCGACGAAATCGGAGTTCTAAACATCGTTTCATGACCACGTTTTTCTCACCAAAATCTTTGACACTAACAAAATAATTTGCCCCCTCGCTCAAAAATACCACGAGCCGCCACTGTTAGATATTCTCAGAATTGTATTCAGATACAATAAGAATATGAATGTTTACAATAAAATGATGTCAACGTTTTAAAAATTATTTGTAATTAATAATCGGGAAATTATTAACAAATCAAATAATATAAGAATATGTGAACTTTAAAAATGCATTTTGTTTATTATAATTTTCAGTTATTATTTGCAAGTATCATACAATTCAATAATTGTAAACTGTGTTTCTTGTTTATAATGTCTAGCACCAGTTCTTAATATTTATTATTACCTAATAGCTAATAATATTAAGAAATTCTATAACAACAATCTCACAGATATTTTCATATACATATATGTAGACGTATATAAACTTTTAGTTGATTTTACAATAATGTGAAATTTTTTACATTTATACAAATAACAATTAACTGTGATATTTTTCATTATATGTACATCCAACTTAAAATGATTACATTTTATGTAATTTATGAGTAATTAGTTACAATTAATTCATATTTTCTTCGAATAAGTACATGTTAAATTGTTGATAATTAATAAATTTGAAATATGAATATATTTTTAAATAATACATTATATTATGTATAATAACCTAAATAATATCTTTTTAACTTTTAATACATTTTTGTATTTGTATTCCGCCATTTACATTTATTAAAAAATACAGATTTTTCGGGTTTGTGTTCTCGATAAAAGACGATGAGTACAACTACTCTCCGATAGATGCGAAAAATGTAAGTCTCATGGTTCCTACCTTATTGTCTGAGTTAAAAATAGTGCCCACTAGCGCTCGCCTCGGCCGTGAAACAAAATACTGAGCCCTTTCATTTCCCCATAAGATTTAATTGTATTTTGATTTGACAAAATTGGTTCATTATCATTATTAAATAAACTTAATGTAGGTAACGAATAAACATTAATTTGTATGTTTGTTTCCTCAAATATTTTGAATATTTTTGCCGACACTTGATTCCATTCTTATTTATCTAAACCGCAGCTTCGCAGTTTTTTTTTTATTAACTATATGACTATTTTTAGGTTTTTTCAGTGGTTTATGTGGGTTCTAAATTGGAGGTTTCTCATTAAATTTTCTCTTTTTCATTAAATCAATAATAGTTTGATTATTAGGCTTTTGAATAATTATATGTTCATATTTTTACAAAAATTCTTACTATCAATTTTTTTATTGACTTGATCTGCTAAATCTTGATTCATTTTTAGATCTTTAGAAATGCAGTGAGCAAATATTTTTGTTTCTGTTACATCACCGATTCTATTATGAATTTTGGTTTTGTCACACTGGCAAGGTGGCAAGAAAGATTATTTGCTATTACATTCATTTTGCTTTGTAAGAATTCTATACTGAAATTATATTCATTTAATTCTATTTTCCACCTTACGAGTTTTTGGTTAGGATTTTTTATATTAAATAGCCAGCCAGTATTTGTAAAAGAACTGATTAAATAGCATAAGCGGAGGCATCTGTAGTTAATATAAAATCTATATGATTTTTTTTTAAATTGTAATATAGGAGATGAAGCAACAATTTCTATGCATTCGTTAAAGTATTTTTTATAAGTTTCGTTATAAATATCTATGTTTTCACCATTTTCTAAACATAAAGTAAGGTGTTTAGTGACTATGGCGAAATTTGGGATGAATTTACGATAACATCCTATTGTACTCAGAAAGTGTTTTATTTCCTTTTTTGATTGAGGGATGTTCTAGTTTTTATTTTTTCTATTTTTAGTAGGATCTGTTTTAATTTCATCTTGTGTAATAATCTGTCCTAAATATTTTGTCTGTGTTTGCAAAAATTCTGTTTTTTCAATTTGGATGTTTAAATTTGCTGCCCTGAATTTTTCGAAAACTAATTTTATATTATTTAAATGTTCTTCAAGAGTTTTGCCAAAAACAATTACATCGTCTAAATAGACTACACAAATTTTGTATATTAAGTCTCCTAATTCATTCTTTGAAATGTTGCGGGGGCTATTTTTAAGCCGAAAGACATATGCAAAAATTCATAATGACCATATTGTGTGGAAAAGGCGGTTTTTTTCAATATAGGTTTTATTCATAGGAATTTGATGAAAGACTTAATGTAAGTCTAGAGGCGTGAATTATTTTGAATGACTAATATGGACTAATAAGGTGTCAATATTGCGAATGGGAGGGTTGTTATCTTTTGTTTGATAGTTTATTTTCCTAAAATCGATTACTAGTTTTTTGTGTATATAGGAGATTCGTTATTAAAAATTATTTTGTGTTCGCGTAAATTTGTACTTACGTCTTGTGTCCTGTGTAAGTGGATTAGGTTAAAATGTACTGATGTTAGTAATTAAATTAATTTCTCAATAAACATTCACGTTCTTCTTATGTACTGGATTGTTTAATAATAAATTATCCTCTTACTGATAAATGTAGCAATGTTATAAAATGTGAAACTACTAATTTTTTATTTTCTTTTGTTATAACATTTTCTGTAGTTGGTTATATTCTTTCAATAAAATTTTTGATTTATATTGCGAAAATTTTTGAGAAATGGTTTCTAGAGCTTTGTCTGTGCTAGTTTTATTTTTTATATGTAAAATTTCTAATAATATTGTTTCGGCTGTACTTTTATCGCAGAAATTATTTTATATTTTACATTTTAAATTCAACAATGGTTGAACTGCGTTTTGCTAGTATAAGCGGCCCACCTCCTCATGGTTAGGGATGGGTGCTTCACTAGGAGCAGCTAAGATGCCTTTTATAAGTTTATGTGTTTTTGTAAAGAGGGTGAAAATATCTCTAGAAATTATGATGTATGCTATATTGATTAATAAAGTATGGCGTTGGAACATCATCCTCGGATGACACTCTCTCGTTTTGAGTGATAGTGGATACCCATGTTTACCGTATTTAATGACTCCATCATTATATCCATTATCTGATGCCGAAAATCGTCACAATATAAGGGATGGGATTTTTTCGACTGTGGTGTAGTGTAGATAAAAAACAATTAATCGAAATTTCAGTCATACAGCGTTTATTCCTACAAAACCGACGTTTCGATATACACTTATACCTACGAATGTATGCTGTGTACATGATTGTAATCTATAGATTCTACTTACCCTGATGAAGGTATAAGTGTATACCGAAACGTCGGTTTTGTAGGAATAAACGCTGTATGACTGAAATTTCGATTAATTGTTTTTTATCGTCACAATATAGCTCAAATCAAAACAAGAAATAGTGTGAAAAGAATGTTTGGTTTTTAAAAACAAATTTCCATGTTTAAGTCGTGATTTAGCAAACAAAATATAAACTGTATGTTCAATAATGGGGTATACCAAGTTTTTTTCATTTTTTAATATGTTATTCTATGCATAAAAATATGAGACCCGTATTTTTTCTTTTCGCCGAAAGATTTCAAACACGCCAGAAATAAATTTTTAAAGTTTCAATAAATTACACCCTAGAAAATCGGCCGTGCGTGTGACGTTACAGGCACTGAGAATCAGCTGAGAACATCATTCGTAGGTCTGAGTCAGAGGCGTGGCGCGTTCGAACAAGAGCCAATAGGCTGACGCGAGTTCCTTCTTCGTCACAACAAGGCTGATACTGAATTTTACGTACTCGATTCAAATGCATTACAATTTCATTTTGATATTATGGTATTAAAAATCAGAAAAATAATGATTATATTCACTTTAATATTACTTATATATGGTAAACAATGATATCCAATAAGAATTTCTTTAAAAGCCGTAGGCTTGGAATACCCCATTGTAGCTTGTAGTATTCTCCATAACATTAGTATTCAAATTAGAGGTAATATTGATTTAAATGTAAATTAAAATCCACATGAACAACCGATTCAACAAATGCAAAATAGAATTCAGGGTAATGGTCCAGCAGTATGACGTAGTTTAATTCAAAAACATTTTCAAAATTAATTTTCTTGCTGTCGTTATTACTTTCCGTTATGTTTAATTGAATTAAATTTACTCATTGCTTAATAATTAACATTAAATGTTGTATTGTCCATTTATAACTTTATGTTTTATTCAATTTGTAATTTACATTTATTGACAATATTTAAATCTATATCATATATTAAAATTAATTTACGACTAAACATGCAATTAATTTTCTGACTAATTTTAGTTTAATGTGTTAAAATACAGATATATTGCTTAGGTACATAGAAAAATTAAAAAATTAACAATTAATATTTTTTTTAATTTATTTTGTAATTTTTTTTTTTGTATAATATTTTAGTTTTCCTTCTATTACCAATTTTTCAATTTTTGAAATATCTGTTTCGCATTCTATTTTTCTTTTTCATTCAAGTTCTAGGTTCATTTGCATTTCCAAAAGTTTCATTTGTTCATTTCGTTTCAATTTTAAATTATCAAATTCAATTAGAAGCAAGGAGTAAGGAAAGCAATCTGGTTTTTAATATTTATTATTTACATACATAAGACAATAGATTTTGGTTAATTTGCAGTCCTCAGGCCACAGCTGAAAATACATATATATTTTTATAAAATTATTATTAATTGCTATAAATTACATTATTTTAGAGTATAATTTTAAAATGTTGTTAAAACATCAAGAGAATTATTTTAAATTTATATAAGAATATATTTTTTAAAAATACTTGCGCTGTTCACTACTACTAATTATAATGACCTTCTACAAATATATTGTTATAATAGTAGATGTTGAAATTTTGGAAGAAATAAAATGCAGAAAATTTGAAAATTGTTATTGATATAGTAGAATCAGGAAGATGAGATTGACTGAAGGATATGGTTGCAAAAACTGTAAGTTAATAAATTGTTGATCTGTTTGTATGAGGATTTTAAGAATGTGAAGTACATCATTTATGGAGATATTTGTGTAAAGGTTTACTATGTCGAATGAAATTAATTTAAAATTTTTATTGTTGTGTTTAACGATTATATGCATTCTTGTGAATTTGTTAATGAGAATTTGGAGATATATTTTTTTTTTTATTTATTATGTGATTTCATGTTTTAGCTAGTTTTTGTGCTGGGGAGTTTATAAACGATGTAATGGGGCTTATAGATTTATCTTATTTTATAAGACTATATAAAGTATTAATGTGTGGGTTAAATTTAGTTAAAAGTGTTAAAATAGTTGTTCATTGTCAGTTTGAGATTTTTATTGTATGTTGAGATTGGGTTTTTTGTTTAGGGTTTGTTATTGTTTTCGGAAAAGAATTTTTGTGTTTTGTCTATGTTAAATTGTTGTCTAAGATTTTTCAGGTTATGGATTAGAATGGGTGGTTAAAGTTTGATCTTGCTTGTATTAATTTGTTGTTCTTTATATCTAACCTAAATTACAACTAGAAAACTCACCCCCAACTGTGATATCAGAGAGGGGATAAAACTTAAGATCTGGTTGCAAAATTCATGGAAGTACCCTAAATTACTGCCTACTAAAGTACCTTTAACACCATATCTGGAATGTTGAACCTTTCTTAATCACATTATTGCCATGAAATAACAAAACAAATATGATATTGAGAGTTTATTTTATTTATTAAATAAGATTATGTTTAAAGCTCGTGGAGCGGAGAGCTTTAAATATCCTGAGGGCTAGAATCTTGATTATACCCGTGGTACATACAACATACAAATCTGTAGGTATATATTCCATGCTGTGGTTTCTTGATAGATAATTGGCATTGTTAGATTGTTTGTTTTTAAACAAAATTAATATAATTAAAGAGTCACTGTCACTGTCAAATATATATGGAACGTTACGTACTGATTATTCTTGCGAAATATTAATGGAGTTTAAGGCTGTGCAGACCAAGTTGCTTTCTAAAAATTAAAAAGATTAAATAAAAACGAATGTGAATAGTTTTGTGAGTGCTAAATACTTACTTAATAGAAATTAAAATATATTATATTGTTTGACATTTATTCATTACCCACAATTTTAATTTGTTTCAGTAACTAATTGCTTAGAAACTTTACTCGTCCACGGGCGATAAAAGCCAAATTACGCCGGCATTTGAGGACGCATAAACTACTTTATGATTCCAAAATTCTTTAAAGGAAACAAGTTTATCATACAAAATAATTAATAATTTATTTGTTTTTCATTCATAATTTCATGCATTTGAATAAATCAATATATATTCCATGAATATTTCTTTAAACGAGCCTAGTTAATCACCGACAATAATCACTAACTTTCTGCATCTGCATTTTTACTATTTCCGCGTCATAGCAACGAAATTGTCACAAATTAAGTAGAGTAAATCCGAAGCATTGGCCGGTGATCGCTGCATTGAAATATGTTTATGCAACGTTCAATCATAGCGATTCGCTAGCGCGTCGTTACCGAAGATTTACCAGATAGTCTTTTAGCGGGTAAGCTGGTGGTTCAAGTGGCGCGCTAACCGTTTCACGAACAAGCACTTTACGTCAACTAGAATATATGATTGAAGAAGGAACAAAATAAGGATGAATAAGAGAGTGATAAAGAATGAAATAAGGAGAAAATTTGCAGAGCAAGTAAGAACAATCTAACTTAAAGCTAAATATAGAGTCTACAGGCTGGTTAATTTTAAAACTATTTTAGGTTACCGCAGCTGACAGGAAATGAGCGTCGCCGAGAACGCAAGAAAAACATAACATAAAAATATGATATGAAACAATGATGCAAAAATGAAAATTACAAAGTCTTACAATTTATATTATGCATTTAAAATAAACATAGTTGATATTAAATAATAGATACATATAAATACCATACAAATGTAATATTGTAGTTAGTTGTGTTTTATTCATAGAAGAAAATTGAGTCTATTTACATTATTAAATATTTCTATTTTTATAGTGTTCCTTTCCAACCTTTCCAATAATTCAAACAGACTGTCATATTATTAATAACAAAAATAATTGCTTTCAAAATATCTCTCTCATTTTAGAAATAACATGCTACTTATATTATGTAATACCTATTCCAACATATTTTCGAGATAGATACGCCACTGTATATTTCAAGCAAAATAAAAAATATAATTACAGTTAAACCCTGTATTCCCTTAGTTATTTATTTATTAACTGTTTGGGTAGGCGACAGTTACCCAATTTTAGGCTTCCACGAATTATATAAACAACAATTACTGAATAAACACCGTTACAAAATGATGTAGATTATGATTATTTAGCTACAAGTAAATTTTTAAATATGTATATTAATTGAAAAAATAAAAAGAACAAAATACTGTTATTTGTCATTATAACAACACATTATTCTATTAATTGCGGAACTTTGGGAGCAATTAGAATTACTTTTTGTAGTATATAATAATGTATTATTTCTCATGATAACTGATGAAGTTAAAATTACATAAGTTACATTGGATATTTATAAAAAAAAAAATATTTCTAGTGAAGTTTACTACAGAACAGTTGTCTAAATAGTCGGGAAAATTTCATCAATAAATAATAAAAAGTCACATTGAGTAAATCATTCCGATATGGAATTTATGTAAATATTGTAACGTTTATTTCTTTAGGTGAAGAGTAAAAATAATTGAAACCCTAATATTTATATAAATAAGTTTAATAAACGAATAATAAATTATAGAAGGGTAATAAATATAAGTAACACTATGAATAAACAACTACAAAAAATATTTTAACAATCATAACGATTTATATAGACTTAAACCCTAAGATTACTTATTGAAACATTGAACACTATGCACTATTTATTTACACGATATTTATTTCCACCAACTATTTATGTTCACTAGGCGTATTAATAGACTTTTCACCAGTCTTTTCAGCTCGCGGTTCATATAGTAGAGCAATTAAGTTCGGGAATGTTTTGTACCTTCGAGGCGACAGAACAATAGAAGCGCAGCGAACGAGTCTTGACAGATCTGCTAGCAGCCGTCGCCCGCGACTTGACCTTGGGATCGCTACAATATTAAATAAAAGACGACCTAAGTAAGAAACCTGTGGAATTCCAGAAATGATCTTAACAAACTGGACTTGTAACCATTGCAGATGACTAATTGTGAATGATTTATTATATAAGATTCAATCCATCTTAAATGTGAGCCAGGAATACCATACGATGATAATTTAGTTAATAAATTCAATTCATTTATAATTGTTGCCAAGAGGCAGATGAATTGATATAATATATTATATTATGTTGACATATTATTTATGATATAATTTATGTAGGGTATATCATCATTGAACATTTCCATTTTGTTTTTAATTTCGAGCATAGAGAACGAATCATAATATTTTTGTTGTATGTTTTCCATTTTTTGTAAAATTTATTTTTCTCTTTCATCATATTTATTAAAATTTTTGAGAACTATGTAGGATATTTAGTTCCTTTTTATAATAATCAGGGTAATACGTATCTAATAAATCATATATACGTCATAAAATAATGTAACCTTGTTATTGTTTGTTAACATTTTGAATTCATGATTAGAAAAATAAATATCAAATAAAGGATAAAATACTATTTGGTTGCATATAATTAGTTATAGTAACATCAAAATAGCAACGAACTAAATCCAATATTGACCCAAAATTGTTGCGTATATTATTCTATTATATAATGTAACTGACAAGGTACAAATAAACTCATGGCTTATATCCCCACTTCTAGAATAAACTGGAGTTAAGTTTTTGTCTTGAGTAGATATCCAGGATAAATCGAGAAGATTGTAATCTCCAACAATTAAAATATTGCTACTAAACAGGTGTAAAGATACTTCACTGACATTGTCTAAATGAGTAGAATACAATGATACAATACTTTGAGGGGTTATACAGGGTGTTTGAAAAATAGGGGACCAAATTTGGAAAATATATTAATCAAATCAAAACAAGAAAATATTCTGAATATACCCATGTCCGGAAACAAATCATTTCGGAATGTTGTTTCAATTTTTAATTTTATTTTTAGTAATTTTTTTTATCTCAAAATTACAATAGTTGTTCGTAATGTCCTCCTTGAACTTGCATGCAACATTCTATAGACGAAATCCAGCGGATTCAAGTCTGATGAACGTGGAGGCCAAGTAGTTGAACCACATCGCGAATTACCATGCGCACGTCCGTACATTAAATGTATATCGGCTAATTCTGAGTTGGTATAACTGTTCATTATTAATAGAAAAGCTTCTAAACAATATCAATTTTGAGAGTAAAAAACATTACTAAAAATAAAATTCAAAATTCAAACAAAAGAGTGTTTTATTCTGAAATGAATCGTTTCCGGACATGGGTATATTAGGGTTATTTTCTTGTTTTGGTTTGGTTAATATATTTTCCAAATTTGGTCCCCTATTTTTCGAACACCTGTATTAACACATAAAGTGCACTAGTTCTGGTTACCCGTATATATTCAACTGCGGAATTCCTCTCAGGATGATATTTAGAATAAACAATTTTAGAAACAGAAAAAAGCACGCCACCTTCTTGTTTTATTAGGTTCACGTCTATAAACGAAGTACTTAAATCACAAATCACACTATCATTTACTGAACTATTAAACCAAGAGTCAGAAAAACATATATCGTCATAATAATTTTTAGATATTTCATTGTAAATGTTAATTACTATATACTAGCTATTGAATAAAATAAACACAATACCTTATTTGATGTAATTATTTAAGTTTAGCAAGATCCTTTTCAGCATTAATTAATAATTTAGGAGTATTGTCATGTTTCCTGCCTAATATTTTCTATTAGGAAATCGAACGTATTTATATCCTAATTCCCCTGCAATGTCTTTAGTTTTCTTTAAAAGCAATGTATTTTATTTATGTCAGCTTTTTATGCTAACGCGCTGCGACTATGAACTGATCTTTTTGAACCGTGAAACAAACCTAACAATTATGGTTATCGGTTTATTAGTTAAATTGAAATGAGTAACTTATTTTAATGCCTACGTCACTCATTATTTTCATTATGTTTTCAGTTGGTTTATTAGGAACTGCAACTGTCTGCACATTGTTAATTAATCTTTGTTGGAAATCTTCAATTTTATTTTTATATCACACTCGCTTTTATCATATCACACTCAGCACAACTCGGGTTTCAAAAAAATAATTTTATCAATGAATTTATTTAATTTGCATTCAAAATAATCTATTTTGTTTCCATGAAATTACAGTGATTTTTGTAGATCATTTAATTTGTTAATAACGTCCCTCTAAAAATAATTATCATTATTTGTATAGTTGGATGTAAGTGCGAGATTTGCTACTGAAGAAAGCTGCTTCTTGCAAGCATCGCAAATTCAGCAAAGAGATTTATTTGAAAATAAAACATCTTTATATGTTTGCGGGATGTTCAAACTACTGATATGGAAGGCCAATAGTGACCACTAGCACATAACACATTCGCATTCACTTCTTTTTTTTACCTGGTTATTACAAATATTACACACTGGATTTATGATGATTTATCGTTGGCAGAATATAGTCAACAACTTAACTGAGTAAATGTAGTTCAATAGCAACATAATCATATATAAATTATATACATACATACATTACAATATTTAATGAATTCGATGAAATTAAAATAGACTCTTATGACCATGAAAAAATACTGAATATCAAAGGAATTTATCTAATGGAAAAATATATTGTATATGTGAGCTATACAAATCAACAATTAAAATATAGGAATGATATATGTATATGAGAAATTCTATTATATTCGAAAATTTCAAATTACAAATCAAATAACAAGAAAGTTATTTTAAGTTTAAAATTAGTAAATATAAATTATAACCCTTTTCAAAATGTACCTTATATAGATAAAAATGAATTGCACAATCACAACATTATTATGTATATTATATTAACGACTATTGTCATAACTATTGCTATTTTAATTATTAAGAAAAAATGTAAATTCAGGGTAGTTTTTTAAGCAAAGAAGACTTTAAGATAAATAACACAAACCACCCGAATTTATGAACAGACTCTCTGTCTGAGTGTTTATTTATTCCGCGAGTTGTTGTTGCTGTCATACTTCTCGAAAGAGACGATCTGTGTAAAATTAGCGTCACTGTATATTTAAAAAAATAAAATATGTACTAAAAATAACATAATTTACATACCTACTTAGTATTAAGGTGGATTCATGCAACATTTATTTTAATTTAATTTAAATTTCATTTAAATTACATTATAATTTCATTTTCAATAAAACCGTAGGGTGTTCATGCAAGTTCACTGTAAATGTAAAATGAACGGCGCATGTGTTAGGAAAGTATATTCTAAGAAAATTGACAATCACCTTCAATCCACATCAGCCAAATTATCGTAAATACTATATTAAAAATGATAGTATCAAGAAAGACAAAGATAACTTTATTGGCTTTATCGTTTGTTATTTATAATTTCGTATTGTCGAACAATCTCTATTAACGCTGATTTATCCATTTTTAAAGTCTACAGGGTTTACAGTAACAGAGACAAATGATTATTTACATCTAGATAGGTTATAAAAATATTAAATCAACGTGACTATAGATGTCACTTCGTTTTTCACGCACGCGCGGTTGTCTATTTCATTACATTTCTAGTGAAAATGAAATGAAAAGTTAAAAGTTGGTCAACTTTGTAATGTATTAGTGAAATGATAATGTACTTAAAATGAACAATGAACTTGCTTGAATATGACCAATGATTTACATTATTTTAACTTTTTAGAATTAAAATGTAATGAAAATGAAATTAAAATGAATGTTGCATGAATCCACCTTTAGTAATTATTAATGGCTTATAATGTAATCATGAATATTAAGTATTTTCTAGCTTATTTACTCATTGAAGACTACGTATTTTAAAAGTGTTGTTGTTTGAGACGAATATATTAAATGAAGTAAACACAATAACATGAGAATTTATACGACACGATTATCATAGTATTGAATTATATACGAGTACATTGCAATTCAGGGTTTATTAACTATTTGTTTTTGGTTTAAGATATCCGCCATTTTAAGGCCTATATGATTGATTACAAAATCTGTGCCCAATTTCTTTTGTTTATTCGTACAAATATATTATGTTGTGCTAGTCTATTATTATATAATGTACTATTTCTTAGGAAGTAAGCACGAATCAGGTACAACATACAAGTTGCTTTTAAACAATTCAAAATTTCACAAGAAGGACCAATTTGACAAAAAAGACTCGCATTAGAAATACTACATATTGATTCAGATAAAAACAATACCAACGCACAAACAGATATTGATAATCTCAGCACAATTTAATATAACATCATTAATATCAATAACAAATAATACGCTTATACTACATAACATAACTATAAATTATTACATTAAAATTACAATATAAAATATTTTTATACAAAAACAACATTTTATAATATTAATTATAACATTGTAAAATATAATTAAAACACACTCGCTTTAAGTTTTAGAAAATAACTATTGTTTTTGATCGCGATTTTGGCTAATTTGTCATTATCAGAAGAATAACTAATATTTACAAACTTTATTAATATGTAGTATTACAATAGAAGTGCGGTTGTAATATTTCCATAGTTTAGTAATAGATTCATTAGTATTCCTATAAATGAAGAAGCTTTCAATATTGAATTAAATGTAATACTACAAATTGTCAGAAATAATGATTATAAAGAACACCCCCCCCCCCCCCCCCTTAAATCCTTTAAAGATAATTCTTCACTCATAGAGTTAGTTGTTGCTAGGATATGTTTTTCAGGTAATATATTAATGTTGTTTGCTGACAAAATTAAAAATGTACTTTTTCCATTTATAGAACAAGATACAATTTTGTCAATTTGTAGGCTAACAATTATCAAATAAAATTTAAGGTTTATAGTTCAAAGTATTTGGCTATTAGTATAAACAGTCAAATATTTATCTTTTTAAGCATTTATTTAAATCATAACTTACCATAGACACTTTAAATTTATACAAATTATTATATTTTCTTTTATGAAAAGCATTTACTTATAAAATTATTCAATTCATTTATATCATACATACAAATGAAATTTAATACATATACTAATTTTATTGTATTAATAATAATTAGTTATTTACTATATAGAAGAATATAGATTACTTATAATTAACGTAATTGTGAGTATTTCCCAGTTGATTGTGCGTGATTCAAATTATTCAGTCGTGTTAGGACGAGAGCGTGAATTCACGTGCCCAAATCTAACCCAGATGTTCAACATCAGCTTATTTAAATTATTGTTTTTCTATAAAATATATAATTTTGTTGTTGTAGATGGTTATGTATTTGTTACGTATAAATGAATATAATATTTATTTGTAGTCATTTTTATTCTCCTAAAATTACAAAAAAACAATATTTTTTTTTAATCTTTACTCAAAAATTTTCGCAAAAAACAAAAGCTTGTTGACATGGAAAATTGTTATTTCTGCATAGCAGCCCTAGTCAAGTGCTTTCATTTGATATTAAACACGACTTCTGACAACTTTTAGCAAAAAACAAAAGCCGACGCCTTGTTGAGTGTTTGATTGCATTTTACCAAAAACCAAAGCCATTTATTCCTCTCAGTAAAAATATAATTAAATTATTTGTAATTCATTTCTATGTAATTATATTCTAAATGTACATATAATAATAGCATTCATTAAATTTTTTAAAAACTTCAGATTAGATTGAGTACAATTTTTTTATTTTATCTAGTTATTTATGAAGTATATTGCAATACATATTTTAAATTTTCAAATTATAATTGGCAACTTGCAAATTACAGAACGTACTTCATTTTACTTTATTTAGGAATATTTCTTTTATTTAGTTACTTCATTTGGTAACACTAATTGTATTGACATTGAAAACGTCAAAAATTAAAATTTTTATATCACAATGAAAAATGCTACAATCTTTATTGACTAATCTGCTCACTTTTTATTGGAATTACAATGATTTCAGCTATCCGATATCTACATTCATTAAAAATATATATCTGATAAATTTTTCTACACTGAATTGTCAAACATGACAGATGTCAGCGTGACTCTTGTAAATGTAGAAATGTGTACTTCGATCCATTGGTTTTAAGTTCCAATTTTACACAGTTTATAAATATTTTACTTAAAATTCAGAAATGATAAAAACAAAAACAAACAAAGAAATTAAGTTGAATCAAACACTATAATTTAGTAAAAAAATATTAAAATAATATAATGCTATTTGGTAGATATGCTTGGCTGAAATTTTAGCGATCGTCGTTCATTAAAGAAACTATAGAAGAACCTTTTAATAGCGAATGCTCAGCTACGCTGATTTTTGCTAAGCACGATATACTTCTTACAACATATTGCAAAAACAGAAGTCGATTGACTTAGACCAGTTTTTAATATTCTGATCGCCAATCCTTGAGACCTTTTATTTGGTACCAAACACGATATACTTCTGAAAAATTGTTGCTAATAATAAAAGCCGATCGAAATTTCTGTCATTACTGCAGGCTAGCCTTCATCAGGTCCTTTCATTAGATACTAGTACTGGCAACGGAGACCAGATTTTTTTGAGTCCGTACTTTGGGTCCGGACTAAGTCCGGACACTATTAATGAAAAAATCCGGACCCGTCCGAGTCCGGACCCGTCCGTGTTCGGACCTGCGATAGTCCGGACTTGCGATAGTCCGGACCCGCGATAGTCCGGACCCGGCTGGTTCCATCCTAAAAAATTATTTAGCATTCTTAACTTAAATAAGTAAAAGTATTATACCTCGGCCCAACTAAGGCTGTGTTATAAGGTATAATGGTTGTAAATAAGAGGATTAAGAACAAGGCATATGGCAACAATTCTTTTCTTTTTCAATGAAGAATCGGAAAACCCATTATCTTAGGATACCTGTAAACATTTTACAGTTAGATCCAAATAATTCTCAGGATTTTATTATATTACCTTCCCAGAAAATGCAATACTTATTTCGATTGTCCAGGTTCATTGTTTCATTCGTCATTCATTCATGTTTAGTGAAAGAAGTCGAAAAATATTAGTGCAATTTCGTTCATACTGTTTATTTTATTCTTCATTGAAGGTAAGAGTTTTTTTTGTATTATTTTTATTAATTCTATAGAGTGATAAGGAAAACTTTATAATTATTAATTTGTTAAAATGTTTTATATTAGTTAAATATTTTAGAACGCCGTATTACTTTTTATCATACAATATCTTATCTTTAAAGTAACGTTTTAAAGTTAGTTTATTTATTTTTGTTCATTTTTCTGTTACTCCAATAAAATGATGCATGAATTTCCCCGTTTTTGTATGTATAATTTAAAACAAGCAATATAAATATTCAGCAAATATTTTTATTTTATAATAATAATAATTATTATTATTATTTTAAAACGTTTCCGCACTTATATATTATTTTTTAATACATTTTGAAATCCGATATGCACCGCACCGGACCGGACCGTGCACTGGTACACAAAAGCACCGGTCCGGACCGTGAAGGTGCATTTTACACTGTCCGAAAAGTTCGGACTTTTTTAAGTCCGGACTTTTTTTTTCTTTGGGTCCGGACTCAAATTTTTTCGGACTTTGCCACCACTATTAGATACCATACACGACATATTTCTGACAACTCTTTGCAAAATAACTAATGCCGATCAACATGGATCATTTTTGTTAATTCTACAAGAAAACTTTCATCGAATACTTAACATGAAATACTACTGACAACTTTTTGCAAAAATCAAAAGCCGATAGACGTGAAATTATTTTGTCAGTTCTAAATTTTTGTCACTTCTGAACGTCAACCTTTATCGATTGCTTTCTTTTGATACTAAACATAACAAAGTGTTGAATTTATTTTATTTAGAAATCTATTTTCTTTTAATTACTTCATAACACATTTGGCAACACTGTTTGTAATGATGTAATGTACTTTTTAATTTTAAATTATCATCGGCAAATGTAATATAACTGCCATTGTCTTCAGTGAAGTTCATCTGGAAATATATGATTTTTACTTAGTTACTTCTTCAAATATTTGGCAACATTGACTCATATCATTGGAAATGTCACAATAATTAAATACGACATGATATAAACTTCAAGTATTTGCTAAATCTTTGCTTAAGACTTATTATTCATGATATTGTTAGGAATTTATTTCTGTTCTTCAATTATGCTGCTAATTACTTTGTTAGGAATTATTTTTTTTGTTATTTAATCATGCTGATAATTACTTAGTGTTTATTATTAGTTATTAATTGTTCTTATGTAAAGGGTAAGAGCCGCTACTGGTCGACCGATGTCTCGTCATTCAGACGTTAGCACTCGGGTCGCTCAGATTCACTGCCGCTCTGTTTATTTTGTGACGTTTATTTCGATTAATAAAGGTTGTATTAATTCAGTTTGAGTATTTACCTATTTTTTTTTATTGTTTACCTTTCAATTTCTAACATCAGAAGTGGGATTCATCCACGATTCACGTGAGTGTGTGTGTGTTAGTTTTGGTGAGTGTGTGTTTCCAATCAACGATGGCAGACGAACAACGAGCTGCTGAGACCATCTTATCTGCTCTGGCAAGGGCAATGAACACGAATAGATCTACTCCTGACCAGATCGATCTTCCTGTCTTCAATCCTGAGGCTGATGATGCAAGCAAATGGATCGGTTACGTCGAAGCAATACGCGACGAATTCCAGTTGAGTGATCTTCAAATTTTGGTAAGAGTTGGTCGTTGTTTACTTCATAATGCTAAACGTTGGTTCGAACGGTGGGCACCTGATACCCGAAACTGGGTAACTTTTCGACGCGACTTTTTGGAAGCATTCCCGCGTAAACGTAATTTGGGCCGAATGCTGGCTGAGGCAACCGAGTTCAACTCTTCTCGCGTAAACAGCTACGAAGCGTATGTGCACGAGAAGGTTATGTTATTACGCAATTTGAGAGCTTCGTGGAAAGAAGAAGATCTTGTCGAACTAATAGTTCACGGAATTACTGAACCTGATGTAAGGAATGCCGCAACTAACCGAGATTGCAAGACTGTAGCAGAATTATTAAGTTATGTAACTACGTTCTCTAAACCTTTGAAAATCGAGCAACCACGTAAATCAGATTCTCCACCACAGAAAAGACGCCGCGTTTTTAATAATGGAAAATCTATTAAATGTTTCACATGCGGAAAAATGGGTCATGTTCGTTCTAACTGTAGATCCGTTGATAAAAAGCCAGTAATTCGCGAAGAGCGTAAACCGTCTACTAGTTTTCATAAGTCGGACAATGATTCTAAGGATTTATGTTCTTTTTGCGCAAAACGGGGTCACACTGCTAGTAATTGTTTTCTTAAAGAAAGTATTGAAAGACGTAAGAACGTTCATTTTTGTTCATTCGGTGAATCTAAAGATTCAACTACCATTATTATTGACGGCAAGAAGTTTCGAGGATTAATTGATACAGGATCTGACGTGTCTTTAATATCGGATAAATTTGCGCACCTATTTCAACACAAAATGAAGTCATGTGAAATGTCCTTTAAAGGATTTAATCCTGGATATGTGAGAACAACTCGAATGTTCACTGCCGAAACAGAGATAACGGGCGAAAAGACTACGATCACCTATTTTGTGGTTCCCGGTACTACACTCGATTTTGACGTATACATCGGCTGTGATCTTTACAATGATCCCTCGCTCGCGTCAATCACTGACCATCTGGGTTCGCGAGTTGTACGTCGACAACTCCCAGGAATTAATCGTGTTACCGAAACTTTGGATTGCACCAGTATTGAAGTACAAGTTCCAGAGGAACACCGCTCTGCTTTGTTAGATGTTTTGCGACCATTCCGGGATATAATAACAACAGGTAACTGCGTTGGTTCCGTTAATAATAGCTGCCTCGAAATCCGCTTAGAGAAAAACATAATCGTCAATCGTCTACCTTATCGTTTGGCAATAAATGAAAGAGCTGCAGTACGTAATATAGTTGAGGATTTATTACGTAATAACATAATTAGAGAAAGTGAGTCACCATTCGCAAGTCCAATCTTACTAGTCAGAAAGAAAGACGAATCTTATCGTATGTGCGTTGACTATCGGGAGCTTAACAGACACACCATAAAGGACCGTTATCCCCTTCCGTTGATTGAAGATCAACTAGATCGTTTAGGCAAAGGACGTTACTTCACATCACTCGATATGGCCTCGGGATTCCACCAGATTGCGATTCATGAAGATTCCATTGCTAAAACTGCCTTTGTGACTCCGGACGGCCACTATGAATACCTTCGTATGCCTTTTGGACTTGCTAATGCTCCAGCTGTTTTCCAGAGGGCGATTCATAAAGCACTGGGACCCTTGAGACATACTGTAGCATTGGTGTATCTCGATGACATCCTGATTCCTTCAAAAACAATTGAAGAAGGTCTTGAATCTTTGCGCATGGTTTTAGAGGCACTAAAACTAGCCGGATTTGCGCTAAACTTAAGAAAATGCAGTTTTCTTCAAACATCCATCGAATATCTTGGGCGAGAAATAAGTGCTGATGGAATAAGGCCAGGGCAAAGAAAGATACAGGCGTTGATAGAATCACCAGTTCCAACCAACGTAAAAGGTGTTAGACAGTTCTTGGGTCTTGCTGGATTTTTCCGTAAGTTTGTTCCTGATTTTGCTAAACGCACTGCTCCAATTTCAAAGCTCACAAAGAAAGCTGAACTATTTCAATGGACAGAAGAACACGAAAATGCACGGAATTATGTTATTTCTTGCCTGACATCACGTCCCCTACTTGCAATATTCGATGCGAATCTCCCGACAGAATTACACACTGATGCCAGTAGCGTCGGCTACGGTGCAATACTTTTTCAGCGATATGATGGTGATTTACGAGTTGTTGCGTACTTCAGCCAAAGAACCAGTAAACATGAAGAAAATTACCATTCGTACGAGCTCGAGACGCTTGCAATTGTAAGATCATTGAAACACTTTCGCACTTATTTACTGGGAATACATTTTACTGTTGTCACTGATTGTAATGCTGTGAAGTGTACTGCCAATAAACGGGATCTTGTTCCTAGAATTGCAAGGTGGTGGATCTACATGCAAGATTTCAACTTCAACATAATGTACAGGAAAGGTAGTAGCCTATGTCATGTAGATTATTTAAGCCGAAACCCAGTGAACGTAAGACGAGTTACACACAAGAACTGGCTTTACATTGAACAAAAAGGTAGTTTAGAAGTTCAAGAAATGTTATCTAAATTACGTGAAGGCAGACTTGATCCTAACCAGTATACTGAGAAAGACGGTCTTCTTCTTCATAAACGGAAAAATCAAGATGGAACTATGCACTTACAATGGTTCGTTCCTCGTCAGAGTCGTTTAGGCTTACTGCGAATTTTTCATGATGAACAATGTCACATTGGAGTTCATAAAACTCATGAATCTATTACTCAGCATTTCTGGTTTCCACGTGTGAGGCTCTTTATCAAAAATTATGTTCGTCACTGCTTAGTTTGTGCTGTAAAGAAAACTAGAACGGGGCCACTGCAAGGATTTGTTTCTCCATTACAAAAGCCGTTACAACCTTTTCATACCTTACACGCTGACTGTCTTGGACCACTTCCGGCCACCTGTGGGGGACATAAACACATTTTAGTTTTGGTTGACGCTTTTACCAAGTATTGTTTACTATTACCGTTGAAATCTGTAACTACGGCGGAAACTAAAGAACAGTTTCAGTCCGTTATTGCTCTTTTTGGAACGCCTAAATGTCTCATAATGGATGCTGGTACGAATTTTAAAAACACCACATTTCCCAAATATCTAAGCGAATGGAAAATCGAATATCATTACATAACTCCAGATGTTCACCGCGGAAACGGACAGGTAGAACGCTACATGAGGACAATTATGAACTTTCTTCGCGTTGAAACACAAGTAAAGTCAGAATGGTCGAGCGGTTTGTGGAAAATTCAGCTTGTTCTAAACACAACAGTTCAGAAGAGTACACAAACAACACCTTTGCAATTGTTGCTGGGAATTGATAGTTCAACTCCTTTAATTCAAGCTCTCTTACGAGATCTTTCACATGACATGACACCATTACGTAACCGTCAAATAGACCGCGACCGAGTTGGCAAACTCCTCAATGTTGAATCCAGTAAATCATGCGAGAAGATTAACAGCAAACGGAGAAATAGAATCCAGTTTTCAGTCGGCGACTTTGTACTTATGCATCGAGATTCCAAAATGCACATAAGTAAAACCGATTACGAATTTTTGGGACCGTATGAGATAATTAAGTGTCTTGGCAATGAGCGATACGAATTGAAAAAGGTTGGTTCCAATGTTATAACTAAAGCGGCCAAGGAGCAGTTGAGACTGTGGCCCGCTGACTGGTCTCTGAGTTGTGATATGCATGAGATCCTGGAGCTAATGGAAGCAGATCATGATAATAAAAGTGAGTTGTTTTTTTAATGTGACAGATATTTCTGTTGTCGGTCTCGTACCCTGTAGAGGTAGAGCCGAAACGGTGGCTGCGGTCCCGTTTGTGTTTATGTTATTGTTGTCAATTTTGATTTTTGCACTGTTGATGTTGACGCTGGTCTCTTACCCTGAGAGGTAGAGCTAGAGCAGTGGCTGAGGTCCTGCTGGAGGTTCCGGTCTCGTACCCTGTAGCGGTAGAGCCGAGGCGATGGCTGCGGTCTCGCTATTGTTGTAGTCATGTGTGTTTCATCCTATTAGTTCTGTCTGTTGCCCTGTTGTTGATGGTTTCCTCCTTTAAGTGGAAGAATCGGAATTACTGAATGATTTAGTTTTGAGTGCACCTTTTAATTGCGTAACTTTGTTTATTTTACTAGCAAGCATCCAAGGCGACTAATTTCCATTTAAGAAGTTAGGTGGTCAACAATAGGCGACGGTGCAGAGGTGACAATAACTCCACAGTGTCCATGGCCACGCCGAAGAACTTCTCGCATAACCTACGTGACATCGTTTTAAGCTTCGAGAGCGAAGCTTCCGTCAGGCTGGCCGTGTTAGGAATTTATTTCTGTTCTTCAATTATGCTGCTAATTACTTTGTTAGGAATTATTTTTTTTGTTATTTAATCATGCTGATAATTACTTAGTGTTTATTATTAGTTATTAATTGTTCTTATGTAAAGGGTAAGAGCCGCTACTGGTCGACCGATGTCTCGTCATTCAGACGTTAGCACTCGGGTCGCTCAGATTCACTGCCGCTCTGTTTATTTTGTGACGTTTATTTCGATTAATAAAGGTTGTATTAATTCAGTTTGAGTATTTACCTATTTTTTTTTATTGTTTACCTTTCAATTTCTAACAATATTATTTTCAAATATTTTATATCAAGGTTAAATACGGAGATATAATAGTTTAAAGTTCATTGGCTGATTGTCAAAATTAGCGTATAACTACATAATTCTTTTTAAATTTAAACATAACTTCTAGGATCCATTTTTTCAATGTTTCAATTGTACACAATTTTATTTTTTTTACATAAAAACCAGAAATGATAAAAATATGAAACCCCTCATCGAAATTAATATGAATCGACCCCTCTAACATGGCGTGATACATATTAAAATCGAATAATGGCTTTTGGTAGTTTTGTGTTAAACGATGTTGAAGATATTGTAAATAATATATAGACTAATTACCTGTAACCCTATGTAATTTAATTAACAAATATAATTATAATATAATCTCAAAATAAATAAACAGAATGTAGATTCGGCCTTCCTCTGCTGCTAATTCCGGAAAAAAGAGGATTTATGTAAGTATTAATACTTAGTGACGAGTATCAGGCACGCATACAGCACACATTCAACTAAAAGAAGAAAAAGTAGGATGGTATTAGTATGCGAACCGCATACCGGCTACTAAATAGTAGCTGCGGCTTGTACCATGACAAGCCATCTGCCTGCACGCCTCTACAAAAGGTCGTCAGTGAGCTGGCGCCCAAATGGATTTACTCCGGTCTTAAGGGCATGGTTACAAAAACCAGGATGAAACCATCCCTGCCGTTACCATGCGGCGTCTCAGTGAAACCACGAATCATATCTGGTGACACACAGACCACTTTCCTGGTTACCCTTTTGAGGCACCCTCTAAGAGAGGCCATACCGGGCGCGGTCATCACAATTGGGTCAGGATAAGAAGGGAAACGTACACAAACATAAACACCATCTCTCTTTATTTCACTAAATCACGCACGTGCCTACTCATTCACCTACCGAATAACTATTGTCACTACACGCCACGAGAGCTAATAACAAACTGATGTTTAAATTCTATTCGAAACTCTTTCGATAAATAAGTGATTATCTAAGTCTTCTAAATGAATAATTATTTAAATAGTTGCAGGGGTTATTAGATAATTACCATTTAATTATGTTTTGTAAATATTCCTAACACTTGCAAAAAACAAATGCCGATCTCTAGGGCATATTTTTGTCGTTTCTGCACCTTGACCCTTATTAAATGCTTTCTTTAGATACCAAACACGACATACTTCTGATAACAGTTTGCCAAAAACAAAAGCCAATCGACCTGGCAATTTTCATAAAAATAACTAATATTTAAAAACTGTATTAATATATAGTATTACAATAGAAGAGGGGTTAAATGTAATACTACAAATTGCCAGAAATAATGATTATAAAGAACATCATGTATTAGACATACTCCGCAAAAAACAGAAGACAAGTATCTATAAACAATTTTTTATTAACAATAATATTACAAATAACTGAAATAAAAATAATGTTTATAAAAAAATGTAACATATTAAAAGCATAACTACCAAACTAACAAGCGAATTGCAAAATTAAATATTTTACCAGGTTTCTATAATCCGTTTGCCAAAAACAAAAGCCAATCGACGCGGCAATTATTTTGACATATTTGCAGACCAGCTTTTTGTCGAATACTTTCATTTGATAACAAGCACGGCATACTTCTGAGAAGTTTTTGCAAAAGTCGATCAACATTGGAAATTTTTATCATGCGTGCAGGCAAGTCTTGATCGAGAGGTTTCATTTGATACTAAACACGACATATTTCATATTTTTTGCAAAAAAACAAAAACAAAAGTCAAACGACGAATTTTTGGCATATCTGCAAATCAGCCCTTGTTGATTGCATTCATGTGATACCAAAAACGACATATTTCTGAAAACATTTAACCAAAAACAAAAGCCAAACACCCTTTTCTTTTTCCTTGCTGTGGAATTATATTTGACATTTACATTTAATAATAGAATTCATTGAATTTTTGTAAAAAAAATTCCGCTTAGATTAAGTCGGAATATTTTATTTTTTTTAGTTATTTATGGAACATTTGGCAAAAATTTATAAATTTCAATTGGCAATATGCAATAAATGTACAAACCTCATTTTGGTTTATTTAAAAATATTTGTTTTATTTAGTTACTTCACGATACATTTAGCAATATTGACTGTATTATCATTAAAACCGTCAAAAATACAATAAATTAAATATAAGCTGAGAAATGCTACAATCCTTAAGGACTTATTTAAACAAATTTAAAATGTATAATAATGATTTCATATTTTTGATATCTACATTTATTAAGAAGTTATATATGTAACAGGGTACAGGGAATTTAATTTTAAATGTTTTTACCTACCTCAAAACTAATCCACTAATTATATTAATGAACAACTTTTACACGAGACAAGGGTAACGATAGTCGCTGCCACCACTATCACTATCACAAAGGAATGGTAATAATGATAATAGACGCGGTTCACTATATGGTCAAATTGATGCAGGGTAGTAATATTACAACAATAGAGTTTTATCTACGCGTTGTGCTACCACGTCACAAAGACTGGGGTTGGAATAGAATGGGCTGAATAAACACGATATTCCAACAATAACAAAATTATATAAATTTTAATAATCAATCGCGATTAAAAACATTTATATAATTCAAATCAACTACAACGGGTAACTTGATTCTATATGAACTTTAAATTCTTCCTTTGCTAATTTACAAACAATTTTGAAACCTTTTTACATCGATCTACAATTCAATATTAATCCATACAGAATATAATAAAAACTACTTACAAATTTACACCACGATGAGAGAGCCTTTACACACAGTAAAACAACTAATTGGTTATTTTACTAAGAAATAGCAAGGTACGTCTGACGATTTAGTCAAGACATCCACAATAGTCGAAGAGTACAACAAGAGGGCGAGATTTCAAACTTCGGAGCACCACTTAATGGTAAAAATCCAGAAGTTCTCAACCTATGTTTATCCGGCTCTTCTCATCCCCTAAGTATGAACTATGCTAAAAATAACCGAACTATTGATGTCCACCGAGGGCATCACGTACTAGAAACGGACAGTTATTTATTTGAAAACAAACTTCAAGGCGCAAAAAGTGCATCCTCAACTATAAATCTGTCTATTTCGTAATATCTGGAGTACTGCAACACCAAAATTTACCAAAATGCACAGCCGCCAAGCGACCGTGTTACAACTTTCCCTTTCGCCTGAAAAATACATTTCTGAAGAAAATATAATTTTTATTAAATTCCGCGCTGGACGATGAATCCACTTCTATGAGTTGGAATGTCCAATGTCCAATGGGGATCTTGTTGAAACTCCACCTCAACTCCTAGCCCGTCGTGACCCGACGTGGAGGTGACGCCAGCCTTCCCGCGTCCACGCATCCGCCATCCAGCAGCGTAGGAGTGTTCACAAAGAACAACTATAACAAAATGTCTCCGGCAGTATGTGTCCCAACAAGCAACGGTACTCAATAGTACACTCAGTACTTTCATTCCAGCACAAGTTCACAATTTATTTATAATAATTTTGATTTATCGAAACACTAAGTAATCGATTTCAACCGATCTTACAACCTGCACTTAATTTTGGAAATCACAAAGTACTCAACTTTATTACTCTAGTTTTCCTCAATTTAATTTCTTAATTTTACTCATTCACACTAAGTATATATTTACCACGTTAACTGCCACCATTAAAAAAAGATGGGTCCCTCGAATTTGTTTTTCTTTTTTACAGATTTAAGGTGTTAGATAATACAAGTATGATAACAGAATTGATTTTTTTTAAAGTTGCTCTAAAATTTTAAGTATTTCATTGAGGCACAATATATGTACCTCACGGCCTCAAAAAATAAATTCATATGTACACGCTGTGAGGCACATGTATCGTGCCTTGTGACAAGTTTGTACACGTTTGTTTTGTTCTTCCCTTCCGAATTAAGTTTATTTATACTTAAAATTTTGGTTAGTATGCATGTGTTGAGTTAAACAGCAGTCAATACGAAGAAGAAGAAAGAGAATTGGCGAAATTATGGGAGCAGTATATGTCCGAAGAAGAAGATCCTTTTACTTGTGATAATTCATCGGATGAATATGTTATTACTCATTCTGAAGAAAGTACAAGTAACTCAAGTGAAGATGAGCCCTAATTGAAGAAGAAGAAACGAAATAAAATAAGAAAATCAAAAACAAGAACAGAAATACATAGCTCCTCTGTAGCAAACAAGTCGAGTACATCTTCAATTAATACATCAGGAACATTTGTTGATTCAGTAACTGACACTATAAATAGTATTTTTCTTCAATCTATAAACGAGGAAGAAGATGGAAATGAAGAAACAAATGAAGACATAGAAAGAAACGAGAATGTAGAAAATAATGAAACTGGACCTGAATGGTAACCAATTGATAATTCTACTAAACTGAAAGAATTTGATTATACAGAAGAAAATTCAGGAATCAAAAATTATATTTATGAAAATATAATTGATAAAAAACCTTATGACATTAAAACTTTTCATAATCGACGAAATAATTAATCACATAGTAATTGAAACCAACAGATATGCACGACAACTAAAAGATGAAAAAAAGCCACATTCTCGAATCCAGAAATTGAGTGACACCAATGCGGAGAAAATGGAGTTATTTCTAGGCCTTTTGTTGTAGATGGGTTTAGTTCATTTTCCTAGAATAGCAGATTATTGGTCAAAAAAAAAAAAATTATAAAACTAATATGACGCAATTCATGTCCAGAAATCGTTTCGAATTACTCCTGCGAACAATACATTTTAACAACAGATCACTAGCGAACAAAGATGATAGTTTGAGAAAATTGAGTCCTTTACTCAAAATGTTGAGACAAAGATTTCAGGATGTAATAATTTCAGGCCATGAAGTCTGTATAGACGAAACTTTAGTCCCCTTCAGAGGAAGGCTAAAGTTTCGGCAATACATAAAAAATAAACGTCACAAATTTGGAATAAAGTTGTTCAAGCTATGTATAACAGGAGGCTATACCTACGATCTAAAAGTATATTGTGGGAAATTAGAAACAAATGTTACATTTTCTGTTTACACACAAGTTTTAATGGATCTAATGCAGCCACTTCTACATAAAAGAAGGACACTCTATGTGGATAATTATTACACAAATGTGACACTAGCTTGTGAATTACTGGAGTAACAAACTCATTTCGTAGGAACCCTGCGAAGAAATAGAAAGTTGAACTGCAAAGAAGTAGAAACCAAGAAACTGAAAAAAGGAGAAGTTCTTGCACGCATACGAAATCCAGGAGTTGTAATTTTAAAATGGAAAGATAAGCTTAGCACAAAACATTTGGATGAAATGGAAAAAAATATTGGAACAAATAATGAGACAGAAAAGCCAAAAGCGGTTATAGACTATAATAACTGCAAAGCTTTCATAGATTTATCTGATCAGCAAAAAGCATACAACAGTTCTCTACGCAAAGGTATGAAATGGTACTGAAAATTATCGCATTACTGTTGGGCACTGTATTTGTGAACGCCCACATTCTATATACTGAAGTGACACAGACAAAAATAAGTATAACGCAATTTAGAGAGGAGGTTTTAGAAAACATTATTCAAAGAAGAATCTCTTCGCAAGAAATTATTGCTGTTCCGGAAACACAGTATGAACTTCAGAACACCGGAAATCGTCGTCGCTGATTTGTATGCTACGAAAATAATTACGAAGAATTTGGATCATATACGCAAAGTAACACAGTACGAACAACCTGGGAATGTGATGTTAGTAAAAAATCATTCTGTGTAAACTGTTTTTTTTTTTCAGAGACATAAAGCGACAAAATCAGAACAGGCTTAAATAAATAATTTTTATTTTTTCACATATAATTCTCACTGCAGAGAATGTATATTTTTATTATTTAATTTCATTCATATACATAATGTACAAGTTTTGTTTTAAATAAATATAAATATAAAACAAATTTTCAGTATTTTATCATTTCAGAGACTAAAAAACAAAAATTCATGCGCTAAGAATAGGTTTTGGTCTGCCAGGCTACCGAGAATTAAACTACATTCACAGATATGCGTTGCGAGGTACTAACGTTAGACCACGGAGCACAATGTTTATTCAAACACTGAGGCACAAACGATTTATCTCAGAGCATACGAGGATATTTTTGTGAGACACATAAGACGTACCTCATAGCAGTTAACGTGTTAAAGAGCTACCTGGAATTTTATTCCTCGACACTTTTCGTTGCACGAAGTTCGCGCCTAGACCTTGCTGTTCTTCCTCCACTCGACTAACTCTGCTCCCTTGAAGTCCGCTAGGATACCTGCTGGTTGCGATTGCGGCCGCCATTGTTCCACTTCCTCCTTGGATGGTGACGGCTTGCCCTTCCTGACGTCTTCAGGTACTTTAACTCGCTCCCCTCGATATTCCTTGCGTCTTCTGTTGCTACTTATCCCAGAAACAAAACCCTTGTTTATTACCAGTTCACATACCTACCGTCTTGTCACGGTTCACAAAGATGTCGTGTGTGTGTGCTGGTCTTTTTCCTCTCATTTCACCACAGAAATCGCATCTAAGTCTTCGGGTTCCTCCACACCAACAAAACGCACATTCTTCTGAATACCTTTTGCGGTGTCGGCTCGTCCAGCATCTGCGTTGCTCAGCTCAGCCTCTGAACTAAGCATTTGGCGGACATCTTCTCCCTGATGAAGCCTTCCATACAGTCGTTTGCGCCTTATTTTTCCCGCGCATACTATCATAACTGACCGTACGTTCTGAGATATTTCTCTCGCACTGTTGTCTAGTATCTGTCTCGTGTATACTGTTTTCTCTCATTTTATTTTTCACGCTAAGTGAACAACTAATTTTGTACTTTAATTTATTTTTCGCTTGTTTACAAAACTTTGAAATATGCCCAAATCTCTGACAATGAAAACACAATTTACTACGATACCTATTTTTAAATGTTATATGTTCTATTGTCTCATCTTCACTTTCTACGCCCGATTGTTCGCTATCACTAATTGCGTATTTACACGTAGATCTATTTTCCCCGGCTTCACGTAAAAGTTCCGTAATTCTACTTATTAATTCATTTACTCTACTATATTCATTATTTCTACTTAAAACACACAGGTCGCCTTTTTCTGGATAATTTTCGAAATTTTTATTTTATCTACAGCCTCTACTCTTTTGGCTATTTCTATCGCTTCTACTAATGTTTTCGGATCTTTTAATATATTATTGCGTTGAAACCGCGGTAACAGACCTATTAAAATCTGATTATATAACCGTTTCTCTACATATTTACATGTTCTGTCTCATCTTCGGTATTATTTACTAATTTATAAGCTAGTGATCTTAATGTTATTTCGTATTCAATTACACTTTCTGTCTCTAATTGATTACAATTTACAAATTTTTTCTCTACTGTAAGAAAATGCGATTTCTGTACATATCTATTGAACAATTCCATTTTGAAAACGGACCAATCATTTGTATTTTTAATTATACTATTATTCCTAACGAATTCTAAAGCGTTTTTACCCAAATATAATTTTGCAATTGCTACTTATCTGTTCTCCGGTTGTTTACTAATTTTAAAAAATAAGTCGACTTTATCAATAAATTCTTCTACGCTAATATCTGAATTGCCGCTAAATTCTGGAATTTTATTTACCGGTCCTGCTAAACTACTAATCGTTTTTAATTTGAATGCCATATTTATAATTATTTAAATTACTTTATTTTCAATGAACCCGGAATAATTACAAAAACTATTTTATTATTTCTTTTACAAATTTTCTTTTCAACTACCTGGTTCAGGATTAGTGACACTATGAGGGTGACCATACGCAAAAAAAGAGCCTTTTCCCGCTTTTACTGACCTAAAAACTACCCGCACTCGTAACAACAACACAAAGTAAATTATTATTCAAATTTGACCACAATTAAAGACTTTACTGGTTTGAGTAGGTTTAGTTTTAGAAAATATTTAGATCCCAGCGCTTTGCCACCAAATTATGTAACAGGTACGGTCGCCTATGACGAAATCTAGTACCTGGCATACAAGGAATTTAATTTAAAAGCTTTTACTTGCCTCAAAAGTAATCCACTAATTAAATTAATGAACAACTTTTACACGAGACAAGGGTAACGATAGTCGCTGCCACTACTATCACTTTATTTAAAAGTCTGCCGTGATAGATGCAGACAAAGGAATGTTAATAATGATAACAGACGCGGTTCACTATATGGTCAAATTGGTGCAGGGTAGTAATATTAGAACAATAGAGTTTTATCTACGCTTTGTGCTACCACGTCACAAAGACAGGGGTTGGAATAGGATGGGCTGAATAAACACGATATTCCAACAATAACAAAATTATATAAACTTTAATAATCAATCGCGGTCAAAAACATTTATATAATTCAAATCAACTACAACGCGTAACTTGATTCTATATAAACTTTAAATTCTTACTTTTCTAATTTACAAACAATTTTGAAACCTTTTTACATCGATCTACAAATCAATATTAATCCACACAGAATGTAATAAAAACTACTTACAAATTTACACCACGATGAGAGAACCTTTACACACAGTAAAACAACTAATTGGTTATTTCACTAAGAAATAGCAAGGTACGTCTGACGATTTAGTCAAGACATCCACAATAGTCGAAAAGTACAACAAGAGAGCGAGATTTCAAACTTCGGAGCACCATTTAATAGTAAAAATCCAGAAGTTCTCAACCTATGTTTACCCGGCTCTTCTCATCCCCTAAGTATGAACTATGCTAAAAATAACCCAACTATTGATGTCCACCGAGGGCATCACGTACTAGAAATGGACAGTTATTTATTTGAAAACAAGCTTCAAGGCGCAAAAAGTGCGTCCTCAGCCATAAATCTGTCCATTTCGTAACATCTGGAGTAATGACTTAAAAAAAAATTAAACATGGCAGATCTCAAGGAGATTCTTCTTAAAGTAGAAATGTGCACTTCGATCTATTGCTTTCAGGTACCAATTTTACACAGTTTTTAATTTTGTACGCAAAAACCACACATGTTAAAAATTTAAAACCTATTTAGGAAATTAATTTAGATTATATTTCTTAGAAAAAAATCATCATAATCGAATTACCCATTTAAGCTATATATATATATATATATATATATATATATATATATATATATATATATATAGGTATAACTATAGTGAATGAACCTTTTTAGTATATATGATAATAAAATTGTTAATCGCTTTAGCTACGTGTCCCGCAGAAAAAGAAACACAGATCCTTTCTAAATTCAAAGAACCATAAAAAACACCATAACAAAATACAGTAACAGTAAATTCAAAACATTGATATCAATGAGAAATGAACTAGAAACCACAGACTTATATTAACAAAATCTGACAAAGGTAATAATTTCACCATTCTCAATAAAAGTAATCATATAGATAAAGTTAATAATTTTATAAACAATAATAACATATGTAAACGGATTCAACAAATATTTATCAGCAAAAATTAAGACAAACCCTAAAATCAAGTAACCATATCATAACAGAAGAAGATTTTTTAAAATTAATCAATACTAATTTTTCCGCATATATTCTGCATGGTTTGCCCAAATTACATATACAGGATATACAGATTAGATCAGTAGAATCACATACACAGGCCCCAACTTATGAACTATGTAAAACATTAAACAAAGTTGTACCAGATATATTAAATTTCAAACCAAAATTTAAAATAAAAAACAGTACCGACCTTATAAACAAAATTTAAAATATACAGATTCTAAATAATACTGAACCTATAATAGCCGAAGAAATCTTAAAATTAGTCACATAATGCCTAGAACAAAATTACTTCACATTTATCAATAATTTTTTCGAATAAACATCATAAAATTTACATAACAAATAGCAGATAACCAATATATTAATTTTTCCAAAATCGTTAGCAAAATACATCATTATTCAACTTAAAACAGTGAGCAAAGTAGCATATTGAATCACAAGTGAGCAAAGTAAATAAATTTCTTCACAAGTGAGCAAAGTAAATAACATTAGTGAGCAAAATACACTAACTCTGAGCACAATGTTTTCATGGGATTACAAACATTATAATACATTTTACATTAAATTTAATTATAATTTATAAACATAATTGTACTGTTGAGATTTTCATTATTAAATAAAAAAGTACAATGTTTTGTTTTTTTTTTTTAAATTATATTTTAAGATTGTGGAAAAAATTATGTTTAGCACACGTGAGCATGTCTTTTTCTCACTTGTCCAGTTGGCACACTCGCTTCGCTCGTGTGGCCAATTTCTGGGCCCGTGAGAAAAAGACATATTTTGCTCACTTGTACTAAAAATAGCTATTTCTGGATCTAACATATTAATAATAATGTAATTTTAAAACATATGGAAAACCTTCTTATACATCCCATTTCAATCTAACCATCCTTACAATATAAAAAAGGCAACATTTCATAATTTAAATTAATTAGTATCCTATTAAATGAAGAAGCTTTCCATATTGAATTAAATCCTATATACTAAAAGGCATGTGTCGGTGATGTTTATTTATTTTCATCACGACGATCGCTAAATTTTGTGGACAGCCTAACTGCCTGAACCATGAAAGAGATTGTTGTAATTTTTTTTTAGGTTGCAGGGAATAATGTGTAGTTGTGCCTTTTGGGGGTCTCATATTTTTACTGTGAGTGGTTCTTGTGTAAAAAAATAAAAACTGTGCAAAATTAATAACTTGAAACAATGGATCCTAGTAGCCATGTCTAAATTTAAAAAGAGTCACGAGGTCATCTGTCACTTTTGACAATCTGTCTATGAACTTTAAACGATTATAACTTTTTATAGAACATTGATATTAAAGAAGTAAATACAGTATCATGTATAATAGTCTTGAGCAAAGGTGTTACAATTAATTTAAGTTTAAAACATAACCTATTTAATTAATATAAATTATGACGTTTCCAATGTCAAAAGTCAATGTTGCCAAATGTGTGATGAAGTAACTAAATTAAAATCGAATATTCCTAAATTAACTTCACTGAAGACGGTGGCAGTTGTATTAGGATTGACAATATTAATTTATAAATTTAAGAATTAACTACTACTTTTTAACACAAACAGTGTTGCCAAATTATGAAGTAGGTAACTAAATAAAAATAAAACATTCGTTAATAAAATAAATTGTATACTTTGCTATGTTTGATATCAAAAGAATAAAAACCATAAGGGCCGGTTTTGAAATGACAAAAAAAATATGTCACATCGATCTGCATTTGATTTGCGCAAAAAGTTGTTACAAGTAGGTCGTCCTTGGATTTTAATGAAACGACACAATGTGGATTGGTGTGCACGAATGCCAAAAATGTTCTACGTCGATTAGAATTAGTTTTTTGCAAAATGTTATCTGAAATATGTTGTGTTTTGTATTGAATGAAAAGTCTCGGTGAGGGCTGGTGTACAAAAAAGAAAATTTTCCATGTTGATCGGCTTTTGTTTTATGCAAAAAGTTAATAGACATATGTCGTGTTTGGTATCTAACGAAAGGTCTCGGCGAGGGCTCGCGTACAAATTTGACAAAAATGATCTATGTCGATCGGCTTTTGTTTTTTGCAAAAAGTTTTTAAAAGTATGTCGAGTTTAGTCTCAAATGAAACGTCTTGTTGAGGGATAGCGTGCAGAATTGACAAAAATATTCCATGTCGATCGGCTTTTGTTTTTTGCAAAAAGTTGTCAGTAATATGTCGTGTTTGGTATCGAATGAAAGGTCTTGGCGAGGGCTCGCGTAGAGAATTGACAAAAATGATCTAGGTCGATCTGCTTTTGTTTTATGCAAAAAATTCTCAAAAGTATGTCGAGTTTGGTTTCAAATGAAAGGTCTCATTTAGGGTTAGCGTGCAGAATTGACAGAAATGTTCCTTTTCGATCAGCTTTTGTTTTCTGCAAAAAGTTCTTAAAAGTATGTCGAGTTTGGTCTCAAATGAAACGTCTTGTAGAGGGATAGCGTGCAGAATTGACAAAAATGTTCCATTCCGATCGGCTTTTGTTTTATGCAAAAAGTTCTTAAAAGTATGTCGAATTTGGTCTCAAATGAAACGTCTTGTTGAGGGATAGCGTGCAGAATTGACAAAAATATTCCATGTCGATCGGCTTTTGTTTTTTGCAAAAAGTTGTCAGAAATATGAAGTGTTTGGTATCGAATGAAAGGTCTTGGCGAGGGCTCGCGTAGAGAATTGACAAAAATGATCTAGGTCGATTTGCTTTTGTTTTATGCAAAAAATTCTCAAAAGTATGTCGAGTTTGGTCTCAAATGAAAGGTCTCATTTAGGGTTAGCGTGCAGAATTGACAGAAATGTTCCTTTTCGATCAGCTTTTGTTTTCTGCAAAAAGTTCTTAAAAGCATGTCGAGTTTGGTCTCAAATGAAACGTCTTGTAGAGTGATAGCGTGCAGAATTAACAAAAATGTTCCATATCGATAGGATTTTGTTTTTTGCAAAAGGTTGTCACAAGTATATAGTGTTTGGTATCAAATGAAAAGTCTCGGCGTGGGTTAGCGTGTAAATATGATAAAAATGTTTCATGTCGATCGACTTTTGTTTTATGCAGAAAGTTGATAGAAGTATGTCGTGTATGGTATCAAATGAAAGGTCTCGGTGAGAATTGGGGTACATAAATGACAAAAATGTTTCAATGAAGGCTGGTGTGCAGAATTAACGAAAATGGTCAATGTCGACCGGCTCTTGTTTTTTGCAAAAAAAATAATAGAAGTATATCGTGTTTGCAATCTAATGAAAGGTCTCGATGAGGTCTGACGTGGAAATATGAAATAATTGTTTCATGTCGATCGGCATTTGTTTTTTGCACTGACAGCGGAGCTCTAGGGAATGCTCGGCGTAGCCGAGAATTCGCTAGTCCTATATACTAAAAGGCATGTGTCCGTGATGTTTATTTATTTTCATCACGACGATCGCCAAATTTTGTGGACAGCCTAACTGCCTGAACCATGAAACGGATTGTTGTAAATTTTTTTTTAGATTGCAGGGAATAATGTGTAGTTGTGCCTTTTGGGGGTCTCATATTTTTACTGTAAGTGGTTCTTGGGTAAAAAAATAAAAACTGTGCAAAATTAATAACTTGAAACAATGGATCCTAGTAGCCATGTCTAAATTTAAAAAGAGTCACGAGGTCATCTGTCACTTTTGACAATCTGTCTATGAACTTTAAACGATTATAACTTTTTATAGAACATTGATATTAAAGAAGTAAATACAGTATCATGTATAATAGTCTTGAGCAAAGGTGTTACAATTAATTTAAGTTTAAAACATAACGTATTTAATTAATATAAATTTTGACGTTTCCAATGTTAAAAGTCAATGTTGCCAAATGTGTGATGAAGTATCTAAATTAAAATCGAATATTCCTAAATTATCTTCACTGAAGACGGTGGCAGTTGTATTAGGATTGACAATATTAATTTATAAATTTAAGAATGAACTACTACTTTTTAACACAAACAGTGTTGCCAAATTATGAAGTAGGTAACTAAATAAAAATAAAATATTCGTAAATAAAATAAATTGTATACTTTGCTATGTTTGATATCAAAAGAATAAAAACCATAAGGGCCGGTTTTGAAATGACAAAAAAAAATATGTCACATCGATCTGCATTTGATTTGCGCAAAAAGTTGTTACAAGTAGGTCGTCCTTGGATTTTAATGAAACGACACAATGTGGATTGGTGTGCACGAATGCCAAAAATGTTCTACGTCGATTAGAATTAGTTTCTTGCAAAATGTTATCTGAAATATGTTGTGTTTTGTACTGAATAAAAAGTCTCGGTGAGGGCTGGTGTACAAAAAAGAAAATTTTCCATGTTGATCGGCTTTTGTTTTATGCAAAAAGTTAATAGACATATGTCGTGTTTGGTATCTAATGAAAGGTCTCGGCGAGGGCTCGCGTACAAATTTGACAAAAATGATCTATGTCGATCGGCTTTTGTTTTTTGCAAAAAGTTGTATAAAGTATATCATGTTTGGTCTCAAATATAAGGTCTTGTTGAGGGCTCGCGTGCAGAACTGACAAAAACGGTCTATGTTGATCGGCTTTTGCTTTATGCAAAAAGTTAATCGAAGTATGTCGTGTTTGGTATCTAATGAAAGGTCTTGTTGAGCGCTGAAATGCAAAATTGACAAAAATGTTATCAATGCCGATCGGCTTTGTTTTTTGCAAAAAGTTGTCAGAAATATGTCGCGTTTGGTATCGAATGAAAGGTCTTGGCGAGGGCTCGCGTAGAGAATTGTCAAAAATGATCTATGTCGATCTGCTTTTGTTTTATGCAAAAAATTCTCAAAAGTATGTCCAGTTTGGTCTCAAATGAAAGGTCTCGTTGAGGGCTAGCGTGCAGAATTGACAGAAATGTTCCATTTCGATCGGCTTTTGTTTTATGCAAAAAGTTCTTAAAAGTATGTCGAGTTTGGTCTCAAATGAAACGTCTTGTTGAGGGATAGCGTGCAGAATTGACAAAAATATTCCATGTCGATCGGCTTTTGTTTTTTGCAAAAAGTTGTCAGAAATATGTCGTGTTTGGTATCGAATGAAAGGTCTTGGCGAGGGCTCGCGTAGAGAATTGACAAAAATGATCTAGGTCGATCTGCTTTTGTTTTATGCAAAAAATTCTCAAAAGTATGTCCAGTTTGGTCTGAAATGAAAGGTCTCATTTAGGGTTAGCGTGCAGAATTGACAGAAATGTTCCTTTTCGATCGGCTTTTGTTTTCTGCAAAAAGTTCTTAAAAGTATGTCGAGTTTGGTCTCAAATGAAACGTCTTGTAGAGGGATAGCGTGCAGAATTGACAAAAATGTTCCATGTCGATAGGCTTTTGTTTTTTGCAAAAGGTTGTCATAAGTATATAGTGTTTGGTATCAAATGAAAAGTCTCGGCGTGGGTTAGCGTGTAAATATGATAAAAATGTTTCATGTCGATCGACTTTTGTTTTATGCAGAAAGTTGATAGAAGTATGTCGTGTATGGTATTAAATGAAAGGTCTCGGTGAGAATTGGGGTACATAAATGACAAAAATGTTTCATGTCGACCGGCTCTTGTTTTTTGCAAAAAAAATAATAGAAGTATATCGTGTTTGCAATCTAATGAAAGGTCTCGATGAGGTCTGACGTGGAAATATGAAATAATTGTTTCATGTCGATCGGCATTTGTTTTTTGCACTGACAGCGGAGCTCTAGGGAATGCTCGGCGTAGCCGAGAATTCGCTAGTGTAATACTATAAATTGCCAAAAAATATGGTTATAAACAACATCATGTATTAGACATATTCCGCAAAAAACATAAGACAAATCTCTATAAGCAATAATATTTCAGATAACTCAAATAAAAATTATGTTTATAAAAAAATTAAATATACAGGGTGTTCAAAAAATAGGGGACCAAATTTGGAAAATATATTAATCAAACTAATACAAGAAAATAATCCTAATATACCCATGTCCGGAAATGAACTATTTCGGAATAAAACACTCTCGTTTGAATTTGAATTTTATTTTTAGTAATGTTTTTCTCTCAAAATTACAATAGTTACGTTAATACTTGTATATTTGATATTGTTTAGAAGCTTTTCTATTAATAATGAACAGTTATACAAACTCAGAATTAGCCGACATGTATTTAATGTATGGACGTGCGCATGGTAATTTGCGAGCAGCTGATCGTTTCTATGGAGAATTATTTCCTAATCGAAGGCAACCAAGCAGAAAAATTTTCATGTCCATTGATCGTCGTCTTCGAGAAAAAGGAACATTCATGTAAGTAATACTTTAGAAATTTCACACTAATTAGTGTGGGGTGTCCTGAATGAGCAATTTCTGCATCCTTATTACCTTCAACGCGTGCAAGGTCTGTCTCCGAATGATTATGCCCCAAGATACGATTTATCCTAATGGTTAGCACAGAAAATTGCTATTAATCCAAATTTTTTGAATTTGTTGCTTTTTACTGATTAAGCCTATTTTAATAGAAATGGAATAATCAACTTCCACAATAACCGTCTATGGGCATGAAGAAAATCCTCATTAACAGGAAATTTATATCTACATTTTCTTGAAAATGATTAACCAAATTTATTGGAGAATGTTTCACTATTGACACGGCATCATATGTGGTTTATGCACGACGGGGCGCCTCCACATTTAAGTGAGATAATACCTTCAAAATTTATTTCGTGATCGGTGGATAGGCAGAGGTGGTCCAACTACTTGGCCTCCACGTTCACCAGACTTAAATCCGCTTGATTTTTATTTTTGTAGTCATTTAAAGAGCTTAGTTTATTCGACTACCATTAATAACATAGAGGATTTGCGGCAAAGAATTATAGACTGTTGCAATACTACAAGACTAACACCAGGAATATTCGAACGTGTTCGACAATCCATGAGAAGACTTCTAGAATGTTGCATGCAAGTTCAAGGAGGACATTTCGAACAACTCTTGTAATTTTGAGAATAAAAAACATTTCTAAAAACAAAATTAAAAATTCAAACAAGAGTGTTTTATTTCTAAATGGTTCGTTTCCGGACATGGGTATATTAGCATTATTTTATTGTTTTGGTTTGATTAATATATTTTCCAAATTTGGTTCCCTATTTTTCGAACACCCTGTATTAAAGGCATAACTACCAAACTAACAAGCGAATTAAAAAAAGACAATATTTTACCACGTTTCTATAATCCGTGTAGATTAAAAAATAGTTTAATTAATTATAAAATTGTTAATAGAGACCCTTTGGATAATTCTGGAATTTATAAAATAAACTGTAAAGAATTTAATTATATGTATATACGTCAAACTAGATGAAATTTAACATAAGATTTAATGAGCTTGAATCTAATGTAGCAAAAGAGTTAGTAGAAATCAAACATAAAGGTGAAATTTCAGATTTAGAAATATTGCACTATGAAAGAAAAGGCAGAGGATAACATTCCTAGAAGCTCTTGATATAAAAAAGCACTCAATGAAAGAAATCATTTAATAAATGAGCAATTGGATATTGCCGATGTTCCGTTCCTAGAAATGTTAGTCTCTGAATTTTAGACAATTATTACGACCCCCTTACTATTACATTAATACAGTTTGTAAATACTAGTTATTCTTCTGATGACGGAGAAATAGCCAAAATCGCGATCAAGAATAATAAAGTTATTTTGTAAAATGTAAAGCGAATGAGTTTTAATTATATTTTAAAAATGTTTCACCGACAGCCCCCAGCTTATTCAATTAATTATAATAATATTGTAGTTACATATTAAACTGTCTGCTTAAGTGGATAATTTGTTCTAACATTATTTGGTAATTTATATTAAGTGTTTTTCAGATTTACTTAGCTGTTATTTCACAAGATCGTTTCAGTTCTGTTCGTTGATTAATTTTTTATTCGTTTGTGTTTTTCACATGTTAATTTTATTATTAATATTTTATTTATATTTTAAAATGACTTTACCCATGTTGCACAACTTGTTTTTATAAATGTTCTTGGACTAATTGTAAGTTATTAGTATGCTATATTAAACTATTAGTGTTACCGACTTTTTTGTTAGCTATCACAATTGTTTAAGTAGAGAATGCCATCAGCACCTGTGTGGAAAATAGCTACATTTTGGAGGAAGTTAAACACAAAAGGTCCAATTACATTGGATCCCCAACCCTTTTTATAAAAAATAGCATACTGCCTGATCACTTTTTAACATAGTTATCTGACACATGTAATGCATAAAATTTTTCAACAAGTCTTTTATTTTCTATAAATTTATTTTTCATGAAATTGCCAGTTAAGCTTTATTTACAGTAAAGTTAAAACAGCTCAGGCGTGATCAATTGAAAAATACTTAGTTTCCAATTGGGCCGTCTCTTCTCCAATTACATTTTTCTAAGCTTCACAGGAATCACATTGGTTTAAAAAAAACAATTACAAATTTGGGCCCAGCAATACCATTTTGCTCCCGATTTATTTTTAGAAACTCTGCATTTCGGCGATTGTCTATATACTTGCTCTGAAATAATGATTCGATTCCTGGGATACAGTTAATATGGTCGCTGTCATGTTTACCCCGTTTAACTTCAGATACAAAACTGAAACCAGATTCTTCTGTTTGAATGAATATGCAAACTGGTCTTTCAGCAATGCGAATTTTCAATATAAAATACTCGGATTTGCTGGCCTTCGTTCTCCAGAAATAAAAAATTCAGTAATTTAGGTTGTTTTGATGCATCTGCATCGGTATTTCAGCTCAAGTGATTCAATATAAGAGCATGAGAAGTTACGTTAGCGCTATGTTGAGACCAGCTTCTAGTAGGCTTTAATTATTACATGAGAAATAATAAAACTTGTGGAATTCAGTCAATATATTTGAAAAAAGCTACTTCTCCTACCGGTTTCAACCCCACGTGGGTCTTCTTCAGGGACTAAAGGATACATTATATTTTACAAATTATACATTATGGTTACATGAAAATTTTTAACTTACGTGTAGGTCAACTTATTTAGTTTGTACATTAAAATATGATTTTAACATAAAGAACGGCACGCGAATACAGTCAATTAATTAAAAAAAAAAAAAAAAATAAATAAATACGTCAAAATACATATGTATGTTTTTTAGATAAACTATACATTGGTCAAAAAAATTTAAAACTTGTTTTATTTCACAACGATGATTTTGGAAAAAAAATTTTATTAATATAATTTACTTTTTTACAGCGCACAGGCTAACAGCTTACTAAGTACTCACATAATCTTGTTTATTTAAGTTATATCATGTAGTGATTAGTTAATTTTTAAGTAATTTTTTATTTGTAGTAATTTTATTTTTAGTTTTTTCCCTATGTGTTATTTTTATTTTTTAGTGTATTGTGCTTTATTTGTTATCTTTTATTGTGTATTTTAGCCAAATTTTTGTATATATTGCTTAAGTCAGATGTATCAGTTCTACGATTTATATTTTGTTTGTCATGATTTATATATAACATTTCAAGTGTTAGTCTTTTGTTAAGGTTTTTTTCAGTTGCTAGTATTTTGGTTTCTTGAAAGTTAAATCTGTGATTTTTTGTTTTACTGTGTTCTTCTAAGGCACATTTCCCTGTTGCATTTCGTTCTGTTGTACAATTACGTTCGTGTTCCTGAAGTCTTTTTTTTAAATATCTTTTGGTTTGACCAGTATATTGTGCTGAACAATTACTGCATGGTATTTTGTAAATTATGTTTGATTTGTTGTTTTTATCAATTTCTGATTTTAATTTTGAAAATACATCCCCTACTTTTTTAATAGTTTTAAATCCAAGTTCTACATTTAAGTTTGATTTGAAAAGTTTTTTAATTTTTGGTGCTACGCCATCTATGTAAACGTATGACTCATATGTAGGTAATTCAGGGTTCTGCTGATTAGAAATCTTATTGTTATTATTGTTATTTGTTTTATTGTTTTTGACTGTATTATATTTGTTGATTAAACCATTTATCAGGCCGTTTGGGTAATTATTTATTTTTAGTAGTCTTTTTACTTTATTTATTGTTTCAGACTTGTAATATGTTGAGGTTAACTCCATAGATCTGCTAATTAAATTATATGCCATGTTTATTTTTTGTGTTTGTGGATGTTGTGAATTATAATTCAAGTATCTTGTAGAAGCGGATGGCTTTTTATACCATTTAGTTAGGACAGTACCGTTGTTGTGGAGGGTAAGTGTTATATCTAGGAAAGGAATTGTATTGTTTATAGCTACTTCAGATGTGAATTGCAGATGAGGGTGGTAGGAGTTGAAGGTATTTATAGTGCACAAAAGTTTATCATGGGGAATGGCTAGTATTGAGTCATCTACGTATTTTTTAATGAAAGGAATTTCAAAGCCCAGTTTTGGAATAACCGCATCAAGGAGATCATCCATCACTAAATTCGCGATAATCGGGGATAACGATGACCCCATGCAAGTGCCCCAAATTTGTTTGTAGTATTTATCCTGGTATTGGAAGTATCCTTCATCTAGACAGAATTTTGTGAGGTTAATGAAATCCTCTTGTGGTATTTTTGTTTTATTTTTTATAAATTCCCAATTTTTATTTATTGATTCTACTACTAATGTTGTTGGGATTTGAGTAAATAGTGAAACAACGTCTAAAGAGATGAGCATGTACCCTTGTGGAATATTTTGTGCGGTAATAAATTGCTGAAACTCAAAAGTATTGCGGATGGAGTATTTATCTTTCTCCAAACCTTTTAGCAATGAGGCTAAAAATTTGGAGAGCTTGTCTGTTGGAGAATCTAGCCCAGAGACAATAGGTCGTAATGGGAGATTTTCTTTATGGACTTTAATTAATCCGTAGATTCTGGGAGGTATGGCGTTATCAACTGTCAACTGTTTTTTAGTTTGAATGTCTATATATTTTTTATCATGTAACTCTTTAATTAATTTATTGATTTTATTTTGTATTTTTTGTGTTAAATCAGAGGGTAGGGGTTTGTAGGTACTTTCGTCTTTCAGAAGTTCTTCCATTTTAGTATGATAAGTATCTCGGTCTATTGCTACTGTTTTATTTGATTTGTCAGCTTTTAAAATTACTATTTCTGGGTTATCTTTTAAGAATCAAAGAATTTTTTTATTACGGTGCAAACAAAACAATGTTTTCCCTAAACATATACGTAACAATTTTAATTGCTTAAATAACATACTTTTAAAAGATAATCCATACAAAAATCATACAACTAAACTAATTAATAACTTTAAAAACCAAACTCTAAACCTAGAAATTAAAATAACATGTTGGAAAATTAATAAACTAGAAACACAATATTATCAACACTACGAACATATAAGGAACACAGTTAGCTACATCCACTGGGAGAGCGTAAAAAATCTATTAAAACGTAAATTTGACTATTATAATAAAAAAATAAAATCAACCCACATTAAGAAATTTAACAACCTTACATCAAAGACAGTAGATATAACTAACTCCCCAAATCAAGAAGATTGATTCATGAACCTTACAGATACTACCTTCCCTCCAGAGGTTAAACAAACACTAGCATTAGGACCAAAGTTTGCAATACCTCTTAATAACAAAGACATTCCAGTATTTCAACTAATAGCTGACACAGAAAACATTTTACAAAAAACAAACGATGAAGACATAAAAAACACTGTCACAGCACAATTTACCAACATTATCACCAATCACTACACTAAAGGAAACCAAACAAAAAAAAACTAACATTATAGATAAAAATTTTAATAAAACCAAAAAATTCTTAAAAGATAACCCAGAAATAGTAATTTTAAAAGCTGACAAATCAAATAAAACAGTAGCAATAGACCGAGATACTTATCATACTAAAATGGAAGAACTTCTGAAAGACGAAAGTACCTACAAACCCCTACCCTCTGATTTAACACAAAAAATACAAAATAAAAACAATAAATTAATTAAAGAGTTACATGATAAAAAATATATAGACATTCAAACTAAAAAACAGTTGACAGTTGATAACGCCATACCTCCCAGAATCTACGAATTAATTAATGTCCATAAAGAAAATCTCCCATTACGACCTATTGTCTCTGGGCTAGATTCTCCAACAGACAAGCTCTCCAAATTTTTAGCCTCATTGCTAAAAGGTTTGGAGAAAGATAAATACTCCATCCGCAATACTTTTGAGTTTCAGCAATTTATTACCGCAAAAAATATTCCACAAGGGTACATGCTCATCTCTTTAGACGTTGTTTCACTATTTACTCAAATCCCAACAACATTAGTAGTAGAATCAATAAATAAAAATTGGGAATTTATAAAAAATAAAACAAAAATACCACAAGAGGATTTCATTAACCTCACAAAATTCTGTCTAGATGAAGGATACTTCCAATACCAGGATAAATACTACAAACAAATTTGGGGCACTTGCATGGGGTCATCGTTATCCCCGATTATCGCGAATTTAGTGATGGATGATCTCCTTGATGCGGTTATTCCAAAACTGGGCTTTGAAATTCCTTTCATTAAAAAATACGTAGATGACTTAATACTAGCCATTCCCCATGATAAACTTTTGTGCACTATAAATACCTTCAACTCCTACCACCCTCATCTGCAATTCACATCTGAAGTAGCTATAAACAATACAATTCCTTTCCTAGATATAACACTTACCCTCCACAACAACGGTACTGTCCTAACTAAATGGTATAAAAAGCCATCCGCTTCTACAAGATACTTGAATTATAATTCACAACATCCACAAACACAAAAAATAAACATGGCATATAATTTAATTAGCAGATCTATGGAGTTAACCTCAACATATTACAAGTCTGAAACAATAAATAAAGTAAAAAGACTACTAAAAATAAATAATTACCCAAACGGCCTGATAAATGGTTTAATCAACAAATATAATACAGTCAAAAACAATAAAACAAATAACAATAATAACAATAAGATTTCTAATCAGCAGAACCCTGAATTACCTACATATGAGTCATACGTTTACATAGATGGCGTAGCACCAAAAATTAAAAAACTTTTCAAATCAAACTTAAATGTAGAACTTGGATTTAAAACTATTAAAAAAGTAGGGGATGTATTTTCAAAATTAAAATCAGAAATTGATAAAAACAACAAATCAAACATAATTTACAAAATACCATGCAGTAATTGTTCAGCACAATATACTGGTCAAACCAAAAGATATTTAAAAAAAAGACTTCAGGAACACGAACGTAATTGTACAACAGAACGAAATGCAACAGGGAAATGTGCCTTAGAAGAACACAGTAAAACAAAAAATCACAGATTTAACTTTCAAGAAACCAAAATACTAGCAACTGAAAAAAACCTTAACAAAAGACTAACACTTGAAATGTTATATATAAATCATGACAAACAAAATATAAATCGTAGAACTGATACATCTGACTTAAGCAATATATACAAAAATTTGGCTAAAATACACAATAAAAGATAACAAATAAAGCACAATACACTAAAAAATAAAAATAACACATAGGGAAAAAACTAAAAATAAAATTACTACAAATAAAAAATTACTTAAAAATTAACTAATCACTACATGATATAACTTAAATAAACAAGATTATGTGAGTACTTAGTAAGCTGTTAGCCTGTGCGCTGTAAAAAAGTAAATTATATTAATAATTTTTTTTTTCCAAAATCATCGTTGTGAAATAAAACAAGTTTTAAATTTTTTTGACCAATGTATAGTTTATCTAAAAAACATACATATGTATTTTGACGTATTTATTTATTTATTTATTTATTTTTTTAATTAATTGACTGTATTCACGTGCCGTTCTCTATGTTAAAATCATATTTTAATGTACAAACTAAATAAGTTGACCTACACGTAAGTTAAAAATTTTCATGTAACCATAATGTATAATTTGTAAAATATAATGTATCCTTTAGTCCCTGAAGAAGACCCACGTGGGGTTGAAACCGATAGGAGAAGTAGCTTTTTTCAAATATATTGACTGAATTCCACAAGTTTTATTATTTCTCATCCATCCACCAGTCAAGAAGATTTCCTTCCTTTTAATTATTACAATTATCGAGTCCTGAGAGAACTTCGAAAAACATTTTAAAATATGATAAAAATGTTTTCACGGATTTCTCGGCGGATATTAGGCAGGAATTATATTAATAATTCATTCGTAAAATTTTTAATAGTTAATTTTTATTAAAGTCCAATATTTCGTTACTAATTTTGTAACTTCATCAGGGAAAAAATAAGTTTTAACTTTAAGTTTAAATTGACAAAATCGTTTTAGAAACATAGCATTAGTCAGGAATTTTAAAATTTTTAAAACACAGAAAATTACATTGTTTAAATTTTTGGATTTACACTGTTCTGAAATATGTAGAAATTTTATAAAATTGGATTCCATATGGCCGAAAGACTGATTTGAACTTGAATAAAAAATATTAAAAATTAACTCTTATCATTGTTTAATCAATAAAAATATAAAACTATCTTTCTCACTTTCTATTAGTTACATTACTACGAACAGTAAATTTTATTCTTATCTCCAGGATAACTAACTAAGGAATAAAAACAGTTGGATATACACATTTGTGTTTAACCCTATATATATATGTATATATATATATATATATATATATATATATATATATATATATATATCCTAAGAATAAATATATCCCGTAGATAACTATTCAGAGTTTTATGTATAGTTAGAAATACTGGCCCTAAGTGGGTTTTATTTGACTAAAAATTATGACAGTTTATCCCTCGGGATACACACACATATAGGAACCCGCATCCGCCCCTGCAACCGCATTCGCCCTCGTACACGCACACAGATTATTAAATATATTTAAAAAACATATAACTGCGATCAATCAAGTCTGAACGCAATTTTTTATTATTTTTCCCATATTTGTCATGCTCAGTAGGAACTTTTTGTCAAAGTTCATCAAAATCGCAGGAAAATCAGCAATTTCACCTCAAGTTTTAATCAGTTGACTTGTGGAATTAGCGTGTCCTTTCTTTTTTTATTATTTTCTTTTGTGCCTCTTTTATGTAAGGTGGATCTTTTATAGGCATGGTCCTTGTAAATACGCTATGTATAAAAGAAATATAAAAATAAAAGATTTTAGTCTTGAAAAATATTGTTTTTATTGCGAGAATATATTGGAAAATACATCAAAATGATTAATATACGAAATAATAAAATATAACAAAGACTATAGCTCGTCCAAAATAGAAAAGGACCTGTCAATCATTCTCGCACATGTAATGTAACAAACAAGTTGAAGGAGACGGTAACATAAATATACTTTTTTTCTAATGGTGTTCAATGTGCCGTACAGTACATACTAAACGCATCTTAAATCCATGTCTGGCCTACCAGTGACCCTGTGCAGTACTGGGTTATAGGAGCTATACCTACCCCAAATAAACGAAGTTCAAAACTGCATTGATCTAATAAACTAGGGGCGTAAACCATAAATGGGAAAGCAATCTACCAGTGGCGTAGGATTATTTCAATAACAAATTGAATTTTTGTAAATATTTATATTTTAAAATATCACATTTATGAACATCATAAAAAAATTCTAATTAAGTAGAGGCGAATGGATTACATCGGTTTGGTCACTGACAATATTTTCCTTTAAAATAACAGCTTCTTTAATCTCTAGATTTTCAAGCCAAATTATAGTTAATCCTTTTCTGCTATATGTAAGATTATGAATCACCCTTTCCATAAATGATTATTACCTGCTAATATAATCCTCGGCAAATCCTGTGCTGTTTTCTGTTCATTGCAATTATATGTTCTTTAAATCTTAATTTCGAATTTCCTTAATATTATATAATAATTTCCTAATATAGTTTCCCCATATGAACTAAGAACTAAGTACGCCACTGGTAAAAACGCAATGGGGGGGTACCTTCTCCCATTGGTTGCTCAAAATACGAACAAAAATGCGTCTTTCGCGCAGGTTCATTTCTATATTGGACGAGCTATACTGTATAAGACAAAAAAAATACGATCGACTTGACTTATACGAGAATATAATATAATACACAATAAGTGAAGGTTGTATTAAATAGCCAAATACGCCAAACTAATGCCACTGGAACGATAATTCTTAAATATACGTAATATATCTGATGACACTATTGCATAGTGTTTAAATTTGATGAAAAACACCGCACAATATGAATTTGTTGTAATTGAATAGTTGCTGTATTTTTAATCTTTTTGTTCAAAATTTTAGTTACAGTTTTATGAAAGTTACAACTATGCTTCTAAAAGTTTATTTTAATTAAATTCGATTTAATACTTCGAAAAGTAGATGTGAAAATAGCATATATTTACAGTCAATATAAAATATAAAAGATTCATGTTATATTTTAAGAACTGCTGGTCGAAATAAATTATTATTCCCATTTTTAATTTGCAAAATATTGTTTTTTGCACTAAATCAATATTATATCTCTTACAGTTTTCAAGACATCAAAATTAATAATAAAACAATAGCAAAATATAAAAATAAAGATTATGATCAAACGTAGGAAATAACTCTTTACTTTCTAATTATGAAATAGTACATATTATGGAATAATACACTATAAGATGATAACTTTCACTGTATATAATGAGCAACATACTCATATTGTTGGAGTTCGAAAAGGTCAAGCCTCTTACATAGAAATAGTTTTCTAAATTTAGAGACGTTTAGGGCCTGTTCCACTTCCACTTTGCAAGTTTGCACTATGCACTTTTCAATTTTCATTGTCAAATTTTGTTCCACCGTTGATACATAATTTAGCAAATGTAAAGTGAAATGTAAAGTGCAAAGTGAAAACTTTTCATTTCATATTTTAAACTTTACGTTCCACCACAATAACTGTAAAAATTTTTCATTTTTGGCAAAGATTATTTTCACTTGTCGAAATAGAATATATCCGCATAAAAGATTTTTACATTCTTCTGATGATAGTGATGATGAGGAAGTAAATTGAATAACGAAAATTTATAAAACGAGAATAAATTTTAATATTAATAATAACTTTGAATTTAAAGAAGCATTCAGAATGTCACCCACTTAAGCAGAATATAAATTGGAAAGAATTGGGGAACGAATTAAGCCAAATAATGGTAGAAATAAGGCTCTCAGTTCAAAGCAACATATTACTTGTATGCCTACATTGGCTTTTTTCTGTGTAAAACTTTTCGATATAGTATATTTTACTAAAACTCGACTCTTCCATACTCCAAATAGGGAGTCTCTTACATACGTCCATGTACGATTTTCATTAACTAAACCTAATGATTTCGCCTTTTCTTAAATTCGTCTCCTACTTTTTTTCCTTTGCAATATGAGATACTTTATTTTTCATTCAAGGATGCAAATAATGTATCTTTTTTATGCTTGATGCATTGTAGCAAGGCTAGTTTCTTAAGGATTTGATCTTGCCTTTTTGACATGTTTTCTTTTTAATTTAAATGACAATAAATACAAGTCAATATGACATAAAACTTGTCAGATTATGTAACTGAGTTCAAATAGTCACAGAAAAACAATTAAAAAACTTTGCAAAACCAAAAAGCAGACATTATCAAATTACAAATATGTTTCATATGGTGAAACACATGTACTTTGCACTTTGCACAAATTGCAAACTAATAATACCAAGTGTATTGATCAGTTAAAAATGAACGAAAAATAAGAAAAAACAAATTGCAAAGTGCAAATTGTAAAGTTGAAAAGTTGCAAAGTTTTTGATGGAACAGGCTCCAATCTATTCACAAAAAAATACGTTAACCTTTAGCGTACAAATATCCAAAGCTAAAAAGTCAATATTAACGCCACTGTTAACAGCTCTTCATGAAATTGCTATTCATTAAAGCACTGGTTAAAAATTTCGTAAATAATAAATTTCAGCGTCAAATATTTATAGAGGTATATTTAAATTATAATAAAGTTTATAAATATGTCTGATAATGGTTAGTGTATTGGTACAAATATGTATTTCCATTAATTTCATTAAGTGTTTTGTAGAATCAAAGAAAAGTGGTCCACGAACCACAAAAAAACAAAATAGATATTTTAATTGATTATATAGTAGAAAATAATATACTTCTATCTGGAAAACAAATTAAAGATATGTGTAAAAGATTTATATGAGAAGAGAAATTAACGGGGTTTCTGTCAAAAGTTGTGGTTGAAGGTGCGCTTGTACCAGAAGCTGATGTACCTTGCGAAGGACCTACGGAAATTTTGAATTTTCCAGAAGAAGTGAATAAAGACTGCATATTTTCAAAATTTATATTTGTGTACTTATATTTACTCAGTTCTTTAATTTTGAATGTAATCTCAGGTGTTCAGAATCTACCGGACACGGACATAATTATGTTACCTGTAGATGACAACACTGATTCCTCAATATTTGAAAAGATATGGTTCTATATTACATTAAATTTAATGAATTTGTAAACAATTTATTTTATTAAAGATTGCACTTAACAGTACATGAAATTTCTCTTAAACAGCAAAAACAGAAGATGCAGTATCCCGTAAGGGTTACATCAACTAGCAGTTTACGAACTGCAATAAATAAACAGATAGATTCAAATGATAACTTGTGCCAATCCCTAGATAAATTAAGCGACTCCAAAAAAATGCTGGCGGAATCCTTCGAAAGAGCCGAAATGGTTTTTATTACTAAATATTAAAATATTTAAAATGTAGTACTTATTTTTATAATTTTTTTTTTCAACGGAAATTGTTATTTAGATTATTTCATTTAAATAATGTAGAATACAATATATTTTTTTCGTTTTTAGTCTTTAATTTAATGTATACAGTGAGATGATTCGAACACATGCAATTAGGACTTTAAAATGCAAAACCCTACTTTCGCAGTTTCCTACTTCCCTAATTATTTTATGGTGTTTTACTTTTAAGGTTTTTAGCTAAAATATTTAGGGGAGCAGTCAATTACGAAAGTACGATTTTACATGGTAATGTCCTATATTCGGGTGTTCTGGTCACCATCTTGTTTATTTGCTTTATGTTTTTTTTTGATACATTTTTTTGTATTTCATTAGATTCTTATAGGATTAGGACGTACAGTGTTTATTGTAACAATTTGAGTTAGTGAATTTTGATTGAAATTTTAAGTCATCGTGTAGAAAAAAAATTGTAAATTGTGATAAAGAATAAATTATTCAATTTGACATTTTTCCTAACTTTCAAAATTTTATTCACGATTCAATATCTCAGATGTAACCAAAGTCAAAACAAAGTATTAATATAGTAACAGAATGTGATTTAATTTATGTAAATATTTGTAATGACTGAAATATATTTCGTCCAACTTATAACGTAATAGTATATTATATTTTCACTGAAAGTTAATTGTTCGTATTAAATCATTTCTCCTTCTTAATCCTTCCGTATACCATGGGTCACGTTGATGATGTATAGGTGCAACTAAAAATATATAAATATTTAAATTCTGAACACATTTAAAATTTTCAATAAATTATAAATTATACCTAAATTTTGAACAGGCTGTAAAAATAAATTAATTCATAATCAAAAAACTGGTACAGATTAAGTATCGTGTATGAAAGGTATTTTGAGACATTTGTACATTATTTTGTAATTTAATAAACTTTTTTTCAGTGAGTTAAATGAAATGTTCAAGGATAAAGACAACATATTCCCGAAATATATATTGGAATAAAATGGAAATGGCACTTCCCAAAAACAGTTGGAAGAAGAAGCAGGAATTGTGGTTGCGGAGGAGACCAACGAAGACTTAACAAGAACAGAAGAGATAGTGGAGACTCCTTGTCTCCACTTAACTCCATTCCAAAAAAAAAGAAAAATTGAAACTCAACGGCAAAAGAATTGTCGTTATTAAGACAAGAAAAAAAAGAATATTATCAAAAGAAACTAAAGGCTTACGAAAAACGCACGGAAGCCTTAAGCAGAAAAAATTAACTACTTGAAAGTTTGATAAAAGTTATTGGCGATAAATGATAATTTTTTTTTAAGTTTGTTTTTTTAACTTTTAATCCCAGAATGTACCTTTATTTTAGTTATTATGAGATATAAAGAGTTAGACGATCTAGGATCAGGAGAGAAGTGGATGAGCGAAATCATTAAGAAGAGAACAGTAGCATAAATGTATTACACACACACAATGTAGAATAAAAATGTATATGTTATTTCTGTAGATTCTAAGATGAAGGTGAACTTAGCAGCCGATTCGCATCAGCCGATTCAAAATTGAACTGCTTGTGAACAAACTAAGCCGCGCGGCCAGCAGCGTCAGACCAAGGCCAACTGTACCTTATAAAAATTTATACAAATCTTAAATAGATGTTATTCAACGTTTATACGTATATTACAAGTCTGATATTAATTAAAACTTAATTATAGAGTATCATGTGGACATTAGAAGTAAGCGTTCTTATAGATATTATACATTATTGATATAAATGACAATTATGACCTTGAGCTCTAACGCGCTAAATTTGAATTTATATGAGGTATGCACACATAAAATATTATTATTATTATTATTAATATAAATATAAATATAAACTTTGCACAATTTCATCCTTATATTATTACTAAAAAAATGCAATAGACAATTTCTAACCATGACATGATCACACTGAGAATAAATGAGATAGACATGTATATACCATCCCTAGATTGTTAATAACAAAATACCATAAACAAATTCTACCCAATAGCCGTACGAAAAACTTTATCAATAAATTACGGTCTACTGGGATAATATATCAGATTAGACATATGAAGAAAATATTTATTATTGTTGTTAATAATGATCGTCCGAGTTTCAAACTTTGTACATATCTTCCCTAGGTTGTTACTAACAAAATACTATAAACATATTCTACCCAATAGCCGTATGAAAAACTTTATCAATAAATTACAGTCTACTGGGAATCAGGGGCGGCCCGAGACTTTTGAGCGCCCCAGGCGAAAATTTTATATTGCGCCCCTTTTTCATAGATTTTTTTTCTAGAAAATTTGTCATCCATATTAATATGTTAAAAAATAATTCTTTTTACATTTTTTATTCGGAAAATTACTTTATTAATAAATGATACAAAAGGTAAATTCTAAAAATATATGTAGGTAACTATATTAAAATACATACAAAGAAAATTTATTAAAAATTTTTTCGTGCTTTCATATAAGCAAATTTCTCAATTACTTCATCAGTATTTAATCTTGATACAGTATCGTTTTCAATTGATATAATCGCCAGTGAATTTAACCTATCCTCTGTCATAGTAGATTGCAAATACGATTTGATCAATTTAAGTTTGCTAAAACTTCGTACACAACTGGCAACTGGTACTGGCATTGACAGCATAATCCTCAAAGCAACCCACAAATTCGGTACTGTGTCTTGTAAATTTTGCGTATTAATAAATTTTAAGATTTCTAAAGCATCATTACTGTGTGATGGTAACAAAGGATTAAGATTCTCAATTTCCAGGCATAAATCTACGCCATTTAAATCTTTGCCATTTTTATCACTTAATAAGTCATCCAGATTTTTGCATTTCTGCATTAAATCTTCATGAGTTATACATTTTTTTAAATTACTCAAGAAACCCCATTTATCATTAAATTGTTCAATTTGAGAAAAACGTTCATATATGGATGATATGGCTCTATCCAATATAACATAAAAAATATGCTTTTTGAAGTATACTTCAGGATTATCAGTATCAGAAACGTCGTCATTAGATTCATATGTAAAATGTTTCTTTTTTCGTTGAATTCGTTTAACTCTAAATACAGGTTCAACATCCAATTCTATGGCTAATTTTTTTGCACACTCCAAAGCTTCTGAGTAACCAGTATTGCGATATTCTTTTAAAAAATTAGTACAGTTTTCAAGGAGTTGAGTTACACAATTTAAATCTACATTTTATTTCTGCATTGATTTACTTACAATATTTATTTTTGACAAAATGTCATACCAAACACATAATGTTACTAAAAATTGAAAATCTTCAATTTTTCCAATAAGAGAATCTGCTTCAGACTTAATTCCTGAATCAATCCCAGGCTGTTGTGATAATTCAAGTAATGCATCTCTTATTTCTGATATTTCATATTTAATTGCTTTAATACAAACAATTCTACACTCCCAACTTGTTTCACAAAGAGCCTTTGGTGTTAAAACTTTTATGTGTTTTTTTAAAATATCCCATCGTGCAACAGAAGCCGAAAATATAATATAAATTCTTTGAATTACTCCGAAAAAAGTAATTGATATTATTGAACTTGAAACAGCATCCCCAATCAATAAATTTAACGAATGACAACCACATGACATAAAAAACGCTCGTGGGTTTAAATTTAATATTCTTGCTTGTACCCCTTTATTTTTTCCCCGCATGTTCGCGCCGTTATCGTATCCCTGCCCCCTGCAATTAGTTAAAGTTAAATTGTTTTTATTTAATAAACTAAGTAGAGATTCAAATATTCCATCTCCAGTAGAATCTGTGATTGGTTGGTATGTTATAAAATGCTCCTTTATTTCCATATCTTCTAGGTCAAAAATTCTTATGGTAAACGACAATTGTTCAATATGATGTCTGGAGTACAGTCCAACATTATGCTATAATATTTTGCTTTTCGAACTTTATCTAGAATATGAGTTCGAGTCATATCTCCAAGTATATTAATCAACTCATTTTGGATTGTTTTACCGCAATAATGAACGTGCGTTTCTTTTGATATAATGCGACGAAGATGTTCATTTAAAATTAAATCCAATTTTCCTAATAATTCTACTAGACCTAAAAAGTTGCCATTGTGCGGAGAAAATAATTTATCACATGAACCACGAAATGGTAAATTATTTTTCGATAAATATAATGTTATATTTATTAGTCTATCTAAAACTTTTTTCCGGTGCTCCATTTCTTTTTTTATTAATATTTGTGTATTCTTGTCAATAGTATTTCCCGTTTTTCATCTTAAGAGATGTTTCCAACCATTTATTTTGACATTTAATATGTTGAGTTGAATTTTCATGTGATTTTAAGTAGTCGTGGATATTTTTCCAATCATTGATGCCATTTTTTGCTAAATTGGATCTACTTAACGGATCAAAAATTTTGCAGCAAAAACAAAAAACTGCATTTGCGTTCTCTGAGTTTACAAGCCATCGTCTTAAATATAATTCGCCATTGGTAAATTTTCTGTAGCACATTGAAATAGAGAAACTACGATTATTCATATCTTTTGGATATATTTTCTTTTTGTCTATTACAAGTGGACCCGTTACAATTAGTTGATCGATATCAGTTTGTGTTAAATTTAACGGCCATCGGGATATATCTTTAAAATTACACTTATGATTCTCACTCGAATCGATATTTTTATCTTCAGACATATTTTCATTTTCTGTCAGAATTTCAGGAATTTGTTCAATTTCATCTTCAGCAATTTCAGTGGATTCTATAGATGCTAAATTAGTTTCATTTTCTTCGAAAGATGAAGTGGTTTGGAAAAAAGTTGAAATTTTGGTACATTTTTTTACTACTGTCTGTAACTCTATTTTTCTTTTCCGGTTTTGATAACCACTTGGTTTTTTTGGAGGCATAACGACTAAAATAAAAATAATAATGTAAAAAGTAGAAAAATACATAGTGCTTCATATTTATTATTTACCTGTTATAATATTTGGTAGGTAATATTTGATAGGTTAGTTTTAATTCGGTATTGCGAAGTTTACATTTCAGTGAAGCTGCGCGACCAGAGAATACGATGACCAGAAACAATGCGCACTAGACATTCATTCGTTTGGTTAATCATAGATGGAGTGTGGTGTTACAGACATTGATGTCATTTTTTTTGCTTTTGCTTTATTTTAATTTTTAAAAAAATCATGACAAAATGCCCCCCAGAACGATTGCGCCCCAGGCAGTCGCCTGGTTTGCCTGTAGCTTGGGCCGGCCCTGCTGGGAATACATATGAGATAGACATATATGAACAAAATAATTTTTATTGTTGTTAATAATGATCGTCCGAGCTTCAAACTTTGCATATAACTTCCTTAGATGTTACTAACAAAATGCCATAAACAAATTCTACCCAATAGACGTATGAAAAACAACAATATAAATTCTTTTGTTCATATGTCTATCTCATATGTATTCCCAGTAGACCGTAATTTATTGATAATGTTTTTTATACGGGTCATGGGTAGATTTTGTTTATGGAATTTTATTAGTATCAATCTAGGGATGATGTATACAAAGTGTGAAACTCGGACGATCATTATTAACAACAATAACAATTATTTTCTTAATACGTCTATCTCACATATTCTCAGTAAACAATAATTTATTTATAAGATTTTTTGTACGGGTTCATAGGTACAAATTGTTTATGCCATTTTGTTACTAACAATCTAGGGATGATAAATACAAGGTTTGAAACTAGGACGATCATTATTAACAGCAATAATAATTATTTTCTTAATACGTGTATCTCACATATTCTCAATAAACAATAATTTATTTATAAAGTTTTTTTACGGCTCATGGGTAGAATTTGTTTATAAAATTTTGTTAGAAACAATCCTAGGGATGATATATACAAAGATTGAAACTCGGAAGATCTTTATTAATAACAATAATAAATATTTTCGTCATATGTCTAATCTGATATATTATCCCAGTAGACCGTAATTTATTGATAAAGTGATTCATAGGGCTATTCGGTAGAATTTGTTTATGGTATTTTGTTATTAACAATCTAGGGAAGATATGTATAAAGTTTAAAACTCAGACGATCATTATTAACAACAATAAAAATTATTTTGTTCATATGTCTATATCATATATATTCCCAGTAGATCTTAATTAATTGAGTATAATTTGTTTATGTTATTTTGTTAGTATCAATCTAGGGAAAATATGTGCAAAATTTAAAACTCGGACGATCATTATTAAGAACAATAGATATTATTTTCTTAATATGTGTATCTCATATATATTCCCAGTAGACCGTAATTTATTGATAAAGTTTTTCGTACGGCTATTGAGTAGAATTTGTTTATAGTATTTTGTTAGTAACAATCTACGGAAGCAATGTACGAAGTTTGAAACTCGGACGATCATTATTAACAACAATAATAAATATTTTGTTCATATGTCTATATCATATATATTCCCAGAAGACCGTAATTTATTGATAAAGTTTATCATACGGCTAATAGGTAGAATTTGTTTATAGTATTTTGTTAGTAACAATCTAGGGAAAATATGTACAAAGTTTGAAACTTGGACGATCATTATTAACAACAATAGAAATTATTTTGTTCATATTTCTATCTCATATATTCCCAGTAGACTGTAATTTAGTGATAATGTTTTCTTACGGCTATTGGGTAAAATTTATTTAAGGTATTTTGTTAATAACAATCTAGGGAAGATATATACAAAGTTTGAAACTCGGACGATCATTATTAACAATAATGAAAATTATTTTGTTCATATTTCTATCTCATATATATTCCCAGTAGACCGTAATTTATTGATAAAGTTTTTCGTACGGCTAAATGATAGAATTTGTTTATGGCATTTTGTTAGTAACAATCTAGGGAAGTTATATGCAAAGTTTGAAGCTCGGACGATCATTATTAACAACAATAAAAATTATTTTGTTCATATGTCTATTTCATATATATTCCCAGTAGACCGTAATTTATTGATAAAGTTTTTCCTACGGCTTTTGGGTAAAATTTGTTTAAGATATTTTGTTAATAACAATCTAGGGAATATATATATACAAAGTTTGAAACTCGGACGATTATTATTAACAATAATAAAAATTATTTTATTCATACGTCTATCGCATATATATTCCCAGTAGACCGTAATTTATTGATAAAGTTTTTCGTACGGCTAATTTGTGGAATTTGTTTATGGCATTTTGTTAGTAACAATCTAAGGAAGTTATATGCAAAGTTTGAATCTCGGACGATCATTATTAACAACAATAAAAATTATTTTGTTCATATGTCTATTTCATATATATTCCCAGTAGACCGTAATTTATTGATAAAGTTTTTCATACGGCCAGTGGGTAGAATTTGTTTATGGTATTTTGTTAGAAACAATCTAGGGAAGATATGTACAAAGTTTGAAACTCGGACGATCATTATTAACAACAATAATAAATATTTTCTTCTTATGACTAATCTGATATATTATCCCAGTAGACCGTAATTTTTTGATAAAGTTTTTCGTACGGCTATTGGGTACAATTTGTTTATAGTATTTTGTTAGCAACAATCTAGTGAAGATATGTACAATGTTTGAAACTCGGACGATCAATATTAACAACACTAATAAATATTTTCTTCATATGTCTAATCTGATATATTATCCCAGTAGACCGTAATTTTTTGATAAAGTTTTTCGTACGGCTATTGGGTACAATTTGTTTATAGTATTTTGTTAGCAACAATCTAGTGAAGATATGTACAATGTTTGAAACTCGGACGATCAATATTAACAACACTAATAAATATTTTCTTCATATGTCTAATCTGATATATTATCCCAGTAGACCGTAATTTATTGATAAAGTATTTCGTACGGCTATTGAGTAGAATTTGTTTAGAGTATTTTGTTAGCAACAATCTAGGGAAGCTATGTACGAAGTTTGAAACTCGGACGATTATTATTAACAACAATAAAAATTATTTTGTTCATATGTCTATTTCATATATATTCCCAGTAGACCGTAATTTATTGATAAAGTTTTTCATACGGCCAGTGGGTAGAATTTGTTTATGGTATTTTGTTAGTAACAATCTAGGGAAGATATTTACAAAGTTTGAAATTTGGACGATCATTATTAACAACAATAATAAATATTTTCTTCATATGACTAATCTGATATATAATCCCAGTAGACCGTAATTTCTTGATAAAGTTTTTCGAACGGCTATTAGGTACAATTTGTTTATAGTATTTTATTAGAAACAATCTAGTGAAGATATTTACAAGGTTTGAAACTCGGACGATCATTATTAACAACAATAATAAATATTTTCTTCATATGTCTAATCTGATATATTATCCCAGTAAACCGTAATTTATTGATAAAGTTTTTCGTACGGCTATTGGTTAGAATTTGTTTATAGTATTTTGTTAGTAACAATCTATTGAAGATATATACAAAGTTTGAAACTCGGACGATCATTATTAATAACAATAATAAATATTTTCTTCATATGTCTAATCGGATATATTATCCCAGTAGACCGTAATTTATTGATAAAGTTTTTCGTATGGCTATTGGGTAGTATTTGTTTATGGTATTTTGTTATTAACAATCTAGGGATGGTATATACAAAGTTTGAAACTCGGACGATCATTATAACCAACAATAAAAATTATTTTCTTCATATGTCTATCTCATTTATTCTCAGTGTGGTCATGTCATGGTTAGAAATTGTCTATTGAATTTTGTTAGTAACAATATAAGGATGAAATTATGCAAAGTTTATATTTATATTTATATTAATAATAATAATAATATTTTATGTGTGCATACCTCATATAAATTCAAATTTAGCGCGTCAGAGCTCAAGGTCATAATTGTCATTTATATCAATAATGTATAATATCTATGAGAACGCTTACTTCTAATGTGCATTTAATACTTAATAATTAAGTTTTAATTAGTATCAGACTTGTAATATACGTATAAACGTTGAATAATATCTATTTAAGATTTGTATAAATTTTTATAAGGTACAGTTGGCCTTGGTCTGACGCTGCTGGCCGCGCGGCTTAGTTTGTTCACAAGCAGTTCAATTTTGAATCGGCTGATGCGAATCGGCTGCTAAGTTCACCCTCATGATTCTAAGCCACTTGGCAAGAATAAATATTAATAAATAAAATAAATAAATATGAGATATAAAGACACACTAATTTAAGACTTAACAAATATTAATAAAGACTTAAACACTAAGATAATTTATTTAAACAATTAGAACTACGCAATATTTATTTCAACAATTTATATCACTATCTATTTATGTATATAACCATCTGTTCACCACACGTATCGATACAATACTGTCCTCGCGATCTCTTGCTCGGGGTACCGTAAAATGGGTATACTTTAGACGGTTTTTACACGTTTTTGCGTATAACTTTTTAACTGTAAGAGCTACACAAAAAAGAAAAACTGTATTAGACACAGCAATTCTTTAGTAAACGGTACTTGGTGTTTTCATATTAGTTTTTTTTTGCGACAAGCATTTTATTATTTAAAAACTGTCTCATCTAACCTGGAATTTGGGGTTACTTTAAACAATAAAGTTTTTGCGTAGTAACTTACAAACAAAATTTTTCTGATAAAGTTCCCCTATCATACATGTTACTTGAGACACCAACAAACAAAATTAAAAAAACCGCACATATTTATTACTTAGCATACCAGAGATATGGAATTTTAAAAATAAGGCATATAAAGTGCCTTAATGTAAAAAAGTTTTATTGCGAAAGAAATACTGGGTGGCGCAAAAGTTGTCACCCGATGTTCTTTGGCTGCAATTTTTTTTATGAATGAAAAACTTTGGTTCTGCTCTTTGATTATGTTTAGTTGATGTCTTAATTTTTTTCCTATTAAGTCGAGAAAATGATATCGGCCAACTGGCCGCCGCCAGAATGGATGATCATACGGGCCCGATTTATAGCATTTTCCATTACTCTTGCCAGTACTTCCGGCGATAGGTTCTCGCATTCTTGACGGATATTCTCTTTGAGGGCTTGAAAAGTCTGAGGCTTGTTGACATAGACTCGTGACTTAAAGAAACCCCTCAAAAAGAAGTTTAGAACGGTTAAATCGGACGACCTTGCCGGCCAGTGCAAATCACCAAAACGAGAGATTAGGCGACCCGGAAATGTAGCCCTCAGAATTTCCGTTGTAGCTCGTGCAGTATGCGCCGTTGCTTCATCCTGTTGGAACCACATGTTCTCCAGTTCAAATTCATGCAATTGAGGAAGCAGAAAGTCGTTGAGCATGGCTCTGTAGCGCTCGCCGTCCACAGTAGTCGTCTTCAGCCACAGCCGCGATATTCTGAGCAGAACGGCTCCTCCGGGGCCGGCCAGACCTGACAGCATCTCGTGTTGTACCATATTCTTCTAGGCGAGCGGCTGAACGCCGCAGTGTTTGCCCAGTTGGTGTCAGGCGACCGGGAAATCTGCGCGTAAATTCACGCTGCGCCAACACCAACGACGAATTATTCCGCGAAAAAATCGAAGTAATTAAACCGCGTTTTTGAGGAATATAGTGATTCATGTTTTATGGACATGTATTTTGCATTTGTTTACTTCACAAATGTTAAAGCAGATTTGACATTTGCCGTTATTTGCAAAAATTATAGCATGTTTCAATAGGGTGATTACTTTTGCGCCACCTTATATATTGTGTACAATTATTAGAGTAGGTACAACAAAAATAAGGGTATCTGCATCAAATTAGGTGCAACAAAAAGGATACCTACATAAAATAAATAAATATTACAAAATAATATCAGAACAAAAAACGTGTTTTCCTCTATTTATAGTAGGGGAGGTTAAAATACAATAAATTTGTTCCAAAGTAATTTTTGATTCGTCACGAATTTGTGGAAAAACGAACACATTTTTGGATTCTCCGCAACGTCTTAAACATTCTATTGTGTAAGATTTTTTTCCTAATCCTATAATTTTTGCTACAAATTTTTTCAAGCATTCTTTTTTGATTCCCTTATTGTAGCAAAATGTGGCTAATATATATGTATCTATAGTAAGCATGGAAGGCACAACAGGAAGCTCCAAGACTTGTTTAGGAGCGTTTTGATCTTCCTTATTTGTATCACAAGAGTTATCACTAGATTTATCTGAAATGTCGCTTTCAGGGTCCTCATTACCATCTTCTTCATTATCACAAGTTTTAGGAACTGAAGATTCTTCTCTCTCTGAATTAGTATTAATTGATTCATGTAATTGAGCAAAAGATACAGATTGTCCTGGAAGAACATCTATTTTTTTCTTTTGTTGTATTTTAGGTCTATTCTTATTATTTATTGAAACTTGACGTGCAATCACTCCTTCAAATATTTCAACAATGGAATCATCATTATTTCTATTTTCAGGTATGTAATCAGGTAATCGTTTTAAAACTTCAATTCGGTTGATTGGGTACGGACCAGTAGCCCTGAATCCCGATTTGATAGTAGATTCGGAGGTTTCATTCATTTGCAATAAAGTTTTATTAAGTAGAGATGGGAAAACCGCCTTCGGAATACAGCCACGATTTTTGCTTTTCCATTCATTTAAAACTTTACGCCAAGCTATCTTGAGTGGCCTAAAATATGCCACATCAAGAGGCTGGCAGACATGTGTGCTGTTAGGTGGCAAGAAAATGAATTGGATATTTCGTAATTCATATTCTCTAATAATCCTCTCGGAGAGATGTGCTGCTAGATTATCTCCAATTACGGCTTTCTTACCGTCGCGCTCTCTGAAGTAAGGAATCACAACTTTAAGAAACCAGTCGTTAAAAATATCAGCATCAAACCATCCAGTGTTAGATCGATTATAAAAAGATCCTTCTGGACCACCTTCTACCCATTCTGGATATAAGTTCTTTGCTTTGTAAACAATATAAGGCGGTAAAACGCTGCCTGCTGCGCTTACACAAAACATGACCGATGTCGAGCTTTTAGAACTGTCCAGTATTTTAATTGGATGCTTTATACCTCTTCGAACAATCACTTTAGATTGGCCCGGATCATCTGTTAAATTCGTCTCGTCATAATTTAAAAGGTTTTCAGGAGAGATGTCTTGTAAGGATTGTTCGATGTTGTCGAAATATTCATTCATTTCTACTTGTGTTACTTCTACCCTAGATCTTTTTATATTTTGTGCAAGTCGCTGGGTTAAATTCGAGTTACGTTTTAGGAAAGATTTCATCCACTCATATCCTGGAAGATTATCTTTAAACCGTTTTTCTGATATACCCTTTCTGTCTAAGAAGGCTTTAACATAATATCGGATTTCTAATTCTGTCATTGGATAACCCCATTTCCCTGTGACTGCGATGGATTCTACTATTCTTCTCTCTTCACGGATATTCAACACAGGTTGTCTGCCATATGGTAACGAATGTTTACCGTGGTACTTTTTATTTAACGTCGCACGTGGAACTTTGTACTTTTCCTCTGCTTCACGTAATAACAGGGTACCATTCACAATTTCTTGTAAAGCCGCCTCCAGTGCCTCCTGACTGTAATCGGCGTAGCGTCTTGCACCAACTTGTCTCCTGTGCACCCGTGGCATAGTGTCTCAAGTTACTCTGAAATTAAATGATTATTTATATAATTATGGTTTACTTCATAACCATAATAGTTATTTATGATATAAGTGTTAAAAGTGACATTTTATGAGTGAGTGGGGAAGTTTGAAACGAGGCGAAGCCGAGTTTAACAAACCCCACGAACGAAATAAAATCACTTTTAACACAAATATCATACACTATTTTTCCTACGACCACAGTTATGTACCTATTAGTAAATAAAAACTAAGCATTAGAATGACATTTATGACAGGTCATGATGTATTTGTTATGAACAACTGAACATAAGACGTGTTAAAAGTAAATTTGTTTTTTACTTTTAACACGTTGTCAATGGCAACGTTTTAAAAGTATTTACTGTGTTATAAACTGTTATTTTTAACTTGCTAAGCAACCGTTAAAAATACTATTTTTAACAGTGGTCGTAGGAAAACAATTTTAACAATTATTTTTTTGCAAACTGATGCTGACTGAATAGGTTTGAATGCGGATTTTCAGTTTTGCAATAAAATGTGTACATATGGCAGGACAACTGAGACTCTCGAAGATTTATAAAACTAATCAAATTACATGTCAAGCTAAAAAATTAATTATACAAAAACTTACCGTCAAATTCTTCTTATTGCAGCACATTTAACCTCTCACATGTTCAGCCTTACTGGTAACTGTCAAAAAGTTCGGCACTGTTACAACAGATGGGACTACTGAGGGGGAAATTAGAGATTGTCAAAATGTCTCAAATTATAGTACGACAAAAGATCTCAAGTTGACGTTTAAATTGTTTTATGGTTGTGGTATCTATTCAAAGTTTTGCTCCAGATACCCAGCTAAGCACTGAATTTGGAAATCCCAAAGTAATATTAGCATGCCTAACTTAATATAGATGGATTACTGTACGACATGGAAATAACTAGACAGGGATGTATTTAAAATTTTAATACCGTTAATTTCTTAGCAATAATCATTATCTTCGTGGAATTGCAAACAATTTTTGCATAAAAACGAAACTGCTATAACATAATGTTCTTATTACCAAGAGCATATCAACGTTACTACAACTTGTGACAATTATTAGAGTATTTTTCATAAAACATGGTATTAAAATTTTAAATACATCCCTGTCTGGTTATTTCCAGTTTGTACAGTAATCCATCTATATTAAGTAAGGTATAGTAATATTACTTTGGGATTTCCAAATCCAGTGCTTAGCTGGGTACCTGGAACAAACAGTGTATTCTAATGGATATCGTACAATTCTATACCCTATAGCAGAACGCATAAAGGTCACATTTCTTTCCATACTTTCACTCAGGGAAAAACTTTGAATAGATACCACAACCATAAAATAATTTAAACGTCAACTCGAGATCTCTTGTCCAACTATACCTTCACCGTCTAAAGTATACTTATGTTACGGTATTTAAGTAAAACACTTTATTCTGAAATATTCGCTGACCTTCTGGAAATCAGAACAATGGGGAGCGGACGGACTTGTTGTAACCTGTCCGTTAGTAGCCGCCGCCCTCGCCGCGACCTTGGGATCGCTACATTACCTTCTCCTTAAGACTGTTTCGTCCCGGAATAGTTCATTATGATAAAATCTGCACGCATCACCCTTGGTGTATCTGGAGGTCTTGAAGAAGTAACAGTCGACGGTCCGTTTGAGCTCTCCGGTAGAGTTGAAGCTGCAGACTAGAATTTCTACTCCGGTAAAGCGGAAGATTGTCTCTAACATACTTCTAACAATCCTCCAATCCCAACCATCTAGTCCACAGCCTATCTTCGGTACTAGTACTGCCAGCTTCATGATGTCGTTCTGTAACAGATGGTCCTTCATATCGCATCGCGAGTCTCATAAACTGCTGTATGACGGCTTCTGATGTGAGTATTGTTTCGTAACCAGATAGTAAATGTACCGCTTGTGTTCTACGTTATCATCCTTCAGTTGTAGCGTTTTTCCAGCAGTTGGACGTTGGTTAGCCAGTTCTTGTACTCGTCCAAATTTTCTTTTAAAAACTGAAGCGATGCCGCGGGACATTTTAATGTCTTTCGCTACACAATGAGCGAGGGAATACTCTGGGGACACGGTGAACAGATCTCGTTGTTCTTCTCGTGTCATGCCATACCGTACCTTATGACCAGTGGAATGGCTTTCCATGAAGTCTTCAAATGTAGGATCCTCAGGTACAACTCGGCGAATCATCGCTCCACGATGATCGTCAAAATTATCACCAGCGAAAGGGGCTAACCGAGTGAAGTAGACTACTCTCGGCTTTCCATTAGGTGTTTTCCTATTTCTGTAGACCACATCATTTATTCTTTTTACGATCTCGTAGGGACCTTCCCAATTCTTTTGCAGCTTCGGTGATAAGCCACGTCGTCTTTGTGGATTGTAAAGCCACATTAAATTCCCCGGTTGATAACCAACTTTTTCAGCCTTGACATCATAGTGATCCTTCATCCGATCGCTGGCACCTTGAATTTTTACTGCCAAATACCAGGTCGCATGGTAAGCGCAACTCCCGCCCGAATAAGATGTTAGCCAACAAGAACAGATAAAGATGTAGGTCCCCGTCTCGTTGATGGTTAGAGACTACCTTCGACAAATATCGATTTATTGTTCTATTCATCCGTTCAACCATGCCATCAGACTGCGGGTGTAAAGCAGTAGTTCTGGTTTTCTTTATTTCTAATATCTTACAGATATTTTGGAACAGAGCAGACTCGAAATTCCTTCCTTGGTCGGAATGTATCTCTCGCGGTACTCCAAATCGGCAGATGCATTCTTTTACCAAGACTTCAGCGACCATTACGGCTTCCTGGTTGGGTAATGGGTAGGCTTCGACCCACTTAGTAAAGTAGTCCATTACTACCACTATGTATTTATTTCCCTCATCAGTTTCTGGGAATGATCCGGCCACGTCAATCGCAATGCGTTCAAAGGGACTTCCAACGTTATATTTGCTCGTTGGAGCTCTTCTTTTCCTATGTGGCCTGTTACTTCCCGCGCAGACCACACATTTCTTGCACCACTCTTTAACATCTTCTTTGCAATTTACCCAGTAAAATCGTTGGCGCAATCTCTCGAGGGTTTTATTCACTCCAAAATGTCCAGACCCGTCGTGGATCTCCTCCAATACTTCCGGTACTCTTTTTCTAGGGATTATCAGCTGGATCCTACTCTCAGTACCTTCAGTATTCTCTATGACACGTTTCAGGAGGCCTTTTTCAACCGCAATAGAATTCCACTGCGCCCAATACGATTTTACACCTTGTGAGTGTCGTGCAACGTCTTCCCAAATTGGTCTGCTATCGCCACGTTTCCAATCTAGTATAATCTTCAAGTCCGAGTCATTCTCTTGGTCCTTGCGAAGGTCTTCCGTTTGCCAACTATCATTGACTACTGTTGTTCTGATGATGATGGATAGTTTTTCTTCTAGACGACCGCAATGCTTGCATTCGTCTTGGCAAGGTCTTCTTGATAATGCGTCAGCATTGCGATGGCTTGTACTTACCCGATGCTCGATAACAAAGTTATATTCTTGTAATCTTTTAATCCATCTAGCTGCCTGACCTTCAGGATTCTTAAATTGTAGCAGCCATTTGAGAGCAGCATGGTCAGTTCTGATAAGAAATCTTCTACCATACAAATATTTGTAGAAGTGCTCCACGGATTTCACGACTGCCAAAAGTTCTTTTCTGGTAACACAATAATTTCTCTCTGCTTTTGACAAGGTCTTTCTAAAATAGGCAATAAGTTTCTCTTGTCCTTCTTGTATCCTGAAAAGAACGCCACCAATTCCAACGTTGCTGGCAGCTGTATCTAGAACGAATTCCCCTTCTGGTAAAGTATAACTTAGAACAGGTGCGCTTGTCAAGGAATATTTAAGTTGTTTGAATGTGGCTTGACAGTCCATCGCCCAGATAAATCTTCTGCCTTCTTCAGTAAGCCTTGTCAATGGCTTCGGTATGTTGGCAAATCCAGGTACATAACGTCGGTAGTATGTACAGAGACCAAGGAAAATTCTCAATTCGTGTTTATCTCTCGGTACTGGCCAGTCACTCACAGCTCTTATTTTCTCCGGGTCAACTTCAATATTCATACCAGAAACTACGTGTCCAAGATAATGAACTTCTTTTTAAAATAAGTTAAACTTCTTTGGACTGAGTTTCAGGTTAGCCTTTCTCAATCTTTGGAAAACCTCTTCCAAGTTTTTTTTGTGATACTCAAATGTTTTTCACCAGAAAAGAACTTTTGGCATTTGTGAAATCCGTGGAGCACTTCCAAGTTCTTCATGTGGTCCTCGAACGTTTTTCCTACCACAATTATATCTTCGAGGTAAACCAAACATGTTTTTCACGACAATCCAGCCAAAACGGTTTCCATAAGTCGTTCAAACGTTGCAGGGGCATTGCAGACCACAAATGGCATAGCATTAAATTGCCAAAGACCGGTACCGATGGTAAATGCCGTCTTTTCTTATTCTCTTGGGTCTAAATTCCCTTGCTAGTATCCGCTCTTTAGATCAAGAATAGAGAAGATCTTTGATCCTGCTAATGTGTCTAGTGTATTGTCTATTCGGGGTAGCGGGTAGCTATCCTTCTTCGTCACGTTGTTAAGTTGACGATAATCGACGCAAAATCTTATAGAACCATCTTTCTTCTTTACTAGCACCACTGGTGAATCCCATGGACTGTTTGAAGGTTTAATCACACCTTCCGTCCTCATGTCCTCTATAATTTCTTCTGATTCCTCCCGCTTCGTCAGTGGTAATCTTCTTGCTGTTTGACGGATGGGTCTTGCGTCTCCGGTGTCTATTTTATGATGGACTACATTGATTCGTCCTTTGTCCCTCTTGTCCAACTGGAATACATCTTGAAAGTTGCCAATTAAACTCTTAGACTTGGTTTTCTGGTCGGCGGTCAAGTCCTGGAACGATGTTGACAACTCCTTCAATAGAACATCCGGAACTTTACAGGATGTGTTGTCTTTGGCCTTCACAGTTCGAATAATCGATGATATCGTTGAGCATTCTCCTACTATGGTCCCTTTCTTCAGTATAACGGGATAAAAATTCATGTTCATTACTCGAACTGGGATTATCTTGTCCGATTTGAGCAAGGCTTTTCCAATTACAACTCCAGTCCCAGTGTTGGCATTATCGTTTTTCGGCTGGAGCATGACAATGTTTCCCTCACAGAATCTACCCTCTAACTGTGCTTCCACGATTGATTCACTCCGTTCTGGGAGGGTTACATCTTCCGTTATCAATAGTCGTATGGCATTATCGTCTCGTGGATTTAATACCAGTTCTTCATCATTGACCATCATCACTCCATTCTTCAGGTCAAGTTTAAATCCATGCTTTTTCATAATGTCCATGCCGAAGATGAATTCATCTTCTACGTCAGCTACCAGCACACGATGTTTAATGTAAGTTTTTCCAACAGCGATGCTCAAATCTATTTCTCCAGATGCGGAAGCTTGTGCTCCTGTGGCTGTTCGTAGTTGCCACTTTGTTGGAAGTAGATGTTTTCTGCACAGTTTTCTTGCTAAGTCGGGTCTGATTATTGTTTTTGTCGCACCCGTATCCAGCAACATTTTAAGCGGCCTGCTATCGATAGAGCCGTCTACATAGACGCTGTTAGCTTGATGATGAAGGGATGCGACATAACTAATGGATTCTGGGGCTACTGGAATACGGGTCGACGATTGCCCCTTCGCATTAACCCGACTTAGTTTCCCGACTCCTTTTCTTCCTTTTTTGGTTCTGCTTTCTTTTGTTGTTTTTTGCAGAGCCTTTGCGGGTGACCTACTTCACCGCAATTCCAACAGCGGAGTTTCTTTCTTCCAGAAGCATGAATTTCGGATGTAATACGTCTTATCCTATCATCTAGGTCCTCGATACTCTCAGCATCGATATTTCGCACTCGCGACTGGTTACGTGAAGCTTGTTTGGCTGCTTCATGGTCTGAAGCATATGAAAGTGCATCAACCAGAGTTTTTGGTCGAGCCAATCGTAGTGCCTGCTGAGTTTCATTGTCTCGGACCCCATAGATAAATGCTTGTGTAGCTAGGCATTCCAAAACTCTTTCAGGAGCTGTAGGGTGTGCGAGACGAACTAGACGAGCTATTTCGGCTTCAAATTCTTGAAGGTTTTCTTTAAAACTCTGATACCGGTTCCTCAATTGCGTCTGGTACACCTGCTCCAAATGCGCATTGCCATATCGCATATCCAATCGCTTAACAAGTTGTTCGTAGTCTTCCTATTCATCCTCTTTTAGCGTCTGTAGAATATCGATGGCTTCTTCACCCAGTGAAACTGTCAGCGCTGTAGCCTTCTCCTTTGAAGTCCAGCCATTTGCTTTGGCAGCGGCTTCAAATTGTTTTACATAATTCGGCCACGATGTCTTGTCGTCAAATTCAGGTGTTTTAATATGCATTCTCGAACTATTTTCTTTCTCTGGTTTCTTTTCTTGAATCTCATCCGTCTTAGCTATATCAGAATATGAAACCACTGGTGACGTAATTTTGGAGAAATTTTGCTAGTTTCTTCTCGTAAATTTCTATTCTCTCTTCCAATATTCTAGAACTGTCTTTCAATTGCTCGTTTAGTTTCTCTTCCAAAGTTCTAGAATTTTCCATCAACTCTTCTTTCAATATTCTAGAACTTTCTTCAAACTTCCTAGAATTTTCTGTAAATTCTTCTTTTAATTTTTGTTCTAAACTTCTGGAATTTTATATTAATTCTTCTTTCAATGTTCTAGAATTTTCCATCATTTTTTCTTCAAAAGTTCAAGAATTTTCTTCAGATTTTCTAGAACTTTCATCTAATTTTTGTTCTAAAGTTCTAGAATTATCCGTTAATTTTTTTTCCAAAGTTCTAGAATTTTTCATAATTTTTTCTTCCAAATTTTCCATCAAAATTCTAGAATTTTCTTTCATTTGTTCTTTTAATGCTCTAGAATTTTCTTTGGATTTTCTAGAACTTTCCTTCAATTTTTGTTCTAATGTTCTACCGAAATCATCAATTTCGAATAAAAAGTCATTAGGATTTTCACCAGATTCTATAAGAATTTGCCGTAGACGATGTTGTAGAACAGACTTGGTTCCCGATGTCTCCAACTCTCGTTCTTCCAGCTCCCTCTTGAGATCGGCCACTTTTAATTCACTTAATTTTACTTGTTTAGTAGCCATTTTATTTATTTTTATTTACACTTCACAGTTTATTAATAACCTTCACACCTGACACCAATTGTAACGTTTTATTTATTTAGGTGAAGTGTAGAATTGATTAAAACACAAATATTTATATAACTATGTTTAATAAAAAGAAATATGAATTATAAAGAATAATGAAAAATAACTAACACTAAGAATTAACTAATATGAAAACTAATTAATAAAGACTTAAACACTAACATAATTTATTTAAACAATTAGAACTACGCAATATTTATTTCAACAATTTATATCAATATCTATTTATTTATATAACCATCTGTTCACCACACGTATCGATACAAGACTGTCCTCGCGATCTCTTTCTCGGGGTATTTATGTAAAACACTTCATTCTGGAATATTCGCCGACCCGTCTGGAAATCAGAACAATAGGGAGCGGACGGACTTGTTGTAACTTGTCCGTTAGAGGCCGCCACCCTCGCCGCGATGCTGGGATCGCTACAATATAATGTTCGATCTTTGTATTATATCATGGGGTATTTGGTATTACTGAACAATTTATGTACTGTTTTATACTGTTTGAACGTAATGTTCATGTTGAGGTGTCTTGTCAGCGCATATCTAACTTTATGTGACAAATCAGAAATGTAAGGCATAGTACAGTAATTATTGTTAGTATTGTTGGGTTAGGATTAGGGGAATTAGTATTCAGGATACAATGAAGGGTTTTAGAGTTGTTAATAAGAAATAGTTATTTAATTTTCCTAATGGCCTCGGGAAGGAAGCATTCTGACGTGAGTTTCAAAGTACGATTTTTCAAATTTGCCACCAGCTGATGCCGCGGATGGTGGGGCGGTTGTTCAAATATCGCTATTTAGATGTCGGCTATTTTTCCTTCATTTTCAATTTCCATCGTGAACTGCAGGTGGCTGTTGTAGCTGTTAAATATCTGTAAAATCACTTCCTTTTGATCTGATGGCATGGCTGTGATGATGTCGTCAAGATACTTCTTGATGGATGGGATAGGAAATGGAAGACGGAAGACACAATATTCTACTAACTTGCCCATCACTAGATTGGCGATATTAGGGCCTAGACGGAAACCCATCGCAGTACCAAATAGTTGTAAATAGAACTTGCCATTGAAGCAGAAGAAGCTGTTTGTTGTACTAAAACTCTTTTAGTTGTGAGAACCCTGTTTTGGGTATGATTGTTTTGTTACTAATTATATTTTATTTCTATTCTATTACTTGTAGAATGAGGAATATTAATGAACAAGGAGATTACAAAATATCAGTTTTATGTACCTTTACGGTGCCATAGATTTTTAGTGCAACAACAGCGCCTTGTGTTAGTTTTTTTTGTGGTATTGTCAATGTAGTTATCATGTAGTTTTTTAATAATGAATTATTTTTATTTTGTATTTCTGTCATTGGTTCTTTGGTAACTAATTTTTATGTTGTATCATCAGACAAGAGATCGTTCATTTTAATGTTATAATCTTCAGTGGTAATGACAACTGTTTTGCTGCCTTTATCGATTTTAATAAAGAAACTGTTAACGCATAGACTGATATTCAAAAACTCAGCTCCTTTTATTCTGGGATTTTGAGAAAACATCGACAATTGTTTTAATAGTTTATTCCCTATGTAGTTACATTTATTGTGATAAAAAAATAAATATATAATTAGTAGTTTCACATTAGTTGTACAATCTTGTTTTGCTGTTCTACGGCCCTTGATTGGCTAGTGGTAGATTTTTACAATTTTTGACTGTAAACTGAAATAGAAACTTCTTCTACAAGTCAGTTGGTTGATAACTGTTAAGTAACATGTTTGTGTGTGTGACGAAAGATTTCTGTATAATAATTTACATGTTTTACCTGATAATATTTTAATAATATAAGTGTGCTACTTGAGTTGAATGTCTGTCTGTATATTTGATTTTATATTTTGTATGTTATCAATACCCTGATAAAGACTGATTTACATTCGAAACGTCGATGTATATTATTAGTGTATTATATTATATAACTGCAACTCCAAAAAATACCTTCTTTTAGGAATCAGAATTTTTTTATACATTACAACTCTTTAGATGATGTATACTTGGAGAATAAATGAAATTTAATGAGAAAAATACGTTTAATGACTACTGTTATAGTTCAAGTAATAAAAGAAATAGAAATTTTGAAACGGGCATAACGGGCAGTGGTGCCTTAGTTGGTTAGCGTGCTTCGTCTCGCTGAGTGGAGATCTGGGATTAAAATCCCAGTGACGACAAACCTCTAACCAAAAATAAATACCGATGTGTCCGAGTGGTTCGGAACCCACTATAAGCTGTAGGTCACCAGTCCTGTAATTGGACTTCGGTCTATTGGACAGTGTAAAAAAATAAATAAAAAAATCTAATATTTGTATACATTTAAGTTAAAAAGTAATATATCAATATGAAATGTTTTCCATATGTTACTATAGACCTGAGCATTTGGATCTTTACCAGCTGTTTGTTTTACGATAGAAAAGGGATTAAAAAGGTTGTTGCGCTTTGCTAGTTAATAAACAGCACGTCTCGCATTTTTCATTCTAAGACCAAAATATTTTTTTCCATTGTCATTAGGTTGTTCACGAGTTCATTCTCTAAATCCTCTGTGAGTACGGGATTCCTGCCGAGCTTCTTTTTTGTAAAGTTCACCAATTTTCGAGGCTGCTAGGTAGTCCATTTCATGTCTTTGTATTGCTGCAACAGTTCTCTGCATGTCTATTCCCTCCATAGCTGCTATTTCTCGTTATTATTCGGCATCTCTCTAAAGAAATGTGAAATATTCCACATTACGACTTAATCTACTATTCAATATCTCCAACTCTACAGTTCACGCTTATAAAGCGAACTATTTGAAAAGAAATAATAAAACAAAATCCTGCATATATCATGTATTTATGGATATTATTGTATTGTATTGTATGTATATGAGGGTTTAAGCGTTTTGTCGCTTTTTGTCAAAGCGACCTAGAAGATCTATTGTGACACAGCCCTTACTTAGTTTTCCGGAAGTAGATCCAGATTTTTGGTGAAGCCGATTAGGCCTCAAGTACCTGAAGTACTTGTTTCGTGACATGTTTTACTTGCATTTTAGTGATGCAGGTTGTCAGCCTACAGTCTCTGCAAGGCCAGCACACACCGAGCCGTTGTGCGGCAACCCATCCAATTGGACAGGGCGGGCTATGTTGCTTATCTACACGATCAGACAAGACACGCCACGACCACACAACCGTACTGGCTGACTATGGACATTAAGATTGGTACATTAAAAAGAAAACATGCATTTCACTAGATTATTTACTTCAAATTAAAACTTATTGCTACTTACCAAAGAATCTCAACTCACCAGTCATGTTTTTTTTTTCTTATTTTGATGTTAAGTCGCAGCAAGCCAATATTCAAGCCAGGTTCTTACTACATCTAAATGCATGTGTTGCAACTATTAGGTCACAGATGGCATCTATATAATATAATAAACAATTTCTTTTTTAAAATCTTCCCGCGAACCAAATAATTATAACTTGTCAGTGTGAGTTTATTTAAATGGCATAAGGTGATCTATGTGGTATAGTGCTCGCAAAGATATACTAGTAGAAAGGCGACTTTTGACTTTTAAGTCGGAAAGAATAATTCCCTATAAAGTAAGGTAGAAAAACAGGGATACATTGGACAATTTTTTGTCACTATTTTGAATAATTTTCCTTTCGTGTAAGGATAGTCTAATAATAATTATTGTACAAAATATATCATTACAAAATTGAATTTCTAATACAGTACATAAAGATAAAATTGTACTAATATCTAATGGGACGCTTTCCGCAGCGTACGGTAATGTCTTGGGCTTAAAAGTCATACAACTCTACTACATTTTTGCGACTATTGCGGATAATTGTCCATTAAATAAATTTGAACATGGTTTTGTAGATCTACACAATATTTGTCCAGCAGCTTTGGTATGGTTATGTTATTTCATACGAATATATATATATATATATATATATATATATATATATATATATATATATATATATATATATATATATATAATCTTAGTTTGCAATAATTTAGGAAGGACTGGTAAATCTATTTCATATTGTCAACTGTATAAAATATTATTCTTTACTGATCATAGAAAAAAATAAATATTTTTTTAAATTCGCAAAAAAAAACTCGTTGTATTTAACGTGAAAATTATTTTTACCACTAGTTGATGGCTATTCTTAATAATTTTATTTAAATCTGCTATTGTACGCACGACAAAATCACTATTTGCTTAACGTTTGTATGCAGAAAGTTTTCCTTAACGACGGCATCCCAACCATTGTTTATTTGTAAAGATAACCCAACGCCTTCGAGACACTGGTTCTTTTCTATCTAATAGTGGAATAGGAGGAGGCCATAAAGACAACGTCATAATGCAGAAAATGCTGTCTTGGATGCTGTAGAGGCTGATCCTACAACCAGCACTGGAATAATATCTCAAGAGTGAGGAGTAGAGTCTCATACTTCAGTATGTCGAATTTTGAGAAACTGCAATTACTACCCATTTCAACGTGTTCAAGGGTTAACTGAACCTGATCATATATCATGCTATGAACCAAAATTTTCTATCAAATAAAATAGTTCCTGATAAAGCGACTTTTATAGAAGAAGGAATTCATTATTATCATATTTCCCATTACTGGAGTAAAAATAAAGTAAGTACCACTCTAAATGTGCAAAACCATTTAAATGTAGTTTTCAAGGACAGGTGGATTGGTCGTGGTGATCGTATAAGTTGGCCTGCTAGATCCCCAGATCGAAACCCGCTGGATTTCTATTTTTAGGGCCATTTTAAGTCACTGATTTATGATAATGATAAGACAACAAAATAATTGTGAGACTTGTAGTGCATCATTTGTTCAAAGTGCTGGATTATGTGCACCAAGAAAGGGGGATAATTTTGAACAATACTTGTAACTATCGAGGATATCAAATGTAGACAGTCGTATATAAGTATTTGTTGTTATCTTTGCAAACATTCCTTTAAATAAGGATTTGATATTTAATATTATTGTGTATTCAAAACAATTATCTCTAAATGAAATGAGTATTTCGTAAAGTAATTTTGATAATTAATTTTTATTATGTTGCTTTCAATAAAATACGCTATTCCAGAGGTACTTTATTTAAGTAAACCACTCTTATTTTTGCGTATTTCATAAAAATTCTTTTTGTTCAGTGATTGGTATGTCGTATTGTATAAACATATTTTTTCCCCAAGGTATGAGACCACCTTTTATAATCTTCATGAGACAATGGCTTCAAAATTTTTTTTATAGCAAAGATTCTGAATCTGAATCATGTGCGGTTTTTATCTTTGTCATTAAGTCATCTAATGATGAAACTAAACTCACAAGGAAGCAACATAACGCATTTATAAACCAAAACGAAGCTCAATTATATTCCTCTAGAAGGAGTTTCCATTATCTCCGTAAATGAGGCACAATTTACAACTTACGCTCCGCTACAATAAATAAAATCTAAATTTATTATCGCTTCCACAATAGCTAAGACCTCATTTTGGAATAAAAGAACTTTAAGTTGTAACAGAATAGAGAACAAAATTATACACTGCATTGCCTTTTGGACTGTAACCTTATGTTCTAATTACAAATTACAACTGTTTTTTGTTTACACCTCAAGTGGCGATTGTTAAAACTAAAAATAATTTCATTTCTTGACAACAATTCAAAATAAAAATGAAAATAATAATGCAAACAACCTCCATTTCATTTGAACTGTATTTTTTTGGCATTACTGGTTTCCTTACTTGGCCTTACCTGGTAAAACATTATTTTACATAGTATAAAAATTTAAAACTACATTTATTTCTGGTATCTAATACAAAAATAGAACATATTTAAAAATCAAAATCATATTTCTCTTCAATCACATCATTCTGAGTGTGGCGTTTGTAGGCAGGTGACTAAGGGAGGAATTTTGCATTCACAGTCTAACTGAAGTATCCGATTCAGAAAGAGTTTATCTCCAACATTGAGCTCCAAGTTTCCGAAACGGCATTTCTTATCTGAAAATATTATTATACTTCGCATAAACGAGATTTATGTTATCAAACTAAAATGCTCACCAATAATTTTGTTATCTTGTTTGCGAACTACACGATCTCCTTCTTGATCTATAATAAAATAAATCTAATTAGTAGAATTATGTGTCGAATCCCGCTATTAAGCATTTAATTTACAGTTCCTTGTAAAATTATTTTAACTGTTCATTGGATTACGGTATGTGAAACTGATGTACAACAACAACAGCGCGTTTTGTTAAAAATTGCCTTTTATTGACAACTCGGAATTAATTGTATGGTTTTTTTCGTTGTTATGTTTTAAGCAGTTATCTGTGCCCAGTTTATTATTTCCTTGCTGTCTAAAATTAAACAACATTAAAACAAAAATAAAAAACTTACATTACATACACTACTCAAACTTCACCACACGAGCATTATACATCAAAATACAAAAAAATCCACTAGCGATACCTGTACCTAGTGTACACAACAATAAAAAGCATGAACTTACTACCATCTGATAATGATTAGCGGGAGTTATTACCAACATGGACAATCCTCAAAGAACTTATATATATATATATATATATATATATATATATATATATATATATATATATATATATTGTTAATTCTTGCAATTTCCCCTATCTACTTTCACCTTCTTTTCCTTTCTACGAGCAGGGCCACAAGACAAATATGCACAAAAAAAACTACAAACAAATAACATCGATAGTTATGTGAATTTTTGAACCTCTATATTAATAGAGATACACCCATAAAAGAAATTTGGAGCAAAATAAAGAAAATACAAGGCCAAAAACCCAAACATGAAAGAAACATACTTAAAACAAAGAAAGAAACTATACAAAGACCAACAGAAATAGCCGAAACATTTGCAGATACAATATATATAATCTTGAGCAATAAAAATACAATAAAAATACAATAAATAATAAGAAATACAGTGACAAATTACAAATGGGGCGTAAACGGGTAAATATTTTTTGATATCTACAATTTCTTATACTATCTAAAATAAAGTACGGGAGTATAGTACACTATTCAGCCAAAAGCAGCTATCTACAACTAATAAGAGAAATCCAACGTACAGCACTTAGAATAGCATGAGGAGCATTCAGATCTAGCCTATCTGAAAAATACGTAATGAAGTCTATGAACTTCCACTGGACCACCTAACAAATCAATTGATAATGTGCTATATTATAGTCTAGCAAAAAACCCTTCAAATCTTAAATACCAAACATATACAAAACAACAATTCAAAAACCCAAACTCCACACCACAACTCCTCTCTAAACCAATCTATCCTCAATCTTAGAATAACTTAAACATTGAGATCCCACAAATGGAAGATATTACATATACAGGGTGTTAATACTAAGTTGTACCATCCGAAAACGACAGTTAGAATTCATTGAGATAAACAACTTTTCCTAGTTCAAATTTTTTATTTGGAGTCCCAGTTCATAGTTATTGGCGTTCTTTTGTTTTTCGAAAAATCATCATTACTCCCTTATTTTAAGAGATATTGAAAAAATACGAAAACTTTCAGCATTTTCTTTTAGTTCTCTAAAACTTTTGTATTTACAATTATTTTCTATTTTATCAAATGACAAAATGGCGACCGATCAAAAATTTCAAAACAAGATATTTTGAAAACCACTCGATCGATTTTTGAAAATAAAACTTTATAAAATCCTTATACAATCTACTAACAAATGCCTGAAACATTTTGATTCGATCTGTCGAAAAAAAAATTTTATTCAAATTTAATTACAAGATAAATTTTAACAAACTGCAATAATAATTTAAAACAATGTAGGCTTGCTGCCATTAAACAAAAAAATAAACAAGAAAAACAAGAAACAAACAAGAAAAAATACAAAGAACAATGAAACTGCAAGGGAGGTACTAAATTTGATTTTCAAAATGGCCACCATTCGCAGCAACGCAAGCTCGGCAGCGTGTTTTAATATTACAAGAGACACTTGCAAGAGCTGCCTGCCTGTCTTTTATATCTTCTGCTGCAGCTACAATTCTAGCCACCAGTTCGAATTCAGTATTTACTGGTGTCTCATATACAAAGGTCTTTATCTGACCCCAGAAAAAAAAATCTAGGGGAGTTAGATCGGGGCTCCGGACTGGCCACGCAACGGGACCTCCTCTCCCAATCCACTTATTCGGATATTCTCTATTTAGAAGTGCTGTGACTTCTCGGGTTGTGTGAGCCGGTGCTCCATCATGTTGAAACCAAAGTCTTTGTCTAATGTTTAGCGGTAAGTCATCAAGAAGCTCTGGCAGAACGTTATTTAAATTATTGTTGCAGTTTGTTAAAATTTATCTTGTAATTAAATCTGAATAAATTTTTTTTTTCGACCGATCGAAAAAAAATGTTTCTGGCATATGTTAGTAGATAGTATAAGGATTTTATAAATGTTTTATTTTCAAAAATCGATCGAGTGGTTTACAAAATATCTTGTTTTGAAATTTTTGATCGGCCGCCATTTTGTTATTTGATAAAATAGAAAATAATTGTAAATACCAAAGTTTTAGAGAACTAAAAGCAAATGCTGAAAGTTTTTGTATTTTTTCAATATCTCTTAAAATAAGGGAGTAATGACGATTTTTCGAAAAACAAAAGAACGCCAATAACTATGAACTGGAGCTCCAAATCAAAAATTTGAACTAAGAAAAGTTGTTTATCTCAATGAGTTCTAACTGCCGTTTTCGGATGGTACAACTTAGTATTAACAGTATATACAACATACCATCATAGGAACTGCATACTCAAAAAAAAGACGTATTTATCTCCAAATCTCCAAATACGCAAAACAAGATACACCACAAGAAATGTACTAACTATTGTATTAAGAATTCAAGCAAAATAAAATAATGTACAAATTTTTGTACACAGACGTTGTTACGGGTTCATTTTGCGGAATGTAGTGCCTTAAGCGAAGCAACCCCCCTATCGTAAGTGTACGGTTTTCTTCAACGTACGTTTGCAAATTATTGCGAATCTTGACATAAATCTTAGATTAATTAAGATTTGGTTTTTGCGAGTCATGCACTCGCTAACGAACTTTGGAAGTTGTTGGTCGATTGTGCATAGTAGCTTTCGTTATATTTTTGAGTTATTGAGCCATTTATTTGGATTGTGCGACCATCAATACTGTGGAAATTATTCCTCGGGAGAATCCCGGATTTGAACCAAAGCATTCGTTAGAAAAACCTTCAAGCCGCCCACGAACTCAGGTAAAACCAAACCAATATTCTGTGTAACTTATTGTGTTAGTCGTCTACTTCGTAAGTTCACTGAAATGTTCTTGTTATTATAGTTATTTTTTTAATAGTTTTTTTTATAGTCATTTATTGAATTTCTCATTTAACTTATTCACCATGTGCGTACTCACGCCATGTGTTTATTCATTTATCGTCGGTATTCAATTCCTAACTTCTTGTAGGCTTGTTATATTGGGTTTTATAACCCTGTAACATACCGTGAGGTGAAAATAGTTGCGAGGGAAGATTATTTGGGGAATTCTGGTGAAGTTCTGGACGCCCGCCATTCGCTGGAAATTTTCGAGTGACGCCACTGTCCGCTCGAGTACTACCTGTTGTCGGAAGTTGGAACTACTCAACACCAACCGGCCAGCTGATTTACTCAATTTTATCGGACGGCTTGGACTCACTGGATCAGTCACATTGCCAGCTAAGCTTTGAAATTTTATTCTTTATTATTATTTTTTTTATTAGTATTATAATACAGATCTATATGTCTGTTAGTATTTGAAGTTTATTGCACCGTTTATTATCCAATATAATTATTAGATCGATTTGATCATTAGTATTTTTAAGTAATTGCATAATTTATTATTCGATATCATTGTAATTAAGATATTCTGGATCATTTATATTTTCGAGATTATTTGTATCTTAACAATGCTCTAGCTCAAGCGAGTCTTAAAGTATTTTACGTATTCTTTCTTTAACTATCAGTGGGAATACTCACATAGGGTTTGTTAAGTATTTAGGGTTAGGACTCGAGGTTTTAAGTCAGTTATTGCGCCTGCACTACCCTTGATTGATCGATCAACCAACCATCGTGCATCTATGTTGCGTTTATTTAAGTTTGATTTTTTTTTATTTATCTAGTCCTTGCTCAGTCGTACGTCAGCATCCCCTAGCTGAGACAATCTCAGTATTAACCCTTTTTATTATTTATTACATTCAGATATACCTCGCCTGGGTTATAGCGAGATTAACTTATCATTATATTAATAGCCACGTAAGTTAACTTGTATTTATTAACTTCCAATATAGCTCTTAGGCTTAAATTTAATCAGCATTTTATTGAGTCTAACAATTAATATTTTCCCCATCACTGATCTTGAGCATTTTTGACGTATTGGTATTTTCGTGGTTGTATACCGTGTTGATAAACAACAACCACGTGGCGCCCATTTTCCTAATTATAATTTTTTTTAACCACCCCTTTCTCCACTGTATAAAAGCTGGCGGCCGTATTCTCGAACAACTGAGGAACGTAGCATATTCCACCATTTTATGCCCTAATCTGGTGTACACGTAGCAACGTGTCAAAACAACATAACAACACAACAATAGCATTGATAACAGACAACGAACAACATGCGTTTTATCTCCCATTGACCATGTCATGTTATAAAGTCAAAAAAAAAAAATATACTACAGACATTATGATTACACAAATACATGTACGATATGCAGAAAAAGTCAGCTCTGGCCACACCGGAATAGAAGGAAATGAGAAAGCAGACCGAATAGCTAAAAAAGCCGTAAAGGAGAATATAATAAATATGAAACAATTAACTGAAAACATCAAATCCATGACAAAAAGTAAAATTAAGCTAAAATGCACTGATGAATGGACAATAATCAACAAACTAAGAAAAATCAAAAGTGATACCAACCGACCTATTATAAATAAGATTAGAAAAGAACAAATTCTAGTAACTAGACTAAAAATAAGACACACAATACTCACACTTTTTAATGAACAAATAAAACCCACAAATATATTCAGACTGTAACAACCCTTTAACCGTTGAACACATGATAATTCAATGCCGGAAATACAACAAACAGTTACGAAATAATAAGATCCCCGACAACAAAAGACAAAAGAAAGCCCTAAAAAACAACAAAACAACACTAGCAAAAAAAATTGAAAAATACCTCAAAAAAAAACTAATATGAAACACCGGATTAAATTCAATACAATGTTGTTCAACATCAGTTATGTTATTTTATAATTCATAACAATTTTTGTTAAATGTTTCTCACTGACCAGTGGTTCTAAAAATATACGCTAACTACCCTATCCTTTATTTATTTTGTAAATTTTGAAAAAAATATTTTTGATTAATCATTAGGACAACGAAATTAACCTGCATATACCTTCAGCAAATTACGTTTTTCTATAGATCTGCGTTAATTATTTTTATAAACAGGTGTCCTATTTTAAATAATATCCTGGAATATCTCGAGAAATATACATCGAATAAAAAAATGTGCACATCAAAAGTATGATTGATTAGAGGGAGACATCAGTTTTAAAACAGGGGGTGAAGAAGGGGGTCCAACTTTGAAATTTTAAATGAGAACCCTTACTTTATTGCAGAATCGGATAAAGCGTAAAAAACTAACTACATTTTCCTTGAAGAGTTTTTTTTTTAATCGAAAAATTATTTTTTCTACAAGAATCATAAAATTGAGAGTTTTTCCAAGAAATTTTCTCTTATTTCGAAATTTCGAAAACAAATACTCAACCTTGTCACAATTTTAACCCCTTACTCCATTCCTTGGGGATAAGAAAGGGAAGCAACAGAAATTTTAAATGGAAAATCTTATTTTTTGCTGCAGCTTCGGAGAGAAACTGAAAAATTAGGCCGGACTGGTGCCACTTTGGGCTGCAAAAATATTTTCAAATTACACGAAAAATACTTGACAGAATCGGATGTCCCTAGTCAAACCAATAAATTATGATTTGGGACATTTTTTGATTCGATGCATATATCTGGAGTTATTTTTGTATATAATTTAAAAGGGGACAACACTATAATTTTTGATTAACATATAATATTTCAATAATTACATATACTCGTATTAATAATGAATAAATAAAATAACCAGTAGTTCAAATTTAATTATTTTTCCGGTCAGGAAACATTTAAATTAAAATTGTCTGTCTTGAAAATACTTACAGCATTCCCATTCAACGGGGCATTTCAAAAGATTACCATAGAACACAGGGGCGCAGTGACTACGTATGTGTGCCGAATCTCGGAGCTCAGTGCCACATTTCAGTTTTCTGCAGAATGGTTCTTCCAGAACTCCTTGGAAGTTTTTTTCACAGACGCATTTCACTTCCCTTTCCCTTCCAGGTACTTCAATCTCTTGGCTTTCATAGTAGGTTGTCCCATTTATTTCACATTTGGCTAATTTGTCGAATGGAGCTAGAAGCAAAAAAAAAATGTTTACCGTGAGATTCAGCTAAGATGAAATATTCTCTAAACTGACGTTATATGTATGTATACTAGTTATATACTCGTATACTACCGTATTGTTCCAGATAAAATGCAACGTATGTTGTCAATATCAAATCATTGAGTGTATAAATAAATGAAAATAAAAACTGATTTAGTGCAAATTAATATTCAAAACTACAAACATAAGCCACGTAATACATCGAACAGTAGATGTGAGTAATTTTGGCCATTCTAATATTTTCTATACTGTTACATTGACAGTTCGATAGAACGTTATATCAAATTTAAATCTTACATGTCAGAAGAATAAGAATCAAATTATTTTAAGTTACAAATTTTATTCTCATGAGTAATAGCACACATTATATGCTCATTGAATAATATACTGTTAATGAACAAAATTATTAAATTTTATATTTAATAAACCTCTTATTATTTTGAACAACTTTGTACTCTTAGTTTTGCTCTAAATCTTTTAGGAGAGAGAGTACCCGCAATTTTTTTGAAATCCCATGTTAAAGTCTTATTTTCTGCGTTTCACTGCACACTGTATATAATGCCTTTTACATGCTTTTATATTTTATGTTTGATTATATAATAGGTATTTTCTTTTATAACCCTAAATCAAAATGACGAGAGAAATTATTACATAAAATTATGATCTATTTAGTTATTTTGCAAAAGATTGTTGATAATAGATTACTTAATATATTCTAATAAACGTGCTCATAATCGAAATGTCAAAATATAATTAAAAATTTAGAGTTTTAAAAAGTAATCCTGAAAATTATATTTTAAAATACAATATGCCAACTGCACAATTTTGGCAGAGAAATATGTTTGTACCTAATTTATATTAATTTTATTTTATGCAATGTGCATTATACTATATCCCAAAATGTGAAAATAAAACACGTCTTTTTATTTTAACAGTGTTTTTGTACGTAAATGTATAGTCAAATTCTATAATTTGAATTCGAATCAAGCAATCTAGTAATTGCAGAATAAACTGACGTTTGGTTTGTTTACATTGTGTTTGGAAGCTGTTCCGCAAACCACTATTCTGACTCTGTTGACTCGAATATCAAGAGATTTAAGACAATGTTCTACGTAGTATAGTGCCAAACACATGGCAGTGGGTTTTGTTTATAGTGGACTATAAAAAACATAACCATTTAACATATACATTTAGCAACTAAATAAAATTTATTCTAATAGAATATGTTGACAAATATGTTAGATATTAATAGAAAAAGACAAAATGAAAGATGATTACTCTTAGATGCAATTTAATCTAGGAGTATGCAAATGGTTAAACAAAGAGTACGCTGATTATTCTGGTACATATTTATCGCATTTAAATATTTTCTGCCCAGAATATATGGTGCAAATTTCATGCCACCAAATTTTATATAATTTGCACTGTATCCAATCTATCTCGGGAGGATCTTTGAATTTATCTCCACATCCTGGACAATAAAATTCCTGATTGTTTCCAGTACATTGTTTTTTAGCGTCGCTAGTTAATTTTAAATTCTTGCGCACAGTTTTTAATTTAATAAAGTCTACTGATTCTTGTAAATTCTGTTCATACGGTGACGAAGATAAGATTTCTGATGTTTTCCTTTCCGTTTCCTCTTAATTCCAAGTGAAGATTTTGGAATAGGAATAATTTTAGCTGGTGAAATTGTTATGGGTAATTTATCAGTATTATCAGCTAAGTTATTTGATTTTGAAGTCCCACTCGGCAAATTCGGCTCACGTGCTTCAGGAGCTGTAGTAGCTATTACTTTGAAACCTTCATTTATTTGTAGTTCCTCAAGAATAGAATTATCTTCAACCATAATTTCTACAGTAGTCAATTTCGTTATATTTTCTCATGTGTCAGTTTCGAAACTTTCATCTTTATTTTCATTATCTTCCTCCTCAAAGGCTTAATGTGATGGTGGCGTATCAATAACAGAAGTGGGCGCAAAATATTTTTCAGTAAATGTATTTGGATTTTTTGGCCAAATCCCAGTGGACTGATAAGCTTTTTGTGCTTTTTCGATTGAAGCTACTCTCCCATATTCCATTCCAAATAAATATGACACTTGGAATTGACTAATAGTTCGTCCTGGATTGCTTGTGATCCGCTTCTTGACCAAAAAAATCCGACGTCCAATGGTTGTAGCTTGTAGTAAAACTATTGAGTATTCCCGACAACATTTTATAGCGTTCAAGTTAATGTGGCTACTGTGATTATCTAATAATAGTAATATTAGATTACCAGAATTTGCTCTCACGTGTATTTTAAAATGTTTAATCCACTTAAAAAACAGATCACTATTTATAAATCCCGAATCAAGAATCATTAGCAACGATCCAAGTGGGGCTTCATCAATTAATTCAACTTTTTCTCTTTTTCGTGGATATATTAATGAAGGAGAGACATAATTTCCTCCAGCACTAAAGCAACATACTGCTTTAATGAGTATACCTCTTTGGCCAGACACAATTTTTCCGACACCTCGTTTACCTTTTCGACTTATCACTTTTGGTACTTTGTTGAGGACTGTTAATAAGCCTGTTTGAACTTGTACTTTTCGTATACTTCTTGTAAATTATCGAAAAAACGTGATACTTGTATTGGATTAAATCCGGAAGCTCTAGCATTTCTTACTTTTTCAGGCTGCCTGAGCGATAAATTATGACGATTGCAAAATGCCTTATTAATTAAGTTTTTTTCTTTATTGAATGAGTGTTGTAATTTATTTTGCTCTGCAAATTGACAAGCAAAAGATTGTAAGTTTCTTAAAGTAAGACCAAAAAATAAATTGTCAAGCATTCTAAAGTGGTCTGAAGTTTTGTTTCCATTTCTTTATTAAAAACAGGCTTAAACCTGCCCAAAGATATGGAAATTGTGCCAGCTTTTAAACGTTTTCTTTAAGTAGCTCCATGTACACCTAATGTTGTTGCAATATGTCTTTTCGATTCTCCTTTATTAAGACGATTTTGTATTTCTTTCATCAGTTCCGGAGTAAATTTTAATTGCCTATTGCTTTTTCTTTTTATAATTCCCCATCATATAGGTACCTAAAGTATTAAAAAAATTGTTTCATAATTCAGTCAATACATAAATTAATAATTGTATCTAAGAGTACCAGGGCTGGACTGAGAACATATTTAGTACCGGGAAATCTGGATGGATTCCGGCCAGGTCAGCCATTTGGACGAAAAAAGTGTTAGACTTTTATTTACATACGAGTATAGTTGAACTACACAACTACAGTATAGGCACAGTGTAAGGCGTATACATACCGGGTGTCCCAGGTCGACCGACACATGGGAGTTTTACATGGGAAATCAGTTAATTGTGAATAGTATCTCCCCAGTGCAAGATATTAACTTCAAATTTTGTATAATTATCGGAGAATATTAATTCTATGGATCACACTTATTTGAAATATGCAATTTCGTCTGCAGGGCGAGATTTATTAAATTTAAAATCTTCTATTTTCGTTCAAAATCAGACAGCCATGGAAATAAAAGAAAATATTTATCTGACAGTTTAGTGAAGTATCACTGATTTTAATTCTTATTCCCTGTATTTTAATATTATTTAAGTTGAATTTAGTTTCTTTTTGTTAAATAATATACCAATATTACAAAAATATAAATATCTACAATGGCATGTCATTAACTGTCAGAACTGTCACATAGATATTTTCTTTTATTTCCATGGCTGAATATTCTCCGATAAGCATACAAAATTTCAAGTTAATATCTTGCACTGGGGATATACTATTCATAATTAACTGATTTCAAATGTAAAACTCCCATGTGTCGGTCGAGCTGGGACACCCGGTATATACATATGTGTATTCGCTTTACACTTTGATATAGGTTATAAAAAAGAAGAAATACTTTCGAAACAATAATGGTAAAATAGCTATTTATGTATTAAGGGCGAAATGATATAGATTTTGGCCCGCGGTGCAAAATTGATAACAATGCACCTAGGGCCAAAATATATTTCGCTCGTAATACATACAATATTTTTTACACATCCGAAGTAGTATTACTTCATCACCGCGATCAAAGTAAAACGATGTTCAAATCAAATTCAGATCATAGTAGTCTATTTGACATATGTATGTTGTCATGGATAACAATGAAAACAAGCAAGTAGTAAAGTAAACAAAGTAGCAAAAAAGCGGTGACACGTCAAAAATTTATTATAAAAATGGGTGAAACTGGGCACGAAAAGCTCTAGGGCGAAAAAGAGTGTCATTTCGCCCTTAAAACAATGTTATTTGTCCGACTTTTACGCCCGGATGGGCAAAAAAAATATTATAATATTTTATTTAATAATTTACTTTTTTCTTTTAAAACATCTATAATTTTGTCACATTTTCTATGCTGTTTAATATATCTTTTTCGCAAGGCATAATCATGCATGCTTCTAATTTACTTTGTTTAAGACAATTCCTTAATCTGTTTAATATGTACTTTAGTTCTGAAAATATTCGTTCGCAGAATACTTGTGTTGATATAATGTTACAATAAATTTGTAAATTAAAAATAAATTTGAATAAGCTAAAGTGTGTACGTTAAATTTTTGTAAGACTGTATAAAAATATTTGATGCAATTTTTGCATGATTGACAAGTAGTAGATAAATTCAAATTTGCTTAATCATCAGAGTTATGATCATTGAATTCTTCTGTTTTTTTTAGCTTTTGATTAAACCGATGCCACTTGTTGCAAACAATCTTCTTCTTAATTTCTGCATATTTATCTTCCGTACTCATATTTTTATTAATTTTTTTATTAACTAAATCGATTATTATATGAAACGATGTATCAGGTATGTTATTATTTATAATTTGATAAAAGTTATTTGGATCTAAATAAAATATATCCTTATATAAATTATCATTTTTCATAAATCTTTAATTTAAACCGTTTACTACATTAACTATTATTATGTTATGAACGTTTATTCGAAATAAATCTTTAGCATTGATTAATATAATTCTTCTTTTGTCGACTAGATGTGGTTCAATAAAAATATCAATATCTCGTGAATCTATTTCCTTATTGGCAGCAGTTACAAAATTAATTGCTACCTCATACACCTCTTCAAGTTTTCTTGAAATTTTTGATAGATTGTCTGATGTGTCTTTCACTATATTAAATGCCGTAATTATATCCATCCGTTTTGTTTACAAGTACAATGACAATGGTGTTGTTTTTTCAAGTATACGTAAAATAAATTCAGCGGTAAGAATAATTTTGAACTGTAATAATGAATCTAAAATTGATTTTGCTTTATGTCGAATATAAATATTAAATTCATTTGAGTCAAACATATCTTGAAATGTTTGAATCATGTCAACGTAAAACGTAATGTTCCTACTATTATAATTACCAAATACTTTTATTAATATTTTGTCTTTTGCCCACCAGCGTGTTTCCCCGAATACTGAAATATATTTAAATTTACTAATTTCTCTCCATACATTCATTCGTTTTATGTGATTCTTTTCAGAAAACTGCACATGTATTTAAAATTCTAAATAAAGAAATCGCTCTAGTTGTTTCTTGGGTTATATCGATAATAACAAAGTTAAGTACGTGTTCATAACACCACGTGTTGTATTTGTCCTGGAGAAACTTTGTTAAGCCATACGCATTGAATTTTTTTAATTAATCACATACTAAATTACAAAAATCCTCCCCTTTCGTCAATATTCAATATACAAGAGATATTAATCGTTCATACATGCGATCTGTAGTATATCTAATAAAAATTGAACATTTTGTTGTTTGTTACCCGTGCAGGGTTCAAAGCGTACGGATTTTGAGTTAACTTCATTTGCTACAACTCAGTCGATATCGCCTGGGACACGATTTGAGGTTTACGTGTTTCAAAGAAACAGCTGACTAGGTAATTTGAACACGAGTACATCTGCATTATATGACATAGGCAAAAAAATATGTATTATGAATTTAACAAATGGGTATCAAAAAGAAAAGTAGCTATAAATATTGGCGTATATTCAAGAGTAGAAGAGAATTATTTAAAAATTAAAATTCTGTTATTTTTGTATCGATTTATTTTTCAACTCTAAATTTTGATGTATTTTTTTAACATTGTCAGGCCACAAGCAGTGTCGGCCACCGGGAAATTCCCGGTATCCCGCCGGGCCAATCCAGCCCTGAAGAATACGCACGAATACTCTTGGATTACCCTTTCTTGCGTACTCTTGGAATTTTAACATATTTTTTTTAAATTAATTTTATTAATACACGTTAGATGGCTCTGTACACGCCAATGCGTACTCTTAAAGAATAAAGTTCATTCTAACCTCTCAATCAGTAAAATTATGCTTATTTTAAGGTAAATTTAATTCTACTTGATCTTTAAGTAACCAAAAATAGTACTAGAGAATAAGAAATACTTGTTTTATATACAATCTGTAATTTACTTACCGTAAACACAATATTTTTGGTACAAAAGAGTTAGATATTAATGTCTCTCTGTATGACCACTGCACAAGCTACAAAACTTTTACTGTTCTGAGATATTGTCAATGCGAACTATTAGTAGGTACTCTTACCCGCCTTTATCCTAGTTTATTATGCAATTAATTCTTTTAGAATCAGAAGTTTTTGCCATAACGAATAATAAAGTGTGTCAATTGCCTACTGCTATAAAAAAATAAATAAATGTACATAGATACATAATAATACTGTTTAAATTGTTATATTATTTAATATTTAACACAATATTTTGTACGCATATCAAATTTAAAATAGTTTGGGTTTAGTTACTATAGATTTTAAAATTATCTCAATTCGACATCGTACTTATTTACCAGTTTTTCTCAGATTTGTTGCATATAATAGGACACGAAAATATTTTGTGCTTAGGGCATCCAAAACTTTAATCTGGCAAGTGTACTTTAGAAAGAAAATCTAAAATCATTTGTTGAAATTCTAACAAACCTGTATAAATCCCTGTAATTTGTATGTATTTTGTTAATTTTTATAATTTGAGTACATTGGCGGATGTTGAAAATTTCCACAATGTTATTTTTTTACAGTGGCGGATTTATACTTATGCCGCCTATGGGCTTCCGACAAGTTGTGTTCCCAACAAACCCCCCCCCCCCCCCCGCTCCTTTACGCTTTATCCCCATAAGTTTTTAATAACACAATATAATTAGTATTGCCCTAATTTTGATCAACAGTGTTTTAGAAGAAATTAATAACCAGATTTAGATTTGGAACAAAACTACAAGAGTACAAAGTTGTTCAAAATTAAATTCTACATCCGATAAATAATGCAACAGCACCTCTGTAAAACGTGACATATTAAATATAAAATGTAATATTTTCGTTTAAATGATGTATAATTTAATTTTGAACAACTTAGTATTCCGGTAATTTTGCTCTAAATCAAGAGATTGAGTGTCCACAATTTTTTGAAATCCTATGTTCAAGTCCTATGTACTGTCTTTATTTCAAACCTGTATATAACAAAATAAAAATCACGATATATATTGAGACACATGTTCATGTACCCTGTGTCAAGATGGTAGAAAACTAGATATAAGCAATATTATAAGCATATAATTATAAACGAACAAATATTTATTTGAAACTTACGACAAACTGTTTCAAAACTGCAACATCCATCAACTCTGTATGCATGGAAACATCCAGGAGGCAGCAGAATACCTCCCATGAATTCCGGGCATTCCATGTTGGCGCAAGTTATATCTCCCCTGTAAAAAGTACGTTTTTTTAAAACAAGTACTAAATATATTCGCGTGATTAAAAAACATAATATTTTTTACATTTTTATCTCCCGTAACTTAATGAAACACGGTCGCTTAAAGGCTTTGCAGTGTTATATTTTTTTGTATTGGACATGCTAGATGTTACGAAATGGACAGCTTTATGGTTAAGGGTGCCAGAGCTGTTATTAGCCGATTCCAAAACATAATAAAAAACGTAAACTATAATAGTTTATCAATTTAATTTTTAAGAAAAAAGATAGTCTCACAATATAACATTGCCAAAAAAGTATGTAATTATCACAAGAAAAAGGAACATTAAAATAAATTAAAAATATAGTTATGTATAATACGTACTAGCACGTTGTGAAAAAAATAAGACCTGCGGAAACCGGTTGTACTACTAAATTTAAAAAAATAACTAACATAAAAATTATAATTCGTGCATCAAGTCGATTGCATTAATATCGTATTCTTTAAGAATACTATCTGTTAAAGCAATTCAAAATTTGTTCAAACTTTGAGTAGTTCTTTGGCATATTTGTGGAATTTTGAAATATTCTATTTCATTATTTTAGATTCCGATGATATGCCCACAATATTTCCAAATTTACCACATTATTTAACGAAGGTTCAAGATAAACAACCACGAAAGAATTCTCAACAAAGACAAAATAAAGAATTAATAAGGATAGCTGCAAACATCGAAACATTTTTGAAAATAGGCATCATAGACAATTATGAGACTTCGATTCAAAATTTTACAAAATAACCTGCAGATTGATAAGTGGAATTATAAATTATATGACAAAAGTTTTATATTATTTTGTAAAACGAATATTGATTGTTGTGAAAGATTTAGTAGTGCTTGTGATGCCAAAAGAGTGAAATTTTTAACAAGTGATGTATTTATCTCAAACATGACTTACGACTTAAAATTCAGGTTAACATGAATGAAATTTCAGAAAATGATGTGGTCCCAGTTGGAAAATATTTTAGTTAGACATAAAAATTTGAATTTAGCAGAATGTTTATCAAATCCTGAGGAACGTATAAAATATAATATTTTAATGCAAATTTGTATCTAAAGAGCTGCAATCTGGATTTACATAGTATACTGCAAATTTTATTTTAATCATAATTTTTATAACATGCTGTTTTGTGTGACATTTACAATTTTATTAAAACTTTATGTGTTTAACTTGTGTACAAAACAAATAAAATTCTTTTAAAACAAAAACAACTTTATTTTTCCCTATAAATCTAAATAAGAAAACTCTTATTCTTATCTCTTATCTTCTAATTTGTTTCTGCTATAAGTCTCTCAGTACAGGCTGTCACATATTTTTCTTGCGCAGTTTTCAACTGTATGTCGTTAATTAGTTTTAAATGTTCTTGTTCTAGTTTTACATTTTCCAATCGTACTTGCATGAGTTCATCCATATTACTTGAATTTTTTGGTGTATTTGGATTAGAATTTTTTTGCTGCATTAGTGTAACTAGTGGAACATAATAGTGGCGGCTCATGTTCCTTGCTTCCCAAATTATAAGTTTCTTCTTCTCGTTTATCTTCATTTGTTAAGTTTTTTTAATTTAAAATTATGAACTATAAACATATTACAGACCTTTTCTGTATTTCTACTCTTTTGCTACATATTCCCAAGATTCATTTTTCTTTTTTATATTGGCCGCATTAGTATCCTTGCTTTCAATTACTGAATACTTCTTAATTAACTGAACTAAAATTTATTTATCCTGTGTTGTGTAAGATGCCATTATTATTATTTTGAGGATGCGAAATAAAAGACAGCAGACTGGCGAAACGGACTAACGCTACCATGTTTTTTAAAGTATAGTCGTGCAATATCTGCATCAGCCGACCGCTGGTGATTTGCCGGCTGTTTTCTATCTAAGTAAAGTTGCCGAAGACGCGCTAGCGAAGCGCTGATGGGCGCGTCGCCCAGCGCTTCGCTGAGCTAAGGACTATGAATAGCAGTAGTGTCACTTTACCTACGGCCGTGCGTACGCCGATCGCACAGTTAGGGATTTTTTGATTAATAAAAATTATGTCGGCTAGAGAAATAAGATAATTTTAATTAATTTCAAACATGACGACTAATGAAGAAGTAAACAAGAAATGTTTTACATGGTATTGTGTTATTGGGTTGTAAATAGTTTTTTCCGTATCCATGGCATATACCTATTAGTAATATACCGCTGATCCTCAGCGATCCACACGGTCAACAAAGCGTAATAGAGATATATCTTGCATCGCACACAGCCGTTACAGTGCACTTTGTGCGCAGGCTCATCACGCAAGAAAATAGTGTTTCAAAGTCACATTTATTATTTAAAATGAAATAAATAAATATAGAAATTTGAAGAAAGTAATAAATTATCGTACATAATACTGTAATTATCATTTAATATTGTTTATTGATAATAAAATTACTACATCGTGAAATTTAAAATATTTTAAGCTATGTCCTTCGGTGAGACACCTAGCGGCCGGCGCACTCCCTATACAAAACAGCTTAAAATATTATCAATAAACAATATTAAATGATTATTACAGTGTTATGTACAATAATTCTTTATTTTCTTCAAATTTCTATATTTATTTATTTTATTTAAATATTAAATGTGACTTTGAAACACTATCTTCTTGGGTGATGAGCATGCGCACCAAGTGCACTGTAACAGCTGTGTGCGATGCAAGATATATCTCTATTACGCTTTCTTGAACGTATGGCAATTACATTGGGAAGATAGGGGATCAGCGGTATATTACTAATAGGTACATGATCCATGGTATGTAATTGACAAATTGTTTACTTCATTTGAGGTTAACAATAAGTGAAAGCGGGATGATATGAACAGCTGTGGGTTTTAGCGGTGCAAGCATACGACGTGACATCTACCGATAAAATTTAAAGTAAAAATAATTTGATTTACAACAAAATATTTTTTAAGTTAACTCTAAATTATTTTTAAGAATACAAATAGACGAATATAATTACAATTGTCTCATAAATTTATTATAGAAATAAACATTAATACCAAAATTAGACATTTATAAATTAAGGTTATATGTCAAAAAGTCTTGGAAAATATATTTTAGGTATTTATTTATCTGTTGCCATGGTTTCAGTATTGAGTAAGAAAATGACATAGGTTTGTGTTTTACATTATAATAGTTATTTGTATATCAAGTGCTGAAAGTCTATCTTTGTCGAACTAAAACGAAAGTTGCAGCCTGAGCGAAGCGAAGGTTGCAATCGTTTATGTTCGACAAAGGACTTTCAACACGTGTTATACACACTATTTTTTCTACTCCTGCAAGATAAAAAATAAGGAAATAAAAAATTATTTTTTAAACATTATTTGACATTTATTGCAAATTTTTTATTTGTGATGCGCAAGTGATGCGTATCCACGGCAGCAACAATGCAACAAACATTTATTAGTGCTGCAAAGTTTTGCAGCACTGCGTGCTGCAAAGAGTCACTTTCAACATGAAAAACAAACCAGAAAATTGTACTTTCAAAGCAGGAGTAGAAAAAATTAATTTGTTTATTTAATACAATCTTCACAAGGATTCGAAAAAATACCTTGTGCCCTAGGGGAATCTAACGGCATATTACATCCCTTGGCTTTTCGGGATGTAATATGCCTATATCTTCCCTTATGACGCAATATATTATAATTTATTATTTTGAGGTTAACAGTTTGACATAGTTGCTTTTATATTCTGTAATTAAACGAAATACAGTGAAATAATGGTCGTACAAAAAGAATAATATGGAAACCAGGGGCAGGTAGTTCCCAGGGTAAATTGTTCCGATGAATATTGCTGCGAGACGAAAAGACATAACGATATGAGTAAAATGCACTTAAAATCATCAAGTAATTTCTTTGTTAAGCCAGTCATTTTAGTTGCACTCGAGGCGCTAGTATATCGGGTATCTGATAGGTGGTTCCTCAATGTTAAAAGTACATATTTCGTAACTTATACTTTCTGGTCTATTTTCATCAATTTAATAGCTATTGATTTGCAAATAGTACAGAAGGTTACAAATACGTTTAAGAAACGGAATGTATTACAATTATTTGCCTTATTTCAACTTGTAAACAATATTTTATGTCGGTTTCGAAAAATGAAATTTGGGGCTAAAAGTTCAATTGCTTCGGAGCTGAGTGCGACCCGGAATGCCTGAAAAAAAGCTTTGCCGGATGATCTGGAATGGTAATGCATAATGGGCATTGATTAATACTTCAATTTACTACCTCGATAAACACAGATTGAATGCATGTTCGCCTTTACATTTGCCCAAAACGAAAATCTACAAATCTTATGATGATTAACAAGACTACAAATACTTCTAACCGATGTTATTGATCTAATTTTCTGTACAAAATACTTATTTCTAAATATGATTTTTTTATTGATAATATTTTTTATTCTTTCTGTGAGAATTTAGAATATATAGAAATAATTATAGCCAAGAGGAGTTGTCGGAAGTTAAACCAAAATTCACATTACGATTTGTCTAACGTTTCGGTTTATGTTATAATTATCTTCAGAGAAGGCCTACAAATAATTATTACAGTGAGATGTATGTACATAATCAAATTCTAATGTTACAATTTATAAAACAACATTATATTAAGAATTTTTTTTTTATAAAAATTAAAATTTATACAAAGCAACTACATCAATGAATGAAATATTATATATTTATTTAATGTTTGGGAAGCCGACAGTTACCCAATTAAGGGCTTCCACGATTTACATGAAAAACAGAAATTGAACAAATATCGTCACAAAAATATGTAATTAGTGATTATTTAGTTACAGATTGATTTCTTAAATCTATTACTTGATAAAATGAACGGATCAAGATGCTAATTTGCCATTATAAGAACACATTATGCTATTAATTGCGGAATTTTGGAAACAATTAGAATTACTTTTTATAATATAGAATGAAGTAATATTTCTTGTGATAACTGATAGAGTGTGAAAATTGTGTCTATAATATCATTGTTATCTATTAAATTGCTAAAAATTTTGTACATGAACATCATATCAGCAATCGTTTTCCTTTGTTCAAGTAATAAAAAAATTCAGTTGAAGCAGAGCTGAATCATATGAAATATGATTAATTTTAAATTTATACAATAACAACGAGATAATTTTTTTTGTATTAACTCTATACGTACAATATATTTTATGTATAATGGATTCCAAACATGAAATGCGTATTCAACCATCGGACTAGCATTAAATAACATGATTAGAGATCGAACTTTATTAAAACTCTCAGTCATTCTGTTAATAAACCTAATGTTTTGTACGCCTTACCAACCATGTAGTCAACGTGTTCATTTGGTTGGATTTTATTACTAAATATGATACCAAGATCACGAATAGAAGTTTTTCGAATAATATTGATACCATTTAAGTTATACTGGAAAATTATACAATTTCTATTTCGAGTAACGCTTACCACAGATCACTTAAGTTTAAAGATAAATCATTCACAGTACAATAATGGTATAATCTTTCCAAATCTTCCTGAATAGCAATGCAGTCGTAATTAGATTCAACAGCTTTGAAAAATTTCAAGTCATCAGCAAATAGTAAAAAGTCACAATGAGTAAAGCATTCCGATAATGAATTTATGTAAATATTAAATAAAAGAGGACCTAAGTGAGAACCCTGTGGAACTCTAGTGACCTTAATTAATCGGAACTTGTAACCATTGCAAATGACTAGCTGTGAGCAATTATTATATACGATTCAATCCATCTTAAAAGTGAGCCATGAATACCGTATGATGATAACTTAGCTAATAACTTACTTAATTTACTTAATCAAAGGATTTACTGAAGTCCATATACAAAACATCAACTTGAATTCTCTTATCCTTGTGTTTATTAACATATTCCGTGAAGGGAATGAGATTAAATGATTAAATTAGAAAAATCTTGCTTAATTTTGATAGATATAAAATATTAAAAAAATTTACCAATTATAGGAAGTATTGAAATGGGACGATAATAAGTTATATAACGTTTATCACCGGATTTATAAACTGGAATAACATGAGATATTTTCCATAAATCAGCAAACATACCTGCTTTTAAAAATTTATTGTAAATTATAAATAATAGATAAGAAAGGTAGTGAGCATAAGTCCTGACAAACAAGAGATGAATTCTGTCTGGACCGAATCCTTTTTTGATATCAATATTCGTTAAATAGTTAAGAATTTCAGCCTCATGGAAAAAAAATTTGCCTAAATTAATGATTGAGTTATTATTAGTCACATCAGGACAGTTATTATTATTGGAATTACCAGTAAAAGCGTCGTTATCACCATGAAACATGGAGTTTGGCAGGTTATTATTACTTTTCAAGTTTTTAGTGTGATTCTAAAATAGATTAGCATTACACGACAGATTGTCTTCGATATAATGTATGTAGGATTTATAATCATTGGACATTTCAATTTTCATTTTATGTCGAAGATTAGAGAACAAATCATAATATTCTTGTTGTTTTTAAGTTTTCCATTTTTTATGAAATTTATTTTCACTGTGACCATATTTATTAAGCGTTTTAGCAAATTGTATAATATGTCATAAAATAACTTTACGTTGTCATTAACATCACTATCATTGTTAAATTTAGTATTCCAGTCGAATGCTGACAATTTGTATATCAAACTTTCAAAGTCGCATTTTTTAAAATTGTAAACTGCAATATGATTGTTTGTCAATGACTTGAACTCGTGATGAGAAAAATAAATGTCCAAAGCAGGATAATAGCTGTCAAGAATACTAATTGGTTGCATACAATTTGTTACAGTAACATCAAAAGAGCAAAGAACCAAATTTATTGCATATATTATTGTATTGATTAATGTTACAAACTGACAAGGCACAAACAATTTCATGGTTTAAATTCAGGCATTTACAGTAAACTGGAATTAACTTTTGGTCTTGAGTTGATAATCAGGACAAATCAGGAAGATTGTAATCTCCAACAATTAAAATATTGCTTTTAGACAGTTGCAATGATACTTCGTTGCCTTTGTCTAAATGACACAACATAGGTGAAGTTTTTGTAAATTGGAACTCGACATGGTTACCCAGATATCTTCAGCTGCGGAATTCGACTCAGGATGATATTGAGAGTAAAGCGTTTTAGAAACAAGAACAAGCATGCCACCTCATCGTTTTTTATTAGGGTCCACGCGATCACGTCTATAAACGGAGTACTTACTCAAACCACAAATCTCACTATAACTTTTAACTATTTAGCCAAGTTTCAAAAAAACATATAACGTCATAATCATTTGCAGATATTTCATTATAAATATTCATCAATTTAGTTTCTATTCCACAAACATTATGATAGTATATACTAAGCATAATGGATAAAGCAAACATAATAACTTATTTATTCTAATTATTTAAGTTTAGCAAGATCCTTTTTAGCATTAATTAGTATTATAGGAGCATTGTCATGTTTCTTGGCGAATATTTTAAAATTTCGAACCCAGACGTATTTATTTCCTAACTCCCTTATTTTCATTGGGTTTTTCAGGTACTCCAACTATCACACATTATTCATACGAGATCTTTTTTCAAAATCTTCAATTTTTGGTTTTAGTATAGCACACTCAGCTATTAAGGACTCAATTAAATTAATTTTGTCAGTGAATTTATTTAATTTGCATTCAAAATCATCTATTTTATTCCCATAAAATTTCAATGATTTTTATATATCATTCATTTTGTGAATAACGTCACTCAAAGAATAATTCTAATTTATTGTACAATTACGAGTGTGTGAGGGAAGTATTACTAAATAGGGTGATTTTTACAAGCGTCGCAAATCCAGCAAAGAGATTTACTAGAAAGTAAAATTTTTATCTGTTTATCTGGATATTCAAACAGCTGATATGGAAGGCCAACTGACAAGTACCAGCACATGACACATTTGCATTCGCTCCTTGTCTTTTTACCTTGTTATTACAAATGTTGCACACTGCACCCATGATAATATATTGTAGGCAGAATAAAGACAACAACTTGATTGAGTGACTGCAGGTCAATGGCCTCGACAATTAGCAAGCGAACTCGTAATTATTAGAATTTTTGGCTGCAGCAATATTGGAATGAATAATGCAATTTATTATTAATAACTTTACTATAAGAACTCGAGTGGAGTACAATGATATATATGTTAGATTTAATTCACATTTTGATTATAAATTGAAACTAGTTTAACTAATGTGACCCATAAAAATTAATTATTTGCGGAACAACAATAAACACCTCTATACACTTTGACGAATAATACAATGAAAGTATTTTAATTATATCAAAGCTGGAATACAATTTTTTTCTATTTATACTAATTAAGATACATCTAGATGTTAAAATTTAAATGTAGGAATTTGTAAAATACGTGAAAAACAAAGACCAAATTAGAAATAGTTATTAAATTTTTTATATACTATGTCTAAACACTATTAAAACAATTTTTGAACAATATATAATACATATCGTTAGAATGGTGGAGATTTAAATGTAATCTTTAAATTAATAAAGACTTAAATTTACTGTTAGAATTATTGAAAAAAAAAAATATCAAATCAAAACAATGCAACGTAGAAATTGTTTGTGCTAATGAGCTAATGCTAAAACTTAGTTGTATGTTAGAGGAAAGAAAAAAAATATTAGAACAAGTTGAGAACATAATTACTAGTCCTGTTTCTTATTATAAAATATTAAAATATAACAAATTCTAAAATTGAACATCTCTTCTAAAATTTCCTGAATTGTTATTATTAGATATGTGTACCATTTTTAGGAAAAATATTTTTTTATAATTAGGTTCTTTGTCCAGTACTTTGACATTCTCAAAATCAAATTGATATCCAGTTTCTGCGTGGTGAAAGTTTAATGTGGTTTTATCTTTTTCAATCAATCTAATTTATAATGTTGTTTTAATTTTCTTAACCAATTCTTCGTCTGTCCTATGTATTTAGAGTCACAATTATTATACTGAAATCAAGTGGAATTTGATCTTTTAATAATAAATGTCTATTAATTTTCTTGTATTGTAAAAAAACTAGATCTATGTTAGAAATTTTAAAAAGATGACTTATTTTTTTCCGATAAATCTTTTGTTAGAAATACAAAGTCTAAAATATTTAGTTTGCTATGATTCAACGTTGCCAAGATATAAAAAAATAATGGTAATGAAATTTATGAATTTATGAAATGCCATATATATTTTTTATTAATAAATATTTATTGTATGTCAAATTATTCCTGTGTTATATTCTCTGCTACAAAAAGTTATGGACCCAGATATCAGCAACTAAGGGTTGTTAAAATATATAAGTTGGTCAAATAAAAATATGAAAGACCAGAAAATTTCTACAACCGAAATAAGAATTGAAACGTTATCGAATGATAATTACGACAATTGGAAATTAAAAGTAAAAACAATTCTTACAAACAAATAAAATTGATGCTGTGTAACAGGTTTAAAACATAACCATCAAGTGAGGGTGATGCAACTGGAAAAATGGCAGAAGAATGGGATAAACAAGACAGGAAAGCAAGATCGGATCTAATTCTTGCAATAAACTCATCAGAATTGAAAAATTTTAAATACTGTAAAACATCTAATGAAAATTGAGAGCATTTACCAATCAAAAGTGCCGGCTAAAAAAAAACTGCAGTACTTAAAGAACTAAAGTTCATTTACATGATCATATCTCCAAATTTTTTGGTGCTGTAGATAAACTTGAAATATAGTTTTTAAAATAAACAATGAACTTCTGACAATAATGTTACTAAACAGTTTACCCGAATCATTTGAAAATTTCAGATGCGCTATAGAGTCAAGAGATGAATTGCCAACACCTGAAGCTATCGAAATAAAAATATTTGAAGAATATGAGGCAAGAAAGAATGAAGATGACTTTGTAGTTTCTAATTACGCAGGAAATAGAAGAAACAAAAATATCAATAACAATAGAGAAAAAAATCCCGAAAATCAGAAATTAAAATCTTATTTCTGTAGCAAAGTTGGACATAAAGCGAATGTATGTTTTTTAGAAAATAAAACAAAGAATCAAAATGCTGGAAAAGCGGAAAACGGAGCCGATGAAGTATTACAATCATATACAAATCGAATAAGTTATGTGTTGCAAATAAAAGAGGAAAATAAAAATGTTTGGAGTTTCGATGGAAAACTAGCTACATGATGAAGCATTACAATCATATACATATTCTAGATCTTCGTACAAATTTAATATCTGTTGCGAAGATAATATATACTGGAAATTCAGTCATATTTCACAAAACAAAAGCATTAATCTTAAAACCAAATGGGGGAAGAAATACAGATAGTTGACAGAAAAGGTGATTTATACCTTACCAGAATCGGCGGAAATGATAACTTTAAGTAACATACATGTGTCTAAATTATAATTATTAAATTACAAATTTGGACATTTAAGTATAAAATATTTGAAAAAAATAGTAAGAAAAAACCTTGTTTATGAACTAAATTTAAAGAAAAACGAAGAAATGCCAACACGTGAAGTTTTTGTTAGCGGAAAATTTTAAGAAACCTTTTCAGAACATAAGTGTAGAAAAGAATACAGAATTACTTGAAATATTTTCAGATGTCGATGAACCGATGAGAAAGAAACCATCGGTAGTGCCAAATAGTGCATCACTATCATAGACGATAAATCAAGATATTGTGAAATATATACATACAATGGTATCAAAAGAAGATTGACAATATCAGAAAGTCCGCAGAAAAATGGTATAGCAAAGAGGAAGAACAAGTCAATCGTAAAAATGATGCCTGTATGCTGATTCAAACAAAACTAACTCCAAATTTTAGGCCGAAACAGTTTCAACGGCGAATTATATACAAAATAGATGTTCATCCAAAAGCATAAATAATGAAATTCCGTAAACAAGATGTAGAAATAAAAAGCCAACCAGAAAATATTTTTAAAATCAGAGAAAAAAAAATTCGAATCATAATGTAACGAACGTATTTTTCTCGGATAGTCTACTGTATCAAAATCACAGAGTTTGGCTCCCTAAAGAAAAGAAAATTGTAAGAATCAGATATGTAAAATTCAAATCCAATGAAGAATTTGAAGAAATAAAGAAGATATTAACGAAATATTTATAAATCTAACAAAGAATAATGAAGAATCAGAACAATTTTACACAATTTAACATTCAGGTGTGTCTTAATTAGTACAGATGAATAAAATCTGCATTCTAGCGTTGACATAATTAAAAATTGTACTATTTGTATAATGTTTCATTTATTGATGTTGTTGGAATGTATACATTTTAATTTTTATAAAAAAAAATTCTTCATATAATGTTTTATTATAAACTATAACATTAGAAGTCGATTATGTATATGTATGTCATTTTAATATTATTTGTAGGCCTTCTCCGAAGATAATTATAAAATTATAATATAATTAGATAAATGATAATGTGAATTTTGTTTAATATTGTTCAAATTCCGACAACTCTTCTGGTCTAAAATTTTTACATTAGACACGATTCCATTCTGTGGAATTTAAACAAAAAAAGGTAGCAAGCCCTATAGAATAAACTTTTATCTTTAATTTATAATCAAAATCAACAATATTTGTATTCATATAAGACAATGATTTCGAATTTTGTAAACCCTTACATTTCACTATACCGGCAATTCTTAATTGTGTTGCGATATATATATACAGGGTGTCCCATTTAAGATACGAATGCATTGGTATCTCGAGAACCGTAAGAGCTACGAGGTTGGTTAAATTAGACAAAAGTTGCCCCGTTAGGAGGCTATTTTAATAGTGTTTTGTTATTTGCGAAAAAATGCATAGGTCACTAGATATAGGGGAAAATGTAAATTTAGCGATTTTCTTTTTTTGCTTATAACTTTGTTATATGAAATAATACGAGATTCTGGTTTGCACTTTCTTAAGGCACTTTTGTATGGTGAATTTGCAGAAGTACTCAATTTTTTTTTATATCTAACCATTTACGAGTTACTGATAGCAACTTTTATTTTTCATATGGAGGTCATATTAAGCTATGGTATTTTAAAATAGAGATTTTTTCTAGCTTTACAATGATATAAAACAGTAATAATTTATTTTTATAATTAACAGAAAAATTAACAAAAATTGTTATTATACTAAAATTGTATTGAAAAAAGCAAGTTAAAGGTTGCAGAGGAAGAAAATAACTATTTCATAACATATATTGCTACAAGTTTATTTAATTAAAGTTAAAAATTCAAAAATAATTTGTGAAAACTTCACTATAAATTTAGTTAAATTCTTCCACAGCAGCCTTCGACTTACTTTTTTCTAACTAAATTTATTGTTAAATTTTCGCTAATTATTTTTGTATTATTAACTTTAATTAAATAAACTTGTTGTAATATATGTTATGAAATAGTTATTTTCTTCCACTGCAGCCTTTAATTTACTTTTTTCAATGCAATTTTAGTATAAATAACAATTTTTGTTAATTTTTCTGTTAATTATAAAAATAAATTATTACTGTTTTATATCATTGTAAAGCTAGAAAAAATCTCTATTTAAAAATACCATAGCTTAATATGACCTCCATATGAAAAATAAAAGTTGCTATCAGTAACTCGTAAATGGTTAGATATAAAAAAAAATCGAGTATTTCTGCAAATTCACCATACAAAAGTGCCTTAAGAAAGTGCAAACCAGAATCTCGTATTATTTCATATAACAAAGTTATAAGCAAAAAAAGAAAATCGCTAAATTTACATTTTCCCCTATATCTAGTGACCTATGCATTTTTTCGCAAATAACAAAACACTATTAAAATAGCCTCCTAACGGGGCAACTTTTGTCTAATTTAACCAACCTCGTAGCTCTTACGGTTCTCGAGATACCAATGCATTCGTATCTTAAATGGGACACCCTGTATATAATCAAATGTTACTTGTCACGAAATTTTATAATTTGTCTCCAATGTAATTCCTGGTAAAGGTAGGGGATCCTTAATATCTCTCAAACTCTTAATTTTTGTCTGCAAATAATGAATAATATTTAAATTAATTTATTTTTCAACGTTTTATCGTTTCGAAGAACTCGTAATATAAAATCGTTATCTGCCATAAATCGAAAAAAATGCGCTTGTTATATGAAAACAATATTCATCAATAGACAATATTTGAGTTTAAAGTTCTGTAATTTTTTTTATTAATTACAACGTTTCAACAGCTCAGTGCTGCCTTCTTCAGGCAAATAACAAAACTAAATATAAATAAGTAGTCCAGACAACATGTAAAATAGGTAACAAGTGAAAACATACAAATGACATTGACATTAAATTAAATATGGACGACAGGTAACCACGACTTATTTAGTTCAAAGCCTATATTTAAATTAAAATTATTAGGAGATTTCTTGATTTAGATTGCTTCTCTAATAAAGCTTGTTATCCAGTGATTTTCTCTTGTAAGAATCTTCGAGTTTTCGAAATCAATTTCATGTAATTTCTGAATTGCATGTTCTGCAACTGCAGATTTATCAGGTTGGTTTAATCTAATATGCCGTTTGTGTTTCTTTAATCTCGTTGCTACAGTTCTACTAGTTTGACCAATATATATTTTACCACGTTGACAAGGAATCTTATAAATGCCAGAACAGTGTAGAGGAACTGTATTTTTCACATTGCCAAGATCACGGATTTTATGATTTATATGATGTTTTTATGTTATAAGAGAAAATCACTGGATAAGAAGACTTATTAGAGAAGCAATCGAAATCAAGAAATCTCCTAATAATTTTAATTTAAATTCAGGCTTTAAACTAAATAAGTCGTGGTTACCTGTCATCCGTTTTTAATTTTATGTCAATGTCATTTGTATGTTTTCACTTGTTACCTATTTTACATGTTGTCTTGACTACTAATTTATATTTAGTTTTGTTATTTACTTGACGAAGGCAGCACTGAACTGTCGAAATGTTGTAATTAATAAAAAAAATTACAGAACTTTAAATCTAAATATTGTCCATTGATTAATTATGAGTTCTGAAAGCTTCTTTCAATATTTAAAACATTATTCTTAACAAGTTCAGTAATCCACCTTCTTAAATTACAATAGTAGTTTACAATTAATGTATTCATGAAAATTTTAGGAAATACGAAATGTCAGAATGTCATATATTGTATTTTATTGTATTTTAAACAATATTATATTGTTTGCAATATTGTTTTCATTGCAATGGTCAATGGAATACAGAATTTTGACATTCTTGTCAAATTTATGATAGTCATATTCTTTGCAATATTGTTTTGATTACAATGGTCACGAGAAGAGAATAAGGATGTAAGTGTACAAACTATTAAAATAGGACCGCAGTCAATTCCCCGTAAAAAAGTATCTCTAGAATGTGCAAACTAGAAAATTGTATGAATTAACACAAGAAAGTTGTATAAAAAGTAAATTAACCAAAATCCGTTTTTTGTTCGTATCTAGTGACCTACGCCTTTTTTCGAGAATACAGATTATTAAAATGGTTCATTTATGTGACAACTTTGCGTCAGTTTAACCAAGTTCGTATTTGTCGAGGTCTCAAAGGTTAGCCTCGAAAACCGGATACATAAGATGTATACGAAAGAGCGTAATAAATATTCTCATCTACCAATTTTTACTCGAAATAACTTTCCTAATGTAAGATTTTCAATTGTTTTAACAGTTATTAATAACCCATCATGCAAGTAGTATTTGATGAGATTAGAAATTAAAGAATATTTGATATACGACCGTTTCTACATACATCTGATCTCTACTACAAAAGCAAGATGCTGCGCAATATTTCTCTGTGTAATTCATCTCGATGTGGTCGCGTACGTTGTAGACGCGACCTTCAAAGTAGCATTTGTTAGGTTCTTGGGCGTCGAAGGCAGAGCAGTCGTAGTAAGCGGGGCAGCAGTCTCCCGGTTTGGAAAACACCGCACTGCATCCTATCTCTTCGTAATGGACTACTGATGTTACACACCCTCCATCACAAGCGCCTATAAAAAAAAATTGTTATTGAAAAGCTATGAAAAATAAATATTTTTACTCCTAATATGAAAATGTCACCTTACCTAACACATTATAAAGAGGAATCAGTTGGGACTAGGGCTGACAAGGGATACTGGGTATCCAATTTTATTAATTTTCAATATCCGGTAATTTTTTAATTCGGAGAAACCTATTATCCCGATAACCCGGTATTCGGGACTATAATATAGTAATACTGGAACGCTAACTTGTAGACTCGTTTGCAAGAAAGAGAGCAGTCTGAGGCAGATAGATGTCGTGTAATAACGCTTTCGACGAGACTGTTGCTACCAAATTGTAGCACATCTTTTAACGACTACCGGTACTACCAACTTTTAACACCATTACAGGTCCACTGCTACCAATTTGTGACCCGCTCCTCCATAAGGATACACAATATATAATTAAGGGTTCTTTGTCAGGCCAGAGAAGGAGCAAGTACAACAAGGTGGATATAGAAATAAACGAAATTCTCACATTTGTATAAAAATATAAACCCCATAAAAAATAATCGCAGAGTGCTAAATCCAGCGAGTGTAGTAGCCACTGAAGATCGCTTCTCAAAGAGATGAGACGTTTGGGGAAGTGTTCGCGCAAGAGAGTCACTGACGTTCGTGCCGTGTGAGCAGTGGCGTCATCTTGTTGGAACCACACATCCCTTACATCCATTTTTTCAAGTTTCGAAAGAAAAAATCCCGGAATATCTGTACATAACGCTTAGAGGTGACTGTAATTGCCTTATCGTTCTCTTCAAAAAACCATTCGTGCCACACCAATATCGCATGTCTTGTTTATTCACACATGCTGACAAATGAAAATGTGTCTCGTCGCTGAAAAACACAACGGCGTCATGAGGCAGGTGTTGTTATTCTGTCCTTTACAAGACTTGCTAGAATTTTTTAAGTAACATCCATCCCCCTGTAGTTGTCACATTTTATTTTTCTCTCTTTTCGTCATAGGGACCAACACTGCTTTCCTCCAGTTCTACTACAGGGGAATAGTATTGAATAGAACAGAATACCAAAAGCAGTACAAAATGAATTGGGTGATTTTCAATGCGGCTTCGAGAAAAGTAGATCAACGATAGACCAAATATTTCCAATGAAACAAATTCAAGACAATAGCTATGATCAACACCTACCGCTTCATATAATTTTGTTAACTTCAGGAAAGCATAGGATTATATCATTAGACAGAAACTATATGAAGCTATAAAAAATATTGGAGTACAGGTGAAAATAATTAGAATGGTAAAAATGACTCTTACCTTCAAGAAATTGACAAGAAGTAAATTGTAAAAAATGTGTTTTTTTTTTGTACAGAAAATAGTAAGTATATAGGTATTGTAACGTATATTTATTCAGGTGAAATGTAAAAAAAAAATAGAATTATAATATAATATAATAAATTATAAAAAGTTAATAAATATTAATAACACTATGAATACCCAAATATATACACTTATTTAAGAATAATAATTATTAATAAAGACTTAAACACATTTTATTTAATCACTTAATACTACGCAATATTTATTTATACGATATATGTATAACTATAAACTTTTAGTTATTACCTCTTTTAATATTCTAGTATTTTCTGACATTTTTTCTTCCAATGTTCTGAAATTTTTGCGATTTCGTAGTATATTCTTTCAAAAATTTAACAAAATCATTGATTTCTAATAAAAAGTAACAGGATGTCTCCAACTCTCTTTCTTCCAGCTCTCTCTTGAGATTGGCCACTTTTAATTCACTTAATTTTACTTTGTTCATCGTCATGTTATTTATTTTTAATTTACCATTCACAGTTTTTAATCCCACACCCGAGAGCAATTGTAACGTTTATTTATTTGGGCGAAGTTTAAAAATAAATGAAATACGAATATTTATATAAATAAGTTTAACAAACGAATAATAAATTATAGGAAGATAATAAATATTAATAACACTATGAATAAACAAATTTATGTATTAATTTATGAATATTTTTTATTAATAAAGACTTAAACATAAGAACATATATTTAAACACTTCATACTACGCAATATTTATTTATACGAGATTTATATCACCAGTTATTTATTTATATTAGCAACTATTAATTCAAAGTACCAAGTATTTATTTATTTCTACTTTACATGTAACTGACATGCACTGACTGACATTGACTTTCTTCAGTCATTCTGTGAACACTCTGACTGATACTATATTCCAGAACCTTTCGGACTCTATAAAATTCTCGAACAATAGCGGCGTCGCTTCTACCCCACTAGACCTTTAGCGCGACTACCTGCCCAGACAGGTCAGCCGTGATGACTCATCTGTGGTTACAGTATATTATCTCAATATTACACTGTTTTTTGCCGAATGTTTGTAATATAAATAATATTTATTCAACATTTTTAATTGCTGAACCTACATACATGGTAGTTGATTCAATGCAATCTGTTATAGAGAAATCAATAAAATGCGGGGTGCCATCAGAACAACTTACAATTTTGCGGAATTCCAGGAGTGTTCTTCGAAATTATTTTCTTAAATTTTTAGAAATGGTGAAAGATAGCAAACCCTAATAAAATTTATAAATTTTATTAACAAAACCATTGAGTTAACATCTGTTAAATATATTTATTTTTTATTAAATGCGTGGTTTTTTGGCGGCAAGCGTCATTAAAAAAGTAACATCACACGTACTAAAAACATTTCGCACAAAATACAAACAAATTTTATTTCTCGTATATATATATATATATGTATACAGGGTGTCCCATTCAAGATACGAATGCATTGGTATCTCGAGAACCGTAAGAGCTACGAGGTTGGTTAAATTAGACAAAAGATGCCCCGTTAGGAGGCTATTTTAATAGTGTTTTGTTATTTGCGAAAAAATGCATAGATCACTAGATATAGGGGAAAATGTAAATTTAGTGATTTTCTTTTTTTGCTTATAACTTTGTTATATGAAATAATACGAGATTCTGGTTTGCACTTTCTTAAGGCACTTTTGTAGGGTGAATTTGCAGAAGTACTCAATTTTTTTTTTGTATCTAACCATTTACGAGTTACTGATAGCAACTTTTATTTTTCATATGGAGGTCATATTAAGTTATGGTATTTTTAAATAGAGATTTTTTTTAGCTTTACAATGATATAAAATAGTAATAATTTATTTTTATAATTAACAGAAAAATTAACTAAAATTGTTATTTATACTGTAACGTTTTTATTTATTTAGGTGAAGTGTAAAATTGATTAAAAACACTAATATTTATATAACTAAGTTTAATTAAAGAAATATGAATTATAAAGAATAATGAAAAATAACTAACACTACGAATTAACAAATATAAACACTAATTAAGACTAGTAATTATAAATAAAGACTTAAACACTAAGATAATTTATTTAAACAATTAGAACTATGCAATATTTATTTCAACACTATTTATATCACTGTCTATTTATTTATATCACCATGTGTTCACTACACGTATCTATACAAGACTGTCCTCGCGATCTTTTGGTCGGGGTATTTATATTAAAATACATTATTCTAGAAGATTCTTTGATTCCTTGAAAATCAGAACAATGGGGAGCGGACGGACGTGTTGTGACCTGTTCGCTAGCTCCAGCCGCCCGCGCCGCCGCCCGCACCGCGACCCTGGGTTCGCTACATTGCCCCCTCCTTAAGACTGTTTCGTCCCGGAACAGTTCGTTATGACGAAATCTGCATGCATCACCCTTGGTGCATCTGGAAGTCTTGAAGAAGTAACAGTCGATGGTCCGTTTGAGCTCTTCTTGCCCGGTAGAGTTGAAGCTGCGGACTAGAATTTCCATTCCGGTAAAGCGGAAGAATGTTTCTAACATGCTTCTAACAATCCTTCAATCCAAACCATCTAGTCCACAGCCTATCTTCGGTACTGCCAGCTTCATGATGTCGTTCTGCAACAGATGGTCCTTCATATCGCACAGCGAGTCCCATAAATTGCGGTATGACGGCTTCTGATATGAGTATTGTTTCGTAACGAGATAGTAAATGTACCGCTTGCGTTCCTCGTTCTCATCCTTCAGTTGTACCGTTTTTCCGACAGTTGGACGTTGGTTGGCCAGTTCTTGTACTCGTCCAAATTTTCTTTTAAAAACTGAAGCGATGCCGCGGGACATTTTAATGTCTTTCGCTACACAGTGAGCGAGGGAATATTCTGGGGACACAATGAACAGATCTCGTTGTTCTTCTCGTGTAACGCCATACCGTGCTTTGTGACCAGTGGAATGGCTTTCCATAAAGTCTTCAAATGTAGGTTCCTCAGGTACAACCCGGCGAACCGTCGCTCCACGATGATCGTCAAAGTTATCACCAGCAAAAGGGGCTAACCGATTGAAGTGGACTACCCTCGGCTTTCCATTAGGTGTTTTCCTAATTCTGTAGACCACATCATTTATTCTTTTGATGATCTCGTAAGGACCTTCCCAATTCCTTTGCAGCTTGGGCGATAAGCCGCGACGTCTTTGTGGATTATAAAGCCACACCAAATTTCCAGGTTGATAACCACCTTTCTCAGCCTTGACGTCATACTGGTCCTTCATCCGATCGCTGGCACCTTGAATGGTTGTACGGACTTGTTCATGGATGTCATTCATTCTTCTCCGTAAGTCCGTCACATAGTCCTCCCCGGCAAGATCTTCACCGGGTTTACTGCCAAATGTCAGGTCGCATGATAAGCGCAACTCCCGCCCGAATAAGATGTTTGCTGGTGTCTGCCCTGTTGTCTCATGTACGGATGAACGGTAAGCCAACAAGAACAGATGAAGATGTCGGTCCCAGTCTCATTGATGGTTAGAGACTACCTTTGACAAATACCGATTTATTGTTCTGTTCATCCGTTCAACCATGGCATCAGACTGCGGGTGTAATGCAGTAGTTCTGGTTTTCTTTATTCCTAATATCTTACAGATATTTTGGAACAGAGCAGACTCGAAATTCCTTCCTTGGTCGGAATGTATCTCTCGCGGTACTCCAAATCGGCAGATGCATTCTTTTACCAAGACTTCAGCGACCGTTACGGCTTCCTGGTTGGGTAATAGGTACGCCTCAACCCACTTAGTGAAGTAGTCCATTACTACCACTATGTATTTATTTCCCTCGTCAGTTTCTGGGAATGGTCCGGCCACGTCAATCGCAATGCGTTCAAAGGGACTTCCAACGTTATATTGGCGCATTGGAGCTCTTCTTTTCCTATGTGGTCCGTTACTTCCCGCGCAGACCACACATTTCTTGCACCACTCTTTAACATCTTCTTTGCAATTTACCCAGTAAAATCGTTGGCGCACTCTCTCAAGGGTTTTATTCACTCCAAAATGTCCAGATCCGTCGTGGATCTCCTTCAATACTTCCGGTACTCTATTCCTAGGAATTATCAGCTGGGTCCTACTCACAGTACCTTCAGTATTCTCTATGAGACGTTTCAGGAGGCCCTCTTCAACCACAATAGAGTCCCACTGCGCCCAGTAAGATTTTACACTTTGTGAGTGTCGTGCAACATCTTCCCAAACTGGTCTGCTATCGCCACGTTTCCAATCTCGTATGATTTTCAAGTCCGAGTCATTCTCTTGGTCCTTGCGAAGGTCTTCCGTTTGCCAACTATCATTCACTACTGTTGTTCTGGCGATGCTAGAGAGTTTTTCTTCTAGACGACTGCAATGCTTGCATTCGTCCTGGCAAGGTCTTCTTGATAATGCGTCAGCATTACGATGGCTTGTACCTTTTCGATGCTCAATAACGAAGTTATATTCTTGCAATCTTTCAATCCATCTAGCTGCCTGACCTTCAGGATTCTTAAATTGTAGCAGCCATTTGAGAGCAGCGTGGTCAGTTCTTATAAGAAATCTTCTACCGTACAAATATTTGTAGAAGTGCTCCACGGATTTCACGACAGCCAAAAGTTCTTTTCTGGTGACGCAATAATTCCTCTCTGGTTTTGACAAGGTCTTACTAAAATAGGCAATAACCTTCTCTTGTCCGTCTTGTATCTGGGAAAGAACACCACCAATCCCAACGTTGCTGGCATCTGTATCAAGAACGAATTCTCCTTCTGGTAAAGGATAACTTAGAACAGGTGCGCTTGTCAAGGAATATTTAAGTTGTTTGAACGCAGCTTGACAGTCCATCTCCCAGATAAATTTTCTGCCTTCTTCAGTAAGCCTTGTCAATGGCTTCGCTATGTTGGCAAATCCAGGTACATAACGTCGGTAGTATGTACAGAGACCAAGGAAACTTCTCAATTCATGTTTATCCCTCGGTTCTGGCCAGTCACTCACAGCCCTTACTTTCTCCGGGTCAACTGCAATACCCTTACCAGAAACTACGTGTCCAAGATAATGAACTTCTTGTTGAAATAAGTGACACTTCTTTGGACTGAGTTTCAGGTTAGCCTTCCTCAATCTTTGGAAAACCTCTTCCAAGTTCTTCATGTGGTCCTCGAACGTTTTTCCTACCACAATAACATCGTCGAGGTAAACCAAACATGTTTTCCACGACAGTCCAGCCAACACGGTTTCCATAAGTCGTTCAAACGTTGCTGGGGCATTGCAGAGCCCAAATGGCATAACAGTAAACTGCCAAAGACCGGTACCGATGGTAAAAGCTGTCTTTTCTTTGTCTTTTGGATCTAAATCCACTTGCCAGTATCCGCTCTTTAAATCAAGAGTAGAGAAAATCTTTGATCCTGCCAATGTGTCCAGAGTATCGTCTATTCGGGGTAGCGGGTAGCTATCCTTCTTCGTCACGTTGTTAAGTTGACGATAATCGACGCAAAATCTTGTAGAGCCATCCTTCTTCTTCACTAGCACCATTGGTGAAGCCCATGGACTGTTTGAAGGTTCAATCACACCTTCCGTCCTCATATCCTCTATAATTTCTTCCGCTACTTCCCGCTTAGCCAGTGGAAGTCTTCTTGCTGTTTGGCGGATGGGTCTTGCGTCTCCGGTGTCTATTTTATGATGGACAACATTGGTTCGTCCTTTGTCCTTCTTGTCAAATTGGAACACATCTTGAAAGTTGCCAATTAAACCCTTAGCCTTGGTTTTCTGGTCGGCGGTCAAGTCCTGGAACGATGATGACAGCTCCTTCATTAGAGTATCTGGAACTTCACAGGATGTGTTGTCTTTGGCCTCTACAGTTCAAATAATTGATGATGCCGCTGAACATTCACCTACTACGGTCCCTTTTTTTAGTATAACTGGATAAAAATTTATGTTCATCACTCGAACTGGGATTATCTTGTCGGTTTTGAGCAAGGCTTTTCCAATTACAACTCCAGTCCCAGTTTTGGCATCATCGTTTTTCGGCTGGAGCATGACAATGTTTCCCTCACAGAAGCTACCCTCTATCTGTGCTTCCACGATTGATTCACTCCGTTCTGGGAGGGTTACATCTTCCGTTATTAATACTCGCATGGCATTGTCGTCTCGTGGATTTAATACTAGTTCTTCATCATTGACCAACATCACTCCATTCTTCAAGTCAAGTTTAAATCCATGCTTTTTCATAATGTCCATGCCGAGAATGAATTCATCTTCTACGTCAGCTACCAGCACACGATGTTTAATGCATGTTTTTCCAACAGTGATGCTCAAATCTATTTCTCCAGATGCGGTAGCTTGTTCTCCGGTGGCTGTGCGTATCTGCCACTTTGTTGGAAGTAGATGTTTTCTGCATAGTTTTCTTGCTAAGTCGGGTCTGATTATTGTTTTTGTCGCACCCGTATCCAGCAACATTTTAAGCGGCCTTCTGTTGATAGAACCGTCTACATAGATGCTGTTAGCTTGATGATGAAGGGATGCGACATAAGTAATAGATTCTGGGGCTACTGGATTACGGGTCGACGATTGCCCCTTCGCATCAACCCGACTTAGTTTTCCGACTCCCTTTCTTCCTTTCTTGGTTCTGCTTTCCTCTGTTGTTTTCTGCAGAGCCTTTGCGGGTGACCTACTTCACCGCAATTCCAACAGCGGAGTTTCTTTCTTCCAGAAGCATGAATTTCGGATGTAATACGTCTTATTCTATCATCTAGGTCCTCGATACTCTCAGTATCGATATTTCGCATTCGCGACTGGTTACGTGAAGCTTGTTTGGCTGCTTCATGATCTAAGGCATATGAAAGTGCGTCAACCAGAGTTTTTGGTCGAGCCAATCGCAGTGCTTGTTGAGTTTCATTGTCACGGACCCCATAGATAAATGATTGAGTGGCCAGACATTCCAATACACTGTCAGGAGCTGTGGGATGTGCAAGACGAACTAAACGAGCTATATCAGCTTCGAATTCTTGAAGATTTTCTTTAGAACTCTGATATCGGTTCCTCAGTTGCGTCTGGTATACTTGCTCCAGATGCGCATTGCCATATCGCATATCCAATCGTTTAACAATTTGTTCGTAATCTTCTTGTTCATCTTCTTTTAGCGTTTGTAGGATATCGATGGCTTCTCCACGCAGCGAAACTGTCAACGCTGTAGCTTTTTCTTTGGAAGTCCAGCCATTCGCTTTGGCAGCAGCTTCAAACTGTTTTACATAATTCGGCCACGAAGTCTTGCCGTCAAATTCTGGTGTTTTTATATGCAGTCTAGAACTACTTTCTGGTTTCTTTTCCTGAGTTTCATCAGTCTTAGCTGTATTCAAATTTGAAACCGATGGTAACGTAATTTTGGAGAAATTTTGCTGTAACTCTTCAAGTTTCTTCTCATAAGTTTCTATTCTCTGCTACGTGTACACCAGATTAGGGCATAAAATGGTGGAATATGCTACGTTCCTCAGTTGTTCGAGAATACGGCCGCCAGCTTTTATACAGTGGAGAAAGGGGTGGTTAAAAAAAATTATAATTAGGAAAATGGGCGCCACGTGGTTGTTGTTTATCAACACGGTATACAACCACGAAAATACCAATACGTCAAAAATGCTCAAGATCAGTGATGGGGAAAATATTAATTGTTAGACTCAATAAAATGCTGATTAAATTTAAGCCTAAGAGCTATATTGGAAGTTAATAAATACAAGTTAACTTACGTGGCTATTAATATAATGATAAGTTAATTTCGCTATAACCCAGGCGAGGTATATCTGAATGTAATAAATAATAAAAAGGGTTAATACTGAGATTGTCTCAGCTAGGGGATGCTGACGTACGACTGAGCAAGGACTAGATAAATAAAAAAATCAAACTTAAATAAACGCAACATAGACGCACGATGGTTGGTTGATCGATCAATCAAGGGTAGTGCAGGCGCAATAACTGACTTAAAACCTCGAGTCCTAACCCTAAATACTTAACAAACCCTATGTGAGTATTCCCACTGATAGTTAAAGAAAGAATACGTAAAATACTTTAAGACTCGCTTGAGCTAGAGCATTGTTAAGATACAAATAATCTCGAAAATATAAATGATCCAGAATATCTTAATTACAATGATATCGAATAATAAATTATGCAATTACTTAAAAATACTAATGATCAAATCGATCTAATAATTATATTGGATAATAAACGGTGCAATAAACTTCAAATACTAACAGACATATAGATCTGTATTATAATACTAATAAAAAAAATAATAATAAAGAATAAAATTTCAAAGCTTAGCTGGCAATGTGACTGATCCAGTGAGTCCAAGCCGTCCGATAAAATTGAGTAAATCAGCTGGCCGGTTGGTGTTGAGTAGTTCCAACTTCCGACAACAGGTAGTACTCGAGCGGACAGTGGCGTCACTCGAAAATTTCCAGCGAATGGCGGGCGTCCAGAACTTCACCAGAATTCCCCAAATAATCTTCCCTCGCAACTATTTTCACCTCACGGTATGTTACAGGGTTATAAAACCCAATATAACAAGCCTACAAGAAGTTAGGAATTGAATACCGACGATAAATGAATAAACACATGGCGTGAGTACGCACATGGTGAATAAGTTAAATGAGAAATTCAATAAATGACTATAAAAAAAAACTATTAAAAAATAACTATAATAACAAGAACACTTCAGTGAACTTACGAAGTAGACGACTAACACAATAAGTTACACAGAATATTGGTTTGGTTTTACCTGAGTTCGTGGGCGGCTTGAAGGTTTTTCTAACGAATGCTTTGGTTCAAATCCGGGATTCTCCCGAGGAATAATTTCCACAGTATTGATGGTCGCACAATCCAAATAAATGGCTCAATAACTCAAAAATATAACGAAAGCTACTATGCACAATCGACCAACAACTTCCAAAGTTCGTTAGCGAGTGCATGACTCGCAAAAACCAAATCTTAATTAATCTAAGATTTATGTCAAGATTCGCAATAATTTGCAAACGTACGTTGAAGAAAACCGTACACTTACGATAGGGGGGTTGCTTCACTTAAGGCACTACATTCCGCAAAATGAACCCGTAACATCTCTCTTCCAATATTCCCGAACTTTCTTTCAATTGTTCTTTAAATTGTTCATTTAGTTTGTCCTCCAAACCTCTAGAATTTTCCATTAGTTTCTCTTCGCATATTCTAGAATTTTCTGTTAATTTCCCTTCTAAAATTCTAGAATTTTCTATTAATTCTTCTTTTAAAGTTCTAGAATTTTCTGTTAACTTTTCTTCCAAAGTTCGAGAACTTTCCGCCAACTTTTGTTCTAAAGCTTTAGAATTTTCTAGCAACTCTTCTTTCAATGTTCGAGAATTTTCCTCAGATTTTCTAGAACTTTCCTCGAATTTTTGTTCTAAATTTTCTATTAGTTCAGCTTTCATTGTTCTAGAATTTTCCGCTAACTTTTCCTCCATAATTTTACCAAAATCGGTGAAACCACCCGCAATTTCGAATACAAACTCATCTGGATTTTCACCAGCTTCTACTAAAGCTTGCCGTAGACGAAGTTGCAGAACAGCCTTGGATCCCGATGTCTCTAACTCTCGGTCTTCCAGCTCCCTCTTGAGATCGGTTACTTTTAATTCACTTAATTTTACTTGTTTACTCGCCATTTTATTTATTTTTATTTACACTTCACAGTTTTTTTATAACCCCACACCTGACACCAATTGTAACGTTTTTATTTATTTAGGTGAAGTGTAAAATTGATTAAAAACACTAATATTTATATAACTAAGTTTAATTAAAGAAATATGAATTATAAAGAATAATGAAAAATAACTAACACTACGAATTAACAAATATAAACACTAATTAAGACTAGTAATTATAAATAAAGACTTAAACACTAAGATAATTTATTTAAACAATTAGAACTATGCAATATTTATTTCAACATTATTTATATCACTGTCTATTTATTTATATCACCATGTGTTCACTACACGTATCTATACAAGACTGTCCTCGCGATCTTTTGGTCGGGGTATTTATATTAAAATACATTATTCTAGAAGATTCTTTGATTCCTTGAAAATCAGAACAATGGGGAGCGGACGGACGTGTTGTGACCTGTTCGCTAGCTCCAGCCGCCCGCGCCGCCGCCCGCACCGCGACCCTGGGTTCGCTACAATACTAAAATTGCATTGAGAAAAGTAAACCAAAAGCTGCTGTGGAAGAAAAAATCTATTTCATAACATATATTGCAACAAGTTTCTTTAATTAAAGTTGAAAATACAAAAATAATTTGCGAAAACTGAACAATAAATTTAGTTAGAAAAAAGTAAATCGAAGGCGGCTGTGGAAGAAAATAACATATGTTTATTTTTAGATTATTCGATAGAGTATTTTTTTTTTTAATTCAACGATATAAACATATCATATGCTAATATAACAAAATAACTGAGAGAAATGCATGTTAGATTTATATGTATTTTATTTATATCTGGCTGAAATAAGAGTTCTTTGGATAGAAAACAATTCATTTTCTTCTTAAAACTGACAGTTTAAGAACATAAAATTTAACAAAAAATAATCAAACAATGTTAGACAGAACAATATGTGTATGTTTTCTAACCATAGCATTCTTATTTCAGCTAGATATAAATAAAGTGTCCAGTATTTTGAGAACCACTGGTCAAAAAAATTTTTTTTATTAGCATATGATATGTTTATATCGTTGAAGTCAGAAAACAATACTCTATCGAATAACATAAAAATAAACATATGTTCCCATTTAAAATAAGAAAGTTGTGTCCCGTATTTTGAAAACCACTGGTCGAAAAAAAAATTTTTTTTGCTCATTGTATTAGTGTTGTAAAATGGTGGTTCTTTGCTAATTTAACCAACCTAGTAGCTCTTATAGTTCTCGAGATAGCAATGGTGGCACGCTTGAATGGAACACTCTGTATATGACCAGAAATTACTTGTTAGTAATAATAAATTCAAAGAATTAAAACCACTATGTGATACAAGTGTTATATCAAATAGAGTATAATAATTAAAAAAGTACCTGATATTTTAATTGAAAACGATGTAGAAGACTATATAAAATTTATTATGATATTAAATACAATAATCGTTCCACCCATGAACTTGTCGATGAGTAATGTATTCGATACAATATATTGTATATGGTTTAATACAAAGATCAATTTATTGTACGATTCAGTGCACAAAATCAAATACGACACTATACGATACACAAAACTCGGCACTATGTGGGTCACTACGGGTTTAGATCTGGCGATCATCATCAGGTAACTGAAGTTGATGAGTGATTTATATATTGATGCGGCAGGTAGTTCAAATAATTTTAATGGCTGAAATATTACAATTTGCACCCACGTTGCAATTTTTCATAAAATAGTATAATTTTATTATAATTAATAATAAATGCCTTTCCCTTATTAGGATAATGGGTGTTTACCACCCTGGAATACCTTGAATACCTGGAAATATCCTGGAATGAAATAATGATTCTTGATTTTCTTGAAAGTCCTTAAATTTTAATAAAATACCTGGAATTCTTTTAATCTGTTTACATTTTTTATAATATTTTTTGTATTTAATTTTGTTCTAAACAATTTCATAATTGTAAGATTTGATTTTACTATTTTTAAAGAACATAATCGCTTTTATAGTAGTCGGCCAGTTTAGGCTGTGTTCGATCAACTTGTTGTTTTCCGTTCTTAACGTGTTCTGTTGGTACTTGGAAAAGTCTGTTTTTTACAATTAGATTAAAAAGAAAGTACCAACTTATGTTTTATCAAAATAAGTCTTTTATTGCTCTAGAATCTATGTGGTCAATCTTTAGCTCAAATTCGTAGTACTTAGAAACCAGTCCTTGTAAGTCAGAGTATAACCTAAAAATATATATTTGCGTATTTTATTTTTAACATATTATGTAAACTTGTTTTACCTAATTCTAAGAATGCATAAGTACAACGAAATTTGAAAAATCGAAAATGAAGAATATAGACCACGGCTTATTCCTTTGCAAACAGGAAATATTTATGCTGTTTGCTGCACAGGATGCAACACTGAAGCGCTCGTAAGCCACGTAAAAAGCAAAAAACATTTAGGATTTCTGAAAGCAACTCATAATCACTTATCTTTTGCGACAACAATTCACAAATAAGCTGAAACGAACAACAAAATTCCGTCCACTCAAACAGCTGAACCCGTAAATGTTCAACCCCCTTAACTTGTCTCAGGAAATACAACACCGGTTACTTAAAAAAAAATTATTAATGATGAAATACCACATGCTGAAATTTTATTGTGTGTATATGTAGTTGTAGCTAAACAATCTTTGCGACAAACTGCAAACGCAGTTGAATGATATAAAAACATGTTTCATGACAGTAATATAGCCAAAAAATGGCGTGTCAAAGAGAAAAAGCTAGCTATTTTATTGTCTTTGAATTATGTCCGTATTTCCAGAAAATCACATTTACCAACAACAACAAACAAAAACAGAACACATACTCAACAACACCAAACACACATTCCCCACCCGCATAACCAACCTCTCAACAACCACTTTCACACAGCAAGAAGAAGAACAATTTAAACTCGGTTACAAGTTCGCCACTCCACCCCAACCACCTCACATACCAAAAGTATCAATAGACAAAGAAACACAACTCTACTATCACCCCGACAAAAACAACATAACCCCAGAAATCACACAATGTCTACAAGAACTCATCGAAACCACACAAATCACACATAAGGTACGTGAGAACAATAAATTAATACAAGCAAGATCATATTTTAACAATACTTTCAAATCAATCACTCAGAAAATCTCAGACAATAATTTAACTATAACTAAAGCAGATAAGAACGCCGGTATAGTAATTTTAAATACTCAAGAATATATAGATAAAACACTAAAAAAATTTTCAGAAAATAATATCAAACCTTTGACAAAACACCATATTTTATTAACAATTAACAACTGCTCTAACACTTTAGAAAAATATAACTTACTCCTATATCAAATTATAGTAATAAACCCACAAACCCCCTGTCTCTATAGCCTCGTTAAACTCTTTAATAATAATAATAATAATATAACAGCTCTGCAGGCTTTAAAGGCCCATGGCTTTTTTACATATTTCTTTCCATTCTAGTCTATTTACAGTCTTTATTTCCCAGTTTTTTTATATTGAGTCTATTCAAGTCTTTAATTACGGAGTCACATCACTTTCCCTTTGGATGGCCTATTTTCTTCTTTATTCTTGTCCTTCCCTTGAAAACCTTTACTGTTCTGTCCTCTGGTAGCCGCATTATGCGAGTATGTCCCAACCATTTTATTCTTTGAACTTTAATAAACCCAGTTATTGCACTGTCACTATATAAACACATCTCTTCCGCATTTGTCCGTCTTCTCACCAACACTTCTTCTTTTTTTTCCACCAAATATTTTCCTTAACGTTTTTCTTTTCCACACCTCCAGTTTTAGAATGTCACTTTGTTTTAATATCCACAGTTCACACCCGCATGCATTACTGTCGGTCTTATCACTGTTTTGTAAACTTTCACTTTTGTTGCCCATGATATAATATAAACTAAATGTGAACTCCACTGATATTGATAGATGTCATCGCACGGGTAAGAAAACCATGAACACTACAAACATTACTCCTAAGACTAAACCACGTCCGATCATCGTTAAATTCACAAACTATAAAGTGCGTAGTGCAGTTATAAATCCGCAAAAGCTTAAAAGGCACCAAAATCATTATTAAAGAAGATCTAACGAAATCCAGACTCGATCTATATAACAATGCAGTTAACAAATACGGTTTTAAAAATGTGTGGACAATTGATGGTAACATTTATTCTAAAATCAGTGGCGTAGTTAAAAAAGTTTCACGCCTAGAATTTGTATTAGATTAATAATATTATTTTTTTAGTGTTTACAAAACGGAGCGTCAGTAATGACCTTTATCGTTTGTAATTAATATATATTTAAAACTCTTTCCTTGATTTTTTTTTGCATTTTACTTAACTTTTTTTCATCATTTACATATACTAAGTATTCTACGGCTGTGTTTTCTATCTCTTTTTGTCGGTTTATTAATCGAGTTGTTACTTATTGTTTATTAGTTAGTCTGGTCATTGAACTCTAAATTCTGTATTTACTTGATTCACAAATTTCTCAAGGTTTCTTTCTACACTGTTAAAAATTACCACAGTTTATTCATTTAATATTTATTTCTTTACTAATTGTTACTTACTATGCACATTTACTACCAAAATGTTAGAGGGCTGAATACCAAAACTAATGACTTCTACAATAATTGTTTTAATTCGGAATATGATTTAGTATGTCTTTCTGAAACATGGCTAAATGACAGTGTACTTAATGCAGAATTATTTAATGATACGTATGATGTTTACCGTATGGACAGAGACGTATCCAGGAGTACAAAAATAAGAGGCGGCGGTGTCCTATGTGCAGTAAATAATAAATATAAATCAGAACGTGTTGATATTATGTTTCATCCTAACTGTCTCTCTGATATTGTTTGTGTAAAAATTCTTTCTTCTTCTAATACTCATATTTATGTATTTGTCATTTACTGTCCTCCACCACTGTCATCTGCACAATTTAACTATATGATTGAATGCCTGGAATCTGTCTTGTCAACTATCGATACAGAATTTTTAATAATCGGTGATGCAAATATCACACACCTTGTTGATTATATAACTTGTGGGCGTACAGATAATTTTGTTACTTCCTTTCTAAATTTATGTGCCTTCTCAAATGCTAGAAACTACAATACTATTAGCAATTCCAATAACAGAATTCTTGATATTGTTGCCTCAAATAAATATTGCACAGTCCTTCAAAACCTTGATCCCTTCGTTGACGAAGATTCACACCATCCTACTCTATCAATTACTTCTTCCTTCCAGTCCCATTATTCATACCCTTCCGCCACATTTAATCATTCTCTAAATAATTATAATTTTCGGTTATGCAACTTCAATCTTTTGTATCTTTCTCTCTCCAATGTCGACTGGACACCTCTGTATTCTTGTGAAGATGTAGACACAGCATTTTCTAAATTCTATGAAGTACTATATGATATTTTCAATAAATGTGTTCCTATTACTACACGTAAACACTCTAAATATCCACCGTGGTTCACTCCTCAAATAATCAAAAATATCAAGTTAAAATCTGAACTACGCAAACTATACCAGATTCATAAACATGATCAGTACTTGATAGAATTTAAAAAAATACGTGCTCAGGTTAAAAAGGACATTAAAATTGAACATTCAAAATATCTAGCTTACATAGAAAATTCCATTTCAACTGATCCCACTAAACTGTGGTCATATATTAACAATAAAAAAATAATACACGTATTCCTGGTAGCATGCATTTTGAAGATCAATTGTACACATGATATCGTCCAAGGCTTCGCAGATTTTTTTGCCAGTGCTTATTCTGATCCTGATATAAATATTAACCCCACTTCAACTCCACTCAATACCAGTAACGCAACAATTATACAGAACATCACTAGTGATGACATTAAATCTGCAATTAATAAACTTAAACCCTCTCGTAATCCTGGCCCCGACAATCTACCTGCATACATAATCAAGGGATGTGATGATCATTTCATAGCTCCACTAAAATTTCTATTTAATTTGGCAATAAAAAAAAAATCCAACTTGTTTGAAAAAATCATTTATTACGCCCATTTTTAAATCAGGAGATAAAGCGGATATTTCTAATTACCGACCTATTGCCATCTTATCTAACATCTCAAAAATTTTTGAATCTATCATATACAAACACATATACAATTCTGTACAAAAATCTATCTCCATCTTTCAACATGGATTTGTCAATAGTCGGTCAACTACCACGAATTTAATGAATTTTACAGAAAAGAGCACTGAACCTTCTACATGACAACAATCAGGTGGATGTCATTTATACAGATTTTGCGAAGGCCTTTGATCGTATTAACCATAGCATTCTTCTTCATAAACTAGATGTGAATTTTCAATTTTCGAATGACCTTCTTGCATTCTTTAAATCCTATTTAACTAATCGCTCATTATGTGTTAAATATAACAATTTTATTTTTAATCCTACGTCCCCACCTCCGGAGTTCCACAAGGCTCTAATTTAGATCCTCTCCTATTCATTCTGTTTATTAATGACATTGTCAATTTTGTCAAATATACCGAAGTTGTGTTATACGCTGATGATGTTAAACTCTTCCGAAAAATTAATTCAATAAATGATTGCATTCTTCTACAATCTGATATAAACAATTTATTAACATGGTGTCGGTCATCCAAACTATTCTTTAATTTCAGTAAGTGTAAAATAATGAGTTACTTCGTAAAGAAATTTGTTTATACTTATGCATATAAAATGGAAAGCACAATGCTTGATAGAGTAATGCAGTATAAGGACCTTGGCGTAATTTTTGACTCGAAATTATCCTTCAACGATCACATTAACTATATTATTACTAACGCTCACAAAAATTTAGGTTTTATTATAAGAAATAGTAAATCGTTAAAAAATATATTAACTTTAAAAATCTATATTTTGCCTTTGTTAGATCAAAACTAGAATATTGTCTGCAAGTGTGGCTTCCAATATACAACAAAAATATTTATAACATTGAATCAATTCAACGAAAATTCCTGAAATTCTGTTTTCTTCGAATACATGGACATTATCCTAGTTTTGATTACAATTATAATGATCTTCTCAAACAATTTATTTTGTTACTTTGTCATCCAGACGCAAGATTCAATGCACTATGTATTTGTATAAACTACTAAATGGGAATATAGATGACCAAGTCAGTCGTGCTAAAATTCCATTTAATGTGCCAAGGACTTCTTCTAGGACTAATAATCTTTTCAAATTACCATTTGTAAGAACTAATTACGAATCAAAATCCCCGATACGTCAACTATGTTCCATATTTGACAATATAATTTGTTCGGAATGTAGAGTAGAATTAGATATATTTAACGACTCGTTAATTAAATTTAAAAAAACAGTTACAGCTACTTTTTCAGTATAGTTTGATTGTTATTGTATGTATTCATATATTGATTATTTTCATGTTTACTTGTGACATTTATGATATTATCTTTTGTATAATCATCCTATAATTGGGATCTCGTATCCTGTTGGATTGATTTTAATAAATAAATAAATATATGTTTCGATTTTAAAACCCCGTGTAACATCCCAACACATTTACTTCCTTTAGTTAGTCTACTGCCAATTTCCACACTCTCTTCGCAATTGTTTGTTAGATATATTGAGAGGTCATTAAAAAATAAAAAAAAAGAATTACATTATATTTTGTTCAAATTCAAATTCTTATATATTTTCCTTATCATTTTGACACAGCTTGGTAAAAATTGGAAATAAAGTCTACTACTGCTGCTACTAAGGTAGGTAATTTTTAATATTAATTAATAGGGTATTATCATTGGGTAGCATCAATGATATGGAAAGTTATATTTAATGGTAGAGATTGTATAGACATATTAAACTAATGTTAAAAGTAATTCATTTTTAGCATTGATTTTTTTTTATCACTAGAAACCCATGCTTACTTTTAATAGTGTTTGTAGAAAAACGTTTTTTATACTTTTACCACAGATTACTTATACTACGGAGTATAAGTAATCTGTACTTTTACAATAAAATCTGTTGTTTCGCGTCACCTAAGGCTCGAGGTTTCTTCCAGATTAGAGTGCGGGAAATTTCGGTAAAAAACTTTATTATTTATAAAAACTTATACAGGGTGAATACTACAAACCTTCACATAGGGAATTAACATGAAAAATAGTTTTTTGCTGTTAACATTAGATTATTTAATTTTGCATTTTCTGATATCAGGACTTCACATTGCTCCGGAAATCATATAGGTAAGAAACAAATTGAAAATAACAGAAAAGCATAAAGATATGTACTATTTAAACAAACTCATAAAAACAAATAAAATTAAATTAATTACCATATTGTAATGTACTCCGTTGAAACAATGACTGATAAAAAATATGAAGAAGATCTACGACTAGCAAAAAAAAATTGCAGATAACAAATATAGTCCTAAAATGAAACCTAAAATTGAACAAGAATTAGTAGGAGAAGACATAGTAAAGAAAATAAAGCAGCAGCGAAACAAATATCAAATAAGCAATATCCTGCATGTTTAATTAATACAAATCATTATATCAATATTTTTTTAAAAAGTATTATCTAAACAAAATATGTAATTATAAAAAAATTCGTATGTTGTTTTTAAATGTACAAACACATAATTGTCCATATTATGATCTTTATAATGTATAAATATATTGTTGATTTGTGTATTTGTAGACAATTATTTAGTATGTACAACTTTAAATCAGCCAGAATCAACATATAACATCAGTGGCGGATCTACCGTGAAGCTAATGAAACTTAAGCTTCAGGCCCCCAGTGCTAAAGGGCCCCCGAACTGAGCCTAAATATTTATTTTAATTGAAAATTAATAAAACTGTAATATAAAATATGATATACACAAGTATTCGAAGCCATTATTTCATTAAATATATTTTTATAAATTGTATTGTTCAGATATAGAGTGTAGGATGGGAGATATAAAAATGACTGTAGCACTCGATGCGCATAAAATGGGCAAATTGAGTGGCTGCGTCAAATATGTACCTTCATTTTGTCAATTCACATTTTTTAAATATGATATTAGGCAATTTTACAATAATGTTCAATTCCTTTATAAAGACAACAAGAAAACATTTACATCTAAAATCAGAGATTATGAAGCTAAAGCGCTGAATATACACCAATGAACAAATAAAAAGTATTGTAATATAAACAAACGAATAAAAACAAGGAAATTTTCGGATAATGAGACTAGTAAAGAAGTTATTGTCTGGATTTCAAATAGAAACAAAAATCTTAAATTCTATTCCAATATTGTCAACAGAAAATAACGACACACAATCAATAGGTTATGTTGAAACAATAGAAGAATGTACAATAAAAAAGTACCAAAAGTGCCGTAAGAAGCATTTTGTGTAGAATTTTAGAAGTAATTTTTACAATTTATATTTTTCAGGGGCCCCGCAAAAAAAAATAGTTTCAGGCACCCAAAAAGCTAGATCCGCCACTGTATAACATATATTGGACGTCGACAAAGCGTGGAAAGTATATATATATATATATATATATATATATATATATATATATATATATAAAGGATATTTATTCTTTATTTAAAATAATAATAAACAGTTCAGTTTCTCTGTAAAACAAAGATAATTTTATTAAATTATATTACAATATTTACAAAAGTATATTTACAAAATACCTGTAAAACAAAGAAACGACAATTAAAGTTTATTATTATCCCTTCTTTGGTCTACTCCCAAAACCCTTAATTCCATAAAATAATTCTCTTCAACTTCTTTGGTTATTATTTTCTCTTCTTCCAAATCTGCTTGTCATCATCATACTCTCTATCATTCCATCTAGCGGGAGTTATATAAAAGAGGAGCGCGTATTGATAATGAAGAAAGTTTACTTTCTTTACATATATATATACACAACAAGATCTATATGTTTATTACATATTAGTATTAGCGTTCCTCGCTTTGTCGACGTCCAGTATATGTTATATATGTTGATTCTACCTGATTTAAAGTTATACTTATTAAATAATTGTCTACAAATACACAAATATATATATATATATATATATATATATATATATATATATATATATATATATATATATGTGTGTATAAGACAGAAATGACAAACATATACACTACCAATTGAAATATAAAAAGTGAAGCATATCTTTGTAACAGTTCTTAGATTCGTTAATTTAATTGTGTTAATTTCTAATATTGTTTAAATAAGTTAGTAAACTCAAACAGTATATTTTTTGTTAGTAGAATTCATGCTCTCATTCGATGATTTCTAAATTTCTTTTGATCATAAATAGTTCACAGTTAAGTTTTGTAAGGTTTCAAATTCCGTTTGGTATTTCGGTATATTGTCATATTGTCTTCGAAAGTTTGCCTGGGGCGGTCATTAATCAGAAACAGGAAACCGTTCTGCACTTCCTGGTACAAGATTAGAGTTCTCGTTTTTTTTTTGAATCCCAGGACTGTGGGATTTTGGTGCGTGGTTTATTTTCACGCCCAGGAGGAAGATGACCAGTATGTTTAGGGAATTACGGAACAAGGATGAAACTCGAAGGGAGTGGGCCATCTCAAGCAGATTTTTAAGTTTTTGGGCAGTTGAGTATTAGTTGAGATAGGTTTATTATTGATATGTTAGAATTAATTAAGAGCAAATGGTATGAGTTTTTATATTCATGAAAGTAAGTCTTTTGTAAATATAATTTGAGTACATATAACTTATTCTGCTACTAATAGTTTTAAGTTTAATAATAATTCGTTTGTGTTTTATTTCATATTTTAATATACTTTTGTTACGTTTTTAATTGAATTTAAATAACCTAGAATCCTCAATCCTCCTTTACATCAAAATTAGTTTTGGTTATTTTACCTTTAAAAATAACCTGGTGGCCGCATTAAAAAAACTATCTTTCGGCAATCATCATTGTTAAAAAATTTGTAAATAACATTTTTCATTATTAATCTTTTACGTACTACGGTACACATAACCTATATTCTCTCTTATATTTTGTTTTTCATCTTCTTTACATATTATTTCTGCTATTTCAAGGGGGTAGGAAAAGCATAATATTATAACAAACAAAATAAAACCTATATAAAACATAAAAATAAAAACTCACTTCTCAAGACAATCATAATAAAATAAAACAATAAAAAAGCTAATCTTCCCCATTTTTAAAAGGGGTAATTACCCGATTACCCAGCCTTGAAACCGCCACTGTGCTATTTTGTGTGTTTTTTTTAACTTTTACATATTTGTTTTTTATGTAGAGGTTATTATTTGGAAATCGTAGATTTTACTCAAACAAAGGTACAATATCACTAGCACAAAACAAATGTTACTAGTATTTGTGTTTTGTCCACGATCTCAATGCACATGCCACCAAGCTTATTTTAATTTTTGAGCAATAAATAATTAAAATATATATTTCTTGTATTTATATTATTTTTATAGCATAATTATAGTTATGCAATATAAATTTTATAAAAAGCCGACAAGGTTAACGAGCCCAATTATTGGATGTAAGTTTTTGTTTACATAAACAAAAGTAAATTGGTAACTAAGTCATAACTGTAATAACTAGTTGCTATGTCACCCAGGGCCGGATTAACCACTAGGCAAGTTAGGCAATTACCTAGGACCGCTGCATCGCAAGGAGGCGCTTAAGAATTTTGGAGACATTACAAAATTTTATTTAATGTACAGTAAAGGACAACTTCCGCAAGGTAGTTTTTATAGAGAATAAATTAATTTCTATATAATCCTAACGTAGAAATAGCTTGTATTGTTTTTTAACATTTTCATATATAAACGCAAGTGGTGAGCGGTCTTTTTTAACATTAAAGAGGACGAAGACATATTAGCGCAATTCTATTAGTCAGGAAGGACTTACAAATTTGGAATTTCTGTCTACAAACACTAAACCGTAATATAATCAACGCTCATCAGGATTTCATTAATATAATTAACAAGTTCGAAAGCAAAAAACCAAGAAAAAGAACTTAACTTGAAGAAATTAATTCATTAATTCAAATTTTCACTATTTGACCACTGAAATGTCAACTTCCAATTAAGAAATTCTGAATAATATCGTGAATTACATATTAAGTATTATTAGGTATAAAATTAATCTATTTCACAATACCTGTTTAAGATATGTGTTACAAAAACGTAAATTCGATCAAATATCCCAATATCGAATTCAAACATGATTAATGTCCTGCGATATTATAATTACATATCTTTTCTTATATAAAATAAAAATATAAAAATTATCGGCTGTCCTCAGTATTTATATAAAAAGCTTAAAAAGAAATCTAATAAGTATAATTTACGATCAATATGCAGTTTCTCAATATAACAAAATTAAATTTAAAAGCTCTTTTTCATACATAGCTCCGTCTTTGTATAGCTTATTCCAAATAGTTTTAAGTTTCTATAATTTAATTCCTTTGAACAATATTTTTTAAAATTGTATTATATTAACAATATTAAAGTCATTACCTCTATTAAATTTGTGTTTCTTATATGCATATATATTTTAATATAATTTGTACATAACCTTTTGAAAGTTAACGTGATTCAAATTAAGTATTGTATTATAATTATACAGATTACGTAAAAGATCAGACTTAGTTGAACCACGCCTTTGAGTTTTCTCAATAAAGTTTGTTATTAATATAACTATTGTTATAACCATTCGTACTGATTTTGTCAGTACATTACTGATTTTCGAACCGTTGTACTGATAAACAATTTGAAACATATTTTGTACAGGTTTTTTACATACTGTACTAAATGTACTAATTTTCGATGTTTTAACTTGCATCTATCTACCGACATCAGAAATAAAACAATTGATTTAACGTTTGACTAGTGACTTTGAAGCACTGTATGCTTTTACAGGATAGGACACTCCAATTTTTAAGTAAGTGAATAATGTTACAGCAAAAATCATTAAAATAACAAAAATTCCAAAACAGATATTCAGGACCTTAATGGAGCATACAACAGGATTTCAGAATATTTAAAGATTTCCTATAACTTCTCACAAACATAACCTGGCCTTTTATATGGAGTGCTTTACTAAACAATAATATATTTAAGTAGCACATGTCTTAATATTTTACTTATTTATCTGTTATCTATTTTTCTAATGAACGATGATAACAATGTGTTTGTTGTACCATTACATTTTAAAAATAATTAATCCAATAGTCTACGCGCTTATAAAGCTGCAAGTGGCATAGTTAACGTGTGCACAGTAACTATTTTTTTAATTCCATTCTTGCTAAACATTTTAATAAAATGAATTATAAATTTAACATCAGCAAGCAATGAATTGTATATATCACATTTTTTCAAAAAAATTCATTTAAGTCTTCTTTTATAATAAACTACTTGTACTCGGCTACGCTTTCCTGTGAGGCAGACTAATTAAATGGAAAATAAAGAAAGAAAGAAAGCACACGTTTCTAATAGGTTTAATTTAACAATGTTTGTGTGTACTATATTTTTTATTCACAATTGGTTAGTTAGTAATGTTGCGATTTCTGCATTATAGTTAATAATGTACTAATATTTTATTTTACTTTCGGAGGGTGGCGGGGGGATGGTAGACTCTGCCGACCACCCCAGAAAGAAATATTGATATAAAAACATTCTCCTGTTAAAATGCAATGTTTTGTAAATATTACAATCGAATTCATAAATTACTTTCCAAGATTTACGCACAGAAACATACGGAACCTTATTTCTACATATAGATTATATTATAATTGAAAATACCTTGAACGGCAGCTGCAAACAAAACGGCAACTAACACTATTGAGATTACCTTCATGACTGATTCGCATGTACTGTGATTCACACTCAAACTCGTTAAATAAACATTTGCGACCTTCGCTTAATTCGTATGTATATGATCTTTGATCCTAGATATACATAATCATTTTAATAGAAATAAATTTTAAAGATGCTTTAATGTTTTTTTTTTCAGTTTCAAAGTCAAAAATATTTATTATAAACATTGAGTTCAATTTATTTTTAAACATATTGTATCTTATATAAATTTGGTTGACAACAGAGATTGATAATATATAAAAGTTAGGAAAATATATAACATATGTAAATTTTGTAGCGACTTTTATGATCACATTAAAGCACCGACATATATTTGGGTCATATAACATATCGACAAATAAGGGATTCTAAACAATATTTTTGCTGCCAAAAAAAATCATTAGCAATCAGATTACGATAAATTCAAATATATTAATAGTATTAAATGTTTAATATACATGATAATTCATAACAAGTGAAACAAAATAAAATAATATTTTAAGTGAAAAATTTTAGGTGTCTGGAAACTTTTCATTATAAAGTTACCAGTGTTGCTAACTCTACTGAAATTTGGCAGATCTACTGAAATTTGAGTCTATAGGTTTGTTGGAGCAATTAATCACTGACTAGTTTGTGACTTTTTAAAAAGTGCATGCGCAAAGCTTGTCTCTCCTTACCGATTTTTGTATTAAATCTACCAAAATTTTAGTTTGTCACCTGTATACAAAATAATTAATTCGATTTTCGGGAGAGCCTGAAACATTCAAATAATGTTACACTGCACTGCTTAGATATTGAATTATGCACATTGAATCTTCAAAACACTATAATATTTAAGCTGACCATATGCACTTATTTTAATAGCACCGTACTTACTTTTTGAATGCTGTCCTATTGTACTTAAAAGGTTCATTAAGTACACCTAAATGTACTACTTTTTTTAAGACAGTAATTTAAGATCGAGTCGAACGTAACGTGTATTTCTTATCTATTTGTAAATCCGTCGCGTCGTTCAGGTTCGGCGCTAGTCGAATAGAGTCGGACGTAAACTTTGAATTACGACGATAGGAGATATGGCATGGTGTGGGGCTTAGTTTGTTTTACGTTTCTGTTCTTCTTGGTTCTGGCCAAATATCAGTTACTCCATTGAATATTTTGTTAATTTCTGTTTAAAGCGGCAAATGAAGTTAATTTCGTTTCAACATGTCACCGCCTCGACGAAAATTTGTAGAATAGATGTTGATATTTCCAACAGTGGTCGCAGTTATATTAAAGCTAAACATTCCTCAAAAGTCAAAATTTCAGTGCAGAAAGTATGTTGATTGCTGCTAACGAAGGAACTCTCGCTTGTCATACAATCAAGCACCTACAGAGTTTTAGATCTTTGGACTGTACTTCAAAACTAATAGTGAACATGTTTGAGCCCAAATTTGCATCAGCTCGAACCAAATCGGAAGCCATTGTGAAAAACATTCTTGCTGAAGAATCTCAGAGGCGATTAAAGATTGATTTACGGAAAGTACATTATCGATTCTTCAAACCACAATGAAATTAAAGTTGTACCTTTACTAGTGAGATACTTTGATTGTGAAAAGGGTGTCCAAGTAAAACTGCTTCATTTACGTGACCTATCTGGAAAAACGTCAGAACAGTTAAAAAATTATGTATTTACAACTTTAAGAAACCACGATTTAGTTGAGAAATGTATCGGATTAGCTGTTGTCAACACAAATACAAATTTTGGGGGAATAAGTCGAAAGACAGTGAATAATCTATTTGCTAAACTAAATGCTTCTTGTGGCAAACCCCTGGTTGGTATTGGTTGTATTGCTCACATTCTCAACAATTGCATACAAAATGCGACGGATATCTTACCATTCGATATAGAAGTTATTGCTGTCAAAATATTTAGATATTTTTATATTTACACAGCCAGAGTGGACAAACTAAAACAATTCTGTGAATTTAGTAATGTCGAATATAAAAATATGTTGTCATTTTCAAAAACAAGATTCTTAAGTCTAATGCCTGTAATGGAACGTATTTTATAAATGTACGAACCATTAAAATATTATTTTTTGTCTATTTAAAATTGCCTAACTATTCTAAAACAATTTTTTAAGAATCCGATGGGCGAAATTTGGATGTGTGTATACAACATTGCGTCTTTGTTCCACAAAGTCATTTTAAACATCGAGGGTGATTAAATATGCGCAACGGAAGCTGCACTGGAGTATTTCGACCTTAAAAATAAGCTTGAATGCCGTTTGAAAGAATCATTTTTACCACTGAAAGTGAGGGAATATCTTTCAAAACCTGAAAACATAGAAGGTAGTGTAAATTTTCGGGAAGAATATATCGAACATGCCAAGTTATTTTATTCAAATTTTTGACATATTTGCAGAACTGGAGCACAAACAAAAAATAGGTTTATAAACAGAAGCGACAGTAAGAGAGAGAAGCGAAAATTAGAGAGAGATGGAGAATGTGCACAAATTTATAGGGCCCTTTGTTTAAAATCGGAAAGTTTCCTCACATCTGAGAGAGAGATAGGGGAAGAGCACAAATTTAAAGGTCTACACAATGCTCCAAGGTCATAAAACGGACTAGGGGAATATGAAAGGTACCGACACGGAGTGTCGCTTCTGTGTGTAACTATTCTGTGGTACAAATCCGAATGAATGAATGAATTTTTGAATGGGTAAATTTGAGAAGAAAAATTTTGTGGAACGATGTTTTGTGTTCATGTGAGGCTTTTAAATATTATATTGATCCAGTATTAAATGAAGATTAATTGTTTGATGAAGTGAGTCTCGTACAAAATTACGCCACAGAAGATAAAATTTCCGAATGGAATTCAAAAAATTTTCGTACTGAAGAGCGGTGGCTTGAAACATTCAAATTTATACAAGAAATTGGGTCCAGTCAAAATAATTTTAAAAATTTACAGATCTTATGTGACTTCATTTTTTGTTTTCCTGGCACAAGTGCGTCGATTGAGAGACTATTCTCCAACATTAATAATTATTGGAGCTCAGAAAAATCACAAATGTTAATACCTACTGTCGAAGCTGTGATGAAAGTCTACACAAACATTCACGAGACCTGTAACGAAATGTTCCAGTTTTTGCAGGCCAGTCCGCAAATTCTAATGGCGATTTTGGGTTCCTAAAAGTACGACTGGTACAAACATGATGCGAGGCGTGATAATGCAGCTGCAGGGCGCTGGATGGGCCATCCAGGGAAAATTAACAGCATAATCTTTTTTTAACAGAAGTAATTATATATTAATTTATTTTGTTATATTTTATATTACATTATTTTTTGTATTTTGTTCCTTGAAAATGTAACAAAATAATTCCGTTTTTCATCCATATTTCTTTTTACTCTCTATTTGAGCTAAAACGACACGAATTACGCACTTTTTTAAAAATTGTGCCACTAGAAATTTTGTACTTTTTAAAAAAAAAATATAGTCGCCCTTATAATATTACATCAACTTCTTCAAGCATTGACTTGTGAATTTTTGAATACCGCATATTAAGGCTTTAACTAGAAGTTTCTTACGTGCCTATAATCTTAATCATGTACGATCTTATGCATTTTACAAACAATTTTTGATCAAAGTCTTCGATACAAGGAAAGTTTGTACACCACACATTAATTTGATGTAGTGGTTTAATTCCTTTCAGATTTATATTGGTATTAAAAAGTTATTATTTCTTTTAATAGATTAGTGGTGATAAACTGTTTATAGAATTTATTTCGTTTATCTTATTACCGAGAATATTGCTATACAAGAGGAATTGACATTATTATTTATATTAATATACAATTTAAGTTTACTTAAATATGAAACTTACTACTACGTTTATATATCTGTTTTTAATATACAAATTATAGCATTTAGTACATTTATTGTTAATATTAGGTTATAATTTATTCGCTACCTAATCTGTTGAATAACATTTCACAGATAATTTACTTATAATAACAAGAGAATTGAATTAAACATATTTTAGAAATCCACCTAATTACTGCTAGGATATATAACAAAAGTTACTAATCTAAACTGTATCCAAATCCATGCTAATTAACTAAATATGTCTTTTTTAATTTTCGTAACTTAAATTACTAAAAAGAAGTTTATGGAAAAACTGAGTAAGTAGTACACGAATATTTTACAAAACCACCAAAGAAATTCATTTAGATTTTAATTTAGTGCACTATTGTTCTTCTATACAGAAGCTCCTTTTTTAAGAGCGTTTATTGTGTAATAAAATATAGAATTCAATTTATCTGAGTTAGGGTCTTCAAAGGATTAAAAAAAAAGTTATTAATGTTATATTTATTAAGATTACATAACGTATATTTTTACATACGGTGCGAAGAAATCAATAGATATTTATTATAAAAGGGGTAAAGGTAACAGATTTTAGCGCAAGATTTGACATTTGTATCCCGACGTGCAGCGGAGGCTTACAATCACACCGTAAAATAGTTAAAAAATTAAGTTCAATACGAAAGCGACACATTTTTTAAATTAATTATAGAATAGTAGGTTGTTACTTGTTCTAATATTATCGCATTTGTCAACTTGTGTTGGTGACAAAACAATAATTTAGTTTAACATTTGACGTTAATGAATTTTCTATACATAATGGACAGTGATTCTGAGTTTTCTTGTACACCACCAGTGTTATTAGAAGCAGCAAATGAAGCTACATTGAAATTGTTGCCAGCTAAATAAAAAAATCTGTACGGTAAGGTATATTCAAAATTTATGGAATGGCAGACAAAGAAGAAATCTAATACCTACTCAGAGACAGTGCATTTAGCATATTTTTTGGAAATGTCGAAGCAACTGAAACGATCAACCGTGTGAGCACAATATTCTATGCTTAGAAGTACATTACATGCTAGGAACATTTCCAAATATTTGGAATTAATTTAATTTTTTAAGCAAAATTCAAAAGGTTACCGACCTAAGCGATCAAAAATCTTCACAGGAGCACAAATTAATTAATTTCTAAAAGATCCTCCTGATGAATCATATTTATTATCAAAAGTAAGTTTAAATGTTATGAATTTTAATTAAACCCATGCATACTTAAGATACGTATATTGATTCGGGTTATTCTAATATTTGGAATTGCGGGAGCATATCGAGCTCATGAATTAAGCCAAATAACACTAGATGATGTAGAAGATTCAGGAAAAAAATTAATGAAACGAAAAATAACCTACAACGAAGATTCGTTGTCAGTGGAGAATTCTTAAAATTTTACCATAATTATTTAGCTCTTCGTCCTTCAATTGCAAAATATCGCTGCCTTTTTGTTAATCAGGTATTGGGAAGAAACAAAAAATAGCAAGACAAAGCTTGAGAATTTACAACCTATATATATATATATATATATATATATATATATATATATATATATATATATATATATATATATATATATATATGTATACAAACTTAAACGCATACCTAACAGCATAAAAAACTATATAACAAAGAAGTAACCACATGTAAAAAACTCTATTGTCCCAAGTACGCTCTGTTTTAAGTAACATTAAAAATAATGCTCAATTTTGGTCCGTAATACATTCACTGAAACCCACCATTTATAAAACTAATGTAATTAGCTTATCAGAATGCGAAGAATTCTATAATAACAATTATCCCCAACATGAAAGTCCTTTTTCTCCCACCTTCTTTGATTGTCTTCATCCTGTCTTAGACATCTCTATAAACCTACAAGAACTTGACCTAAGTATTTCCAAAAGCAAAAACAATTAAAAAGTGAAATAAAATAGATGAATAGTAACGGGTTTTTATTAATTATTAATGCAATAAGGAATAATGAAGACAGGTATGTACATTACATATTATATATTATGATATATTTTAATCTACTATTGTAGATATAACTTAAATCTAAATAGACGACAGCTAACACTAACTACTACAATTCCCTTTTTTTCTTTCAATGTCACTCCGTTCTTTTTCTCTCTAGCTCTTTTTCGGACCTGGCCTTTCTATTCGGTAAAAACCTTTGAACATATATAGAAATAGCCGTCATCACAACTATTATCAACAGTTTAGGCGAAATAAAATTCATGTATACAGGGTGTTTACGGTCTTTTTATTTTATTTTTAATGGGTGCTACTACAGTTCAAAAGAAGGCAAAAAACATTAAAACACTTTAATAAAATATTTATAATAAAAGAGATATGATTTTTTTTAGTTTTTATAAAGGGGAGGTAAATTAATGTTGAAAAAAGTTGTAGTAACCTATGCAATGACAAATTTCTCTCTTTTGTTTTTTTAATTTGTTTATCTCTCAGTTGCAGTTTATTACAATTTAATTGTGCAACGTCTATTTCTATGTGATTATTGTTATTAATTGTGTAAAAATTGAACAATGTACCATCGGTTTTCTAATACAGAATTAGTTGACATGATGCTTATTTATGGGGAAGTGCATCAAAATTCAACTGCAGCAAGTCGTCTTTACAAAGAGCGATTTCCGAATAGGCAATGTCCTATACCTCAACAGTTCACTAATTTAATAATACATGCTCAAGATAATGATGATCTGCGAAATAATCAAGAGCGTGATGGAGGTCCTGGTCGGTTCCGACGAATTTTAGATGCGGATGTACAAATTTTAAACCTCGTTAACGAAAATCTTTCAACCAGTACACGACATATTGCTCGGCAAATATGTGTCTCAAATCGCATTGTATGGCGAACACTACGCGAGTATCAACTACATCCGTTTCATGTACAGCGAGTACAAGCTTTACAGCCTCAAGATCATCCTCCAGCGCGTACGGTTCTGTAGATGGTTTTTGCGCAAAAATGACGAAGACCCTAATTTTTCATTGAGTGTGTTGGCGACTGACAAAGCTACGTTTACTCGTAATGGCATAAACAATTTCCACAATACGCATATCTGGAGTTTCGAAAATCCGCATGTTGTTCGTCGTGGTCATTTTCAAAACAGATTTTCTGTGAACGTATGGACTGGATGTGAAAACTACCCCACTAAATATGAAAGTGATACGGCTCATAGTAATAGCTATAGGGGTTGATGTATTTAAAACTATCACATTACTTCGAGATTCATCCAAATTTTCCTCAAAATTTGTACTTCATCCCCTGAATATTTAAACAAATTGTATTTGGTATTAACTAATATAGATGTGAGAACTACCCCACTAAATATAAAAGTGATACGGCTTATAATAATGGCTATAGGGGTTGATGTATTTAAAACTATCACATTATTTCGAAATTAATCCAAACTTATCTAAAACTACTCTACATAATGTTTGTACGACAGGTTCCAGTTCACAGCTGATTTTCTGGAATTTAATAATATAATTACAAAAATTAATGTACAAATTTATATCTCATCTTATTAATAATAAGTAATTTGTTTGTTTTATTAACCAAAGTTCTTGTTATTCTTGGTGTTTAAACTACTGTTGTAACGATATTTATGTTATTAACAAACGTACAAGACATATAACACTTTTTTGGTTGCTTTTAATTTTTGTGCAATACTTTTGATATCCGTAGAACATTGAGAGTTAGGGTTGTCCAATGCATTATTAAAATCGAATCGACCGCTGTGAATCCCATTTTTCACGTTAAAAATACTCACGGTATTACAGATGAGTTTGAGTTCACACACCATCATTCAGCTTTTGTAAATATATCATTATAAAAATCATTTTTGATGTTCCTTCATTTATATTAACGAAAATTACATTATATTTAAATAATCATGCAACATATTCGGATCAGATTATATTTAAATTAGATTATATGTAACACATAATATATACAAATAACTACGATTAGATTAGTCTAATTTTAATAACCTCTAACTTGCTAAATACTAACAATATCTACAAATATTTTTAAGGAAAACACTGCTTATACACTCACCTTTACACACTCTAAAACACTTTTCCTAAACGAAAACAAGAAGTGCTGTAAAAAAATACAAAAGTTCACGGGACTATATTTCTACGTATGACTCAATGTTAAAATAAAGCTAGGTTGTCCAGAAACAGCTGTTCAGCCGTCATGTTGAAACATCACGTGCAGGTGCCCTATAGCTACTATAACCCAGTACTGCACAGGGCCACTGGTAGGCCAGGCATGCGTCTACGATGCGTATAGTATGTACTGTGCGGCACATTAAACACCATTAGAAAAATCTATATTTATGTTGCCGTCTCCTTCAACGTGTTTGTTGCATTATATGCGCGAAAATGATTGACAGGTCCATTTCTATTTTGGACGAGCTATACTTACTGGAATGAACATTTGAAGATCAGCTTCATCAGGTACACTTGTATTGCAATTATCTACGCAGAAGCTTTTTTTCAATTTATCTATGACTTCTGTCTGGATAGAACAAGAGGACATTTTTGTTAGATAATGCTGTATAGTTGCTCCGAGGAGAAATGGACTACTACAAATTCCAAAGACAATTTTTCCGTGCCGGTACGTCATTTGAGATCCATCTTCTTTAAACCAGATAAATCGAAGGAAGTCTCTGTCTCTTTATATGATTTCTCAAGCTAAATCCCTATGTTCGGTGTTCACTCATTCATGCGGTATAATACTATTTCCATAGCTTGAGTTTTCAAGTGTTTTGCATCATAATTTGTTAAAAAGCAATCGTTGGAATTAGCCATATAATTCTGACATTCATGTTCATGCTGTAGAGATATATTTTTGTCATGAGCACATGAGTCTCAATTATTATTATAAAAAAATAGTTTTTCTATTGTTTATTATTTATGACATTAAATATTAATAAATATGTGTGTAAATATTTAAACACATAATGCGGAATGTTATATTTAATTTTTTTTGTGATTTATGTATTCGGTCAATAAATAAAATGTGATTATTACTATTTTTATTGTTTTGATGTTAACCTCTTCAGCACAAACCCCAATATTTAAATCTCTGTTCCTGTAACCATAGCAGGTAGTAAATTTAAATTTCAATCCCCTAACTTCCCTAACCCTTCAAACAGTGCTGCCCTCACCGTTCTACCACAATAGCGCCTAGAAATAAAAGCGGACAGAAGCTTTGTGTACTGAAATATATTTTTTTTATTTCCACATACAATCAAAAACTACCCAATATTTTTGAACGAAATTTTGTATACCCAATATATGTAATAATATCTAGTCAAATGACTATTTTTGATGAAATTATTAGTTCAAATACTCATACTTTATAAAAATATTATGGTTAATAATGGTCAATTAATTATGAAAAATAGTCATTTGACTAGATATTGAATTAATAAATACAAATATATCAATAAACCAGTATAAAATTATTTATCCGACACCGTGTAATTATAACGATATAAGTATGCTGTTTTTAGATAAATAAAGTAGGTCATAAGTCACTAGTGAGCTAAATATATTAGCTCACTGTTTTTTGATTCGTATCATAGTAATTACGTTATAAAACCACCTGTACATTTTGTTCTGAAATGTCATTTCGAAATTCCATCTGTCAAAAATCTTATATGTATTTTATATCAATGATTAAAATGTGTATGGCACACGTGTGTTAATTACCTAAGTCACTTGAAAAAATAACACACTCGGCTTGACGGCCTCGTAGGTATACTTTTCCCACGTGACTTATCTGTAATGTAACACACTTGTACCATAAATAACTATTAGTTTTTGAGTGATTGTGGAACAAAATTTCTTATATTTTTATGCAACCCGTCATACATCAAACGCACCCTTAAATGGTATGTAGTTTGAGTATAATAAAGATAAATACTTATTGAACTTTAGAAACATCAAAGATTTATTTTTTACGACGGTATTGACAAAGAAGAACATTAAATAATTGGAACAGATTTAATTAAACGAAGCTCTAGAATGTTTTACTTTAATTTCTGTAGTAAAATAGAGTAAAATATACATTAATAATCATATTTATTGCACAGAAGTGGTAAAAGGAAATACTTTCAGAGTCAGCTGGATTTCAGACAAACTCTAAACATAATATAACAAGTACGTTACAAACAATAACACAATCCCTCACTTTTCGTTTAATTTCATTTGAAATCCACAACTTAATCTGTTGTACATTCAACTGCAGTTGGTAAATGATTCAGGGATAAATGTCTCTTAAAAACGTTCTCATAGCATATTTCTCCAAGGACATCTTTCACCACATATTCGCGAAACCTTTCTTCTTTTCCTGGTGGGGGTCTAGCTTACTTCATTTTCGATATCTGCAAATGAAAATGTTATCTAATTCTTGTATCATACTACGGTGTTATAAAAAAAATATATATTTTATAAATTACAGAAATTCATGTTCTCTATACTACAAAATTAATATTTTCATCACAAGAATGTTTGATTTTATAGATATATTGAGTAAAGTTCAAGCATGCTATAAACAATTATTTAAAAATTACTTCATTTTACAGGAGTAGTACTGGTATTTTGAAATATTTGCCTTTTTGTGTTTGAACAACTGGCTCAGAAACTTCCTCATCAATATCACTATTATCTGTTTTTCTAGTACCTCTAAAAAACAAATATATTATTCAAAACACATCTCCACAGTGCTTTTAAAGCCGATATAGTTCTTTTCTTAAAAAATTGTATTGCGGACAAGACATGCACTTTTGATTTGTAGAGCGATAGTGAACGCCTTGCAACAATTATATTTTGTTCCTTTTTTAACGAATCAGTAATATACATAAATGTTTCCAAACTTCTTTTTTCTTTCATAATGCATTGCCGTTGTGAATCTTCTTGGGGTATTTTCAAAATCTCATTAACTTTTGTTTCATTCTTATGCTTACGCTCTAAATGCCTAGCAAAATATTTAACTTTCGTTTTGCAATGCACAGATTTTTTTTTTGTTTCATGTATAGATTTATGGTTTACTGTATTTTAGTCAATATTTCATTTGATACAATTTCATCTTGTGTTCAATATGACAAATACTTTTTATCGTTGGGGCCACAAAATAGGCTCTATTTTTGACCAGATTTGCATAAACTTTTTTTTTTGTTTTAATAATTTTTATAGGGTGCCAAAGTTAAGGTACTTTTAGATCATAGAAAAAGGAAAAGCATAAGAAGTCCACATTTCTAGCTACAAAGCGGGTAACAAGTTCGACTACAGCGCGCCATTGTTAACTGGGAGAACTATAAGATACATATTTCAAAAAACGGCGGAAAAATGATGCACAATGTAAATGTAATGATAAAAAGTGTAAATCTGCAATATCTAAAATAAATGCTTTAAGGCAATAATTTTTACAAATATTTTATTACAAAGAATGAATTAGGTATAACAAAAGTATATGAAAAATTTACAAAAAATTAAACAAAGATTTGAACACAAAATAGTACATCAAAAATTTACAAAAAATAATATAAATTCTTGAATACAATGAAAAAATTACAAGAAACAAAAAAATTCTTGAACACAAAATAAGAACATATCTTAAATGCAATAGTTAAATCACAAGTTCTTCAATTTTTCGATTTTTTATTTCGGTTTTTGCACCTATTAACATATTGAAAAGTACGGTAAAAGTCGTCTTCTTATAATTAATTGCACACTTGTGTTGAATAAATTGGTTTGTACTGCTTGAAAGTGAAACTCACAAGTAAACCAGGATAAATCAACATGTTTTAAAAGAAGTATCTTTATTGTTTCGAAATATTATAAACATAGCCGTAATTTTTCTATATGAAAATAGTTATATCGTGAATTTTAGCAAGAAAATTAATAGCAATATTGTTTACATATGTCAGCCTTTGCTCATTGTCATACTCTTGAATCAAATTAAAAGTGTGCTGTGGTTCTATGTTATCAGCTAATAAATTTTGTTTACAATTTAAACAGTCCACAAATTACCTATTTTTTCAATTAAATATTCGGCAACATAGGTAATAGCCTGGGTGTCATACTCAGCTTATAAGAATATTGCTCATAATTTCTAGTTTTTTTGAAGTTGTTTCTGCGGAAAATGGATAAGCAGATTTAGTTAATCTTTTTTTTTGTAATTACGTGCTATACACCTATACTTATAAACTTCAAATGAAGACATCTTGATAATACGTTTATCGTAAATAGTATCGCAGTATACTTTTAATTTGTTGCATGACTAGAATATAATTATCAAAACTAATGCATAACCTACATAACTAATCCGTTTCTTTTAGTCGACGTTCCTACTTTATGACGTAAATATATATATTTTGTATTTTTCTATGCCTACCCAGGTACTTTCACTAAAAAAAAATTCAGAAAATAGACTAATACATTGAATAAATTTCGAAATCAAAATTACTATTTATCACATAAACTAATAACTATTTTATTTTTAATGTGTTGTTCTTATTTTTTCATATTTATAAACAATTTCTCTTGTAGATGAACCGTCTGTCATTTTTTTCCTTTTAACTTAACCTTAACATGCTCTTAACCTAACATTCTTTGCAATTGGAACAGCGCTATGCGCAACTGGGTAAACATTGTTCCCTTTTTACCTCCCGCCTATCAATATATAGATAAGGGAGTTATTGTTTTTGGTCAGATTTCTCGAGTATGAGTTTTCAACATATGAGAACGAAGTAGGGTCCCAACAATACGATTTTACTATTTTTAACGTGATGTCTGTATGTCCGCGTGTGTGTCTGTGTGTTCTGTGACGATTTTTCGTCCACGATAACTCCAATACGAGACATGTAAAAAATATAATATTTGGTATTTAAGACTTATATTTAAATATGATGAACTGATTAGATTTTGACTACAATTGGTTAAACGGAAGTAGTACTTTACATGAAGCTTTAAACCATTTTTCCTAAAAAATACCTCTAAAATCATTTTTTCACAAATTACGTTATTATTAAATATAAAGATTTTTTAATTTTCTACTGATCTGCATAATTACGTTTATATATAACTTCTAGCTAGATAGAAAAAAAATATATAAATTATAATAATTTTACATATCGTTTAGGCTGAAGAATTTCGATAAAACAGATGAGTTATTCATATGTTCACAAAATTTGACATATGATGCCAAATTTGATGTAAGTGTAAAAGATAAAATAATTAAATATGAAGTAATTTTATTGTAAAATTAAAAAAATGGAAGAAATATATTAGGAATATATTTGCATGCGTGCATCAAAGTAAGTTCGGTTCAAGTTTTAGTAACGTCAAAAATAGCTGTCATATTGGTCATACAAATTTTATGAAGAAAATTTTAGGCATGAAATGAATTAAAAATATTCTGAACTGCAATAACAATCTAATATTAAAACTACAAATTAAATGTATTGAAAAACTTATGTAGAATATATTACTACAGTGGCGGGAGGTATTGTGTTGGACACATCAGATTTTTTTAAATAAAATTAAATAAAAAAGAAACAGGAACCATATTCAAAAAACTCACACTTGTCGAACCTGACATGGAAATTTATCTACAAGATATAAAAAATTGTTTAAAAAAAATTATGAATAACGTCAATTTCGTGGCCTGTACCAAGAGGCTTTTTTTGAATAAAATTCTGTTAGTAGCTAGCGCCGAAAAGTAGCAAAGAGGATGAAACTCTTTTAGTACATTCCGTGACAATGTAACAGAAAGGGACAAATCCAGCTACTTCAATAAATCCGATCAATCGTTTGCGCCTGTGGACTTTCAAAATCTCGTAAGGAAACATTCTACGTAGGCATACTTATAAAATAAGTAATCAATAAATTATTTTGCAAGTTATGGAAAAGTAACAAATTAGTGTCAATCAATAAAATTAAATTAAAAATAATTAAATAAAAAACAAATTATTTATATCTAACAATTGCACTAGTTAATAAAAACTTTGATAATTTGATAAGAATACCAATGCATTCATGAATAATATTGTGTTCCCTGATATGAAATAATATTCAAAATATAATTTATAAACGGTATTAATTTTATGGTAAGAAAAATGAAATATTTGATTTTGTAACCGTATAAAAGAATAATTAAAATTAAATCAATATCCCCGGTTTAACGAAAACATGTATGTATTGTAAAAAAAATATGAACATAAGATTCAATACATAATTCTTTTAGAAAACTTGTAAAATTTGTACAACACATTTGCAAAATCTAATGGCCGTTCTGTTCTGAAAAACAAAAATTACAACCAGAAACTTCTAGTTCTTCAATGATAGTGGATGAGGAAAATTTTGAGTCCCTTTTGAAACCACATTTCATAAAAAAAAATTAACAAAGAAAAGGATATCCAAGTTACAACCACACCGACAAAAACTGCTGAAAAGCTACAACATAAGCCATGGTCGAAGAGGCGTAGACCTTAACTCGAAGAAAGAAAAGATGAATTAAATAATACGTATATAAAGGCCGGGGAAGCAATATTGAGGTATTACACAAATTTGGTGAAAAATTTACATAATCAAAGAAAAAGAGAAGCGGAGGAATATGAGCAAAAAAAAAAGAATTTTAACTTAGAAAAAAAGCCCTGACACTTGATATAAAAATTAAAGCAGAGCAATTAAAATTACTTGACACAGCTATATAATTTTTTTTTAATGGAAAAGGATGTCAAACATGACACATTTCGAAAGGCCTTTCAATGCTCTTTTCAACAGTTTTTTATTTATTTTTCTAATCCGATCATTAGTTCCAGCGAAATATTATTTAATACAAATTTTATCAGCTGTTTAAAACTGCAATCAAGTAGACTTGATTTTTAATCCTATTATTATTATTTCTATCATTATCTTACTGTTCTTCTTTACAATAACTATGTCGTTGGCATATGCTATTATTTGTCCTCCTCTTGTTCTAAGTGTTCCTTTATTTATTTTCCTAAGTTCAACTAAAGGCCTTATCATACGTATGCACATAACTGCAACTTGTCGCATATAATCTGCATTTCGGGCAACTTTTGACGTGTGGTAGTGCGACTATTTTCATGCAACTAGTTTTACATTTTGTTTGAAAACCAGTTGCAGATACCTACGACTTGCAAAATGCGCATCCGTACTGAAATTGTTTGGGGCAAAATACCCTAGACTGTTTGACATTTGTTTGGAAAACGTGGTTAGCAGTGCAAGTATTAAAATGGTAGTAAAAATGAAAAATTAAGAATTTTATAACGTCATGATTTTAATGAGCAATGAAGAAGTATTATGGCAGCCGAGGAATTCGTACTACAAATTGAAGAAAAAAAATACATCAAGCAAATGACAAATAAAATAATTTAGAATATTATTTCGATAAAATACTAATATAATCCATTTAACAATCTATAATTGCAAAGCAACTAGAACCATTAGTACCAACTTCAAAATTAAAAAATTACTGTATTTCATACAATTTTGCATACGTCTAATATCACAGGTTGCGTGTCGAAGAAACTGCTGTCAAATAAGTTGCAGATATGTGCATACGTCTGATACCCGCTTAACAATGTTGCCGACAGCGCATCTCCTTGTCTGACCCCTTTATTTATCTCGATCTCTTCTTTCCTCTTTTTGTGTTATAATGCTTATTTTATTTTTCCTCATTGTCATCGCTGTTAGTCTTCTTAATTTTGCTGCCATATTTAACTCCTCAAGAGCTGCTATGAGCTTTTTTCATTTAATTGAGTCAAAGGCTTGCTGGAAATCAATAAATAATATTTCTATGTTCATATTGTATTCAACTGTTTTTTCAATTAGTTGCTTGACTGTATTTATGGTGTCCGTTGTCGATCTGTCTTTACTGAATCCACATTGATATTGTCCAATTATGTTATTTTCTACATTCCCTAATATCCTTTGTATTAATGTGGATAGTATTTTTTTCGTATCCATGGTATGTAGTTGGCAAATTGTTTACTTCATTTAAGGTTAACAATAAGTGAAAGCAGGATGATATGAACAGCTGTGGGTTTTAGCGGTGCAAGCATACGACGTGACCTCTACCGATGAAATTTAAAGTAAAAATAATTTGATTTACAACAAAATACTTGTTATGTTAATTCTAAATTATTTTTAAAAATACAAATAGACGAATTTAATTACTTTTATTTACATAAATTTATTACAAAAATAATCATTAATACCAAAATTAGACATTAAATTAAGGTAATATGTCAAAAAGTCTTGAAAAACATATTTTAGGTATTTTGTTATCTGTTGCCATGGTTTCAGTATTGAGTAGGAAAATGACATAGATTTGTGTTTTACATTATAAAATTATTATTTTTTATTTAATACAATCTTCTCAAGGATACGGAAAAATACCTTGTGCCCTACGGGAATCTAACGGCATATTACATCCCTTGGCTTTTGTTGCCCTCGCTCACTACGTTCGCTCGTGCATCAGAAATCTTCGAGATGTAATATGCCCATATCTTCTCTTATGACGCAATATACTATATATATACCGTGTTCAACATAGTAATACCTCTGTAGTTTTTACATACTTGCTGGTCGCCTTTTTTTTATGAATTATCACTATTTTTCCAGATTCTCATTCTTTTAGCATCTTCTTCTATCTCAATATTTTCTGTATGAATTCGTATATTAGTATTTGTAAGACTTCCCCTTCATATTATATTAATTCAATATTTATTCCATCTTTACCTGGTGTTTTTTCATTGTGACATTTTTTTATTATTTCTTGTATTTCTTTTAGCGTTGGCTCTTCTAATATTCTATCTTGTTCATTGTTTTGTGTGCACTTGTTTCTTATTTTTTCATATATTTGTTTGTCTTAATTTTTATTTTGTTTGTAGCCATTTTATTCTCGCATTTTTCTTTTTATCTGCCATTTTCTGATATTCTTCATTATACCAGTATTTTCTTTTATCTTGTCTTTCTTTTTCTAAACATTTTTGAGTTGCCATTCCATTTTGTCTCTATGTCATCTTCATCATTTATTGCTTCGTTTAGATTTTTATCCAGTTCTTCTATATATTTCTCTCTCATCCTTTCATTATTCAGATTTTCTGTATTCCATTTTATTTTTTACTACTATTTTTTGAGGTTCTTTTTACTTTTTGTCTTAGGGTTACTGTCACAATAAAGTGGTCCGAATCTGCGCATGGTCCTCCATAGGTTCTTATATCCGTTACTGATGATTGTTTTCTTCTTGTTATAAGAACATGGTCTATTTGTGTCTGCGTTTGCTGATCTGATGATATCCATGGTATTTTATGTTCTCTTAGGTGTTTAAATTTTGTGTTGCTTATTATCAGTTTTGTTCTTGTTGCTAGACTGCATAGTCTTTGTCCGTTATCATTTGTGTTGTCGTATATTGTGTGTCTTCCTGCTACTTGCTGTATATAGACTTCCTTCCCTATTTGAGCATTAAAGCCTCCTAATACAATTATTGCATCTTCTTCAGGTAGCTTTTCAATTTCTTCTTCTAACATTTCATAGAACATTTCTTTTTCTTCCGATTTCGCATTCTCTATTGGAGTATATGTATTTAAGATTGATATTTTGAAAGGTGTCGTATCTATTCTACAGTAGGCCATTCGTTCGTTTATTAGTTTGAAATTTATTATGTTATTTTTCAATTCATTTAGAATAATAAATGCTTCTCCGTATTACCCTGTTTATTATGCCCTGAATATTTTAGTATATAATTACCTATACGATTTCTCCTGCTCCACTTCATCTAGTTTCTTGTATTGCAGCAATATTTATTTTATACCTTAACATTTCCGCAACTATTTTTTGCGTTTTTCCTGATTGTAGCATAGTTCTGACATTCCAGGTACTAATCTAATATTATTATTATATTTTGTTTTTTTACCTTTTTTTCCATTTCTTCTTTTTCTTTGAATTGTAGTTGCGGGTATTGTTGTTTGTGTCATTTCATTGTACTTATTTTGTAATTCTTTTGTATTAGCCATTTTCGTTACCGTGTTTCCTGTTACTTTATTTTTATTTGGTTTCTATGTTTGTTTTGATGAATAGGTAGAAAGAATAAAAACACTTGTCTCACGATATAAACAATAATCCATTATTGTACAATTTCGGCGTTTATGCCATCATCAGAGGGAATACTACAAATTTGTCCATTTTTCATAAAGAAAAGAAAGGTTTACGGCTTACATTCTTAGAAGCACTCGAAATTAAGAAAGCCCTAAACTTAGGGGTTCAGCTTATGAATAAATACTTGGAAGTCATAAATACCCCATTCATAGATACTTCAATCAATGAAACTCCCAAATTACCAACCCCTCCCTAATTACTTTTTATTTATATATAAGAATATTTCTTTATATATTTGTAGTATTGCTTCTGATGATGGCATAAACGCCGATATTATACAATAAAGAATTATTGTTTATATCGTGAAACAAAAACCGAGTGTGTTTTTATTCTTTCTACCTATTTATTACACTATGTTTCACTTAGTGCCTACAGTCTCATCCATAAATTTTGTTTTGAAGAATCTATCATCGTAGCTATTTGTTCTAGATCTATTTGTAAATTGAAGTCAGATACTGGTATATCTGCATTATTAAGTTGTTGTTTTTGTCTCTTTGCATCTTGTTCGTCTTTGTTTTTTTCGTTGTCTTCATGTTTTTTTGACATTGCTTTTGTTCCTTCTCTTTAGAATGCATTCGTTTTTTGTCGATTTTTTCTTTTATCAATTTTGTCGGTTCATTGTTATCTATTTTTATTCGATCAACAAATAATTATTGTATTTCAAAACAGCATGTTTACCCTCTTTTCTTATGTCTTTCATCAACGGTATCAATACTTTTCTTTCTTCTCCAATGTCTTTTGGATAATCTTCTGATATTATTATTCTCGTTCCCTTTAAAAACTTTCGGTATGTTAAAATTTCAATTAATTTCCTTCTTGTTGCTAATTTTATTACTGCCGGTCTTGTTTTATTTGTTTTTTCTTTTCTAGTCTATATGTATTATCAATATCTCTGTTATTTATATCTATTTCATTGTGTCTTTTATTAGATCTAATCAAGCATTTTCTAGTTGAAATTTATTTCTTTCTTCTTCTATTAGGCCAAAAATTAAAACATTTTTCTATTTCCACTAATTAAGGGTATGTTCTTCTAAATTATTTGCTGTGATATTGAATTTATAATTTATCTCTTTTTTATGTTTGCTAATTCCTTTTTTAAATCGGCTATTGCTTCTAGAATTATTTGGATATCCATTTTGTTGTATGTAGGTATGCAATTCTCTTTACTTGCTGGTTTTGCTTGGTGGTGTTTTATGCGTCGCCAGTTCAGTTTACGTTGTCACCTTACTTAATTCGGGCGGTAACCTGATATCTGCCGTTGGCTCAAAATACTACTTTGCAAGATGCAATTATTGATTATGCTTTGCTGGCAATGTAGCTCTCTTGAAAGAGTATGTGCATAACCTACAAATGGCTAATGAATGTCCCATACAGTTCAAAATAGACACCGGAGCAGAGAACATATCATTCTGAACAAACTACTGCAGGAAATAACAAGGCCAGAAAATAAGAATACAGGTAACCACAGTCTCACTTGAGGCGCGTGGTGGTATAAAAATTAATTCTATAAGGTAAAAGAAAAGTTAAAGAATTACATTTCTTGGTAGTGGATTTGAATGTAAAAACCATTAATAATTAGTTAAAGTTAACGTAAAAAAAATACGATAAAATATGAATAAACTTATAGCTTTTCTTCACACTATTTATTCAGGTACAATATGTATATTTCGACTACACTGTTATATATATATATATATATATATATATATATATATATATATATATATATATATATATATTGTTACATGACAGAGGGCCTTGAAAAAAAAACACACAGAATGGTTTTTGGAATGTAGTGTATTGACAGTGACATTTTGTAATAATATTAATAAAGTATTCTATAATAAACCCTAACATTCGTAACATTGGTGTCAGAAGTCGGATTGTCGTAGTATATTTGCGTATAAAATATTTTCAAATAGTAATTGTAAGTGACAATGTCAAAAAAAAATGCTTTTGAAAGACTTGAAAATAGCCGATTTAAAGAGGGAGTTAGAAGAACGAGAACTCGATACGTCTGGACAGAAAGCTATATTACAAAGTCGTCTTCGGAATGCTATAACTGCAGAAGGATTCGATCCAGAAATATTTGAGTTTGAGAATCCAAGTGATTTTGATTTCTCAGCTATCGCAAAATTATTGGAACAACAGTCAGAAGAATTTAAAGCACAATTAGAAAAACAGTCCTAAAAACTCGAAGAACAATCAAAAAAATTAGAGTTATTAGATGAGTTAAAGAGACAGGCAACAGATTCTAAACTACAAATCGAAGAACTTAAGAAAGAATTATTTAAAAATCAAGAACTGTTGGAAGCAGATTTAAATAAAACAGTAAATGAGTTGAAATCAGAAGTGTCAGTAGCAAATAACGAATTAAGAACAGAAATATCTGAAATTAAAAATGAATTGTTAGAAAAAAATACTAAGATTAGAGCTGAAATTGAAAATATCTAGAGACGAGTTGAAGCTATGTCACCTAATGAAATCGGAGTGGGGCATACATCTGTAAACGTGTTTCAGCTAAAAGTAAAAGCAGGAAAATTCGATGGAAGCACCTCCTGGAAGCTGTATAAAGGACAATTTACGAAAATCGCCCAAATTAATGGATGGAACGACCAGCAAAAAGCCCTGATATTATCTACATCATTGGAAGGAAAAGCGTTGGAAGTACTGCTATCCGTTCCAAGTGATAAACAAGATGATTATCAAACTATTGTGGCTGCGCTAGAACAACAATATAGCGAATAATATTTCAAGCGTGCTTATACAATTCAGCTAAAGTCACGCAGACAAAGATTTAATGAATCGTTACTAGATTTCAGAGCCGACATTGAAAGACTTACATCCTTGGCCTATCCAAGCATTCCTGAAGAAGTAAAGTCGAAGATGGCAACTCACTCATTCATTGACGGAGTACGTGATCTGGACATCAAGATCGCCTTACATGCTAGAGGACCGTCTAACACAGCCGCAGCGTTGCAACTCGCAATGGAAATGGAAGCCGCGAATCCACGTAATACAATGAGAGTGAGACAAATCAATGACCGTGAAAGACCACGACGAGTATGCTGGAACTACGGAAGTTTCGAACATTTACAAAGAGATTGTAAGAAACGCAGGCAGTTGGAAAATAATCCAACTGATGATAAGCTGCAGGGAAACGAGTAAGAGCCGACGTTGCAGGTCACACGTCGGCTACATCCAAATTGACCTACAGGAAAACATACTCGGTGTCAAGAATGAGTAGAAACATTTGCAATTTGGACTTGATAGTATGATTCAGTATAAATTCAATTTAAAAATAGCAGAGAACATCATCCAAATCGGCAACAAGGAAATTATATTAACGAAACCAAGCACCGAGAAAAAATACATCAAGTTACGGCTCACGAAGACAGAGTCCATCTCCGAATTCAGTCAATATGTCATTTTCGCTGAAATGGAAGAAAGTGATCCTGCGGTGCTGTTCGGATTAATTGAACCGGAGATAACAAACATTCCTAATATTGTCGTGGCTCGATCTCTAGTTTCTTATGGTCAGCAAATACCAGTATGCGTTGCTAATACCAGTGGTCAACGCAAATATCTTAAACAAGAAATGAATATTGGGACGTGTGAACCTATAAATTGGATCTCCCACTCAAATGCTGTTGCAGCTGAACCAGACTCTAGACAAGAAGTGTTGCCAAAGGAACTAAAGAAATTATTAGATGATACATCTAATGATCTTAACGAGAAGCAAAAGAGCGAAGTGTTAAGACTCTTAGGTAAATATCGAAATGTATTTGCGTATTGAGCACACAGAACTGGTACAACATAGAATTCAGACAGGTGATGTAGCTCCGATACGTCAACCGTTTAGAAGAATACCGATCGCCAAACGCGACGAAGCCGAGAAAATTATTGAAGAAATGAAGAATAATAACTTCATTGAAGAATCGTCGAGCCCATGGGCATCCCCTGTAGTATTGGTTAAAAAAAAAGGCGGTAGCCTACGTTTCTGTGCACATATTACCGCAATTTTGTCAAGGGCTATTCTGATACTGCGCATCCACTTACGATTCTCACAGAAGAAAGACAACCCTTCATTTGGACCAAGGCACAACAATTGGCGTTCGATAATCTGAAAAATTCTCTGTGTAGTGCACCTATTTTGAGATATCCCATACGAAATTGCAAATTCATTCTCAACACGGATGCGAGTAACATCGGCATTGGAGGTGTGTTATCACAGCTGCAAAATGATCGAAAACATGTGATTGGTTACTTTAGTCGAACGCTATCAAAACCAGAAATAAATTATTGTGAGACACGGCGAGAATTATTAGCTGTACTTGAAACACTTGATCATTTTCATAAATATCTTTATGGCCAAGAGCAATTTCTCGTTAAAACAGATCACGCAGCATTGAAATGGTTAATGAACTTTAAAAACCTCGAAGGACAGTTAGCACGTTGGATGCAGAAACTTCAAACATATAACTTTGAAGTGCAGCACCGCCGTGGGAAAAGTCATGGTAATGCTGATGCGTTGTCTCGTCGACCATGTCACACTGAGTGTAAACATTGTATACGCCAAGAACAAAACGAGCCAGAAATTCAAGCGGTAACTCGAACCAAGGTAGAATATGAAGACGGCGAATGGAGTAATGAACAACTTCGAGAAAATCAACTCTCTGATCCGGAAATAGGGATGATTTTTCGAGAGAAAGAAAACGATTTTCGACCATCATGGCAAGACATCTTCGACAGAAATCCTGTGTACAAGAGCTATTGGGCACAATGGGAATCATTACACATTGTGAACGGTGTTCTAAAGAAAAGATGGAAATCCGAAGACGGTAAATTCTATAAACAGCAGTTAGTGCTGCCGAAGAAAAGAATTCCGATTATTCTACAAGAAATTCATAACGGAACATCGGGCGGTCATTTAGGAATTAATAAAACACTTGCGAAGGTTCGTGACCGATTCTACTGGTTGAAATATCGCATCGATTTGGAAGATTGGTGCCGAAAATGTGACACTTGTAATGCCAGTAGTAGGTCACTAGACAATATAATGTAGGTGCCCCGTTTGAAACGGTGGCTGTAGATATAGCTGGATCATTTCCAATAACGGAGCAAGGGAATAAATACGTGTTAGTTATCATTGACTACTTTACGAAATGTCCGGAAGTTATTGCCATTCCAGATCAAGAAGCAATTACTATAGCAAAAAATCTGATAAATCAAGTATTTTCACGATTCGGCATACGTATGGAATTGCATTCTGATCAAGGCAGAAACTTCGAGTCAAAATTATTTCAAGAGGTCTGCCGTATCTTACAGATAACGAAAACACGAATGACACCGCTGCACCCACAGTCTGATGGTATGGTAGAGCGGTTCCACGGCACATTAGAAGAATATCTTTGGAAAGTAGTTCAACGGGAACAGAAAAACTGGGACAAGACAATACCATTGTTTATGATGGCATATCGTGCAGCTATACATAATACCACTGGTTTTACGCCTGCAAATTTAATGTTCGGCAGGGAAATTCGACTCCCCTGTGACATTATATTCGGAAGGCCCCCTGATCATTCACGATCACCGACTAATTACATTCGATGTTTGCAAGACAAGCTTGAAGAAATTCATAAATTAACGCGGAAGAATATAAACATTGCAAGCGACAGGATGAAAACACGATATGATGGCCGCAGCACTTTCAGTTCATTCAAAGAAGGTCAACAGGTCCTGGCTCTTCAATCCAAAACGACTAAAAGGAAAATCTCCAAACCTGCAGTCGTCTTGGGAAGGTCCATACAGTATAATTACATGGATTAATGATGTTGTTTATAGAATCCAGCGAAACAGAAGAGCTAAGATGAAAGTGGTGCATGTAGATCGGTTGGCACCTTATCGCGGCGAAATTCCAGTTCGGGACGAACAGGATTGAGGAGGGGAAGCATTGTTACATGATAGAGGGCCTTGAAAAAAAACACACAGAATGGTTTTTGGAATGTAGTGTATTGACAGTGACATTTTGTAATAATATTAATAAAGTATTCTATAATAAACCCTAACATTCGTAACAATATATACATATATATATATATATATATATATATATATATATATATATATATATATACCGGGTGTCCCAGCTCGACCGACACATGGGAAATCAGTTAATTGTGAATAGTATCTCCACAGTGCAAGATATTAACTTGAAATTTTGTATACTTATCCGAGAATATTAATTCTATGGACCACACTTATTTGAAATATGCAATTTTGTCTGCAGGGTGAGATTTATTAAATTTAAAATCTAATATTTTCGTTCAAAATCAGACAGCCATGGAAATAAAAGAAAATATTTATCTGACAGTTAAGTGAAGTATCACTGATTTCAATTCTTATTCCCTGTATTTTAATATTATTTAAGTTGAATTTAGTTTCTTTTTGTTAAATAATAAACCAATATTACAAAAATATAAATATATACAATGGCATGTCATTAACTGTCAGAACTGTCACATAGATATTTTCTTTTATTTCCATGACTGACTGATTTTGAACTAAAATGTTAGATTTTATAAATTAATAAATCTAGTCTTGCAGACGTAATATACATATTTCAAATAACTGTAATTCATAGAAATAATATTCCCCAATAAGCATACAAAATGTCAAGTTAATATCTTGCACTGGGGAGATACTATTCATAATTAACTGATTTCCTATGTAAATCTCTCATGTGTCGGTCGAGCTGGGACACCCGGTATATTAAAGATAGAATAAAAAAAAGTTAGTTAAATTAGCAAGTCAAAAGATAATTAGTAAAGTACATACACAATCTGACTGAATAATTACTGTATAATCATTGAGAAAACTGATTGACATTTAAGATTATGAGTTAAAAAAAATATTAAACGAGAATTTTTTTAAATTCGAACTGCTGACTGTTAAACAATTCTTAACAGTTTTAGGTTTTAAAGATGAATTTTACTATATTAAATTAAATTTTTAAAAAAATGATGGTAAAATTTTGCTGATATTCCAAATTCCATAATATACTTCAACGATTTGTTAAAACATGCAAATATTCCCAAGGAGCACGATGAAACTTTGATGGCTGTAGCTCATAGAGGTAGGGACTTAAATTTAAAATTTAATAAAAGTAAAGTACAGTTTTGCTCAAATGAAGTTAAGTACTTAGGCTATTTGTTATTAAAAATGGAAGAAAATTTGATAAAGAAAAAGCTAATATAACACGGGAATTGAAAAAACCAACAAATAAAAAAACTTCAGAGCTCGTAAGGGTTTTTTTTTTATTCTATGAGAGAATTTGTTCTTACTTTAGCTAGAATTACTGTTGTAACACCGCTTTTGAAAGCAGATTGGCGCCATCAAACTGTAGCACGTCTTTTCAACAACTTCCATTACTACCAACTTGTAACACTCTTACAGGACCGCTGCTACCAGGTTGTGACCCTCTCCTTAAAAGGATAGGCATTACAAAATATATATCAATGGGTTCTTTGTCAGACCGGATACAGGGCAAGTATTAGGAGATGGATATTGAAATTAAACAGAATACTCACATTTATATAAAAATATAAATAAATATAATTAATAATGGTTTACATTTGGTTTCATCTCAAATAACACTTTTCTGTCCACCACCGCCGTCTACCCCTAACTATACCACATTACTTCTCTAATTGCTGTTCTCTTTTATCTCCTTTTAACAACCATTACCTTACACTATATATACTATGAACACAAGTACTAAGTCAGCAAATATTAGTTTTACCTTTACACAATACTATTTATGAATTACATCAATTGACTATTAATATACTTTATTGGTGCCACTAGAATGTGCTGACTTAGACTTGTTACACTGTGCCTCTTCGAGAACTTTTAACACTTTGTTAGACGCGCACCTTTAATGAGCCGCAGTTAGTCGCTAGGAGTCTAGTAGACTTTCGACTGATTATTGTATATTATATCGATGTTTATATTGCCATACTTTTTAATACATGCATAGAAATTTTTTACTACTACTACTACTACCCTATTTCGTTAATGTATTGCAAATAATTAAAATAATAATAGTTTTATTAAAAGTACATATGAAAAAACTACAAAACATTTTTACAGTCAATTTTAACAAAATTAATTTATTCTGAATCTGTTTCAGCACCTTTGTCAATAATTTCGAAACAGTTATGTTTTATATATTACAAACAGACTTACCATGTCACAAATTACAATTACTTGCTAAAGGAAAAAACTAACGTATCTAATCTTAATCTCACATGGTACTGTAGGAATCATATTCCTTAACTAACCAATCACATAACTCGGAATTTGAGGAAGTATGATATAAAAACTACTACAATTAACAAATCAAATTGAAGTGAAATTTTACCAAACAATAAACAAAAACCAAAATTACCAGAACTATACGGTGTATACCAAATTAAATACGATGATTGTCATGCTATCTATATTGGAAAGAGCGGTCGAAATTTTAGTATTAGAATGGAAGAACACCGAAAATAGATAAGAAACAATAAACAAACAACGTGATTCTCAACACATTGCATACAAACATAACATAAATTTAGCGGAAATTTGAATACACTTTCTATTGCCGACATTGGATTAAGATTAGTATTATTGGAAAACCTAGAAATAAGAAAGGCAGTCACTTCTCAGAAGTTCATCGTCAACAACTAGATGTTTCTATTTTTTCAAATTATTTTAATATTTAATATTTTTCAATTTTATTCTTTTCAAAAAAAATGTTCCTCCAGCGGAAAACGGACAATTAGTTACTATAGAAATTATCTCTAGCAGTTTACTTAAAATGATATAATCTTTTTTATTTTCAGGAAAATTGTAATAGACTATTTATGGGATACCCCGCTTGAGACAACAACCAATACCAGTATAGAAACAAATAGAGTATTCACTATGACATTAGTGAATGAAAAAACAGGATACAGATTTTTTATTGACCAAAAGGAAATAACTTTCTTCGAGCCTTCTCCACATGTGGATCTATTTTCAAATATAATAAAATTAAGGTTTGACACAATTTACAAAATCATTGTATCAAATATTGTAAAATCATGTGTGGAACTAAAGTTTGCAAAATTACATTTTCAATGTATTAATAATCTTATGATGCAAATATAAGTATTATATATATATATATATATATATATATATATATATATATATATATATATATATATATATATATATATGTTGGACTACAATGTTTCTCATCTATCACATTGATTTATTGTTGTATGTATTGATGTATGTCAGTTGATTGAAATACATATAATAATCTCAGTTGTGTTTTCGTATATTCATTAGGAATACCAACTGGTTATGGGCCCAGACAGCAAGTAAGAAGCGGTGTCTGATTTGTGAAAACAATTGTAAAAAATATTTAAGTTGATTATTCGAAGGTAGGAAGTCACGTGTGTTACAGTGTGTAGAGAGCGATAACACATGAATAATTAAATATAGAAAATATAATTAGTAAAGGATTAGAATATTTTAATATACAATATATAAAACACAATAAACCATATTATACATTTAAACGTAATGTTACTTTTTAATTTTTTACACAATTTTTCCTGCATGCGAATGTTGTCCGAATAAAACATTTAACTTGTCTGGAGAATGCCATGAAGGCTCTTTTAATTAATAAAATCAATCGCTAGCGTTGGCTTTTTGAATAGCAGAAAGAGTTAAGATCTTGTTAGCTGAAGTCGTGTCCGCCATTGTGTTTATTTTGTTTCTGCTTGGAATAAAAATACGGACTGTATTTCGGATTATAAGTGGACATCGACACTGGTAATATATATTCCTCGGGAGTAATCTCGGATCTGTTAGTCAGCAGCAGGCCTTGACCTACTTTATAGAACCGCACTACATCTCAGGTGAGAGCACATGTGCTTATATTTTTGATACCTTGCCGGTTGATTTTTGTACTCTGTATTCCATTTAGTTCTCATTATTTTGTTTATTTAAAACGTACAATGCCTACGCAATGCGTTTATGAGGGTAGTTATTAACAACTATCTTTAAGGTTCTTTAATTTTCTTCGTTATTTCCGGCTAGTATTTAGCTTTATTATACGTATTATTACGCCCATCGTATTACTGATTGGACTGGCACCGCCAATTTGGAGACTACATCTTCCTGGGTTTAGAGGGACAATCTTAAATCAAATCAATCAAAATTGATGCATATTTACATATTCAATAAGTCAAGATGGATCTATAAAAAAACATGTAAAGAATGCGTCTTACACAAACACACACACACACATTCACGGACTACGGACTCAAACACAAGCCCAATCCCTCGATGCGTTAGGGATTCTCGATCATCTAACTTTACCCACCTTGCGCCCAAAAGAACATGGACGCCGAGTACAGGGTAAATACACAATTTGTCCCGATCCCACGTTGGGTTAGGGTACCCCGCATCTAACCTCTTTATAACGGTTTATAATCATACAACACGCATATAAATATATACTAGAATGACTACAAGCAGTAATATTAAGATCCAGACTCACCTGTATGACTTTTCACTTTATGTTGATATGTTTGATGGTTTGATGTATCTATTTATAAATATCAGTACCAACTGTTTATATTGATAATTTAAAATAATAAATTTAGTAGGCGTTGTATCTTAAAGTGTCGCATGTCAAAGTGAAACGGTTGACAATGACAACTTCAATTTGACGTATGACACGTTTGTCTAACGATGGAAAGTAAATATAACATTGCTTGTTTAAATAAATGTAATTACCAAACATGTAAATATGCAGTGGAAATGCTGTTGATTAAATATGATTTATGTAGTTTTGCTTCAGACACGAAGCCGGAAGTATACGACGTCGCACGGAAGAAACGCAATTGGAAAGCGCGTGCATTAATTGTATTACACGTGGAAGATGGCCAATTGGTACACATACGAAAACAAACGACAGCAAAAGGTATGTGGGACTCTTTACAAGCATATCTTGAAAAATCAACATTGCCAAAGAAAATTTCACTGCTAAAAACTTTATGCAACACAAAGTAATCTGGAGACGGTGATATTGAAGTTCATATTAATTATATGCTAAAACTTGTTAAAAGAATTTAGGAGAAACTATTACTGAACCTTACCTGTCACTTTCTTGCTTAGCAGTATTCCAGGCAGTTACAACACACTGACTACGTTTCTTGAAAGCCGAGCAGACGAATACTTGACTATTGAATTAGTAAAAGGGAAACTTATTGATCGAGTTCAATAAGAGAAAAGAAAAACAGGGTGTCGAGTCTGAATCTGGTTTGAAGATAACAATAAAGTCAATAATAATTTTTGCAACAAACTAGGTCACATGAAGCACGATTGTTGGAATTATAAAGCAAAGGCGATTAAGATTCATAAACTAAAGAAGATTGTTGAAGTACAAAGAGAAGATGACAACAAAACTGCAGAGGCAATATGCTTTGGAGTCGGAGCATTTGACAAAAACAGACGGTGTGTAGATTCCGAGGCTTCAAGTTATATGACCAGTAGCGAGGAATTTTTCACTTATTTGAATAAAACCAGGAAGGACACTGTCTATTTAGCGAATAGAGAGAGATAGGTTAACAGTTGAAAGAGTTGGCCACGGGCTATTGAAATGCTACGATGACAACGAACATATAAAACGAATAGAGATAATGGATGTGTTATTCGTACTAAGTTTGAAGGGCAACCTTCTGTCTGTGAAAAAATTCGTAAAATTGAGTTATGAAGTAGATTTCGAAAGAGAAAATTAGCATCGGCCAACGTGAGAGATAACCTGTACCTTAGTGACGAATTCACGATTTTGCCGCCGGTAGGCTGAAATATTAAGCCGCATATTCTCAGGAGCGGATTTAAACGTAAAAATATAAAATATATTTAATACATGCACATAAATAGTTCGAATTAATTGCCTCTTTAGACCAATGTCCGCCACTGCCTAGTGGCAGTATTATTTAGTCCTACGTCTCAAAAAAAGTGAAGCGTACAGGTAAATTATAAGCCTTCGTTTAACAAAATTATCAAGCGCTTCATACTAATAGTGACAAACGCTAAATTTTTTCGGTAGCTTTTCTTTCGTACCAGGAACAATAACGTTTTCAATCTAAATAAAAATTTATAAAAGTTTCAAAGTTAAAATTAGGTATCCGTGGAAAATTTGCCGTCGTAGGCTTCAGCCTACTTAGAGTAATAGAAAATCCGCCATTGCTGTACCTACTACATAAACCTCATCAGGCGTTGTTGGTGAAAGGACGATGTCAAGCAGACTGTATATACACTTGGCACTGACATTTTGGGCACAGAGCACCACAAACAATAAGCAGATGAGTCAGCGAATGGTATAAAAATAACAAATAGTAATGTCCAGGTAACCTGTGAATAGTACATTAAACGTAAAATGGTAAAAACATATTTTCCAAGAGAATAAAGTTCCAAGTCAAAAAATGTGGGGAATCTACTCCACACAGACATCTGCGAACCCATTCAAACGATGACACATTGAGGAAAACGATTTATGCTGACAGTAATTGATGATTATAATACATACACCTCAATGTATCTGCTGGCAAAGAAAAATAAAACAATCTAAAAAAACCAAGACTTCATAGTTGAAATGAAAACACAGTACCATGTGAAGCCAAAACTTATAATCGCAGTCAGAGATGGTAAATATACCAATTAAGACTTTAAGAATTACTTGAAGAAAAATGGTATTAAAGCATGGAAATATCTAGATGCTTGTTATTTGATGCGAAAATGGACGACAAGTACTGGGAAGAAACGGTAAATACTGGGAAGTCGCAACGAATGAAAACATGAAGTCAATGAAGAATAATAACCTATAGGATACCGTTGAATTACCGGAAGGACGTAATGTAATTGGATGTAAGTTGATTTACAAATAAAAGCAAGAACAACTGAGAAATGTGATGAAGTACAAATCAAGACTGGTGGCGCGAGGTTTCACTAAAAAATATGGCGTGGATTATGATGAAGTATTTGCACCAGTCATAAAACTAGTAATAGCAAGTGATAAGAACAAGAGATCTTTTTTAGTTCTGTTAGAAGTTCCATGGAGTGTATTTTACTTGGATGTAGCGTTCTTACTTTGCAAAAAGTGATGGAGGTCTCTATATCTTGCAGAATGTTTGAATGGAATTATACAGGATAATTTGTTGGTCGTAGATGTTTTCTGCATTAAAAATATCTTGGAAATGCATATTGTTTATTATGTCGAAGAGTTGGATAATTTTGTTTCTTCACTACGTTGAATATCAAAATAGTGTTGTTAAGATTTTTCTTAGTATAGTGGTTTACAGAGATTATGCTCATTTTCTTGCATGTGCGCAAACATTTCATTATATTTTCTAACATCTTCGACATCAAGATTTCCATTTAATGATTTATATATAGTTGGAAGGTAGATATTTTATGTGACGTTACCACGGGTAATTTGAATTTTTACGTATTTTCATTTTTTATTGACTTTCGTTATATTGTTACATGTTGTAGTTATTTTTACTTTTCTGTTGTTTTTGTTTATTCTTACACGTACACGTTTTCGGGGATCTTAGGCAATTCCTCTCTAGTTTCATTATATTTGCCAATTCGTTTTTGTTGTTGGATAAACATGTATATATATATATATATATATATATATATATATATATATATATATATATATACATATATATAAATCCAACAAAAAGAGGAATTGCCTAAGATGTTCGAAAAAGTGTACGTCTGTAGTGAATTGAAAATCGGAATGAAAAATTTAGAAACAGAAAATTTTGGAAAAATACAAACAAACAAATAAGTAATGAGAAATCGGGCGAGACGTGATGTGATCGTGTGACGTGGTGTGACGTATCGTGTGGTATGGTAGAGTGAAACAATGGCGACGTACTCCAACGCCCAAAATGTGCGTTCATCCAACCCAACCTCCAAGTTTCTCCAGAATTCGCTCTCACAATAAATTTTACAATGGACAGATAAACATTCCATGATTTCGACAAATAGGAAATAAAAGCCTGAAATGGAATCTCTTACATTGCTGGTTCGTGATTCAAAATTAATGATAGTGTTCACTATACTAAATAAATGAAAATAATCTAATTATTAACAATAAAAGGTAGGAAACTATAAATTTAACTGAACTTCTAGTATAAATAGTTATTTATATACATCTGAGTACGTGAGCAGCTTAATGTATTTTCAAAACCATGTGCATGTTTCTTAATCCGGACAAGTCCGCGGAAATTCTCTTTCCCTTGCTACAGTTTTAGTTTTAAACTCAATAATGGTATGGTAGACTTTATCCCAAATAAGAATATTCACCAAAAATATTGATGAAGCTAACTAAATATCAAACGCAGCTAAACACTGTCAAGAAGAACAATGTCCGATTTATTTTTTCTCAAATCTACGGCTCATCTTCAGGTATTCACTTAAACTCGTAAAGAAATTGTAAATCTATTCACCCGTGACATTCGATGACCAGCAATGCCGTAGAGAACGAACTATTGCTTACGATTGAGGCAAAAAAATTAATAATAGAAAATATTGTTAAATAATTACAAATAAACAATAGCATCGTGACATTGTATACATATATACATATATATATATATATATATATATATATATATATATATATATATAACAAGAAAATGTAATTGGCACATATAATGAAACTAGAGAGGAATTGTCTAAGATTCCCGAAAAAGTGTACGTCGAAAATAAATAAAAACAACAAAAAACTAAAAATAAGTAAAGCATGCAACTATATAACGAAAATCAATAAAAAAATTAAAAGACGTAAAATGCAAATTGCCTATGGTAACGTAACATAACATATCTACCTTCCAACTATATATAAATCATTAAATGGAAATCTCGATGCCGAAGATGTTAGACAATATAATGAAATGTTTGCGCATATGCTAGAAAATGAGCATAATCTGGAAAATCAGCTAAAACTAGCATACTCTGTAAACCACTATATTAAGAAAAAACTTAACAATACTATTTTTGATATTCAACGTAGTGAAGAAACAAAATTATCCAACTTTTCGATATAATAAACAATATGCATTTTCAATCACTTGCTATTACTAGTTTTATGACTGGTGCAAATACTCATCATGATCCACGCCATATTTTTTAGTGATACCTTGCGCCACCAGTGTTGCTTTGCACTTGATCACATTTTTTAGTTCTTCTTGCTTTTATTTGTAAATCAATTTACATCTAATAACATTACGTCCTTCCGGTAATTCAACGGTATCCTATAGGTTATTATTCTTCATTGACTTCATGTTTTCATTCTTTGCGACTTCCCAGTATTTATCGCATCTCCCCAGTACTTGTCCATTTTCGTATCAAATAACAATCATCTAGATATTTCCATGATCAACCGGCTTTTGCGTTCGGCCACCCCGTCTTGTTCTGAAAAATAAAGTGTAGTTATTTGAGCTTTAATGTCATTTTTCTTCAAGTAATTCTAAAAGTCTTAATTGGTATATTTACCATCTCTGTCTGAGAGTATAAGTTTTGGCTTCACATGGTACTGTGTTTCATTTCAACTATGAAGACTTGGATTTTTTAGAATGTTTCATTATTCTTTGCCAGCAGATAAATTGAGGTGTGTGTGCTATAATCATCAATTACTGTCAGTATATATATATTTCCTCCATGTGTGATCGTTTGAATGGGCTCGCAGATGTCTGTGTGAGGTAGATCTCCCACATTTTTTGTCTTGGAACTTTATTCCTTTGGAAAAGATGTTTTCGCCATTTTACGTTTAATGTACTCTTTACAGGTTATCTGGACATTACTATTTGTTATTTTTATATCATTCGCTGATTCATCTGCTTATGGTTTGTGGTACTCTGTGCCCAAAATGTCAGTGCCAAGCGTAAATACAGTCTGCTTGACATCGTCCTTTCACCAACAACGCCTGATGATGTCCATGTAGTAGGTAATGGTACAGGTTATGTATCACGTTGGCCGATGCTAATTTTATCTTTCGAAATCTACTTCATAACTCATTTTTCCGAATTTTTTCACAGACAGAAGGTTGCCCTTCAAACTTAGTACGATTAACACATCCATTATCTCTATTTGTTTTATATGAGGGATGGGATTTTTTCGACTGTGGTGTAGTGTAGATAAAAAACAATTAATCGAAATTTCAGTCATACAGCGTTTATTCCTACAAAACCGACGTTTCGGTATACACTTATACCTTCATCAGGGTAAGTAGAATCTATAGATTATAATCATGTACACAGCATACATTCGTAGATTCATTCAGTATAACATACATCGTACAAATTTCAAAAAAGCACATACGCATCTAAATTGTCTCACGAACGACAACCGATTTTTTTTTATCTATTTGTTTTATATGTTCGTTGTCATCGTAGCATTTCAATAGCCCGTGGCCAACTCTTTCAACTGTTAACCTATCTCTCTCAATTCGCTAAATAGGCAGTGTCCTTCCTAGTTTTATTCAAATAAGTGAAAAATTCATCGCTACTGGTCATATAACTTGCTCCGAATCCAAAGCATATTGCCTCTCCAGTTTTGTTGTCATCTTCTATTTGTACTTCAACAATCTCCTTTAGTTTGTGAATCTTATTCACCTTTGCTTTATAATTCCAACAATGGTGCTTCATGTGACCTAGTTTGTTGCAAAAATTAGTATTGACTAATTTGTTATTTATATTTATATAATATACAGGGTCTTCCATTTAAGTGTGCCACCTTTGCTATCTCGAGAACTATAAGAGCTACGAGGTTGGTTAAATTAGCAAAGAACCACCATTTCACAAGACTAATACAATGAGAAAAAAAATTTTTTTCGACCAGTGGTTCTCAAAGTACGGGACACAACTTTTTTATTTTAAATGGGAACATATATTTATTTTTAGGTTATACGTTACAGTATTCTTTTTGAATACAACGATATAAACATCATATACTAATATAATAAAATAACTGAGATAAATGCATGTTAAATGTATCTACATTTTATTTAATCTGACTGCAACAAGAGTGCTATGGATAGAAAACATAGACATATTGTTCTCTCTAACATTGTTTCATTATTTGTAGTTAAATTTCATGTTCTTAAACTGTCCGTTTTAAGAAGAAAATAATTGTTTTCTATCCAAAGCACTCTTGTTTCAGCCAGATATAAATAAAATACATATAAATCTAACATGAATTTTTCTCAATTACTTTTGTATATTAGTATATGATATGTTTATATCGTTGAATTCAGAAAAAAATAGTCTATCAAATAACCTAAAAAAGACATATGTTCCGATTTAAAATAAGAAAACTGTGTCCTGTATTTTAAGAACCACTGGTCGAAAAATGTTTGCTCATTGTATTAATCATGTAAAATGGTGGTTCTTTGCTAATTTAACTAACCTCGTAGCTCTTATAGTTCTCGAGATAGCAATGGTGGCACTCTTAAATGGAATATTCTGTATTGTAACAGGTACGGTCACCTGTAACGAAATCTAGTACCTGACATACAAGGGTTTTAATTTATGAATTTTACTTGCCTCAAAAGTAATCCACGAATTATATTAATGAACAACTTTTACACAAGACAAGGGTAACGATAGTCGCTGCCACCACTATCACTTTATTTATTTATTTAAAAGTCTGCCGTGATAGAAGCAGACAAGGGAATGTTTAATAATGATAACAGACGCGGTTTATTATAATTATGATCAAATTAGTGCAGGGTAGTAATTTTAGAATGCTAGAGTTTCACTTACACGTTGTGCTACCACGTCACAAAGACAGGGGTTGGATTAGGATGGGCTGAATTAAACACGATATTCCAACAATAACAAAATTATATAAATTTTATTAATCAACCGCGATCAAAAACATTTATATAATTCAAATAAACTACAACGCGTAACTTGATTCTATATAAACTGTAAATTCTTACTTTTCTACTTTACAATTAATTTTGAAAACCTTTATAGAACGATCTACAAATCAATATTAATTCACACAGAATATAATAAAAACTACTTACAAATTTACACCACGATGAGAGAGCCTTTACACACAGAAAAACAACTATAATTGGTTATTTCACTAAGAAATACCAAGGTATGTCTGACGACTCAGTCAAGACATTCACAACAATCGACGATTACAACATGAAAGAGAGATTTCAAACTTCGGAGGGCCATTTAATGGTAAAAATCCAGAGTACGCTCCACGCCGTCCAATTTCACCCCGTCCAATTACTCTCCAGTGCCACGCCGTCCAAAGTTACCCCCACTCCCAGTGCCACGCCGTCCAAACTGGTACAGCTACTAGACCTCAGATGTCACTACTTTCGATCTTTAATGCAATTATTTGCCGCGTTATTTTTTACAGAAAGCGTAATATATGTTGATATATTATATTTAAACCTTGAATCGGATATTTGTATGAAAGTAATATAAATATAACTTTTTTATTTGAAACTATATGTACAGAATGAATAGTAGAAATAGTTGAGATAATCAACGAAAATATGACTAAATTTGTTGTACTCAAAGAAATCATTTGATTACTTTTAGAATTTTTTTCCACAATAATAATAAAATAATAAATTAAATATTACTGATTTTGTAATAATGAACTGCAATTATTTTATTGTTTTATTTTTTTAATTTATTACTAGTGATTTTGACACAAGGTTTGGAATTAACATAAAATGATCCGTTTGTTGTAATCAATATTTTTGAATAAATATTACAAGAGTCTCAATTAATGGAATGTACTCCTAATTTCCATTTTGAATAATAAAATAGGGGAATCAATGCGCCTCGAACTCCGACTACGCAATGAGAAATATTTATACAGCCATTGTCTTATCCACTCGGTTATGAAGCATTTTGTTTGAAAATTTCTAATTACATAAGAACAACAAATGTCAAAATACAATTCATTTTATCAAATATTTTAATTAAGTAAGCTCATACTCCATAATATTTAATATCAGTAGATTAAAAAATAAATAATCTAATCAACCGTGCCACATACACCCCATATATTTAGCTTGACAGATGAAAATAGCAAAAATTCCCTATGTCAAGGTTTCTAGCAGTTTCTAGTATTCACAGTGTACAAAAAATTTCTTTATAAAGGAATTTTAATAATGCAAAAGCTGGAAATATAAACATTTTTACTAATAAAATTTTACAATATAATTTAGAACATTTTATTTTAAATAAAGTTATCGCTAGACAGATATAATTCAATCTTAAGGGGAAATGAAAGGGCTCAGTATTTTGTTTCACGGCCGAGGCGAGCGCTAGTGGGCACTATTTTTAACTCAGACAATAATTGCAAATATCTTTTTGTATTATACCGTAAACTTATTTAAATATATAACACAGTATGTAGGAAGGTGTAAGGTACTATAAGAATATATTTTTTTTAAAACTTATTGTCAAATTCTAGTTTTATTTTTATTGTTCTTAGTAGTTTGAAATTCATTTTTTTTTAATTTTTACGTATTTTGAACATTGTGCTGTCATAAATTTATTCTACAAATTTAGAGAAAATTGTTCGTCTAGTATTGGAGATATATTGAAAATAACATTTAAAAAATTAAATAAGATGTGTAAATGAAGGTTAAATTTATTAAAACTATATTATTTTTACAATAGAATTATGTTTCTTTATTTCAACCTATAATACAAATACGTAAAGTTCTAGTTCTAGTTTTATTTTTATTGTTCTTAGTAGTTTGAAATTCATTTTTTTTTAATTTTTACGTATTTTGAACATTGTGCTGTTATAAATTTATTTTACAAATTTAGAAAAAATTGTTCGTCTAGTATTGGAGATATATTGAAAATAACATTTAAAAGATTAAGTAAGATGTGTAAATGATGGTTAAATTTATTAAAACTATATTATTTTTACAATAGAATTATGTTTCTTTATTTCAACCTATAATACAAATACGTAAAGTTTCATAATTTGTAATAATAATTAAAAAATACTTTATAGTGATTTGAATTTCGCGCGCAAGGGGTTTCATTTCACCTTAAGGCTGCCGTCCAATCGGGCTAGACAAACTATTCCGCTACGCGGCGACACTATCATCATCATGACATCAAAATTATTTCCATGCACTAGACCCCTTCTTTGCCTGAATTATTAAAGATAGGACGCCTGGGGTTCATTACGAAATATTATTTTTATATGTGCCAAGTTTGTGTCTTTAATGCGAGAGAGAGAATGTCACTGAAAAAGTCAATCGAACACACTAAAGACAACATTTTTTTTACCAATAATATATTTATTGAAATAGTACTATGAAAAATTCAATTATTTTTTGGTAACCGGTATCAATACATAAACAACAACTTTTTTGACAGTTATAGAAAATAGAAGTTCATGATACACGTACATTATATAAAAACGTACAAGTGTAAAACAAACACATTGCATATGGCATACGTATCATACAATATTTTTTGTATGATTTATTATGAATTTCTTTATTAAAACTATTTGACAGTAAACGTGATTAGTATTTATCTTAAAAAATCACACTATATTTGTTTTTCTACTCCTGCTTTGAAAATACAATTTTCTGGTTTGTTTTTCATGTTGAAAGTGACTCTTTGCAGCACGCAGTATGTGTTTGTTGCATTGTTGCTGCCGTGGATACGCATCACTTGCGCATCACAAATACAAAATTTGCAATAAATGTCAAATTATGTTTAAAAAATAATTTTTTGCACATCCGGGCGTAAAAGTCGGACAAATAACATTGTTTAAAGGGCGAAATGACACTCTTTTTCGCCCGAGGGCGAAAAAGTAGTCATTTTCGTCCTAGAACTTTTCGTGCCCAGTTTCACCCATTTTTATAATAAATTTTTGACGTGTCACCGCTTTTTTGCTACTTTGTTTACTTACTACTTGCTTGTTTTCATTGTTATCCATGACAACGTACATATGTAAAATAGACTACTATGATCTGAATTTGATTTGAACATCGTTTTACTTTGATCGCGGTGATGAAGTAGTACTACTTCGGATGTGCAAAAAATATTGTATGTATTACGAGCGAAATATATTTTGGCCCTAGGTGCATTGTAACCCTCCGCTGCGCGTCGGGCTTCAATTTTGCACCGCGGGCCAAAATCTATATCATTTCGCCCTTAATACATAAATAGCTATTTTAGGCGGCTGGTACATAAATTGTTGTTTTTCGTATCTGCTGGCAACCTTAAAGTATCAATTTTTATTTGACATCTGTCAAAGTCAAAATTTTTGGCCGCTAGTTTGTTCATTATTGATTTACATAGTTCATATTAATGTGATTAATTATTTTAGAATATAATAACAAATGTTAAGTAAAATTTTAACTATACCTTTACAAATTTTAATGAAAATGTATTGAAAAATAAATGCGGCCGTAAAGTAAATTTTGACAGATGTCAAAAATTGATTTTGAATGAAAATTCACAATTTCTTGTTGTAATCGCCTAAAAAATGTTGTGTGCACCTCGGCTAAAAGTTCTTTTTGGGCCTCATCTGATTTGTAGCCTCGGCTTTGCCTCGGCTGCAAACTTCGGTTTCGGCCCAAAAAGATTACTTTTACAACCTTGATACACAAATAACTATTTTATTTCCTTATTTTTTTATCTTGCAGGAGTAGAAAAAATAGAGTGTATAACACGTGTTGAAAGCAGAGATATAGAGGTACCTCTATTTCTCTGGTTGAAAGTCCTTTGTCGAACACAAACGATTGCAACCTTCGCTTCGCTCAGGCTGCAACTTTCGTTTTGGTTCGACAAAGATAGACTTTCAGCACTTGATATAGAAATAACTATTTCATGACTACAATCACCATTGAACCACAAAACAAAAATAAAATTATCTGTCATTCTGACATGAATGTCAATTCTAAATAAAAATTGTTGTTTTATGGTAAAAATGAGTCCAAATGAGAGTGACGGTGAAATATTACAAGGTAATCGAAGTAAGAAAAAAAGCCATTGATGATACATGCGACAAAAAACAATCATTTGGCGGATTGATAGTGGTCATGTAAATAACAACTTCTCATGACAGTTTTCGAAAAATAGTTATTTGTGTATCAAGGTTCTAAAAGTAATCTTTTTTGGCCGAACCCGAAGTTTGCAGCCGAGGCTACAAATCAGATAAGGCCCAAAAAGAACTTTTAGCCGTGGTGCACACAACATTTTTTAGGCGATTACAACAAGAAATTATAAATTTTTATTCAAAATCAATTTTTGATATTCGTCAAAATTTACTTTACGGCCGCAATTACTTTACGGCCGCTATTTTTACTCGCAAATTCATTACTTTTTTATTAATATTTGTAAATGAATAGTTAAAATTTTAATTACACTTGTTATTATATTCTAAAATAATTTATCACATTAATATTAACTATGTAAATCAATAATGAACAAACAAGCGGCTAAAAATTTGGACTTTGACAGATGTCAAACAAAAATTGTTACTTTAAGATTGCCAACAGATACGAAAAACAAAAATTTATGTACCAGCCGCCTAAAATAGTTATTTGTGTATCAAGGTTGTAAAAGTAATCTTTTTGGGCCGAAACCGAAGTTTGCAGCCGAGGCAAAGCCGAGGCTACAAATCAGATGAGGCCCAAAAAGAACTTTTAGCCGAGGTGCACACAACATTTTTTAGGCGATTACAACAAGAAATTTATGAATTTTCATTCAAAATCAATTTTTGACATCTGTCAAAATTTACTTTACGGCCGCATTTACTTTACGGCCGCATTTACCTTACGGCCGCATTTACTTTACGGCCGCTATTTTTACTCGCAAATTCATTACTTTTTCATTAATATTTGTAAAGGAATAGTTAAAATTTTACTCACATTTGTTATTATATTCTAAAATAATTAATCACATTAATATCAACTATGTAAATCAATAATGAACAAACTAGCGGCCAAAAATTTTGACTTTGACAGATGTCAAATAAAAATTGATACTTTAAGGTTGCCAGCAGATACGAAAAACAACAATTTATGTACTAGCCGCCTAAAAAAGTCTTTTACATCCAGGAATTTTTTTGATGAAATAATGGGTCGCAATTTAATCAAATTTGTCATTTTAGTGTATTTGTTGCTTTCTAACTTCATTTTAATAGCATTAAGCAACGACGTATTGAAATATTTACTTGAAAAATTGATATAATTTAAAACATTTGCTTGATTTCTGCTGTCAACTAACTGTCATCTGTCAAAAAATATTTGATTTGATAAATGTTACAATTTTTTTTTGAATTTTTACTAATTTTGGAACGTAATTTTCGACAAAATGCCTTTTTATACTTGATTTGCGAAATGCTTTTGCATTCTCGTTTTTTTTTTGCTCGCTGTGCCCGCAAAAAGTTTTAATCTCGAATGCAAAGTGACATTTCGCAATCTGGAATCAAAAATAACTATAAAATATTCTTCTTTAATCATATAAAATATACGAGTATAAAAATTATAGTTCGAAGCGCAGCTGAGAGCTTCAATTATATTAGAGCGGCAATACTATTTTGCACTCGTGGTACACACATTATTTTTCCTTCAACAACTTTCAATATAAAAATAAAAATATTTAATGACATAAGTACAATATTCAAACATGCTTTATTTGCTAACAATGATAAGTAATTAAGTGACACATATAATCGTCACATTTTATTTTATAATCAACATTCATTTTCTAATAAATGAAAAACAGTTCATTTTTTCTTCAATAAAATATATTTTTGTTTCAAAAAATCCACTAAGTAATGAAAAAGTGTAATAAAATAAATTTCTCTAAATAAAAATTAATAATAGTTCAAAATTATCAGTATTGAAATATTCTAGAATGCACATAAAAAAAAATCTGGTGTGTCCAACACAATACCTCCCGCCACTGTAGTAATATATTCTATATCAATTTTTCAATACATTTAATTTGTAGTTTCAAAATTAGTTTGTTATTGCAGTTCAGAATATTTTTAATTCATTTCATACCTAAAATTTCCTTCATAAAATTTGTATGACCAATATGACAGCTATATTTGACGTTACTAAAACAGGAGCCGAACTTACTTTGATTAACGTATGCAAATAAATTCCTAATATATTTCTTCCATCTTTATAAATTTTAAAATAAAATTACTTCATTTTTACTTATTTTATCTTTTACATTTACTTACATCAAATTTGACATCACATGTCAAATTTTGTGAACATATGAATAACTCATCTGTTTTATCGAAATTTCTCAGCCTAAACGATATGTAAAATTATTAAAATTTATATATTTTTTTTCTATCTAGCTAGAAGCTATATATAAACATAATTTTGCAGATCAGTAGAAAATTAAAATATCTTTATATTTATAATAACGAAATTTGCGAAAATGTGGTATTTAGAGGTATTTTTAAGAAAAAACGGATTAAAGCTTCAAGTAAAGTATTACTACCGGTTATCCAATTGTAGTCAAAATCTAATCAGTTCATCATATTAGAATATAACTCTTAAATACCAAATATTATATTTTTTACATGTATCGTATTGGAGTTATCGTGGACGAAAAATCGTCACAGACACACAGACACACACGCACACACACACACAGACACACACACAGACATACACACAGACATACAGACATCACGGTAAAAATAGTAAAATCTTATTCTAGGGACCCTAATTCGTGCTCATATGTTGAAAACTCACACTCGAGAAATCTGACCAAAAACAATACCTCCCTTATCTATATATTGATAGGCGGGAGGTAACAAATTAATAATCATCCGACGGACTTCTTATAAAAATATATACATACAACAGTATTGGATCTGACCCCCGTATTGTATTAGAAAAAATCTGGTGTGTCCAACACAATACCTCCCGCCACTGTAGTAATATATTCGATATAAGTTTTTCAATACATTTAATTTGTAGTTTTACAATTAGTTTGTTATTGCAGTTCAGAATATGTTTAATTCATTTCATACCTAAAATATCCTTCATAAATTTTGTATGACCAATATGACAGCTATTTTTGACGTTACTAAAACCGGAACTGAACTTACTTTGATTCACGCATGCAAATACATTCCTAATATTATTTCTTCCATCTTTTTAAATTTTACAAAAAAATTATTTCATTTTTTACTTACTTTATCTTTTACACTTACTTACATCAAATTTGACATCATATGTCAAATTTTGTGAACATATGAATAACTCATCTGTTTTATAGAAATTCCTCAGCCTAAACGATATGTAAAATTATTATAATTTATATATTTTTTTTCTATCTAGCTAGAAGTCATATATAAACGTAATTAAGCAGATCGGTACAAAATTAAAAAATCTTTGAATTTATAATAACGAAATTTGCGAAAATATGGTATTTAGAAGTATTTTTTAGGAAAAACGGTTTAAAGCTTCATATAAAGTACTACTTCTGGTTAACCAATTGTAGTCAAAATCTAATCAGTTCATCATATTAGAATATAACTCTTAAATACCAAATATTATATTTTTTACATGTATCGTATTGGAGTTATCGTGGACGAAAAATCGTCACAGACACACACACAGACACACAAACACACACACACACGGACATACAGACATCACGCTAAAAATAGTAAAATCGTATTCTAGGGACCCTAATTCGTGCTCATATGTTGAAAACCCACACTCGAGAAATCTGACCAAAAACAATACCTCCCTTATCTATATATTGATAGGCGGGAGGTAAAAATAAGGGTGAAGATGAACCCTCCCACTTTCTGCGTTTACTGCAATAAGTGCAAGTAATTGTCCAACTGAATACTGTTTACTTGTAAGCGAAGCTACATGTGCAACACAATTGGCTCACCATATTATAAGGAAAGTAGTTTTTTTTCAGGTAGTACGACCTCTCACGCCAAACCTCTGAACTAAATTAACATTGCGTCTTATGGGAAAATCGTAATTCCACTCCCATTTCCAAATGAGACATTATTATTTAAAAACTTTTATCTTACTGAATTTATTATTTTTTATTCTAGGGGCAGACATATTTCATTTTTTATAAAGTATGCAAATAATAATTTTCATTTCAATTTTCGGACATAACAAATAATAAAAAAAAATATAAAATATGTCTGCCCCTAGATACAGTATCCTAATATTACATATCAAAATTTCAAAACATTTCATCCACTAGTTTTCAAATGCAAGTAGTATTACGAATTGAACACTTCAAACGGCAGCCTTAAAGAAATACATACATTTGAAATTTATAGTGAGAATAAGTTTTATAGAAATCGGAGGACCCATTACCCACACTGTAAAAAATTGATTTAATTTTACAACAATTTTAATTGTAAATAATACTATTAATTTTATGGAAAATTAAATATTTGTGTAAAATTACTGTACTATTAAACTAAATCGTTAATTTTACATATTTTCTTAAACTATTGAGTAAAAGTACAATTTTCTTTGAAAATTATATTATTTCATGTAATTGTCTCATATTTTTAGTGTAATTTCAATGACATTATGAAAAATTACAATTTTTGCATCTCAATTCGTAAAATTACATTACAGTATGTAAGTATAAAAAAGAACAATACAATTTTCATAGTAATATAATACATTACAATTAAAGTTTTTTTTTTAATTTTTAAATCTTCTGCTGAGAAAATATTTCTTATTTAATAATTTTATACAAAATGTTAAATATTTCAATAATTATTATTTTCTTTGTGTTAATAATAATCATTATTAGGTTCTATAAAGACTAATATTCAAATAAAGAAACAACAAGGCACTGTATTTATATACATACATAACTTTAAAATAAAACATAATTTTTATGAAAAATATGTATAATAATTTTTTTATTAGATTATTTCTTCACATTTGATCTTTTCAAATCTAACGAGAACTATGTTCTAATTGATGTGTAATTCCTGTATAACATTTGTGTTATAATTTTTCTATTAAAATGTAAATATTTACTGGTAGCACATGTCTTGTTTTATCTAAAACACTGTTTTAAAAAATGTCAAATTCAAATTTTAATATTTTATTTCTCCTTTATGTTTAAAGAAAGATTTTTAAAAATAATTCGATGCGCCATCTATCGGGAAAATATTAAAACAGCAAGCATACGTGGTTTGTGCACTGCGGAGTTGGAAGTGAGTGCGAGTTGGGACTAGTTCAAGGTAAATATTATTTATGAAAATTATTAACTGTTGAAATTCGGTGAGTATTTGCTTTATTGCATTAATAAATTGTAAATTAAAAGTGTAATTTGTTTTACTATCGTTCTATTTATATACTGCATGTTAGGTTATGTGTAAAGTAAACATATCATGTGAAGTACCTGCTTCTGTGAGGAAAGAAAAATTTATTTAGAAATTAGTTTTATTAGTTTGTATTCGTAACATAAAGGTATTTTTATTAAATTGCCAATGTTTGTTTTCAAAATATGTAGGTAATACATATTTCACAGTAAAATTACATTTTTAAGATATGTGTGTAAATATACATTTGAATTGAAAAATTGACATTACTATTCTGCTTTTATGAAATTCATCAATATTGGAACCGAGTTCAAATTTATATTTAATGTTTCGATGTTTACAGATTCTGCTGATTTGCTTTTTTAGATATTGCCAGAAAGTAAGATGTAATATTTTCGAACTGTCGTTAATATTGATCAAAGCAGAGATCAAAGCAATAAAGGATATGAAACAATTATTTTAAGACAAGTCGATATTGATAGCCAATTACAAAAATTTACATAATAATAATTATTTGAACATTATTGGTAAGTAATAATTTTACATTTGTTTAAAAAAAAATACATAAAAATTAGGTAAAGGAACATATTTTTAAAAAATGAATGTAAATTTACATCATACTTTGTAAGACTAAATTGCACAATATATTAAGATGGTGTTCTTGGTTAAAACTATAATAGTATCGAAATAAAAGTTTTAATAAGAGAATCTTTTAGAAAAGTATGTCAAGATATATAAATTTGTTAAAGCAAAAGGCATTGTTATTGATTGTGACGTAACTGAGCTATCTGCAGACTTAAAATGTATTAATGCCTTAAAATATATTGCACTATACTTCAAAGAAGATATAACATACTTTTTTCAAGAATTTGAGGTAAGTAATACTACTTATATTTATAGGTTCTTTAAACTAACATTTATTTTATTTCAGCTGGGAACACAATTGTCAGATTTGAAGAGTAAATAAATGGCACCTTCAATTTTTGGAGTACAAGGTTACTAATTCCAAATAATTATTTTTTAAATTATTGTACTTAAACGTCATTTAAAAATACGTGTTTATTAACATATTAACATTCAATTTATTACTATTTAGAAAACCGTTAAATTTTAAAAATTAAAAAATGAAGTTTGAAATCAATAATTATAGATTTCGCCAAAATAGGAATCTGTAGAGCAATTATTTAGTATTTTAACAAAACAAATATCTGAAAATTTTTGAAAATTCTGAACTGATTGCAATATAAAACAAATTAGCCATTTTTTTTCTTTTTAGATGATGAAGAATTTATTATGTATCCGTGGAAGACAAAATTATAAATAGTGGAAAATATTGTTTTCAAAACGCCTTAGAAATCGCATTCAGTTTGCATTTTAATTTGAATATGCAGTATAATAAAAATGTTTGCTGCACAATGGAACTACTTCATAGGTAGGTACTTACTAAAAATATCTCCAGAAACTGGATGTCGAAGCAAAAACATTTATGTCAGTGAAATAATTAGTTTCATGAATAAAATAAAAAACATTAACTGACTGATAGATACTGATAGGCTGATTTTCTTTAATGGTTCGTCAAATGCTGTAGAATCTCAATCGCGTGATGTAAAAAAAAAACAATGTATTGTTATTATATTTCACAATGTATAGTACTCGATGATCTTTAAGCAAAATAGTATTAGTTATAGAGATTTTACTACAAATATTTTTCAAGAAGTATGTTTAATTTATATTTTTCGAATATATATGTATATACATATTATGTATTGTATTAGCAGTACTTTGTCTGATCAATGTGATTTTATTTATATTTTCTATAATATAAATCTTTGTACAAATTTTTATTATTATTATTATTATTTTCCTTGTCTAAGATGGAATAAAGTCGTAAGGTGTAAATTAGTACATTAAAAATGTATTTAGTACGTACAGAAACGTATTCATTACATTAGGGAGACATTAAAGAAATGTAATTAATACATTTTAAAATGTATAATTTACACTGCATGAATTTACTTTTACAGTACGGATTACATATATTACATCCCAAAGTGTAAGTATTACATTTCAGAAAAAAAAATTGCATAACATTGTAGTAAATCAAAACATTTTAAAAATGAAATTTACATTTAATTTTAGGTTTTTTTACATTATTTAAATAAATTTTAAATACATACTCTATATGTAAATATTCACATGTGCGAAATGTAAATTTTTGTAGTTTACACCCTATAATATGTAACATTACATTTAAACTGTATATTTCCTTTAGGTTATATACAGACTGTAATAAAACATTTCTATGTAATTTTTACCACAATTATTGTTGGTTACAAAGTGACCAACAATAATTGTAGTAATTTTACATGATCTTTTTTTACAGTGCAGAAGCGCCCAAAGAATTTAAGGTGTTGTTACGGTTTCATTTCACTCATTCTTATAAATCTTTCTTACCAATTCATATGAACCTAAAAATGTCAAGCTCTTTATAATTTTGCTTACATTTAATTTGTTCTGTTGCGTACCTTGAATTTTTTATATATTTGTTAAAATTGTTTTAAAATAAATTATTAAAGACTTATTCAAAATCAAAATATGTTAAATTTAAAATTGCAGAAAGCCATTACATATGCATAGTTACATACACAGTGTTTTCATATTTTAGGGAAAAAAATGAAGTGGTATAGAACAAAAGATTTTTTTAAATATTCGTAAAATTAAGATGGTTTCCTTGAAACCATTGTCACTGAAAACGTATATTTTAATTAAATCACCTTAATTTGACGAATTAAAAAATAATATCTTTGTTTTATGATTATGTTCAGCATATGTTATAAATGTGTATGTATAGTCTTTTTCACGTAAAAGTGACCGTACGTCATACCTATTAATAAAATTGTAGTCAAAACAGCAATGTTATTATTCCTAGTATATACCCAGTAAAATACACGGAACTTAGTGTCTTTTACTAATCATTGGTTGGTAATCCTGTACAACGTTGCCATTCTCGAAATGTCAAAAAATTACCTACATTATTTTTGAAAAATGTCTAAAAATCGAGTTAAAAATTTAGGAAGTTGTGTACAGAATATGGTTAATTCTGTAATAAGGTATTTTGAACAAGAACGTGACAATCAAGGCCCAACCATACCATTAACAACTGTAAAAGAATTAATTAATTAAAATAGTTAGAAATATAAATAAATACTATGCAACCATCAACACTTGTATGTATCCTACAAATACTTGGCAACGTTGCATCAGGGAACATTATGACGTACGATCACTTTTAAGTGAAAAAGACTATAGTATCTACAATTTACAAATTTCAATCAGTGTTTCACAAAAGTGGAACCCAATTTTTAAATTTTAATTGGCAACAAATGTTTTCTTCATATACCTTAGAGTGTCTTTTTTTAATAATAATATTTTTTTTTATTATTAAATACATATATAAGTGGGCATCACTGATCTCTATAAAACACTGGATTGGGCATCAGTTACACGGGTGCGTTCCCAATTGAACGCCGCCATATTGGCGAAAATTCTTTCAGTTTTTTTGCAAAAAAATCTCGGGGCTTATTTTCAAGTTCTTTATGCTTCGTTTGCAAATGCCTTTTTAATTTATTTGGCTAAAATATTTAAGCATATTACACACTTTGGTCGTTTTTCATCTTTAATAAAAACACTTGTAAAACCGAAGTTTAAATATTCATCACTATATTTTCTATTCTTTGGTTTAGAAATGTTGGTATCTTCTTTATCTGTAGATGATGAAGTACTTAGAACGTAGAAAATTTGTAGTCTGAAAGGGGAGCGCGAGAATAAAAAGTTTGGGAAACGCTGGTGTACAGTATAATAAATTAATATATAAAAATTTTGGACTCGTTGACATAATCAAATTATATTTATCGTGTTTATTATCATAGCACCGCTGATAACTAACACATTGTTTTTCATTACATTTTCCTGTTAGTTAAGGAAATTGTATTATACTGCTTAATTTGCCTGACCTGTTTTTACTTGTTTTTGTGAGATTTTAATTTGTTACAATGATTAATATCTGCTGCTTTACTTCAGTGTTTTTATTTTTATGTTTTCTTCAGGGTAAGTTTTTTTATAAAGGTAATTCATAATTATATAATATTGTGTTACTCGTTGTTATAGGTACATGCGATTTAATACGTTGTTCCACGTAAGTGTCTATATCAGTTTAATATTACGAGAAGTAGTTTTACAGTTTCTACAATTTAAAATAAGAAAAAATAAGTTACTCTGAGTTACAAATTTAATGGTATAGAAAATTAAACAATTAAACAGGAAATACATGAGTTATACGTTATAATTAAAAAAATCAATGTTTTGAGTAAAACTCATTAAAAATCATTTTCTTAGAAATTTACATTGAGAAAAAATAATCTTTCAGTTTTTATTAAAAAACTTAAACTTACTCGTTACTTGTTGTTAATAAATTCTAGTATTTGTACTACAGTAAAATTAGGAAACCATTTCTTTTCATTTTATTGGAATATGCCTGATGTACTCTCCGTTTAGGCGAATTTTTTTTCAAAATAATAATAAATAATGAAAAACTGACTTACGATCGGTTTAAAAATTAACTTCTGCATAAAAATAATGTAAAAAACTTTTTACTAGAAGTCAAATTTTAATAATTTTAATATTATACAGAATTTTTGAATGTCTAGTAAAAATTGGTTTACAGCAAAATTATATTTAGATATGTAATTAACGCAGCTGTAGTCGCCTCGTTGTATTAATGCTTCTACGTCATTGATTTTTGAAATGATAACCAACAACTATAATATCTGCTGTCGATGTCTTACACTCGTGTGTTATTTGTTATTATTTCAGAAAACAATGACGCAATAACATTGATACAATAAGGCGACTATAATTTGGTAGTAAGCAGGTCGTGACAACTACACTTAACATAGGTGTAAAAATCAGGGTCGGACTGGCAACTAGTTGGCATACCGGGTGTTACAAATATGTTAAATATAAACTCAAATGTAGTAAATACTATGGCTGGCAATGGATTATATACTAAAATTGGACATATGCAATGGGGTATATATTTGGGAAATAACTAATTGACTTTCCCCTATTAGTTTTCTTTTTACCCGAAATATATGAGCCACATAGTGAGCAAACATTCATATCGTGAAAATATGTTGGCCATATAGCAAAGAAAATTTACATTGGTTTCTATTATATTATTCCAATTATCCATTTCATAACAGTGTCTTAAAGGACCTGACAAAAATATGATAGAAAAATGTATTCTGTATTTTAAAATAAAAATATTTAATTTTTCCATATTTTTACTTCAAATTGATTTACTTCAAATTTGATAGCTACATAAATAATATACCAAATTTTATACAAATATGAACAACCTTTATTAAAATTACACAGCCTGGACGAAGGTTTAAATTAATATAATTCATAAATTTGTATCTGTTAAACTTGAAGCTAAAGGCAAAAAGTAATAATAGTTCATAAACTAATTAAAGACCTTTATATTCTATAATAATGTAGACTGTAAAAAATGTATTTTTCCAGGAAATAATTTATGCTTTAAAAAAACCAATTATAGTCAAGAAAAGTAAACTGTTCCTAGTACGACAAAACATCTCAATTCAAGTATTTATAAATTTCTGCTTGACAGTAATTGAATAATCGTATACAGACTGATGTAACAGCAAAATAGATCACCGCCTGTATTTTTGTTATTATTATAGTTACAAAAAATACTATAGGCCAAAGTTTTAGGATACTAAGTAGGTAATTTTTATTTAACTAATGGTTTTGAAGTTAGATGGCAAAGTTATATTTTCTCAAATGGGATTATATATATTTTTATGCTAATTCGGCACCATTTTTTAGTTTTATATCTCCACATATTAAAATAATAAAAATACAAAGAAATACGATTAAAATTTAAAAATTAATATGATGATGTGAAGAATAAGGTTCTTAATTGTTTTTATTTTTATTATTAATAAAGTGCGAATTATTGAAAGTGTTAAAATATGCATGCAATATGCTTATAAAAATTATAAAAATGTACATGATATATGCAAAAAACTGTAATATGCATTTTAAAATAAGAATAAGCAAAAAAAATAATGTCAGGTGCTTTTTAATAAAATCATTTTCTTAATTCCATTTTTATATGCAGTACGTTTACATACGTTTAGAACGGTTAAAAAAAGGGAAAATGTAATATTTTAGATAATATTAATATTATAAAATATTATCATCATTTAAAAAAATACTGTTTCTAAATAATACTATTTTCAAGAAAGATAAAAAAAACGTACCGTTTGAAAAAGAAACTTAAATTAAACATTCTCTGTTTACGTTAAGATAAGAGTAGATGTTGCGTCGGTCGAAAACAGTTTGCACACACACGAAATTTAGATTGCCACGCAATTAAATGATTGAGGAGTTACCGTTTGTAATAAGGTTTTCCTCGTGTATTTTTATGAAAATTCTCACTATGGTATATACAGAATGTTCCATTTAAGTGTGCCACCATTGCTATCTCGAGAACTATAAGAGCAACGAGGTTGGTTAAATTTAGCAAAGAACCACCATTTTACAAGACTAATACAATGAGCAAAAAAATTTTTTTTCGACCTGTGGTTCTCGAAGTACGGGACACAACTTTCTTATTTTAAATAGGAATATATGTTTATTTTTAGGTTATTAGATAGAGTATGTTTTTCTGAATTACAGAACACTTGGCTGTGTTTGATATCAAAAGAAAGAAGACCATAAGGGGCGGTTTTGAAATGACAAAAAAGATGTGTCATGTCAATCTGCATTTGTTTTTCGAAACAAGTTGTTAGCAGTAGGTAGGCCTTGAGTTTTAAGGAAACGACACAATGTGGACGGGTGTGCACGAATGACAAAAATGTTCTACGTAAATTAGAATTTGTTTTTCGCAAAATGTCAGAAAATTGTCGTGTTTGGAAAAGGTTGTGAGAAGTATGTGGTGTTTAGTATCAAATGAAAGGGCTCGATCAGAGCTGGCGTGTAGAATTAACAAAAATGATCAATGTTGATCGGTTTTTGTTTTTTGCAAAACTTTCTCAAAGGTACGTCGAGTTTGGTCTCAAATGAAAAGTCTTGTTGAGGGCTAGCAAGCAGAATTGACAAAAATGTTCCTTTCCGATCGGCTTTTGTTTTATGCAAAAAGTTCTCAAAGGCATGGCGAGTTTGGTCTCAAATGAAACGTCTCGTTGAGGGCTAGCGTGCAGAATTGACAAAAATTTGCTATGTCTATCGGTTTTTGTTTTTTTTTGGAAAAAGTTGTCAAAATTGTGTGTTTAGTATCAAATAAAAGGTTTCGAAAAGGGCTGGTGTGCAGAATTAACAAAAATGGTTAATGTTAATCGGCTTCTGTTTTTTGCAAAAAGTTTTTAGAAGTATGTCGAAATTGGTCTCAAATGAAAGGTCTCGTTGAGGGCTAGCGTGCAGAATTGACAAAAATGTTCCATTCCGAACGGCTTCTGTTTTCTGCAAAAAGTTCTCAAAAGTATGTCGAGTTTGGTCTCAAACAAAATGTCTGGTTGAGGGTTAGCATGCAGAGTTGACAAAAATGAGCAATGTCAATCGGCTTTTGTTTTTTGCAAAAAGTTGTCAGAAGTGTGTGGTGTTTGGTCTCAAATAAAAGGTTTCGTTGAAGACTAGAGTGCAGAATTGACAAAAATGTTCCATGCCGATCGATTTTTGTTTTTCGCAAATAGTTGTCAGAAGTATGTGGTGTTTGGTATCAAAATAAAGGTCTCGATGAGGGTTTTGCGTGAAAATTTAACAAAATTGCTCAATGTTGATCGGCTTTTGTTTTTTGCGAAAAGTTCTCAGAAATATGTCGAGTTTGGTCTCAAATGAAAGGTCTCGTTGAGGGCTAACATGCAGAATTGACAAATATGATCCATGTCGATCTGCTTTTCTTTTTGCAAAAAGTTGTCAGAAGTTTATAGTGTTTGGTATCAAATGAAAGTTCTCGGTGTGGGCTAGCCTGTGGAACTTGCAAAAATATTGCATGTCGATTGAATTTGTTTTATGCAAAAAAAAAATGTCAGAAGTATGTTGTGTTTGGTATCAAATGAAAGATCTCGGTGCGTGTGTGTGTGCGTGTGTGTCTGTGTGTCTGTGACGATTTTTCGTCCACGATAACTCCAATACGAGACATGTAAAAAATATGATATTTGGTATTTAAAGCTTATATTCAATTATGATGAACTGATTAGATTTTGACTACAATTGGTTAAACGGAAGTAGTACTTTACTTGAAGCTTTGAACCGTTTTTCCTAAAAAATACCTTTAAAACTATTTTTTCACAAATTACGTTATTATTATATATAAAGATTTTTTCATTTTCTACCGATCTGCATAATTACGTTTATATATAACTTCTAGCTAGATAGAAAAAAAAATATATAAATTATAATAATTTTACATATCGGTTAGCATGAGGAATTTCGATAAAACAGATGAGTTATTCATATGTTCACAAAATTTGACATGTGATGTCAAATTTGATGTAAGTAAGTGTAAAATATAAAATAAGTAAAAATGAAGTAATTTTATTGTAAAATTTAATAAGATGGAAGAAATGTATTAGGAATGTATTTGCATGCGTGAATCAAAGTAAGTTCGGTTCCGGTTTTAGTAATGTAAAAAATAGCTGTCATATTTGTCATACAAATTTTATGAAGGAAATTTTAGGTATGAAATGAATTAAAAATATTCTTAACTGCAATAAGACACTAATTTTAAAACTAGAAATTAAATGTATTGAAAAACTTATATAGAATATATTACTACAGTAGCGGGAGGTATTGTGTTGGACACATCAGCTTTTTTTTTAATACAAACAGTGTTCCTAAATTATGAAGTAACTAAATAAAAATCAAATGTTCCTAATTAAATTGAACACTTTGCTGTGTTTGATATCAAAAGAAAGGAAACTATAAGGTCCGGTTTTGAAATGACAAAAAAAATGTGTCATGTCAATCTGCATTTGTTTTTCGGAATAAGTTGTTAGAAGTAGGTCGTGTTTGGTATCTAATGAAAGGTCTCGTTGAGGGCTGAAATGCATAATTGACAAAAATGTTCCATGTCTACCGGCTTTTGTTTTTTGCAAAAAGTTGTCGTGTTTGGTATCGAATGAAAGGTCTCGGCAAGGGCTCGCGTAGGGAATTGACAAAAATGATCTATGTCGATCGGCTTTTGTTTTATGCATAAAGTTGTCAGAAATATGTCGTGTTTGGTATCGAATGAAAGGTCTCGGCGAGGGCTCGCGTAGAGAATTGACAATAAGGTTTCATGTCGATCGGCTTTTGTTTTTTGCAAAAAATTGACAGAAGTATATCGTGTTTGGTGTCAAATAAAAGGTTTTGTATAATAAGTTTATTGAAAATGACAAAAAAATGTCGATCTGCTGTTGTTTTTCGTAAAACGTTGTTAGAAGTAGATCGTCCTTAGGTTTTAAGGAAACGACACAATGTGGACTGGTGTGCACGAATGACAAAAATATTCCATTCCAAGTAGATTAAAATTTGTTTTTTGCAAAATGTTGTCAGAAAAATGTCGAGTTAGGGTATTTTTGAATTACATAAGGCAATGTTGCCAAATGTGTAATAAAGAAACTAAACAAAGAACAAATATTCCCAAAGTAACTTTACTGAAGACAGTGGATGTTATATTAGGCTAGGTCTCGATGAGGGCTAGCGTGCAGAATGAACAAAATGTTCCATATCGAACGGCTTTTGTCTTTTGGAAAAAGTAGTGAGAAGTATGTGGTGTTTGGTATCAAATGAAAGGGCTCGATAAGGGCTGGCGTGTATAATTAACAAAAATGGTCAATGTTAATGGGCTTTTGTTTTTTGCAACAATATCTCAAAAGTATGTCGAGTTTGGTCTTAAATGAAAGGTCTCGTTGAGGGCTAGCGTGCAGAATTGACAAAAATGTTCCATTCCGATCTGCTTATGTTTTCTGCAAAAAGTTCTCAAAGACATGTCGAATTTGATCTCAAATGAAACGTCTTGCTTAGGGCTAGCGTACAGAATTGACAAAAATGTACTATGTCGATCGGTTTTTGTTTTTTGCAAAAAGTTGTCAGAAGTGTGTGGTGTTTGGTATCAAATGAAAAGTTTCAATGAGGGCTGGTGTGCAGAATTAACGAAAATGGTCTATGTTGATCAGCTTTTGTTTTTTGCAAAATGTTGTCGCAAGTATACAGGGTGTTACATTTAAGTGTGCCACCATTGCTATCTCGAGAACTATAAGAGCTACGAGGTTGGTTAAATTAGCAAAGAACCACCATTTTACAAGACTAATGCAGTGGTTCTCAAAATACTGGACACAACTTTCTTATTTTAAATGGGAACATATTTTTATTTTTAGATTATTGGATAGAGTATTTTTATCTGAATTCAACGATATAAACATATATACTAATATAACAAAATAACTGAGAAAAATGCATGTTAGATTTATATGTATTTTATTTATATCTGGCTGAAAGAAGAGTGCTTTGGATAGAAATACTGATAAACCTGCACTCTGGATTATATTAAACTGTAAGTAACTGCATTTTATACATTCTTTATGAATTTCATCAAATTTCAGATGAAAACAGTTGATTAAAACTACGATTAGATATTTAAAAATTCTATTGTATTTTGTTATGGAATGAGATGATTTTATAGATAAAAACGAAGTATCTATCCAAATATTAATCGAGATATGCGTATGATGACATATGCTCTTAGTCGAATGTGACTGTGAATGGATTGCATGAAAATTTATATTTTTACTACGAAATAATGCAAAAGAATGTTTGAAAATTATTGGATATTAGTTTAAGGTATGATATAAATATTTTTAAGTACATTTTTAATTTTTATCACTCACAGATGACATGTTAGGTTACTGGCTCAGACTGTAATCAAATGAAATATAATGAAGCTAGTTTTATCGTAAATAATGTTATAAATATATATTATTTATGCAAAAATTTGTGATGATGAAAGTTGCGAGCAGGGTTTGCAAGTTCTCACAGTTAGTTTTAGTTATTATTCTGTAGTTATAAACATATGTCATTTTAAAATATAATATTATACTTTTATATTCATTGGATAGTGAATAAATATTACTTTATGAACATTATTATTTCATATATTTTACTTGTTTTATTCAATTCAAATTTGTCAATTTGACATCTAAAATTCATTTTCTTAAACGAAGTGTACCTATTAAAATGATAAGATATAATTTAAAATGATTTATATAGAAACCAAAAATATTTAACATTTAACAATGAGCATTTACATTTCCTAAAATTTAAAAGAATACGGCCGGCTTTGATTGTTAGCTGCTCTTTTTATAAATTTTTGAGACCCTAAAGGCCCATTGTTAATTGTTAAGTTATATTTATAATATTTTTATTAAAAAATATTGTGTTCTAATTAAATGTATTAACAAGTGTCTTTGAATTTTAAAATTTACACTTAATGGTCACATTCAGTAAGCCGACTGTATAACACATGTTTGAACGCATCCAAAATAAAGGTTGTCAAATTATCTTGTCATTTTGACATTGCAGAAAATATAAGTATTATACTTTATTATGCATTTAAATTCAATAAGACTAGATATTCATTATGCTGTATTATCAAAGAGACTTCATTTAATTAAGAAATGTAGAGAAGTTAGCAATTTATTGTGTATCACAACTTGTACAAATGAAACTACTGCAAGAAACAAAGTATTTGTTTACATTATTTGTTATTTCTATAATTTTACCTTCAATTATATCTGTGTAGTGAAGTCACATTTAAATAAGAATTCTAAAATACAGTCCAAAACTGATCAGTCTATCATTTGGAACAAGCCTTTACAAGCGCAGGTTGAAAAATATTACAAAGTTTCAATGAGACCATTCTACATAAACACGTCTGGAAATTTTCTTGATATTCTTTTTACATTTTCAGAACATAAGCAAAGAACTTTTGTCAGAAACGAGTGCATAAAGTATTATACTTATAGCGAGATTGAAAGCACAAAAAGGGCTGGAAGTGCAAAGAAAAGATAAGTAGAAAGTAAAAGTAAAAAAAAAACGTAATAAAAATTTCATATGATAGACAAATTCGCAATAATACTACATATTCTGCAATGATCTCTTTCATTGTAGATATGCATATGTACCAATAGAAATAGATTGGTACAGAGAAAATATGACGATTATTATAATGAAAATGTTGTTGATAAGAATCAATGGCTACAATTTTTATTGTAATCAAGCTATGGGTTATGGCTTGGAAACCGAAAGTAAAGCGAGATCAGTATTTCAAGCTTCAACTAATATATTATACATGAAATTGGACTTGTAATTTTGTAATATTATCTAATCAACCATACTTAGCATGTAGTGCTGATTGTTTTATCAAAACAGAAAACGGATTTGAACTTCTGGAAATAAAATGTTCTTATTCCTGTCAAAACAAATTCATTGTAGATTTACAAAATAAGAAATCAGCTGTAAATGAATTAGAATTCCATTAAAATAGTAACGTTAAACTCAAGAAGTCCGACAAATATTACACACAAGTCCACTTTATAAAGCACATACTTTATATTACCGTTTGCCATTTCATTATTCGTAGAAAGAGATGAGAAGTATCTATCTACATTAAATCCAAGGATTCGCGACTTTTTTTTAAGTATATCATACAGGTTGTTCTAAATAAGTTTTAATTATATATTGTAATATATTTTTTTATGCATTTTGATTAAATATTTCATAACATTATTTTCAATATTATATATTATAAAAGCCCTTTAGATTTACTCTAGAGATTCAAGTTTTTTTCTTTTCACATCATACTGGTGATTTGGAAATAAATAAAACAACACTGGCACCACCAGTTAGTTTGTTATATCACAATGTATTCAAAATATTATTATGTTCTATTTTGCTTAGAATAATAAATTTCATTTATGCCTAAAAATATTATTTTAATTCATATACATAATTAAATATAAAAATATTTAATTTTTAAGTAATTATATCGATTACTTTCTTAGCAGATGCAATAAAATTCATAATTAGTTTCATCTATGTGATTTTTTCAAACTATTAAAAATATTGATTTTTATTCTGATATAAACACAAACAAATTTTACAAAGACTGGTTTAAACGGTATTATTAAACCTTTAAAAATTATGTGTATATATTATTTAAAAATATAGATTTATTAATTAAAAAATATTATTCTATAGTAATTAAATTTATAAACAAAATTATAGTTATTTTTAATACAATAATTTTAAATAAGACCGGAAAGTGTTAATAGAAAATTTATTCAAAAATTTGATTCATTTATCAACGCAATCTTAATTTATTTTCTAAAAACCTTAAATTTTATTTAATTAATATATCGTTAAATATGAATAATAATGAAAGTAAGTTGACTTTATAAGATGCCTTTTTAATTAATTAACAACTTATATTCCTACGCTTTTAGCGCTAAAATGAATAGGTAAAGAGATACAGAAGTATGAAACAAATAACATTGAAATCTATACGCGGTATACAGATGGGCAATAAAACAAGGAACACAAGATTTCAAAAAATTGCCTATATTCTCTCTCCTGATATATTTGGAGCTAAGCTACAAAAGTACAAAGTTGTTCAAATTTCAATTCTACATCAGATAAAATCGTAACCGATGGAGCCGCAAGTTTGTTGTATTAGATATATTAAATATAAAATGTAACTTTTTTGCTAAAAATCAGACAGTTACGAAAATAAAAAAAATATCTATCTCAGAGTTTATTATTGTTATTATGTCATTCTAGTTAATGTCATATTTGATATTAATTATTAATTTTTGTTAAAGTCTAAAATTATTTTAAAAATGGATGTTTTCTATGTAAATGTTTTCTGGCTTGCATAAGAGCCTTTTCACACACGCCGGATCCGGCAGACGGTAGTGAAGTATATGAAATAGCATGGGAGCTTTCAAACGTGCCGGACCCGGTTTTACTACACCCGGCTGCCGGCTCATCGCAGGACGCCACTACTACACCGGGCCGGCAGAGGATGTGCAGTGGTTACTTGAATGCTATTGTAGCTTTCGCACGAGCCGGTCGCAGTCGTCCGGTTACTTCTAGCAAGGAACGACAAATAAAATTTTTGCGGGAAGACGGCGAATTTCGAAGTAGATATTAAAATTTTAATATCTTTGGTAGAGGCTAGACCAGTACTATGGGATAAGACAGAAGGAATATACAGAAACAAAATTGAAAAAACAAAAGCGTGAGCAGAAATATGCACTCATTTGAGGCAAGATTTCAATGAATTGGAGGACAATTATTTTTCGACGGAAAAGTCGTCTGTATAAAACCTATAATGCAATAATGCGTTCACGCGCCATTGTCGTAAGACAAAATGTAAATTAATTTTCTTGACCGGGGTAAATAATCAATCGCAGCCCGGCTGCCGGCTGTCGGATCCGGCGTATGTGAAAGCTCAATGCCGAACCGACCAGCCGGTTATCGGCTGCCGGATCCGATGTGTGTTTTAGGTCGACCGGCGTTTTTTTTTTTAATTGTTAGAAATATGTCATGTTTGGTATCAAATGAAAGGTCTCGTTGTAGGGTAGCGTGCAGAAATGACAAAAATGTTCCATGTTGATCGACTTTTGTTTTATGCAAAAAGTTGTCAGAAGTATGTCGTGTTTGGTATCAAATGAAAGGTCTCAGAGAGAGCTGGTGTGCATAAATAACAAAAATGTTTCATGTCGACCGGCTTTTGTTTTTTTCAAAAAGTTATAAGAAGTATATCGTGTTTGGAATCTAATAAAAGATTTCAGTGAGTTCTGACAAGCAGATATGTATTTTTTTTTGAATGTCGATCGGCATTTTTTTTTACTCTGACAACGGAGCTTTAAGGAATTCTAGGCGTAGCCAAAAATTCGCTAGTAATATACTATTTTTCAAACTTTGCATCACTTTATATTAAATTATTATATATTATATTATAAAATCCTCAAAAAAAGTTGGACATTTATAATTGTGATAATTCGTAGGTAGGTATATAATATTGTGAAAAAAATCAAAGCTATGTACGTTAAAAGTTACGTAATTATAACATTCATTTAAATAAAAAAAAAAAACAATTTAAAATATTTGACAACTAAAACGGGCCGCAAAAAATTGCCAAAACAGTTCCACTTTATATAAAAATTGACGTGTTCGAACATTTTTTGCAAAATTGATGTTAAGTGGCCAAAAATTGCGCTGTAAATTTTCATTGGGCCACGCTGTATAATCTGTTCAAACACATACACACTGGTAGTTACAGAATTTGTAAAAAATGATTGTCAAACTATAAAGATATAGGTTATAGTTTCAGTTGTAAGTAAAATGAAAAAAGTTATTATTATTATACTTTATTTCTTGTTAATTTTTAGGAGTTCCCCACATCAAATAATGAATTTTGGAAGTACTGGTACGAAGAATGAAGTACAGTTAAAGTTACCAAGTCAAGTGAACCCTGGCACAATTATACGAGTTACTGCAAAGAATACATCACCTGGTGCAATGATTTCAGTTGAAGGTGGAGGGTATAAGAAATTAATGATGAAAATTGATAAAAACCAGTAAGTAAATTGAGCCAAATAATGTTTAATATCAAAAAATTTAATAGTTTAACGAAAATAGAGGTATAGCAATTGTAGAGCCCCATGTAAAATATGAAAGAATGATTAATAACATTTATAGCCCAGTCATATAGTACATTAAAATCGCAAACTAATGGGTAGTTCTCATTTTTTAATATGTTTTTAGGACCACTATCAGTAGTGTATATCCAAATTTGCAGCTTCGAAAGACCTTTACCATCTTCGTAGTACTCAAAAAACCTTGAAATTTTCGCACTTGTTTCGATGTTTTCACTATATCTCCTAATTTTTTTTAAAGTAGATTAAATTTGCGACAATTTAAGTCCAGAACCAGCTCCGTAGACCTAATAGTTACCAAGATACAACCCTCCAAAAATTAGCAATTTTTCCAAAAAAGTAAAGTTTTAAGATTTGGTCAATTTTTGACCCCGAAATCATAAAAAATACTCATTTTACGGGTAAAATTTTAGGAAGAGATGTTGTAGCGAATATAATTAGCTTACATTTAAGCACAGAACAACTTCCGTAGGCCTGATTGTTTCGTCATTAAAAAATTCAAAAAATGGGAAAACTGTATTTTTTGCTAATTTGCTGTGTTGAGTCGTCACAATGGTTTGAGGGTAGTTTTAAAGAAAAACCCATGTACATCCATAACTAATATTTACTTAGCCTATTAATAATGTATTTACAATGGTCCTTATTCAACTCTTGTCTCCTTTTCCTTCTTAAGCCTTCTTTAGCTAGAGACGGTCTCTATGTATAATAAAGGTGGTGTTAATTATAACCATATTCAGCAAACTTCTCTAAGCTTTGTTTAACAAGTGTTAATGAACGCAATGAAAAACCAGAGAGATATCAAGTAGCGTTCTTTCACGATGGACTGAAGCCATGGTGTTCATGCTCAATATTTGCGAGAGTCTGGAGAGGTATTGGGACATTTCGTGTACCACTAGTGAGCAGCACGTTGATATGAGGGAAGCATATATTGAGTTGAGGAACGAAATCAAAGTTCTACTTAGCTTTTACTCCGCTGTCTCAAAACATATTAGTAGGAGCCAACACGTTTGTTGTGGTAGATGTGGTTTACTTACTGCACAAGGTGATATGGCATCGTAACGACTCTGTGAGGGGTATTGACACAAAAACTGCCAAACGCGTAAGGCGCTATGGTTCTCTACTGTGCAGCGAAATCACCTTTGAAGAATCAAATATCATAAAAATGGCCTAGGAGAAGTTGCTGGCCAACGACAGCAACAAACGACGACTGATTTCTCTGATATGTTCCGCCTTCCAAAGCCAGGGAATTGAGACAAAGCAGGCAGTCGGGGATGCTGACTGTGACATCGTCAAGGTGGCACTTGACAAAAGCACCTCTTTTCATTCAGTGCTAATCATTGAAGAGGATGTACACCTCCTCGTCCTTATTAATGGTTTAGGATCGGCTATGAAGAACGCTTTTTTCCAGAAAAGTGGCAGAGGTGACTCTGGCTTCTTACAATATTCCTCAACTTTGGAATTTGGAAGTTTCCCCAGGATTCGAGTTGTTTCTTCACGCCTTCACTGGGTGCGAAACTACCTCTGCAAGAACAAACTGTGGAGCACCATCCAGAAATACTCTCATCTTATCACCACAGCTGAAGTGTTCCTCCAGCCTACTTCAACTCACCAAGCCGTAGATGCCGGAGCGAAGTGCCTAGTAGCTATGTATGGAGGAAACTACACTGAGGATACCCTACAAAGCCTGCGCTATAAAATTTTTGTGAAAACAGCCTCCTCCGCTGGTCTTGTTGACCTCGCTCGTTTGCCTCCAACAGAAGATGGTGCAACATTGGTTGGGGGTGAAAAAAGATGCCACTCAACGGGGATGGCAGAAGGCAGATCAGGGACTCATTCCAACAACAATGATGAGCGCAGTGGCATCCCCCTCCCTTCTGAAATTTCTATCATGCGAGTGCAAGAAAGGCTGTAGCGGAGGCGACTGTACTTGCCTAAAAGCAGGTCTCAAATTCTGGGCACTTTGCAAATTTTGCTCCGGCGTCTCTTCCCAAAACGTCACAGTAATTCAGATTGCCGAAGGAGGAGAAGACGACGACGACGACGTCGACGATCTACTACATATTTTTCAAGCTAGGTTGCCGATTTCGAACCACCTCGAAGCGGACAAAATGAACTATTCTTCTCTGTACTTTTGAGGGAACCGAACAATATCTTTTGTAAATATGCAAATACATATATATCAGTAAATAAAAATATTAAATTAATTTCATTGTAAACACATTAATAATAGGCTAAATATACATTTCTTGTAGATGTACGAAGTTTTTTCTTTCTAACTACCTTCAAACCATCGTAAGGAGCCAACACAGCAAATATACGAAAAATGCAGTTTTCTCATTTTTTGGATTTTTTACCATTATGAGAAAACTATCAGGTCTAGAGACGTTGTTTTATGCTTAAATTAAAGCTAATTACATTCGCTTCAACATCTCTCCTTTTACTTTACTAGTAAAATAAATATTTTTCTAAAAATTGACCAAATCTTAAAATTTCACTTTTTTGGAAGAAATTGCAAATTTTTGGAGGGTTTGTATTTTGGTAACTATTGAGCCTACAGAGCTGGTTCTGGACCTAAATTGTAACAAATTTAATGTACTTTAAAAACATAAATAAGATGTTTAATGAAAAAAAAGCATAATTTAGGAGATATAGTGAAAATACCGAAACAAGTGCGAAAATTTCGCGGTTTTTTGATTACTACGAAGTTGGCACAGGTCTTTCGAAGCTGCAAATTTGGATATACACTACTGGTAGTGGCCGTATCAACATATTAAAAAATCAGAACTAGCCGTTAGTTTGCGATTTTAACGATTTCTACTATACTATTTGACTGGCCTGTTAGTATATAATAAGCATAAATAATGTGTAGAATATAGTTTATTCAGAACTCGGTAGTTGTACGGTTATTATATTCGCATAATAGGTAGCTGTTACTAGGTGTCACATACCAAATTTTTTTAATAATAGTCTAGAATACGGGAATATCTATAGTCTGTTCACTGAATTAAGTTGACTATTGTGACGATACGACCTCGCTGCCCCAGTGAATCACCGTCACAATTTCTCCCCGAACCACAACATTCCTCTCATGAAGCCCAATTAGATTGTGCGCATTACGATCTCTGCATCTTTAATCGTATATGGTATTGTATTGTTGTATTTTTGTAAGAATAAAATAATTTACTTTTCTCTAGTTCCCATGTAAATATTTTCACGATTATCGTTCATCACAGGTTGTATGTTTATGCCGACTGACAGGCTAATTGACCTTGTACTTGATGTTCGACTGTAACGTCGCCTAGATGTAAAACTTTGATGCATTTTTAAATTCAAAAGTGTAACAACATGTAAAGAAAGTATTAATTTTTTGTTTATTGTTATACAGAAAAGTTGACAAAACTCCGATCCGAATTTATTAGACAAATATTATGGAATGTTATAGATGTTTTCACTTTTTTTCCTGAAGACATACGTTAAGAGCCTTTAATTAAGATTGTCGGATATAAATACCGATGCTCACTCGACTTCTAATCAGTGAGATTTAAGTTGGTCTTCCGCCAAATCAAACCGTCTTCTCAGCGAACCAACTGTTGAGTGTAATTTTTTCTAAGTCTTGTTCTGCCTTAACTGTTGGTGTTTCACAGTGAGGGAATATGTTGAGATCTGGCAATAAAATTTAAATGTTATTATTTTTCCACCTGCCAGGTGTCAGCATGTAAGTAAGGTAAGAAGAAGAAATTTTTGGTTATATTTTTTCTTTACTGTTTTACAAAGTTGGCAATGCAAAAGTTTGCCTGTCAACAGGGTTAACTAAGTTGTTGTTGTTGAAAATTTCTTAACCTCTGTGTTAATAAATATTGTTTGAAGAATATCTCCGTGTATCTTTTTATTAGCATAACTAACAGAATATTTTCAGTTATCGACTATGTTCTATTCCGCTAAGTGTTCGCGATCCGCACTGCGAATAATTCTGTCTTGTTTTGTATTTTCGAAGTGTTGGCATTATGTGTGTTATTCCGGCTATGTCGTTGGCTTTCCGCAAACAGTCTTTTCTTTCTGTTTGCCGGCCTAGTAATTTCGTTATTTCAAGTATTACGTCCAGAATAACGGAGATATTCCGGCTAAATTTTTGCCCTAGCAGCGTTAATTACTATTGTTACGCGATAGACTAGTTTAACTACCCGTCGAAATAACTATCAAAGGTTCTTTAATACTGGTTGATTCACACAGTTAAATAACAATTCGGAAACACAAAGTATATTAAAACGAAAAATCATTTCCTTTTTTGATTACATTATATTATATTGTTTTTTTCTTGAAAACTGCCTACTACTGACAAGTAATTTAATTTTTAATATTTAATCTTTTATTAGATATTATTCGCAACATACTCCCACCTTGGGAAACGAAGTAAACTTACTGAGAGATTCAAACTAATTTAAGACATATGCGAATATCTAATGGTTTTTTTTATTCTACGCCCACTTCGCGTGATTTGAACGTTTTCGCACTCATCACTTTCACAAACACTAATTTCAGAGTCTTTTTTATGAACAGTGATGTGCTGGTCATCATTAGAAGTTCTGGCGATCGATTTCTTGCTTAAGTTGACATCACTAGTGCTCTCTAAAGGGTAGATTCGTTTTATGGGATGCAACAGTTGCCCACTGGATGTCTTTAGCCGGACCAAACGAACCTCTCCATCCTTACCTGGAATCAGTTCTTCAATTCGACCTTGCGGCCAATCGATTCGCTTGTGGTTGTCGCTCCTAACCAATACAACTTCACCAATAGTTAGTGAATGTTTAGTTTTCTTTCGCAAACCAGTTTGACGCAATTGCCCCAAGTACACGTTTCGAAAACGAGAACGTAGAGTTTGGAGCAATCTCTGCCGGTATCTCAATCTTTATTGGGATCGGAGCCATTGACAGCATCGCAGTCTGGAATACTAACATTTTGTAGTAGCGGAACTAAATCAGAACAGTCATTAGAAATATATGTTATAGGTCGAGCATTAACAACTGCTTCACTGTCGCACAAGATAGTTGTGAATTCTTCGTAGTTGAGGAAGGCTCTTCCCAGCGCTCTTCGCAGCAACTGCTTCAACAGACGAACGAGTCGCTCCCACCATCCGCCCCACCAGGCAGCAGTAGGAGGATTAAATTTCCATTGTATTTTGTGCACAGAACTATATTTTCCTATAGCACTCCATTCAGTTTATCGAAAGCGTTCGCGGTACCGACAAAATTAGTCCCATTGTCACTATAAATGATATTCGGACGACCACGTCTCGCAATAAACCGGAGCAAAGCTTGTATAAAACTAACAGTGGATATCGATGTAATTAGTTTAAAATGTATTGCACGATAAACACCACAGGTAAAAAGTACAATCCATGCCTTTAGATTGTTTAGCAGAAAAATAGGACCAGCTAGATTAACGCCTGTTATCTCAAATTCCACAGCTTCTCTTACTCGGTCGATCGGCAATGGAGGTGTTTCTACTTCTAAGTTTATTCCCACATGGCATGCTTCAACATGTTTTCCGTGTATTAGTCTTCTAATTACTGGACATTGGGCAGGTAATACAATAGGATGTCGAAAATCTCTTATATCTGGCCTGTTGGATATTATAGTTCGTAGTCTAAATATTCCCAATTCATCAATAAACAGACTCAAAGACGAAATTTGTTTATCTTCTATACCTTTAAATACTTCTCCTTGTATTAATTTCAGAAGAAGTTTCTCTGCATCATCCATTTCTTAAATTGTTATAATATGTTATATATAAGTCGTACTATTTGTGGATATTTTGAAAAAAAAAACGACTGTACCAAGGATCTTTTTCACTGACTGTTAAAACTGAAATCACTCCTTTCAATTTCTCTTTATTTACAGCTTCTTCGTCTGCATCTTCTTCATATTTTGGCCAAAACTTTGAAGACTTGTACAACCACAATGGTCCTTCCCACCATCTGGTCTCTAAAAGTTGTTTTGGCATACAACCTCGAGATGGTAGGTCTGCAGGATTTCATTCTCCCGGTACATAATGCCAATCTTCCATCTTAGTTAGTAACTGTATTTCATGAGTGCGATTCCACACGAATGTAGACCACTTATCTTCTTTTTTTATCCAAGAAATGACGGTCCTAGAATCACTTCAAAAGTGGCTTTCGATTTCTGTATCATCCAGACCTTCTTTAACTGAAGAGTAAATTCGAGCAGAAATCGTAGCTGCTAGCAATTCAAGTCTAGGAATTTACAGCTTTTTCAGAGGAGCCACTCTCGCCTTTGCTTATAGCAAATGCACGTATACTGCACCTTCATTCTCAATCCTTAAAAAGACAACAACAGCGTAAGCATCCTGGCTTGCGTCACAGAACGTATGCAGTCTCTTCATTTTATAATTACCTTGAATCCTCCTTGGTACTTGAATTTCAGTTAAGTAAATCAATTGTCCAAACCATTTTTGAAAAGTAGTTTCTATTTGCTCTTCAACTTCTTCATCACATCTTACTTTATTTAACCATAACTTTTGTAATAATAATTTAAAATAAGTAGGTTTTAGCATCAGGTTTTACAATCATTTGAGTTTTGATTAGTTTTTTTTTTTTGTATATTTTTTAATGAAATATTGAAATTAATATAAATTAAATCTGAAAAAGATATACAATAGTTATTTATCTTCAGGGTAATTTTTCTTCTTACAATGTTTTACAGCTATATATACCGTAAGTATTTTTTTAAATGAAACATGGAATTTATTATGTCCATGGTTACGACTTCATATTTGATTGACAGCAATGTATATTTGATTGTATCATTTAAAATGAAACAAAGGGAATGAATTTGACAAGTATTAAATTTTAATATTGTAATTACAAAATATAAAACTAATATACCAACTAAAAGAAATAGATACAATAACGAACAATTAAATAATAATTACAATAATTTTTAAAAAAATTATTAAATAACTGTTAATCAATGACTCAATCTGCTATAAAACTTTTGAATTACATACGATGATGCTTGGACATTTGTAATATTTTGAGAAATGTTTTAAATCTAAATTTTGAACATTTCCCCCAGAACATACTTCTGATTTTAAAGGTCACCAATAAAAACAAATTAGATGAGTAAGATCGAGATCTCTAGCAGAACATTCTACTATGCCACTATTTCCTCTAATGTTATTATTGATCCTTAAAATTGTTGTTGCACTTGATGTAGGCTTGTCAGAAAATTTTATAACCCAAAAAAAGCAAATGTCAAATTCGTTCCCTATGTTTAATTTTAAATGAGACAAGCAAGTACATTGTTGTCAATCAAATATCAAGTCGTTACAATGGTTATGATAAATCCCATTTTTCACGTTAAAAATACTCACGATATTACAGATGAGTTTGAGTTCACACACCATCATTCAGCTTTTGTGATTATATCATTATAAAAATCATTTTTGATGTTCCTTCATTTATATTAACGAAAATTACATTATATTTAAATATTCATGCAACCTATTCCGATCAGATTATATTTAAATTAGATTATATGTAATCAGGGCATGTAATCGGTTAAAAAAACCGGTTAATAAAAACCGGTAACCGATATTTTGAACTTTAACCATAATTTTAACCGATATTTTTCACGCCGAAAATACCGGTAACCGTTAACAAAAAAATAAATAAACCGGTTTTAGCGAACATTAACCTTTATTTTAATATCATTTAGCAAAAAAAAAATAATATTTTTTTTATATCTGTGTTTTCTATTTGTATTTGACGATGATTCATGACAGTTTTTAAAATTAACATTTTATTGGAAAGTCATAAATGTAGGTAGGCTCTTTGGCCGTTAAGGTTACCTAAAAAGTCCTAAATAAATATGGCCTTTGTCAACACAGGCAAGTTTAAAATTGAAAAGTGACCAGCGTTTTTCTGAAGATATTACGGGAATTTTTGTCAATATTTATTAATTAAATTGCTTTTTTTTAATTGTTATATTTTTCTCGGATGGTAATTTTTTATTATTATTAATAATAATAATAATAATAATAAAACCGTTATTATTATAACGTTCTCTATAAGGGTTAACCGTTAACCAGTATTTTTTTCGGTTACATGCCCTGTATGTAATAGATAATATATACAAATAACTACGATTAGGTTAGTCTAATTTTAATAACCTCTAACTTGCTAAATACTAACAATATCTACAAATATTTTTAAGGAAAACACTGCTTATACACTCACCTTTACACACTCTAAAACACTTTTCCTAAACGAAAACAATAAGTGCTGTAAAAAAAATACAAAAGTTCACGGGACAATATTTCTACGTATGACTCAATGTTAAAATAAAGCTAGGTTGTCCAGAAACAGCTGTTCAGCCGTCATGTTGAAACATCACGTGCAGGTGCCCTATAGCTACTATAACCCAGTACTGCACAGGGCCACTGGTAGGCCAGGCATGCGTCTACGATGCGTATAGTATGTACTGTGCGGCACATTGAACACCATTAGAAAAATCTATATTTATGTTGCCGTCTCCTTCAACGTGTTTGTTGCATTATATGCGCGAAAATGATTGACAGGTCCATTTCTATTTTGGACGAGCTATACTTACTGGAATGAACATTTGAAGATCAGCTTCATCAGGTACACTTGTATTGCAATTATCTACGCAGAAGCTTTTTTTCAATTTATCTATGACTTCTGTCTGGTTAGAACAAGAGGACATTTTTGTTAGACAATGCTGTATAGTTGCTCCGAGGAGAAATGGACTACTACAAATTCCAAAGACAACTTTTCCGTGCCGGTACATCAATTGAGATCCATCTTCTTTAAACCAGATAAATCGAAGGAAGTCTCTGTCTCTTTATATGATTTCTCAAGCTAAATCCCTATGTTCGGTGTTTACTTATTCATGCGGTATAATACTATTTCCATAGCTTGAGTTTTCAAGTGTTTTGCATCATAATTTGTTAAAAAGCAATCGTTGGAATTAGCCATATAATTCTGACATCACTGTTCATGCTGTAGAGATATATTTTTGTCATGAGCACATGAGTCTCAATTATTATTATAAAAAAATAGTTTTTCTATTGTTTATTATTTATGACATTAAATATTAATAAATATGTGTGTAAATATTTAAACACATAATGCGGAATGTTATATTTAATTTTTTTGTGATTTATGTATTCGGTCAGTATTATTATATATTTTTATTGTTTTGATGTTAACCTCTTCAGCACAAACCTCAATATTTAAATCTCTGTTCCTGTAACCATAGCAGGTAGTAAATTTAAATTTCAATCCCCTAACTTCCCTAACCCTTCAAACAGTGCTGCCCTCACCGTTCTACCACAATAGCCCCTAGAAATAAAAGCGGACAGAAGCTTTGTGTACTGAAATATATTTTTTTTCTTTCCACATACAATCAAAAACTACCCAATATTTTTGAACGAAATTTTGTATACCTAATATATGTAATAATATCTAGTCAAATGACTATTTTTGATGAAATTAATACTTCAAATACTCATACTTTATAAAAATATTATGTTTAATAATGGTCAATTAATTATGAAAAATAGTCATTTGACTAGATATTAAATTAATAAATACAAATATATCAATAAACCAGTATAAAATTATTTATCCGACACCGTGTAATTATAACGATATAAGTATGCTATTTTTAGATAAATAAAGTAGGTCATAAGTCACTAGTGAGCTAAATATATTAGCTCACTGTTTTCTGATTCGTATCATAGTAACTACGTTATAAAACCTACTCTACACTATTTTGTTCCTAAATGTCATTTCGAAATTCCATCTGTCAAAAATCTTATATGTATTTTATATGAATGATTAAAATGTGTTGGATAAAATGTTGTATGGCACACGTGTGTTAATTACCTAAGTCACTTGAAAAAATACCACACTCGGCCTAACGGCCTCGTGGCTAAACTTTTCCCACGTGACTTATCTGTAATGTAACACACTTGTACCATAAATAACTATTAGTTTTTGAGTGAATGTGGAAGAAAATTTATTATATTTTTATGCAACCCGTCATACATCAAACGCACCCTTAAATGGTATGTAGTTTGAGTATAATAAAGAAAAATTACTTATTGAGCTTTAGAAACATCAAAGATTTATTTTTTACAACGGTATTGACAAAGAAGAACATTAAATAATTGAAGCAGATTTAATTAAACGAAGCTCTAGAATGTTTTACTTTAATTTCTCTAGTAAAATAGAGTAAAATATATATTAATAATCATATTTATTGCACAGAAGTGGTAAAAGGAGATACTTTCAGAGTCAGCTAGATTTCAAACAAACTCTAAATATAATATAACAAGTATGTTACAAACAATAACACAATCCCTCACTTTTCGTTTAATTTCATTTGAAACCCATAACTTAATCTGTTGTACATTCAACTGCAGTTGGTAAATGACTCTTAAAAACGTTCTCATAGCATATTTCTCCAAGGACATCTTTCACCACATATTCGCGAAACCTTTCTTCTTTTTCTGGTGGGGGTCTAGCTTACTTTATTTTCGATATCTGCAAATGAAAATGTTATCTAATTCTTGTATCATACTACGGTGTTATAAAAAAAAAAAAATTTATAAATTACAGAAATTCATGTTCTCTATACTACAAAATTAATATTTTCATCACAAGAATGTTTGATTTTATAAATATATTGAGTAAAGTTCAAGCATGCTATAAACAATTATTAAAAAATTACTTCATTTTACAGGAGTAGTACTGGTATTTTGAAATATTTGCCTTTTTGTTTTTGAACAACTGGCTCAGAAACTTCCTCATCAATATCACTATTATCTGTTTTTCTAGTACCTCTAAAAAACAAATATATTATTGAAGACACATCTCCACAGTGCTTTTAAAGCCGATATAGTTTCTTTTCTTAAAAAATTGTATTGCGGACAAGACATGTACTTTTGATTTGTAGAGCGATAGTGAACGCTTTGCAACAATTATATTTTGTTCCTTTTTTAACGAATCAGTAATATACATAAATGTTTCCAAACTTCTGTTTTCTTTCATAATACATTGCCGTTGTGAATCTTCTTGGGGTATTTTCAAAATCTCATTAACTTTTGTTTCATTCTTATGCTTACGCTCTAAATACCTAGCAAAATATTTAACTTTCGTTTTGCAATACACAGATTTTTTTTTATGGTTTACTGTATTTTTAATCAATATTTCATTTGATACAATTTCATCTTGTGTTCAATATGACAAATACTTTTTTTCGTTGGGGCCACAAAATAGGCTCTATTTTTGACCAGATTTGAATAAACTTTTTTTTTGGTTTAATAATTTTTATAGGGTGTCAAAGTTAAGGTACTTTTAGATCATAGAAAAAGGAAAAGCATAAGAAGTCCACATTTCTAGCTACAAAGCGGGTAACAAGTTCGACTACAGCGCGCCATTGTTATCTGGGAGAACTAAAAGATACATATTTCAAAAAACGGCGGAAAAATGATGCACAATGTAAATGTAATGATAAAAAGTGTAAATCTGCAATATTTTATTACAAAGAATGAATTAGGTATAACAAAAGTATATGAAAAATTTACAAAAAATATAACAAAGATTTGAACACAAAATAGTACATCAAAAATTTACAAAAAATAAAATAAATTCTTGAACACAATGAAAAATATACAAGAAACAAAAAAATTCTTGAACACAAAATAAGAACATATCTTAAATGCAATAGTTAAAACACAAGTTCTTTAATTTTTCGATTTTTTATTTCTGTTTTTGCACCTATTATCATATTGAAAAGTACGATAAAAGTCGTCTAAATATTTTCTTATAATTAATTGCACACTTGTGTTGAATAAATTGGTTTGTACTGCTTGAAAGTGAAACTCACAAGTAAATCAGGATAAATCAACATGTTTTAAAAGAAGTATCTTTATTGTTTCGAAATATTATAAACATAGTCGTAATTTTTCTATATGAAAATAGTTATATCGTGGATTTTAGCAAGAAAATAAATAGTAATATTGTTTACATATGTCAGCCTTTGCTCATTGTCATACTCTTGAAACAAATTAAAAGTGAGCTGTGGTTCTATGTTATCAGCTAATAAATTTTGTTTACAATTTAAACAGTCCACAAATTACCTATTTTTTCAATTAAATATCTGGCAACATAGGTAATAGCCCGGGTATCATACTCAGCTTATAAGAATATTGCTCATAATTTCTAGTTTCTTTGATGTTGTTTCTGCGGAAAATGGATAAGCAGATTTAGTTAAACTTTTTTTGTAATTACTTGCTATTCACCTAAACTCCAAATGAAGACATCTTGATAATACGTTTACCGTAAATAGTATCGCAGTACACTTTTAATTTGTTGCATGACTAGAATATAATTATCAAAAATAATGCATAACCTACATAACTAATCCGTTTCTTTTAGTCGACGTTCCTACTTTATGACGTAAATATATATATATATATATATATATATATATATATATATATATATGTATATATATATATATATATATATATATATATATATATATATATATATATATATAAAAGTTAAGATTATGGAAACAACAACCAAGTTTTTAAAAAATTTATTTTAAAGTTAAGGCGGATTACAACTGTTCTGTTTGGATGCCAGATACATTCTAATTCTAATGTTAACGTCTAAAATACAAATTATTACAGTTTCTCACAAAGGAAGCTGATATTGCAGATTCTCATATTCCGTAGGAAATATGAAATAAGAATCTGAAGTGTGGTGTGACTTATGAGAATAGTAACATAACTCCTTCCCCCTTAAGTTAAATATTATTTAAACAATTTATGTTTGAATAATATTTGTTGAATTTTGTTCATTGCCAGCTCCCTTGTTACGATATTTCTTAAATAATTTCCTTATGATAATTATTAATATTATAATTAAAACAATACTTATAACTACACTATTGAAAATAGAGTGTGAGCTATCATTATTTTCTATTAAAGGTTTTATAGGTTTTATAGTTATTAGTTCTAAATTTTGTAATTTCTCGAATGTTCTGATAGTAGGAATAAATTCGTGTTTATTGCGATCTACTTTTAAATTTATCATTTTTCCAAAACTGAGAGAATATTTCTCATTTACATTATTGATTTTACAATTATGTGTGAAAAATATACCACGTAAATTTTTATTAATTATTTCGCTCTCACATTCTATTTTATATTCTCCTTCAAATGGAGATATTATATACTTAATATTAGTAAAATCTATCTTTATAATATAATTATGCTTTTCAAGAATGACTTGCTTACAGTGAGTATTTAATTTATTAAAATATATCTCAGACAGACAATTTTCGTTAATATTATTAATTTCCTTACAAATAAATAGTCTATCATTTATAAAAATGCAATGTTCTAATTTATAAACTTCTTTATTAACAATTGAATAGAATCCAGTGGGAATATTTAACGTTATTAAATTCTCATTTTTTATTGTAGGAATACGAGTAACTTGATGAATATTAGTTCTTTGTTCCAGAATAGGAATCTCAATTAGAATTTCCAATTGTGTATTAAGATAACAGACTGTTTTCAAAATTTTGTTATTCATGTAATTTTCTTGTAGCAATGATTTTATTGGTTCTTTGGTTTGTTTGTTCATGTAATGATTTATTTCTTCACCAGAAATTAATCCGAAGTATAGTGTATTTAGACTGCAGAAAGAAAGAGTTTCTTCGATTTGCAAAAGTGCTAAATAAATTTGATTACTCAAGGTTAATAAATTTTGAAATAATTGATGTATAGCTATTATATCCATTTCATTATAAATTTGTTTCATAGCTATATTCATTGATTTTAATTCTTGTTCTATTAGTAAATTATTTTTATTCATCAATTGTATTTGTGTGTTAAATTGTTTAGTGAAATTTTGATTAATTTCGATTTGTTCATTTATACTACTTATTATATTTCCTTGATTACTTCTTATTTTGTTAATTATTTTATCATAATTTTCTCTATCTTGATCCAAAAGACCAGTTATACTTTTTACCACGGTACTGAGTCCGTTTATAAGGCCTCTTTTAACCCTGTTGGGTTTTTGAATAATATGGATTTTCATTTCGATATTGTTAATGGAGTTATCCAATAAAGTTTTATCATTTTCATAATGTGTAGTTAGGTTATCCATTTGAGTATACAAGTCATTTTTGTAGCTGATTAAATTATTATAATTATTATTAATATTATCAAATGATATGTTAGCATAAATATAATTATAATTATTAATAATATAGGCATTACCTAAATTAATTATGTTAATTCCGGCATTATCGGTTACGTTGAGGAAGTGTTCTCCCCGTGACCCTTCGATATTAAAATATCTGAAATTATACGAGGTTTCTTTAGTTGATCTATTTTATTTTTTATATTTTTAGTTGTTATAATTTGTCCGCGTTCAGTAATTATTTCTTTTAAAATTTGTTTTTTATATTTAGGCTTCTCTAGCTTTCTGCTATTTCGTTTATGTTGTTTAATATAGACAGTTTGAGGGATTTCTACGTTCTTTTTTATGGGTCCGCTATACTTTTCCTTTTTATTTATAATATTTTGTTTAATCTGTTTAAACAATTCCTCCATTATACGAGAATGTTTAATATTATATTCCTCAATCACTACTTCTTCTGGTTGACATATTTGGTTATTGTTTATGTGACCCAAAAGAATCCGGAAGGGTGAATTTTTTGTTGAAGAATGTATACTATTATTATATGCAATTAAACTATAGATTACTTTCTCTTTTAAAGGTAAGGATTTGAAATTTGGTTCGTTGTTTAAAATTCGAATAGTTTCAATTAGAGAGCTATGAAATCGTTCTATATTTCCATTTGCTTTCGGATTATTGGTACTAGTAATATGTAATGTTATATTTCTATTAAGTAAAAATTCTGTTAATAATTTGTTATTGAATTCTGTTCCTTTATCGGTTATTACCTTTTCGGGTAAGCCAAAATGTGAAAAAAATTTAATTAATTTAGATATGATAGTAATTGAATTTTGATCTTTAATTTTATAAGCCTGTGCGAATTTCGAAAAGCTGTCAATGATAGTAAGAAATTTCTGTTTTTCTAATGATAAAATATCTAAATGAATTATTTGTAGTGGTTTATCTGCAGTTGGGGTTAGAATATTAGGAACTTGGATCGGTCTTCTTTCGTACTTATTTTTTAAACAGGTTTCACATTTATTTATGAAATTTTGAATCTCTTTTATCATGTTAGGGAAGTAATAAATTGATTTTAATTTAGCATATGTTTCAGAAATTCCTTTATGAATAGATTTTCCTTCGTGGTAGTTTCTTTTTATTATTAATTGTTCATCTCTATCTTGGACATCAACAAGTAAATTTGTACATTGTATGAATTTGTAAAATCCAGCTTTGAAATAGGTTTGTAAAACAGTATTAAAGTTAAATTTGAATGTTTCAGGAATTAAACAATGATAATTTACAGGAGGCTGACAATAAGTTTTTATAAATTCTAAAATAGCTTTATTGGAGTTAATTTTGTTAAGGTACAAATAAATTCGTTGTTTTGTGTCAAATAATTTTTCTATGTCAACGGAATTTCGATCAGATTCTTTTACAATAATTTGGTTATAGCCGTAGTTTATTGGACCGTCTAAATATGAGAGTCCATTAATGGGGCATTCATCGTCCGAATGAATTGTAACTGAGTCCGTATCTGAGTGTTCTACTTGGAGTGACTGGTTATCATTGTCCTTATCATTCTCATTATTCATCACTTCTTGGGTTACGATTAATTCATGAATATTAATTTTGATATGAGAATTTCCAAATGTTTCCTTTATTAAATTTTCTATTGTTGACCAGTTCTTTTTATCGTGTCCCGAACAAATTTTTGGCATTTTAATTTCGTAAATATCGTTTTCAATAAGATACTCTAATAATTTATTTAAACAATTTTTTATTTTTGCTAAAGACGGTTTAGAATTATAGTTATCTTTTGTTATTAAATGAATTATAATTTGTTTATTATAATTTTGAATAGCTATCTTATTATCAATAATTTTGATTTTATCCTGCAATTGTTTTGTTTTATATAAATTATTTACTTGTAAGGCAAATCCTTGCGACATGTGAAAATCCTTTGAGATACAGTGAACCAGCGGTAATTTATTTTCAAAAATATCTTCGCTTTTATAAATGATTTCGAAATCTGGTTTTATTCTGGAAAGCGCATCAGCAACATAATTTTGTTTTCCCTATTTATACTCTATGGAATAATCATATTCTTTTAATTTCAACTTCCACCGGATTAATTTTTGATTAGTTTCCTTTAATGTTTCTAGCCAAGTCAAAGGTTTGTGGTCGGTGACAATTTTGAATTTTCTACCATACAAATAGGTCCTAAAAATGTTTCGTCGCTCACACAATAGCTAACAATTCTTTTTCTATTGCGGCATAATTTTCTTCATGATTATTCAGAGTCCGAGAAGCGTACGCAATGGGAAGATCTTTGCCATTTATATTTTGTGATAAAACAGCACCTAATGCGTAATCACTCGCGTCTGTGGTTAAAATAAAATCGTGATTAAAATTTGGGTATTGTAGAATCGGGCTGTTAATAAGAAGAGATTTACATTTTTCAAAGCATTGCTGATACTCTTTACTTTCATAGTTAATTTTGCTATTTTTCTTTAGACAATTTGTGAATGGTTTTGTTATTCGGGCAAAATCCTGTATAAAACGCCTATAATAACCTAATAAGCCTAAAAATGATTTTATTTGCTTAGTCGTTTTTGGTAGTGGAAAATTTTGTACAGCTCTTATTTTTTCCGGGTTTGGCTTAATGCCGTTTGTTGTTATGATATGCCCCAGATAGCCTACTTCTTTCCGCAGAAATTCACATTTATTTAGTTGAATTTTTAGATTTGCCTCACGCAATAAGTTAAATATTAATTTTAAATTTTGTATGTGCTCCTGAAGTGATGAACCTAATACAATAATATCATCCAAGTAGACATATCAAATTTTGTTAATTACGTCTCTCAGAACAAAATTCATTAGTCTTTGGAAAGTCGCGGGGGCGTTCTTTAGGCCGAATGGCATGCGTTTATATTCAAAATAACCTTTTTCAGTGGAGAATGCTGTCTTTTCTGTGTCATTGGGATCCATTTCAATTTGGTGGAATCCACTAGTGAGACCGAGAGTAGTGAAATATGCAGATGTACCAAGTTTATTTAAAATTTCAGTTATGTCAGGTATGGGAAACCGATCATCGACAGTTTTTTCATTTAATTTTCTAAAATCGTTTACAATGCGGATTTTTTTTATACCGGAGGCGTCTGGTTTCTTTTCAACCACCCAAATGGGACTGTTCCACGGTGAATAGCTGTGTTGTATAATACCATCCTGTAGTAATTTATCAACTTCCTCCTTTACTTGTTTTTTATAAATTTCGGGGAATTTATAATTTTTAGCATAACACGGAATATCATCGGTTGTTAAGATTTTGTGTTTTATTTTAGATGTGAATGTCAGTTTCTCGTTTTCTAAAATGGTCAGATCCTTATATTGATTTAATACTTTAGTTAATTCGTTTAATTCTTCCCGATTTAAATGTTCGTGTCTTATTTTTAAAGTGTTTCATATTTCTGTATTAAAGACTGGTTTAGACTTTTCATTAAAATAATTAAATTTATGTTTATTGTTTAATAGTTTTATTTCTTCTTTATTTAAATTAATTTAAAGCGTTGAAACCAAGTAAGATATGAAATGATTTGTGGAAATTATATAAATAACATTTAATATTTTTAGTTTTATATTTAATAAATGTGTATTCTGAACCTTCTGACTCTCCGTTCATCGTTTGAATTTTGAAGTGTTCTTTAAATATTTTAAATTTTGCTCTATTTTTATAAACGTAGTTTTTATTTATAAAATTTTGGGATGGTCCAGTATCGATAAGAATAAATAAGTCTTGTAGTTTAATGTATGGTAATTTTCAAATCATATTAATAGCTAAGGATTCAAGTTGAGACACGGGTCTATGTGAAAATTTTCATGCTCGTTTGATTCATTGCAATTTTCCTCATTTGTGTATTCTGTATTGTCTTCTAATTCGTCCGGATTTTCTGGATCGAATTCATCGTAATTTTCTACATTATTAATTACTTCCGAAATAAAATTTGGTCTTCCCGTAGGTTTAAAATAATTTGGGTTTGGTCTAAACGAGCGAGTTGAAATTGACATTGGTGTAGGTTGTGATGAGCGTTGAATTTTAATTGGTTGTGAAGGGAATTTGGATGGGCCGGGTTGAGATTGGTATGTTGTTTGCTGTTGCGTTGGCCTATTTTGAGGATATTTCACCATGGGAGATGTGTGCTGTCTGGGTTGAGTGTTTGTCGCGTTAGAGTTATGTTGAGTTGTAGTTATTTTATAATATTGAAAATCGTTTGTAATTAAGTTATTAATTTCATCCAAAGTGGACGGATTTCTTGCTGCTAATTGAGATTTAAAAGGTTCTTTACAATTTCTTATAAAACATTGTGTCGCAAATTTATGGCCAAACTTTTTGAAATCTTCAATGTTATTGACATAGAGTAGAAATAAATCATTGTACCTTTTTAGAAAATCGAAGATTGATTCTTTAGTCTGTTGTAATTGACACAATTTAATCATCAAAGTACATTCATTCCTTTTGTCTTGGTATTGTGAAATTAAAAAGTCTTTCAAGTCTTTCCATGTTTGAATGGATGGACAGGTTGTTAAATATTCACTAGCTTTTCCAGTTATTTTCTTTTTAATAGTTATAAGTGTTAGTGATTTAGTTATTTCAGAGAGATTGGTTTGATTTATAATTTCTAAAATTTCCTCTGTAGATTTTATAAAATGGGATAAGGTTTTCTTTTCTCCATTATATTCAGGGATTAAATCTACTATTCTTAACACACTGGTGTCAAGATTAGCCAGAACACCTGGTACAGTTAGAGGGGGAGTCATTCTAGTGGTATTATTAATATTTAAGGTATTTAGTGAATTAATTAATTGGTCAATTTTGACTGCACTAATTATTTAACAATTTTTACAATAAATAAAAGTTTACTTACAATAAAAGTAAGGGTAAGAACTTCATGGGGCTGCTTGTTGCTGAGGGGGATGGGACTGGGGGCGTTGAGCTGCCGGACCAGGAGAATGCTCGTACAGAACTGCAGATGATCACCTTCAACGAGTTGTACCTCTGGAGGCCCTCGGATGATCGCCAATATGGTTGGAAATTTATTTTAAAATTGGAGTTGTTAAGTAAATGGTTAAAACCAACGATTTGCACACTTAAACGAATTGATTCTTATTGAATTTCGGTGTAGCAAACCTCTTAACTATCCCACCGACTGCGCCAGTTAGGATTATGGAAACAACAACCAAGTTTTTAAAAAAAATATTTTAAAGTTAAAGCGGATTACAACTGTTCTGTTTGGATGCCAGATACATTCTAATTCTAATGTTAACGTCTAAAATACAAATTATTACAGTTTCTCACAAAGGAAGCTGATATTGCAGATTCTCATATTCCGTAGGAAATATGAAATAAGAATCTGAAGTGTGGTGTGACTTATGAGAATAGTAACATAACTTATATATATTTTGTATTTTTCTATGCCTACTCAGGGACTTTCACTAAAACAAAATTTCAGAACATAGACTAATACAGTGAATAAATTTCGAGATCAAAATTACCATTTATCATATAAACTAATAACTATTTTATTTTTAATGTGGTGTTCTTATTTTTTCATATTTATAAACAATTTCTCTTGTAGATGAACTGTCTGTCATTTTTTTCCTTTTAACTTAACCTTACATGCTCTTAACCTAACATTCTTTGCAATTGGAACAGCGCTATGCGCAACTGGGTTGCGTACTAAACATTGTTCCCTTTTTACCTCCCGCCTATCAATATATAGATAAGGGAGGTATTGTTTTTGGTCAGATTTCTCGACTATGAGTTTTCAACATATGAGCACGAATTAGGGTCACTTCAATACGATTTTACTATGTTTAACGTGATGTCTTATTATTATTATATTAATTTTACATATCCTTTAGGCTGAAGAATTTCGATAATACTGATGAGTTATTTATATGTTCACAAAATTTGATATATGATGCCTAATTTGATGTAAGTAAGTGTAAAAGATAAAATAATTAAAAATGAAGTAATTTTATTGTAAAATTAAAAGAATGGAAGAAATATATTACGAATATATTTGCATGCGTGCATCAAAGTAAGTTCGGTTCCAGTTTTAGTAACGTCGAAAATAGCTATCATACTGGTCATACAAATTTTATGAAGAAAATTTTAGGCATGAAATGAATTAAAAATATTCTGACCTGCAATAACAAACTAATATTAAAACTACAAATTAAATGTATTGAAAAACTTATATAGAATATATTACTACAGTGGCGGGAGGTATTGTGTTGGACACATCTGATTTTTTTAAATAAAATTAAATAAAAAATAAACAGGAACCATATTCAAAAAACTCACACTTGTTGAACCTGACATGGAAATTTATCTACAAGATATAAAAAATTGTTTAAAAAAATTTATGAATAACGTCAATTTCGTGGCCTGTACCAAGAGGCTTTTTTTTAAATAAAATTCTGTTAGTAGCTAGCGCCGAAAAGAAGCAAAGAGGATGAAACTCTTTTAGTACATTCCGTGACAATGTAACAAAAAGAGACAAATCCAGCTACTTCAATAAATCCGATCAATCGTTTGCGCCTGTGGACTTTCAAAATCTCGTAAGGAAACATTCTACGTAGGCATACTTATAAAATAAGTAATCAATAAATTATTTTGCAAGTTATGGAAAAGTTGTTGAGATAGGCAGGGTAATGCGTTGGTGATGAAGGAATAAAATAAATACACAGATTAACGTTGAGAACAACAAAACTTTTGTATATTATATTTGACATATACATACATGAAAATTTATGTTTTATTAATATAGTCACAAACTATTTGATTTTAATACAATACGGTTTGGATCGAGTTGCATCAATTCCTAACAGCCCCCCTCGAGGCAAACTGTGTGACGTGTTGTTGCTGGTGTCTACACATTCCATCACCTTAAATGTTGTTGACTTGGCAGTCCTTTGGTAAGGACATGAGCTCCCATATCTTCAGTTGATACATGCTGCAACTCAATCTGGTTAGCTTCTAGGACCTCGCGTACGAAATGATGCCGAATATCAATGTGTTTGGTTCGAGCGTGAAATATTGGGTTTCCTGCTAATTTTTGAGCTCCAGTGTTATCGATGTTTATCTTAACGGCTTCTTCACGACCGAAACCTAACTCTCCCAAAAATCTTTTGAGATATACGGCTTCTTTTGCGGCCTCTCCCAAAGCCATATATTCCGCTTCCACCGTAGACAATGCAACGGTCCGTTGCTTCTTGGATTCCCATGCTATGACACCACCATTTAGAATGAAGGCATACCCGGTGAAGGAGCGTCTATCGTCAGGACATGCGCCCCAATCTGCGTCTACGTAGGCTTCAAATGAATCATTGCGGTACGGGAAGGTTATCCCGAGATTCTTGGTCCCCTTGAGGTAACGTAGAACTCGTTTGCTGCTAGCCAATGACTTTTACCGAAACAGTCACTAAATTGTCCTAATATACTGGCGGCGTGGGAGATATCGGGCCGCGTAGCCACAGCAAGGTACATTAACGCTCCCACCAACTCTTTGTAGGGAGGTTTTTCTCCGTCATTTCCAGTCCAGGTATCCGATTTGGTAAGTTTAGATCCGACTGCAAGAGGAGTAGAGACAGGATTGCAGTTGGACATTCCAAACCTCTCCAGGATGTCTTCCACGTAACTGGATTGACTCATCGTAATTCCTTGTTCGTCTTTATCGAATTTTATTCCGAGGCAATTTTTCAGTTCCCCGAGATCTTTGACTTCAAAAGCTCTCTTCAGGTGATTACCGAAATCATCAATTCTTTTTGTATCTTGACATGCCACAATGATGTCATCAACATAGACCACAATCAGTAATGGTTTCTTGTTATGATCAGCCACATATACGCTGGGATCCGACTTAGAGGGTTCAGCACCGAATTTTCTTATTACGCCATCAAGACTCTTGTTCCAACTTCGTCCCGCTTGACGCAACCCGTACAGTGCTTTTTTCATATGACAGACCTTACTTCCAGCTGTCATGTCTTTTAACATTTTCCTGGCCTTTTTTATGACATCTGACACACTAGATTTCGTTCGGACAATGTACTCCAAATTTCTTTTGTGTAGGCAGGTATTTCCATGTAAATGTCTTCCTCTAATATCCGGTTTAAATATGCTGTAACAATATCGAATTGTCTCATGTGCATCTTGTGTTGTGCTGCCAAAGCCGTAACGATTCTGATGGAATTTAATCTGGCGACGGGGGAGAAAGTCTCGTGGTAGTCCAAACCGGGGCGTTGTGAGAAACCCCTTGCAACAACTCGAGCTTTCTTCTTCGCTGGTGTATTTTCAGAACCAGGTTTATTTCGTAGAACGATTCTACTACCGATGACTCCCCGATCCGCAGGACGTTCTACAAAGTCCCAAGTATTGTTTTTCAGAATTGATAAAAATTCAGACGCCATCGCTTTCATCCATTCTTCATATTCTACGCCAGACAGGGCACGACTTAGTGAAACTTCTGTAAGAAATGCTAACTCGGCCAATTCTTCGCACGGCACCATATTAAAGATCCTACGTGGACGTCCCCTTTGACCGGTTCGCAATTTCGTTAGCCTTCCAGGTCCTCGTTTGAAGATATTTTCTGGTGGCTGAGGCGGAGTTTCAGCATCAACTACGACTTCTTCCTGTTTTTCTTCAGGTATTATTTCTTCCTCTTTGTTGTTGCTTTCGTTAGTCCGAATAAGATCGAGTACCACGAAAGATTTCTTTGTATTAACCTCGTTTTCTTTGTCATTTGTTTGAATTTCGTGTGTTGACTTGTTCATAAATTTAACATCTCTTGTAATTTCAATCTTTCGTTCTTCTTTGATCCAGATTCTATATGCTTTGGATTCTTCGGAATAACCTACGAATACTCCTTTTCTTGAACGCGGTTCAAATTTACCTTTGTTTATCGACCTGTCCATGCAGTAAACTTTGTTGCCAAATTCCCGAAAACCACTGACATCTGGAATATGTCCTTTCCAGGCCTCGTACGGTGTTCTACCATTCAAGGCACTCGTCGGGCATCTGTTCCGAAGGTAATTCGCCGTAGAGACAGCTTCAGCCCAGAAGCTGGGTGGTAAATCGCATTGTGATAGAAGGCACCTGGCGGTTTCTACTAAAGAGCGATTTTTTCTTTCGGCGACACCATTCTGTTCCGGATTGTAAGGTGCAGACAATCTACGCTGAATACCATTGCGCTTCAAGTACTCGTCGAAGTCCGCATTTACATATTCCTTCCCGTTGTCGAACTGCAACATTTTTATTCGCCTACCTTGCTGAGTTTCGATTAAGGCACGGAACTCCTTGAACACCCTTAGGACATCGCTTTTCTTCTGGAGAAATCGAACGGCACTCCACCTGGTACAATCGTCTATAAAAGTAACAAAATAGACGGCCTTACCATTTGACTGAGTTCTCATGGGTCCACAAACGTCTGAGTGAATTAAATCACACGGTTCTGTCTTCCTCTCGGATCGTTTGGGAAATGTCGGGCGTGACATTTTGCTTTGCAGGCAAACCTCACACTCCATTTCCTCTTTCAGGTTTTTGATGTCTATTCCTTTGATAGCACCAGTCCGTACGGCTTCTCGCAAGTCTTGCAGGTTTAGATGTCCTAGATGTCTGTGCCATGTTTCGAGTGGACTCATTTTCATATAAACTAGGGAATTGTTGTTAGAGACGACCTTGTTGCATTCTTCTTTGCCCTTTTCGCGAACGTAGTACAACCCGTCTACTCGATCTGCCTTCACTTTCACATTACCGGCTGTGTCGACGACCACAGCTCCATCTTTGTCAAAAATGACACGGAATCCTTTGTCGGTAACTTTTCCTACTGAAATAAGATTTGTCCTTAGGCCAGGAACTTGCAAAGCGTCACTTAAGGTCACGCTTTTCGTTTTTCCGTCGACATTTGCTGTCAAACAGGCTGTGGCCTTCGCTTTTATGTCAGTAGTCGCGTGACTGGCTAGGTTAATTCTGCCTACTTTGTTGCTAACAATTTTTACTAGGTCACTCGAACTTTTGCATAAATGAGAGGTACTTCCGCTATCTAGGCACCAGCTTCCGCTGCTCTTGCCGTCTGTCATTCTGAAGGCTTCATGAGATTTGACATCTGCAACACTATAAAAACCTACCTCTTCTGCTTTATTCGAGTTCTGTTCTCTTCTGTTCGAATAACATTCCGACGCCTTGTGTCCGGGCTTATGACACTTATGACATTTAAATCTAAATATTGGCTTATTATCGCTTTTTTGTTTAGTGTCTTTAGATTTTTGATAATTTCTGTTCTTGTACTGACCAGCCATCATCGAATTTTGAATTGGTATTGAACAGTGCCTACCTTCGTTTTTTCTTGCGTCATATTCCTCTATAATTTTAATGCGTAGCACGTCAGGTGATGGCAACTCATCACGAGACTCTATGGCACACCGGAAATTCTCAAAGGATGTCGGCAAACTATACAGCAACATAATCGCAAGTAGATCTGCGTTTATTGTTACCTCCATCTCCTCTAGCTTGTCAACAGCGTCAAAAAATATACGAATATGTTCCCGCACATCCTGGGCCCATAACCTGTTGAGATAGGCAGGGTAATACGTTGGTGATGAAGGAATAAAATAAATACACAGATTAACGTTGAGAACAACAAAACTTTTGTATATTATATTTGACATATACATACATGAAAACTTATGTTTTATTAATACTGTCACAAACTATTTGATTTTAATACAATACGGTTTGGATCGAGTTGCATCAATTCCTAACAAAAGTAACAAATTAGTGTCAATTAATAAAATTAAATTGAAAATAATTAAATAAAAAACAAATTATTTATATCTAACAATTGCACTAGTTAATAAAAACTTTGATAATTTGATAAGAATACCAATGCATTCATGAATAATATTGTGTTCCCTGATATGAAATAATATTCAAAATTTAACGGTTTAACGAAAACATGTACGTATTGTAAAAAAAATATGAACATAAGATTCAATAAATAATTCTTTTAGAAAACTTGTTAAATTTGTACAAAACATTTGCAAAATCTAATGGCCGTTTGGTATATTTAACAGAAGATTTAGAAAACACGGACACGAATTCGTTACTTGTAAACTACTGATCATGGAAATCAAATGACTTACGAAAACCGATTTCTGAGGAATTACAAATGAATAGAAATTCTAAAAAACAAAAATTACAACCAGAAACTTCTAGTTCTTCAATGATAGTGGATGAGGAAAATTTTGAGTCTCTTTTGAAACCACATTTCATAAAAAAAATTAACAAACAAAAGGATATCCAAGTTACAACCACACCGACAAAAACCGCTGAAAAGCTACAACATAAGCCATGGTCGAAGAGGCGTAGACCTCAACTCGAAGAAAGAAAAGATGAATTAAATAATACGTATAAAAAGGCCGGGGAAGCAATATTGAGGTATTACACAAATTTGGTGAAAAATTTACATAATCAAAGAAAAAAAGAAGCGGAGGAATATGAGCAAAACAAGAAAAAAGCCATGATACTTGATATAAAAATTAAAGCAGAGCAATTAAAATTACTTGACACAGCTATATAATTTTTTTTTAATGGATAAGGGTGTCAAACATGACACATTTCGAAAGGCCTTTCATTTTTCTTTTCAACAGTTTTTTTTTCTAATCCGATCATTAGTTCCAGCAAAATATTATTTAATACAAATTTTATCAGGTGTTTAAAACTGCAATCAAGTAGGCTTGATTTTTAATCCTATCTTATTATTTCTATCATTATCTTACTGTTCTTCTTTACAATAACTATGTCGTTGGCATATGCTATTATTTGTCCTCCTCTTGTTCTAAGTGTTCCTTTATTTATTTTCCTAAGTTCAACTAACAATGTTGCCGACAGCGCATCTCCTTGCCTGACCCCTTTATTTATCTCGATCTCCTCTTTCCTCTTTTTGTGTTATAATGCTTATTTTATTTTTCCTCATTGTCATCGCTGTTAGTCTTCTTAATTTTGCTGCCATATTTAGCTCCTCAAGAGCTGCCATGAACTTTTTTCATTTAATGGAGTCAAAGGCTTGCTGGAAAGCAATAAATAACATTTCTATGTTCATATTGTATTCAACTGATTTTTCAATTATTTGCTTGACTGTATTTATGGTGTCTGTTGTCGATCTGTCTTTACTGAATCCACATTGATATTGTCCAATTATGTTATTTTCTACATTCCCTAATCTCCATTGTATTAATGTGGATAGTATTTTTTTTACTTCATTTAAGGTTAACAATAAGTGAAAGCGGGATGATATGAACAGCTGTGGGTTTTAGCGGTGCAAGCATACGACGTGACATCTACCGATAAAATTTAAAGTAAAAATAATTTGATTTACAACAAAATACTTGTAATGTTAATTCTAAATTATTTTTAAAAATACAAATAGACGAATTTAATTACTTTTATTTACATAAATTTATTACAAAAATAATCATTAATACCAAAATTAGACATTTATAAATTAAGGTAATATGTCAAAAAGTCTTGAAAACATATTTTAGGTATTTTGTTATCTGTTTCCATGGTTTCAGTATTGAGTAGGAAAATGACATAGGTTTGTGTTTTACATTATAAAATTATTATTTTTTATTTAATACAATGTTCTCAAGGGTACGGAAAAATACCTTGTGCCTTACGGGAATCTAACGGCATATTACATCCCTTGGCTTTTGTTGCCCTCGCTCACTACGTTCGCTCGTGCATCAGAAATCTTCGGGATGTAATATGCCCATATCTTCTCTTATGACGCAATATACTATATATACCGTGATCAACATAGTAATACCTCTTTAGTTTTTACATACTTGCTGGTCGCCTTTTTTTTATAAATTATCACTATTTTTCCAGATTCTCATTCTTTTAGCATCTTCTGCTCTCTCAATATTTTCTGTATGAATTCGTATATTAGTATTTGTAAGACTTCCCCTTCATATTATATTAATTCAATATTTATTCCATCTTTACCTGGTGTTTTTCCATTGTGACATTTTTTTATTATTTCTTGTACTTCTTTTAGCGTTGGCTCTTCTATTATTCTATCTTGTTCATTGTTTTGTGTTTCAAGTTCATTTTCATCTTGCATATCTGTTAATAAATCTTTAAAGTGGTTAATCCAAATTTACTTATATTCTTATTCGTTTTCTGCTATTCTACCATTTATATTTTTTATGCCGTGTACACTGATTTTGTGAGTTTTATTTTGTGGTTTAATTTGTTGGTAAAATCTTCTTGTATTCCTTTTTAGCCTTTCTTCTACCATGTCTTAAATTTGATTCTCTGTCCATTTTCTCTTGTTTTCTCTTATAGTTTTTGAGTTGCCATTCCATTTTGTCTCTATGTCACCTTCATCATTTATTGCTTCGTTTAGATTTTTATCCAGTTCTCCTATATATTTCTCTCTTATCCTTTTATTATTCAGATTTTCTGTATTCCATTTTATTTTTTACTACTATTTTTTGAGGTTCTTTTTACTTTTTGTCTTAGGGTTACTGTCACCATAAAGTGGTCCGAATCTGCGCATGGTCCTCTATAGGTTCTTATATCCGTTACTGATGATTGTTTTCTTCTTGTTATAAGTACATGGTGTATTTGTGTCTGCGTTTGCTGATCTGATGATATCCATGGTATTTTATGTTCTCTTCGGTGTTTAAATTTTGTGTTGTTTATTTTTTGTTGCTAGACTGCATAGTCTTTGTCCGTTATCATTTGTGTTGTCGTATATTGTATGTCTTCCTGCTACTTGCTGTATATAGACCTCCTTCCCTATTTGATCATTGAAGTCTCCTAATACAATTATTGCATCTTCTTTAGGTAGCTTTTCAATTTCTTCTTCTAACATTTCATAGAACATTTATTTTTCTTCCGATTTCGCATTCTCTATTGGATTATATGTATTTAAGATTGATATTTTGAAAGGTGTCGTATCTATTCTACAGTAGGCCATTCGTTCGTTTATTAGTTTGAAATTTATTATGTTATTTTTCAATTCATTTGGAATAATAAATGCTTCTCCGTATTACCCGTGTTTATTATGCCCTGAATATTTTAGTATATAATTACCTATACGATTTCTCCTGCTCCACTTCATCTAGTTTCTTGTATTGCAGCAATATTTATTTTGTACCTTAACATTTCCGCAACTATTTTTTGCGTTTTTCCTGATTGTAGCATAGTTCTGACATTCCAGGTACTAATCTAATATTATTATTATATTTTGTTTTTTTACCTTTTTTTCCATTTCTTCTTTTTCTTTGAATTGTAGTTGCGGGTATTGTTGTTTGTGTCATTTCATTGTACTTATTTTGTAATTTTTTTGTATTAGCCATTTTCGTTACCGTTACTTTATTTTTGTTTGGTTTCTATATTTTGATGAATAGATAGAAAGAATAAAAACACTCGGTTTTTGTTTCATGGTATAAACAATAATCCATTATTGTACAATTTCGGCGTTTATGCCATCATCAGAAGGAATACTACAAATTTGTCCATTTTTCATAAAGAAAAGAAAGGTTTACGGCTTACATTCTTAGAAGCACTCGAAATTAAGAAAGCCCTAAACTTAGGGGTTCAGCTTATGAATAAATACTTGGAAGTCATAAATACCCCATTTATAGATACTTCAATGAACGAAACTCCCAAATTACCAACCCCTCCCTAACTACTTTTTATTTATATATAAGAATATTTCTTTATATATTTGTAGTATTGGTTCTGATGATGGCATAAACGCCGATATTATACAATAAAGAATTATTGTTTATATCGTGAAACAAAAACCGAGTGTATTTTTATTTTTTCTACCTATTTATTACACCATGTTTCACTTAGTGCCTACAGTCTCATCCATAAATTTTGTTTTGAAGAATCTATCATCGTAGCTATTTGTTCTAGATCTATTTGTAAATTGAAGTCAGATACTGGTATATCTGCATTATTAAGTTGTTGTTTTTGTCTCTTTGCATCTTGTTCTTCTTTGTTTTTATCGTTGTCTTCATGTTTTTTTGACATTGCTTTTGTTCCTTCTCTTTAGAATGCATTCGTTTTTTGTCGATTTTTTCTTTTATCAATTTTGTCGGTTCATTGTTATCTATTTTTATTCGATCAACAAATAATTATTGTATTTCAAAACAGCATGTTTACCCTTTTTTCTTATGTCTTTCATCAACGGTATCAATACTTTTCTTTCTTCTCCAATGTCTTTTGGATAATCATCTGATATTATTATTCTAGTTCCCTTTAAAAACTTTCGATATGTTAAAATTTCAATTAATTTCCTTCTTGTTGCTAACTTTATTACTGTCGGTCTTGTTTTATTTGTTTTTTTTTTCTAGTCTATATGTACCTATTATCAATATCTCTGTTATTTATATCTATTTCATTGTGTCTTTTATTAGATCTAATCAAGCATTTTCTAGTTGAAATTTATTTCTTTCTTCTTCTATTAGGCCAAAAATTAAAAGATTTTTTCTCTGTTAATATTTCCTGTTCTTTCTAATTTTTTTCTATTTCCACTAATTAAGAGTATGTTCTTCTAAATTATTTGCTGGGATATTAACAATTAAAATTATGCGATATTTATTTCAACAATATTTATATCACCGTCTATTTATATCACTATCTTTTTATTTATATCACCATCTGTTCACTACACGTATCTACACAAGACTGTCCTCGCGATCTTTTGCTTGGGGTATTTATATTAAAACACATCAATCTAGAATATTCGACGATTCTGTGAATCAGAACAATGGGGAGCGGACGGACGTGTTCTGACCTGTTCGCTAGCGGCCACAGCCCGCGCCGCCGCCCGCGCCGCGACCCTGGGTTCGCTACATTGCCCCCTCCTTAAGACTGTTTCGTCCCGGAACAGTTCGTTATGATGAAATCTGCATGCATCACCCTTGGTGCATCTGGAAGTCTTGAAGAAATAACAGTCGACGGTCCGTTTGAGTTTTTCTTGGCCGGTAGAGTTGAAGCTGCAGACTAGAATATCCACTCCGGTAAAGCGGAAGATTGTCTCTAACATGCTTCTAACAATCCTTCCATCCAAACCATCTAGTCCACTGCCTATCTTCGGTACTGCCAGCTTCATGATGTCGTTCTGCAACAGATGGTCCTTCATATCGCACAGCGAGTCCCATAAATTGCGGTATGACGGCTTCTGATATGAGTATTGTTTCGTAACGAGATAGTAAATGTACCGCTTGCGTTCCTCGTTCTCATCCTTTAGTTGTACCGTTTTTCCGACAGTTGGACGTTGGTTGGCCAGTTCTTGAACTCGTCCAAATTTTCTTTTAAAAACTAAAGCGATGCCGCGGGACATTTTAATGTCTTTCGCTACACAGTGAGCGAGGGAATATTCTGGGGACACGGTGAACAGATCTCGTTGTTCTTCTCGTGTCACGCCATACCGTGCTTTGTGACCAGTGGAATGGATTTCCATAAAGTCTTCAAATGTAGGTTCCTCAGGTACAACCCGGGGAACCGTCGCTCCACGATGATCATCAAAGTTATCACCAGCGAAAGTGGCTAACCGATTGAAGTGGACTACTCTCGGCTTTCCATTAGGTGTTTTCCTAATTCTGTTGACCACATCATTTATTCTCTTTACGATCTCGTACGGACCTTCCCAATTCTTTTGTAGCTTCGGTGATAAGCCACGATGTATTTATTTCCATCATCAGTATCGGGAAATGGTCCGGCCACGTCAATCGCAATGCGTTCAAAGGAACTTCCAACGTTATATTGGCGCATTGGAGCTCTTCTTTTCCTATGTGGCCCATTACTTCCCGCGCAGACCACACATTTCTTGCACCACTCTTTAACATCCTCCTTGCAATTTACCCAGTAAAATCGTAGGCGTAGCCTCTCGAGGGTTTTATTCACTCCAAAATGTCCTCCACCAGATCCGTCATGGATCTCCTCCAATACTTCCGGTACTCTGTTCCTAGGAATTACCAACTGGGTTCTACTTTCAGTACCATCCGTATTTTCTACGACACGTTTCAGGCGGCCCTCTTCAACCACAATAGAATCCCACTGCGCCCAATACGATTTTACATTTTGTGAGTGTCGTGCAACGTCTTCCCAAACTGGCCTGCCATCGCCATGCTTCCAATCAAGTATGATCTTTAAGTCCGGATCATTCTCTTGGTCCCTCCGTAAGTCTTCAGGTTGCCATCTCCCGTCCACTACCGTTGTCCTTTTGACGGTGGCAAGTTTCGCTTCCAAATGACAAGAGTGCTTGCACTCTTCTTCACGGGTCTTCTCTCTCGCCAGGCTTACACCGTGAACTACTTTCTTCACTCCTACTTCTTTAACAGCAAGAGGAGCTGTTGCTACTTTTTCACCCGTTTTCTTTTTAAACTTCTTTTCAGTATTCGTTGCAGTATTCTGTTCTTGCAGTTTCCCGCACAGCCTTTGCGGGTGGCCTAGCTCTCCACATTTCCAGCAATGAAGTATCTTTCTTTCAGCATGAATTTCAGATACAACTTGCTTTATCTTGTCTTCAATTCCCTCAGCATCGATATTTTGCACTTGTGATAGGTTACGTGAAGCTTGTTTAGCTGCTTCATACTCTAAGGCGTATGACAGTGCATCAACTACAGTTTTCAGTCGAGCTAATAGTAGTGCTTTCTGAGTTTCATTATCTCGGACCCCATAGATAAATGCTTGTGTAGCTAGGCATTCCAAAACGCTGTCAGGGGCTGTAGGATGTGCGAGACGAACCAAACGAGCTATATCCGCTTCAAATTCTTGAAGGTTCTCTTTTGAACTCTGATATCGGTTCCTCAGTTGCGTCTGGTACACCTGCTCCAGATGCGCATTGCCATATCACATATCCAATCGCTTAACAAGTTGTTCGTAGTCTTCCTGTTCATCCTCTTTTAGCGTCTGTAGGATATCGATGGCTTCTCCACGTAGTGAAACTGTCAGCGCTGTAGCCTTCTCCTTGGAAGTCCAGCCATTTGCTTTGGCAGCAGCTTCAAACTGTTTTAAATAATTCAGCCACGATGTCTTGGCGTCAAATTCTGGTGCTTTTATATGAATTCTGGAACTATTTTCTGTTTTCTTTTCCTGAATTTCATCAGTCTTAGCTGTATTTGAATTTAAAACCGCTGGTGACGTAATTTTAGAGACATTTTTCTGTAATTCTGCAATCCTCATATCGTATTCATCTTTGAAATTTTCCAATTTATCTTCTAAATTTCTAGAACTTTCTTTCAGTTGTTCATTCAGTTTTTCTTCCATCAACTCTTCTTTCAATATTCTGGAACTTTCTTCAAACTTTCTAGAATTTTCCATGTACGAGTATGTACGAGTATATGAGGGTTTAAGCGTTTTGTCGCTTTTTGTCAACGCGACCTAGAAGATCTATTGTGACACAGCCCTTACTTAGTTTTCCGGAAGTAGATCCAGATTTTTGATGAAGCCGATTAGGCCTCAAGTACATGAAGTACTTGTTTCGTGACATGTTTTACTTGCATTTTAGTGATGCAGGTTGTCAGCCTACAGTCTCTGCAAGGCCAGCACACACCGAGCCGTTGTGCGGCAACCCATCCAATTGGACAGGGCGGGCTATGTTGCTTATCTACACGATCAGACAAGACACGCCACGACCACACAACCGTACTGGCTGACTACGCTAAATATAATAATAATAAAAAAAAAAATATAATAAAATATTCAAAAATTTTAGAAAATATAAATATAAATTGTAGAGTTCAAAAACTAAACTGAATAACTCCTTAAAATGGAAAATTTTGGATACCGAAATACATGTTTTTAATTTTATCAATTTTACTAAAATTCTGGTGCTTTTATATGAATTCTGGAACTATTTTCTGTTTTCTTTTCCTGAATTTCATCAGTCTTAGCTGTATTTGAATTTAAAACCGCTGGTGACGTAATTTTAGAGACATTTTTCTGTAATTCTGCAATCCTCATATCGTATTCATCTTTGAAATTTTCCAATTTATCTTCTAAATTTCTAGAACTTTCTTTCAGTTGTTCATTCAGTTTTTCTTCCATCAACTCTTCTTTCAATATTCTGGAACTTTCTTCAAACTTTCTAGAATTTTCCATTAACTCTTCTTTTAATATTCTAGAATTTTCTATTAATTCTTCTTTTAATGTTCTAGAATTTTCTTCAGATTTTCTAGAACTTTCCTCTAATTTTTGTTCTAAAGTTCTAGTATTTTCTATAAGTTTTTGTAAGTTTTCATCAGATTTTTTAGAACTTTCCGCTAACTTTTTCTCCATAATTTTACCAAAATCAGGCAAGCTAGCCGTAATTTCGAATGAAAAGTCATCAGGATTTTCACCAGCTTCTACCAAAGCTTGCCGTAAACGAAGTTGTAGAACAGACTTGGTTCCCGATGTCTCCAACTCTCGTTCTTCTAGCTCCCTCTGGAGATCGGCCACTTTTAATTCACTTAATTTGACTTGTTTAGTAGCCATTTTATTTATTTTTATTTACACTTCACAGTTTATTATCCCTCACACCTGACACCAATTGTAACGTTTTATTTATTTAGGTGAAGTGTAAAATTGATTAAAAACACTAATATTTATATAACTAAGTTTAATTAAAGAAATATGAATTATAAAGAATAATGAAAATAACTAACACTAAGAATTAACAAATATAAACACTAATTTAAGAACTAATTATTATTACTAAAGACTTAAACGCTAAGATAGTTTATTTAAACAATTAAAACTATGCGATATTTATTTCAACAATATTTATATCACCGTCTGTTTATATCACTATCTTTTTATTTATATCACCATCTGTTCACTACACGTATCTACACAAGACTGTCCTTGCTTGGGGTATTATATATTGAAACACATCAATCTAGAATATTCGACGATTTTGTGAATCAGAACAATGGGGAGCGGACGAACGTGTTCTGACCTGTTCGCTAGCGGCCGCAGCCCGACCCTGGGTTCGCTACAATACGATAAAATATTAATAAACTTATAGCTTTTCTTCACACTATTTATTCAGGTACAATATGTATATTTCGACTACACTGTTATATATATATATATATATATATATATATATATATATATATATATATATATATATATATTAAGCATACTTGATTGCAGTTTTGCACACCTGATAAAATTTGTTTTAAACGATATTTCTCTGGAACTAATGATCGGATTTGAAAAATAAAAAAGCCGTTGAAAAGAGAATTGAAAGGCCTTTCGAACAGAGTCATGTTTGACACCCTTTTCCATTTAAAATTTTTGAGGTGCAGTCCACACCCATTTTAGGGTTTAAGTTATGCCATTGGTACTTAATCCATTTAGGTGTCCCCCTTTATATTAATATTGACGTGTTCGAGCGTTTTTTGCAAAATTAATGTTAAGTGGCCAAAAATTGCGCTGATAATTTTCGCTGAGCCACCCTCTATACATATATATATATATATATATATATATATATATATAGGCCCTACTTTTTTTTAATTAAATTATGCTTAAAATATCTTTATTATATCAGACTATTTTAATAAAATAGCAATATTCATATTTTTATAAATAAAAAAATCCAAATATTTAATAGAATTATTATTTGCTGTCTGTCAAACTTAACTATTAATTCGAATTTAGTTTTTGGTGTATAATTTTGTATTTCATGTTTCGAAACATGATATTTTAAGTATAATTTAATTTAAAAAAAAATAGGGCCGAGGTGGTCTCGAACCAGGTCTTGTAGATTATTTATGTTATGAAACAGCCCTCGTATCCACTCGGCTATGGAGCATTTTGTTTTTGATCTTTCTTATTCGAAAATATGAAGGATAACCTTCAAAATACAATTTATTTTATCAAATATTTCAGTTAGAAAAGGCCATATTACACAACATTTAGTTTTATTAGATGTAAAATTAAGTAATCTAACTAACGATACCATATACACCCGATTTTATTTAGCGAGACAGATGGAAACAGCAAAAAACTGTTTTCCCATGTTATTTCCCTATGTCAAGGTTTTCAGTATTCACCCTGTATATATATATATATATATATATATATATATATATATATATATATATATATATATTGTTACATGATAGAGGGCCTTGAAAAAAAACACACAGAATGGTTTTTGGAATGTAGTGTATTGACAGTGACATTTTACAATAATATTAATAAAGTATTCTATAATAAACCCTAACATTCGTAACATTGGTGTCAGAAGTGGGATTGTGGTAGTATATTTGCGTATAAAATATTTTCAAATAGTAATTGTAAGTGACAATGTCAAAAAAAAATGCTTTTGAAATACTTGAAAATAGCCGATTTAAAGAGGGAGTTAGAAGAACGAGAACTCGATACTTCTGGACAGAAAGCTATATTACAAAGTCGTCTTCGGAATGCTATAACTGCAGAAGGATTCGATCCAGAAATATTTGAGTTTGAGAATCCAAGTGATTTTGATTTCTCAGCTATCGCAAAATTATTGGAACAACAGTCAGAAGAATTTAAAGCACAATTAGAAAAACAGTCCTCAAAACTCGAAGAACAATAAAAAAAAATTAGAGTTATTAGATGAGTTAAAGAGATGTAACAGTTGAACTTTAGGGCCATAATTAATTAGTAATTTTAATTCATATTGTTAATTATTGTTTTGTATTGTAAATTTAAAATTTAAAGATGTTATCTTGTTATTCGATTGTATTTCAAATTCTGATCATATGAGTCATAGGCAATGAGAAATCTTAGTGGTAAACACAGTTAGTTTGCTTTCCCAGGGGTTGTTATCAACTGGAAAAATTTGGAGACGAATGTCTGTGTTTATTTCGGGATTTTTCTAGCCAATCAGAAACAGAATTTGTGATGTCATCGAATAGCAAGAGAACCATGAATAACAAATGTTAAGAAAGTTAAGTTAGTTAAGTTTGAATAGTCTGAGAGGTCAGATGAAGAGAGTTAAGTTTGGGAAGTCTAAGAGGTCAGATGAAGAAATCAGTAATAATGTAAGTAAAAACCTGTAGAAGAAAATGTAAGTAGTGTTTAAGTTATTTTATTTTTATATTATTTATAATCTTTTCATGTAAACTTGTCTTGCTCTATTGTATATTTAACATCCATATTTGTTTAATATATTTCAATTGTTAATTTTCCCCTTTGTTTTTCATTTTGCTTTGTAACCCTCACATTAAACTAAGTTTTGGTTATTTTGTACTTAAAAAATAACCTGGTGGCAGCAATCAAAATTAAGTTAAACATAAACACATTCCATTCTTCTAACAGTTACATTTTGGTGGCAAGCGGTCGGATTCGAATATTCCAGTAGTCAAGCTCGGTAGAATTTATTCTGTATCACGCTCAAAGAAAAGAAGTAAAGAAAATGAATTTTGCGGATCTAATGGAATTGAGTTTAATTTTAGACAGATCACCGACTTTTAGCGGTGAGAGTCATGAATGTGTTGATGAATTTATTTCAAAATTAGAAGATTTTAAAGAAATAATGAATTTTTCAGATCATAGATTAGTTAATTTAGCGTGTCTAAAATGTAAGGGCAAAGCAAAATTTTTTCTTAATTCATGTAAACAGGAAGTTAGAAAGAATTGGGAAATGTTTAAAGAAGAAATGAGATATAGATTCAGACTTATAGATTATAGCTTCGAAAATTATTTTAGACCCGAAATTGTTCCAAATCAGAATTCACATTATCAAAATTTTTCCCAATCAGAAATAAATTTAAATATTGAAAATTGTTCATGTATTAGTAATATAGAAAACAGTCGAAATAATCGGGAAATTATGTGTTTCCGGTGTGGAGAAATGGGACATTTTCAATGGGCCTGTCCCACAAAATTTCTTAATTCTACATGTTTTGGATGTGGAGAAAGGGGACACATAAAGAAATTTTGTCCTATAAAGAAGTTACCCCGTAAAATAGCGCAGACAGTTGCATGTAATGATCGAAATATTAAAGTGAATGAATGTGATAAAAGTACGTGTAATACGAGAGAATGTGGAAAAAATAGGCAGTTTGAAAATAGCAATGCGATAAGTATGAATTGTGCAGGGATAAAATCGGAAGAAATTATTGTTAATAATAGTAAACATGATTTAGATGTGTCATTGTCGTTTGAGAGATCCGTAGGTGCAGAATTTTTAAAAGCGTTAACCGTTGTAATCAACACTTCATGTGATAAGGTCAAAGTCGGTAGAGAATCGGTAGAAGAAGATAACGAAGGGTTGTTATCGGAAGAGGAACCTGAGATGTTCGAGAGGAACATAGTTTGTACACCGGTGGAGGAATTGGTAAAGGGAAGCACGGAAAATTCTATGCCGGAGGACAAACGAGGTAGTGAATCGGTAGAGGAAGATAACAAAGGGTTGTTATCAGGAGAAGAACGTGAGACGTTCGAGAAGAACGCGGTTTGTGTACCGGTGGAGGAATTGGTAAAGGGAACCACGGAAAATTCTATGCCGGAGGACAAACGAGGTAGTGAATCGGTAGAGGAAGATAACAAAGGGTTGTTATCAGGAGAGGAACGCGTGATGTTCGAGATGAACGCTGTTTGTATACCGGTGGAGGAATTGGAAGCTGACCCGATGGCGGCGGATGAGAGATTCATCCATTCTAACATCAGAAAGGATGAAGTGTTTGAGAAAGAGGCAAGCGCAAAACATACGACAGAAAGGGACAATGACAATCGAGAAGCCGAAGATGAAGCCAAGGTAATCAGCATGGCTCAGAAGGTAGATATCCCTCACCAAACTGACGAAGAAAGCCTATTACCCGGAGATGACAACGAAGAATCATTAGAAGAAATACATGTGAGTAAGGAAATAATAACAGAGCGCGAGATTTTTGTTTGTAGGACAAAGAATGAAAGGAAAACGAGTGGAGAGTTGGAACCAGTGATTAAGGAAAACCAACTGGACGACGTACATTTCGTAGACATAGCGGATGCAGCAGAGGTTTTCGAGATGAAAGACAACTCTGATGTAGTGCATCTAGAGATCCAGTTTAGCTACGCGGTAGAGACAACTTCCAATCCCGAAAGCGTGATGTCGACCCAAGAAGTTGTTCCTTTAATCGCTACAATAAAGAAAACCCCCATAATTCAGCAAATAGGTAAGAAACCAGAACATAAATTAATTCGAGAAAAGTTAGCGAATTATTATTTTAACAAGCATTTTACAAAAAATTGCATAAACGAAGATTTTACGTTTCATTTTAAACTTAGTATAAATAATTTCAAAGAGATTGTAAATAAAATTTATTTCATAGATGAAATAATTTTAAAATATCTACTTTTTAAACAAAGAAAAAGAAAATAATACGAAAAATTCTGTGTGACGTAATCAGTGCTAAAATGTTAAAATTTATTTTCATTATAGTTGTTTGTAGTTGATATTTTTTTTAATTATAGGTATACTGTTTATTTTCATTGCTGAAATTATAATTGTTTATTTTTTAAATTTGTGTTATTTAGCCTGATTACTTGAATTGGAATTGATTTTTCGGATATTGGAATATGTTATTAAAAATTGAATTTGATTTTGGATTTTGTTAGTAGAGTCTAGTTTTTCTTGGATGCCAAAGCCACATATTGTTGTTGAGGCTTAGGAATTTGGCGCTCCTATCCGCTGGTAGCCAACCAATGTTGCACAGCATACTGAAAGATTATTTAAATTTGAAAATATGATGTGTAACCTCGGTGTTTTTATGTAGTTATACAAGTAGTTATTTAGTTTTCATTAGATAGTAAAATGGGTAAAAAGTATTTAAAGAAAAAAAATTCATGTAGCATATTTGTAATTTTTAGAAAGTATATACCAACGACAACTATTAGTAGTAAATAAAACTTTACTTAGGATATTAAATTGTAACCGCAACACTGCCGAAGGGTCCTTTGTTACAGCTCTCTGAGAATTAGTATAATTACTAGTAACGATGGTCCAGATCCATACTTTTGCAAGCGTACAAGTGTACCAACGACATATCCAGGAGAAGTGTCGAGGTTGCTGTCCATAGGCCACTACGAAACCACGGTCAAAGTAAGCTGCACTGTGAGGCTGTTAGCTGTTGGCGGAGAAAAGTATCTGAGAAGGGCTAATATTTCCCGAGATGCAACTTCAGATGATCAAGTTGATGAAGCAACTTGACGGTTCGAGTGAGCTGGGACGGAACTGGCACTTCCCCATCTTCGAGTCGTGAAAGATCTGCTGGACCAGAGTCTAGTAACAAGTAATTTTTTTTTGGAAAGTTACGTTGTCCTTCAGACAACGTAACTTGTTTTAAGGGGAAAGGGGTGTAACAGTTGAACTTTAGGGCCATAATTAATTAGTAATTTTAATTCATATTGTTAATTATTGTTTTGTATTGTAAATTTAAAATTTAAAGATGTTATCTTGTTATTCGATTGTATTTCAAATTCTGATCATATGAGTCATAGGCAATGAGAAATCTTAGTGGTAAACACAGTTAGTTTGCTTTCCCAGGGGTTGTTATCAACTGGAAAAATTTGGAGACGAATGTCTGTGTTTATTTCGGGATTTTTCTAGCCAATCAGAAACAGAATTTGTGATGTCATCGAATAGCAAGAGAACCATGAATAACAAATGTTAAGAAAGTTAAGTTAGTTAAGTTTGAATAGTCTGAGAGGTCAGATGAAGAGAGTTAAGTTTGGGAAGTCTAAGAGGTCAGATGAAGAAATCAGTAATAATGTAAGTAAAAACCTGTAGAAGAAAATGTAAGTAGTGTTTAAGTTATTTTATTTTTATATTATTTATAATCTTTTCATGTAAACTTGTCTTGCTCTATTGTATATTTAACATCCATATTTGTTTAATATATTTCAATTGTTAATTTTCCCCTTTGTTTTTCATTTTGCTTTGTAACCCTCACATTAAACTAAGTTTTGGTTATTTTGTACTTAAAAAATAACCTGGTGGCAGCAATCAAAATTAAGTTAAACATAAACACATTCCATTCTTCTAACAGTTACAGAGACAGGCAACAGATTCTAAACTACAAATCGAAGAACTTTAGAAAGAATTATTTAAAAATCAAGAACTGATGGAAGCAGATTTAAATAAAACAGTACATCAGTTGAAATCAGAAGTGTCAGTGGCAAATAACGAATTAAGAACAGAAATATCTGAAATTAAAAATGAATTGTTAGAAAAAAATACTAAGATTAGAGCTGAAATTGAAAATATCCAGAGACGAGTTGAAGCTATGTCACCTAATGAAATCGGAGTGGGGCATACATCTGTAAACGTGTTTCAGCTAAAAGTAAAAGCAGGAAAATTCGATGGAAGCACTTCCTGGAAGCTGTATAAAGGACAATTTACGAAGATCGCCCAAATTAATGGATGGAACGACCAGCATAAAGCCCTGATATTATCTACATCATTGCAAGGAAAAGCGTTGGAAGTACTGCTATCCGCTGCTAGAACAACAATATAGCGAAAAATATTTCCAGCGTGCTTATACAATTCAGCTAAAGTCACGCAGGCAAGGTTTTAATGAATCGTTACTAGATTTCAGAGCCGACATTGAAAGACTTACCATCCTTGGCCTATCCAAGCATCCCTGAAGAAGTAAAGTCGAAAATGGCAACTCACTCATTCATTGACGGAGTACGTGATCCGGACATCAAGATCGCATTACATGCTAGAGGACCGTCTAACACAGCCGCAGCGTTGCAACTCGCAATGGAAATGGAAGCCGCGAATCCACGTAATACAATGAGAGTGAGACAAATCAATGAATGTGAAAGACCACGACGAGTATGCTGGAACTGCGGAAGTTTTGAACATTTACAAAGAGATTGTAAGAAACGCAGGCAGTTGGAAAATAATCCAACTGATGATAAGCTGCAGGGAAACGAGAAAGAGCCGACGTTGCAGGTCACACGTCGGCTACATCCGAATTGGCCTACAGGAAAACATACTCGGTGTCAAGAATGAGTAGAAACAATTGCAGTTTGGTAGCAGAAGGTAGCGTTAATAGAATTCCGTGTCTGATAACAATCGATACCGGTGCATCAACTTCAATTGTCCGACCAGACCTAGTTAAAAACTGGAATGAAACACCGAACCCCTGGAAGTTGAAGACAGCAACAGGTGATTTAACACCAGTACTGGGAACAGTTGACATTATTTTGCAATTAGGAAATGAAAATATTGGAATAATTGCTGATGAATTTATATTGGAACTTGATAGTATGATTCAGTATAAATTCAATTTAAAAATAGCAGAGAACATCATCCAAATCGGCAACAAGGAAATTATATTAACGAAACCAAGCACCGAAGAAAAATACATCAAGTTACGGCTCACGAAGATAGAGTCCATCCCCGCATTCAGTCAATGTGTCATTTTCGCTGAAATGGAAGAAAGTGATCCTGCGGTGCTGTTCGGATTAATTGAACCGGAGATAACAAACATTCCTAATATTGTCGTGGCTCGATCTGTAGTTTCTTATGGTCAACAAATACCAGTATGCGTTGCTAATACCAGTGGTCAACGCAAATATCTTAAACAAGGAATGAATATTGGGACGTGTGAACCTATAAATTGGATCTCCCACTCAAATGCTGTTGCAGCTGAACCAGACTCTAGACAAGAAGTGTTGCCAAAGGAACTAAAGAAATTACTCGATGATACATCTAATGATCTTAACGAGAAGCAAAAGAGCGAAGTGTTAAGACTCTTAGGTAAATATCGAAATGTATTTGCGTTTACCGACCAGGAACTTGAGCACACAGAACTGGTACAACATAGAATTCAGACAGGTGATGTAGCTCCGATACGTCAACCGTTTAGAAGAATACCGATCGCCAAACGCGACGAAGCCGAGAAAATTATTGAAGAAATGAAGAATAATAACTTCATTGAAGAATCGTCAAGCCCATGGGCATCCCCTGTAGTATTGGTTAAAAAAAGACGGTAGCCTACGTTTCTGTGTAGACTACCGTAAATTGAATGAGGTGACAAAAAAGGATAGTTACCCATTACCCAGAATCGACGACACACTAGATGCACTCTCCGGATCTAAATGGTTTTCGACGTTAGACTTGAAAAGCGGTTACTGGCAAGTAGCAATGCACCCAGACGACAAAGAAAAAACAGCCTTTTCCATTGGAAGCGGCTTATGGCAGTTTAATCGAATGCCATTTGGACTATGCAACGCCCCAGCCACGTTCGGAAGGCTAATGGAGATGGTGTTGAGAGGCCTATCATAGAAAACATGCCTTGTATATCTGGACGACATAATTGTGATTGGAAAGACATTTTACGAACACCTCCACAACTTGCAAGAAATCCTGAAAAGACTGCACGGTGCGAATTTTAAATTAAGTCCGAAGAAATGCAACTTCTTTTATCGAGAGGTCAAATATTGTATGTAAAACAGGGTTGAAGTTATGTCATTGGTACTAATCCATTTAGGTGTCCCCCTTTATATTAAAATTGACGTGTTCGAGCGTTTTTTGCAAAATTAATGTTAAATGGCCAAAAATTGCGCTGATAATTTTCACTGGGCCACACTGTATATATATATATACAGGGTGAATACTGAAAACCTTGACATAGGGAAATAACATGGGAAAACAGTTTTTTGCTGTTTCCATCTGTCCCGCTAAATAAAATCGGGTGTATATGGTATCGTTAGTTAGATTACTTAATTTTGCATCTAATAAAACTAAATGTTGTGTAATAAGACCCTTTCTAACTGAAATATTTGATAAAATAAATTGTATTTTGAAGTTTATCCTTCATATTTTCGAATAAGAAACGTCAAAAACAAAATGCTCCATAGCCGAGTGGATACGAGGGCTGTTTCATAACATAAATAATCTACAAGACCTGGTTCGAGACCACCTCAGCCCTAATTTTTTTTAATTAAATTATGCTTAAAATATCTTTATTATATCAGACTATTTTAATAAAATAGCAATATTCATTATTTTTATAAATAAAAAAATCCAAATATTTAATAGAATTATTATTTGCTGTCTGTCAAACTTAACAATTAATTCGAATTTAGTTTTTGGTGTATAATTTTTTATTTTATGTTTCGAAACATGACATTTTAAGTATAATTTAATTTAAAAAAAAATAGGGCCGAGGTGGTCTCGAACCAGGTCTTGTAGATTATTTATGTTATGAAACAGCCCTCGTATCCACTCGGCTATGGAGCATTTTGTTTTTGACGTTTCTTATTCGAAAATATGAAGGATAACCTTCAAAATACAATTTATTTTATCAAAATATTTCAGTTAGAAAAGGCCTTATTATACAACATTTGGTTGTATTAGATGCAAAATTAAGTAATCTAACTAACGATACCATATACACCCGATTTTATTTAGCGGGACAGATGGAAACAGCAAAAAACTGTTTTCCCATGTTATTTCCCTATGTCAAGGTTTTCAGTATTCACCCTGTATATATATATATATATATATATATATATATATATATATATATATATATTAAAGATAGAACAAAAAAAAGTTAGTTAAATTAGCAAGTCAAAAGATAATTAGTAAAGTACATACACAATCTGACTGAATAAATACTGTATAACCATTGCGAAAACTGATTGACATTTAAGATTATGAGTTAAAAAAATATTAAACGAGATTTTTTTTAAATTCGAACTGCTGACTGTTAAACAATTCTTAACAGTTTTAGGTTTCAAAGATGAATTTTACTAGATTAAACATGATTGCGAGTCTAGCAAACTTTGAAATTTTTCAAAAAAATAATGTGTAAAATTTTGCTGATATTCCAAATTCCATAATATACTTCAACGATTTGTTAAAACATGCAAATATTCCCAAGGAGCACGATGAAACTTTGATGGCTGTAGCTCGTAGAGGTAGGGACTTAAATTTAAAATTTAATAAAAGTAAAGTACAGTTTTGCTCAAATGAAGTTAAGTACTTAGGTTATTTGTTATTAAAAATGGTAGAAAATTTGATCAAGACAAAGCTAATATAATAAGGGAATTGAAAAAACCAACAAATAAAAAGAACTTCAGAGCTCGTAAGGGTTTTTTTTATTCTATGAGAGAATTTGTTCTTACTTTAGCTGGAAGTACTGTTGTAACACCGCTTTTGAAAGCAGATTGGCGCCATCAAACTGTAGCACGTCTTTTCAATAACTTCCATTACTACCAACTTGTAACACTCTTACAGGACCGCTGCTACCAGTTTGTGACCCTCTCCTTAAAAGGATAGGCATTACAAAATATATATCAATGGGTTCTTTGTCAGACCGGATACAGGGCAAGTATTAGGAGATGGATATTGAAATTAAACAGAATACTCACATTTATATAAAAATATAAATAAATATAATTAATAATGGTTTACATTTGGTTTCATCTCAAATAACACTTTTCTGTCTACCCCTAACTATACCACACTACTTCTCTAATTGCTGTTCTCTTTTCTCTCCTTTTAACAACCATTACCTTACACTATATATACTATGAACACAAGTACTAAGTCAGCAAATATTAGTTTTACCTTTACACAATACTATTTATGAATTACATCAATTGACCTATTAATATACTTTATTGGTGCCACTAGAATGTGCTGACTTAGACTTGTTACACTGTGCCTCTTCGAGAACTTTTAACACTTTGTTAGACGCGCACCTTTAATGAGCCGAAGTCCAGTAGACTTTCGACTGATTATCGTATATTATATCGATGTTTATATTGCCATACTTTTTTATACATGCATAGAAATTTTTTACTACTACTAATAGTTTTATTAAAAGTACATATGAAAAAACTACAAAACATTTTTACAGTCAATTTTAACAAAATTAATTTATTCTGAATCTGTTTCAGCACCTTTTTCAATAATTTCGAAACAGTTATGTTTTATATATTACAAACAGACTTACCATGTCACAAATTACAATTACTTGCTAAAGGAAAAAACTAACGTATCTAATCTTAATCTCACATGGTACTGTAGGAATCATATTCCTTAACTAACCAATCACATAACTCGGAATTTGAGTATGATATAAAAACTACTACAATTAACAAATCAAATTGAAGTGAAATTTTAACAAACAATAAACAAAAACCAAAATTACCAGAACTGTACGGTGTATACCAAATTAAATACGATGATTGTCATGCTATCTATATTGGAAAGAGCGGTCGAAATTTTAGTATTAGAATGGAAGAACACCGAAAATAGATAAGAAACAATAAACAAACAACGTGATTCTCAACACATAGCATAAAAATATAACATAAATTTAGCGGAAATTTGAATACACTTTCTACTGCCGACATAGGGTTAAGATTAGTCTTATTGGAAAACTTAGAAATAAGAAAGGCAGTCACTTCTCAGAAGTTCATCGTCAACAACTAGATGTTTCTATTTTTTCAAATTATTTTAATATTTAATACTTTTCAATTTTATTCTTTTCAAAAAAAAATGTTCCTCCAGCAGAAAAGGACAATTAGTTACTATAGAAATTATCTCTAGCAGTTTACTTAAAATAATATAATCTTTTTTATTTTCAGGAAAATTGTAATAGACTATTTATGGGATACCACGCTTGAGACAACAACCAATACCAGTATAGAAACAGATAGATTATTCACTATGACATTAGTGAATGAAAAAACAGGATACAGATTTTTTATTGACCAAAAGGAAATAACTTTCTTCGAGCCTTCTTCACATGTGGATCTATTTTCAAATATAATAAAATTAAGGTTTGACACAATTTACAAAATCATTGTATCAAATATTGTAAAATCATGTGTGGAACTAAAGTTTGCAAAATTACATTTTCAATATATTAATAATCTTATGATGCAAATATAAGTATTATATATATATATATATATATATATATATATATATATATATATATATATATATGTTGGACTACAATGTTTCTCATCTATCACATTGATTTATTGTTCTTTGGCTTATTTTTTGTGAATTGAAATACTCTTGATGTATGTCAGTTGATTGAAATACATATTATAATCTCAGTTGTGTTTTCGTATATTCATTAGGAATACCAACTGGTTATGGGCCCAGACAGCAAGTAAGAAGCGGTGTCTGATGTGTGAAAACAATTGTAAAAAATATTTAAGTTGATTATTCGAAGGTAGGAAGTCACGTGTGTTACAGTGTGTAGAGAGCGATAACACATGAATGATTAAATATGGAAAATATAATTAGTAAAGGATTAGAATATTTTAATATACAATATATAAAACACAATAAACCATATTATACATTTAAACGTATGTTACTTTTTAATTTTTTACACAATTTTTCCTGCATGCGAATGTTGTCCGAATAAAACATTTAACTTGTCTGGAGAATGCCATAAAGGCTCTTTTAATTAATAAAATCAATCGCTAGCGTTGGCTTTTTGAATAGCAGAAAGAGTTAAGATCTTGTTAGCTGAAGTCGTGTCCGCCATTAGCGTTTATTTTGTTTCTGCTTGGAATAAAAATACGGATTGTATTCTGGATTATAAGTGGACATCGACACTGGAAATATATATTCCTCGGGAGTAATCTCGGATCTTTTAGCAGCAGGCCTTGACCTACTTTATAGAACCGTACTACATCTCAGGTGAGAGCACATGTGCTTATATTTTTGATACCTTGCCGGTTGATTTTTGTACTCTGTATTCCATTTAGTTCTCATTATTTTGTTTATTTAAAACCAGGGCATGTAACCGAAAAAAATACTGGTTAACGGTTAACCCTTATATAGAAGGTTATAATAATAACGGTTTTAGTTCGAAAACCAGTTTTTCAAAATAGGAAACCGGTTTAAACCGGTTAATATATCGGTTAAAAAAATAATTAAAATTAATTAAAAAAAAATAATTATAACAATTTGATTAAAAAAATTACAGAATAATTAATAATATTTTTTTTTAAATTACTATCTGAGAAAAATATAACAATTAAAAAAATAATTTAACTATAAATATATATATATAATGAAGATTCACAAAAATTCCCGTAATATCTTCAGAAAAACGCAGGTCACTTTTCAATTTTAAAACTTGCCTGTGTTGACAAAGGCCGTATTTATTTGGGACTTTTTAAGTAACCTTAACGGCCAAAGAGACTACCCACATTTATGACTCTTCAATAAAATCTTACTTGTAAAAACTGTCATGACTCATGTTCAAATACAAATAGAAAACACAGATATAAAAAAAATATTAAATTTTTTTCTCGCTAAATGATATTAAAATAAAGGTTAATGTTCGATAAAACCGGTTTATTTTTTTTTGGTTAACGGTTACCGGTATTTTCGGCCTAAAAAATATCGGTTAAAATTACGGTTGAAGTTTTTTAACCGGTTACATGCCCTGTTTAAAACGTACAATGCCTACGCCATGCGTTTATGAGGGTAGTAACAACTATCTCTCAGGTTCTTTAATTTTCTTCGTTATTTCCGGCTAGTATTTAGCTTTATTATACGTATTATTACGCCCATCGTATTACTGATTGGACTGGCACCGCCATTTTGGAGACTACATCTTCCTGGGTTTAGAGGGACAATCTTAAATCAAATCAAACAAAATTGATGCATATTTACATATTCCATAAGTCAAGATGGATCTATAAAAAAAACATGCAAAGAATGCGTCTTACACAAACACACATACACATTCACGGACTAGGGACTCAAACACAAGCCCAATCCCTCGATGCGTTAGGGATTCTCGATCATCTAACTTTACCCACCTTGCGCCCAAAAGAACATGGACGCCGAGTACAGGGTAAATACACGATTTGTCCCGATCCCACATTGGGTTAGGGTACCCCGCATCTAACCTCCTTATTACGGTTTATAATCATACAACACGCATATAAATACACACTAAACGACTACAAGCAGTAATATTAAGATCCAGACTCACCTGTATGACTTTTCACTTTATGTTGATATGTTTGATGGTTTGATGTATCTATTTATAAATATCAGTACCAACTGTTTATATTGATAATTTAAAATAATAAATTTAGTAGGCGTTGTATCTTAAAGTGTCGCATGTCAAAGTGAAACGGTTGACAATGACAACTTCAATTTGACGTCCGACACGTGCAGGGTCGCATTTACCATTAGGCGCATGAGGCGCATACTGGGGGCCTCGCTTTGTGGGGGGCTTCCAGCCTCCACCCTTGAGTACAAAGAAAATAATAGAAAAAAAAAATATTGCCCCATCGTATAAACATTCAACTATTTTATACTGTAATAGTTTGTTTTTATTAAATACACGCTTATATAGTAGGCCCTAGGTCGCACAAATATTTGAATCTTATTACAGAATAATCTGATAGGCCGTCCCCATTATAAAATTTTTCGGGTCTAGCGGTAAAAGTTCCTTTATGCAGGTAGTTTCTTCTGTCATATAATATTATAGACCGTACCAGAAACTTACTATAGAGATAAATATAAATTCATTAGTAAATTTTAAATAAGAACAGTTATTGAAAATTAATTTCTTTAATATGGCCGATTTCTTACTCTTGAAGTTGGAATAATTTATAACTCATATATGTGAAGTGTACTATAAATAATAAACTAAAATAGAAAGATAATTTCAATTTCGATAAAAGTGAAATTTATTAAATTAAATGTTCCAATTGGGAAGCCATTCATATGTCGGACAAAACAGGTCGTAGCTTCGATTTAGATTTAAAGAACACACGAGCCTCTGGGTTTAAATAAATATCAATCTAACGTTGCTAAACTGTTTAACTATTGTTCATACCAATTCTGTTGATATTAATAATTTGAATATAAACGATTTGGGCAAGTAGAGATTAAAGGTGGATCTATTAGAATCATTTTAAATCCAAAGAAAATCAATGAAAAAAAAATTCTACGAACGAACAACTTGATTTCGTCGAACCTCCGTTGATTTTTTCCTTCGCTTTAATCCCTTTTAGTTTTTCCTACAATTATACGGTCTGTTTCCGTCTATTTCATTCTACGTATATATACTCATACTGTACTCACTGTATTTCCTGATGATGGTAATCCGATAATATAACTATAGTAAATGTTTCTTATTGTTCTATTCTTTGTATACTGCGACAAGTGTCGCATGCGTTCTTTATTTCTGTGACGAAAATTTTTAAGTACCTACATATTTCAGTATTTTTACATTTTTCGGTTTTTGTACGAGAAAGTGGATTTTTCTTAATGTTATTTCCATTCATATACTGGGTGAGTACAGATTGCTATTTAATATATTTATAAAACTAATACAAAAGAAATAAATTCTATTGTGAAATATAGAACTAAATACTTTTTAAATTATTGTAGTAAAATTGATAAAATTAAAAACATGTATTTCGGTATCCAAAATTTTCCATTTTAAGGAGTTATTCAGTTTAGTTTTTGAACTCTACAATTTATATTTATATTTTCTAAAATTTTTGAATATTTTATTATATTTTTTTTTTTATTATTATTATATTTAGCGTAGTCAGCCAGTACGGTTGTGTGGTCGTGGCGTGTCTTGTCTGATCGTGTAGATAAGCAACATAGCCCGCCCTGTCCAATTGTATGGGTTGCCGCACAACGGCTCGGTGTGTGCTGGCCTTGCAGAGACTGTAGGCTGACAACCTGCATCACTAAAATGCAAGTAAAACATGTCACGAAACAAGTACTTCAGGTACTTGAGGCCTAATCGGCTTCACCAAAAATCTGGATCTACTTCCGGAAAACTAAGTAAGGGCTGTGTCACAATAGATCTTCTAGGTCGCGTTGACAAAAAGCGACAAAACGCTTAAACCCTCAGATCCATATAATACAATATATTTAGCGTGTTTTATTTTGTAATAATTAATAACGAATATTTTTTATTATACCTTCGAGAAGAAAAATTTCTAATATATTGTATTTCGAGAAATGTGACAAAAATAACGATTTTAATCCCTATTTGGTAATAATTTATTATGGTTAGATCGTTAAATTAGATAACTATCGAAAATACTTTATTTAGAGACGGGGCTCTTAACATTTTTCGTCAGAGGCCTCAAAACCTACCTCTACTCAAATATAAGGTTATCTACCTACATGAATTTAATTATAATATTAGTGCTGTAAATTTTTAAAGTAAAAAATGGAATATATTCAAAAATAATAACTCCTTCAAATGGCGACAAAAGATTTTTTTTCTCATTTATGAACTTTCATATTTTTCAGTAACCTATTTTTTTTAAAAAAAAGCAGCCTAAAGACAACGTGTCACATTTGACGAAGAGTTTTTTACCACTCCTGTGAATGATCCTATTCTTGCTGTATATTCATATAATTTTTATAAATAAAATGCCAAGGAAATTTGAATCTGGTGCTAGTAAAAGAAAACGACAAAAAGAAAAAGAAAAGCAGTTAGAAAGTCAACGAGAAACTCTCTTAAATCTTTTAAAATCTTTTCAAAAATGTAACGTCGAAAATATTTCTGCTAAACCTACTGAGACTGTAAATGAAGCTTCAACATCAATGTCTTTTATATATATATATATATATATATATATATATATATATATATATATATATATATATATATATATATACAATTAATGTCCGCGCTTTCCAATTGCGTTTCTTCCATGCGACGTCGTATACTTCCGGCTTCGTGTCTGAAGCAAAACTACATAAATCATATTTAATCAACAGCACTTCCATTGCATATTTACATGTTTGGTAATTACATTTATTTAAGCAAGCAATGTTATATTTACTTTCCATCTTTAGACACACGTGTCCAGTGTCGTATTTACGTTACCAGAGGCCCGAGACGCAACATCTACATGAGGCCCATATATATATATATATATATATATATATATATATATATATATATATATATATATATATATATATATATATATTACACGTGGAAGATGACCAATTGGTACACATACGAAAACAAACGACAGCAAAAGGTATATGGGACTCTTTACAAGCATATCGAGGGGTCATCCACCGTGGCATTTGGTGTACATTTTTCAGGCATTACGGCATTTTTTAGCAGTAACCGGCATTATTGAGCATTATGAAGAATTTATAGCATTATAGGCAATATTTGGCATTTTTAGGCATTATTGGGCATTATTAAGCATTTTATGGCAGTAAAATGGCATTTTTGGCAGTAATGCGGCATTTTTTTTGTTCTGCGTATGTCACTTCGTATACGTGAACATGGAGGGGACGACATTTTCTTCTCGGTATTCTCAGTTGGAAGCATGTAAGTTATTAGTCGCGTCATTCGTCATTATCAGATCAGTGTAGCACGACAAGTATTGTGGTATGTATTTATGAACTACATTATTTTTAATTTAATGGTGTGAATAAAAATAAAATTCAATTTAAAATACAAATATTATTTGCATAACACATATTTCGCCATAACATCACTATTATAATGTGAAAGATCTTATAGATTTATTAAAACTTATTGCAATAAAGTTATTCATATACCGGGTGTTATATTTTAATAATAATATCTCGCTTATATATTAAGTTAGTAATTTCTTTCATATAACATGATTTATACAACAACATATAAGCTACTTAATGACGGAATGTACATTCATGATACCACTTCCGGTTTATTAGTAATTAATATCAACTTTGAAATTTCAAATAGAACATACTATATTTTTTTACAAATTTGGAAAGTACATCAAATTTGCTTTACAATTATGTGAAATAATCCATATGTAACATTATTAAAAAGTAAAATGGCAGGCACTTTTTATACACCTAGTCGAATAGAGAATAGTGAGTAATATTTGTCTAAAAGAAAAATAAAATAAAATAAGTCGATAACTTTTTACTAAATATTTGTTAGACATTTTATTTATTTTTGGAAAAATCGAAACAAGCAGAATCACAATATGTAGAATCCGGTAGAAACGTAGTACATTCAAACATACATTTCTTTTATTGCATCGTTCAACGATACAAATTAAAATGAGGTAGTATCGATGGTAGTATTTAGAGACCAAGGTAGAAAGATTAATTATTACATATGATTCATAGCTTTGGAATCCTCTTTGAATAAAAATCCGAGAATATTATGATAATAACTAATAAATAAAATTTATTTATCATTTAATACGTAACTGTATAAATACTCGTAGCTATTCGAATACATTTTTTCAGAATACGTACTGAAAAAATGGATGAAGAGAAGGATGAATATTATCCAGAAGATTTCATAAAATTTGTTGAAAAATTCAAATTACCAGATTCTATAAAAAAAATATTGATTTATACTGGGTACGATAACATTATTTCGTTATCGCTATTTGTGGAAAATGATTTTCAGAAGATGGAAAAATTTGTAAGACATGATTTACCAAATTTAGTTAAAGATGAAATTGAACTTAAAAAAAATTACGGTATTTATTTTGAAAATAAAAACATTTTTAAGATTTCGGATGGTCATAAAAAATTAATATTATATATGACAGAAATGTGCAAAACAGAAATTAAACAATCTAAAAAAAGAAATAACGAAAATGCAGATGAATATATTTGCAACTCATGTAAAAAAAGTAAAAATGACAGTGATATATCGAATGAAACACTTGAAGAGACATATGAATATAGTTGCCAAAAAGACTATGGACATGACATCAAAATATAAAAAACATATTGAAAATGTTAGCAAAAATTATATAGTTTCATTACTAAATTCACATCAGACCTGTGAGTCTTCCTTGGACTCTTCATATAATTTGGAAAATATTACCAAATTAAAATATTTAAGACAAATTTATGTAGTTATCACTGCAGATAAATACGCAGAAATCGAATGTCCTATATGTGAAACTACTTGTAAAATTAATAGTAAAGAAACAAAATCTGGAAGAAAATGGAACTTATCCAATTTTAATAAGCATATTAAAGACCATATTATTATTAATGAAGACTCAATGAATAAAAAACAATCTAATCAGAAATCAATAAAAAATACTCGAAATATTAGACAAAATCAAAGCCAAAATACTCTAATATCGTTTTTGAAACCAAGTAGTACAACTACCTCGAACAATACTATTTTACCAGAAATATCAGGTATAGAAAAATCCTCGGAAAAATCGTTGGAAAATCTTGAAGAAAGTTCTCAAAATTTAGAATTTGATGATCAGTCGCAAAAATGGAAACACAAAAAATATTCACGACAAAGTAGAAAAATTCGATCTTTGGAAGTAGTTCCGTCTAGTGTCCAGCGAATATTGACTGACTTTTATTCAATTATCAAAGAACTGAATAATATTATTAATAATCAAAGTCAAACGAAAGAACTAGTTTTAGATTCGTTAAAAAATAAACAGTCTAATATACGCGACATTAACAGATTATTAGAATATTTAAAATATTCAGCTGAGAATAACATTAAATTAAATAAACATTCACACAAATTTACCGATCCTGTAAAACTTTTCAGTTTGTATATTTTTTTAATAGGAGGCCGTTTATTGTACGAAAAATTGCACGCTAATTTAAATAAAATTTTACCATCTATAACTACACTGTACAGAACCCTGGATGAAACTTGTAAAATGAAAGAAGGTGAATTACAGTTTTATAAACTGAAGGATTTTCTTGTAAATAGAAACTTACCTCTTCACATATTTATCAGCGAAGATCAAACAGCAATAATAAAAAAAGTGCAATACGATGTTAAAACTAATAAAATTGTTGGTTTTATGCCCACTCTAACAACAACAGGTTTTCCCGAAACAGAAATTTTTATATTAAATTCACTTAAAGATGCAGAAATTGCGTTTGCAAATAATATATTAATTAACAACGCTTATGTATTTATGGCGCAACCACTAGCAGATAAAGCTCCCGCATTCGGTGTTGCCATATTTGGTTCAGATAATCGTTTTACCCATCAAGACGTTTTAAAAAGATGGGAATATTTAGAAAACGAAGCTGCGAAACATGGAATTCGTGTTGAAGGATTTGCATCAGATGGTGTTACAAGATGTTTAAAAGCGATGAAAATACGATCATTGTTGCACTCTGCCTCCTTACCAGAATCATGTCCTTATAAACCCTATTTTTTGGTAAAAAATAATATTTGTCTCAGCATTTTCATTTCGCATTTTATTAAATTCTTATTACAGATGAATTTTGTTATCGAAGGGCCAATTTTTTTCCAAGATACAGTTCATTTTGGCACAAAACTTAAAACACGATTGCTAAAAGAGGGTATCCATTTGCCAATGGGAAAATTTTGCATGTCTCCTAAACATATAGAAGATATGATGAATATGTTTACTAAAGATAAATATTGTCTTTGTCAGAGTTATCTACAAAGTAAGTCATTTTAAAAGATTATGAATTAAGTTTGTTATTTTGCATATGTTATGTTTTAGGTTTGGATAAGATGAATTTTAATGCAATAGATAAATTATCCTCATATAGAGTTCTGGAATTTTTGAAAAATGTTCCTGAGAGTAATGGTACACGACAATATTTGCTTCTTACTAGATATGTATTAGATGCATTTTTATGTAAAGATATTACAGTTGAAAAACGAATTTATAATATATGGTATTCCATATTTTTTTTTTTATAAGAATATGGAGACAATGGATAGTCGACATGAACTATTCAATACAAAAAACTGTATTACACTTAATACTTATACTTGTATTGAATTAAATGGACATAGTTTAATATCTATTATTGAAATATTTAGAGAACTTGGTAAACCAGAATTATTCGTACCGTGGTTATTTTCTAGCCAACCATGTGAAAAAATATTTAGAAAAACTAGATCCATGACAAGTACTTTTTCGACTGTTGTAAATTTCTCTTTATTTGAAATTTTACAAAGACTGCACCGAATACAACTTTTAAATGATATAAGCTAAGATTTAGGTAAATTTAAATAAATTTAGTATTTCTCATAGAATTTATCGTATAAAGTAGATTATTTTTTTTAGGTGATACATTTCATTTTGCTAGAGAAGAAAATATAAAATTAGGATACTCTAAAAGCAATTGTGACAATGATAACGAAAGTAAAGGAGTACCTTTACCAAGTAGAGAGGACATCAGATATATTAAATACAGCTAAAAATGATGCTATTAAAGATTCTGAAGAGTTGGGTATTACCGCGACTACAAATTTGGAAGAAATTTTGCGCAAAGTAATAATTCCACCAGACTGCCATGTTCAAAAACAAAGTAAAAAAGAATACGAAAATACGTCTTTGATTAATGATAATAACGATGATAATTACGTCGATTTATATGAAAATGATATACCTGATGATATTTCTATATTTTCTAATATCGAAGATTTGGAACTGAAAGATTATAGTGGTTCAGTTTCCGAGAAAAACAAGGACGGGTATATCAAAGTAACACTGAATAACGATAAACATGTTATTATTAAAAAATCAACATTGTGTTGGTTTTTCTCAAATAAAAATAGCCGTCTATCTACAGATCGCATACAAAGAGTAAAAGGCATGAGTATTACCAATAAGGACAAAAATAAAAAAGTAATTCTACTATACCTCAAACTATATTGAAAAAGAAACGAAATATTAAATCTAAAATAAAAACCCAGATTAAAACTACATTAAACAAAAACTGTACTGAGTCAAGCAGCGATTCAGAAAACGCAATATCATTAAAAAGTGATACTGAAACTGATATATTTTCTGAAGAAGAGGAAGAAAGTTCAATAAAAATAGAAAGAGAATATTACTATTCTATTTATTTTGAAGATCAGTGGTACCTGGGAAGAGTTACACAAAAAAGAAAAACAACTTGTGAGGTGAAATTTTTAATAGCTGATCTAGATAAATTCGTATGGCCAAAAAAAGATGATGTGCAAATAATAAATAATACGAGCCCCGTCTCATTGAATTTGGCCCAATCAGTAAAATTTTGTTAAGGAGTAAAAATATTTGTTAAAAGAAATAGGCGAAGTATATTAATTATTATTTTTAATGAATTAATAACCATTTAGTAAAATTACAACAAAACAAAAGCAATATTTAGCAAGTGAGAGAAATTTTTGGTGGTTTTGAAGTACAAAATATATCATTTTAAATTAACCAATATTGCAAGGTCGCATAAATTTTGTTTCACCATTGAGTGACGTCACCTTTTCTTTTTAAAACAGCCTGTATACGTCTAGGCATTGTGCTTACTAAATTCTGACACTCATCTGGGGTAAAACTATTCCAGATCTCTTGAAGGCGAGATCTCAATTCCTCTAACGTTCTCGAAGGATGAACCCGTAACTTTTTTTTCATTATATGCCATAATGTTTCTATTGGTGATAGGTCCGGACTATTAGATGTCCATCTTAATAGTGGGATTTCATTCTCTAAGAGCCACTCTGTTACTTTTTTAGCTGTATGGCACGCAGCTCCATCCTGCTGGAAGGTGAACTGCATATCAGCATTTCTACATTCCTCAATTGTAGGCTTAAGATAAGCCTGCAATATCGCAATGTACTTCTCGGCATTGACATTTCCTTCTACAAAGTGAAGCCTGCCTACTACCTTTGCCGACATGGACCCCCAAACCATTACCGACGCAGGAAACTTCACTTTCTTCTTTAAGCAATCATTATGGTATGCTTCGTTTTTGGTCCTAATAACCCTGCTCCGACTATCACCTACGCAGACTTCATCACTCCAATGTACTGAAGCCCACTGATCTTGAGTCCAGTTGCGATGTTCTTTTGCCCAACACAGTCTATTTTTCTTTTGCTGCACCGTTAGCACAGGTTTCTCTTTTGCCTACAAAATATATCGGTTTTTAATGATTTGTAGGATTTAAATAAATTGAATAAAAAGTTACCTTGTAAACTTTAAAACCAAGTTCCTTCGCTGTCCTGTGGCAAGTGGCTCTTGATAAACGTTTTCCAGTAGCGTTATTCCATAAAACACTCAGTTCGCCAAAATTAGAGCGCCTATTTTGCATAATTATCCTTCGTAAAGCTCTTTTATTAAGATCAGTTACGCAAGATTTTTTACCAATGTTAGGCTTTTCCTCAATAGATCCGGTTGTCTTATAAAGACGAATGATGTTGCTTATCGTATATCGTCATAAGTTTACAATTTTACTAATTTTTGCAGCAGACTTTCCAGATTCTGAGAGAGAGACTATTATTTTTCGAATATCTTTTGGTACTGACTTTCCACGGACCATTTTTGTTAAATTTGACGTGTTTAAAACAAGAATACTTCTAGGAGATATTATTTACACCTTTAGAAACGTCGAATGTCTTTCATTTGTTTTTACATAGCACAATTAACTTGATTATACAATAGAAATGAAATGAGAAGGAATGATCTAAATAGAAAAACCTACTGAAATTTTATGTACTTCGCAATAAAAATAAATTGTCTTGATAAAAATTGTTTAAAAAGTAATAATAGAAGATAAAATTATAAAAAGAGTTTAAAGATCTATTATCCTTTTGGCGCAAATTTCATAATTGCAACTTATAAGTGAGTGGTCCAAATTCAATGAGACGGGGCTCGTAGATTTATTTTTTACGGACCAATTGAACTATTAGGGTCGGATCCATTTTCCTTAAAAAGAAATGATAGACAAAATATAAACAGAAAATATAAACAATTTAAAAAAATATAAAAATATTTTTTTATTAATAAAATAATATTATATAATAAGAAACTATACTTATTTTGCCCTGTACCTCTCTTATGCGTAGATTTGTAATAAATCATTATATATTCAAATCCCGACTTATTTCACTAATAAAATGTAACATTAACAATAATAATGCCAATAATGCTGCCGGCATTAATGGCATTATTAGGCATTTTAGCATTTTTTAGGCATTTTGGCATTTTTGTAAGCATTTTGGCATTTTTGGCATTTTAAGAATTTTTTTTAGTAAATAATGCCAAAATCGGCATTTGGTGTACAAATTTCGGTTGGTGGATGACCCCTCGAAGCATATCTTGAAAAATCAATATTGTCAAAGAAAATTTCACTGCTAAAAATTTTATGCAACGCAAAGTAATCTGGAGATGGTGATATTGAAGTTCATATTAATTATATGCTAAAACTTGTTAAAAGAATTTAGGAGAAACTATCACTGAACCTTACCTGTCACTTTCTTGCTTAGCAGTATTCCAGGCAGTTACAACACACTGACTACGTTTTTTGAAAGCCGAGCAGACGAAGACTTGACAATTGAATTAGTAAAAGGGAAACTTATTGATCGAGTTCAATAAGAGAAAAGAAAAACAGGGTGTCGAGTCTGAATCTGGTTTGAAGAGAACAATAAAGTCAATAATAATTTTTGCAACAAACTAGGTCACATGAAGCACGATTGTTGGAATTATAAAGCAAAGGCGAATAAGATTCACAGATTAAAGAAGATTGTTGAAGTACAAAGTGAAGATGTTCAATTATATGTTTGACGAGAATGCGGAGGAATTTAAAGAATTAGAAGATACCATAGGACAACAAGACAGTGACATGTGGTTACACTGGAGGACGTATTTCATCACTGCATCAAACGTCAAAAATGTTCTTGGACTGAGAAGTAATCGGTCAGAGAATTTTTTTTTAAAACATAATTTGTGGCGCTTGTCCGTTACAAACTTAACACAAGGCATGAAGTATGGAATAGAAAATGAAAAAGTTGCACGCGATTGGTATGCCTCTACTTTAGCAAATGGATGCACTATTTTAAACTCTGGTCTGTTGTAAATAAAAAGTTTCCCTTTTAAGCTTGCATTGTTGATGGACTTGTAATAAACAAAAATAGAGAAAAAGTGAGAATAATAGAAATAAAATGTCCTTTCATATTAAAAAATTTTGACCCCAAAGATTTTAATAAAGTGTTAAGTAATAAGCAAGTTCAAAATTTTGAATTAACAGAAAACAATGGTGAAATTAAAATAAAATCTAAACATAGTTATTATTTCCAAATACAAGTATGTCTGCACGTTCACAACTTACAGTTTTGTGATTTAATTGTTTGGTCTCCTAAAGGAGCCATAATAATAAATGTAGAGAAAGATACTGAACTGTTAGATAAAATTGTACCTGAAATAGAAACATTTTATAAAAGTGTATTTGTACCTGAAATTTTTGCTATGAGAGTACCCAGGAATTTGTACCCTATCAAATGTATAAGTGTATTTTAATAAAGAATATTATTTTGTTTTATTTTTTTTAATTCAAAATATCACAAAATTTAAATTGTAAACAAATATAAAATAAAACAATATTTCTCTGAACTCTGAAATGTATACAGGCTATAAACAAATGTAAAATAAAAAGTACTTCTATGAAAAATAACTACACAGTCTCATTGTAATACCACATAATTTTTTATATAACAGTTTCTGATACTATATCACAGACTTTTAACTGACTAAATCTTTTTCAAAGTTAACTAGAAACGCATATATAAAAAACATTTGAGTTAATACTGGCAATAATGATACATGAATAGAATCTGCTAAAATTTTGTAACATTTAATTCGTCGAATTGCCCTTTCCACGTGAATGTGTGCACGTGCAATTCGTTTTGTTTAAATTCCTTCTTCACTTGTAAGTTGATCACGACCATACATAAACGGCGGAGTTATTAATTTGATTTTGTATTTATCGAGAATGTCCTGTATATTAAACCCGCGGTCTGCCATAACACTATCATTTTCATTTAAAAAAGTAGAAAAATCAGAGCTAAGTAGTAGTTCTCTGTCTGATATGGATCCTTCAAAACCTTCACTAACATAACAAATTGCACCATGGATAGAAATTCCTGCGAGAAACTTTACTGTGTTTGTTGATTTATAATGTGAATAAGTATTTCCCTGTCTTTTAAAATCGGAAGGAGTATCTATTCTGACTTCTGCACAGTCTATAATAACACGTAAGTTTTTAAACTCTCTAAAACATTGCGGTACTGTATTCTTTTGGTTTTCACGAGTAGAAAATAAATCAATTTTCATACTGCGCAATTGCAAAAACATAAACTGAATCCAGGTATAAATTATGAATTCAACTGTACTTACAGAAAAAAAATGAAATCTCTTTCAATGTGTAGCCACGGCGCAAACGAATCAATGTCATAAATAATTTATCTTTGTCGGACAAAATTTTATTTAATTTTATTTTCTTTGGTGTCTTTGGGAAATAGTTATATTTTAAATTTTGCATGATAGAGGGATCCAAAATATTAAAAAGTATGTTGAAGTGCTCGACTGTTATTCCTGTGAAAAATAAAAAATTTTCATCATCACAGATCTTAATTTCCACGAATTTGATAAAATAGCTAACCTTGATGATTCTACATTATCAAATAATTTTCTTGCATAATATTTAGATAATGTTTGTGTGCTTTTTTCTCTTTTTATATTTGTACATTGTGTGGAAATATCAGTCTTACCAATTTCTTCTGTTTGGGTCGAATTGTTGCCGGCGATGCAGGTTTTAGTTTGCGTAAATGTATTACTTGTATTTATAATAACTTGTGTAGAATAGTTTCTTCTTTTTATCACTTCTGTTTGTGTTAATGCATTGCTGATCCCAAAATAAGTTTGTGTGGATTTATCTACATTGTAAAAATATGTTTGTGTTTCTTTGTTCATTTTATTATTTTTTAACCCAATTTATGTATCACAGAACCCTACAAATATATACGAGTATATATATATATATATATATATATATATATATATATATATATATATATATATATATATAGCAGCTT